>BTHU01000011.1:103091223-104318723 GCA_036184795.1 Tokudaia tokunoshimensis | reverse complement strand
GTCCAAGATTTAGCACAACCTCCTTTCTCTTCTTGTGATGAACCCAAAGCTCCTTCCTTATTCTATAACCAGCTTCGTCTAGAACTAATCTAAGACAAGGATAGAATGGAAAAAGGCATAGTATTGTCTCCCGGTGTGGTTATTGCATTAAGCAGCTTTAGAGTCTTAAAATTGTTGGCACTTACATTCTATTGAAAAAGAATTTGGTCTTAAGTCATAACCTGATGTGTCTTTGCCTGGGGGAAGATGAGAGGCATGTTGACTAGATGGTCACTTGTATTCTATTTAGAATTCCGCTGCCCATTGTGTATACTGTGAATATAGCCCCATAAAGCAAATAAATGCCCTTTGAACAGGGAGAGAATGAAAAGAAATGAAGCCATTTGTTGGTTTAAGGTAGTGGGATTATGGCTCGTTTTTATTTTCTCTTTATGATCACTTTAATGTTGTTTTAAGTATTTTTATGATATAAATAAGATGAAAAGTAAAAAATGGTTTATTACTTATCAAGGATTACAGGTCTTCAGGCTCTATGAAGTCTTCAGAGATGAAACTCTCATTATACAGACAGCCTGGTTCAATCATTCAGGCAATATTAATGTGCTAACACATTGTGGGAAGCACAGATTCCCAGTGGGAACACAGTTCTCACAATGTCATAAGTGCCTGAAGAGGAAAATCTATACATCAGCCACATGGGCCATTTCATCCCAGTAAAGGCACCAATCATGCCTTTTAGGAAGAGGTTGAACCTGCCTCACCCACATTGGCAGAATCATCAGATTTGGTACATGTCTAGATGAGTCATTTATGGTGTTGTCCAAATGTATTAGTTCTTTCTACTTCAAGAGAATTGCAACTCCACCTGACCAAAAGTGGCAATACTGACCCATTAATCTAAGCTCCTAGCTTCTAATACAAGGCCATGAAGAGTTTATTTCCCCCAAGCCTAACTCCCAATAGTGTTGAAGCTGATGATTGTACCTTCAACCTGGATGCCTACATAACATCCAGGGGAGGGAAAGGTGGATCTACTGGCTTCCCAATGGACAGATAGCAAGCAAAAGGTAACCTTTCTATTGTAAGTGACTGAGATACAGAGATTGCATCTTTTCATGGTCTTGCTTAGCTTCATTTAGAGATATAAAGAGGAAGGATGTTTAGAGAACAGAATAGTATTAACTGAGGAAAATAAGTAACTATATAGCAAAGATATTAATTTTTATTTTGAGCCTGACAGTGAGAATGGCAAGAAGCAATATGTAATAGTTTGAATTAGAAATGTCCTCTGAGGACTACAGAGAAGTATCAGAAACTGTGGAAGGTGGACAAAGGCATAGGAAATGGATCTATGTTACTTACAACTTCTCTTTGTGTGCCCCACTCTCTGGCTCATATGAGTTAAGCTGTTTCCATCTAGCATGATATTCCATTATGATGCTCCAGTCCAGCTTCAAGTCTTCCATGGTGAAGACAGATTACTGTAGCCTGAAGCTTTGGATCCAACTATTTTTCCCTCCTTTCATTTTTCTTGGGTATTTTGTCATCGTATGAAAACTGACTGTTATCACATGGTTGGAATGAAAGGATTTGTGATGGTGAGCTCAGAACTTTAAACCAACGTTAACAGTAAACCATCATTTGAGGTATGGATGGGCTTTGCCTTAAGTTCTTTCTCTTACTTCAGAACTCACCCCTGTACTGAAAGTGTACCCAATTTACATGTAGATAAACAATTTCTCAATAAAACCTTGACACGTTTTTTAAAAGAAAAGCCGACAACATAGTCACAAATACTTTATCTATACAATATCCCCAAAATAATACTTTTTTTCCACCTGGGACAACCATTCTGTGGATTCCTCAACCCTGAGCCCCAGTAGCCCCGCTAAGACCTGAGAGAGTACTGATGTTGTACTGGGATCAGTGCAATTTTATCGGCCTGAGGGGAATTTTCCTGACATGAGCAGGTGACTGCCTCTTGTGTGTCAGGCTTGTATATTCATTGTTGTGGGTTATCATTTTCCCTTCTGAGTATGATGAAAATGAATTTAGGTTTATACAATGTTTGAAGAAGCATCGGGGAAGAAATGCATTCTGTGTGAATGAGATGGTAATAATAATAAAATGAGAACAGAATCAGAGATGGGTGAAAGAAATTTAGTTTGATTTGCATCAAACAGGCTCAATAGCATGAATGGTTGGTAAAGTTAAATCTAATTTCGGAAGTTCTTGAACATTCTCATTCCTAACCAGGGCTTTAATATCATTTTAATGTGGTTTTTTACATATGAATTAATATAATAAATGTCAATGTTGAATAGAATAAGGTCACATTTTACTACTTTGACCAGAAGTGTAATCTTCCAAGATTCAATTTTATTACTATTATAACAGTCATACTGGATAAGGTCACCAATATTTCTTTCCAAGTGATATAATATATGATGACAGCCTTTATACCAACTTTACTTTTTGTAATTTGGATTTATATTCTGAAACATGTTGACAAAGCTATACCACAGACATTTCTTGGTCAAATGGCAGCCTGGGGAAGATGTAGCCCCATGATTTAAGGGAAATTTGAAACTGTATAAATGGAGTCATTGAAATGCAACATTTTCTTGATCGTATCATTTCCTTGCCTACAGATAATTAAATTCTTGTGCCGTTTTTTTCCTTCTACCTGAAAGAGAAAGGAGATTATAATGATTTTCTGATGAGCAAAATCAAAAAAGACGTTCTATTGGCTGAGTGTCAGCCCGCCAGGAGTCTGACTTGCATAGTTCACTGATAGACATTCACTCAATAAAGTTCAGAGTTCAAGAATATCAAAGATAGTGAAGGACAACCAGCAAAGCCATGTTGTTTTTTTACCTTCTTCTCCAGAACCTTCACTAAATAGTCAGTCTCTGTCAACAAGACATGAGTGGGGTCAGGCAGAGTCTACCTCCTAGCATGACCAGAAGCATAAATGAGACATAATTGGTAGAAACATAGGAGCATGCCTGCACCTTGTAAGTGTTCCATAAACAAAAGTTGTTACTACTATTCTTTTGGATATTCTGTTGGCTGTGACACTGGGAAAGGGAAGCTTTCATTCTCCCAGTACTCACTCTGTTACAAACCTTATTCTTATGTTGAATCCAAAGCTACCTCTTTTACTCAGTGATCTTGACTGTGGCTCCTGTGAACAATAGGGACAAAACTGATGGTAACAGTTGCTACTTAATGCTTATTGAGTGTTTCCTGTGTATACAAGAACACTTGGAATTCAATTTTACACAACTCAACTATACTCAAAACTAAAACAAATATAGTATGGACAGTGTTTGTTTACCAATACCATACTCAGTTGCTATCTGGATTTTTTCACAGAGATTTATTTATTCACTTCTGGCTTTGCTAAATTATGTTACACCAGCTTACAAAAAGACTTGGATTGCAACTCTATACTTATTAATATTTGGCCTTAAAAACTGAAATGACTTTAAGGATCCAATATGGTAGATGATGTGGAGGTGTGGTCTACTAGAATCTCTAGGAAAGGAACTGAGAGAAACTGAATAACAGTTATCAGAAAACATAGGTGATGTCCCCCCTCAAAAAAAAATTTCTCATCTAATAGCAGTTTGGAATACTAAGCCTTAAAAGTATAACATGAAAAACGTGTAGTCTCTTCTGGAGGAATTGGAAAGGTCTGAGGCATTCTCCACTTCTGTGAGAGTAACTGGCATGAACCAGGTTTAATACACAGCCTCAGAAAATTGGGGCTGTATTCTTGTTTGGTAACACATATTTTAAAGAGAAAGGAGAAAAGGAAGGGAGATAAAAGTTATTAGCAGTATCAGAAGGAGGAGAAGTGAAGAAGAGAAAGAAGGGGAGGCAGGGAGTGGGGTATTCCCAGGAAAACATTAATACTTAGCAATGAGGAAAATAAGACAATATATATGGGAATGGATTGGTTCTTATGCAGTCCTAAATTCCTTTTGTCTGAAGATGACCTTGGACTATGTAACCTACTGTTGCCTGTCAGGTTCTGGGATTATAGACATGTGCGACTAAGCTTGACTTGATAATATGCTTGTAGCTAAACCCTGGGTTTCAAGCATACTAAGCAATATGTCTACCAATTGATCTATATACCTCAAGATATCATTTTCAAAAGTTCTCTATTGATTGCAGTGTCTTAATAGTCCAAGACTTTCAGAGTACTGCCCTCTTGGGAAACTCAGGAGAAATGTGATACACTGAAACCTGACAAGCAGAAGACCTCTAACCTTTACTGAAGAGACTTAGCACCAGATCTCACAGTACTCTTGGAGGGGGATACATGGTCAGAGACAGAATCTCCATGTGTGCTTAAACAGGACCAGGTAGAGTACCCAAAGTAGGAAAAAATAGCTCAAGGCCATCCAGAAGAACTGCCCAGATGACTTTCCTAAAGAAGACAGTCAGGCTAACTTGTGTGTTCACCATGTCTCAGCTTCCTGGGACCTGTAGCAGACTCTTAGGTTATATAACTGCATTATTTAAACTATTTTTATGCTACTTTGGTCAAAACTAAAAGTATGTGTGAAACTAAGAAAGAAAGAAAGAAAGAAAGAAAGAAAGAAAGAAAGAAAGAAAGAAAGAAAGAAAGAAAGAAAGAAAAGATGGGGACTAGCAGGGGTGAGAGGAAGGGGAAGATAGGAAGAATGTGGTCAATGAGCAATCTATGCCTGTGTGAAAATGTCCGTGTATAGCTCAGTGCTGTGGTCATGTGCCATGGCTACACACTTGCACACATTACTTGATGATTACTCCTGTGTTAGATCCATTGCTATGCCATAGAGTTTTTTAATGCACTTCTGCAGACCATTCTGAAGTATATATCTCCTTCTTTTGATGATTTATAACATTTTAACTCTGCCTTTGTATTGGGCATGAGGTAATTTATGTCTATTGTGGGCTTTCTACTAGAGTAGAAGCTGCCTACAAGTGGCTGTTGAAATAGAAATTAGTTAAAATCAAGTAAAATGGACACTTCCCTAGTTCATCTGCTATAGCACCATGCCATGAAGTTAGTGGCTGCTACTTGGGCAGTGTAAGTGTAGAATATTTCTCTTTTTGCAGGACATGAAGTAGACATTTATGGCCTGTGTAGAGACACCATGACCAAGGCAATTCTTATAAAGGAAACCATTTAATTGGAGCTGGATTACGGTTTCAGAAGTTTAGTCCATTATGGTCATGGTGGGAAGCCTGGCAGCATACAGGCAGATATGGTGCTGGAGAAGGAGGGGAGAGTTCAACATCTTGATCTGCAGGCACCAAAGAGGGGACTGTCTTCTACGTAGGGCAGATCTTGAGCAGAGGAATCCTCAAAGCCTGCCCCCATAATAACAGAGTTCCTCTAACAAGGCTACTTTATTCCAAAAAGGCCACACCTACTATTAATGCCAATCCCAGTTCAAACACATGAAACAATGGGGCCATGTCTATTCAAACCACTGCATTCCACTCCCTGAATCCCATAAGCCTGAAGCCATATCATAATGCTAAATGCATTGAGTTCAATTTCAAAAGTCCCCATAGTCTATAAATGTCCTAAACTTAATGAAAATCTCAAAGATCAAAGTCTTGTTTGAGACATGTAATCTCTAAACTATAATTTCCTGTAAAATCAAAATAAAAAAGTATATCATATATCCAATCTATAACTGTACAGGTTATACATTTAGTGTTCCAAAAATGGAGAAAAAGGAGAATAGTAAAGAAATATTGGACCAAAGCAAGGCTGAAAACCATCTGGGTAAACTCCAAACTCTTCATCTCTAGTATGTGGTGTCAAGGTGCTATTCAGATCTCCAACTCCTTTCAGCTTTGTTGACTAAAACACAATTCTTTCACTTGGACTTGTGCCACTTCCTGTTAACAGCTTCCATTGGCAGGAATTCCACAGTTTTGGCATCTCTAAACCCTTGGGGTCTCCAAGGCAATCCAGGCTTCACCTTCACAGCTCCACACAATGGCTTCTCTAGGCCACAGGCCTGGCCTCGACAGTTTATGTTAGTCTCAAAGGGTAATACTATAACCCCTTTCCTCTATCCTTGATTCTAAAACCAGAACCATATGACTGAAGCCACCAGCTTTGCTGCTTGCTGGGGCTAGAAGATGGTCCTTGTTGTATTAGGTTTTCACCAGCTTTTTGTTTTCGATAGTTTTGTTCACTGACAAAGCTTGACTGTCCTAGAACTTTCTCTGTAGACTGACCTTGAACTCAGAAAGCTGCATGCCTCTGTCTCCTGAATGCTAGGATTAAAAGTATGCACCACCATGTCAGAACCTAAGCTTTTCTTCAATTTGTTTTCACAAAATGGAAACTTAGCTGTGTGAGATCTTGGCCAAAGGCCACCTCCCCCTTAATTCTATTTAATATCTTTAATCTGTTTATCTCCTTGAACACAGCATTTCACTGCATTTCATGTCCTAGTGCCCCTTGAATGCTTGAACCATACATTTTGTCTTTTTTCTTTCTAAGTTTGATGGTTCATCAAAACACTCTTCCTAAGGGTGAACTGTAAGATAGGACAGAGTTTATACTAGTCTATTTTAAGATTTCCTTTACTAATGCAATTAATCTAAATTTTTTTCATCTTAAACTCAGGCATACTCTTTGGACAACAGCAAAAAGGAGCCACATTCTTCATCAAAATATCACAAGAATGATCTCTAGGCAGCATACTAAAATCCTTCTCTTCAGAAACCTCTTGAGCCAGGACTGCAAAGTTCAAATCACCCTCAGTATCATATTTCTAATAATATGGAAGACACCATACATGTCTTCTATATTCCAATGCAGATAGCCCATTAAACTCTGATTAAAGTATTTCACTGCTTTCCTAATCCAAAGTCCCCAAATCCATCTTCTTTCAAACAAATACATGGTTAGGCCTATCACAGTAATACCTTAGTCTCTAGCATCAATTTCTGTCTTAGTTAAGGTTTTATTGCTGTAAAAAGACACCATGACAAAGGCAACTCCTATAAAGGAAAACATTTAATGGGGGTTAGCTTACAGTATCAGAGATTTATCCTATTATTATAATGGTAGGAAGTATGGCAGCATATAAACAGACATGGTGCGGGAGAAGTATCTGTGAGTTCTTCATCTTGATCTGTAGGCAGCAAGGTAGAGACTGTCTCTCTCACTGGGCAGAACTTGAGCATAGGAGACCTCAGAACCTTCCCCCACAGTGATACAGTTCCTCCAACAAGGCCATACCTCCTTCAATAAGGCCACACCTCCTAATAGTGCCATCTCCATGAACAAGCATTTAAACATATAAATCTCGGAGGCCATACCTGTTCAAACCACCACAGGCAAATTTTTGATACTAATATTTGTATAGGAAAGCACAATTCCTTAACTGTGATTTAGATATTTGATTTAAATGGTGACAGCCTGGCCTTTTGCTGTGTAATAACTTATGAAACTTTTTCTCAAGCTGAAGTCCTTCATATTTTGTAAGCAGATCTTTTGTCTTCTTACCTTGTTTTTAACCATGTCTGGTACTATATACCTACGATTCCAGCACTTAGGAGACTGAGGCAGGAGGATTGTGAGTTTGATGCTAGCCTTGTCTAGATAATATCAAACTGTGTCTCAAAAGCTGTGCTTTTATATTAGGACAGTTAAGTGTGATACAAAATATTTTTTAATCTTTTTTTTTATTAGATGTATTCTTTATTTACATTTCAAATGTTGTCCCCTTCCCTGGTTCCCCCCCACACACAAAAATCCCATAAGCCATCTAAAATATTTACCAAATGTGTGTAGTTTTTATAAAGCAAAGTCATGACATAGTAAAGGATGTACTTCTTTATAACATATTAAGTCAAGAATGGCAGCATGAATGATGACAACTGTATTTCTATATTAATGAAAAAAGGTAATTATGGAGTAAATTGCATTTCAAGATACTTAAAATTGTTACCATTTCATACATAAGATACTTGCTAACTGCTGTGGTTTGTCACACTGTTGCATTTGTGGTTTAGGGAAATGAAATATTTAATTAATAGTTAACCACAAATACATACTCACTTGTTTTCATTCCTGCATGCAAATTCTTTCTTCCACTAACCATCCTCTTAAGACCTTCAGGCTAACCACCCTTGGCTTGTGCTAGAAAGATGGCTCAGGGTGATAAGCCACTTCCTACCAACTCTGATGACCTGAGCTCAATTCCCCAAGCTCACCTGGTAGGGGGAGAGAACTGACTTCTTCAAATTGGCCTCTGATGTTCACATTCATTCCATGGTCACAGATAAGTAAATATTTTTTAAAGAAAAAAGAACCTGCAACAAAACCTTCCAATAATAATTTCTCATGAATCCTTCTTTTGATTCATGGTTATAAATAGTGTTTTTGTTAATAAATCTCTTATTCCTATTCCTTGTAGAGCTAGAATATTTTCAAGAACTTTCCACCATGCGTGTTATTTAGCTATCATCCTAAGTCGTTCACACTGAACAAGTAGTACTCATTTTGTAGCAGTCAAAATTGGTCCTCTAAGAACTCATTTGCCCAACATCAAATAGGTAAAAGGTGATAGAATTATAATTTGATCAAAGACGTGTGTCACGCCACAGTCTATATACTAGATTCACATTCTATTCTACCATTAACTAGTTGATGAGCCTACACTGCCCCTTCTTCCCAGGACAATAGCCTTTCCACTGCTGCCCCAGAAAGGCTGGCCTGCAGTCTTTACTACTTCCTCAGTTGATTTTCATCAGGGAAACTGATGGCTTTTGTGAGTGTAGGCTGTCCCTGGTGCCTCCCCAAATTGACAGAAGACTACAGAACAGTCCTGCCAACAAGATCAGAGTGAGAAATCCCCCCTGTCACAGTCTGAGATAAAATGTGTTTTGTGGAAACAACAGTTCTGTGTTGACTCATCTTGAGCTTATTCTCAGCAAAAATCCCAAGCTGTTTTCACACATGCTGCTGTGAAGCAAAACTCCTCCATCTTGTCGAGCACATGGCGAGCTGGACCTGGGGAGCTCACCCACAGGAAGCATTCTCATCTGCAGATCTAGAGCAGGAAGAGGAAGACAGCCCAGGAATGGGAGATTGTGGATGTCAAACACTGTTTTGGAGCACAGCAGTTCCTTCTTTTCAAACTTACACCAATTAAAATATGATAGGATTTTTCTTAATTGATCAGTGATTCATTTTAGTAGTCATTCATTCAAATAGAAATTCACTGAAACAGACATTTTCTTAAATAATCCACATGTTTGTCCAGCCATCTGCCACCCACTCATTGGCACTGGTCTTCCTCTGGTCATGCTGTGATGTAGAAGAGGATATTTGATGAAGAAGGAAGCTTAATGCTTAACAACCACATTTGATGATGTATTCAAGGATCAGGAAACCTAGGGAAGAGTTTTATGCTGACTTTATCTTTGCCAAATAGTGTGTTGGAAAAATTGAGTGCAGGTAGTAACAGTGATAGTTTTCCATCATAGAGATTTGCGACTCTTAAAGTCATTTATATATAGTCCTCTCTTTTCTTCATCCTATTGTTACCAAAAGGTGTGTTTGCAGGGTGTGATGCAAGGTCTCAGCATGGTTTTTAGGCAATATTGCCATACAGTTGCTTATACAATGTGACACTTTTCCCTTATCCAAAGTATAAGAAGTCTTCTCCTTGCATCCCAGTGTGTGGATCTAAAGAATGACCATTCAAATGGAAATCATATACAGTAAAAATAACCAATGGCAGATATATGACTTTTTCATGAATCTCAAGTCTCAAAAACATTCAAAACAATCTTGCCATCATTTATAGGAGAATATAGATCTGGAAATATTGTAAAATTACCATGTACACACCTAGTGTAACAGGTACACACCCTAGTTTTTAACTATAGATTCATTGAAAATTAAAGGGCATTATCGTTTTTGAAGCACTTCCCAAGAGCAGCTTGAATGGTGCTTCCTGGCATTCATTTCCTCAATCAGTGATGGAGTCTGAGAAGATAGCATGGATCCCCTTCCAGTATTTCAGCTTTTGTGAGGTCACTAAGACATATGAAAATTTCAGTATGTGATTCTTTTTGCGGGTCCCTTTTCCTCTGGCACATCTTCCAACATTCTGTGGTAACTGCTCCCCTCCTGTCTGACAGTGTTTGAATTTGCCAAGCTCCCCTGGCAGATAACCAAATGAGACAGTATAGGGTTCTGTAGTTTCTGTTGTTTTTCTATAACCTTAGTTATATTTAGATACAATGTCTGCATTCCAGGTTGCCACATTTAGTTTCTCTGCTGTGCCTTTGTATAGTTTATGCCCAGGTCCTTCTTTTGATTTCTTTGGTGAGATGTTCTGAGAATTTATCAGAATTTACCATAGGATAACATATATTTTGCTGGCCACTTCATCGGGTATGCATAACTGAATTCCAGATTCCTAATGAATAATCACTGGCAATTTGAAAAGAAGCAACGTTAGTAGTTATTGGTGATTCTGTACCTCTGATTTCTACACTTTGATCTGTGAACTGAAAATGATCTAGTGGCAGAGTTTGTACTTTATGCAATTACTCAGAGTTACTCTTTCATAGGAAGTAATGGAAATTGTTCAAATTTTCATAGATCTGTGACTATCAATACCATTCAAGGTCCAAAATATTATTCCTCCCAACATAAATGATTTGGTTTTGGTTTTGTTTCTTCACACACTAAAGAGAACCCAGCAAGATTCTGAATACCCTAAGTACACTGAGATATGTTTCTTTTGCACTTAGGGCTTTTATAATTACTATAGATTGTGTTTTTAAAACATGTATGTTTCATTCAACTGGAAAGGAAGTAAATGAAAATAAAAGGAATAATTTCCTGCTCTGATAAATTTTAGATAATGATGAGCAAGAAAATGGCAGACAGGGATCAAACCAGGACATGAAGGTGGATGGGTAGCCATGTGTGGAAATCCAGAGTCAAAGCTTTAGTTGGCACTGGTCACGGATGTAGCTTTAAACAATATGGTAAAATCACTAGTTTACAAATGGTTGCAAAGAACTTTACTGAGTAGAGGGAAGCCTTCAGTGTAATTCATTTCTATTGACTTACAAAAGAAAATAGCCATTTTTCCAGCTTTTACTTTATGGTATGAAATATGCTATTATTTGGCAGGGAGTGTATACAGAGAGCGTACCCTAATGAAGCAGGTATAAATATGAATCCAGCTTTGGGAAGACAACAATTTAAGATATTTGAGAAAATGAGCCCTGCTCAAGAAATAGAAGTGGTATTTCTTGATTGAAGTCCTGAATTAGCGACCCCATTTCTTTTTCTATTATTATTTTAGAGATGCTGTTGGGTCACTGGCAATTTTATTAGGAGAATAGTGTAAGCATGTAGCAAAAACCCTGTTGTCTTTCCATTTACAGACCTTGAAGGTTCAATGGTAAGTGAGGAGCTTTATTCACCCAGAAGTTGCTATATGAATTGGACCTGCTTTCGTGACATTCTGAGAGCATAGTTGCTTTTATTTTTTTTTTCCAAAGTCAGCCCAATTAACACACTCTGTATTCAAAGCTCCCACAGTGACATAAAGACATCATTTGCTTCCTCTTTGGGAAATGTTTGGAAATAATTCACTGCTGAGAGTTTTCATTTTGTTTGTGTCTGATAGAATTTTCTACATTTTGTTTTTGTAAATGATATGGTTTATTCTTATTTTGAACAGCTTAAACAGACATCTTTCTGTGTCCAGTTTGCTTTTGTTAAAGGTGAAGTATCCTAAATTGTTCACTATTGAGTCAGATTAAAATGACTTTAGTGTTAGTCCATTAAAACTCTTCTGCTTGTCTTTTGTGGAGGAGTCATCTGCTTGGATGCTGTCATATGGCTCACACACAGAAAGAACCTTTTCCTTCCCCTTATTTTTTGTGAGTAGCTCTATTAGAGTCCAAATCAAAAGTCTGCCTATTTGTAAATATTTGGGGATGAATTGTTTTTTCAAACAGTTTTGCTATTGGAGGCAACTGCATTATAGGGGTTGAATTCAGGACCTCACATGCTTTACCACTGGGCTCTACTCCAAATTTGAGCTTTTTAAATTTTGATCAATACCTATGGTGATTCTCATAGCCAACCATTGGACTGAGTATGGAGACTCTAATGGAGGAATTATGGAAAGGACTGAAAGAGCTGAAGGGGTTTGCAACAATCTCAACCTATCAGATCCCCCAGAACTCTCAAGGACTAAACCACCAACCAAAGAGTACACATGGAGGGACCCATGGCTCCAGCTGCAGATGTAGCAGATGATTGCCTTATCTGGCCTCAATGGGAGGAGAGGCCTTTGGTCTTTTGGAGGTGTGACGCTCCAGCATAGAGGAATGCTAGGGCAGTGAGGCAGAAATACATGGGTGGGTGGGGGAGCACCCTCTAGAAACAGGGGGAGGGGGATGAGATAGGGTGTTTGCAGAGGGGAAACCAGAAACGGAGATAAAAATATACCCAAGTATGTAAATATATAAAATAACCAATAAAAAATGTAGAGGGAGGTTGCTAATCTAAATCAATGAGCCTTACGTAGGCTCTGGAGGCTCTAACTTTTGTGTTTTTAAACAAATTGTAGATCATAGGAAAACAATAAACGTATATACACACATTCACACTCACCATTTCCCAATTTTAAAAATATTTTATTCCATTTTGTGTGTGTGTGTGTGTGTGTGTGTATGTGTGTGCGTGTGTGTACACAAAAGGCTGTATGAGTTGATTTTTTCCTTTTACCATATGGATCTTGGGAACCAAAATTGGTCATAAGGGTTGACAGCAAGCACCTTTACTCATTGAGCCATTTTGAAGGTCTCCAAACAATTCTAAATTTGAAGAAACCCTGGAGCTTTTCTTCAGTTTCAAGTTAGGAAATCAACATTAATTACAGCTAGGGGAAAGCAATACATTCTGTGAGGAGGAATTGTGTGTTAATGCAGTCTGCACTTTAACCCCTATTTTACATTACTCTCCATTCAATTTGAAGCCCAAATTCTTGAGCCCTCTCTGAATGACCTGACACCTTTACCTGTTAGTAGGTTCCTATCTCAGAAGTGCACCTCAGATTCTCTATATGTTTGTTTCCCATCACCACAGTCCTGGCCTGCTTTCTATCTCTTGCACACTCAATGGCCCTATGTGCTTAACCTTGTTTTGCTTGAGTCTTTCTACCAAGCATTTAGAATTATCTTTCTAAAAATAGAACCCAGATTCCCCAGTCAGCCTGGAGCTCCCACTGCCTGAAATATTTTAGCAGTATCTGTCAGCTTATAGAATAAATGCAAATCATTGGCCCAGGCTGCTGATGCCTAGACTCCTTAAAGAACCTCCTGCTTTGTGGGCCAAATACACTTAACAGCTTAGCAAGTTTAGCTTTGAATGTGTTTTCTTC
Organism: Tokudaia tokunoshimensis; assembly: GCA_036184795.1. Classification (NCBI taxonomy): domain Eukaryota; kingdom Metazoa; phylum Chordata; class Mammalia; order Rodentia; family Muridae; genus Tokudaia; species Tokudaia tokunoshimensis. Next base: position 104,305,272 of record BTHU01000011.1, on the reverse strand, counting down.
TGACACATTCCATCTATGCTTTCTCATCTCGGTTATCATTTCTTCTACAATAGCTACCTTGAATCAGGGCTGAAGATAGAGTCCAGTAGTAGAAAACTTTCCCATCAGGTGCAAGCTCTGGGTTCAACTCCTAACTTTATAGACTCCAAACGAAAGCAAACACAGAATAAAACCAACCAACAAACAAAAAATATAGCCAGGTATGGTTTCATATACAAGTATATGAACAGCACCTGAGAGGCTGTTAAGGAGCCTTGCAAGTAAGACAGGCAAGGCTACTAATTGGCTACATAGCTGCATGACAAGTCTGAGCTACAGATGTGACCTTGTCTCAGAAGGAAAGCAATTGTCTCAGATAAAGCAATTCAGTAGAGCACTTGGTTAAGATGCACAAGGCCCTAGCTTTAGTCTTCAGTAATACAAAAAAAGAAAAAGAAACTTCATTTGAAGTTTTTCTGGCTCACTGTCTGAAATTTTTGACCAAGGGGGGAATATACATACATACATACATATATATATATATATATATATATATATATATATATATATGTACATATATATGTATATATATTTATATATTGTATGTGCGTTTATAATTCCATTATATTCTTTTCCTTTTGTCTCAATATTTCCCAAATAATATGTTGTCAGTTAATGAATAATTATTGAATGAAAACAGGAATAGCACAAAATTCTTGAAGGTGTTTTGGCTTTAACCTTTTTTCTTAAATTTTCACTTTATGGATTTTCATTCACTAATTCATTTAAATTTTCATTCATGGACCACTTGTTGAAAAGCTTTCAGTATGAAATGTTCTCACATCATTTACTCTAGGTTGTATGGGACCGAAATTATTGAGCACTAGGTAGACATTGATTTGAATTCTGTAAGAAAGAAAATTTATGAATCATTTCTGTAAATAAATTTTGACTAGCATTACTATTTGTCACTTAAAGATTTGAATAATGCTACACTGGGTCAAATTCAGGAGTTGAATCCACAAGTTTCCCCCTAATAAGGCATGGACTTTGTTCTTCAATGAGTGAAGAATAGATGGTTTATCTGGTAATCTATTTTATTTAGATTAAGGATGCAGAACTGCAATCTGTAGTTGCTGCTGCTGCTGCTGCTGAGCTGAATACATTTTCACTTAGTTACTTACATTTAAATAAGCTGAGTCCTGACTTGTTGCTGGTTTCATAAGAAACCCAACATTCTTGAAGCAAATATTCTTTTCAGAGGCTGTGGGGCTCACTGGCAAAAAAGCTTACTGTATAATGCTTACTATACAAGCCCTGACGGAGCCTGATATGGTGCCTCATATCTATGTATCCTGAACACCTTCAGCAACATGGAAGGCAGAGCCAGGAGAATCCCCCACGGTCCTGGGCCAGATAGCCTGGTTTATGTAATGGAGAGAACAAAAGACCAGGCCTCAAAGAAGGTAGAAGGAAAGAACTTACAACAGAGACATTCCTCTGAATGTCACATGTGCCATGCTATGAACACATCTGTAGTTATATAACATGTACACATGTACATACACATTGCCCACATACACACAACAAAAAAATAAAATACTCATTAAAAAATGTTTCTTTCCAAGAGTAAACTATGATAAGGCTACATTTATTCTTTCAACAAATTATGGCTGAAACTGTTCATTAAGTTCAATGCATGGAACAAAAATGCTACTTGAGTCTGTCTTTATTTGTCCAACACTTAGCTTCTGAGAGCATTTTTATAACATGGGGTATTTCTCCAGTTTCGGGACATCTGTGACTGCCATCCCTGCCCCCAACTTTCAGCTTTTTACATTTTGACCTCTCATTTTCCCATTTTCCTTCCATGTTAATACCTGTCAGCTCATATCCTTTAGACAGTATGGGGGATGGGGCTCCTAGGTTGCTCTGGACAACATTACTGAAGATCTAATGCAAGGGGGCTCTTGAACTGAATTAAAGTCCTAAAGTTCAAATCCATCTACTTCTCTGAATGTAATGATGCTTACTCTGCAAGAACTCTGGGAAGCACTGCTGTTGGGGGTCTCACTTCACTCTGACAGGCTCTGAGCTCAGCTGCTCAGAGCCTCTCTCTCCACTCGTGTGGTGCTGGTGTGACAGTATATACATATCAGGTTACTGACAATCTATTTTTATTACATGTTTTATTTTTAGAAGCTCTCCAGTAAATTACAAATTCTTAGTATTACTCTCTGATCCACATTAGAGGTAAAACCTATTTATAGTACTTTTAAAATGGTTTTTTCACTAAATACTTGCTGTGGTTATTAAATTTTTTTCATTAGGGATGAGTCTTAAAACTTTCAGCTCTAAGGTATATATTTCTTCAATCCTGACATTCTCCAACACTTAGCTTCTGAGAGCATTTTTATAACATTTTCATATTTGGTATGTCCCATTTTTGTCTTTACATTTGATGGACAGATACATTTTAGTGACAGTTCATTTTCCCTTCCAATACTCTCTTAACCAGAATTATCCAAAACACAGATATTTTTGTCTATACTTAGTATAATAACAATAATAATAGATTTTCATAATAGTGACTCTGAGACATTGTAAGACCCAGAAATGACTTCTATATCTTTAAAAAAGGGGGAAAGGGAGTCCTTGAGAAAATAGTTTTATTGCTTTATTATTGAATAATGTATGCACCCTAATATTCTTACCTCCTTCTTGGCAATAAAAACTAATATATTTCCCAATTCTTCCCTGGTGGTCCCTAGCAGGGCCTGAGAAACCCCTTTACCACAATTCTCTAGGCAGCAACTACAGTTAGGATGGAGCTAGCAAAAGAAACAAAAAGCTATTTAGCAATAAACATAGTCTAGGCATTGTGTTAAAAAAAATAAATGCTGCCCACTGATTGGTAATCCAGACCCCCAGACTTTCAGGTCAGTCATACCATGGTACAGCATGACTAGGAAAGGGAAAAAGGAGGAAAGAAAGTTATAGAGCCTTCACACTAGCAGTTGGGACTCTGGCATGGAAGTGATGTGTATCATTTTTGCATTTGACACATAGGACTAAAGTCCTGGGGTATTACTAATGTGCCAGCAGCCTAGGCAGAATCTTACTATGTATCTGGACTTTTTTCATTTTGTATTGGTTATTTTATTAATTTACATTTCAAATGTTATCCCCCTTCCCAGATTCTCCTGCACAAGCCCCCTTTCCCCTCCTCTCTCCCCTCTGCCTCTATGAGAGTGTTCCCCCACCTGCCTACCCACTCCTGCCTCAGCAGCCTTATTGTTCTCAATATCCTGGGTCTCCTATCCTGGGTCATAAAACCTCCATAGGACTAAAGGGCTCCCCTCCCAGTGATGCCAGATAAGGTAATCCTCTGCTACATATCCAGCTGGAGACATGGGTCCCCCATGTACTCTTCGGTTGATGGTTTAGTCCCTGGGAGCTCTGTGGGGTCTGGTTGGTTGATATTGTTGTTCTTCCCGTGAGGTTGCAAACACCTTCTCCTTCAGTCCTTCCCCTAACTTCCCCCAATGGAGTCTCCATGCTCAGTCCTATGTTGGGCTGTGTACATCCACATCTGTATTGCTCCATCTCTGGCAGAGCCTCTCAGGGGAACGGTTATACCGGGCTTCTGTCAACCACTTCTTGGCATCAGCAACAGTGTTTGGGTTTGGTGTCAGCAGATGGAATGGATCCTTAGATGCGGCAGTCTCTGGATGGCCTTTCCTTTAGTTTCTGCTCCACTCTTTGTCCCACATTCCCTTTTGAAAGGAGGAATTCTGGCTTAATATTTTTGACGGGGGTGGGTGGCCCAATCCCTCAACTGGGGGCTGTGGATATGGTCTCTACAGGTTCTATCTCTTCTATCTCCCTTTTGCTGGATATTTTAGCTAAAGTCCTCCCTGTTGGGTCCTGGGAACCTCTTGGGTCCCTGAACTCTGAGACTCTACTTCTCCTCCCATATCTAAACTGGCTCCCCCTTTTCCCTCCACCTCTTCTCTTCCTCCCAGATCCCTCTCTCCCTCTAGTTCCCAGAGATTATTCTCTTCCCTATACTGAGTAGTACTATAACATTCACACTTTGGTGTGGTCTTTCTTCTTGGGTTTCATATGGTCTGTGGGTTGTATTGTGGGTATTCCAAGCTTCCTTTTGGCTTATATCCACTTACCAGTGATTACATACCATGTGTGTTCTTTTGTGACTGGGTTACCTCATACAGGATGATATTATATTTTCAAGTCCCATCCATTTGCCTGTGAATTTCATGAAATCATTGTTTTTAATAGCTGAGTGAGACTCCATAGTGTATACAATATTTTCTATACCCATTCTTCTGTTGAGGGACATCGAGGTTGTTTTCAGCTTCTGGTTGTTATAAATAAGGCTGCTATGAACATAGTGGAGAATGTATCCTTGTTATATGTTGAAACATCCTTTGGGTATATGCACAGGAGTGATATCTGAACTTTTAATAACCCAAAATGCTTGTCCAAGATTCTTAATGACCTACATAACACCTATATGACCATATAGGTTTCTGTTCTGGATCTCCTGCCTCAACCTCCTGTGTGCTAGGATTATAAGCATGAGCTACCATTCCCCGCTTTCAGCTAAAGCATATCCTTTAAAATATTTGTCCAATGGAGTGTTCTTTAAGTAATTAATGAAACAATAGGTTTAATAGAGGCAAGTAACTTTGTGGATAGAAGCAACTGCCCAATAGCCTATCTTCTTGAGACTTACCCTTAGAAAAAGTTGACTCTGACATTTGTCTTCTGACCTCCACATATATAGTGGTACCAATACACCTGTATTTCCACAGCATACACATACATACACACAAAATTAGTAAAATAATAATTTTAATTATATAGTTATGCAAATTTGAAAAATACTACTTGGTGTAATTTCTTTTGGAAGAACACAACTAAATATCCTGATGAGGTTGAGGAAAGCTATATTGTGTTATAACTAGTGTTTTAGAGTGTTATTGGACTGCAAGAAATTTGTATCAAGAAAAGTATCATGGAAATAACATTTTTCCATACACTGTAGTAGGAGTGCAGTGTGTACCAGGAGACCTGTTTTCTGTTGGAAGCATGGAGATGCAGTAAGTAACTGTGCTTCAAGGCCTCTGCCTTGCTTTTCACTTGAACATTCATTGGAAATCCTGGGGCCTCCAAACTTAAAACCAGAGAAATGGTGGCAATAGTACCTGCCTCTATCACTGTTTGTCCCTAGGACATAACACACAGTGTACATACTTCTGATATTGTTTGCTTTTTCACAGCTGAGCAGTTTGATGTACACATATTTTCCACAATGTGATACTAGCACATCAATCAATATAAGATTCCTTTCTGTTGAAAATTCACAGATAATATGTAAAATTTAAGCCAATTACTATACCAGAATGTAATGTAGGTACACTTTCCCCTGACATTTCTATTTTATTTCAAGTTCCCTTAATTTCTCTGTGAATGTCATTCTCACTTTTGAGCCTTCAGAGCCATGTGGAAATTTGAGGCTGACACAAAGCACACTAATTAGACAAGGATATCTTCACACTGTCCACATGACCGTGGCCTCATTTTATCTTTGGCCCAGGACAGAAGATGAGATAATAGATACTTGTGAATGACTTACCCTGATGTATGCACAGTCATATATCATGACCTTAATCACAATCTTCTCAACTGATCACATTCTACACATCCCATTTGCTTTAAGTTACATGTCAACCATTTATGTCTACTCCCATTGAGTGTGCAGTTAATTCTTCACTGGGTTATTGTAATGCTTATGATGGTGTTCAATAAAGAAAGGTGTGGTCTAAATCATTGACACTCTGCATTCTTTCATTTCAGCATGTAATTATATTTATAAAATTTGAAGTTAACAGTTTTACTTTCCAATATGAAAATTCACCGAAGTACCTGGATTGCCAAGAGCATATTATCCACTTTTTCTTCAAAACTCTGTAGTGTGCTACTTAAACCAAGTGCTTTGATTCTTCTTTTTAAAAGCCTGTGTTGGTCTTTCAAGTGCCATTAAGGGTAATTTAATGCATCTACAAGAAACTCTGCATAATGGTGAACACCTGTAATCCCAGTGACTCAGGAAGCTGAGGCAGGAGAACCACAGAACCACAAAGGTTTGAGAGCAACTTAAGTAACTTAAAAAGACTAAATTAAAATAAAAATTATAAAGGACTGGATATCTAGGTCAGTTGAAATGTGTCTTAACTATTTTTCATATCCATCATAATCTCAAAAGGAAAGAAAGGAGGGAAGAATAAAAGCGAGGTAGAAAGGGAGAGAGGGAAGATGGAAGAGGGAACAAATTATGTATTAGGGTTTCTATTGATCCTATGAAACACCATGACCAAAAAGAAAGGTGGGGAGAAAATGGTTTCTTTAGTTTAAACTTCCATATTTTGGGTTTTTATTATTGCTGTTCATTATTGAAGGAAGTCAGGACAGAAACTCAAACAGGGCAGAATCTTGGTGGCAGGAGCTGATGAAGAAGCCATGGAGTGTGCTGCTTATTGGTTTGCATCACATGACTTGCTCAGCCTGATATCTTATAGAATCCAGGACCATCATCCTAGGGATAGCACTATTCACAATGGGCTGGGCCCTACCAATTGATTACTAATTGAAGAAATGCCTTACAGCTGGGTCTTATGGAAGCATTTCCTCACCTAAGGCTCTTCCTTTCTGATGACTATAGCTTGTGTCCAGTTGCAATTCCAGCCAGGACAGATGGGATGGAATGGAGAGAAAGAAAAAGGTAGGGAAGAAGAAAGGAAGAAAGAAGAAAGGAAGGGAGACCATTCGAAGATAGGAGGAAAAATACAGACATTCCCTTTATAATTTTTATTTTATTTTAAGTAACAAATTCTACAGGATGAAAACATCTTGCTTATTATTAAGCTACACACAATACTATGGTATAAATGAATACTAACTCTTTTATTGGTTCCAAAGAATACTGTTGTACCATATTATTTAACACCTCCTTGCTGCAGACTCATCTCTTTCCATGCTAATAAGCCCAATCAATACAAATGGTGTGCTAATTTGATTTATTTTTTGACTTTTACAGTTTTAATCTCTAGAACAAATCAAATAAAAAAATAAACAAATGGCACTGGACCTAAACAATTCTAAGAATATTTGCTGTCCCATTTAATTATCCCAGTTAATATATTTCCATTTTTCTATCATGACTATGTATTTAAATATATGTTACAGAAATGCCTTGGAAAAGTTTCGGGTTTTTTTCCTTTTTGTTTTTTAATTTTATGTATTTTTTTATTTACATTCCAAATGATTTCGCCTTTCCCAGTTCCTCCCTCCCTGAAAGTCACATAAGCCCCCTTCCCTCCCCCTGTTCCCCATTCAACCCCCTCCCACTTCTCTGTCCTGATATTCCCCTACATCCAGTCTTTCTAGGACCAGGGGTCTCTCCTTCCATCTTCTTGGAAATCTATTGATATGTGAATTGTGTCTTGGGTATTCCCAGATTCTGGGTTAATATCACCTTATCAGTGACTGCATACCATGTGTGTTCTTTTGTGATTGGATTACGTCACTAAGGATGATATTTTTCAGTTCTGACCATTTGCCTAGGAATTTCGTGAATTCATTGTTTTTAATTGCATAGTAGTATTCCATTGTGTAAATATACCACATCTTCTGAATCCATTCCTCCGTTGAGGGACATCTGGGTTCTTTCCAGCATCTGGCTATAATAAATAAGGTTGCTATGAACATAGTGGAGCATGTGTCCTTATTGCATGCTGAGGAAGCCTCTGGGTATATGCTCAGGAGTGGTATAACAGGATCCTCTGTGAGTGTCATGCCCAGTTTTCTGAGGAACCGCCAGACTGCTTTCCAGAGTGGTTGTACCAGGTTGCAATCCCAACATCAGTGGAGGAGTATTCCTTTCTCCACATCCTCGCCAACACCTGCTGTCTCCTGTGTTTTTTATCTTAGCCATTCTGACTGGTGTGGGGTGGAATCTCAGGGCTGTTTTGATTTGCATTTCCCTAATGACTAAGGATGTTGAACATTTCTTTAGGTGCTTCAGAGCCATTAGATATTCTTCAGGTGAGAACTCTTTGTTTAGGTCTGTACCCCATTTTTAATAGGGTTATTTGGCTCTCTGAAGTCTAAATTCTTTAGTTCTTTGTATATATTTATATATTGGATATTAGCCCTCTGTCGGATGTAGGGTTGGTAAAGATCATTTCCCAGTTAGTTGGTTGCCACTTTGTCTTTTTGACCGTGTCTTTTGCCTTGCAAAAACTTTGTAATTTAAGGAGGTCCCATTTGTCAATTCTTGATCTTAGAGCATAAGCTATTGGAGTTCTATTCAGGAAATTCTCCCCTGTGCCCATATGTTCAAGGTTCTTCCCTAGTTTTCTTTCTATTAGTTTCAGTGTGTCTGGTTTTATGTGGAGGTCCTTGATCCACTTGGAATTGAGCTTAGTGCAAGGAGATAAGAATGGGTCAATTTGCATTCTTCTGCATGTTGACCTCCAGGTGAGCCAGCACCATTTGTTGAAAAGGCTAACTTTTTTCCACTGGATGGTTTTAGCTCCTTTGTCAAAGATCAAGTGACCATAGGAGTGTGGATTTATTTATGGGTCTTCAATTCTGTTCCATTGATCTACATGCCTGTCACTGTACCAATATCATGCAGTTTTTAACACTATTGCTCTGTAGTACAGCTTCAGGTCCGGGATACTGATTCCCCCAGAAGTTCTTTTACTCTTGAGAATAGTTTTTAGCTATCCTGGGTTTTCTGTTATTCCAGATGAATTTTTGAATTGCTCTTTCTAACTCTATGAAGAATTGAATTGGGATTTTGATGGGGATTGCATTGAATCTGTATATTGCTTTTGGCAAGATGGTCATTTTTACTATAATAATCCTGCCAATCCATGAGCATGGAAGATTTTTCCATCTTCTGAGGTCTTCTTCAATTTCTTTCTTCAGAGACTTGAAGTTCTTGTCATACAGAGCTTTCACTTGTTTGGTTAGAGTCACACCAAGATACTTTATATTGTTTGTGGCTATTGTGAATGGTATCATTTCTCTTATTTCTTTCTCAGCCTGCTTATCCTTTGAGTATAGGAAGGCTACTGACTTGCTTGAGTTGATTTATATCCGGCCACTTTGCTGAAGTTGTTTATCAGCTGTAGGAGTTCTCTGGTTGAGTTCTTTGGGTCGCTTAAATATACTATCATATTGTTTGACTTCTTCCTTTCCAATTTGTATCCCCTTGACCTCCTTTTGTTGTCTAATTGCTCTAGCTAGAACTTCACGTACTATATTGAAAAGATATGGAAAGAGAGGACAGCCTTCTCTAGTCCCTGATTTTAGTGGGATTGCTTCAAATTTCTCTCCATTTAGATTGATGTTGGCTACCGGTTTGCTGTAAATTGCTTTTACTATGTTTAGATATGGGCCTCGAATTCCTGATATTTCTAAGACATTTAACATGAAAGGATGCTGAATTTTGTCAAATGCTTTCTCAGCATCTAATGAGATTGTTTATGTAGTGGATTACATTGATGAACTTTCTTATATTGAACCATCCCTGCATCCCTGGGATGAAGCCTACTTGATCGTGGTGAATGATTGTTTTGAAGTGTTCTTGGATTCTGTTGGCATGAATTTTATTGAGTATTTTTACATTGATATTCATAAGAGAAACTGGCCTGAGATTCTCTTTCTTTGTTGGATCTTTGTGTGATTTTTGTATTAGCATAATTGTGGCTTCTTAGATCGAGTTGGGTAGTGTTCTTTCTGTTTCTATTTTGTGCAATAGTTTGAAGAGTATTGGTGTTAGGTCTTCTTTGAAGGTCTGATAGAATTCTGCACTAAAACCATCTGGACCTGTGCTTTTTTTGGTTGGAAGACTTCCAATGACGACTTCTATTTCTTCAGGAGTTATAGGACAGTTTAGATGGTCTATTTGATCCTGATTTAATTTTGGTATTTGGTATCTGTCAAGGAAATTATCCACTTCCTCGAGATTTTCTAGTTGTGTTGAATACAGGCTTTTGTAGTAGGATCTGATGATTTTTTGAATTTCCTTAGTTTCTGTTGTTATCTCTCCCTTTTTGTTTCTGATTTTGTTAATTTGAATACTGTCTCTGTGCCCTCTGGTTAGTCTGGCTAAGGGCTTATCTATCTTGTTGATTTTCTCAAAGAACCAATTCCTAGTTTTGTTGATTCTTTGTATGGTTTTATTTGTTTCTACTTGATTGATTTCAGCCCTGAGTTTGATGATTTCCTGACTTCTACTCCTCTTGGGTGTATTTGCTTCTTTTTGTTCCAGGGCTCTCGGGTGTGCCATTAAGCTGCTAGTGTATGCTCTCTCCCGTTTCTTTTTGGAAGCTCTCAAGGCTATGGATTTTCTTCTTAGCACTGCTTTCATTGTGTCCCATGAATTAAGGTATGTTGTGCCTTCATTTTCATTAAATTTTAAAAAGTCTTTCACTTCTTTCTTTATTTCCTCCTTGATCAAGGTATCATTGAGTAGAGCATTGTTCAGCTTCCACGTGTATGTGGGCTTTATATTGTTTTTGTTGTTATTGAAGACCGCTCTTATTCCATAGTGATCTGATAGGAGGCATGGAATTAGTTCAATCTTCTTATATCTGTTGAGGTCTGTTTTGTGACCAATTATATGGTCAACTTTGGAGAAGGTACCATGAGGTGCTGAGAAGAAGGTATATTCTTTTGCTTTAGGATGAAATGTTCTCTCTATATATGTCTGTTAGTTCCATTTGGTCCAAGGTTCAATTAGTTTCACTGTGTCTCTGTTTAGTTTCTGCTTTCCTGAACGATCCATTTCAGAGAGTGGGGAGTTGAAGTCACCCACTATTATTGTGTAAGGCGCGATTTGTGCTTTGAGCTTTAGTAAAGTTTCTTTTACAAATGAGGGTGCCCTTGCATTTGGAGCATAGATGTTCAGAATTGAGAGTTCTTCTTGGTGGATTTTTCCCTTGATCAGTATGTAGTGTCCTTCTGTGTCTTTTTTGATGACTTTAGGTTGAAAGTCAATTTTATCTGATATCAGGATGGCTACTCAAGCTCGTTTCCTGTGACCATTTGCTTAGAAAATTGTTTTCCAGCCGTTTACTGAGGTAGGGTTTGTCTTTGACACTGAGGTGCATTTCCTGCACGCAACAAAATGCTGGGTCCTGTTTATGTATCCATTCTATTAGTTTATGTCTTTTTATTGGGGAATTGAGACCATTGATATTAAGAGAGATTAAGGAATAGTCATTTTTGCCACCTGCTATTCTTGTCACTATCTTTATGTTTGAGTGGTTATCTACTTTTGGGTTTGATGAAAGAAGGTTACCATCTCATTTTTTCCAGGGTGTATTGTCGATTTTTGCCTATTATCCTTTGAAGGGCTGGGTTTGTGGAAAGATATTGTGTAAATTTGTTTTTATCATGGAATGTCTTGGTCTCTCCATCTATGGTCATTGAGAGTTTTGGTGGGTATAGTAGTCTAGGCTGGCATCTGTGTTCTCTTAGAGTCTGTATGAGATCTGCCCAGGATCTTCTGGCTTTCATAGTCTCTGGTGAGAAGTCTGATGTGATTCGGATAGGTCTTCCTTCATATGTTACTTGGCCTTTTTCTCTTACTGCTTTTAATATTCTTTCTTTGTTTAGTACATTTAGTGTTTTGATTATTATGTTACGGTAGGTGTCCAGTTTTGTACGTTCATCGGCATCTCTCTCTTTAGGTTAGGGAAGTTTTTCTCCATAATTTTGTTGAAGATATTTATTGGGCCTTTAAGTTGCAAATCTTCACTCTCTTCTATACCTATAATCCTTAAGTTTGGTCTTCCCATTGTGTCCTGGATTTCCTGGATGTTTTTGGTTACCTGTTTTTTGCATTTTGCATTTTCTTTGACTGTTGAATCGATGCTGTCTAAGAATCTTCAGCACCTGAGATTCTTTCTTCCATCTCTTGTAGTCTATTATTGACATTTGCATCTATGACTCCTGATGTCCTCCCAAGGTTTTCTATCTCCAGAGATGTCTCCTTTTGTGATTTCTTAGTTGTTTCTATTTCCTTTTTTAGATCCTGGATGGATTTTCTCAGATCCTTCACTTGTTTGTTTGTGTTTTCCTGTATTTCTTTAAGATATTTTTGCATTTCCTCTTTCAGGATTTCTGCCTGTTGACCCAAGTTCTCCTGTATTTCTTTAAGCGATTTTTGTGTTTCATCCTAATGGGCTTCCATCGGTTGATCCATATTCTCCTGCATTTCTTTAATTGATTTTTGAGTTTCCTTTGTAAGGGCATCTACCTGTTGAATCATTTCTTTAAGCAATTTTTGTATTGCCTCCTTATGGGCCTCCATCAGTTGACCCATATTCTCCTGCATTTCTCTAAGCAATTTTTGTGTTTCCCCTGTAAGGGCTTCTACCTGTTGATTCATGTTCTCCTGTATTTCTTTATGAGATTTATTTGCGTCCTTCTTGAAATCCTCTAATAACATCATGAAAAGAGATTTTAAATCCAGATCTTGCCTTTCCAGTATGATGGGGTATCCAGGACTTGCTGCTGTTGGAGAGTTGGGTTCGGATAGTGCCACATTGCTTTGATTTCTGTTAGTAAAATTCCTATGTTTGCCTTTTGCCATCTGGTTACCTGTGGTGTTAGTTGTTCCTGCTGTCACTGGCTGTTGCTTGGACCTCCTGTGAGCCTGCAAGGCTATTTCTGCCCCCCCCCCCCCGCCCCGGATGACCGGGATCCCCCTGGTACCGATTGCTGAGGGACTCCTCTGCTCTTGAGTGACTTTGGAGCCCTGATGTGTCTTGCCCCAAGTGATGTTATATTGCGGAATCCCTGCACATCTGAAGGCTCAGAGTAGTCAATCCCCAGAGCAGAGGTCGCCAAGGGGAGGCTGGTGCGTTCTCTCCCAGTGTGTGCGTGCTCTCTCCCAGTGCAGGTCCCTCTTCAGGGCAGATGTCCCACAGCAGAGCTGGCATGTAGGTGACCACAGAACTGCCCATCTTTGGGAGCAGGGAGCACACAAGCTGGCTGATTCCCAAGTAATATTATGCTTGATTATCCCTGCGCCTGGAGGTCCCAACTGCTCTGTTGCTGGAACAAAGATGGTAGAGTGTACAGTGCATCCTCTCGAGTGCAGATCACTCCGCAGGGCAGATGGCCCACAGCAGAGCTGGCACCGAGACGACCACAGAGCTGCCCCGCCCTTGGGAGCAGATTGAAGCCCACCAGGTTGTGTCCCAAGCGATGTTATATTGGGGTATCTCTGAGTACCTGAAGGCTCAGCGTAGTCAATCCGCAGAGCAGAGGTCGCCAAGCGGAGGCTAGTGCTGTCCCTCCCTGTGCGGGTGCACTCTCTCCGGAAAAGTTTCTTAAGCACATCTATTATTAGCCTTGATGAGCAAAATTTAAACTTAACAAATTTATTCCTAATACAAATGTAGCAACATAACAACCATTCAATGTCTCTGGGCCAAGAGTCTCATTTTGAATATATTTTTTTACTCTCAATCCAGAGAAACCTCTGTGCTTTTTGTGGCTTTGGAAACAGCTGAAGACTTCTTATAAAGAGTGTGGAGTTTTCAAGCTTGGTGCCCATAGTAATTGGTAGAGATTGAGTACAGGATGTTGCTGATAAGATTCTGTACCTCTGATTTGAGAAGAGAACATTGGTGTTAGCGGTGATGTCTGCTGATGTTTAGCAGCAGAAAAGGGTACAGAGTTGCAGCATTTTGCTCCTTCCCATTTAATGGAGAGCCTGGGAAGCTGAACACCCTGAATTTCATACATGTTGTGCTCCTGAGTAACTTTGTTTTTTGAAGAAGTCAATTAACTTTATTTTTTAATCTCTCTCTCTCTCTCTCTCTCTCTCTCTCTCTCTCTCTCTCTCTCTCTCTCTCTCTGTAGATACATATGTTGAAGCAAAAAAACAATTTTAGGTAATGGTCCTTACCTTCCACCTAATTTGAGAAAGGGTCTCTTGCTATTCTACCAGTGAATACATCATTCTAGGTGAACTTCCAAGTTCCAGGTATTCTCCTGTCTCTGCCTCCTATCTCTCTGGAGTGTTGAATTTACAGACACATGCTATTCAGCCAATTTATGTAGTTTCTGGGAATTTGAACCAAGACTTCAAGCATGACTGGATAGTACTTTCCTCATAAGTTATCTCCAGTATCTAACCCATATTGACATCCAACAAAACAGTATTATAGTAAATAATGTTTCATATTGTCTTGCTTTAATTATGAATCCCTATTAAGACATTGAAGGAATGAATGCAACTTTTTATTTTTATCAGATTTCCAGAACTTACCTTTAGTGACACTGGCCATGTTTGATTATCATAATGTCCCCAATGTGCATGTCTCCTCAACCCCATCCTCAAGTTCACTCTGTTCTTTCCACTTTTTATATTAACACTGATTTTATTTGTTCCATTGAACTTGGTTGGCTTGTGATGTTTTCCGCCCTAAAAAGGGAAGTAATTTAACCCTTAGGAGACCTTAGAGATTCTATACCTAATTTAGGATGAAGTATCAAGGAAGATGTAAAGACTGTCTTTGCCCCAATGCCATCCACCTTCCAATTGAAATAGTGACATCAATGACTACAGTTAGACTTAAAGCAAAACCCACATAGAGAGTCATGGTGACAAATTTATCTGTCTCATGTGACACTAAGCTCTTTTCAGGTCATCTTTTATGCAGTAGTTGAAAATTGTTATGGGCATTTAAAGTCACTTCATGGCTATCTTGGGGCTAGATAGTCTGTGATAGGCCTTGAAAATTGGTGTCAGCAGTCAGCTATGATACCATGTTCCCTAGTATTATGCAATAAATTATCTGAGTATGTTAACAATTAGTTGGTCTAGGCATATCCAAAGGGTGTGTGCTCCATGCCATTAAGGTGACTCATTAGCAAATGTTGGATACAGGGAACAGACACACACATATACACACAAACATACAATGATGTTGCATAGCAGGAGTGGCAAAGGGTCTTCTCCAAATGAGATTGGTGCCAGTCTGTTTATCTTTTTCATGATGTATTACTACTATTAATAATTCTTAAAAGTAATGAATGTATATACTACATGACCTGGGGTTAGGTATACAAAAGACAAAGGTTGTGAGTCATTTTGATTCATTCCCTCCATATTTTCACTTGCTAAATATTGGGTCAAGTTAGCTGTTACCATCTGAGACACAAAGTTGATGCAGAATGATTTTGTGGCATTGACGAGGAAGACCTCTTATGTCCCACTGATATTACAACTCTGTCTCTCTGATTTCCACTTTGAGGAGTTGCTTACATGAGATGTCCTTCTTCCTCTAGCTGGTAAATCCATGCAAACAAAGCCTACAATTGCTGGAAGCTGCATTGTTACTATCTTGCTATTTGATGAATAGGCTTAAAGGAGAGTATAATTTAAAAGATAAGGGGGCTTCTGCCTTGTACCTTAGGGAGTGCGTGTGGAAGTCAGTATGGAAGACCTCAGCTGGGTGATTAGGGGACATGAAAACCTCCATAAGCAGCCTGGGAAGGTCAACAGTCAGCAGTGCAGTGGTGGGAACCACAGCTGGTAGCTTTGGAACCTCTGAGGTCTCACACTGCTTAGCCAGCTCTGCCCACCTGTGAAGCCCTGAATAGCGAAGAGTGAGAAGAAGGTAGCAAAGTCCAGAAGGGTTCTATCTTTGCTGAGACAGAAAATCAGAGAAGAGCAGCAAGAAGAACGGATGCTTCTTTGGTAGCAAAGGATCCAGAGGGGTTCTAGTCTTTGTTCCAGAGACAGAAAGGCAGAGAAGAGCAGCAAGAAGAACAGTTGCTTCTCTGGTAATTATACCTCTGGGTTTGTTGGTATCTGGGATATGACATTGAACTTCTCTTAGGAGGCATTGGAATTCTGAAGACTGTTCAGAGCACTTTGTATATGGATGTGATGTTAGAGAATTACAAACATGTACTCATTGTAGCCCCATGATTGCTCTACCTGGGAGCAACAGCAGAGTGTCTGAGAAGGAGAATGAGTCATTTTCTAGATATGGCCTCCTCAAAAAAACAAACAAACAAACAAAAAAAAGCCTCTATGCTACCCACTGCCACAGTGCTGTGCATGTTCTGGGGTTCTGGCTGCTGCTACAGGATATATTGATGCCCATGAACTGTGTTACTATCAGAGGTCATTTGTATGTCCACCATTGCTGCTACTGCCTTGTTAATGTCTGTGGTCTGTGCCGCCACCTCAGCTCACGTTAAAGCCCATAATCTAAGATGCTGCTGGGGGCCTTGTTGAAGTCCATGAACTGTAGTGGTGCTGGAGGTCATGTTTGTGGCTGTGGTCTGTGCTAACACCTGAAATTCTGTTGATATTTGTGGTCCATACTACTACCAGAGGATATGTGGATCTCCATGGCCTGGGCTCCCACCTGAAGTCATAATGATCTCCATGGTCTGTGATGCCACTGGAGACTGTGTGGTTGTCCAGTGGTCATGTAGCCACAGGAAACCATGTGGAAATCCACGATCTTGGTGTTATGGGCAGGAAGCATCTGATGCAGGTATTGATGACTCTAGACTCATAGTTGAAAATGAGAAATATTGAAGTTTTCTTCAACAGCCTCTTCCCTGCCCCTAACAAAAAAGAAGCAGTCTAGACAGAAAGTCATTTAAGAGAGTCCTTAAAAGCTTTGCGAAATGCTGAAGTATAGCTCTTCACAATTGATGGCTTCTGACGGGGGCATGGGAAAGGACTCAGTTTTCTTTAAGGGATACTTGGGAGTTTAACCACTGCAAGTGTGACCATGCTCCATTGAGTATATAGACAGCACAAATTGGACTTGATATATCTTGGAGGTGGGGCACAAGGGTGGGAGAGTGGACCTGGGATAAATGTGAAATAAGTGTGATCAGGGTACATTGTGTGAAATTCCAAATAAAATAATAAATAATAAAATAAATAATAAAAATATTATGCTGGAAAAAATAGTGAGGAGGAAGATAGGCAAAGTTTCCTCTTAAAAAACAGAAAACCACTCTGGGGTGGGTTAGATTTTGGCAATCTGATTAAGAGTAAGAAAGCAAATTCTTCATTTCTTAGTGTTTTGTTTACCCATGATAATCGAACTGCCCTGCTAGAGGATAATTATCTTTATTAGTATCAGATGCCCTATAGGTGGGTGGGGGCTTCCTTGACCTCTTGAAGAATGAACTCAGATTACAGAAATACCTCTTTTCCTAGTTTTCTAAGCCACATTCTTCTGTTTATCTCACCTCACACCTTTCTCATATAAAAATCAGGCCTGCCAAGCTGAACTCTGCACACTTCCCTAAGGCCTTGAGTCCAACTGTGTGATGGGTTAAAGTGCTTTGTATTCTGGTGAGACTTGCAATTGCTGAATTGTTTTATTAGATCCCTTTGCTACTTGGCTCCAGGCAGAAGTATGCTTTCTTAAAATAAGGAAAAAAAGGGGGGCAGTGGGGTAAGGTGGAGAATAAACTTAAAGAAAAAAAATAACAGTTTTGTTTTCTCTAGTAAGTATTTAGAAACTGAGTAAGTAATATATGTTGTATGTATATACATATAGACAGTCCCGTGTCTAGTGGATTAACATTAATTTCTCAGTTGTAACAGAGAACATTCCAGTTTAGTCTTTCTGTTTTCACTTACATTGCAGTCTTCAATCAAGTGCATATGATTTTCAACAGTTTATCTGAGAATGAGTTTTGCCCATCAGTAGGCTCATGTTTAAGTAAGGCTAGGCTAAAACATGATGCTACTTTAGGTTAACTGTATTACATAAATTTTCAAATGGATATTTTTAGCTCATGATAAGTTTATTGAAATATACCATCTATAAGTTCAGAAGCATATCTGTACATATTTACCCAGGGGCAATTTATCTATATAATTCATACATATGTGTGTACACATATGTACACCATATGTTCAAGTACAAAAAGGACATGGAATCTCAATGTAATTATTACTATAAGTTTGCTACCAAAAACCCAATAAATTTTAGTACCTTTTCTCTAGACCTTGGTATTTTCTCAGACCAGAAATGTAAATGGGCTACCTTGTAGTCTGACTTGTAGAATGCATTAGAACTTTCTTTTGTATGTAAGAAACAGCCCCTTTCTTTAAAGATTTCACTTGAAATATCCTGGGTTATAAGTAACCAATTGTAGGAACCCTCATGTGGAACATCTGTTAGTCATACACAAGACTCAAGATATCTTCTCCTAATGTCTTCAGCCCTCCTAAATCATCTGATATTGGACACTTTCTGTATGTTTCTATCATTTCTCTAAAAGGAAACTTGACAATGTAATCACAACGTTCTAACTAGCAAAACACCGAGATTCTCCAATTGCTAGTCCACTGCAGTGTGGTTAGCTGCTGGGGAAAGTGGAGGTCAGGTGATGATGGCCCAGAATAGATCTTACCTCCAGCTGTAATAAACTCAGCAAATGCTGGTATCACTTTGCCCATTACCGTGTCTTTGCTTAAATTCTCCTGTGTGTCAAGGCATCTCCCTCAAAGTAAACTAACCATCTTTTAAAGCTTTTTTTTTGCTAAGTATTTCTTTCTTCATTTCTTAGTCTGCAAGATTCCAGTCCCTGGTCAATGGGACTCAGGTCTGCCTGTATAAACTATTGCATAAGAATGCAACTCAAAGCAAGCCAAACTGTCCTTAACATACCTCGCTGCAGATGTCCTCGTGTGCCCACTAAGGCCAGTGGAGCGCTTCCGTGACCTACGTCCTGACGAAGTGGCCGATTTGTTTCAAGTTACCCAGAGAGTTGGAACAGTGGTGGAGAAGCATTTCCAGGGAACCTCCATCACCTTCTCCATGCAAGTGAGTTCACAGATGTTTCCTTCCTTCCTTCTTAAAGCTGAGAGTGGGGCTCTGTATCCTAGCCATATTAGCAGAGAAGTGGTTTTTCTGGTCTACATTTACATGACAGAAAAAAAAAAACCAAAACGTTACTAATAGAAGGCAGCTCTGCTGTCCCATGGCCCTAAAGTGGACCATGGAATGGTGTTGCAGCAAATGTCTGCTATGCTGTTTACAAAGCCTGTGAGAGTTACAGACAAGCAATTTAAGGGGATTGAATTAGTTTGCTTCTTTGTTCTAATGAGATACAAACCAAAGGCAACTTTGAGGAAGAAAAGGTTTATTGGGCTTATTTGTCTACACTAAAGCCATGATTGAAGAAAAGTTAGCAACCTGGAGACAGGAACCAAAGCAGAGACCACAGGAAACGCTGCTCACTGGCTTACTTCCAGGCTCATGTCCAGTTACCTACCTTTCTTAGAGAGCCATGACCACCTGCCCGGGTAGCTCTGCTCTCTGTAAGGCAGGCCTGACTATGGATAGAATTGGAGCAACTGTGTAAGTACTGTTGTGGAGCTGTTTTAAAACTACTTCACATTAGCATATGTTGTGTATGTCACAATCCTGTGTACCCTTCCCCTTTCATACATGTGTACCTTCAAGGATAAAGAATTAGGGTTTCACAGAGTAATCTTAACCAATCCTCCATGTTCTCATAGCTTTGGTCCTGTCATGTTATCTTCTTAAGTATTAGTTGGGAACTATGAAATTTCTTTTGGAAGCCACTAATAACTGTTCAAGTTTGAAAAATTTGATGTACATGTCAGACATGTGCTTAACCCTTGTCCTAACAGGGCATGAATCCTTCTCTCCCATCATGGTTCTAGAGAGGTATATTTAGCCAGAACCACTAAATACTGATTCTATTTTGAAATTGTGTGTTGCAAAGAAGCTTGTTGCCTTCTCTCTAGAACAGTTGTACGTTCACTTGTACTGCACTTGGAGACTGAGCTTGTATGCTTACTTTCGGCAGTGACACAGACAATTGATAATAGTCCTGTTGACCTTAAGAAGCTAGGAGAATGAAGGGCTACATGCAAGAGGGCCTACCTACAGCAATCACTTTACTTATCTGGCTCAAGGTCAGGAGAGCTTGAAAGGACTGTTTCATCTGAACCTTATCTTCTTGATTAAAGGATTTCTTGAGGAGAAACTGAATCAGATATTAATTAAATGACTTCTGATTTAAAGATAACAAAACCATGGTACTGTGCCTCCCCAAATATTTTCAGACTTATTTTAATGTGATTAAAACCACAGTTGAAACCAAAGAGCATGAAATATAGAAAGGAGTGACCTGCTGGATAATTCATATCATTTTTTACATAACTCCTCACTCAGAAAGAAGTGGGGACCTGCCTGGTCCCACACATTTGAAATGAATGGTCCTCATGAGACTACTACAAATTAACACACAATGAAATTGGATCTAAATTATTAATGGGCAATATTTCTGAATAAGCAGGCAATACCATCAGTCAGTTCTCACCCCTACTCCATTTCTTTTTTCTTCCTCTTCTAGGATGGTCCTGAAGCTGGACAGACTGTGAAGGTGAGTGCTTATTATGTGCATACAAATTAATACAAGTGATTATGGGAACTAATAAAAAACCACAACGAACCATTTTCAGCACATTGCTCTTTCATTATGTTATCTTCGAGGTCAGAGAGACCCTCAGTGTTAGAGCCATAAATCCTGACATTATAAACTGTGCCAAACAGTATGTTTCCCATTAGTTTACAAGACATTTACCCTTTGTAGTAAAATTATTATTGTGCAATCGCTAAAACAGAAACTTAACTGAGGAGTCCTAAAACATAACAGGGCAGGTTACATCAACTTCCAGTGGGTTATATGGGTCCTGCATAGACTAAGTCACCTGATATATCTTTAGTTCTTGGCACAGTTTAATTTTTCTTATTCCTTCTGAGTAAAGGGACATCCCGTTGTGTGAAAAGTGCCTCCCTTTCCACCTGTCTTTTCTTTAGGCACACACACATTTCTCTTCTCTCTAGCTACTAAATACCAAAGTTCAAACCTAATGAGATCAATGGAGTTCAAAATGGTTTTAAAGTGTGCTAGAGAGGAAAGGATTTATTATGATAGCCTCTGATCATAGTAAAACTAAAGTCCTGGTGGGTTATGAAGCAAGAATCCAGCTTTTTTCACAGAAATGTGAATTCCTGTGGTTAGGTTCAATGCTTAAGTGATAGAGAAGGCTGATTTTTATGGTGGTAACAATAAGAAGCAAGTTACACTATGTTACTGATGTCATCCATGGTGAAATAGAACTTTTGGGTTTCAGGGCTGGCCATGGTTGACAGGGTAACTTGGCACTAAGTCATACCAAGAAGACATGGTGCGTTTCTGATCTGTTTGTATCTGGTTCCAGTATTTAATATAACTTTAGTGAAACTTTGCAAATAGGCTGTCTGGGAATTTTCATGGGGAGTGAATGTCTCAAAGGGAACACTAACAAATTCTAAATGCTCAAAAGAGTGGTTCCAGTTTCTCCAAACACATGACATGGAAAACTCAACAAAGAATAGGGCCATTCAACTTTCCTCTGTCCCCTGCCATGTTAGGCAGATGCTAACAGAGGATGTAAAATACATGTCTTTGCTTTGAAACTGATTCTTGAAATACAGTGTAAAGGTATTCAAGCTTGGCTACCAGAGTTCTAAAACTCAGAATTCAAATGTAAATTTAAAATGCACTGAGTTAGTTAACTTGCATTGTGAAATACCTCTTTGCTGCAGTTTCTGAAGCCACTGACAGCACAGGGGTAGAGCTGGTGGCATGGGAGGGTGCACAGCTGTATATCAGAACACACAAATTGATAACACACATATTAAACATAGCTGAAATTTATGTGGACAAGAAGATTTTGTTCTCTAAAGATTTTATTTCAAAATTCTAAAGGGAATTTACATTATTTTCTATAAAAATGGACTTGAATAGAAAAAAGAAACTTCAAAGTTGCTAGGACCAGAAGCAGGATGAACTAGAGAGTGACTGCTAATGGCTGTCTCTTGTCGTTGATAGATGTTGTATTATTTGGGATATGAAGATTGCTTTTATATTTTTTTTAAAGACAAACTAAGCATTGGGTCCAGCAGAGCTGACGGCCACAGCTATAGAGTTTCAGACTCCAATAGCGGCAGCACCCACTTACCTGAACAAGCTGTCAAGTTTCTGTTAGCTTTAAAGGTGATGATAGTGGATTGACTTATAATATGAAACACCATGTATGAATTACTGAATGTTCTTACTATAACCCACACTGTTTAGCTTAAGTTCATTTCTGAAAACAGTTGTATCCCTATCCTTAGTGAGGTAACCCAATCACAAAAGAACACACATGGTATGCAGTCACTGATAAGGGGATATTGACCCAGAATCTCGGAATACCCTAGACACAATTCACATATCAATAGATTTCCAAGAAGATGGAAGGAGAGACCCCTGGTCCTGGAAAGACTGGATGTAGGGGAATACCAGGACAGAGAAGTGAGAAGGGGTTGAATGGAGAAAAGAGGGAGGGAAGGGGGCTTATGGGACTTTCGGGGAGGGAAGAAACGGGAAAGGGGAAATGATTTGGAATGTAAATTAAAAAAATAAAATGAAATAAATAATAAAAATAAAAAACAAAAAAAAAGGAATAAGCATATTACGTTTTGAAAATCTTTTTGTTGTTTCCAGACTAGCCACAGCATTTCCTCAGTTTAAATGTGTGGGGTCAACTCACATCCTTTTTGGAGCATAATGTATGAAGAAAAATTCTACACACACACACACACACACACACACACACACATCTTATCTGCACTTGACAGTAAACTTTTGTTAACTGTTCTGTTACACTAAGTCCTCCTACCTACAAGTAAATAATCTACAGTTATCAAATTGTGATCTTTATACTACCTTGAATGGAATTTTACTTGGGAGTCAGCTAAACAACAGTCTCTACCACAAAGACTCTCAGCTGTTATTTTAATAAAATCTAATAATTCACAATGCCATAGGCAGGATACGGGAACCCTCATTATTATTAAGAAATATATCTGGTCTGTTTCTTTTCAGACAATCATTTTTCCCAGCCTTGTTACTTTCTGGTAACAGAGTGGCTCATAGATGGTGTTCATGTAACCAGGATGTATGGAACCCAGTCCTGCTGCACTAGCAGCTTCTCCAGGGAACATAGCAACACCTTCAGAATCTAACTGTCCTATTTGGATAGTTCTTGTCAAGGCTGGGAGCATTTCATATTTTGAAATTCACATAGTTGCACATTTTAAAGGGAGATTGGTCAGCCTACCATGGAAAGCATGGGGCATATTCCTTTTTTCTTTGCCTGTGCATGAGATTCTCAGTGCTGTCTAATGTCTGATTTCTGCATTCTAATCCACTTTTGCCTCATGCCAGGTAGGAATAGCAACAAGCCCACTAATGGCCTTTTTCCCTGAAGCAAGTGTTACTATTGTTAATGAGGGTACACTACTAAGTTAGCCTCTTGAACAGGATGGTACTTCAGGGAATTTCAGAGGCTTTAGATTCTGCCTGGCAACACACAGGCTAGCCTGGCTTACTCAGTAAGACTCTTGTAACAAGGAAAAGGAAATATTGAAGTAAAAAGGGACCTCTTATTTCAAAATTGATTATTTCGTTTCCTTTTGGAGTTTAAAAGTAGAACAGTACTGGGCACGGGGTGATTATTGCAGTGATGTGGGTATCTTACAGGTTTGAAAACTAATCTCTTTCTCCTCTCCACTACTCAGCCCTTCCCTGACACCCACCAAGCTGCCCTAGTACCTCACGCTCCCTCTCCTGTTGTCTAGCTGGATCCCTGTCAACAAATTTTTCATTATCTCTGACACATTGACTTCTTTACGTATGTTCCTTTCCCCCTGTTGTTTCTTTTGTCTCCAGGGAATATGAATATATATAAACACACACACACACACACATATATATATGTATATATATATACATATATATATATATTTTTGTATTGTGATTTTGGATTCTGTTGTTATTGATGATACTTAGAGCGCATTGCCCTTGGCCTCTGGAATGGTTTACCATGAATGAAACTGAGGAAACTGTGGGAGGAAGAAGGTCCCTCTTTAGACCTATTGCACTGTCCTTTGAAGTCAGCCATCAAAGAATGATCTGATCTACATACCCCAAAGGAGGTCTAATGCACTCCCTCAGCAAATGACTGCCTTTTGCAGGCATACTGTGAATGCTGACCAAGCAGGTCTTGATGAGTTACCTGGGCTTATCACTGTTAGATCCAAGTGCTACTTTCTCTTCCTGTCCCTTCCTCCTGTCTGTAAAAATACTTTGACCTGTTTCTTTTGCTGTTTGTATCTGAAGCTACCCTCAGCCTATAAAACTTACATCAAGTGAGTGTGCTGCAGCTTTCCCTTGTCAATCTGAATCACCGTGTGGCAGCCCTCACTCTAACCTAGCAATAGGAACAAAAAAATACGTCTCTCCATACTTTATCTGTGGTGCTGTTTTAATGGAGACACTGTGACCTTCTGTGCAGAGACAATTATCTACTCCCAAGTTTCTATCTTTAGTCATCAGGAAGTAGGCGTTGTTGTATATGTATTTTCCATTGTGCCTCCAGACATCCAGATTTCCTGAAATGTCTATGAAATATCCTCCATGTATTGTAGGCATCAGACTGAATTTTCTGTAAATTATGTTTTTAAATCCAAATCTCGAGTGTAATTCTAGCCAAGCAGAAGCCCTAATGCTTATTCATTCCTTCAAAGGGGATGCTAGCTAATAAGCTTAGTGGGAACCATTTTCTTGGTGCTGTTACATGATTGTCTTTGGGTGGAGGATACTTTAGGTGTATTAAGGAAAGAGATTTATTCCAGATAGGTAATCTCAGAATCTCTTTATAGATCGTACTTGCAGATCCTCTTCCATGTTTATAGTATGTGGATGCTGTACTTAAAGGTTTAATTTTATACTTTTAATGTAGGAAATATTTCTTAACAACTGTAGAAATATTAGGAATTACTTCCTACATTTCTCCAGCAGAAAAAGAGGTGTTCTTTAAAGAAATATTATGAAAAATTGTCTTTAATTTCCTATTACCTGTAGCATTATTTTGTCCTACACATGACATGGAGATCTGGTCATCTTACAGTTTAGTGCACATAGAGGATACTTAGCTGTCAATAAAATCAGAGAGTTAATGTAATTTGCCATCTGTCAGATGGGCCATGTAAAGGGGAACTCTATACCTTTGCCACTCTGGGACAGGCTCTGAACTGTGAGTCTCAATTTTCTCATTTTCCAACTGGAAACTATTGAATTACTTGGTGATAGAAAGAGGCTGACATGAACATATAAGGAATATATTAGGTATTAGTTAGGATTTAGTTAGGATGTATGGCATTTAAACCTGCCCCAACTTTCTCACCACATGCTGTCACTGGTACTTGTGTGTATTTGTGACTCTGTGTGTGTGTTCATGTATTTGTGTATGTGTGTGTGTATGTATATGCCTGTGTATATGTATAAGTGTGTGCTGTGGATTTGTGTATATGTTTATGTGAGTGTGTGTATGTATGTGTATATCTGTGTGAGTGTACATATATGTGCATGTGTCTGTATGTACATGAGTATGTATGTATATATGTATGTATGTATGTGTGAGTATGTGTGTATTTATTCATGGATGCTATAGATAACTTTGGCCATCATTTTTCATTGTCTTTCTACCTTGGGTTCTATTGAATCAGGGTCTCTCACTGACCTGGATCTCAGAGAGTACAATAGGCTGCATGGCCAGCAAGCCCCAGTGATCATTTGTCTTGCTATTTCAATGCTGGGATTAAAAGTACACATACTATATGTAGCTTTTTCACATGTAAGTTGTAGGCATAGAACCCAGGTCCTAATGCTTGGAGAGCAAGCCCTTTACTGATTAAGCTATCTCACAGTCCTATTTTTCTTTTATGTGTTTGTATTTGTCTATGCCCATTTGTGTATGTAACATGTTGATATTCATGTTTGTGAATCCTGGTATACTCAAGCCAGATAGGCACAGGGCAGATGTAGGGATAAGAGTATAGTCATTGGTGAGAGTTCTCACCTTCTACCTTGAGACAGGTTCTCTCTCTCTCTTTCTCTCTCTCTCTCTCTCTCTCTCTCTCTCTCTCTCTCTCTCTCTCTCTCTCTTTCTCTCTCTCTCTCTCTCTCTCTCCAACTCCATATGAAAACCTAAACCTCCCTGGCCTATGAGCTTCTGGAGACTTCACTGTCTCCATCTCATCTCTCAGTAGCATAGTGAGATAGCTGATGTCCCTGATGCACATCTTTTACATGGCTTCTGAGGATTCAAACTCAGGTCCTTACACTATGGAATAAGGATTTTCAACCCCTGATCCATCTCCCAGCACCAGTACACCAGGGTAAACCAGTATATTTGTTGTACTAATTATTTAAACTCAATGATTCATCTCTCAGCACCAGTACACCAGTATACACCAGTAATATCTGTTGTACTAATTATTTTAACCCTCATCAAAATTTCTGACCTGTCTTTGATGGTTTAATTCCCAGGTAAAAGACACATAACCTTTATATTTATAATAAGCCTTTATAGCACTGGAGTTGAGCAGATATCTGCCCTCTAAACTGTTCTATCTCTATACTTCTCCATCTATAAGCCCAAGTTGTAATTTGCCATGTTCCATCTGGAAGCTCTTAATTCCAACTGGCTAGCCCTCATGCCCTGTTTTCATGATTCTTACCCCATGTCTTCTAGTCCTCTTTCTGTCTTTCCTCTCTCCTTCCCTGTGATCTCCTGCCTCCAACCTCAAGCCCAGGAACCCCAAACCCCACCTTTATCTCTTTTACCCAGCTGGAGGCTGGAGGCATGTTTATGCACCAATCAGAGATAACTTGGGGTGGAGGCAAGTTTACTTAGTGTCACTTGGGTCTATTGTCAATTCTCTCATCCCTGGGGGCAACCAGGCCTTGGGGGCAACCAGGCCTTGGGGGCCAGTATTTATCATTACAATAAATAGCAAAATACCAAAGCTCAACAATTATTTTACACAGTACCTTTTGCTTTCTTCTTTTTAAAAATTTTAATATCTGTTTATTTGTTTGAAAGAGTACCTATCTATATAGTTCTAGCTATCCTGGAACTCACTATGTAGACCAGGCTAGCTTGAACTCATAGAGATCTGTCTTATCTTTCTGCTGAGTGATGAGATTAAAGGTGTGCCTCACTATAACTGGCTTTTTTATTAATAACAATTTCACTAGTATTTTTTTAACCTTTAAACTAGGATAAGGATGGACCTTAGCAATGTGAACCTGACATGGGAATTGTGGCTCCAAGTTGACTTTATTAATATGTACTGCATTTTCTCACAACTAAATTACTACCTGGTAGTTTAAATTTCTGAAGAGCTTTTGGTCTGATCATATATCTTGAGGTTTTGGAAAAAAAGTAGTTTAAATTTGTTATGATAAATGACACTTGACCTGGGTATGGTGACACACTATAACTCCGTCATAGGGAGGCGGAAGCTGAGAAGCAAGTTCAAGACTGACTTGAACTGAAAAGCCAGTTTCACTTGTTTCACTCCCTCGCCCCCTCTCTCTTCATGCTCATGGACATACACATACACACAGATACATAGACACACACACACACACACATACTCCCATACAAACAAACACACACACATCATATATGAAACAATTTGAAAATTCAAAAATGTACATTCTTAATTGGAAAATTTATTATTTATCTGGATTTATTAATTGTCTGTTCTGAATATCGGTGTGTCTGATTATTTCCTGTGAATGGATCAACAGTGCCCAGAAAGCTTGACTAAAGTGGGTTTCCACTAGAAAACCTTGTCCCCTGTGCTGGTTTAGTCAGTGGAGTGGATGCAGAAGTTTGTTTTGACAGATACCATGATGATTCTGAGGCATCTTATATCCTATGCCAAATCAATGAAAGGATAGTGAAAAACAGACATGGAAGGCTGTTCATGGACTCGGCATCTTCATCCCAGACTTATTGCAAAGGAAGATGTCCTGTGCAAAGGGTAGAGAAACCCATAGCTTGATAGTGAAAATGATTTGGGTCTGTTATTTATTATTTTCATTTGGAATGAAATTTCCAGAGAGCTTCAATCTGCCACAGGTCTTTTATCCTCTGATGAAAGCCACAGTGAACACTGCCTTGTCTCTGTTTATACCTAATGCATGTATTTACTGCCGGAAGAATTAGTGTCTTCAGGATGCAGTAGCTTTTATCTTGTAGAATTGCCTTATAATTTGCATCTGTTCCTAGAATAAATCTAATTTGACTGAGTTCAATAAACCAAAAACAGTTGCAATGTTCAGTAGACACTATGAGTGTACTTCTTAGGACTGGCTATTTTGAGAAGTGGTGGGCTCCAGGCCCCCTGGCTTGTTCAGTTCCTGATGCTTCCCCCTCCCCCCAACCCTTGGTCACAAGATATCCTGGCCAAAGAGGCACCAATGTCCTCCGTAGGAAACCTATTTTTTTCCTCTTAAACCTTCAAGTTTCCTCCTAAGTAGGTATCTAAAGAGTAAAACTTGCCATTTCTTTTTGTTTACTGTTCAGCACAGTGGTTTTTATTTATCGATGTGTCTGTTACCTTCCTCTTAAAATTTCTGTCCTTCCTTCTACCCCCAAAAAAGGCAGTGAAGGAAGAACTTTTTGAGGATCTGTGCCTCCTGGCAGTTACGAAGGAGATAGCAATGAAAACAATCTTTGGGTGTGATTGAGACTGACAATCAAGAAGTCTAGGGCAGAGTAGGAAAAGGCTGGCAAAGAAAAGGAAAGAAGTATAGAAAGGAGAGGTGCAGGGCCCCAGATGTGTTTCTGCTCATGCTACGAAGGGCTGCAGAGAAAGCCTCAAGAAGTAGCAAGTACGTGGTCTGCAGAGTAGAGGTGGAGCCTGAACATGGAGGAGGAAGTGGAAAGCAAGGAAGGCTGGAGAATCTAGTTAACAATGTGAGTCCTCATTATTCTAAGGCAAGCACAAGGACATAGGTCCAATCTGTGTCACAGAGATGATAATATTATACAACCTCTCCCTCTTCTGGAACATTGTTTGTTGTGCTGGTGAGAAGTTCCTTTCTTTTCCTGTAGTTTCACATCTGAGCCTCCTCTATCACCCAGACCTTACCCACATGTTTCCATTCAATCTCCTCACCCACACGGTAGTGATCCAGAATGGATGTCCCTCTCTCTAGGTAGACTTCATTCCCCAGAGAAGGAGAAAGAATCAATACTTCTCCATTTCCACTTTGGCTAACTTGTATTTACATAATATCTGTTGGGCCAGAACAAAGGAAAATTTAACCAAGATCTGAGATATTTTCATTCTGTAACTTTTTTAAATTGTAGTTTTTATGTTTTACATTTGGTGAGTAACCTGGAAAGGATGGGGGTGAGGGTGGGATTCCCTGTCTGGAAAGAAATGCAAAGCTGTTGAGATACAACTAGAGGAGATGACTCTAGGACCAGACTGCCCAGTTTCAAACATAGATGCTTCACCTGCCAAGTGCATCTACCCTCTATAAGCCAAGTTTTCCAAAGCCCAGTATCCGTTTACACATTTATCAAGTGAGGGTTTCATTGGTCTTTTAATGGCTTCTAGTGATACTGTAAGAACCAAGTGGACGATTATGTGTTCAAGCTCTTAAAACTGTGCCTTGCACATAGTGAAATCTCAAAAAAATGTTATAAGCTTTTATAATTTCTACTTGAAATTTCTTTGTAGCTCTCAAGGTAGGCATTAATATTTTACACACAAGCAGCTGAGGTTTACAGAGAAAACTCACTTACCTAAAGCATACCTAACAGGTAACAAGATTAAGAAATCAAACCCCAGACAGAGGAAAAACTCACATTCTCCTTGTATCATGTGGGTAGTGTGTTCTTTCAAAACTTTTAGTCATCCTATCAGTACAATCAATGATGTTTCAGAAGAGGGAGAGGTTGTATAAATATTATGCTCACTGCAACACAAATTTATACTCTAGCCTTTTGCTTGGTTTAGAATAATGTTGGCTTGCACCCAAAAATACCCTGAGGACTGTCATTGTTAACTAGATTATACAGGTGAAGATTAACAAAGCAAAACATCGCTTCATTGCTGTATGTCCACTTATAGTAGAATTATATGTTTTAGGTGTTTAATTTTTCATTAGTGTTCCCAACAAATTCCACCAATAATTACAGGCCCTGACATACAGTGGAGTTAGCATTGAGTGTTCTAATTTTGTTGTGAGATCTGTAATGCAGATATAGCAAACAGGACAGATGTGTTCTGACTGTCAGATTTTTAGTATCCTGTAGAATTTCCTCTGAAGCTTAGATTGGGGATTTCTGTGAAAAAAAATGTCTCAAGCAGAGAGAGATGTTCTGTGTACCCTAAGATCCTAAATAACTGTAAAACATTATTACTCAGGATCACCTTTGCCTCTGTTGGTACAGTAAAAACCCAGTTACTCACTGCTACCATTTTTGTTGTGGGATAGATACTTGGTGCTCCAAAAACAATTATTGAAGGGGTTTTGAAGTTGGTAAAGTATTTGCCTCAAAAGCATGAGGACCTGAGTTTGAGTCCAAGAAATTCTATTATTAAATCTAAACCTGGTGGCACATGCTTATAATTCATGTGCTTGAGATATAGGGACAAGTAGTCTCTCTGAGACTCACAGACCAGCAAACTTAGCCGACACAAGGACTCTAGGCTTGTAAGAGACCCTGTCACAAGAAATAAAAGTGAATTATACTTGACAACCCACTCCCACCCCCAGACTCTAAGACTTTTCTGTAGCCTCATGCAAATGTACACACTCACATGCACATATATACCTGCACACACAGGAACACTCAAATATACACATACATGTACAAAATAAGAACAGCAATTTAAGTATTGATTCTCACCGTCTTATATTACAAGTTTAGACAATTTTGTTTTAAATTATCTAACCCTATGTAATCAGCTCATTCCAACATCAGATCTTTAAGCCTACTGTATCTAACAATTGGCTTGACAGAACTGTGGGACCAGCTAAAATAACTGTGCTCAGTTAGTCACGTGAAAAATGTTCAATACTTTTGTTTAAATGCAAGAGGCCAGGTTAGTCTCAGTAGACAAGCTCTTTGTTACCATGAATCTTCTATGAATGCACAGTGCTCAATGAGAGCCCAGAAAATAATTTGTGCTATGGTAGAAAGTGGGCACTCAGCTGAAATAAGTCCAGATGTTATGAGATTTTATCTCAAGAGTTATTAATAGCTAAAAATAATAAAATAGAAGACAAGATTGCCTTGAGCTACCTCTCTAAGTTTTAAAACTATATATTGCTTAGAAATTGCCTCTGGGTGGAGACGGTAGAAGGGATTCATGGAGGGACGTGAGGGTGCCTCAGGTGACCTAAATCTGTAGCAGTTCATTTCCAAATCAGTAATGTATCTCCAGTTGTTAATCATAATACTCCAATTTTAAAATATTTATATTTTATTGTTTATTAAATATAAAAATTATATAGTTATCTTAGTAATTTTTGTTTCACATGGGCCCCATCAGAAGCCTATTTTACCAGCTATGTGTATTACAATTTATTGCATTTGCTTTATTATATATAGCATGTAAGTGCTTTTCATACCCCTGAATCCAAATCTCTGATGACAGGAATCATGGCAGAGTTCTGCAATGCCACAGTTAGATGTTGCCCAGAGTTGTAATCTGGTCTCTCATTTATTTATATAAATATACTTTTGAATCTGGCCCTAAATGACCTGACTTGACTCAGCCCCATATTCATCTTGAATTATTCAGTTCCTTCTAGGGGTCCTCTTTACCCTTTGTACGAGAACCATTAATAAAGTAATTCTCAAGACTCAAAAAGCTGTTGGAAAAGTTAAGGATTGGAGGGCTGAGCCTGGTGCAAGAGGGAATAGGTGTAATGAATTATAGCCCTGGAAACCTTCTGAGCTACAGACATGTAGAAATCAAGGGATGTCCTCCCTAATAACTGAAAGAATATGAGTTGGATGAGACTCTGATGGGTCTTGCACCAAATAAAGTGAAATATCCACACTCCACCTCCTTGTAAATCATGTCAGTTCTGGAAAAGGATGATTTTGAAATTTAACCCTATGCCAATATAATATTCCAACTTGAGAGTGAAAAGACAAACAGTGATTTGAAATCTTGTGTTCCATTAATATAGAAATAAAGTACTTGGTTCCCAATATGGAAGTTGCCATTTCTTTGCTCTGATATATTTTCTTTCAATAGGCTTTTCTCCCTCCTGATGTTATAGAAAAGGCAAACATGGAGTTCTTTAAGAAGTTGATCTTGCCTTAAGTGACTAAGGAAAATAAACAACATTGAGTAAAAAAGTGAACCTCCAAATACTCTTTCTCTTCATAATGAAATCTGTTTATCCTAATGTTCACATTCAGATCTCTCACTCTGGGTCTATATATCTGTTCCCTGAAAAATAAATGGCTTCTTAGGCTACCTATCCTACTGCCCTGAAAAATGACTTAAGAGGGGCTTTTGTGTTTCAAATCATTTGTTGGTTGTAAATGGTATGAATTCCCAAATGCAATCATGTTCTAGCAGTACAATTTTGATGTTACTATTAAGTCATGAAAAGCATAAATGTGATTCTAAACTCAGATCCACCATCAAATGATCATAGATGAATAGTATTCTTAAGGAAGACACTCAAAACTCAAAGCATAGGCCTTTAGAGAATTCTGGGAGACCTAGTGACCTTGAAAATCAGATATTTTCTTTTACAGTACAATCTCCCTCTTCCAGCAAATGTGTGTGCACATGTGAGCATGTGTACACACACACATACACACACACACACACACACACACAGAGAGAGAGAGAGAGAGAGAGAGAGAGAGAGAACGAACAAGAGAGAGAGAGAACGTCAATAGTGGAATGCTGAGAAACTGTGAAGTTCTGTAGTTCACAGCGAATTCCTTTCCCAGGGAGTATCTATGGACAACCTACTTTATAATAGTCATTTCTAGGCTCTGGGCTAGAGTTCAAGGAAGGTCAGCCAAGAAATACTCTCAGCTTTACATCTGTTCCTCCAGCAACCAAGTGAACAAACAAATCACTGCAGATGGAACAAGATGTTGTGAGATGGAATAATACATAGGGAGAAAAGTAGGAGTTATGTGAATTATTGATTTGCAGAGACAGAAAGGGCCTTTTAAAGAAAGGACTTGTAGTAGAGAACTATAGATTGGAAAATGACAGAACCCAAACCTGGGTGCTGAAGAACATTATGGACTAAGAAAATAGCAGTGGGAGCAAAGTTATCACATTTTAGAAGATGAAGACGAGGTGGCAAGAAATTGAGATGAAGTTCATGGAGGCTAGAGGTCCCTTTGAAAATGGAGAAGGGAGCATTCGGGCAGTCCTTGTGCATTGTTGGAAATAAGGAGTTTTAACTCTCTTCAAAGAGATGATGATGGTTCAGATATTATAAGGACAAAAGTTATTTCCAAGACACCTACTGTAGATCATCTTAGTTAGATTCATATTTAAGTGTCTAAGTGTACTGTTCTAGTATTTGAATAATTATTGTCCTGTGTTTATTACAGTCTTGATGGCTATCACTAGCATTTTCCCCTATGTATATCCTATGGCTAGCATACAAGGACTTAAATATGGGTTGAATGTTTTTCTTTTATTTTAGTGCCAGGTGCACTTTTCATTTTGTATAATCCAAGGGTTGGCAAAGTTCTTTTGTTAAAAGCCAGACAGTAAACTTTTTAGACTCTGAGTGCCAGATGCAGTCTGTTACAAAAATACAGTTTTGCTTTTGTAACACAAAAGCCATCATAGAATACATGAAAATAAATTTTCACAACTGGACCTGGCTGTGTTGTAAAAAATATTATTTATAAAAGGATTAGCTGTCTAAATTTGCACACATAGTTTATAGGCTTACCAGGTTTGAGAGACCATCTTCTTCTGGTCATCACAGAGACTTCTAGGCATTGGGTATAGAAGTGAATGTTCTCCTCATGACTGTCAAGAAAATAGCTGATTCTGAGAGCACCTGGCAGTCATTCTACAGTCATCCTACAGTGGTTGGACAGCCTGCTGATGTTGATGTAGAATGGCAGAAATAGACTAAAGCTCCAGTCTTGGTGATATTATTTTGTCCTAAACCAGTCCTGAAGACTTCCCTAACCATAAGCATTTTGAGTTAGGTGATCTCACCAAGTTCTCTGCTGTTAAAGCTAGGCAGAGTTAACTCTTACCCCTATCAAGAGAAGACAAGCTCAACAAGACCATCTGCTCTAAAATATTCAATTACTGTTTGTTCTTAATATGCTTAACTGGCAGTTTGCGTAAACAATTTCTAAAGTGCTTGGTGCATCTCTATAGAGCTCATCAGATGCCAAGGGGTATCTTTGAGCAGAAGTCTGCAAATCAATGGCCCTAGAAGAACTTAACTTGCAATAGGTTCCCTCTGGTGCATGACCACACCGTAATTCCATTAACTTTAATGATGGTTCGGCTGCACAAAATGGACCCTGTTAGTCTATTCTCCTCTTTGTTTTGGGCATTAAATCTTCTCCTCCAGATAACTCTTCAGGGTAAAGTATGGGCAGCTATGCCATTTATTTCTTGGCCTTTATTAATATATGCAGTCCTCTCCCTCTCTGGGAGGCAGCCCTAAATGAGTGCATTAAAAATAAATTTCCTATGCCATTTGTCGATGCTGAGAAAACCCCAGAGTCAGGGACATCAGTGGATTATTATGGATTGTTGCAAGATACAATAAAATCATAAATATGACTCAAAACAATTACTGTGGTCACATTAGCAAATTATCAAATCCATAATTTTCTCTGGAGGCTGGCCTCAGAGAGTTAAATAAAGTACCAGGGGGAGGAAAGTTGTATTTTAGGAATGAGACAAAGAGAGCTGGGAGAGAGAAATTTATGATTTAATTTGCTGGGTAATGTAAGTGAGAATAACTATTGGATTTCTAAAAAAATGAACTTTGATTAGCTTCAGGTGTCAGAAATGAACAGAAAATATTGGACAGTTTATGGTTTTTGGAGAGTCTTTGGGGAGGGTGGCAGGAAGGTATTCATTGTGAAGAATAACGGTATAACTTGATCTTTGACCCATTTCTTTCTGTGTTCTTAATGTCTGTGTTCAGATAATTGGATTATCCTGAGACTAGCTGGCTCTTCCCTAGACTTATACTTTACTTTCTTCACCAAGTGTCAATTTTCCCCCACTCAGAAATAAATCAATTGAAAATGAAATTACCCACAGCATTCATTTTTCACCCTCTAGTAAATGAGTCTCTGAAGAACAGGAGGGCCTCCCTTCTCAGCTCAAGCTTAAGAAAGCCCTTCTTTTTGGCAGAACTGGTACAGAACTGTGGCCTCTGCCTTACTCGAGCTTCTCCTCATTACTGGATTATCAGGCAATATCTATTTGGGGAAACCTAGAGTAGCATGCTCATAGAGCTGTATGCATATTTCCTGAAGATCTAACTGGAAGCCTGACTCCTCAAGCTTGGTAGCTTAGAGTGAAGCTGCCCTTTGCTCTGTCTTCCCAGTTAATGAGTATGGAAGCTTACCAGCAGTTCTGACCCTGGCTGCCCTCTGAGGACAGACACACCCACCCCAGGGACTAGAGCTTTAGTAACAGATCTGCTCATCATTCATCACACTTCAGGAAAACACCGAAGCAATTTGCACAGAGATGAAGGAGATCTCATAATGATCTGTGTGGAACCAGCTAGAAGATTTCTTCATGCAGTCATAGAGAGCTAGGAAACCCAGCCAAGAAATGATAAACTACTGCTAACTGTCCTAATTATCCCCTGACACTGTTGAAACCTGATGAAATTTTACTAAAACTTACAAAAAGGATTTTAAAGTTGAATACATTATGCACAACTTAAAAATGGTTTTAAAAGTAGAAAGGGTAGCCATCACAGAAGAACCTTGCTTATCCTCAAGTCTCCAGAGCATTGTAAAGAAGGGGAATGGTGAACGAATCCAGTAGATGAATTGGAATTTTAATTG
Source organism: Tokudaia tokunoshimensis (assembly GCA_036184795.1). NCBI lineage: Eukaryota > Metazoa > Chordata > Mammalia > Rodentia > Muridae > Tokudaia > Tokudaia tokunoshimensis. Next base: position 104,269,193 of record BTHU01000011.1, on the reverse strand, counting down.
CAACCTAATTGATTGTACTCAGCATGCTCATTAGGTGAAAGGAAACTCCAAGTCATTTCCCATAATCATTGCATTAATAGGCATGAGATGTGTGTGATCGCTAGCATTACTTTCTTCTTGTAAACAGCATAAACAACAGTTAGCTTTACAATGTTGGACAGTGACGAAATTTGTATCTTTGTGTTTAGCATGATGCTCCTGTGTTAACTCATCTTCTATATGCTTCGTAGTCTTAGCTTCAATGTATCCACTGCACCAACCTATGTCTAATTTTCTCAGCAATTTTTCTGACCACCTGTCTTATTCCGTGATAAAATAATCTTAGTTAGAAAAGTTAGCTCCCCAACCCAAACCCCCTATTCTTTTACGGCAACTCCCCAATATCTACAAAGACAAATTCCCAATTACATTGATATAATTCAGGTCTTATTTTTTTTAATTTTATTTTATTTTCTAAGTTTTTTTTTATTTACATTCCAAATCATTTCCCCTTGCCCGTTTCCTCCCTCCCCGAAAGGCCCACAAGCCCCCTTCCCTCCCTCTTTTCCCCATTCAACCCCCTCTCGCTTCTCTGTCCTGGCATTCCCCTACATACAGTCTTTCCAGGACCAGGGGTCCTCCTTCCATCTTCTTGGAAATCTATTGATATGCGTATTGTGTCTAGGGTATTCCGAGATTCTGGGTTAATATCCCCTTATCAGTGACTGCATACCATGTGTGTTCTTTTGTGATTGGGTTACCTCACTAAGGATGGTATTTTCAAGTTCTGACCATTTGCCTAGGAATTTCTTTTATTTTCAAGTGCGTGGAATCATTATACAAAATGTGGAACAACGGTCACTTTCCTCATTTCTATTTTTTTTTAAGCTGGGAAAAATCTGATCTTTCTGAAGATCAGTGGACCATTTGCTTCCTTTTGCTGTCTTCTTTTCAAGTTCCAACAATAGGACCCATAAGCCCAGGCGATGTCAAGGGTCCCTGTTCTCACTCCCCTCTTTCTGTTCTCTTTATTATTCTCTCTCTTCCCTTTCCCCTTCCTTTTCTTTTTTCCTTCCTCCTTCTATCCCTCTCTCTATCCCTTTGTTCCTTTTCCATGCCCCTGAAATACTCATTCTTTCTTCCTCTACACATGTTGGGCAAACTATATTGACACTATCCTACCGTTCATTCCTAGAGGCTTTGTAGACTTTGGAAGAAGATGTGTCTTCCCCCCTTCCCCAAACCCCTGGACACAGGATTTGTCAGTGATTTACAATGTACATGGGATAGCTTGTACTCTTTCACGAAACTGGTCCACATCTAATGCTTTCCATGCAGAGGCTACTGTAGTTTAAACTCTTCACTGTATGCAATCACATGGAGATGCTCAGATGTATGGCGTTCATTAATAACTGTTGGACTTTTTTTTTTTTTTTTTGATTTTTCGAGACAGGGTTTCTCTGTGTAGCCCTGGCTGTCCTGGAACTCACTTTGTAGATCAGGCTGGCCTCAAACTCAGAAATCCTCCTGCCTCTGCCTCCCAAGTGCTGGGATTAAAGGCGTGTGCCACCACCGCCCAGCTAACTGTTGGGCTTCAAAGCTGATTATTCATATAGAAGATAAAATGACTGTAAAGGTTGTATTTGCATCTCTGTCATAGTTTATACCTTACATAAAGGACTCTTTCTGTATTCTAAAGACAGTGAGTCTGGTTATTGCCACCAAAATTCTGCGGTGTCACACCATTATCAGGAATACATAGTTAGGTGATAAAGTGGATTCTAACTGTGTACACATTCCAGCAATGTAATGCATTCTGAACTAATATTCTTACTTAGTGGTGCTTGATCTACAGTGTTGCTTTCCATAACTGAGGTGCCTCCATTGCATGGTTATTCTCAGGTATTATACTTTTCAACCATTCATCTAGGTGTTTCCCTGTTAACTGGCATACATAGGCCATGTGGAGCCCCTTGAACTCTTGGATAATGTCAATTAAAAGCTTAAATTCAGTTACAGATGGCTAACTCATTAATCTCTGTGGATTGAAAGGCTTTTAGCATACTTAAAATATTTAAATTTATGAAATTTTTCTATGGGAAAATTAACCTATATACAGCATTAATTTCAGTGATTTCCAGATCATTCAGGACTAGGCAACAATGAATTATTAGACTCGGTTTACCTGATTTAGTGCCTTTCTTTTTTTTTTTTTTTAATTTAATTTTATTTTATTTTTTTAATTTACGTTCCAAATCACTTCCCCTTTCCCGTTTCCTCCCTCCCCGAAAGTCCCATAAGCCCCCTTCCCTCCCTCTTTTCTCCGTTCAACCCCCTCTCATTACTCTGTCCTGGCGTTCCCCTACATCCAGTCTTTCCAGGACCAGGGGTCTCTCCTTCCATCTTTTTAGAAATCTATTGATATGCTGATTGTGTCTAGGGTATTCTGAGATTCTGGGTCAATATCCCCTTATCAGTGACTTCATACCATGTGTGATCTTTTGTGATTGGGTTACCTCACTAAGGATGATATTTTCAAGTTCTGACCATTTGCCTAGGAATTTCGTGAATTCATTGTTTTTAATTGCAGAGTAGTATTCCATTGTGTAAATATACCACATCTTCTGAATCCATTCCTCCGTTGAGGGACATCTGGGTTCTTTCCAGCTTCTGGCTATTATAAATAAGGCTGCTATGAATATAGTGGAGCATGTGTCCTTATTGCATGCAGGTAAAGTCTCTGGGTATATGCCCAGGAGTGGTATAGCCGGATCCTCCGGAAGTGTCATGCCCAGTTTTCTGAGGAGCCGCCAGACTGCTTTCCAGAGTGGTTGTACCAGCCTGCAATTCCACCAGCAGTGGAGGAGTGTTCCTCTTTCTCCACATCCTCGCCAACAACTGCTGTCTCCTGTGTTTTTGATCTTAGCCATCCTGACTGGTGTGAGATGGAATCTCAGGGTTGTTTTGATTTGCATTTCCCTAATGACTAAGGATGATGAACATCTCTTTAGGTGCTTCTCAGCCATTAGATATTCTTCAGGTGAGAACTCTTTGTGGAGCTCTGTACCCCATTTTTTAATAGGGTTACTTGCCTCTCTGGAGTTTAACTTCTTGAGTTCTTTGTATATCTTGGATATTAGCCCTCTGTCGGATGTAAGGTTGGTAAAGATCATTTCCCAGTTAGTTGGTTGCCGCTTTGTCTTTTTGACGGTGTCTTTTGCCTTGCAAAAACTTTGTAATTTAATGAGGTCCCATTTGTCTATTCTTGATCTTAGAGTATAAGCTATTGGAGTTCTGTTCAGGAACTTCTCCCCTGTGCCCATATGTTCAAGGTTCTTCCCAAGCAATCCCACTAAAATCAGGGACTAGACAAGGCTGCCCTCTCTCTCCATATCTTTTCAATATAGTACTTGAAGTTCTAGCTAGAGCAATTAGACAAGAAAAAGAGGTCAAAGGGATACAAATTGGAAAGGAAGAAGTCAAACTATCACTATTTGCAGACGATATGATAGTATACATAAGCGACCCAAAGAACTCCACCAGAGAACTCCTACAGCTGATAAACGACTTCAGCAAAGTGGCCGGATATAAAATCAACTCAAGCAAGTCAGAAGCCTTCCTATACTCAAAGGATAAGCAGGCTGAGAAAGAAGTAAGAGAAATAATACCCTTTACGATAGCCACAAACCATATTAAGTATCTTGGCGTGACGCTAACCAAACAAGTGAAAGATCTGTATGACAAGAACTTCAAGTCTCTGAAGAAAGAAATTGAAGAAGACCTCGGAAGATGGAAAAATCTGCCATGCTCATGGATTGGCAGGATTAATATAGTAAAAATGAGCATCTTACCAAAAGTAATACACAGATTCAATGCAATCCCCATCAAAATCCCAACTCAATTCTTCATAGAGTTAGAAAGAGCAATTCAAAAATTCATCTGGAATAACAGAAAACCCAGAATAGCTAAAACTATTCTCAAGAGTAAAAGAACCTCTGGGGGAATCAGTATCCCGGACCTCAAGCTGTACTACAGAGCAATAGTGTTAAAAACTGCATGGTATTGGTACAGTAACAGACATGTAGATCAATGGAACAGAATTGAAGACCCAGAAATGAATCCACACTCCTATGGTCACTTGATCTTTGACAAAGGAGCTAAAACCATCCAGTGGAAAAAAGATAGCCTTTTCAACAAATGGTGCTGGCTCAGCTGGAGGTCAACATGCAGAAGAATGCAAATTGACCCATCCTTATCTCCTTGCACTAAGCTCAATTCTAAGTGGATCAAAGATCTCCACATAAAACCAGACACACTGAAACTAATAGATTTAGTGCCTTTCAATTCAGTACTTAGGACAAGATAGCATTTCCCCCCAGGATACAAGAAACCCTATTCTACCAAGAGAGATTAGATTTTACAAACGTCTCCTTGACTCATAATATTGTAGATTGAAAATCTGACACCTTCACTATTCTTATCCATGTGGTTAGAATTAAATGACTTTCATTTTTCTTTGCTTACCTGTCTATAAAACTGGAATAGCATTACTCCTTCTAGTTGGGAATTCTGTAGCAAGTGAGATTATGAATGGGAAGGTCTTTGTATAATGTTCGACATATTATGCTTTATTCCCCAATTACTTATGGAAAACCCATTGCACGCTAGTTTATATTCCAGCTGCTATGACCAGAGCAATGAGCAGAAGAACCATTGGAGAGGAATGAACATGGATTTACTTTGTTTTCACTCTCTTCTCAATGGGGCCAAAATGCTTTTTAATGCTAAGCAGGTTGTGTTCCAAGGAATCGAGACAAGTGAATCAGATCTGTGGTATGTATAGAATTGATTTGATATTGTAAGCAGTTACCAGATTCCATGGGAGACTTTGGATAGATATGGGGGTATTTTCCCCAGACTTTGGATAGATATGGGGGTATTTTCACCAGATGCATAGGTTGTCTGTAAAACTTTGGCCCTAATATGAATGTTGGTTCCAAAGGTAATTTTTTTTTGTGGGATTACAAAATGCATTCTTTAAAAAGTGGTTAGAAAGCTACTTCTTGGTCAATATCCCCTTATCAGTGACTTCATACCATGTGTGATCTTTTGTGATTGGGTTACCTCACTAAGGATGATATTTTCAAGTTCTGACCATTTGCCTAGGAATTTCGTGAATTCATTGTTTTTAATTGCAGAGTAGTATTCCATTGTGTAAATATACCACATCTTCTGAATCCATTCCTCCGTTGAGGGACATCTGGGTTCTTTCCAGCTTCTGGCTATTATAAATAAGGCTGCTATGAATATAGTGGAGCATGTGTCCTTATTGCATGCAGGTAAAGTCTCTGGGTATATGCCCAGGAGTGGTATAGCCGGATCCTCCGGAAGTGTCATGCCCAGTTTTCTGAGGAGCCGCCAGACTGCTTTCCAGAGTGGTTGTACCAGCCTGCAATTCCACCAGCAGTGGAGGAGTGTTCCTCTTTCTCCACATCCTCGCCAACAACTGCTGTCTCCTGTGTTTTTGATCTTAGCCATCCCTAGACACAATCAGCATATCAATAGATTTCTAAAAAGATGGAAGGAGAGACCCCTGGTCCTGGAAAGACTGGATGTAGGGGAACGCCAGGACAGAGTAATGAGAGGGGGTTGAACGGAGAAAAGAGGGAGGGAAGGGGGCTTATGGGACTTTCGGGGAGGGAGGAAACGGGAAAGGGGAAGTGATTTGGAATGTAAATTAAAAAAATAAAATTAAATTAAATTAAAAAAAAAAAAAAAGAAAGCTACTTCTTGCATACTTCAGCGAAAACAGGATATGAATCTGAGGTTAAATTTTCATTACAGAAAATAATGGCTTTCTTAACCTCTGAAGAGCAAACAACACGGTAAAGCTGACGATTTCCAGGATCCACAGCAGATGGACATTATTAAGTTTTCTTTTTTTTTTCAGACCTTTGTCTCTTCAAAATGCTAAATTTAAGTTAGAACTAAAATCTTTAAATTCTAGAATTAAGGCTTAGAATTTAAGAGTTGGCACGTGTCTAGTAAAGAGAGTTAATCTTACATTAGATTCAAGTGAGCTACATTAACGATTTAGTTAGGATTGAGTTTGAAGTTTTGACAGAGCCCTCTGATGCCCCCTCCCCATGCTCACATTAGATTCCCTCTGTCACTTATGGTAGCAGCTGTTGACTCTAGTTATCTTGGGTGTGACTGTCAGAAGGCAAGGGCATGAACTGGAATATTCAAAGCTGAGCTGTTTCCAAACCTTGGCTAGGGAGCAGGTTTTACAGCCAAGTTGGAAATTTGTGAGAAGAAAGTTCTCCCACCTCCCTCCTTCCCAAGTGCATCATTCCCCACAGTCACCTCCTCAGCCTGGCCCATGAGAGCATTTGTTTGGCACACTCTGCCATCTGTTGTGGAGCCCAGGCTTCCAGAACACAACAGAAAACAGGTGTGGTGTCAAAGCAACTTAGTAAGTAGACAAGTGGAACACAGGGTTTGAAAAAGAATGTGTCATGTCCCAAACTTTTTTCATCCTTGGCTCTTGATGCCTAGATCCAAAACACCATGTCTTATCAGCAACCAGACCCTGGTAACCAGTCTAGGATCTAGGTTTAGTGCCACTTGCTTTAGAGAAGGACACATGGACTCTGGGTTAGATGGAAATGGGTTTTGTGGCATGAATTACTACTTGAGGCTCTGCTAGATATGCTGATGGTTTTCAGTCCCTACACACATCAGTAAGCTAGCCACCAATACAGACATATATACTCTTCTGTTGCCGAGCACAGGTGTTATATGGTCAGAGCATCAAGAAGAGTCTGTCTCTGTTGTTGGATGATATTTAGAGGTTTCAGAATTTAACTCCAGAGAATGAGTTCCTTGCTAGAAATGATGCTGTTGTAACTTTGTTATGATGTGATATAAATGAAATTGTTCCTCTAGTAGTATGTTATTAGAACAATAATCACTCCTCATTTTACACAGTGTGTTCCAAGATCCTAGTTGGATACCTGACATCACATATAGTGCCAGTCCCATTAAAAGTATGCCTTTTCCTACCCTTATATACCTGTGAGAAATTTTATGTTATGCATTATAAGAGATTTAACAAGAGTAGTAAAGTAGGAGAGATATAACTATATCAAAATTGCCATTTATAACTAATGAACTGTTTCTGGAATTCTTCATTTAATATTTTCACATCACATTAACCATTAGTAACTGAACCCAAAGAGTGTAAACTTGTACATCAGGAGGAGCTACTATATTGCTGTATTAGATATGTTTGTGCATGAATTTTGACTGGTCAGGCTATGGGTAATTCAGTCTTTCATGGGATGCAAAGAATGGCTCTCTGTGTTTACTTTACAACCACCTTATAACTTACAGTTCACCAAGCTCCTGTGGTGCTGAAGAATACAGGCAGTCAGGCTTTGGAAATAAAGTCTCAAGAATCAAATCTTGCCTTTCCCCATTGCTAGATATGAATGCAAGTTGCTTGATTTCTCCTCAGTCTCCTTGTCCAAACAATGAGGATTTTTTATTTTTTATTTTTTCATTCATCATTCATTCATTCATTCTTTCTTTCTTTCTTTCTTTTTTTTTTTTTTTTTTTTTTTGGTTTTTCGAGACAGGGTTTCTCTGTGTATCCTTGGCTGTCCTGGAACTCACTTTGTAGACCAGGTTGGCCTCGAACTCAGAAATCCTCCTGCCTCTGCCTCCCAAGTGCTGGGATTAAAGGCGTGCACCACCACTGCCCGGTCATTGAGGATGTTAGTAGTGTTTGATATGGAGAGTTCTTATAAGGATCATAAAAGTCAAGAATGTTTAGGACTTAACATGGTAACTTGAGGAATCTTTTTGTCCATTGATTAGGAACACATGAGAGTTATTATCCCTGATGTTGTATGAAGTAAGTATGATACTATGATATTTAGCTACCTAAATTTTATTTTGTTTTTGAGACAGGGTTATATGTAGCCAAGGCAGGTTACAAACATGCTGTATCGTAAAGGATGACACTGAAACTCCTCAGCCTCTTGCTCCACCTCCCCTGAGTTATAACTGTAGATATACACCATCATGCCTCATTCTCCTGCTAGGCAAGCACCTTGCCTCCCTTCCAGCCCCAGCTCTTACTCTTACTTTAAAGCTTAAGGGTGAGGTAACCCACACTCCACAGGGAATCATAATTTGCTCATTGACTAAAATTTCAACAGAGGCAAAATTAAATAGCAAACTAGTCCCATGATACTTTACTCAAGGAAATGTTGGTGAACAGGATGGTTTCAGCAACCTCATCCTCATTAGCATGAGGCTAATAAGCTCAGTTGGAAGCAATAACATTCAAGGTGTTGACATTTACTTTCCATTGGCAGAAGATGGTGGAGTCTGGCCATGTGCAATAGCAAGAAGGCATGTCTTCTAGGAGTTCTGGGACTTCAGGACGTAGAAGAGCAACATTTGAAGTGACATAAATTTCTGTATGTTCAGGCTAAAATCTCAACTATAACTTTTTTAAAAGTTCATTGAAACATTTAATTTTCCCCAGAATATTAAATATCATTACTTTAATATAACCACAAATAACTACTTTTGTATTGTAAAAAAATAATCTAGATTATTGGTCTATATGAGCATGCAGTGAACATTTCTGAGCATTGCTGATTGTCTGTTTTGTGAGCGACTGTTGTTAGGCACAGCTGGGGAAGCTAGGTAATTGGCAGTCATAGTTTTAGAGTTTTCAGTTCTGTGGTAAGGGTCAAAAGTAATGGGAAAAGTGGGAGTTTGATCTAACGTGTCCTAAAACCAAACCGAGGGCTGAAAGTGAAACGCAAGCAGTGTGGACTGGAGTGCTTAAAGCATTTCCAGGTTTGTCAGAAGATTTCCTTCCCCAGGGAAATTGTTTTGTAAGAGAAGGAGAAAATCTGGTCATGAGGGAAGCATGAGCAATAGGAACCCTACACAAGATTTTCAGTGCTTCACAGACCAGTGTTTCATTATTGAGGGACTCTTCATGGGTAGCATCATTAAATCCAGTCTTGGCTGACCAGTGGCTTGAGTTCAGTTGCTGAGGGCTGACTGCAAATCATCAGAGTATCCAGAAGCCAAGGTCAGTCCTGTCATCCTGGTTGTAGACTGAATCATTTTGTTGCCAGTATAATAAAGTGGGGACAGTAGGTCTCTCTCTCTCTCTCTCTCTCTCTCTCTCTCTCTCTCTCTCTCTCTCTCTCTCTCTCTCTCTGTCTGTCTGTCTTCATTGCCTATCAGGGGCTATGGTATAGATGATAGCTGCTTCCTCTGTCTTTGTCTCACTAATGTCGAGCCTCCTAGCAAAGCATCATGAGTCTAAGAAGTCAGAAAGCAGGAGACAATATCCTCTATTGTTGTGGTTTTCAACCTTTCTAATGCTAAGACTCTTTAATATATTCCCTCATGTTATAGTGACCTCCCACCATAAAATTATTTTTATTGCTACTTCATAACTATAATTTTGCTACTGTAATGGATCATAACATAAATATTTTTAGAGATAGAAGTTTACCAAAGGGGTCATGTCCCACAAATTGGGAACCATTCTCTATGGGAAAATTTGTTCTTATTTAAAAGGAATTAAGTACTCTAAGTTTGAGGATGAAACCTTTATTTTAATCTCATGTATGGAAAATTGATTATTTGGCCCAATTTCTGGGACAAGTACTTTGAGTCGAATTCTGAAAGTCCTCCTTGTGTGTTGATATTCTCTTCTAAAAGACACTAGCAGGGAAAAGGCTTGGCCCAGTCTGAACTGTCCCCCTCCATAGATCCAACTCAGATCTTAGATCTACAATTTAATTTTAGCACTAGTATTTCTCCAAAGTTGGTGCTCCTATTCATTTGAAAAGCTTAAATTTAAAAGAAATTCTTCCATGAACAACACTAGGAAGATGGAATATAATTCAGGACAAATTTGTGCCTTTTGCTTCAGTTGCAGTTTCTTCTCCCCCATTCCTTCTTCCTTACATCTATCTATCAGCTGCGAGTGACAGAAAACCCAAACCAGCTGAATAAATGGAAATGTATTGGATCACATAATTAAAGTGTCCAAGGAAACTATGTGACCTCAGATGTATCTTGATCAAGAGACTCAGGACTCAGCATCTCCTTTTCTGCCTCTGCATTCGTCTTTCCCTGCCACAGCACAGGCATGAACTCAGGCATGAAGCTGGCGTTAATGAGTTGTGTATTTTCAGGCCATTGAAGACATACCCTGGGAGATGATTGTGGAATCCCTGCAACTCTTCTCTCTTACTTCTTATTCATGAAGCTAGCAGCTTTGAGGCATTGACTTCTAGTCATCTGAGACCCTGATGCAACTGTTAGTGGATGGAAAGTTCTAGAAGTGTGAAGTCAGATAAACCTTTTCTCTTTGTAAGCTCATTATCCCTGGTATTTGTGAGATAGCACCATAATGACCACAGCTTCTACCATATCTCTGTTCTCAAGGTAGAATGCAAATCAGGTGAAATGTTAAGGAAGAGCTAAATATAGGATCCCATTTGCTAAAGGTTTGCTGCAAAACCTGATAGAACCTAGTATCTATTGATATCACTTATGCAGTAGAACTGTCTTTCTGCTATGTGAGAAAGCTGCTAGATCACCTCCATGACATCTGTGAAGCCACCGTGGTCAATAAAGTCCCTCCATTGTTACCCCCAAGTGACCATAGATTACACCAGCTTAGCACTTTGCACATTCCGTTCCATCTGCTTTCTGCTGGTGTGGATTACTATTAATTATCACTTCACAGAGTATTAGCCAAGAGTTATCATGATGCAATAATGATAAGAAGCCACAAAGATAAAATGCTCTAATTAGGCAGGAAAGTTGAGGGATAAGCAGTTTTAGAGTGGGCTTAGCTTCCTCATATGCTTGCATAATTTGAAACACTGAGTACTTATTTAACATACTTCCTCTAAGTGTATTTTAAGATCTCACATTTATTCCTTTAATTGCAGACTTTAATGAACTACAAACTAATGTAAGTTCTACAGGAAATAGATTGTAATCCATTGTAGTTCTCGTTCTCTCTCTCTCTCTCTCTCTCTCTCTCTCTCTCTCTCTCTCTCTCTCTCTCTCTCTCTTTCACATACACACACACACACACAATTTCCTGAAAGCAGACTGACAGAGATCTCATTTGGGAGACTTTACTCTTTTACTTCTGACTCCAAAGGTGGCCTTGCTCACCAAAGACATAAGGAAAATACAGAAAATCAATGTAGAAAATATAATATTACCTATGGTTAAATTTACATATTATTTCGAAAATAACCATGAAAACAAGCTTTCATAAAAAGTGAGAAAAAGTGAGAGTCACCAGTTGCTTCTCATGACAGGTTAAAGAGACTCCATGGTATAAAACAAGCCTGTGTGAAGGCTTTCTCCCTCCTCCATTCCCATGCCCACCTTTCCACTGCCTTAGAGGCAAACTAGTTTTCTCCTAGGCAAAACCCCACTGATGGGGAGACGTTTCTGTCATCTGTGTGTCGGTCTTCCTGTCTGTCTATCTATCTGTATCTATCTCTGATATTTCTGTGAAAAGGAGATGGCTATTTGGTATGTGGGAAGCTGTACACAATTATTGAAAATAAAACTGTGTGAACTACTAGGAGATAGACGGGAAGCAAGCATGACAGTGAGAAGTGCCAAGGCCCCAGATAGGATGCCCTGTGACTACATATTTGGTGCAGCACTACTTGTCTGAGTGGACAAAACCAAGTTTTGCAATGTTGGGATTATTGACTTTGAAATAAAATTTTTCAATAAAATAGAAGATTCTGTCTTTTTTTCTGGTTTGTTTGTTTTGAGCCAGGGCCTCCCTGTTATCTAGAACTCCAAACAGTGCTCTATTACAGTTTTATATTATAGGATCTTTCAGCATCTCAGATCCCAACAGGCCCAGGATTCAGAGTCTTTGCAGTACAGTTACTCTTGTGCCTTGTGGTCCACTGTGGGACCTCTTACTATAAAAAAATAAAAAGAATAGTAAACATGGCCTGAGTATAAAAGACCAGTGTCTCTGTCCAAGCAGAATGGAAACTTAGTCCTTGCTTCATCTCCCAGGTACTGGCATGGCTTAGACTCAAGGTTCAGTGTGTGGGAGAAGTATGTCATATCCTCCCAGAATAGTTAAAGTGGCATAATTGTGACTATGTACCATGTTCTTAATGCTTTCCTGGAAACTGCAGATTTCAGTTGCCCATACCATAATGATGTCTGCTAGACTTGGGGCAAAGAGACTGGATTTAGAATGCAAAAGTCTGGTTTTGTTAAAAGGAAGATAATGGATGGCGGAGAAAAATCACCCAATAACTGTTTTCCTTCATGCTCAAGTGTGTTTGTTCCACCCAGCTACTAGGAAACCCCTCAAAGCTTGACCTAAGACAAAAGCCCTCTCCATTATACTTAACTAGGGTTTATGAAATAGGACTGATCTAAATATGCTTATACTATTTATTCATGTTTAACAACTGAAAATTACTGCCAGCCTAGGTGGGAGAATATTTAAGTTGCTTTTGCTTTTAGGACTTTGATCCTGTTTCTTCCCACAGTAGGGTCTACCTAACATATTCCATTCTTCCATTTTGGAATGACATCCTCCCTATTCCACTTCCTTTACTGTTCTTTACAGAAGCAATTAATTCTGCGGCTCTTTTGTCCCAAGGTTCTTGTAAATCCTTTTGTACACATGCAGTTATTTGGGCAAAATTCACCTTCTTTGGTACTGGTATAATAGCTCAATGTGTAAAGTACTTGCTAGGCATTTGGGGACCTAAGTATGAATCTCCAAATGCCGTGTAAAACTGAACATGGTAACTTGCCCGTCGCCCAGTGCTGTTTTGGTGTAAGGGGAATCAGGAGAGTCTCCAGAAGTTTGTAGGCTATATTGTTCTCAGCAGCAAGCAACATACAGACCTAGTCTCAAATAAGGTAGGAGAAGGTAAACATTGACCCCTGATGCTGTTCCTTGACCTCCACATGACCAGACACAAACATGTGAACACACATGCTTCATACGTACATACATACAAATGCACAAATTAGTCTTCCTCAGTAGATTGTGAGTATCTCTACTGCTTATTTGAGGGTATTTGGTACATTGAGTATGTAACAAAATAAAACAAAAAAGATACCCAAAGAAATAAATCATAAATGTGTGTGTGTATGTGTGTGCGTGTATATGTGTGCATGCACATGCGTGTGCACTGGCTGGCTAGCTGGCTAGCTGGTTAGTTGAGGGGATGGAGCTAGAGTATTATTATAATGTTTGAATGTAGTTCTATTTATATTTTTTTAAATATCACATTTTCATATTTTGGTTTATTTGATCATTCTATACATGAATCAACAAAGGATTCTTTCAAAGCTTAAGGGATTAAAAATACCAAAGGATAGATAAGTAGAATAGTAATTCATGAAGCGTCTTAAATTTTTAATCCTACTTTTAAAAGGTAAAGCCAGACATGTTCTCAAGCTGTTTCTGCATTTTTAACAAAGATAACTTTGGAATATTCAGCCCTGAAGGTGGCCTGCAGGATCTCTTATTAGGGACCGGAGGCCAGCTGGTAGGTTCTTAGGCTCTGTTCTTTCCAGATTTCTAGTAGTCAGAGCCTTACAATTTTTACTCAAAAAGTGCATATGCATTGCCTCTAAACCTCCCAAATAAGTGAAATAATTACCCAGGAGACAAAAGAGGAGGACCCCTATGGGCAAATACCCAATCTGGGTCTGCATGAGGCATAATTCTGTGAGGGTCAGATTGTGATTTGTCCCCCTTTCAAAATATTTCAAGTTGCATTATTAAAATGCACCATAAGGTGCCTTTGTGTAGAAAGTTGAAAAAAATAGAACTTGAGATGGTCCAGACATCTCTAGCACCCCAAATTTTGCATTTTCCTTGAAATATCTCTATGCTTTGAAGAATATAAGTAGGCCATGGAGAGAAATGCCTGATGTGAATTTCTTCTAATAGCCCCAAACTCTTCTTTCAAATGATTACAAAAGCAATTCAGCAATTTTTTTTGTGCCAGATTGATGAAACAAAAAAAGTGCATATTAAGCTTCCCTGATTAATTAAAGGCGCTGAAGAAAGAGTCATCTCGGCTCGACTTTACGAAAACAAATAGTGCTTGGAGATGAGCTGGCAGAAAAAGCTGGACTGTGCCGCCTGTTAACTCAGTCTATGTTCACACTAAGTATTGTTGCACACTGAAGAATATAAAAAACAGCTAATTCGGGGAGGGGGGAGTCTCAAAAGGCAGGAGAGGCAGAAGATACAGACTGCGGTTTCAAATCTACAAAACAAGCAAGAATATCTAATACATCATCTCTGGCTCTGATTCTTCACCTTCAAAGCCAGTCTTATTTGTATTTATACCAGGTGGATGATGTTCCAAGTCAACACATAAAGTAGCTCGTGTGAAGAAACACTTACAAGGTTTTTTTTGCGGGGGGGACGGGCAGAAATCTACTGGAGTTCTTTCTCATGCCTAGAGTGCCCTGGTCTCTAGGGGAGATCTAGCCACTGCCATCTGGGTGATACAAATCAGGAAATGATTCTTTATCTAAAATCTCTACTGTAGATGGGAAATAAAGGTCGAGATTCGGGAAGAAGGTGCTGCTTCCAGAATTGCAATCTTTCCTTGTTTTAAACCATCCTTTCATATATAAGGTGTTCTAGAATGTAAACAGGATAACTGGTTGCTGCTTATTTTGTTCCATGTGTATTGCCTACAGTGATGCTAATAAAAATATGCACACCTGGCCTTAGTTTTGTGGAAAAGCTGATTCTGACTTTTCTCCAGATACTATCTGTGACTATAAATCAAATGCTCAATTTGCCATATTTTTATTGGCATCACCCTAGGCAATGTACAGGGAACAAAGAGAAATACACATTTCAATTTCTTCTCTCTTCCTCCCATTTCTCCTTGTCAAGCTCTTCTTCACCTCCATCCTTGCTCTCTTTGCTCTTCTCCTCTCCATCTCCCTTGCTCTGCCTCCTTGATTCAATGTCAATGGTGTGACATTAAGGGGGCAAGAATGCATAAACTCATCATAGATATCAAGTGCGCTTTATCTTGACACTTTAGTTCCAACCATGGAGAACTGAAAATTGAAGTGTTCTAAGTCTAGACTCTAGACACAGCTGGAGAGGAATCTGGGGTCAATCAACAATGCCTTTTAAGGGTGTACACCACATTTATTCTCTTAAATTGACTTCTTCCAATTTCAAAGATATTCTAATTTTCTGGATACTTATTTTGAGTCCTAACTTAGAGACCTCATAGCTTACTTAGTGACCCTTATTCCTTGAAATGGGAAATGTCATTGACAGACATATCCATAACAGATAATGTACTGTTTAGCTAACTACAAATTATGAGAATGGGTATTCAACTAAGAGTAAGAACTGCTTTATCTGTTCATAATGGGTAGTTTTCACAATAGTTATACCTAAGTATTTTCTCATGTTATATGGTTTATTATTTATCTATGTGAGTGTAAACATTGATTTAAGGCAGCATATGATGAGACACAGATTTTATAAATAACCCTCTATGTTTAGAGCTTTGGAAAGCAGCCCATTTACATGACCAATATATATAATGTGGAATTCTGTCCCATTTGGAAGGCAGAGCACTCTGTGTTTGAAATGGAGATCATCTGGTTTCTGCTGGGCACATTTTAAGTCACTGATGCCAGTTCAGTCCCCATGTGGGTGAATTAATGTAGTCCTTTTCATGTCTTGAATCTTTACACACCACTCAGCTGTCAGAGTGAGAACGGATAAGTCTGCAGTGCCTCTGGGTGCATCCCCCGCAGGGAAGACATCCCCAAAGAGTGCTGTAAGTGAGACCCAGCCTACTCATCCACAAGAGAAACTATTGTCACACATCTGATTGTTCTGTTCGTGACTCTAGTATGTTGGGTCAGAGACTTCAATGATGACTCTGCTCTAACTCTTAAAATTAAGGGACTTCTTTGAAACTGAAACTGTGAACTAATTCATAATGTAGCACCTACAATATTCTGCTTCTACCTAGTCTAGTTATGTTAGGCACTAAATAAGACCATATTCTTAGTCCTATCCCTTAGTGTACTCCCAACACCTAGAAAAATCCATATAATAGGAGCTAGGTAAACACTTAAAAAATGAATGTATGCTTTGGTAAATGGCAGTTATTTTTGTCAGACATGGCTGTGTGCCTTGGCTACATCCTCTGGGACTCATGTTCATGAACTCGTTGAGGCTATTATATAACAGGTACCTTCTCTGCATAGTAGGGCTTTCTCTCACTGCTGCAACAAGAAGACCTAAAGTGCTATACTATAGAAGTTGCCTTTAGCCAGTGGCACATGGAATTTGGAGATGAGGTTCCCATGTTTTCTTCCTTTAAGTGAGGAAAATCTATAATGTGTTCTATGCAATCTCCCAGAGGCCCTCAGTGGGACCTTCAGTTACTATGAAAAGTAGTCTAAACACAAAGACATCTCATAGTCGCTTTCTTTTCTCTCCTGGATTATTTCTCTTCTCCTCCTAATGATTCTTCTTAGAACCATTTCTCAGACAATGCATTTGAACTCATATTCATATCTTGGGATCTGCTATGGGAGAACCCAGTCTAAAAGGCAGTCATATTAAAGTCAGAAGGAACCAGAAAAAGTGTCTGGTATTTCTGCAGTAACAACTGAAATATCAATTTCTTGTAGTCCGTACAGCTATTAATGAATGTGGTCTTGTTGTATGGGCTGAGTATGTGGTTAACTGGTAGGATCCTTGCTTAGCATTTTCAAGGCTCTGAGTTCAATTCCCAGTACCATATAGACACATACCAACTCTACTTATAATGGTTAATTAAAGATTAATTAATGCTACTAAATAAGAGATAAAGAACTATTCATACTAAATATCAAGTAGTCTTCTTAAAATTTTTATACGATACAGATTCAATTGATCACAATACATAAACTGAATCTTTGACCTTCTATCTCAATATGTGGTGGCTCCATTGACATCAATCTACCCAGCATCGTTTCCTTGCTATCCAATCATTGTTATGATAGTAAGTCAATCTTCTTTGACTTTTGGGGTGATACAGCCAAGTCTTTTGGGGAGTAGAGGGCTCTTCTGGTCCAAATGGTTCTTCTTTGGTTCCCCCTCAACCATCAGTGATCACTAGGTTGGGAACATTCTGAGACTGCCTCCAGGTAGATTTTTATCTTTAGTGTGGGAAAACTAAACCCTAGACAGCCTGTTCCTGTATTATTGATCTTTTCTGGAATGTGTTTATAAGAAACAATAAATGTAGGCTTCTTTCTGTGACTAAATAATAGGTTAATAACTTCATATATTATTCTTCTTTCTTACAGACTATAACTTACTAATAGGAAACTCAGGATGTGGTAATAATGCTAGCAATATCCAGAAGCCATTGAAGTATGTTCTAATCAGTCATGAGATTCTGGGACCATGGCTGATGTCCTAGAGTGGCCTTGTGCCTTCCTGAATGTAGTGTTACCAAATAGCCATGAGACCATTTGGAATACTATTTATATGATTTTTAATTAAAAAAATGTATTATTGGCATGTATATGTGACATGTACATAGGGATATGCACACATGCCATGGCATACATGTGAAAGCCAGAGGACAGCATTATAGAGTTTTCTTTTACCTTTACAAGGGTTATTGGGCTAGCATTATTCAAGAGTCTGGCTTTCTTTTTTTTTTTTTAAGACTGATTTATTTTATTTATATGAGTACACTGTCGCTGTCCTCAAGCACACCACAACAGAGCATCAGATCCCATTACAGATGGTTGTAAGCCACCATGTGGTTGCTGGGATTTGAACTCAGGACCTCTGGAAGGGCAGTTAGTGCTCTTATCCTTTGAACCATCTCTCCAGCCCCCAAGAGTCTGGCTTTCAAAGGCTTTACCCACTGAGCCATGTCACTAGCCTGGATGTAGTATCTGTGCAGCCAGAGAGACTCACCATAGCATGTTCCCATGCTTTAAGAAGTTGTCTACTCTGGAGGTGAAACACAGCATCCTAGAAGTAGACAGTAAGAGCAAGTATTCACTCTGAAGAAATTCCAATGGTATTAAGTTATTGACATGTTCTCCACTTTGTTTAAGTTGGGTTTTCCTAAATCTTCTGCCTAACCAAGTGCCATAGGCATTGATTTTTTTTTTCTTTATATATGGTCAGGGAACAACAAAATAGTTTTTTCCGTATTTCCACTCAACATGTCAACCTCATATATATAAGATGGGCCCTTTTCTTGCTCCCAAAAGTTACAAATTACTAGTCAAAATGTTCATTTGTTGTTTTTTTTAAACTTTCTTTTAGAACCTTGATGTTGAGGGAACATATTCAGTTTTTGCTTAAACATTCTTTTTTTTTTCTTAAGCATTCTAATAGGATTTATGTCACATCAACTTGGTTATCTTCTCTACAAGAAAAGAGGCCCAGCCTGTACTATTTATTCAGCTAATGCAATGTAAAGAGCTTTGTTTGGATAGCCCATTTATCTCACGGTGCTAGCATCAGAGAGAAGCATGCTCAGTGGTACTCAGCAGTCAAAGAATACCTTCTCAAAAAGATGCGAGGTCAACTGAGTTTTAATCCCAAATCGATGGTGGGCTTTTTGCTGACCCTGGCAAGAATGTAAACTAATAGATACCTTGAATTCTGTGAGATTTTATTGCTCCCTTTCATAAAATATAATTTAAAATTAACTACATCAGGCTTTTTCTTGAGTTCTGGAAAATGATTAATGTTCATTCCAGAGCTGAAGGTCTTTGAGTTCATATAAAGTTAATTTCGTATATTTGGGCCATTTCACATTAAATACCTTGTTGTTTAATGCCATTATTCAGCCATTTATCAGACCAGAGACTCCACAAGAACAATTCATTATCTAGGGCATCTCTTTGCCATAATGTGTAGATCTTTCGATTTGTTCTTTACTCTGGAACAGGGGAAATGTGGGCCAGGTGTCAGGTACTGGCATGTTATGTATAGGTTAGGTAATTTAGCTGGACACTGCCACTGTGGGAGTCTGGGTGCAATGAAAGGGTTTTTAAGTCCCACTGATGGCCTACTTATTTGTAGCATAGAATCAAAGAGCACAGCCCAAGGACAGCAGTAGAATTTAAATATTAAATCTGTCACAGTATAGGTGGCCCATTTTCATGAGACCATTTGCCTTCTGTTAGCATAGCAAGGAAATCACGTAGAGTCAGGGATGACCTAGCACCTAAAAAGAACACATAAAATGAAAAATATTAAGTCTACTTATATCAGTGACAATGGTACTTCGTTCATATATGGAAATGTTAATCTGGGAAGAGTAAATTTTAAAATAAATTCATCTGGATTTAGGAATAAAGTCTAAAGAATAGTATTCTGCTAAGCTCCACTCCTATAAAATGTTCTGAGGATTTTCATTCAGTTACAGTAAAGAAATTGACTTTGTTTTACAAAACTAAACAATAAATTAATTCAAGCATAGAATTATTGTTTTTGGTGGTGGTGGTGGTGATAGAATCCTTTTTTCTCCTGTACTTGCTAATATAGAACAATTATAGAAATTCTGAAGAGTTGTCTAAAGGTATATAGGTGACATAACTACTAAGATTTTTAAGAGTAAATACTGTTACTTTCAAGCTTGGAAGAATTTCAGGTTCATGGTACTGTACTCAATTTTAGTGCATATTAAGGAAAACAGTGCCTTTGTTCATTCAGAAGCTGTAATATAAAACAACAGATTAATAGATAACAGATTTATTGCTCATAGTTTTGAAAGATGAGGAGTTCAAGATCACAACATCTTGGTGTTGGTGTCAATCACCTTAGGGTCCACAAGAACAATTCATTATCTAGGGCATCTCTTTGCCATCCTGTTGTATGAAGCTTCTCACATCCTCACATGGAGGACCATGAGGAAGTGATGGGCAGGAATGCTGAGCTTCTGTGGCCACAGGCTTCTCTCTGCCTCCAGATACCTACTTTCATAGGAGCTGAAGGATCTCTTGTCAGTCTTTCTGATAACTTCCTTGGACTGAAGTGAGACTTCCTCACAGAGGAATTGAGGAATTAGCACTCAGGAAACTGACTGCATTCGGGACAGTCATTGACACAGCTGAACTATGGATTTCATTCAGTGATCTGGGTTTGGTTCTGAGAGAGAGAGAGAGAGAGAGAGAGAGAGAGAGAGAGAGAGAGAGAGAGAGAGAGAAGAGAGCGAGCGAGCGAGTGAGCGAACAATGCGAGCATAAGTGGTATAGTAAAATCTTATTTCACTTGAGAAAGAACAATGATGGAAGATTCAGATTCATTCAGTTAGGGAGAAGAGTCAACACAGTGAATCTACCATCTGGCAGAGTAATAAGTCTTCTCCATGGAGCAGTGTTACCAGCTGACCTTAATATGTCAGGAAGGGCTGAGAAGAGCTGTCACGTCATCTCTCAGAGTTTCCTGAACCTTCTAGCTATTGCTGTTGTTGCTACTCTCAGTGTGGGAAGAAGGCTCTCCCTCATTTCTTTCATGCTGAAAATTCCTACTCTTGTCACCTGGGTTACTTATGTGTAAAGTAACCCACTGGTTCCTTGGTTGTCCTTTATAGCAGCACATAGCAGTTCCATCACGTCTGAGTCTAGCTAGGGCTTCAGTGTGGCTCATTGACCTAGAAAACTCTATGACACTGCAAAATCCTGCCGAGTTTTACTATTTACAAAGGATTTTAGTATCTACAAAATAATAAAATATCAGAGAATTTTAAAAAATCTTTTATTCCCATAACTGGTATTTTATAAAATGTTTTCTCCTTTCTCATGACTAAAGTGTAATTTATAAGATCTTCACCGCAAACATTTCCCACTAAATATCCTGTATGCCTCAAATCTTAGAAACAAAAGCACATGATTAAAATGCAATGGAGAGAATGCTAACCTATAAAGTGTCTCTAACTATATGTCAATTTTGTTATCTACCTATGAATCTGAGATATTCTAAAATGAACCTAAGAGTGTTTCAGGTCTACAAGCCAAGTTCCAGACTTTTCTTGATTTTCACACAAGTGATTTAGAGGTCTGTGAGCATCCTGGGCTTGAGGCATCCCAGAGCCTGTATGTTCATTTTAGTCACCCACATTAAACAATTGTCACATGTTCAATGGGAAAGCAAAGTATTATCAGAAAAAAAAATCAGCACACAGATCTCACACAATGTGGGTTGGATGCACCTGTCTTCTGAGTCCTGCTCTCTGGCAGCAGAAAGGAACATGCAATTAACTGTCAGTTACAGTTATGCTCTAGTCTCACTACCCCTCCCCCTCTTAATTAGGAAAGGACTGGCTTCCTTTTGGGGAACAAAGCTCCAGCAAGTATAATCTGACCTGCTGTGTGGAGGCAATCTCACAAATTCTAGCCCTCACCCTGAGTTCTTTATGTCACATGTTCTTTTGAGATGTAAATTACTGAGAGTAATTTACAGGTCCCTAATGGAACTTTTTAAAAATTTCAGAAGGGGAATTGAGTCTATTGATGTTATAAGATATTAAGGAATAGTGATTGTTGTTTCCTGTTATTTTTGATGTTCTTTTTATGTTTGTGTGGTTACTTTCTTTTGGGTTTCTTGGAAAAAGATTACTTTCTTGCTTTTTCTAGGGTGTAGTTTCCCTCCTCATGTTGGCGTTTTCCATCTATTATCCTTTGTAGGGCTGGATTTGTGGAAAGATATTGTGTAAATTTGGTTTTATCATGGAATATCTTAGTTTCTCCATCTATGGTAATTGAGAGTTTTGCTGGGTATAGTAGTTTGGGCTGGCATTTGTGTTCTCTTAGGGTCTGTATGAGATCTGCCCAGGATCTTCTGGCTTTCATCATCTTAGGTGAGAAGTCTGGTGTAATTCTGATAGGCCTGCCTTTATTGGTTACTTGACCTTTTTCTCTTACTGCTTTTAACATTCTTTCTTTGTTTAGTGCATTTGGTGTTTTGATTATTATGTGCCGGGAGGACTTTCTGGTCTGGTCCAGTCTGTTTGGAGTTCTGTAGGCTTCTTGTATGTTCACGGACATCTCTTTCTTAAGGTTAGAGAAGTTCTCTCCTATAATTTTGTTCAAGATATTTACTGGCCCTTTAAGTTGGAAATCTTCACTCTCTTCTATACCTATAATCCTTAGGTTTGGTCTTCTCATTGTGTCCTGGATTTCCTGGATGTTTTGGCTCAGGAGCTTTTTGCATTTTACATTTTCTTTAACTGTGGAGTCAATGTTTTCTATGGTATCTTCAGCCCCTGAGATTCTTTCTTCTATCTCTTGTATTCTGTTGTTGATGCTTGCATCTATGACTCCTGGATTCTTTCCAAGATTTTCTATTTCCAGAGATGTCTCACTTTGTGATTTCTTTATTGTTTCTACTTCCATTTTTAGGTCCTGGATGGTTTTGTTCAGTTCCTTCACTTGTTTGTTTGTGTTCTCCTGTAATTCTTTCAGGGAATTTTGTGTTTCCTCTTTAAGGGCCTCTACCTGTTCACCCATGCTCCCTTGTATTTCTTTCAGGGATTTTGTGTTTCCTCTTTAAGGGCCTCTACCATTTGACCCATGTTTTCCTGTATTTCTTTAAGGGAGTTATTTATGTCCTTCTTGATGTCCTCTAACAGCATCCTGAGAAGAGACTTTAAATCCAACTCTTGTTTTCCGGTGTGCTGGGGCATCCAGGACTTGCTGTGGTGGGAGAACTGGGCTCTGATGTTGCCAAGTAGCCTTGGTTTCTGTTGGTAGGGTTCTTGCACTTGCCTTTCTCCATCTTGTTATCTCTGGTGTTAGTTGGTCTTGTTGTCTCTGACTGGAGCTTGCCCCTCCTATGGACCTATAAACCTGTGTCTGTACTCCTGGGAGACCAACTCTCTTCTGGCAGGGTCTGTGCACAGAAGGCTGTGGAGCTGTCTGGTTCCCTGCTGAAATGGTGGCCGGAAGGGAAGGCTCCTGTCCCAGCTGCTCCACTGATCATATGCCCTGTGCACTCCTAGCTACCCCTCCAGAGAAAAGGTGGAGATCTCACCTCTGCGCTCAGAAGTCCCAATTCCCCAACAAAAAACATAGTCTAACAGAGATGTTTTCCATGTGGATCTTTGATTTTATCAGAAAATGTTTGTGACTCCTCTTTCATTTTTATATTTTTATGCCTACCATCTTATCTCTATAATGAAATAGTTTTAACGTGTTTTTCTATGTATTTCTTGAGTTTTATCAGAAATATTTTCCTTGTAGATTTTCAATTTTATCAGAAAATGTTTATAATTCCACTTTCAATCAACTTAGGAATATTTTATGCCTACCATTTTATCTGTATAATTTTTCCATGAAATAGTCAATCTTAACGTGTTTTTCTATATATTTCTTCAATTTTATCAGAGATATTTTCCATGTATATTTACACAATGGAATACTACTCAGCAATTAAAAACAATGAATTCATGAAATTCTTAGGTAAATGGGGAACAGGGGGAGGGAAGAGGGCTTATGTCACTTTCGGGGAGGGGGGAACTGGGAAAGGGGAAATCATTTGGAATATATATAATAAAAAATAAAACTCAACATAAAAAAATATTGCAGAAGGTAGGAAGTCTCTACATTTCCCACTCTCCTCCCCCAGCAAGGTACTGTTTCCAAGTTTCCACTTAGATGCTAGATTGGGTTTCTCAGATAAAAATGCCAAAAGATGGATTAATTGACTACCCATCAAACTATTACAATCTATAATGTTGATAGTAAGGCTTTTAATGATGTCTTAAATATTCAGATCATGAGTGTAACTAATTATCCATTACTGGTTTGGAGGCCCTAACTAAAAAATTGTGTGTGTGTGTGTGTGTGTGTGTGTGTGTGTGTATGTGTGTGTATTTTATATACATATGTATACATATATATACATATATGTATATATATTTGAGCTGTTACTTTTTTTCTGAAATAGAAAATAAAACACAAGGAATGTAACATGGATATAAATACATGCATGTATGTATATATCCATACATATATTTTTGAAAATGTTTTATTCCCATAGCTGGTGTTTTACAAAACAGTTTCTCCTTTCCCACAACTACCATGAAATTTATAAAATCTCCATCATAAATGTTTTTATGAGATACATATACATACACATATATATATACATACATATGTGTATATTATATACAACTTAGATACTTTGTGTTTTATTTTCAAATGAAGCAGCTCAAATTTTAAACAAAGTCCTGGTTGGTACATTAGGAGCCCTGTCAGCAGGGCATTAATGACAGGAATTAAATATTCCTGCCTACACCAAACACACAGCTTATAAAACCATGCAGGTTTTAGGGGTTGAGTCTAGTTTGAAAGTTATTAGCCATATAACTAGAGTAAGTCACTTAGCCTGTTTGGAGGGGTCTGTTTCTACAACTACAAATTTGGATTAATGTTAATCACAAGGATTCTCAAAGATCATATTTAAAACCACACAGAGTAATACCTGGCCCACTGAAAGCATTAACTATATATATGTACTAATATTGTACTCTTTGAGGATGGTAGTCTGAACTCATACTTTCATAGCAGTCTTCTCTCTAAGAACATGAAACATCACCACCCACTTCTGAACATTCTAATGATTGCTCTCTTTTATTTGACCGTGTATATTTATCAATTAATACCTGAGGTGACTACAACTATCAGAAACATGGCCTAAAAATGTCCTTGGTTTTATTTGGCATTTAAAAAACATTCTTGTAATTTGGAGCTTAAGATAAATATTTATAAGTGTACTTAAACATGGTATGAGATATTTCACTTTGCTTTTCGTTTGCTAAACAGGATTAGGGGAAGGAACAACATCATAGTCCATGCCTTAGTTGTTAGATTAGGAATGCTGGATATGGTGGTGCTAGGGTAGCAGAGACAGGACCATCTTTAGGGTTTACTGTTGCTAATACAGACTTGCGGGTCAACTCCAGGCTGATGAGTGTCTAAGAACATGGACTACTTGCTAAAAATGACAGACACAGTTGTCCTTTGAACTCCACACACTAGCGCTCATGTGTGCCCACTCATTCGTGCACACACACACATGCACATGCATACATGGAACTTTTCACTTATACAGTGATAGCATCTCTGGTGAGGTTGGCAAAATATGAAATGAAATGGTCAACTGAAACAAAGAGAAACACCCATCACTGTCATTGTGCATATCAATCCCTTTCAGGTGTAGAAGCTGACTTAGGTCCTTTCAGTTTCAAATTGACATAAACTAATGTTTCCTGGGAACAGGACACACCAACTGAGGAACTTCCTAGCTCAGACAAGCGTGCAGGCTTGTATATGGGAAAATTTCTTCTTGCTAAGTGGTGAAAGAGAGCCCAGCCTACTGAGGAAGGTGATGCTCTTGGGCATGCAAGCCAGAGGCATCAGGCCTTGGATCCACGCTCCTCCACGGATTTTTCTTCAGATACTGCCTCCAGCTTGCTGCCTTTAGTTCCTTCCCTGTCTTCCCTCAGTGACTCAGTGATGGAGTGTGGTCTGAAAGTGTAAGCCTCTTAACCCTCCCACAATATTGATGAGGATCACATGCATTTATCATTATCATCAGTATTATTTTTTTTATTACTCTTACAGTTACAGGAAGTAAACCAGGGGGAGGCTGGACTCTGTTTCATTGTTATTTGCTGTTGCTGTGGCCTGCAGTGGGTCTTTCTTCTGAGATTATACATGGTGGTGTGGAAGACTGACTTTATTTTAAACAGGTGCTTCTGAAATGTCTGTGATTTCATTAAAAGTCAAGTGTCACAAAGGAACATAAATCGTTGTCATCTGAGCAAGTAGAACTCCTTGCCCTAACATGTGGCTTGACAGAAGTCACTGACAGAAGAAACAACTGACTGAAGTCCTAGAAGAGCATTTTCTAGTAGCCAAGTGTGGACTATCATGCGGTACATGGTGTAGAAAAACTTCTTATCTTCCACAGGACTCAGTTATGTTGTCTTTTAAACAAGAAGATTAGAAATACATTGTAGATTCTTATTTTTGGCAGAAGTTGTACTGGAATCTCAAGGATGAATCTCACTCCCAGGCAATAACACCAGACTCTCATGCGTCTTCCTGCACTGGTCTGTACACTCAGACACACACTGGCTGGAGAAAGTACTTCATTGAAGAGCTCCTCCAGTACGAAGTGCCTTTAAGCCATGTCTAGCCTCAACAGTCCTGACTACCTCTTGAGACTTTTTCTTATCTTGACTGGTTAACCTGTCAGGGTCAGGATCTCTTTGTTGTTCAGCTTACCAGCATATCAGAGGCAGCAGAGATGTGATTCCACTTGACATCTTGAAATGCTAGACCTTGGAGTCAACTATATTTGGATCTCCCTTGTCTATATCTCTAAGGAGACACAGAAAATGAGGTATTTGGAATGTGACGAGACAAATTTGGATGAGATGGAGTTAGATTTGTTAGTGGGTTGTGACCTAGCTGTTTGGGGGTGAAGATGCACTGATAACAGGGTTTCACAACCTCTGTCTCTCTCCTCACATCCCTCCATTCTCTTTTTTGTGTTAGCATTCTGGTCTGCATGTTGTGGGTGTGTTTCTATGGGTCTTAGCCAAAATTTCTGAAAACATTCTCAACTTGTGTCCATAAGTTTCTTCTTTATTGGAGGAGGGATTCTTTTATATATAAAGATGATGCATTTAAAGATGCTGAAGAACAGTAGCTGCTAATTGTTAGCATGGTATTGGGAGGTGGTTTCAGAGTTGTTTCAGTGTTGTGGTTCCTCAACCACATTCTACAGGGTCATCCCTCTCACTTCTATACTAATACTATTTCTGATTTATTTCTTCTGATAACACCTCTGCCTTATTCCTCTGCCTCCACATTTTTTTTGACAGTTAGAGATTAATGATCAGTCACCGAGTTCTAAACCGTACTGTGTTTCATCTTGGGAACACCTCTTACTTTCCATGCTCTGTGTGACCATGACTTTGATGAGAGATGATGATGATGGGTCAGTGTGACCAGCATTGAGTGGAACTTCATGCTGTGCACAGGGCAGAGGCACACAGGAAATGTGCAAAACGTGGCTGCACTTACACTCACACTCTTGCTATTATTTTTATTATTACCAATAATGACTATCTTCAAAACAACCCTAGAGCGTAGACACTACTTTCATTCTGTACAATTAATAATACTACTAATAATTATTACTACTAATAATTGTTAAGTATTTCTAATAATTATTTCTACTAATAATTATTAACTACTAATAATTCTCTATAATTAACAGTGAAATGCAATGCTTTTGCACAATGTCGTAATGTGGTTACCTATTAATATATGTTAGGAGAAAAGTGGGGGCAGAGGAATAAGACAGAGGTGTCATCAGAAGAAATAATTCTGAAAAAGTATTAGTATAGAAGTGAGAGGGATGACCCTGTGCTGCCTTCTAATTTATGGAAAGCAATAGACCAAATGGTGCCTAACAAATGATCACTCATTCATTTATTCAACAAATAATCATAAGTCTTCTGTGTTCCATGTTTTGGAGGCACAGCAGCAAATGAAACTGATGAGAGTGTGTGTGTATGTGTGTGTGTGTGTGTGTGTGTGTGTGTGTCTCTCTCGTAAGCTGAGCATGTTAACGCATGCCTGGAAACTCAGCCCTCAGGAGGTAGAGTCAGGAAGATTGTGCATTTGATCAGGATGAACACTGTCTTAGTTAAGTACAGAGACACCATGACCATGGCAACTCCTATAAAAGAACACATGTATTCAGGGTTGTCTTCCAGTTTCCGAAGCTTCGTCCATTATCATCATGGGAGAAGCATGGAGGCATGAAGGCAGACATGGCTCTGGAGAAGCAACTGAGAGTTTACATTTTGATCCACAGGCAGCGGAAGGAAACTGTCACATTAGGCCTAGCTTAACCACCTGAAACTTCAAAGCCCCCCATCACAGTGACACATTTCCTCCAACAAGCCCACACCTATTCCAACAAGGCCATGCCACTCCCTACAGGCCAAGGGTTTGCACACATGAGTATATGGAGGCCAGTTTTATTTAAACCACCACAAGCGCCATAGCAAGACATTGTATCAAACAAAACAAAACAACAATAACACATACACACACACAAAACAGCAACAAAAACAGAACACACTGCCCTTCTGTGGGGTAGCAAACACAAGACGTAAACAATACCCATGTGTGTTTTCTAGGAATGCATGCAGTAGGTAAAGCAAAATAGGACAGGCACAAAGGATCCTGGGAGTTTGCCCAGGGAATAAACAGAAAGGAAAAATAACCATGTGGCAGACAAAGCCTGCTTTTCTTGTTCAGTTAATACTGACTGCTGGCAGGTTCTGAGTTGGTGTAGTCCTTTACTCTAGACCACAGATAGATTCTACTTCTATACTCAGCTCCTCGACATTTGAGTATTAGCTTTTCAACATAAAAATAGAATCCCGCCCCAACCTAAAGCCACATAGGGTTTTCAGTGTGAGCTCTGTGATTTAGTAGTTACTGGGCTCAGCTGCTCAGCAGGCTGCAGTCACTTAGGTATGTGTAAAGTCGATACTCCCTGTGTGTGAACACAGTTGCTTTTACATGGGCTCATCCTTCACCAGGCTTCTGATCCTGTTAGTGCTGCTTAATTTGGGATGGAATTATGCATGAAGAAATGCAAGGGAGAAAATGTAAACAATAGAGGGTGTTTGATTATTGTTCTGGGGAAAGGTGTTGTATACGCCCTGGAATTGTCAGTGGAACTTGGACAGTGACATAAACACCTGGCCCTGAAGTGTTTAATTGCAGAAGTGAAGTCTCTATCCATCATCCTTAGAAACAGAGTTTAGAAGGCAAAGTTCATCAATTTTTCCCTTTGGAAAAGAAAATCCCTGAGTTTCCTGCACTAAAGGGGGCCAACTATGCAGAGAGCAAGAATAAACTATTGTGTGCATGTGTGTGGGATATGTATGCGTCTGTGCCTACGGCAGGTATATGTACATGCATGAATGCATGGGAGCCCAGAGGAGGATAGTAGGTCCTTTTACATCTTTGTCTACCTTACTTCTTTGGAACAATGTCTCTCATTGAACCTGGATTTCACTGCTAGGCTGGCAGTCAGACAGCCTCAGCCATCTTCCTTCTCCTTTCTCCATTCCTTCCCTGTGGTGAGAATTTGGGAATTTTGATTTATTTGAAAAACACAGAAATATAAGAACATGTTTTTGTTTTAATCCCAGGTGTGGGATATGGAGATGCTTCAGATTATCCGCAACAGCTGGCTACAATTTGCTTCTGGCAGGGGTGTGGTTTTTCCAGATGCAGATTGTTTCTGTGATTGTGTGACATTTGGAACTCTGAAGTCTTTTCAGACTGTATATAAATGCTAGGGCCCTGAGAGAGTGGGGGAGGAGGGGTCTTTTGGTTGTCATTGGTTGTTATTGTTGCAGTTTCTTAAGTAGTGGTGTTCAAAGAAAAAACAAGAAGAAACTTGATATTGTGAAAACAAAGATCAAACTTGGCCCAAAGAACTCTATGCCTATAGTCAACAAAATGTAATCTAATGATAATATTGCCCCCTTCCCAACCCCTGACTTTATTTTGAGAACTCTTCCCTTTCCTCTTTCCTCTCTGTTTTTTTTTTTCTATCCTGTGTGGTGTTAGGTGGTTGAAAGGCTGGGATAAAGGTGAAAGACAGAAGAGCACATACATTAGCAAAAACCAGCTACATTTCCCCTCATACAGCTCTGGGATTTCAGGTGCATGTGGCCATGCCTGTCTTAGGTTGAGGTAGGGGTGGTGGCAATCAAGACTCTGGCCTTCATTCTTAAATAGCAAGTACCCTTACCTATTGAGTCATCTACCCAGGCCTCTGAACACACCTATTGTTTTATTATCCTTTCTTCCCTTGAGTATTTTATATCAAAGCATCTGTTTGAGTTCATGAGTACCGTTTGGTCAACCAGCCTGCCACTGTCAAGGTTCTGGTCCTGGCAACCCTCTTGGGCCACCTTTATAGCCTTTTTGTGAAGCACATAGGGATCAATCCATATCATACCTATCATAATATCATACCTTGTTGATATTATTGAAAAATGCTATGTGGCCCAAGTTGGACATCTTCTTAATAAATGACATAGATTGGTTTTATGGGGGAGTTCTCCCCCTAAAATATTTGAACATCTTAGAAGACATAACAGTGCTGTGAAGCATTACTTCTTGAGTCCTGATTTAGAGAAGTACTAAAAGTAACAGTAAGGTTTTAGATGTCATGCCCACATTTTTGTTGGGAGATGACAATTACATTGCTAGGGAGAAGCAAGCAATGTGGGATAAGGAGAAAAGCCAGATCTTGCCTGGTTACTGCAGTCAGGGAGAATAGAAGAGAGAGAGAGAGAGAGAGAGAGAGAGAGAGAGAGAGAGAGAGAAGGAAACTAACCTTAAGGACTCTTAAACCATTCTACTGGTGTTCTATTTAAAAAGATATATTTGTGCTTTGAAATCATATATCAGAGAAAATTGTTGTGGTTCAGAATAATTAAAGGAGTCTCCATTAGGACTCACAACATAATTGATATACAAGTTGATGGATGTTGCCTAAGTAAAAACATATGAAGATTTGCAGGTGGGGAGAACAAGTGCAAAGGCCCTGTAATAGGGAAGAGAGTCAGCGAGAACATACGTGAGACTAGAGAAGACCAAAGGCATGGGGTGAGATTGTGAAGGTAACTGAGCCAACAAATGCCTTCTCAGTCAGGTTTAGAACTTAGTTTGTTTGTTTGTTTGTTTGTTTGTTTTTTATCCCAGGTACAGTGGGGAGGCCAGAAACAGAAGAATCAGACTTGTGTTTTAATAAAGTCTGTATAGCTATAGAAGGAAAACAAATTAAATGTAAGTAGAAAAGAGAGGCTTTGGGAAGACAGGTGTTTAAACAGAAGGAGGAGACAGACCAGTTAATACTGTTCCAGGAAGCATGAGAAATGTCAGGAGCTAGAAACTGAGGACACTCTGAGACAGGGACAAAACTAGCCCCTGGCTGGGACTCAAGGAAGAGTGAATGCTCACCTGGGTGGGGTTTCATTGGTAGAAGTGTTGGAATTGCAAGTGAACAAGAAGGAGAGAGGAACTGAAACAAAGGCAGAGATGGTGCTGTGCAAAGAGTATCAGCAGCATGATCAAAGCCCAAGGTAAGTAGAGAGTTTCCTTTTGCTCTGTGGAGAACCTAAAGGGGTCAAGCAGAAACACAACTAAGAGAAGCACAAAACTGACTTACCCCTGAGGCCTGTTGGCACCTATAGGAGTGGATGGTGCCAGTGGCAGAGATGACTTCCTGTCAAGATTTTAGCTGTGGCTTCACAGGGGCTGGACGCTGTGGGTCAGAGAGGCTTAACTGCTTCTGAATTTGGAACTAAATTGGCTCTCTAGAGAATGGCTGAGTGGCACAGTGTTGCAGCTGGAGAGTGAAGAAAACAGACATTCTCTTCTGAGATTTCCATGGAAGGGTGAGTGGGAATGAGTGAGCATCCTGCCCACATGGAACTCACTACAGTTCATGCTTCACTGCAGTGTGCCGCATGGGCATTTCCAACCCAGTCATGTCAGGAAGTGTGCTTGACATGGTCAGTGACTCAAGGTCCCTCTGGATCTCACCAGTTGTTCACAAGAGAAACACAGGAGTTAGTAGCGAGGGCAGTCTCATTGTTGAGGATTAAGTGATTCGTAGGTTTCAGAAAGCATCATTTGAAGCTTGCCTAGCATCTTTAACTGTTCCCACCATGTTACTCTGAATTTCTGGAGTTCTTTCCTTAAATGTGCATCATAGCTAAACCTACAAGATGAGTATTTCTGAGTACCCAACCTTAGTGGAACATGGTCCACTGTTTATACAGCAACAGCACATGACATGACAGTTCTATAATAGAGACCAAGCCATAGACAGCTTTGTCAATCCAAGGCTAGCATGCAAGAGAACCTGGTACATCTGAACAGAGCCTGTGTGAAGGGGTCAGCCCTCCCAACTTAGAGATAGACTGGATGGTAAAAATGAGAATAACAGAAATTCACATTGGTAGTTACCATTGATTGTACTTGCCGCCATTTAATGATTCATAGAAGAAACTCAGTAACATCTCATTTCCTCTGTGCAGTGACTCTTAAAATGGCCACAGTCATACCCATGTTAGAGATGAACAAAATGAATTTGAAAGAACTTACATATCTTGCTTGGGGCCTTGTAAGTCGCAAACCCAGATATGAACCAAAGGTTATGTATTAGTGCAGGTTCTCTGAGTAGCAGAACTTGTTGGAATGACATACAGGCTGTGGTCTAACTAATCCAACAGTAATTGGCCATGAACCGAAAATCCAAGAATCAGAAGTTGCTCAGTCTGTGTGCTGGACGTTTAAGCTGGTCTTCAGTATATGCTGGGATCCTGCTGAAGGGGAGAGTATAATGCCAGTGAAGGAATGGACTTGCTACCAAGGGAGAGAAAGCAAAAGTTTCCTTCTGGCTTCAGCAAAAGGTGTGGCCCACATTAAAGGTGTCTTCCCACCTCAAGATCTGGATCAAAGATGTGTGTCTTCCTACTTCAACAGTTTGGATTAGAAGTAGATTCACCCACTTCATACCACCACCACCCCCAAAAAAAACCCAACTAACCAAACAAACAAAAAACCTCTTATAGGTGTGCCCTCCATTTCTGGATTGTAGCTCATTCCACATGTAGTCAAGTTAACAACCAAGAATAGCTGCCACTGGTTGCCCGTATTTAATGTTTACCAAAGATTCTATCATAGTTTCTAAGATCTGTAGAAATCGATGAGTTGCTCCAGATTCAACTGTGAAGGGAAACACAAGCGCAGTTGAAAGAGCTGTGCATCCCCCCTCCTGATGTAGGACCATTCTTTTGCTCACAGCTCCTGTGTCTCTAGCCCTCAAACACAATGGAATCCTCATTATAACAACCTCCTAGCAAAGATAATAACAGTGTTTCCTTGCTCCCATGTGTGATCACATTTTCTAAAGAAAAAAAGTTATTACACTTATCTACGCAGCTGCTGTCCAAAGATTTCCCATTCCCTGTAATTTCTTAAGCTTGTAAAACTGCCCACTTTCAAATATAACTCAGAATGCTGAAGGCGGAAATTCATTTCCTTGAACTTTATTTAACTAGGCCACAGAATCATTCTGAGAGAATCATTTGAATTAATATGTGGCATTACTGTATTAAAGGGAAAGAAATTTCCCCTTAATTCCCAATTTCAGAGTTTCTCGAGACCTCTGTTCCGGGCTCTGATCCCATGATTGTACTCGACCTAGCTACTGACAAGCTGCCCATACTCTGAAACCACACTGTCAGGCTCTGGGGTTCTGAGAACTAACAGAAATGAAGATTGCATTGGATATTGGATTGGATTTTTTTTTCCTTCTCTAGTTGTTCAGTCAACTGGCTCACCAGTGAACTCTGGCCATCTGTAGAAAGCAGGAAGAAAGAAAGAAATCAAAGGCTGGAATAGGATGTGCAGGCAGTTGTATCCCAAGCGACATGCCACCCCCAGCTGGGTTAGTGCTGGATGAGACAGCTTGGATGAAAATTTACGAGTCCCAGAAAACAACAATAAGCAAAATTAACAAATGGCAGGATGAGCGGCAGAAGGAGAGAATGAAGCCCATGCTGCTCATCTGAACAGGGGCTTCATTAAAAACCTTCTTCATTGCACCCTAAAACAATCTGTCCTTGCCAGATACCACATTGGACACCAAAAGACTGCTCCCTTCACTTCCTTTCTTAGTTGTAAGCCAACCCTTTAAAAATCAGAACACAGCTGCTCATGACAAAATAAATTTGTCAGCTTGTCTTTGAAGGTAAAATAACTCGGGGGAGCTGCACATTTCCCACCACTTACTGACAGCAGAGAGCAGTGCTGGTTGTTTGTATGCAGTCAACACCAGTCAATAAACATCTGGTAGAATGAGAGTGGTGGCTCTTTACAATGTATTATGCTTCATTAGGAATTGGTTTTGTCTTCAAGGGAAGGGGGAAAAAACAATTCATGTAATTAAAGAATAGGATCTTGTGCTCTCATATTTTCCCCTTAAAGACTTACATTCTTTTCAAACCATTATTTACAGTACATTTATCAGCATTTAAATATAACTACCTCTCCTCAAACAACCATCTGTTCATAAACACCATCCTTTTGGCTTTCCCAGAGGTAAACTTGGCTGAGTGGCAGTAAGTGGTAGCATGAGTTGATAGGACCAGTATTTGGAAATGGTTCTATCAAAGGATGTGGTAGCTAAAATTTTCAAGACCAGCTAACTCCACCAGTTCTTTTTACAGGCTATTCTAGGTCATTTGTGTTATGTCTGCAATATCAGGCATGCCATACATTTTATCAGATAGAAAATGCCACATTTTTGATGGGTGGTTTGGATTATTCATGTAAACAATAAGGTTGTGCTACTGGTGTGGCCACTTTCTAGGCACTGGAAACGTCTCACTGAGTGAAGCATCCTTAAGTAAACTTAACATTTAACAAGCCCAAGTACACAAGTAAAGCATAAGATACCTGGTAATGGCCCCAAATTATTCAAAACACAGTGGCTGTCCCCATTAGCTTCATATTTATTTAACTGGTGCTTTTCAGAGAACAGAAAGGTAAATAAGCTCTTTAGTGAAATCACAGCAAGGCAGAGGGTGGAGCAAACTCAAGCCTTATGGCAAATGAGACTGTGTTTTCCTTCCTGTGAAGTGCACACTGGAGGCTAAGAATAAAAGGGGGTATGGCAGGGATAGTTTGTGTGAATCAAAGCTTTCTTTGAAAATCATGGTTGTCCTGGTTTTCTTATTGTTACTATGATAAACACCACGATCCAGAGCAACTAGGAGAGGAAAGGATTCATTTCATTCATTTTACAGGTCATAGTCCATCAGGATGGAAGTCAAGGCAGGAACCTGGAAGCTGGAGGGAAACAAAATCATGTGTGAATGCTGTCTCGTGGTTTGGTCGGAAGCTACATTGTCAGCTATGTTTCATACACGATGCAGGTTTTCCTGCCTAGAATGGTATTGCAACTGACATCAGATGAGTCCTCTACATCAGTCAGGATTCAAGAGAAAGCCACACAGACAAGCCCATAGGCCAGTCTCAGGGAGGCAGTGCTTCAATTTACGTTCTATCTTCTCACCATGTCATTGACAAAGCCATCATAATGGTTAAAGAATTTCACATAGGGACTGTTACTACATACAACCTTGTGGGAATCTGAATACTTGGTATGTGTTTAATTTATATATTCAGGGGCTGGAGAGAGCTCACTCAGCAAGTTCAGGATACTTGGTACTTTATTCTGGTGACCTCAGTTCAAAGCCTAGACCCCCACATAAAGGCTGAAGTAGAGAACCAACTATACAAAGTTGTCCTCTGACCTACACACATACACACACACGCGCGCACACACACACACACACACACACACATACACACTCACACATACAAATTATTAAGCTGTGTCAATTTGAATAACAAAGTAAGCTTGCTAAAGAAGAGGTATCCTTAGATAGTTTTGAGGCAGAAGACTTTTCCCTAGTTGTGCTTCTGGCTCATAGACATTAGGAAGAATTACACAGAAAATACAGTAGAAGCATGTGCATTTCATAAAATAGAACGTTTTTGTCATTCTGCATGCCTGAACAATGCTCTGTTTCCATTCAGCAAAATACATGTCTATAAGATACATAGCAAATTTTGAGGATTAAGACATATTGGGAAATATTTGGGACATACTGCGTCCTGGAGCTTTGGCCTGACCATTCACTTGGCATCTTAGAAGCTCTGGGAAAGCTAGTGATCTATATGTACCTTCCACTTTACTTAACTCCAATATCACTGCAGTTTCCTTTACATAAGCCCTTCTGTTCAGCACATGTTTTAGCATCTAGCAGCAGGCGTGCCACAGAAACACACTTTGTCAATGCTAACCTACAGTGGTGTCTCCTTGGCTTGTGTAACTAACGCACTGCATAAGGTCTAATAGATCAGAAGTGCTAAGGCACCATGGCTGAAAGTCTCACTGGGAGTCAGAGACCTTTGATAGAAGATCAGCTACAGCGGGTGTCATGGGAAGGGTGGTATCTGATCTTTGAAATTATGTTACCATGAAGAGACGAAGAGGTTGATAAAGTGAAGACCAACCCAGTAACCGAGTAAGGAACTATGTAAAGGTTAAGCTGATAAGGAAGGTGAGACTTATTTTGATCTGTTTTGATTAAAAATAGTAGATTTAGCTCTAGTTCCACATTAGTAAAATACTTTCTTCCTCCAAGACCAGTCTTAAAGGCACAGCTCTGTTCTTTTCTCTTCTCTTTCTCCCTTCTTTCCTCTTTCCTTTTTCTTTCTTCTCTAGATTTTAATGTTTGTTGTTGTTGTTAATCTTGACTGTAGATTGAATGGACTGAGAAATGCCTCAACTCCTAAAGCATGCTTCTGGATGTGTCTTTGAGTTTGTTTGTGTCTAGAGACACTTAAACCATGAGGGCTTGGAACTAAGCTGCAGGTTCATTATGGAGTCATAACAAGATGACATTATTGGCCTATGGTGAAAAATGGGAGGTGGATCTCACTGGAGGAGGTGAGTCACTGGGGGTCTGCTCTTGGTGGCTGAATCTTTCTCTGCCCCCTCACTGCATCCTTGTTCTCCACTCTCTGAAATCATAGTATGAGCTGCTCTCCTTCGTATTGTGAACCCTATCAAGGTGAACTCAAAGCCAAAGCAAATCCTTCCTTCACATTGCTTATGTTCGGTGTTTAACAAAACAGAACACAAAAGTAACTAATGTATTAACTTCCTACTACCTTGAACCCAGCAGATTTTCAATTAAACTGAGCTTCCCGAGTTGCCTACAGGTCACATAGCTACCTGCTCCCTTACCTGGCAGTCCCTCATGTCATCAACACCTACATTCTGAGGTTCATACTGCAGAACTGAATGGAAACTGGGCTCTCACCTCCACAGCCAATAATACTGCATGGTTCTTAGTTAGGGTCACCAATAGCAGAAGCTGAGAGCAGTTGCCTTCCTAAGACAATCCAGAATGAAGTAAGGTTCTTCTCCTGTTTCAAAGTCCTTCCAGATTGGCAAGTATATAAAAGACTTAATTTGTGCAGATACTTAATCCCCATCAAAATCCCAACTCAATTCTTCATAGAGTTAGAAAGAGCAATTCAAAAATTCATCTGGAATAACAGAAAACCCAGAATAGCTAAAACTATTCTCAAGAGTAAAAGAACCTCTGGGGGAATCAGTATCCCGGACCTCAAGCTGTACTACAGAGCAATAGTGTTAAAAACCGCATGGTATTGGTACAGTAACAGACATGTAGATCAATGGAACAGAATTGAAGACCCAGAAATGAATCCACACTCCTATGGTCACTTGATCTTTGACAAAGGAGCTAAAACCATCCAGTAGAAAAAAGATAGCCTTTTCAACAAATGGTGCTGGCTCAGCTGGAGGTCAACATGCAGAAGAATGCAAATTGACCCATCCTTATCTCCTTGCACTAAGCTCAATTCTAAGTGGATCAAAGATCTCCACATAAAACCAGACACACTGAAACTAATAGAAGGGAAACTAGGGAAGAACCTTGAACATATGGGCACAGGGGAGAATTTCCTGAACAGAACTCCAATAGCTTATGCTCTAAGATCAAGAATAGACAAATGGGACCTCATTAAATTACAAAGTTTTTGCAAGGCAAAAGACACTGTCAAAAAGACAAAGCGGCAACCAACTAACTGGGAAAGGATCTTTACCAACCTTACATCCGACAGAGGGCTAATATCCAAGATATACAAAGAACTCAAGAAGTTAAACTCCAGAGAGGCAAGTAACCCTATTAAAAAATGGGGTACAGAGCTACACAAAGAGTTCTCACCTGAAGAATATCTAATGGCTGAGAAGCACCTAAAGAGATGTTCATCATCCTTAGTCATTAGGGAAATGCAAATCAAAACAACCCTGAGATTCCATCTCACACCAGTCAGGATGGCTAAGATCAAAAACACAGGAGACAGCAGTTGTTGGCGAGGATGTGGAGAAAGAGGAACACTCCTCCACTGCTGGTGGAATTGCAGGCTGGTACAACCACTCTGGAAAGCAGTCTGGCGGTTCCTCACAAAACTGGGCATGACACTCCCGGAGGATCCGGCTATACCACTCCTGGGCATATACCCAGAGACTTTACCTGCATGCAAGAAGGACACATGCTCCACTATGTTCATAGCAGCCTTATTTATAATAGCCAGAAGCTGGAAAGAACCCAAATGTCCCTCAACGGAGGAATGGATTCAGAAGATGTGGTATATCTACACAATGGAATACTACTCTGCAATTAAAAACAATGAATTCACGAAATTCCTAGGCAAATGGTCAGATCTTGAAAATATCATCCTTAGTAAGGTAACCCAATCACAAAAGAACACACATGGTATGCAGTCACTGATAAGGGGATATTGACCCAGAATCTCGGAATACCCTAGACACAATCCGCATATCAATAGATTTCTAAAAAGATGGAAGGAGAGACCCCTGGTCCTGGAAAGACTGGATGTAGGGGAACGCCAGGACAGAGTAACAAGAGGGGGTTGAATGGAGAAAAGAGGGAGGGAAGGGGGCTTATGGGACTTTCGGGGAGGGAGGAAATGGGAAAGGGGAAGTGATTTGGAATGTAAATTAAAAAAATAAAAAAAAAAAAAGAAATACATGATTATGTGTTCGTTCCAGCAGCAAGGTTTGTTGGATGACCATGAAATACATCACAAGGATCTCATGACTGTCTTATACACTGCCAATGTCTTCTTTTCTGTTTTTTTTTAATGTCCTGAAATAGCTTTTTCCCATACTCTTGACTTTCACATCTCTTTCTCATTCTTTCCTCCCTCCCCTCTCCTTTCTTCTCTCATTAACTGCTTTTCTCATTCTTTCCTTTCTTCTGCATTTTACCCCAAAGTCCATTATTTTACCTCTAAGTTTCATACAATGTTTGCAGTGTCCCTTGAATTGGACAAGGCTTATCCTGCAAGCAGGGAAGCAGAGGTACATTCGGCAGTGGGATGCTTCTCAGAGAATATCTTGCCATATGCTCACCAGTAATATTAAAATGATGGATTATAGATTTTTGTTCCCAGCTATAGCATTTTCATAAAGGGCCATGAGTTCTTATATAGTACTTAGATCTATGACAACTGGATGGAGTGTGCAGGTTTCTGGCTATTTGTAGATCTGTGGACAAACTAGGTGTTGGGATAAAATCAGGTCCAGATTTCCTTCAACCAGTAGACTTGGGGAACAAGCTTTTACCTTGAGAGCCCTCTGCTGCTCTCAGTCCAAGAGGACCTGTGTTACGGCAGACGTATCTCTGCACATACTGCTTCTAGTCTCCGTGAGTCCTCACAGGTTCCCGAAGCAGCATGTCAGTTTTTCTGTAAGCTCAAGACTTCTCATCAGACACCCATGACCGTGCCAGTATTTCTCAAAAGGCCCTCAGATCAGCTCTGCCATTCTGCATGTGTGTTTTTGGATGGTTCATGCTGCTATCTAAAAAGGCCTCTCAAACATTTCCATACTCCTGGATACCTCAATTTCCAGCTTGCCTTGGTCATCAGTTCTCTCAGAAACCCATTTGATTAGGTCTTTCTCAACTGATAAAACAAGGGGCAGGAAACCAGAAGATGAGATCAACTTCCTCTCCACTGGTCTAGTGGTGTTTGATGATAAAAGAATTTTAAATGTATACAGTTAGTTTCAAATATCAATTTTCATATAAATTCTGTTATGATCACTGGTATCTTGCAGGCTGGACATTGAATTTAATTAGAAGAGAATCTCTCAGGATTCCCTCCTAAGAACCACAACAATCACTGGCAGGTGACAAGGTCTGATTTTCACTTATGTTGACAGAGAAAGGGAATTGGTTAAAAGAGAGTATGTTAACACAAAATCTTTGACGTGTAATGCTATGAAGATGCTTTATTCTCTAGATATAAAAAAACACAACTCAACAAGTGACAAAATAATTCAAGTTCAACGATATTTTTAAAAAGCCTCTAATCTCTTAAATAATAGTCTCTTGAAGTAAATGCATAAGAGATCAGTGAAATATTTGTGTAGGTTTACATGTGTTCTCATATGCACATGCATATATGTCAGGCATATCTCTCTAATACATAAACACACAGAGATGCCTTTAAATACAGATCAGATTTTCCTATACTCTGCTAGACAATTTGAAGCCTCACAAGTTTAGATTATTCTTTAATAAAAATCTACACTGTGGGTTTTTGTTAAACCATAAGCATTGCTTTGCTAACTCTGATTTACTTGCTTTTAAACTCTTACATATTTTCTAAGATTTGAAATAAATACTGAAGAAGACCTCCAATTATTTTTTAAATAGAAGACATACATTTTCTTTGAAAATGAGTTTTTGCTATAATGATTTTATCCTAATGCTAACTTGACTTATGGAACTGACATGGAATTCTTTCTGTTCATATTCATGACCTAATAGGTATCTTGCAGAATTTAAGGTGCTCTACCTGATGGTTTATATTAACACTGCTGTGTATCTGCATCTATATGTATACATATAATATCTGAAACTAATAAAACTAACTATATAACCTAATTTCTCTATTTAATACTCTGAAAATCAAGATTTATGTTTAACATCATGAAATTAATTTATAAGCACCCAACTTAAGAACTATTAAACATAGTAATACTGGCTGAGAAAAAGTTACAGATGTGTGACTTCTTTCATTACTTCCAAAATATTAAGTATTTGAAGAAGGCTTTTTATCATTGGTAATTATTTGTATAGGACTCTTGGGGGGCATGTTTAGAATAATTTGTTTGTAATCATGGGAGAGTTGTTTATGCTAATGAAATCCCTCCTAAGTTGATAGCCTTTAAAGAAGAGAATATATAGACTATTACTATATATTCTGAAAATGTTACTGATCTCATCAAATGGGGTAATGCATGTGAAAATACTTTATCAATTGATATGTATCATACAAGGAATATGGACGAATGGGTGATAAATACTACCCAATACAATATTGTTCATGAATCATAAGGTATGAGTATGCCTAGTAAGTTATGAACTATACCCAAATTTCAATTTTTTTTCCATACCTCTGAATGAAGGAAATGTTTAGGGTCTAGTAAAACTTTATATTTATTTTGTGCATTGTGGTGATTTGAATGAGAATGTCTCTATAGGCTCTGATGTTTGAAAACTTGAACTCCATCCTATTTGCTGGGCATTGGTGGCACACACCTTTTATCCAGCACTTGGGAGGCAGAAGCAGGCGGATTTCTGAGTTCAAGGCCAGCCTATTCTGCAGAGTGAGTTCCAGAACAGCCAGGGCTACACAGAGAAACCCTGTCTTGAAAAACCAAAAAGAAAAAAAAAAGGAAGGAAGGAAGGAAGAAAGAAAGAAAGGAAGGAAGAAAGAAAGAAAACTTGATCTCCAGTTGGTGACACTATTTGTGTAGGATGAGGAAGTGTGAGTTTCTGGCGAAAGTATGTCACTGAGGTGAGCTCTGAGAGTTTAAAGACTCATGGTGCTATTTCTAGTTCACTTTCTGCTTCTTTCTTGTGGTTTAATATCTGAACCCGCAGCTTGCTACACCGGCCAGCAGGCCTGCCTGCTGCTGTGCCTCACAACAATGATGCGCATGGGCTCACCTCCTTTTGGAACCATAAGGCCATAAAAACCCTTCTGTATGTTGTCTTGACCATGGCGTTTTATCATGGCAGAGGAAAAGTAACAAGTGCAGGCATAAAGACTACTAGTAGAGAAATTGACAAAATGAAGTTATTAAAGACAAAAATCTTTAAACTATTAAAATTATTAAAAACAAATTCCTATGAGTCAGCTAACTCATAGCTTGCTTCCTTTTATAAACATTGCATGCAGATTCTTGGCAATGAATGAATTAGCTGTCTTAGTTACGTGTCCACATTTATTCCCCTTTTAACCAGATGCATTTCTGCAGTATGTAAACAGCTTTACTGGGGTTTTTGGCAACAGACAGCAAACTATTACGATGAAAAATGTGGCTTTTTAGTGACATACATCTGTTTACCAATTCATATCCAATATTTAAATTGTGTTCTCTCCTTTTGTAGCTCATGTCCCCATGGTAACTTTATTCATTTATTTATTCACAAAAATGCTTTAAAGTTAAACAACTCTACCAATTTATAATGCATGATTAAGAAAAGAAAATTGTTAGAGCCAAACAGATCTGTCCTTGAATCTGGAATTCTGTCATTTTCATACACACGCACACACACACACACCACATCTCTGTATAATTACTTCATTTTTTTTCAACCCAGTTACTTAAATTTTATAAGTAAATTAGAATACAAATATGAACATTTGTGATATGAAACTTACCATACTTGAAATATGGTAAATGCTCAGTGAAGGTCATTTCCCACTCATTCAAAAATAACATTTGAACACTAATCCTGTAATCAGTATTCCACCGCCAACACCACCAGTGCCTAGTTTCCTTCCTTTTTTTATCCCTGGTTTGATTAGAAATAAATAAGATTACAAAGAAAGAAAGAAAAGAGAAAGTTAGTCATGAAACTGACTGTACTACTAATTTAACTCATAGACTTCAGACTTGAAGTTAGAATATGCATGTGTCATGAAGCACACAAATTTAAAACCACAATGCCTTCACCAATCATTACATTGCTTTTCTTGTTATCCCTTGCTTATTAATTACACAGAAATTATATAGAAAAGATGGACAGCATTGCATCAGGTACAGCAATGTCATAATGCATGCTAGTTAGAAATGGGTAGATCTCCTCTTTCTACAATTATTTCCTATTTTGTGGCCCATGTAATCATTATATAAATGTGAAAATTAGCTTTAAGTTGGGGTTTAACAACTAAGTAAACACAGAAAATGATGTGAAATTCTACTGCAAAAGCACTTGTAATTGCTTATTTGTTTCCTTCCAAGGTTGGAGAGATGTTCACATTTAAATATTTTCAAACAACGGAGATGAAAAACATCCTGTGATCTTGTGGTCCACAAATCAATATTGACCTTGG
Source organism: Tokudaia tokunoshimensis (assembly GCA_036184795.1). Taxonomy (NCBI): domain Eukaryota; kingdom Metazoa; phylum Chordata; class Mammalia; order Rodentia; family Muridae; genus Tokudaia; species Tokudaia tokunoshimensis. Next base: position 104,225,966 of record BTHU01000011.1, on the reverse strand, counting down.
ACTTGAGAACTTTTGCTTTGTGTGATAATAATTGCATAGCCCTCTAGCATACCCTCTCCTCACAGGAATGCTTGTATTTCCTTTCCAGGACGTTCTGCTTCTCAGAATTTTGATTGACACCCAGGCTTAGTTAGAATAAGTTTAGGTTCTACTAAAAAAAAATTACACAATATTCTTTCTTTTAACACTAACTAAACTCTGAAGAAGAAAAATTATGAAAAGAAGCAACATCAGATTCTTCTCAGAGCCCCTGCCGCAACTGATAACATTTTTCATCAAAAAAAGAAGCTGACTCCATTTCCTATTTTAATATTTCTTATGAATTATTTCACTACATGGTTGGTTTTTCAGAAAGATGTGAATGGTAAATTCCCTTTGGTTATAGATGTGGCCAGAACTGCTGAATGAAATGTTTTGGTTCAGAGAGTCTTTTGGTTGAAAATCTATGTGACTACAATTTTTTTTTATTTTATTTTTTTAATTTACATTCCAAATCACTTCCCCTTTCCCGTTTCCTCCCTCCCCGAAAGTCCCATAAGCCCCCTTCCCTCCCTCTTTTCTCCATTCAACCCCCTCTCGTTACTCTGTCCTGGCATTCCCCTACATCCAGTCTTTCCAGGACCAGGGGTCTCTCCTTCCATCTTTTTAAAAATGTATTGATATGCGGATTGTGTCTAGGGTATTCCGAGATTCTGGGTCAATATCCCCTTATCAGTGACTGCATACCAGCTGTGTTCTTTTGTGATTGGGTTACCTCACTAAGGATGATATTTTCAAGTTCTGACCATTTGCCTAGGAATTTCGTGAATTCATTGTTTTTAATTGCAGAGTAGTATTCCATTGTGTAGATATACCACATCTTCTGAATCCATTCCTCCGTTGAGGGACATCTGGGTTCTTTCCAGCTTCTGGCTATTATAAATAAGGCTGCTATGAACATAGTGGAGCATGTGTCCTTCTTGCATGCAGGTAAAGTCTCTGGGTATATGCCCAGGAGTGGTATAGCCGGATCCTCCGGGAGTGTCATGCCCAGTTTTGTGAGGAACCGCCAGACTGCTTTCCAGAGTGGTTGTACCAGCCTGCAATTCCACCAGCAGTGGAGGAGTGTTCCTCTTTCTCCACATCCTCGCCAACAACTGCTGTCTCCTGTGTTTTTGATCTTAGCCATCCTGACTGGTGTGAGATGGAATCTCAGGGTTGTTTTGATTTGCATTTCCCTAATGACTAAGGATGATGAACATCTCTTTAGGTGCTTCTCAGCCATTAGATATTCTTCAGGTGAGAACTCTTTGTGTAGCTCTGTACCCCATTTTTTAATAGGGTTACTTGCCTCTCTGGAGTTTAACTTCTTGAGTTCTTTGTATATCTTGGATATTAGCCCTCTGTCGGATGTAAGGTTGGTAAAGATCCTTTCCCAGTTAGTTGGTTGCCGCTTTGTCTTTTTGACAGTGTCTTTTGCCTTGCAAAAACTTTGTAATTTAATGAGGTCCCATTTGTCTATTCTTGATCTTAGAGCATAAGCTATTGGAGTTCTGTTCAGGAAATTCTCCCCTGTGCCCATATGTTCAAGGTTCTTCCCTAGTTTCCCTTCTATTAGTTTCAGTGTGTCTGGTTTTATGTGGAGATCTTTGATCCACTTAGAATTGAGCTTAGTGCAAGGAGATAAGGATGGGTCAATTTGCATTCTTCTGCATGTTGACCTCCAGCTGAGCCAGCACCATTTGTTGAAAAGGCTATCTTTTTTCCACTGGATGGTTTTAGCTCCTTTGTCAAAGATCAAGTGACCATAGGGACTACAATTTTTTAAACCAAATGAATCCATTCATTTTGAGAACTGATTCTGTTCTGTTAGGAAGAGTTTCATAAGTGGCTGTTAGTACATTTGTTATATGGCAGGCACTATGCTAGGCCTAGAGAATTTTTAAAAAGCAAGGGAGGGAAAGAGAGAGAGGATACTCTTACCTACTCTGTCACCCTGAGGAAGCTTGTACCCTTCACACATACTTTTAGAAATAATGAAAGAAAGGGAGTTTCAGTAGAGTGTTGTGAAAACAGGGAAAGACTTTTATATAAGTCTGAGTTCTTAATGTGTAATAATGTCCCATAAGATTTTGAATCATTGCTTGGTGCAAAAGTCTATATACTTCCTTGGCCATGAACATTTCCATCATAAAAGGCTGCATCATCTTTCAGTAATATCTATCAGTTCTATCTATAAATCAGCCAAGCAATAAATTTGAAATTGAGCTGTAACAGCTAAAATGTTCCAATACCTTTGAATCTTCCCATTACGAATAGTGGATTTAACCCACCCTGCAGTTGAACATTGAGAAACCCACTGGACATCACATTCTGCACCCAGCCTTCATTCCTCACTACTACCACTTACAAACATTTTGACTTTTTGTAGTAAAGGAATCAAAAATCATCTTGGAATCTCAATGACAGTCCCTTTGCACACACTTGCTGAGTGAATTTCATCCATTGTTTGCTGTGTGAGCTGTCAGGATAATTTGACTTTTTATACTCCCATTTGGTTCTAAAGAAAGCTTATCATTGATCCAGATCTCCTCTTGTGCCTTAAAAGCATGAGTGGATATAGGGATATGTCATACAAACTAGATAGATAAAGTACCTCTTAAAACTAGACCAAGCTGATGTCAGGGCAAGTTGGATGCTATATTGGCAGGTGTGAGAAAGAAAGGCATAGATATTCATACCAAAAGAAAGAAGTAAACTGGAAAAAAAAACAGTAATTCTTGTGTGAACTTTGCCTGGGGAGATATGAATAAATGTCTATGTACCCCAGATAGAGTACCAATGACAGACCAATGGATACTTTCATCAATGACAGACTAACTGATGCTTCCATCAATGACAAACCAAAGGTTGCTTCCAGCCAACTCCAGTTTGGTTCATTGGGCCTACAGAAACACTTCAAAAATATTTCACCCCAGCATCGTTAAATCTCTCAAGAGCTGTAAAGGTGGACTTAACTACTCTCAACCTTCCACTCCCTGAGTCCTCTGGAACCTCATGAGACCATGAACAGCTGAGATAAAATTACATACAGCTGGGAGAAGGATGAGGCGGGAGGGAGAGGCTGGAGTATCCGGTGAGAGGCTAATGCTCATCTCAGTCCTTTCATGAGAGAATTATCAACAGGCCTGGCCCTGCAGGGGTCTTGCATAGGAGATTACAGTGGCTCAAATTAAGATGGTAGTACCTATTCTATGCTGTGAGGACAGTGTTACTCAATGGGGATTGATAAATGTGTCCTGTCTGTTTTGTTCTAAGTGTTGTTTCCCATAACACTTCTCTCTTTCTGGGCTCCAAAGTCTTAACAAATACCACTGCCTACCTGACTGACTCTGAAGTCCTAGACCTAACCCTAGGACTTTTGTGTCACCTCCTAAAATGTGTATTTTTAACTACGTTCTAGGGATACTCAATTAGAATGGCCATACAGCTCTTAGGCATTAAAAAAAAACAAAACAAAACCCAAAACAACAACAACAACAACAACAAAAAAAAAAACCCACCTGCTTAGGTATCCTGTCAGTAATGAGTAGTTCAAATCAGAATCTAAGGATGCACTTGACTCTTCCTACATCCTTCTTGAATTCAATGTGTCCAGAAAGTACTTTAGAGTTTTATCTCTAAATGCTTTCTTTACCAACTCCATCCATTTCTCCTTGTCACTACTGTCACCACCTAATCGTGATTTCTAATTAATTCTCTTCTTTAAACCATCAAATGACTTACATGTTTGCCATAGCTTTGTTGCTCTTCTGGTTCTGTTGTGTTTCTTTTAGAGTTTGCGCCCCCTGAACTCTCACTAATCATGAAAAGGCATTACTGTTGCCTTCTCTTCAACACATTTCTGTTTCTCTTCATCAAATCCTTCCTCATTTCCCTCTACATGGTCCAGTACCTGTCTGCCTCTCCAGAGGTAGCCTCCTTCTCTCACAGTGCCTCCCTCTCTGAGCTAACCCTGATGATCAGGTTCTGAGCCTCTTATATAGGTCATGCTATCAACTCACTCTTCTGCATATTCAGATCTCTCCGCAACAGTGCATGCTTCTATTTTTCTGCATGTTATTATCTTCCCAGCAGTGACTTACCCTTTGTTTCTAATCTGAGCATCATCTGCACTAATTCCCAATGTGGAATCTTCTATCACAGGACCACATTAAATATTTTTTTCTATCAGAATATTATCTCAACTTGTGTCTTCTCTTCTATTGGACTGTCAGCTCTAAGGGCAGTTGTCTAGCTTGTTTGACTTAGCACTTTATTACAGTGTCACCTAGATGGATAATTAAATAATGAATATCTAATGAAAAATTTTGGATTGGATATTTGAGTGGGCAAATAAATAGCTCAGAGGGTAAGGAGCTCAAACTTCCTTTAGTGTAAATCTTTAGCCTCCCCAGTATTACTGGATACTTCATGAATTGAGATATTACTGCCCTAAGAAATGAAGAGCATGGACTTCAAATCAGGACCCCTTAGTTATAATGATCTGCCTGTAAGTCATTTAATATCCTTTAGCTTCATTTTCTATCAACTAGAGGATATACTGCCTCATAGGTGTTGTCATTGAATGGATGAAATGGAATATTCCCTGGGAAGTATATGTTGAAAGACTGCTTATTTCTAGTGAGACTAAATTAAATGATAGCTGTGACAGTGATTGAGAATTGTCAAAGAATAGCAAAGAGAATTTGGAACCTTTGACAGTGATGACTGTATCACAGGACAGAGTGGACCATCCTCATTACATTGTCCTCTGTCTGTCGTGATTATCCATGCACACAGTACTGCACTGCAAATGCCTTATCTATCCATCTTCTGCCAGAGAAGACCCTGTGGGCCACTTACAAATCCACTCTCCAGCAGTTACTGCATCTCGGCTGTTATAGTTTAGTCTAATTACTTCAGTGACTGTCAGGACTTCAGTATAAGTCCCTTCAGTATACAGACCAAAGCCACACATAATTAAAATGACACTTTGCTAGAGAAAAGAAGTTGCTCTCTTGAGACAGGACATAGAATCTGAGTCTGGCTACCTGATTTATATATTACTCACTTTTCCATCACTATGACAAAATGCCTGAGATATCTGCTTTTAAACCAGGGAAGAGTGAGTTTAACTCATGGTTTCAGAGGTTTATTTTGTCCACTATCCTTTGATCCCTGTAGTGAGGAGTTACATAATAACAGCAACATATGGCACACAAAGTTGCTTGTATTGAGAAACTAAGAAGCAAAGAGAAAAAATAAAACATACAATTCCCCATATTCCCTTCCATGGCATGCTGATAGTGATCGAACTTCTCTAACCAGGTCCTCTTTCTCAAAGTTCCAATGTAACATGTCATAAACACATAGGCCTCTGAGAAGCTTTTCAAATTCAAACTATAGCTCTTCACAGTGGAGGACTAAATTAGATGTGTTCATCCCACCTCTCAGAACAAATGTGAGGACCAAGAAGGTATAGGCCATGGGAGATTAACACCAGGAACCTGAGGAAATTGTTATATATATCATATATCATTATGTATTCAATAAATTATATTTTACATGTATAATAAATAAAATTAAATCATATATATTTATAGAATAATATATAATGATGTTTAGTATCTTATTAATATGATATATTACTATATATACTATATATAATGAATTTGCCTTCTCTCTTTAAGACCTATTTTATTTTTATTTGTAAATGTGTCCAGGGGGAAGGTTTCCCATAGAGTTCAGAAGAAAACATTGAACTATTTGGAGCTATAGTGGTTATGAACCTCATAGCATATTTTATTTCCTTTTCCACATTTTTATTAGTATATATTAACTCATGCATGATAACAAGTTTAGTTATGTTTTCATCCATGTATGTTATGTATTTTGCTCATATCTATCCTCCATTATCTTCTTTCCTTATTCCTGTACTTGCTGATCCCTTTCTCTTCCCAACCAGTCTTCTTTTTATGTCCTATTTTTTTTCTTTCTTGTGGAGTAAAGATGCCCTAATTAGCCTCATTAGATTTGTTTAGAAGGGCATGAATGAGTAGTTGCTTATAGAAATATGGATGCCTTATTTTGGCTACACCACTGGAAAAAGGTCTCTGATTATAGACTCTCAGGAGACATATGCCCTTTGGAGCCCTGCCCCACCGTTTCTATTAGTTGCCTAGAAATTCTCATTTAGCTTACAATAGTAGTCAATTAAATTAATATGTCTAATATGCATTTGTTTAGTAAAACTTTTTGGAAAAGAATCCATGGTGCAGAAACCTTCTGAGGCATTCATGTTACCGTCCTACCAGGAGCGACCTTTAAAGTCCTGTCTCCTTTAAATCTCATAGGGTATCTCATGGGGAATGACTTGTCCACTTCTTGAGACCTATGTAACAGTCCTCTTTGCACACAGATTAATGGAATATATTGGGGCTATCCTTTAAACAATTTATCTCCATAAGGCAGGAACAACGGGTCTACCTTAGGCTTTGGGAGAACTGTTGCAAGTTGCTTTGCTCAAATATTGGTTGAGTTGAATCATGTACAAATGAGAAAAGCTTTGTTGAGCTGACAGCTCTGCCCTTGGAACGAATCAGACTTGTGTTTTAACATAGACATGAACACAAAACAAAACAAAGCCTATAAAAATACTTGGTTCCCTTGCATGATCATTGAGCTAGTAACCAGCTGCACAAATTCCCCAAGAAGACTTTGGCCTTCTGATTTGCTTCTTTGGTTTCTCCCCTATTCCATTCTTCTCTGCTGTTTAAATTAAAGTGCTGTTTTCTTGTTGGACCCATTCCCAATTTGAGCATTAAAACCAGAGCGCATTCATTTCACAAATATTCCCATTTGGTTACAAAAGAAGGCAAAGATATTGGCTCAGCTTATATGGCTTTTTCTCCAAGGCAGAGGCAGAATCTTTTAACACACAGTTTGACTAACGCCAGGTGTGCCAAGTGTGTCAAGGTGAAGGACACACCAGCAGTGCAGTCTAAATGCTCTAGAGACTATGATGCTGTCTGCTGGAAGGATGTGGAAGGCTAGAGCCTTTGTTGAAAGTTGTGTATGTGTTCAACCTAGAGGATGCAAAGGCTTTTAATGCACAGAGAATGCACAGTTGAAGTTTTCTTGCCATCAGTAGGGGGTCTCCAACACTTTTTCTCCTCTGGACATTTTTTTGGAGATTATGGCCCTAAGTCCTTCAACCTCATGGCAATGAATAATAAAGATTCTGTATATGTAAGCTTCTATTGTGGGAAAATAAGGTTTGTTTGCTAAAATCACATATAAATACATGGTTCAGGGATGTAGTTTATGTAGCAGTGCAGAAGATGGTAAGACTGAAACACCCAAAGGAGATAAAGTGCAGAAGATGTTGCAGGTCATATTAAGGAATTAGATATGGCCCTGGAGAGTTGGATGTTCACAAGCAGGTATAGATAGGGGAAGACTTGTAAACTTTACAAGATTCAAGGGGAAGACCTTGAATCTTGTGAAGTTTACAGATCTGAAATTGAACAACTTGAAATGGTTGCCAAGGATTTACATCACTATAAATGTGTACATAGGGAGATGTTTGCAGCAAGAGAACGTGCAAACACAAACACAGACACAGGTCCAATGACCACTCACAGGCAGGGCATCAAACAGGTATTTGCATAAAAATGTCAAGACTAAGTAGAGAATTAGACAACCACCAAAACACACACACACACACACACACACACACACACACACACACACACACACACAGAGTGATAGATACAGAAACACACACATGCACCAAGAGACTAGAGTGAGCACACAGACACACTGCTGAAATACAGAGACACACTTCTAGATATAGGTAGACAGACATGTGACCTATATTTGTAGGAGAACAAGAAAGACAGACAGACAGACACAGACAAAGCAGAGCATAAATGCAAAGAATAACTCAAAATATGCACTTTAGGGAGGAGTAGGATGAGAGACAGCCCCAGGGAGAGAAGAAGCAGTAGCCAGGGTTAGTTTTGGGCTAGCTCACTTCATGAGTCCATTTTGGAAGATGTGCGGTCCTTTCCACACGGCCTCCGCAGTCCTCTTGTAGGTGCGCATATTGCTATGCTGTGAGCTTTAAAGTTCTGCTTTTGTTCTGTTACCTCTTCACCTTGAGCTCAACCTAGTGCTGAGTTGTGTGATTAGTGTTTTGTTCCAAAGAAGGGACATGGGGACCTTTTTAGCTCTGCTATGGAGTAATCTATTAATGGAGTTCACAATTGATCTAAAGACACCTTGAGGGGCAGTTTAATGATAATGTCGAACCTTCTGACTGACTTCAGAAGCTGCTCTTTTGCATGAGGGATTGGTTGACATGGTTATATCTAGATGTTGAAGAGAAACATAATATAAAAATCTCAACATGGTAACACAAGAAATGGAGACCACTGAAAAGCCATACCTCTGGGGTGGGGGGAACTGCCACCCTAGTGTGACTGAGAAGTTGTCACTAGGGAAGTTAAAGATACCACAGAGCCTCGTTGCCGACTGGGGATCACAAATTGGCCGTGAGGGACTCTTTTAAACTGATGACTGCCATATACTAATATGTACATTTTATATCTTACTTTGCCTTGGCAATGAATCTTGCTCCTATTGCTCCATGAGGTGTTTAAAGTATGCGTAGGAAGAGGAAGGAGAGAGGGAAGGGGAAAGTGTATCCCCTCCTTCATTTCTCTGAGAGGACACTCAGGCCCAGAGAGGCTATGCATAGAGCTAGACTTTGTGTCTGCACGTTCTTTCCCACAGTCTTAAAAGTGTCGCTGTGATTTAGTCCCTTCTCAGAGCCCTAGTTCCTTTATAAGAAAAACTCCAAAGGAGCTCAGGTGCCTCATTACTTAATTATGCATTGTTGTTGTGATTTGTGCGGGAGGTAGCTATTTGTTTAATTCAAAGTCATACCCCACATTCCCCCTCAGCAACATTCACTAATTAAATATGAGGCTGGAAAAAGGAATGCTAAACAATGGTCTGTGTATTGAACATGGTGTTCGTATGTAAACACAGCCCACAGATCACAGGCTTTGAAACGTATGTGTACTTAATTAGCCAAACACAAGGTGCAGATTGACATAAATAGATACTCCTCAATAAACAGCAACATGTCACAGCATTAGCCAGAAGTGTGGTAGCTGAGAAGAAATTAATCACTAACACATCTGGGTGTGTGTATGTTTCTTCTTATAATTAGTTACCCTTTCCAGGGTATTAAGTGATTTATTTAGATCCAGGTTCCTGTATCCATGGTAACTATTTTTTTTCCTCAGTGCCAAAGTCTTATAGTAACTAAAAGACAAATCCATGTATCATTGACTCAGTAGCTTGGTGGACATTAAGGGAACAGCAGTTTTGCAGTTTTTGTTAAAACTTGACACAATGTGGTCAAATCAAGCATGCTTCCTGCTCAGAGATTCATACAGTAGATCAGAAATGCCGACTGTAGAGTTAAAGATCAAGGGGAGCAAATAACTTCAGTAGAGTATCTGTAAAGAAATTGGGGCAGGAAAAGATGACTTCTATGTGAAAGGACCAGAGAAGGATTCCCAAAGCTAAAACTGTCCCTCACAGGGACTATAACAATTGGCTACCATTAACAAAGGCCTGGGTTGTGTATTACATCTTACATATACGATTTATTTTTACGAGTGTGAGAAGCTCAGATTCAAGATATAGATCAATTCATTGTTCCTTTCTGAATATATTCTCCCATCTGACCGAACACACAAGCACAGTTACAGATAAGAGAATGTTATCTAGGCTATATAAATGAATTTTCAAAATTCTATGATTCTGTGATAGGAACAATCCAGCTAGAAAGTGGACATAAGATATAAAGAATATCTCACTGAAGAGGGTGAGAGACTGTAAGAACAAACATGAGAAAATATTCGGCATCAGTAGTCCTTTGGGAAATGTAAATTAGGACCACAGTGATTTATCACTATATATATTAAAACATAAATTTCAGAAACCACACTATCAGATGCTGCTTGGGATGAGAGAAAACAAACATCTCTGGTAGAAATATAAAACCCAGCATCCACTCTGGAAAATTGCTTGACAGTTGCTTAAAAGACAAATATAAATTAAGTGTATGACTCAACAATCCTCCCTTACCTCTGAGCTCTTATCATACAGAGATGAACAGACATAGTCACATGAAAATCTGCATGCCAGTACTTAGTATAGTTTAATTTTCAAAACTACATCCAACCTAGATATCCTTCCATAAGTGGATAGGCAAAGAACATCCGTACCGCAAAATATTGCCCAGCGACCAAGGAGATCCGTGTGCATACAACAACCTGGATGGATATCGAGGGTATTAATGCTAATAGTCACAAGACACACAGTCCTGTGTATATAGATTTCTCAAACAGACAAAATGATTGAGGTAGAGTATAGATAAGCAGAAGTGGAAAAGATATGGGAGCAGTCAGGAAGGGTATCTACAACTGGCTCAAGGCTGGTTCTGTTGCAATGGATTGCTCTAAATCTTGAACTTCCTATGCCTATATTAATCAATGAAGAAAGTAAAGTGGCACAGGCACAGAAGGTTGTTTTGATTATTGGGAAAATAATAAAACTAACCTTTTGAGAGTACTTACTATATGCTAGGACTTTGTTAAGAATTTATTTTTAATACTAAGGGGGATGATGATAGAAATTGTTTAAAGCATTGTTGTGACTACCTTCACAGAAGGAAACTAAGAAGCCCAATCATTTTTCTCTGGTCAGTGAGTGAGTCTATAGAGTAGAGACAGATGTGGGCAGGTCATTTAGCTCCAGAGCTATAGTTCTCACCACCACTCACTTCTTCAGCATTCATGCTTTTGAGCCAAGATGTCTGTGTGACTAAGGATTTGTGTTGGGATACACATACCTTTCCATGGAGGAGCTGAATGCATCCTGCCACTCTGATCCTGTATGGATGAGCTCTAGGCAGCATAGCTCAGACTCACTGTACAAGCAGTACTGAGGAGGCTACTAAAATGAGCTGGGGATGCCTGGGTTATTCTTGCTACCATTTGTAGTCAATGGTGCTAGTAGAAGAAGATTCATTTTCTTTGCACTCTGTGGAGAGAAGGGGCTGAGAATAAAGGAGTTGTTAGTGTTCCTCCTCCATGCAATATCTTCCTTCTCTAGTGTCTAGGCCAGAGTATTTGAAACTGAGGGCATGTCTTTTGTCAGTCTATCCAGTTACCCATTCCCCTTTGCTTCAAGCATGTTGAAAATGCCTAGGGTTCACTGCCTTCTTCTTTAAGCTCTGAGTCAAAGTCTTTCCACTTTCTGCTTTCTACCTGCCTTTTGTAAGGGCTTCTTCTTTGTGGACTGAAATCTCAAGCATGTGCCCACAGCACACAGACTTTGGTATTCTTCCTAGGAGTATAATAAACAGCAGAACCATTCTCAAAACAGGAGACTCAGCATTCTGGCTGGAGCCAGTTGGGTGACCTGTTAACTTGAACAAGCTACATGGAGTCCTGATAGAGAGTTGTTTTGCTATGAATGAGAGAGGGAGTGAACAGCTTGGGATCTCTGCAAACATTTTCTTCATGTGGAATGTCTCATGGAATGTGAAGAACTTGAAATACAGTTCTGCTCAGGTGATATGATTTCCTTTAACTACTCCAGTTCCTGATTGAACCTGTGACAGTCTGACAAGTCCTGCCCAGATATGTTACAAATCATTAAAATTAGTTCTGGTCTTAAAACTGGTTTGGCAACATCAAAGAGACAAACATTTAAGTGAGGCAGGAAATATGGATTCCAAAGAGCTCTCTCAGGAGAGCTATCTACTCAAGGAACTTATCAGTGTTAAAGACACAGAACAAGGTCAAGGGTGAGAGGCTCAGAGCATATTCACATCCAGCTAAGATCAAGATGGAGGTTGGTGACTAGATGGTTATTCCAATACTGTGCAGGAAGGTCCTTCAGCAGGGCAGCTAGAGGTACTGTGTCAAGGGCCCATCACCTTCCCAGGATAATGGTGTGAATCCTCTTGGATTACAGTCCACTTGGGTCAGAATGTGGAGATCGTGAAAGAGTCAATAGAAGTCATTATTATTTAAGAAGGCAATTGTTGAGGGGTAATGTTAGCTCACTACAAGAAGTAATCGCTCATCAAAATTAGTTTCTTTGGCCTAGAAAGATGGCTGTCTTGGTTAGAACTATATGCTCATCTTCCAAAGGACCTGATTTTGAGTCACAGTACCAACATAAAATGACTCATATTCACCTGTAACTCCAGCTCTCTGGGCATCTGACACACTTTTATGAACTCCACAAATACCTGTGTTCATGTATATATGTACCCACACTTACATACACATGTTTAAAAATAAAAATATATCTTAAGCAAAAGTAGAGTGTCTTCTCTTTATGTTATCATTTTAACAACCTACAGCCCCTCCCAATTCTGCTACCTCATTCGACCCTCAGCTTTTACCATACTAACAAATGCTCTCATTCATTTGAGACAGTTGCAGGCATTTCCTCCAGAGTATCTACTATAGACGTCTGTGCTTTCCTGAGCACTTGACTGAAGGATCATCTTCTGGTGATATCTTGGTATCTGAGGTACAGCTCTCAGATTCATCTGTGATCTTTAATCTCTAAGGCCATAATTTTAATGCAAATGTTAGATCTGTCCTGAAATCTAACATAAATGCATTGGAAAGGTTCACAAATATGGTTGTGTAACTATAACAGGATGCTATGGAGTGGGTTAAAGACTAGAGATAAAGAAAATGTGGTGATTTGACAGAAGATCATGTATATACACGAATGTATGAAGGGTGGCTTGAAAGGGAGGGAGGGATCACAATATATATAATGGTTTTCAGAAGCTGTGGGGAAAGGCAATGATGTCCTCACGGTTTAAAGCACACTGCTGCTGCTTCTGCTTCACTACATGTGGCTTACTCGAAGGGCAGTGGATCTCCTCTTCCTTCACCCGTGCTTTCAGAGCGGAGGTGCTCTTATGAGACATTAGGAGCTATTGCCGCCTACTATTACACACACTATTGAGTCTGATTCTCATAGTGCTTTAAAAAATAATATCTCTTAATTGTAAGTTCAGCAAGGTTTGCTTAGTCTCTCATACAGGGAAGGGAATGTCTCCTTGTTCTTCATCCTAATCCACTTAATCTGCTCCTTTATATCATGTTTTTATATCTGTGTTTACTTTGTGTTTATTATGGTCCATGCTGCAATAACAGCTACACATATGACAAAAAAAGAAAATGAAAGGAAGGAGGGAAGGAAGGAAGAAAGAAAGAAATAGAGAGAAAAAGAGAGAGAAGGGAGGAGGGAGAGAGAGAGAGAGAAGAAAGAAAGAAAGAAAGAAAGAAAGAAAGAAAGAAAGAAAGAAAGAAAGAAAGAAAGAAAGAAAGAAAGAAAAGAGAGAGAGAAGGAAGGAAGGAAAGAGAGAGAGAAGGAAGGAAGGAAGGAAGGAAGGAAGAAAAGAAAAGGAGTAAATGAATGCAGATTTAATTTCAGATGGGGAACAGGAGTAGCTTATTAAACTTGGAGTTCATTTATATGAAGCCATTACTCTGATGGAACATTTCACAAGTGACCTAGGCAGACACACTGACCATTTTACTTCCGTTAGGCATTCACTTTTTTTTTTCTGGTTTGAGATGTATTTAATTAAAACTGCAATTCTACATGTTATTTCCACAGTCCAGTAATTTAGTTTAAATTGGAGTAATTTCAAATTCCACAAACAAAACTGAAGAACAGCAATATCTTGTTTGAATTCTCTCTTCTGTATACTCAGTGATCTAAAACACCACAATATCCAACATACACAAACCTCAGGGAAGGGTTAGTAAATACACATGTGTGGAATCATGGTGCTTTTTGTTCCTGAATAGAATGGTCCTGCAGAAAAAGCACAGGATACAGCAAAGACAACACTAATCAGCATATCCTACATTGGATCACAGCGCTCTCCAAATTATTTAAAAAATGCATATAGATAACTTGCCTGATTTTTTTTAAATGAGTATAAAAGGCCCTTTCACCTATGCAGGTCCCCCATTATGCATATAGAAAATGCTAGTGTGTATCGCTCACTTAATGTGTAACAGGCATTCACTTTATTATGCCAGGAGCTATACTAAATGATCTCCATCCAGCTGATCTTCTCAGAAGTCATTTTGAGAAGCGTCTTCATTATCTGTATCTTATACATGTGGGAGCCAAAGCTTAGAGATGTTTACTTGCTTTTCCAGTTGTGGGCTGGAAATAAGTGTGGGCCTGAGCATTCCACCCATCTTATCTCAGAACTCCGCATCCTACCACCTGCTTCCCTGAAAGAGAAATCCCAGCTCTCTGCATTCGGCCTCTCTCCTCTGTGGGATGAGAGAGGGGCTATAAAGGGTTCCACACTGTGCTCTGTGGAAGCCTCATAGCTCCTTTGAGCCAGGCTGCGTGTGTATACAATCCCACATTGGTTTCCAGGAGACTAATTTTACATGCTTCTAATTTTTAAATTAGTCCACAATAGAATAATTTTATGTAAGAGTTATGAACTCCATAAAATAAAGTTGAAAACTGACTTATGAATCTTTAGAGATACTCTTTTAGGACATTCAGAGAAGGTTTATGTGGGACTTGAGTAGCACTAAGAAAAGTTGCTTTAGAAGTTGATGTAAGTGATCTGTCCATAGCAACCGCAGTGAAAGCTGCAAGTACACATTGTTCACAAATACTAGCTTGAGCAGTTTGCTATATTAATACATTCCATTCTCACAGCATCCCTATGAGATAGGTTCATCTGCCAAATGAGGAGCTTGAGGCTCCCAGATGTTGAATGACAGTCTCTGTCTAAGCCAAAAGACCAGGAATTAAGCCGAGGCTGCAGAGTTCCAGAATGTGTGTACCTAGAAATAATGAGTTAAATATTTCATGTCACTAGGCTGAAGGTAAAAGTTAGAGTTGCTAAAATTCTCCACCTTGGCAGCTGCATCCCCGTGTCATGTGCATCTCCATGCACATGACAAACTTGTGCCACCTACAGGACCTGTTATTTCTCTTCCAGCCTCTCCTTTGATTCTGAGTAGACCTGTTATTGTCGATGGTATAATATTACTTAGAAGGAAAACTCAAATCACAACTGATATCCTTGGATCTGACATAGCTGTTTTATATAACTAATTTTTTTTGGCAAATAATCTGTTGCTTGCTCCTCTTAATGAATGAAGCCAACACTGACGGTAGCCAGGGATAGCAGTGTCATAACCCAGTGCTAAGGACACATGCTTATTTTGTCATAGGTGAAATGCATAGCCTTTGGAAGGTTTCATCAATGTTAATGCCAATAGTTAAAAATCATGTAGGATAGTGCTTCTCAATCTGTGGGTCACAACCCTTTGTGGGATTGAACAACATTTTACAGGGGCTACTTGAGATGATTAGAAAACATAGATATTTACATTGCAATCCATAACATTAGCAAAATTACAGTTACGAAATAGTAACAAAAATATTTTGTGGCTGGCATCACCACAACATGAGAAACTATATTAAAGGGTTGCAGCATTAGGAAGGTTGAGAGAGGAATAATTAGAATGATATAGAAGAATCATGACTTCTATACCTCATCTAGGCTTCAGGCCAACACACTTTGGCCCACACCATTAGAGAGTGTTCATATAAAATGTTCCTAAGAGGTCTTAACCCATTTAGTTCTATAATACTGTTAAAATATGGTAAGATTTTTGATAAATTAGAATTTCTGCTCATCCTCAACAGCAGTTGTCTTTTTTGAAAAGAAGCTTTTGACTAGTTTGTTGTGTGTCTTCCTTCAATTAATGGCCAGTCTGTTTTGTATGGGGACACCAAAGAAAGTGAGTATTCCAACATCAACCTGAAAACTTGAATCAACATAAACAGCATACCTTAGTCACTAAAATCACCCAGAAAAGGGATATCATTAGTTCCTCATGTTGTCCAATTTCCTGACAATGGCTGGGCAATCACTCTGCCACATTTAACAACAATGTTTATAAGAAGATGAATGAGGGTTGGTTTCTGGGTCTTCCCTCGTGCCTTGTTTCCTTTTTTATTGTTACTGCCTTAGCAGGATTCATTGTTTGTGACTCAGGGCTACCACATTGCATCCCACAAATCTTTCTTGCTTCCAGCATGGGAGCTGGCTCAGATGATGTGCTCCCCTATGCATATTCCTGTTGCCATCATTCTAGCCCCAAACATCATTCTAGTCCTGATTTAGAAGATCCTTATAGAATAGGGTCATTGGTTTAATCCTAGTCATTAGCTCTGTCTAAAGATACTGAAATGACGCTTCTGTGTTGTGGGGACTTGATTGAGGATATATGCTTTTTTTTCAGTTGGTTATATAATGACTATTTTGAAAAGATTCTCACTCGGAAAAATAATATGTACTTCACTTATTTTAAGCAAACTTTGCTGTGTAGACTTTAGGTATGCAACATGAATATTGTTGGATATATGTATATAGTCAAATAATTTCTACAGTAAAGAAAATTAAGATACACATCAGTTTACATACTTATGCCTGTTTTTTCTTTGTTTTGTGTCAAAGGATATTAAAAATCTCATCACTTATCATGAATCCTATATCTAATAAAATTTAACTTGCATACCTGTAGGTACCACATGGGTTCAGGCAAGAAAGGATCAAAAATAATCTTTGAAGCTCCACTTCATGGTTGTTGGTCTTTTATTGTGTGGATATGATATATACATAATATTATTTTATATATTATTATATGGTATATAATATATATACCATATATATAAATTTAATACATATATGGTATATATATAAATTTAATTTAAAAACAAAATAGATATGATTGGGAAACAAGTGAGAACAAACAAAAATGTATAGAAACTTTATTCTTGTCATTATTCTCTAAATCATTTTGTGTGACAAATATTTATATAGTGTTTACAATTAGATTTTGTAAGTTATCTAGAAAAGACAAAAGCGTGTAGAGGGATTTTATAGGCTTAAGCACTATTTTCTGTAAAGACTACATAAAAGGAGTATGAGCAGATTATGCTATCCAGCAAGGCTGTGGGATCAGTCTCCATGTTAGCTCTCCAGACAGCTTATCCTCCATGCCTGCTGCTACATGTCCTCTGTTCCACACCCAGTTATTCCTGCCTCCTCTTCCACGATCTCACGATCTACTGGTTTACTCTCTATCTCTATCTTTTAAATCATGTTTTAAAAAAATCTCAAGCATAAGTGAGATACTAAAGATTCGGGGTGTGTGTGTGTGTGTGTGTGTGTGTGTGTGTGTGTTCCTGCATTATATTGTTTTGGCAAATGGGTTTCAGGTTCATTGATACCATTATGGCAAAAGCCAAAGCCTCCTTTTACTGAGTGAATGGTATTCTACTATATGTATGCCTTCACAAGCCCCACACATTACTACAAGCCACAGGTGTGACTAGCTTTATGAGGTAGTGATTACCAAGGTCATATGGTCTTGTGACATACTGGGTAGACCTCTGCAAGATATAGTAGTTTACTTCATAGTTCGGTCCATTGTACTCCAATCCTAGAAAAGGATGTCTCTCTTTCAGTATTTCCTCTGGAATAAACATGTACTTCCTTGAGTTGCAAGGAAAGCAGAACCATCTAAAGGATGAATCAACTTAATTCTACCAATGTGGCTGCCTGCCCTCTTGGCCACCTTGTCCCTAGCTTTGCACTCTCTAATTCAAGAACATTAGAAAATAAATAAGCTTGCATACCATAAGAAAAATGGAATATGTGGAAGGAGGAAATTCAGGGGAGAAATGCGATCCAATTTGGATCACAATGAGTTCTATATATGCTGGATGTTTTATTTTGTTGAAATTATAAGTGAAAATGACAATATTGAAATAATGAAAATCTTAATTCGTCTCATATTAAGGGAAGATAGTCTTCAGTAGAAAACTTTTGCAGTGATAGTCAAAGCAAGGGATGAATGAATCATTACACATCACAAAATGGTGGTGGCAGAGCTTTCAGTTAGGAAAGCTCATGCTCTTTCCTGGATTAAATATCATCTCAGATGCAAACTGTTGCACACAATGTGGATATACTCAATTGTACTAAAGATGCATGACTTCCGACAATGGACAATGAGTCATTCCTGATGTCATTTATATAATATGTGCCAACCTACTAGTAATGCAGTCTGACAAGTCAGGGAGTGACAGCTGTGACTCAGCATGTTTCATCACTGCTCTGAGTACTTCATTCCTGTCCCACCATCAAGAGTCTTTCTTCCCTGATCTCTCCCTACTTCTTTGATTCTCTTCTGTTAAATAGCCCAGTCCTGGTTCTGTCAGAGGAAAAAATATATCATTGTGCTGCTGTGATTTTTTTTTAAAGGTACCTTCTTTTAAGAATATAATTTTCAGCCTGGGGCATGGTGGTACATGCCTTTAATCCTATTTACTTTAATCCACTTACAAGGGAGAAGCAGGAAGATCTCAAAATCTGAGGCCAGCCTGGTCTACAGAGTGAGTTGCAGCAGACCCAGTGCTACACAGAGACCCTGTCAAGAGAGAGAGAAAGGGAGAGGGAGAGGGGGAGATGGAGAAGGAGGAGGAGAGGGAGAAGAAATGAGAATAATTTGCAAAAATTACTTAGATTAACCTTTTGAAATAATAAAAATGTTAAATTCTGTTAAGTACGTTTACTTAAAAAAAAAGTTTTCATATAGAAAATAATGTAAAATGCCATCAATATGAAAATCAGCCTAAAATTTTGTATAAATTTAGTTACTTCTCTAATTCAAGAACATTATTTCTTGAAAATTCTTTTCATATTTATTTAATTTTATATGTTTGAATATCTACATGTATGTAATGTGCACTACACAAATGTCTGGAGCCCACAGAGTCAGAGGAATTTATCAAACCTCTGGAACTGAAATTACTGGTGGCTGTGAGCCACCTTCAGATACTGTGACCCAAACCTGGGTCACCTGCAAGGGCAGTAAGTACCCTTAAACACTGAATCAGCCTCATGAATGTTCTTGTCAACACATATTTGGAAACTACTTTTGTAGTCCATGTATAGGAATGCATGTACCACAACACACAGGTAAAGTTTGAGGACAACTTGTGGGAGGCATATCGTCATTTTCTGCCATGAGTCCTGGGGGCTGACTTCAGGCTCTTAAGCTTGGCAACAAGCACCTTTACCCACTGTTTTATCGTGATGCCCCCTCCCAGGTGTCTGTATAATACTTAAACCATTTTTCTAATTCTATTTCCCCAAGTATACATGTACCTGTATCTTAATAGTCCTTAAATTTTGGATTCTCTTGCTTGGTCTTTTTGTTAGCACAGGAAAGGGAATTTACCCAATCTTGACCTTTACAGCTGGCCTTTCTGTGTGTCTCATCACTTTCATTTAAACCAAATTTTAGAGGTAAAATCTATAGGAGAGATGCACCTGACTAGAGAGATAATTAGGGAAAGCCACCACCATAATTACTAAGTTACAGTCTCCGGAGGGACATGAAAGCTTGTCTTGTCTCTTTAATGGAACAAGTTATTAATCCCCTTAACAATTTTTCCCCTTTGGACTAGAAGTATTTCATGAATTTTTGCTTGGTAAAATACTCCGAAAGCGAGGCTTAAGCCATAATGCTCAGATTATGGAAATGATGTTCATTAACTAGAGGGTGAGATTTCTAGAAAGCCACAGTGCAGCTTCACAACATGTACCTCCCATTAAAGGCTTCATCTGAATGTTTATTCATTGAGCAGTAAATGTTTATCATTATACGTTTTATTGAAACATAAATTAAAGAATGGTAATTAGGTGCAGGGCAAACAGTAAAGCAGTGTGAATCTGGCACAAAATGAGTAAGACAAGGAAAAGTGTTGTCCCTGTTTCATTTGCATCCAATTCCTTTATTGTAACTTTAACAGAAAGATAGAGGAGGGACTAACTCCAGATTAATGTTACAATGTGGCATGCAAAAGAAAAGTACATGTTTTTGGCATTCTGTCTACTAAAATGAGAGTTAGTCTCTGAAGGCCAGAAACAAGCTGGTTTTGAAAGAGGGTCATGATAGCTGTTAGGAAAGTCGATGTCGAGAAATTAGTAGGTTCCTTGGCAATTCTTGATTGTAGGACTGTAGTTCAACTGATTGTAGGATAAGGTGTTGCTCCAGACACACAGCATGTCTCTGGAGTTGTTAAAAAAGATTGCACAGAGAAAGGCATTAGAGTGGCATTTTGGTGGAAAGATGTTCTTTGGCATAGAGAAATGATCTGTGTATTGTCTTCACAGTGGCTTTCTGTAGGCCATATCCTTGTATGACCAAGGACTCTCAAGAAGAGGGAAAGACGTGAATGGTTAAGAAATTCAGACATAAATATGTTAATTTGTATATAAGCTAAGAAATTATGAATACTGTAGTAAGCCTTATTTAGCCATTTCTCCATCCATCCAATCACTTACCTACTTGTATATTCATTCATTTTTCCTTCCGTCTTCTGTCACTCTTCCCATTTATTTATCCCTTCATTAATCCATCTCATATTGACCCATTCCTATAATACCTAATAAATATGTTCTTTAACTTAGAAATATGGAATGGGAATCAGAGAAATCTCAGAAGAAAACTGGAATATCAAATATCCCAGAATTCTAAAGTAATGGAAAATAATCACTTGTTGGTTTTCTTTGTACTCTATAGATAAAGCTGTAATCCACATTGATAGCATCAGAGGATCCATGGAGAGTCTAAAAGCATCAGAGGAGCCCTAGAAAATCTAAAGCTTGCACATTGGAGGCCAATTTGGAAGGGCTCTTGAAAGACTAGGGCAGGAGGAAGAGAAGGGATGAAAAAGGCATTTCACAGGGAAGGAATTTTAATTTTAATTACCAAAACTCAAAACCATCAAAAATAGAGTGATTGCAATGCCAAGTGATCAAGTTATGTTCTCTAGATTCTTGAATGTCACTCTCCCAATGGTAACCCTCAAACCTGGACCTTCCACAAAAGCAAACAGAACATATTGCCACAGAGGACTGTGAGCTCATGTGTTTTGGCTGAACAGGGAGGCTCTTTAAAATAGTTTACCCATATTCTACCTTTGTTGTCACATGAGCATAACTCAATATGCATATATATATGTATATATGTATGTATTTATATTTGACTAAGCATAGTTCTTGGTGCATAGTATTCCCCAATCAATAATAGCTAATAAAAGTAAAAGTAATTTTGAATGATGGATCGATGAATATATAATTTTCCTATGTATGTATAGATGAGGGTTTTTACCTAATAGGAGGAACATTTCAACTATGTACCTCTCTATAGAGAAGAAAAGAAACATATTCAATGATTTCACTTAACAGCTTGTGCAATAACCCAGTCTTTCCAGATGTAAACCTATCTCATTTGCATCATTCAGTTGGTAACCTCAAAGTAGCAAGTGATGCACCTTACCATGTTTTTATTACTCCTAATACGTATTAGCTCTCCCTGTTGTAAAATAAAAGGAGCCTGGATATTTTTGAGATAGGCAATGGTTTGGAAGTAGATGCAAAATCTATAATAATTTGAGAGTTAGAATCCACCAAAGAAAGACAAGCAAATGATAAACTGGAGGCAAGATAATAAGAAAGAAGACTTAATTCCTTATACCCAGATGCTCCTCTCCACATGGCATTATCTCTACCACTGCTTGTTCCTTTAATACACTTAGTGAGGGAAAGCAGAAAATGCCACTGGAAATATAACCGTCTCTCAGTGTCACCATTAGTGTCTATTACCAAACAGTAGGGAGATTTTCATATTGTTCTGCCTATTGCAATGAAAATTTAAGCAAGGGGAGAGAATGCTCTCCCAACACCTGTTTTCCTAATTGATAGTAATTACTCTGAGCACATGCCCCCAGCATGTAGGCCTTAATCAAAGTGGGTGCTTTCTCATAAAGCCACATTACTTTCTCATAAGCTGTATTACTATCTTATTAGCACATTAAAAGAGGACAGGTGACTGAACTGCTACAGTAGCTTCCATGTCCGCCTCTGGATGAGAAATCTATATACCATTCCCCTTCAGTTTTCTCATTCACTGTAAACACTTCTTATGTCTTACAAACAAATGTTAGAAATGGATCCTTTTCTACCCTATTTGTAGATTGAGAACTTTAGGAAGTTGATCTACTTCTTGTCAGTTCCTTTTGCTTTGCTTCGTTTTAGATTTTAGTAGAAGAGGTTCTTAGAGCAAAGAAAATAGAAATGATATCCCTGGGTTTAGCCAAGTACTTCATCTCAGCATCTCCTGCTAGGCAGTGATTAGGAAGGTAATGAGCGGCTTATGCTTACAATATGGAAGATCGGGGAAACTGATTGGCAAAATAGCGGCATTGACACTTGGTCCTGTTTGTTCGGGTTCCTAGACTTTTGTTCTCATGGAAAAGTAGTGAAAAGAAGAGGTTGCCAATCATTCATACCTCCTGAGCTTGAAGTCAAGAGGCAATGACAGGTTGGCAGGCTCTCAGACTTCGGTGACTCTATACAACATTCCATTCCCATCCCTTGCTTTTATCTGGCTTGAAAAGACCTTGATTTTTAGAAAATTTGAAATTTAAAACTGTCTGGTTGCTAAAAGCTCTTTTAAATGCTCATTGTGGTTCAGAGCAATATATCATCGCGTCCATGGTGCTCAGATGATGTACGGAGCCCATATATCAAGACAGTGCCATCCCTCTTATGATATATGATTATAACTCACCACTGGAGCATGGCTGGTGATGTATGGCTTAAAAACACAATTGTTAAGCCACAAAACTCTATAGGGGCTCCACAAATCCTGCAAGGCTTTTTGCTTGCTTATTTTATTTTTTAACGGAATTGGTTCTTTATCCTTTTTCTTTAAGTTTCTCAATTTGAATGAGAAAGTTGGAATACATGGAAAACTCTCTATCCCATGTTTTGTTAAAGACAACCCAACTGCCTGAGTGTCATCCCTATTCTCAATGAAAGAGCTCTGGGCAGCAGAGCTCAGAAGCCATCTGTATGTCTTCATGTACACCTTTGAGCTTTGACAGCTCACTGCTTTGACTCCTCAACTGGTCATGCTAAGGTGTCCTCCAAACTCTGTGAACGACATCATTTCTAGTGACATTTATTTTTCAATGAAGTGGCTCTTGGTGAAATCATGCTGACCCTAGCTACAGTAGCAGAAGATGAGGCATATCTAGTCATATCAAAAGTATAAGCTTTTGAGATAGTGACAGCCCAGAGTAGAATATGTTCAGTACAACTCACTGCAGAATACGGCTTCTGGCTTACAGTAGAAGCAAGTTGTTCATGGTGTTTTCAGAGGCACTGCAATGTGATATAGTCATTCCTAGGATGTGTTAAATATTTATAATGTGACAGCATTGGCCTAAACATGATAACAGCATGAATTTCTATAGTATGAACAGTAATTTCATGAATTAGTTTGCTGGTTTATGGACACCTGATAGATCTGGGAAGATGAAATGAGTTTGAACAAAAAAAATCACTTCATATGCTGAGAAGCACAGGTCTTACCTGGACTCTGGCATCCATCTCTAGGAACTATAACCCAAGCCTCACTCTGTGGAGCCTCTCCCTTTCTTAGATTTGGGGCAGATGGGATTGGATGACATGAAGACAAGCCAAGGCCTATAGTTGCAGTCCTGGCCCTACCTTTGGGTTGCTATTGGTCTTCCATGACAACTCTCCTGTTCTATAGAATGAGGGAATTGGATTGTGTGACTCCCTAATGTCTTCTAATTCATATTTGTACTTTGTTTTGCTTTTAGTAATAGGTTCTTTTTTCAGTTAATGTTAAACATGGATTCTCTAAAGAGAAAGAACTAACAGTTCCAGCTGAATCTGATGTAGAGGCTACTTGTTCTGTCTTAGGTAGAAATCTTATTCCCATGACTGTGTTGCCCCCACCCACTCCAACCCTGCTCTGGAAACCAGGGGCCTGTGTGATTGGAAGATTGAGAACAACTGATGACGCTTTTATCTTATTTTCATGTTTCTCACACCCCTTGAAAGGAGACTAAACCCCTAAACCTGTAGCCCAGCATTAGATCGTGAGACCTGATGTGTTAGGTATGAGACATTACTTGCTGAAAATGGAGTCTTTCTGTCTACCTACATCACTTTGACTCCATGTTCTAGGGCTATGGTATACCCTTGTTGACCTGATTTCTATTGAGATAATGCTTGGAGTGAAGTGTCACTCTTTACCCTCAAGGCAAAGGAAACAGATTTGTTAGACTATTTATATGTGTCCAAGAACACTCCTCAACCAATATATAAATAGCCTGCTTCTCTCACCCTTATAGTGAGAGTCATGTGTATGTGATGTCCTCAAGTCCTCCCATGGGACAAAACTGGTCACTCACAGAAGTAATTCACTTGATAATTATTCATTTACTGGCTATCCTTCCTGTCTTTTGTTCCACAATCCCTGACTGATATGCTTAGTGATCACTTTCCCAGTAGGTCACTTGAAATTCCACCCTTGTTTCTAAGTATGTTTCAGGTCCATAGAGACAAAGAAAAGTATTTATATTGTTATGTTTCTAAAGAAAAGGAAATTTTATCACTCAATCATGAGAATAACTGAATACTCTTGATTTTTCCAGTGAGTGTTTTTCTGTCTTCTCTGTATTTTCCATGCTCCAAATGTGTTACTTTGATGATCAAAAAATTTGAACAACTTTATTATGTAAACACAGTTGCCTTTTCCCATTTGAGAGCTTTTGATGATTTTTCAAATTTCTTGAAAAGCATAATATACATGAAGCCTTACCTAAATCTTACTGTAGAAAACTTGTCTCACTTTCTTTACCTATACAATAGACTCATGTTGACTCTATAGAAGTGTTGTACTGATAAAAAAAAAATACGTAAAGTGTCTAGAAAATCAGGTCATGTGTATTTGTTTTTGCATTGGCTGTTTATTTGTGTAGGTGGAGGTCTCATTTCCCTAATTGCTTCTTGATTATGTCAATAAAGATGGCAGAAGCCAATTGCTGGGCAAAGGAAAAAAAAAGGGGATTTCCAGGTCCCAGGAGGAAGACACAGGGATGAGAAGGGGGTGGGGAGTGTTCGGCCAGACTTCAAACATTACTGTCTAGAGAAAGACACATTTCGGAGAATAGTCAACTACTGGTTTTGTCAAGACAGGGAGAGTGGCCCTTCAATTTTCTGTATAAGTCTGTCAGATAGATGATCTTTGGTCAGAAGGCCAGAGACAGATGCTCTTGGATTCTGATAAATGGGAAACTGTTCAGATAGTCAGCTGTCTTTACATTGGCTTAGTTTTAGAAGCTATGTTTAGGGCTTCCTATATTTTCAGGTAATATTTTGTCATTTTCAGATTTCTGGTGGGGTTGAAGACTAGTTTTAGTTTCATAATCAAACTCAAGTTGCTTAACGTAGAGTTTATAGAGTATATGACATGGTTTTCAGGTGATGTTATAGGAAAAAATTCTAAACATAATCCAGGGATAGAATCATAATTCTTTCAATTAGGAAATCTGATAGAGTGCTTTATCTAAATTGACAAATTGATGGACTGGATGTCATTTGTACCTCATACTGTGTAATTTACTTGTCATAGTATTTTTTTTTTCAATTTATATCTGGGAGAAGAGGCTTTTAAAAAAATTTTTTTATTGGGCAGAAAAGGTGTGATGTAAGTGGAGGTGTCATTTCCCTAATTGGTTCTTGATTATGTCATTAAAAATGGTAGAAGCCAATCACTGGTCGAAGGAAAAAAGGTGGGATTTCTCTATCCCAGGAGGAAGCGGAAAGGACAAGAGAGTCCCGGGAGGAAGCAGTTCAGCCAGGCTTTGAGAGGAGGAACTGGAACGATGTAAGGCCTCGGGGCAACTAGAGCTGGTGACGGCCTCTGCCACCAGTGGCATTCTGATATAAGGTAGCTGATGAGTTTATAGCAATAGATTCTTTGCCCAGCCATTGAGTTATCTGGCTAGTTTTAAATATTAAGGCTGTCTTGTATTTTCCATTCACGGCATTAAAGTGGGCTGGCTGGTGCAGAATTTAGCCGACTTTGGAATGGGGAGATCAGGCAAAGGACCGAGCTCCAGGGTAGGGGTAACCAAAACCAAGTGGAGCGCAGGCTGTTGTCGGGAGAGTGATATCAGAGTTCGTGCTTGGCAGATCTAGCCTGGATAAAGAGATAACCAGGTGAAACGCTGGCTGGCGAGGGCTTGACCCAGAGGAAGGAGCTAGTGTGATTTTAAAATTCTATACAACATATTTGTTTTTGTTTCTTTGCTTCTTTGGTTTTTTGTTGTTGTTGTTGTTTTTGGTTTTTGTTTTATTTTGTTTTTTTATTATTGCCATGACCAAATACTTAAAAGAAACAAGTTAGAGAATAAATGATTGCTCTTCAAACCATAATACCAAGGTAGTAGGTTACTGCTGTGAGCCATTTGGTAGCTCAGTGGTTAGCCTTTTGAGGAAATCTATAGTTTTTCCAGAGCGAGGTCACAGTTTATATTCCCACCAATTTATACAAAGTTCATATTTCTCATGTTCCCTACCAGTTTGTAACTGCCGATCTCTTATTAAAGTTGCTTGTCTCTAGAGAAGGGAAGTAGTCTCTCATTGTGATTCGGGATTGAAGCTGTTAAGCATCTTACCCTCATCATTTATATGTTTCATTTTTGGGAAAATGTTTATATTTTCTGTCCATTTAAGCTAAAAATATCATTATTTTACTCTTGACTTATAAGAGTTCTTCATGTATTCTAAATACAAGTCCCTTTTCAGATATATGATATGAAAATCTTTCTCACATCTTTGGCTTTTCATTTTCTTAATTACACCCTTTGGTCACAAGGTAAGAATTATGATGATATTTAGTGACTTCTACTTTGAAGGTCACTTGTGATGACACTGAGACAAGTCAGGCAATCCATGGTAGATTATCAATTCAGGATTTGCTGGTAAGTAACCACAATTCTTATGCATCCTTAATCCCCTGCCCTGTAATTTTGGTTATCCCTACCCTGGAGCTTGGTCCTTTGCCTGATCTCCCCATTCCAAAGCCGGCTAAATTCTACACCAGCTGTGTTCTTTCTCTTCCAGCCCACTTTAATGCTGTGAATGGAAAATACCAGACAGCCTTAATATTTAAAACTAGCCAGATAACTCAATGGCTGGGCGAAGAATCTATTGCTCTGTAATAGATCTAATCCTGTAAGATGCCAGAATTAGAATTTAGGCATCTTTGGGGAAGATATTATCTGTCCCCTACAGCCTTATCTTTATTATTCTTTACAGCCTGAGTTTTCCTTCTATCACCATTCATAGGTTGGTGTTGAAGAGAGGAGTTCACACGAACTCTCACAACTGGGGATACAGGTAGCCAATTAGAAAGGATGCTAGCCCTTTTATGCCTTTCATGCCCCTTTTCTCTACCATTGTTGTATTCCCTGCAGTTGAATTATGATATAGTTTAACAAGGAAAAGACACATTATTTTGATTGCACTTACAATCCTCAGGTGATGAGTGCTTGTGTGGAAAAAAATGACGAAAGGAGAAATATAGCAGAAAAGGTGATGCTATTGCAATTGTCTCTCCACTCCTGCCATCTCTATCAACACCTCTAATGAGATAGAATTCATATACTTCACACTGTTAAAGTAAAAAATGCTGTGGGTTTTAATGCATTCAAAAGTTGTGATGCCATCACTACTATGTGACACTAGAAAAGAAAGCATCAATCATCCCCCAAATAAACCCTGTTTCCCTTGGCAGCCACTCTGCATTGTACTCCAGGAAACACTGATCTTTCTCTGTGAATTTGCCTAGTCTGGACATTTCATAAATGGTATAGTGTAATAAATGGCCATTCAGATCTGAGTCCATTCTCTTAGCATAATGCTTTCCCTTAGCAGCTCCGTTCCTCTTTATGCCCAATCATCTTCCGTTGTCTTGTTATTATGGCATTCATCAGTTGATAGTCATTTTGGATTGTTTCCACTTTTTGATGATTGTGAATAATATTGCTATAAATATGTATTACAAGGTTTTGTGCCTACATGGTTTCAGTTCTCATGTGTATATACTGGGAGTATAATTTTGGGTCATTTGGTGGCTGGATATTTAACATTTTGAGGAACTGCCAAGCTGTTTTTCAAACATACAGCTGCATCATTTTGCACTCTGTGCAAAAGTGTTTGAGGTTTCCATGACTCCACAGTCTCCCCCCACTTACCCTTGTCTGTCCTTTTGATTAAAGACATCCTGGTGGATGTGAAGTGGTATCTCTGTGTGGTTTTGATTGACATTTCACTAATGACTGCCTTTGTGTATCTAATCATGGGCTTTGCATAGTTGTCTTTCCAGTTTCACTGAAACCAACTCAAGAATTCAACAATAGTGAACACTACTGATGATTCCCTGTTTTTTGAAATTATCCCTTCTCTGGGCTTCTGGAACTTTCCATCTCTTGGTTTGTACTGATCAGGTTGGTAGATTGAGTCTTCCTTCTCTTCCAAGAACTGAGCTGGCTCTGTCATGATTTCTCTGTCCTGGGAGGCTGAGCGGGTTGTCAGAATCCTGTGATTAGACTGTCACTTAAGAGTTTATGTCACTGTATCATGTACTAGGAAGAGCTGAGGTCATGCCCTTAGGGGAAAATCACCTAGACAGTGAGCTGTTTACTGTCTTTGGTGTCATGGCAAGTTTCAAATGGTTACCAATGATTGAGAGTGGCATTTCCAGAACTGAATGGCAGCAGCACATAGAAATAGCTCTGTTGAGTGAACCCAGGGCTAGCAAGATGTAGAACAGGAATCAGAGACAAGTCCAGATCCGGAATTACTGGCATGGCCTTAAATACAGACATAAAGCAGGGCAGAAAGCCTGAGCAACCTATGGAGACAGGCCTCTACATAACACAGCAAGGCAGGCCAAACAGTGTTAATGTCAGTGTTCAACATGAGTGCATTTCATAGGGGTAGGCCTAAAAACAAGAAGGATGGTCTTAACCAATGTCTCTCGAAGTATGACCCTAGACCAGCATTACTTGGGAATTTATTAGAGAGTAAATTAGGAGGCTCTTAATTTTTAGCAATACTGCAGTTTGAGAAACACTAATCAAAGCAACAGAAACACATTCTGGCAGGAAGAGATGCTTTAGCTGCATACTAGTTAAGGAGCTTGTAAAGTATCATTCTTGCTAATATAAGAACTAGTCATTGAAAGTGACCTCTGGTCTTCAGATTGCATGTTTTTTAACAGTAAAGTATTCCCACTGCATCTGGATAGATTCAGCACACTATGCTAAGTAGCATTGACAAATATGTGCTTAGATGACTTGATACTTTAGGCCTAGAAGTTGGGAATACTGCAGTACTCCTTATAAAGGAGAATAGGTACCTGCTGTGGAGAGGTAACACAGCTAGCATATGGGAGGTCCAGCTGTATTGGGCATACTGTACTCTAGGTAAAAGCTGTTATTTTTATATCCATACTCTCTTGCAGTTCGAGTACAGTGCACTGATCTGGAGCTTGTGATGATTAATGTGTAAAGAAGATGGTAGAGAATAGGTAGATGACATCAAGGGAGAAAGAAGAGAAAAGGAGGTCTTGATAAGGAAGAAAAAATACAGTAAGATTTACAACTGATGACTGGGTGGGCTCTCACTGGGTCCTCAGCCATTTCTGCTCCCTCCCTTCTCTGATCTGAGGTGATCTCAGCCACTGAGCACAGGGAATTTCCTCTTGGGCTTGTGTTACATGGCTTTCTTTTTAAAATTTGGTTACTGGGTAGTTTATCATTTACTCCTCCATGTATCTTTCTCCCTCTCTCTTTGCTCATGTAGTTGGAGACTTAATATGCTTATGTCCCAGTTGCTGAGGGGGTTTGGGCCAGGCTTCCTCATTGACTGATGGATATTTAGTCAGAAACATGTCACAGTTTGGGGACTCTGTTCTGAGGGACTAACACTAAGCTCCTCTTTATTTCACCCAACATGGATAAACTTGCTTGCTGTCTCTCCTGCAATAACTTATCATTCTCCCTTCCTTATACATAAAGCCACAGAGACACTTCATGTTCTGTTCTCTGGAGGTCCATGGTTACATCCCAAGCACTGCATCAATGTGCAGTGGGTATGATTGGCAATGCGCCTTAATTCTCTACTTGCTTCTTTTTTATAAGCTTTTCCATTTTCCAATCTCTGCAATTGATAATAGATTCAGGAATGTACCTCAAGGGCATGAATAAGGTTTAGACTTAGAGAGATACAATAGGTGCCCATTGGTAGAGTAAAACTAAGTTAGCAGCTTAGCCTTGAAGAATTTGTGTTGAATTAGATATGCTGTGAGTCCTGATTAATAAGACAGCAGTGTCTATTACCTGTTGCTTTAGTAGCCTAGACTAGGGAAATGAGGGATTTGAAAGATTAAGCGCAGGTCAGTAAAATGGCTTAACACGTGAAGGTACTTGTTGCCAAGACTTACAACCTCAGTTTAATCCCCAAAATGTGCAAGGTGGGAGAAGAGAGCATGCTGCCAGTTGTCCTTTGCCCTTCTGATCTGCATACACACACACACACACACACACACACAATTTGATTTTTAATTTTTACTGTGAATTACGATGTATGTTGGTAAAGAACAAGAGAGTAAGAGAGTGATATAATTTTCTATGAGGATTCCACCACTTTCCATAGTGCTGGAGCCTTGTCCTCTCAGAGCATTGGTTTCTCCTTCTGTAAAACACTTCAGAAAGGAACTGTGGGAGTACGCAATAAAGAACTATCAGGTACTGATGCAAGCATGGGTTGTATTAGTCAATAAGAATAAATGAGAGCATGTGCATTACAGTTGTGTAATTATTAGTCAATGCCACTGTTCTGGATTCGGCCCATTCCACTTCTTCCTTTCACTAATTCTCTGGTTTCTTATGCACTTCTTTGCTGGCCAGGTCTTCCCTCATGTCAGTTCCAGAGTCACAGCAGCTATCTCTTAAGACATACTGTCATCTCAAAGCACAGGCTAAATACAACCCAGACTGACAGTGATGAATAATTTCATGGAGGCTGTAATGGACTCTGGCATTTTCTTCAAACTTCTGTATGCCACCAAGTTATTTCCTCTTGTTTTGTGCTTCTTTATTCTCAACAGATTTCAGATGTAGTTTCTGAAGGTAAACATCCTCTTCCTCTGAAAAATAATCCAGCAAGAAGCAGTGGATGGTAATTGGCCTCCAGGAAAGCATCACTGTCAAGTCAAAAGATAGAAGGGGTATTAAACTCATTTTTTCCTTTCTTTTATATTTCAGCATGTACATGTCCACATTCTTCCCAGGAAGACAGGGGACTTCCACAGGAATGACAACATATATGATGAGGTGAGTTTGTCCTTTGTGACTTTATTATTTGATCACAAGGCCTGTCAGTTTGATGAAATCAACCTAGTTAACTATATGTCACCCCAGACAGGATCTTTAATGGTATTCTACCCAGTAGAACTCGGAAAGTGGCAGAAGAAGCTAACAAGCCAAGAGTGACCATTAGGAGAATCTTAAATAAATGAATTATAATGTTATATTTTACCAATGAAACCCAATATCAAGCCAAGTAGCCTTGTGATTTCTGCTCTGCAATGCTTACCAGGGCACTTACTATCTGTGTAAAGACATAATCCTGAATTTCCTTAGACAATATAAACTGTTAACAGTAGAAATCAAGAAGAGGGACATATAATTCTTTGAGTCAAATATGCTAACATTGGAAGCTAGAGAAATGACCCAGTGGATAAGTTACTTGTCCTGAGCATTAAAGTAGTTATCCAAACCCTGAAAGTAAAAAACAGGAGGTTGGTATTTAATAAGGAAAATTCTTCCATGACTCTCCTGGGACTTGGTGGATCTTTTGATGTCCTTTCCAACACTTGCAGTGGACTTGTGTAGGGTGGACACCCTCTAGCCACTAGTTTTGAGTTCTGGTTTGTGACCTAGTGGCTGAACCTCTTATTTCTCAGGGTTATCTTTGATATATTGTGTTTGGGTAGATGGCAAAGGCACAGGGAACAGTTATTACATGTAATAAAACCCTTGCAGGTGATTCTGATGTGGTTCTAGGTAGAGGAGTAGGTGCTGTGTACAACCCCAGCTTCCCAAACCCTCTAAACACTCTAATCTGAACTCAGTATTAGCAGATGTAGAATACAGGTTGGGGACTGGTACTGACTTAGTCTACGTGGTAGGAAAATCAGAGTTACAGGATCATTGTATGCAGAGATACATTAAAAACACAAGTATAAAGCATATTAACGTAAACCAAGGTTAATAAAATGTTGTCAAGTACAGGTTATTTTAATGAATAAATTACCTCATGATTTATATACAAGCGAGTGCTGCTGGAGTAATATTTAAAGTGCTTGAAAACACTGCTTTCTTAGACTGATCAGTCACCTTGAATCTTGTTTATGCTCCAAATGTGCTATTGACAGAATCGGTGTGGATACATTTCAGCTCTACAAAGACACGATGACTGACCTTGCACAGCACATGGCCTATCTCTCCTCTAATACTCTTTTGTCCTTCCTGTATGCTCTAGTGGCATTTCTAGAAAATACACATTCCAATGTTCCATGATTCTCCTCTGTATGAAAAAGTAATTTCCATAAAAATGATTTTTTCAGTCAAGAGTAGCTTATAATATGCCCTATAGAGATAGTGGTATAAGACTAGAAAGGGATTGAACAACAGAATCAAGTTCCTTGCAACCTACTGAGGAGGTGACAGTCAATAGTGTCACTTGGCTTCCATATCTTAATGTTCTTTAAAATGGATAGTGTATATCCCTTCAAAAGCTGGGCATGTGTATATGTGACATACATCTCCTGAAAACATATTTGGGGGTTGGTATGCACTTGTTGTTAATTTTGCCTATGAACATATATAGAGGGTAAGTAATAAGAACCCCAATTTCAAGTTTGGTTATTGGATGTCCTCATTTAGTACCGTTTTCCAGAGTGAATAAAACACTGTGTTTCCAATTTTCTCCCTGCCTTTAGCCACTCAGACTCAGTTTAATCTTCCTCTTTGAGAATCTTCTCTTGTTTGAGTACATAATAAAGTAACGTCTGGCAAGAGGCATGGGGAGCATGAAGCATTGGGTAGGCTTTATTGGTACACAATGTAATGTACATTAGACTGAGTGATCTTAATCAGAAATGATAGGGTGATGAGGGATGACATTCTTTATACTGATGAAATCACTCACTGTGGATTATGTATCTCCCAGTGACATAACAAACAGGCCGCCTTCAAAGCAGATGGGTGGGAAATAGAAACAGTAAGAGACCGAGCTGAGTGGATGTATTTGCACTCCTACCACTGCAGCCTTAGAGAGAAGTCCTAGGTTAAATTGGGTCATAAAATTATATTCTTTGTGAGCACAATTTTAAGGTAGTGATGACTAGAGAAGCTTCACAGAAGGGGTGCAAGATGGCACGTTCTAGAAACAGAGAAAGGGGATGAAGATTGAGGAAGAGGATTTGTAAAGAAAGGCACAATCACTGTTTCTAAATATCTAACATTCTGGAAAAAAAGGTTAAAGGGCACTAAATATGTTCTATGTGGAATTCATGTTTCATGTCATCTCTAAGGAAAAGATCTAGCAGAATTAGACTGTAAGGAGGCAGGTGTCAACATCAAAAAAGAATAGAACTTCTAACAGGTAGGATGACCTTTATGTGAAATGGTGAAAGTCCTATCTCTGGATCATCTCAGAGAGTCCTATCTCAGGTCATGATTGTTTGAAAGCATGTGTACAATTGGTACAGAGACCACATTGTTGTGCACCCCTGCCTTTCCACACCTGGCCTGTTCTCTCATTTATCTCCCCTTGTAGATGCTTCAAGCTCTCTAACAAATAGTACCTTTTTCTGATTAGTATTGTGGCATTTGAGCGAGTGCCAAAAAAGCCTTCTTCATTTGTTTAGTTCTTAGAAATACAAGATGTAAGTCTTTCTTGACTTTTATGAGACTATCTTCTATTGATTTTTTTCCATTCCCAGCCTCTTCCTGCCTTTTCAGGCTCAGCATTGCATATTGAGCTTGCTTGCTTCCTCATATGTGTTTTGTCATTCTCTGAAAAGTACTTTTTAATGATATGCTTCATTTTTGTCTGAAAAGTACTTTTTAATGAGATGGAGTGCTACTAAGCATGTCTGTCACTCATGCTGTAGGTCAGTAAAGCTCACACAATTCTCTCTCTTACATACACTGACATCCCTCATGGGTCCTGTCTATGTATCTTTACAGGGTTTCCTCACACTGAGCATTAAAGTCTTTCCCACAAATACAGAATGAGAGAGGTCAACATGAACAGTGCTGGTTCCAAAGTCTTTTAAGTTTGAACTACTGCCCCAATCCATCTCTTGTCTCTACCATTCAAATGTTACTGCTTTCAGGAACATCTGCCAGGCTCAGCACTTCATACAGACATCTATAATATCTGTTTCCCTTCCTGTTTGTTTGTTTGTTTGTTTACAATATTTTGACCCAATGAGATTTCTTCAGCCTCAATGTTGGGTCCTGCCCACTTCTAGGCCAGCAATAAGTCTCCTTCACATATAGCTTGCTTTTGCCAAACTAGCATTTCTTCCCCTACCTCAGAGCCTATGTACAAAGTGTTTTCTGCCTGCAATATCTGACATCAGCTCCCCTTCATGTAGTCTGTGTGTTTAACCAAATCGTAGGCCATGCTCCCCTCCTTCTCTTCCTATATGTAGCTAAAATAACCAGCCTTCTCTGTCCTTATTCAAGTAGCTCCTTCTTATTAGGATGCCTGTTACATCCTTAACAACTTACTCAAGATAATTATTAGTTTTTATGCAACACTGGCATCTCCCAAGTGCATTGTAAAGCCTTGGGAGTAGGGACCTAGTCTGGTATAGGGTGGTTCCACAATGAATATCTGCTAGCTAGTTGCACATATGATAGGACAAGAGTCACACTTCAAGAACTCAAAATTCCCTACAAGTTGAAACCTAATTTACACAGAGTGCGTCTTGCTTTCAGGGAGTTGATTCATTAACTCCTGGCTACACTGAATGTGAGCAGAACATGGTGCTATCAGCCATCTAAGGTTAATTTGGTGGGGCATTGTTGGAACAGAATCCTTTGGTCAGAAATAAGCATGCTGTAGAAGGACTGAAAAGTGCAGTCTACCAGAAAGGTTTTGAGAAGCAATTATAAGCCTTTTCTGATTGGTAAGCAAGTCTGGTAGACTTGCATCAAGAATGATAAAAAACTTTCCCCCTTGAAACCTAGATCCTTCTGCCTGGAACACATATAGATGTGGGGTTTGCTGAAAGCAAGATGGGGAGCCACTCCGCCTCTCATTCTGACTTTCTTATCATCTTGGGGTTCATCTTCCCTTGTTCTTCCTCAAGCTATATGCCTTGGACTTGTCCGTAGGTATTTTACTCACCCTTCCAGCTACCCCATTTCAGAGCCTGCACCTCTCTCCTCAAACTCCACCCTTTCTAAAGCATATAGGCCTGCCCTGACTTTACTACTCCCCATACAGATATGTGCATCCCACAAACTCTGCATTGTATTTTCTTGGAACTTGTATGAATTATATAAGGCCTTCTCTGAACTCCCCAGGACCTCTCTTATCGTGACACATTGATGAAGATTATGATAATGATCAAAGAACATGCATCACTAATGTGCCAGGAAGGGAGTGTCCATTGCTTAATGCCATGGTATATCATTGACTTAGCTCAGTTGAGACTTGTCCTGACTGTGTTTCAAATAAGCAAAAGTCATAACTGAATTGGCCAATTCATCAGATGTTTATGTGTGACATTGAATGGTTATGATTATGAGCTATGTATACAATCTGTTGGGTTTCTTTTCTTTTCTTTTCTTTTTTAAGGCGTGCTTAATATTAAAGCAAAGGGGAATTGCAATCAGCAATTGGAAAAATGCAACCGTGAACTTTATAGACAGAGCAACCATGGGTTCAAGCATGTCTTGGAAAATAATTGCTTGGCTTAACACAATGCATGAACAAAATCAATTTATACAAATTCAGGTCATTTGTTTCCCAAGGGCTTAAGAAAAGCATTCTATTGCTGATGATATTTATTGTTGAACTTGGATCTCTTTCACACATCATTTGATGATGTACTCAAAGCCCATGCATTCCTTGGTTGATTTTGGGAAAAGGAAGGAAAGTTTCAGTGAGACAGTTAATTAGCTGCTCCCCCTCTGGGCTCACTGATCTCTCTTCCTAGTGATTGCTAAGCTGCTGAGTTCATGAAAACCTTAGAATGCAGACTCCTTATCAGACTAAAATGGCAGCTCTCTGTTTCCTGCACACTTTGGGACATTTAAGTAAAAGAATCTGAATAGGAAAAGAGCATAGTCATTCTTAATTAAATGATACGCCCACATATGCTGTCTATATGCTTCTTTTCATGTTCTTTGACTACCTAATTTAAGAGGACTGGACCACTGTTTCCCTGTCACGTTATTATCATACTAAGTCTTTATAATCCCTCACAGAAGAAAATAAAATTAGAAAAAAAGTGGTTTATCAGGTTAAAAATTATTTCTGTTCCCAGTTCCTCCTAAAAATGAATATTAGAGAAGATCAGGTTGGTTTCATGTTTACTAGTGCTTACTAAGCATAGTAGAAAGGCAAAATAGAATGATGATGATGACGACGATGGTGGTGGTGGTGGTGGGTTGGGGACTGTCTTAGTTAGTGTTTTACTGCTGTGAACAGACAACATGACGCAGGTAACTCTTCTAAGGGATAACATCTAACTGGGGCCAGATTACAGGTTCAGAGATTCAGTCCATTATCATCAATTATGGCAATGTCTAGGCAGGCATGGCACTAGAGGAGCTGAGAGTTTTACATCTTGTTCTGAAGGCAAACAGAAGACTGGTTTCCAGACAGCTAGCAGGAAAGTCTCTCTAAACCCACCCCCAACAATGAAACACTTCCTCCAACAAGGCCATACCTCCTAATAGTGCCACTCCCTGGTACAAGCATATTCAAATCACCACAAGGACCTCCAAAGACAATCATAAATTCACTACATCAAAGAATCAGATCAACAAATGAAAACAGAATACACAGCTGGTGAGGATCCCAGTATGAGCCCTGTAACAAGACACAACTTCTATCAAGTCTTTATTTTTCTCATTAGAATTTACTTTAAGAGATATCACATAAAGTCAATTTTTTTTTCTGAAAATTTTTCTCCTATGTAACTTGAATATCTTCAGTTGCTTGTTAGTCATATATTTAGAATAATGTGAATCATATGGCACTTGATGTATGGCAAAGCACTTCTTTAAAGCTCCCTCATTGTTTCCTGAATAAGACTTTGCTGAGCAGAGTCCCATATGATCTTTGTGGTAAACTCAGTCTCTAGACATACCCTACAATACAGCTAGAAGGTCCCTGGCAGTGAAGATGTAAAATGCCTGCTCTGAGACATTCTTGTTGCTGGTGTCCCTTTGTCTTCTCTCATGCTTCTCACAGAGCAATCCTTTATCTCACTGTGATGGCTACAGTCAAGCACCCATGAGGCATGGTGCCTAAGGAACAGGCTATTTGTGTACTTAAAAAAAAAAAAAACCAAAAAACTTCATTTGGCTTATATTCAATGTTCTTTACATAACTACTAAAATTACTAATAAATTATCACTTAAGATTAAATATTTTGACAGTTTGAATATCTATGATGCAATAAGGCAACTTACCAAGCAAAATTCTTCTGCATCCATAATATTTAGACGATTGAGAATGTAGGCCTCAGGCCAGAGAAAAAGTTACTCTAATAATAATTTATGAACCCAAACAGGTAAGTAATGCAGAGAGAAGAGAGACACTAATTAATCAT
This sequence comes from Tokudaia tokunoshimensis, assembly GCA_036184795.1. Classification (NCBI taxonomy): domain Eukaryota; kingdom Metazoa; phylum Chordata; class Mammalia; order Rodentia; family Muridae; genus Tokudaia; species Tokudaia tokunoshimensis. The sequence continues at coordinate 104,187,948 of BTHU01000011.1, read as the reverse complement.
TAATATATTTTTATCAGTGGAAATTATTATGGCCTCAAAGAGAAAAGATCCCTACTCTCTTGAAATAACATAAAAATGAGCAAGAATTATGGAGAGGGGAGAAAACAAAGTTAATTATATTTTAAAGAATTTATGATTTTGCTTTTTGGCTATCACTTGACAAATTTTTGATGAATTATTCATATAGTTCAAATAAGCTTTATAATAAGTCTCATTACCTCTATTATTGGAACAAGATATATTGTTGGAATTCATGTGTAGCATGCCAGCACAGGATATTGTAGTGGGAGTATCCACCATGGATGTCCTGAGTCCCCAATCAGTGCTCAAGAGGAGATGTCTAAGTATATTTATAGATAATTTAAATTAAGAACGATTAAAAAAGAGCATGTGAGCATAAATTTAATAGTACAGTTTTTAACCGAAAACAACCAGAAGACTATCATATAAACACTATAAAATATTACTAATACAATATTTATATTCTCTTGTGGCAAAAGTCTTTGAAGCCCAGTATGTGTTATACATTCCCAATACTTCACATTAGGCACAGGTGGGGGGTGAGTACCAAATTAAATAGGACAGTGCTAGAGTTGTTTAAATCTGGAGATGATGATGATGATGGTGATGATGATGATGATGATGATGATGATGATGATGGTGATGATGATGATGATGATGATGATGGTGATGATGATGATGATGATGATGATGGTGATGATGGTGATGGTGATGATGATGATGGTGATGATGATGATGATGATGGTGATGGTGATGATGATGATGGTGATGATGATGATGATGATGATGGTGATGATGATGATGATAATGATGATGATGATGATGATGATGATGATGGTGATGATGATGATGATGATGATGGTGATGATGATGATGATGATGATGATGATGATGATGATGGTGATGATGATGATGATGATGGTGATGATGGTGATGATGGTGATGATGATGGTGATGATGATGGTGATGATGATGATGATGATGATGATGGTGATGATGATGATGGTGATGATGATGATGGTGATGATGATGATGATGATGGTGATGATGATGGTGATGATGATGGTGATGATGATGATGATGGTGATGATGATGGTGATGATGATGGTGATGATGATGGTGATGGTGATGATGATGGTGATGGTGATGATGATGATGATGGTGATGGTGATGATGATGATGGTGATGGTGATGGTGATGGTGATGATGATGGTGATGGTGATGATGATGATGATGGTGATGGTGGTGATGGTGATGATGATGGTGATGATGATGATGATGATGATGATGATGATGGTGATGGTGATGATGATGATGATGATGATGATGATGATGGTGGTGATGATGATGATGGTGATGATGATGATGATAAACTTAAATCTGTTTTGTTTTCATCCTGCCTATCTAAATCCAGAAGACCATGGGGTGTTTTTTCATGATATCCAAGTATAAAAGTCGTCAAATGATTGAGCTAGGAGCTATTGTCTCTTATCAAAGATCTTGTTGGAATTTTAAAAATGAAATGACCAGTCAGATCACTACATGGAGGGTACATTCATTTTCTGTTGGTTGTCAGTACTACCAGGGATGCTCATGAGATGCTCTAATGACATTGGGGAGGGAGGGGCACTGTTTGCGTCATTATTTCTGCTGATAATCGCCTTTGAAATGGGTGGCCTAGTTGGCTAAAATATCTCATTCACTTTTGAAAGGAGATGCAAGTTCTTTTGTGGTAAAATCCTGTAAGATTATGCATGGGGATCCAGATTCAACTTGCTTGGTGCGTAGTCCATACTCCATAAACTTGGAAAACCAGATTTTCCATGTCTCAGATTTTTCATCTGTAAAATATATGTGGGGTTGCTATGTAAATTGAATGACTTCCTATATATGAAACCTTAGGGATATATATGAAATGCTCTGTAAATATTCACTATAATAATTTGCATGAGTATTAATAGTACTAGCATTATCCTGACAGAGTGAAGAGTTGGTAGAGTGAGTTTGGTGAGAGATCAGAGGTTATCTTTCGACTGCACAGAACCCATCTGAGACATTTCTGTTCCTATACGCATGTGAACTGAGAGCCTTCAAAGACAGTCATTTGTGAGCACGTTAGCTTTCAAACAGTCTCAAGTAGGGAACCTGCATGATCCTGTCATTTAGACATGCTAAGGAAATCTCTTCTGAAGAGAAAATACTGAAGTATCTTCTGAAGAATATTCTAGGATTTTCAGATCACTTCAACAGACTGGCAAGCAGCATTTTCTAGAAACTGTTGATACCCAACTTCCACATCACAACTTAGAAGCACACTTTGAGAGGTTCTGGGTTTTGTGTTTTTGTTTTAATTGAAAAAGGTGAATAAAAGGCTTCTATACATATACATCTCTAAACTGTATTCATTGGATTAGCAGAGGGATTCCTTCCATATCTTTTAATATTAAGCTTACTATGTAAACATCAGTGTCTTTCATGAGATTTAATTGACAAGGAGAGGGGACAAGAAGCCAGTAGCATTAAGCTTCTGGATTAGGTTACCAGTCATAAACAAATCTAGCTCTTAGATTTTGTCCCCAAGAGAACTGATGAAGAATAATTAGAGAGTGAAATTATCATTTGATGAGCCACAGTGAGCTGGGCTCTATGTCAGGTGCCTTCCCAAGGCTCAGGGGAAGAAACTGAAGCTCACAGGACAAAGCATCTTCCCGAGAGTCTTAGTGGCAAAGCTTGCTTATGCCCAAAGCTGCTGAGTACAACCTTCTCTCCTTCTTTCACACTTTGCTTTGGTCTTTATTTTCATGGAAAGTCAAAGATAGTGAGTTAAGCATTTTCTTGGCTGTAATTTCTGGATGGACACACACACACACACACACCTTAGATATCTTGTACACCCTACAAGTATTGGATATACCCCTGCTAATTAAGTATGTAAAAACATTGAAGAAAATGGCATTTTACAACGTTAACAGTTTGGGTTTTGTTGTTGTTGTTGTTTTCTGCTTTTGGGACATAGCCCATGATTTTGCCAACGAAGGAACTTCATTATAACTCCTTTTTATATAAACACAAGGAAATTATGAGCACACTCTAGTCCAGCTTCTACAGTTCCCAGGGTCATTCTTTTGAAGCGATTTTGTGCACCAAACCTCTTAAATACTTTTGCATGCCTTATAGTATATTCATGTCATGAAACACACTAAAATATTTAAAAGGAAATCACTGCTTATTTTTTCTCAAAAAGAAACAGCTCTTGCTTACAACTCTCAATGGGCCATAAATATCTTCTAGGCCAGCTGCTCCAGTACCCGTTGGAAATCCGCCTTCCATTAGAAGTAACTAAAGAACTCATAGAATATTCCCTTTGCACTGAAATGCAGCCTTGTTCTAGTGCATATACTTTTCTTTTGAAAAAATTTTGTTTCTTCTTAGACCAGTCTCATCATTATTAGAAGGGCATTGTATGCTTGTGTCAAGTACATTGAGAACTTTCTGATTGTCTTCTCTGGAGATCTTAGCCATCCCTTTTTGTTAAGACTGAGGATCTGTTGATTTTCCTTTTAAAGCAGATAAAAGCAAACAAACTTGTTGCTTGATTCACCCCACATCGCATAACAACATACACAAGGTGTGTCTATCATGTGCATAGCTTTCCCGGAATGTTTTGTTTTGTAATTTGGGTCTCATTTCAAAACTGAGAATTTCAGAAATGTATTGGGGTTCAGCAGCTCCCAATCTGGGATAAGGCTGAATTAGACTTGAGAAAGCAGACAGGCAAGATTGTTCTCATTAGGTGATGCTCTCAAATGGAGAGGAATGAGCTGATATGATTTGATATTAGCAATCCGATAAGTTAATATATCTAAGAGGATAAGGAAACAGACCTGAGCTTCACCTTTGTCTTGCCTGTTTCTAGCCTGGCTTCTCCTTGCTGCTTAGCTCGCAAACACCAGAAATGTCTTCCTCACCTCCTCCTCACTACTTCTGACATGAAAAAAAAAATAAAAAACACCTCAACTATCTCATAAGCCAGGTTCCCCCAGGATGGTAGGACGGTAGTTATTCTAAGTCTTATTTGCCCACTCCTTGCATGTACAGCCTCAGTTTCCCCTTCCTCGGTCAGCAGCAAGGCCCCATAATTCTCAGCATTGCCTTCCTTTATGCCAAACTGTCCTTTTTGTAGCCCAGTTGTGCACAAAACGTTTCACATTTTTAAATCAAAGGATGGCAATATCTTTTTCAAGCCAACAAGGCTGTTGAGAAAAGAATAGAACATTAAAGCTGGAGTATCAAGCCTTAATTTAGATATCAATGGGACTAGTAACTCCCAAAACAACCTTAATAGGCAGCTCTTTACCCCAAATGCATGTCCTGCATCTACCTCAAAAGTAATTTGGTAAATGCCCCACTCCACTCTGAGAACACCATTAATCCTCTCAGTGACAGACTAGCCACATATGCTTTCGTACTTAGAACTGTCTACACCCTGCCAAAACAGTAATAGAAACTTCTCTGTAATTCTCTAAGCTCAAAAATGTTCTTATATATGTCATAGTCTCTACATTACCCCAGAGTGACTGCCTACTAACTTTGAATGTGGAAGTGTATTCTAAGCGAAGAAATCCTTTAGAAAGTAGAAAAGTCCAATAATAATGGTGATGATGGTGATGATTCTGATAATGGTAAGATAGAAACACTAACCAAATGAAAAGGAAAGCCAAACAAGCAGAATTCAGAAATAGATTTACCACTAGAAAATCCAAGGAATATGTAGACAGATCAACACCTTGAATATTAGCACATAGAGGTCCAGTTTAAACTTCTTACCTCCAGTAATCTGATAATAAAATTTGACAAGTCACCCTGTTCCTTCAAATTTGCTGTAGCAGCAAATAAAAGGAATGAGTATAACCATCAAACTGTAGGACCTAGTCTAGCATCTTGGGCCAGTTCTTCTTTCACTTGGATGCTGAGTTAACGCTGTAGAGTAGTATTCTATAAGCAGTGGGTTACCTTTAGATACAAGAGAGATAGAAGGATATGGCACACCTGTTATTACTCTGAAATATTAACCTATGTACACAAGGGAAGAATGAGTGGCAATGACCATGATTATATTGGAAAGTAGAGGCCACTAAGATGCCCAGTATAGTGCACTCTGATAAAGGCTTCTAGAGTCTAGTGAAGAAAATGGCCACTTGTTAACAGGGTATCTCAAAGTCTTCCCATAGAGACTAAAATCCTGGCTTTGTGTCTGATGAGGTTATGAGCCATTCGTTTTGTCTCCAGCTCTGCTTCCCTATGTTCCAGCAGGAATGGATTCATCTTGGTCACCTCAAAGCCTGCTTTCAGCTCTGATTCCTAGGGATGCTATGACAATAAATAGTTCAATCGGGAAAGAAGCACTTGCCCCAAAGACTCCTTCCCTTTGATTTCCACGAGGAGGCCACATTAGCATAGCAGAAAGGATATTTACATTGCAGTTGACTTTTAAAATTCACTGGGAGTGGAAGATAAAAGGAAAATACACCAGATGGAGTGTGAGCGCCTACTATTCCAAAACACAGCCATTTCCCTTAAATTAGTTGGCACAGACTTAAAATTAAATATCATCCTGACTGCTATTTACAGTTGTCAACATGATAACTATAGTTTGTTTCCAAAGGAGCGAAGATGGTGCTAAGACTGATTAGAGTATTTTTGGAATTGTATTTTTTGATGGAAACGTTAAGAGAATAATCAATTGGATATGAAAATATCAGGGAAATCATGAAGGCAATTGAGACATAACTCAGCCCCTGAATTTCTAGGAAGACTCCCAGCAAAGACAATTCAAGCATGTACACCAAATAAACTTCAGTATCTTCAATTTTGACTGGTCCTACATGCTGTGATTCTTGATGCGCTTTTAGTTACACACTCCTTTGAAATTCTTTCACCAAACTAGTTATGTGTTGTTTTAAAACATACTTATAAAGATAGGTCAAATTTTGCACTTTTCTTTCAGAACTGTTTAAGTCCCACATGCAGAAGCCCCAACACAGAAGCGAGAAGAACAAGCTGGGAGCTCAAAAGCTTACTTTGCTGGTTTTAGTGGGAAATATCCTCATCTCAAGCATTTGAATGTTTGGTATCCAGTTGTTGGTGATGTCTAGGGAGGCTTAGGAATTGTACCTGGTCTTACTAGAAAAGGTTTGTCACTGGAGGAGAGCTTTTAGTTTAAAGACTCTTGCCATTTCTAGATCATGCCCTCTGCTTCATGCTTGGCATACAAGTTGGGAGCTCTTCACTGCTGCTTTAGGCCCATGCCAGCTACCTGCTTCCCTATCATACACTCTATCCCAGTGAAAGCATAAACTAATACACTTACTAAGACTGGCTCTGTTCAAAATGTTTATACACGTTCATATGCACCTAAAATCAAGAAATGTCATTCATGGCCTTTTGGTTCAGCATTTCCTTGTACGCTTCAGCTCTATGAATTCAAAAGCATTGTGCTAATTTATTCTCAGAGTAAATATCACACAGGCACTGTCAGGATTCCCAGTGAAGAAGGGGAGACTTCTACCAATAATATTCCTCAAAGACTTTGAATGGCACTGTTCTTCAGGGATCCAGCAATTAAACACAGCTGATGCACAGCTCTCTCACCTTTTAACTAAAGGTCCACTCTGAGAGTTACACTTCCAGAAATGTGTCCACTGGGATAAATGATTATTTGTGCCTTTCAGGTTTGTGTGTATATGGTGTGTGTGTGTGTGTGTGTGTGTGTGTGTGTGTGTGAGACGGGGGGAAGGGTGAGCAGAGAGACAATGACAGGCAGAGAGAAGAAAAACAATGTGTGTTTCATTTTTAGTGTTTGATTATTACAAAATATCTCAGTTTAGAAAATAATTGTCTTTAATCTCACTTATGAATCTTTTAAGTTGCTAGATAATCTCTTAAATGGTGAAAATTTGTCCTTATAGTATTTCTATTAGTAAAGGAAGTTAACCTATTGCATTTTATATCCTCTAATGTGCTTTCTTTAATAATTAAGTTAAAAAGGACTCAAACAGTGCCTTTGTAATATCTACCAGATAATTTAAAACAGAAAAATTTAAAAATTCATAAATATAGCTGGACCTCGAATTACTAAAAAAAAAGTTTTTATAGATTTAAACCTGTTGATATTCACATTTAATTAAAGATGAAACTTCATAGAATACACATATAAAAGATATGTCAGGCATTGCTTAGTTTAACCCAGTCATACGAATTATGTGATCAGGTATTCAAAGGTATTGCTTCTGATAATACCCCAATTCTGAATGATACAAACTTAGAATTCTTGAATTTTATCAATGGCTTTCTAAATTACCAAGTGTCCTAGTTGTACTTTTGTTACTATGATAAAATGCTCTGACATTTATTCCATCATTTTGGGAAGGTCAAGGCAGGAACTCAAGCAGCTAGTCCTACCCACAGTGAAGAACAAAAAGAGAATAACACATTCTTGCTTATCTGCTTGCTCTCAGCTAGCTTTTTCCTGTATTATATAGTTCAGGAACCCCCTTAAAAGGGAATGATGCTGCCTACAGTGGACTGTTCCTTGCCTTACCAATTAATAATAAACATAATGCCTCATAGACATATCCATAGGCTGACCTGATCTAGACAATTCCTTAATTTAGGCTCTCTACCCTGGTAATTCTAGGTTGTGTTAAGGTAAAAGTTAAAAGTTAAGTAACACACCAAATTATATTAGTTTTTCTTGCCAGACTACATATAATTCCTATTTTTAGCTGGTCAGAAGTCCTCATATGTAGCTATCTGGGATTTTTATACAAGGTTCCAAAGTACTGTCCTCAGTCTGTTCTTCTCAGTTTTGTTTTGTTTTGTTCTTTGTACTTTTGTTGTTCTTTTATGTCATTTTGGCTGTTGATGTGTCTGGGATTTGTTTGGTTAGTTTGTGTGTTTTTGTTTATCTAACCAGTGTCTCTCTGTGTAGCCCTGGCTATCCTGGAACAGTCCCCCCTCAAAGTCACAGAGATCTTACCTCCTCTGCCTCCCAGGTGGTGGGATTAGAGGCATGTGCCACCATGCCCTGCATCTTCTCTTAATTAAAGAGAAAATACCGTGATTTTGTAAAATCATTATATTTACCCAATCTATCCTGGAACTTTGAGGTGGAAGATTCTTATACAGTTCTAAAATGCAACAAAGCATGTGCCTTCCTGGGACTTACCTTTTCTTTGAGATTTTTTTTTTTCTTATTTTTAAGGCATGGCTTTTCATGGTAAGTGCTAATTCTCTACCTAGAGCTTCATAGTAAATCTACCTCATTTTTAACCACTATTTTATGGTGTTGGTTGTGCATGGGGCTGGATGTTCAGATGGGAAGAAGCAAGAAAACAGGCTTCATCATTCGTATTTCCTTGACATCCTTGTGGTTGTTACTGGCTGTCTTTAGCACCCAGCCCTGCATTCTGCCTTCAGTTCTCTGAATTTCTGCCACACACTTTGATGGGTTAGTTTCCTTAAGTACAAAGCCCTCCATTGCAGAGCTAGGAAAGCTCTAGCATCTGGACTGAGTTTCCAGGGGCCTTTTAAATGTCACCTTGCCCTCTCTTGACTTAAGAGTGGCATTTAGGCGCCATTTGTTTAATGGAAATGCTCACCAGCAAACCAACTCATTCTGTTCTCTCAGATTGATGTTTCTGGTAATTCTGAAAATGCTGCCTCTATTTTCACTCTGTCCTCACTCTGTCCTCACCCTGTCCATATTTCTGAAAAACTCCCTGATGACTCCCTGTTCTCTCGACCTTCCCACGTGTTTTGACATTTTGATTCTCAGAACAAGGGAGCAGAAAGACTCAGTGCACCTGAATAATAAAAGAGTCACATTTATGTTTGACCTCAGCTGGACTGAAAATAACTTTTGTCATTGTTTTTAGCTATTCCTTTGTGTCACCCACTAAATGGAATCTTCAGTTTTAATACAACTTTACTGAAATACCATTTAAATGCCAGGCAGCCCTTTTATTTAAACTCCATAGTTTGATGATATCATGTGATCCCCTAAGATTTTTCTATTTTTAATGCCCTCTAGGTTAATATATGTTGTTATCAGTATGAATTTTCCTTCTATTTTAAAGCCAAATTATATTTGTGTGTACCATGTACACACACACACATACACACACACACACACATATTTTCTTCATCCATTTGTCTTTAGGTGGAATTTTTTCTTCTTTATCTTGGAATAATGCTATAGTAAGCATGGGAGTCTTCATATCTCTTGGAGATAATCTTATTTTTCTTGTATACATACCCAGAATTCAGATTGCGGTGTTGTATAGTGATCCACGTTTTAAATGTCTGAAAACTCCTACATAGTACTTTTTCAAGATACTCACAGTAATTTATATTCCCACCAACAATCTACAAGTGTTCCTCTTGTTCTCCTGACTATCATACTTGGTCTAACAAGTATGAAGTGATAGCCTGTGTTTTTTATTTGTACTGCCCTGATGATTAATGACATTGAACATTTTATCATAAACCTCTCGGCTATTTGTATTGTTTCTTTGAAAAGAATGTCTGGGGATTTAGCTCAATGATAGAACTTATACCCAGAAGGCAGAAGACTTTAGTGTCCAGCCTTGATGCTGAAATTTTTTTTTTTGGTTAAAAACCTTTACCATCTTTGAAATTTATTTGCTGTTCAATTGTATAAGCTTCAAGATATTTTAAATGTATTATAGACATATTGCAAATATTTCTTCCATTCAGGATCCCAATTTTTGTTTTTAACTTTTTTCTTCCTGTTGTGCAGAAACCTCTCCATTTGTTGTCAAAGAATATCCTCCTATAGGACTGAATGTAGGTCTGTTTCTTGTTGAATGGAAATTTGGGTTGTTTCCACATTTGACTTCTTAATAATAATCCAAGAATAGCTCTTTTCATTTATAAGTATTTTATGGGCAGATATTTTCATTCTTCTTCAATAAATAACTAAGAATGTAATTACTATGACATATGACAACTACATGTATAATTCCGGAAGATTGAGCCATGGTTGTTTCTAACACAGTCACTCTGATTTAAATTTCCATCTCCCTGAATCTTCATGAAGAAGCCTGTTCTAATTTCCCAACTTTACTCTTTCCAAGGTCTGTGAAGTGTGAGCTCACTCTGGTCTTGATTCGATTTTCCTTCCTGGTAGCTAATCATGTTGGGTGTTTGTCCATAATTTTTGTTCAGTTGTATGGCTTCTTTGGAAGAAATGTCTATTCATATCCTGTGTTTATTGTTTCAGTTAGATTTTTGTGTCTGTGCTGTAGAATTGGAAGAGGGTTCTTCTGTATTTATGTTCCTTCACCTGTTCAACACCCCTCTGGAATATCCAGAGAAATACTCTTCAAGTTTTGCCTTCTATGCAGAGCTGCCTGGTAGAAGGGCTTTAGTACTAGAAATTCCTTTCTTTACAGCTTCTTAGTTTTATCTTGGTGAATCACACATAAGATGCTTACACCTGTCACAGAGAGGAAGAACAACTGAGTTTGAAAGTCCTAATGCAAAGTCCTGTCTAGAGACTGTACCATTTTCTACCTACAAATTTTATAGAAAGCCCATGCTTTGCCTCCATATTACCTAGCACAGGGACAGCTGAACATGCTTGGTAAAATTTTGCTGGAAAATAGCCATGATCATTGTTTATACATGGGCCTAAAAGCCCCAAATACTTATTATCTCTCTGTGTGTGTATGTGTGGGCACATATGGTTAGAGGACAGAGTGGTTTGGAAATGGATTAGTAGGGGAGGCTAGTTGAACAGCAAGCTACAAGGTTCTGTCTGTCTATCACTGCCTGATGCTAGGATTAAAAACACATACCATGCCCAGATGTTTGTTTTTGTTTTCTCTCATGCTCTTGGGACTAAATGCAGTTCTTCATGTTTGCAAGGCAAGCACTTTACTGGGTAAGGCATTTCTTCAGCTCCTTTTATGTGGACCTTTATAGAAACTGTTTTCCAATCCCTGGTCTGGCAAGAAATATGGTGTCAAATGTTTGATTCTTTAACTTTCCAATGACCTGTATCTTTTCCATCACATCTGTCATAAAGCCATAGCAACTGCAAAGATACATTATTATTTATACTGAGATATTCTCTCTCAAAATAAGGCTCCTTGATGCCCAATTCTGGGGGCTAACAGAAGCCACCAGCCTGTTATTTTATTTGAATAATTAAATAAAAGGGTTTTTTTTTTCCACTTTACTCCAACTATCACAGTCTTCTCAGACAGCTCTGCCTTCTGAGAAGACACATTCCTTTTGGGAAACTGTGTGAACAGTTCAGTATCCCATCCACACCATCTCTCACACCCACATATTCTACTGTAGATAGCTTTGCTTCTTATTTCTAATGTTCATTGTTAGTAAAGAAACAGAATATGAAAGGGTTTTCCAGTTGACTGGGGGTCACACCTTAGATTTTTCTTGGAGTCAAGATGCAGGCCAGCAGGAACATAGCTGGGTGAGGAGATGCTCATGGTTTTATAATGAAGGAATAAGAATGAAGGCTCAGAGATGCCTCTTACCATTTTGGTCTCAGTGTTAATTTAATGAGCCTAGGATGTTTTTCATGTTGTTGAAGATCTCATCTGACAATGTCTATTCATTACCTTGTGGGACACCTGGCCTGCAATTCTCATTATACTGTGGCAGCCATTCTTATGGTCACTGTGGTTACTTTCATGTTACTGCTCTCATTGTGCTCTCATGAATGAGGAGGGATCAGGGTGTGAACTTGAACTTCCTGACTCTTTCTCTGTGTATGTTGTAAGGTAAAATGGCTGCAAAAGAAAGACAAAGGCTGTCAATAACTGACAAGAACTGAGAAGAGAGAGGAGCACAAGCAGCCTGTGGTAGGTGCTTGTTATCTAAGAAAGGCAATCGTGTTCTCCCTTCTGGCTAGGGTTCACCAGTCCCAAACCTGGGATTCTAATCACCAGATCTCATTACCACTTCTAGGAAGGTTGAAAGTCTAATACTGACACTGGAAAAGAAATTTCCACTTAGATTATTGGAAACAAAATCAAATAGAACATTTATTTCCACTAAAACAAAACAAACCCTCCCCCCCCAATTTTTTTTTTGATGCAAAATAATACTGGACATAAAGTCCAGCATGTGTGGTTTGTAACATCTTGTCTCAAGGCTCTGAATCTTCCCTCTGGAGAAGTACTTTCCTGGGAATTTGAACTTATATTTGCTCTCAACTAAAGACAGGTTCACTATTCACTTGAACAGCCATCAAATATTTGTCAAACAAGCCTCGTGTGTCCAGCGCTGAACAAGGATTAGAGATAAATGATAAAGAGCCCTGCTCTCAAAGTCTTGATCAAGTAAGATAGACCAACATGCCCTAAAATTATCCATGTTGAACAGATGCCAGATGTATCTCTTCATCCTGTCATGGATGAGCAGGAATATGATGGGGACTTACCAGATGAGAGGAATTTGGGAGTAAAGCCACTATATCTACAAAGTTAAAGACTGAACATGGGTACTAATGCAGAAAATAGTGGGTTCGGGTTCAGGCAAGCAGATAGACCAGCCACAGGCAGTTGAGTAGTCCTGTCTGTCAAGCAGTAGGTGACACAGTTGCACTTCAGCTCCAGGGATAGTCACGGAGTCCTCTACTTATCCATCCATGGGACAAGCACAGTTATTGCATAATAAGTTCATGTAAGGCCATGTTAGGGTCCATCACTATATGGGATACAGTTGGGGAAGCTTGGGTCTGGCATGTCTGGTAGGTTCATGGGTCTGGTTTCCCTAATAAGATTTTAATAAGCCCATGTGTGCCTATTGTTTCAGTTCACCCTAATTAACATATAGAATGGCTTCCTCTCCATTCCCAAGAATGAATCACAGGTCAATCTATGTTGTATCTGACAAACAGTGCAGTTTCAGGCTTACCCACAGTGACAGTCACCCCTTTCCTTTAAAATGGAGTCAAAAGCTACTTAGAAGATGTTGTCTCCCAAAGCTAGCAACAGCCAAAGCAAACACTATTTCGTACAACACAGCAAAATTTAAAGTAGGGGAAAGCCTGATCTCTTGGTTCTGCCTTGTTCTGTGTGACATAGAATTCCCTGCCATCCTCAACTTATCTCTGGCTTTTTCTGCATGGCTAACTTGCATTCAGAAGCATGTCGTGATCCCCCAAAAAAGGAACGTTGTACTTTGATATCATCTTGGTTTCCACAGCTGTGACACAGTACACTCTCATTATCCATACTGCTGGACATAAGAGAGTCAAGTAATTTTTAACTGTAACATAATTATGAAAGAAGAAGAAAGACTTAAACTAATTTTCATACTATGACAGTCTACCTATATTTAGAAAAATACAAAATTCCTCTTTTGGTTATATACTGAGCATCATTAACAACATTTTATTGTTCTTTCATTATTTCACTGTCTCTTATATAAGATATAAAAAGACAGGATGAACTTTAATACAGGACTTACAAAGAGAGAAATTTATCTTGTGAAATGAGTTTCTGTGTTACAGCTGCTGGATGAGGAATGTCAGCTCTTCTCTATTGTCCTGGTGCTAAGTCTCCTGTTAAATTGATGATGTTTTAAACAAAGCATGTAATTTGGGAATGACTTTGGAAATTCTAAGAAACTATTTAGCAAATGACAATTCACATCAGTTTCTTTTGAGATTCTTCCCCTTAAAAGTTCATTTACAAACCAGTCCTTTAATCCTAGGAATCCAGTAGATACACTTTGACCTCTCGGGCCCAGCACTATGTCTGGGGAACAGCAGAAAATTGGCTCCCTATTTTCACGGAGCTGATGTTCTGGTGAAAAGGTTGTACAGTTTACTGACAATTAATAAGTTCTAAGACTGTATGCCAAAGTCCAAAGGCAGTTAAAAAGTGGCATTTCTGTCACATATCGCTAGGAAACTTGACAATCCATTACTTTTCTCTTGGGTAAGTTCACTTTCAGCTGGTTCCTGAATGATGAGAAATTAGTAGCCATGTAAGGTTGTAGAGGACCAGCATTCCCAGGCTAGGGCAGAATTTTTAGAGTGATAAAGAAGCAGAGCCATTTTGTTATGCAGGGAGACAGTAAGTTTGCTCAATGTTGAGTCATTGGCAGTTCCAGGCTTTATGAGGCATTTGAGGGCACACTGAGAGCTTTGGAAGAGTTTAAAGATAGACATTGACTGATCTGCTTCTTACCTTTTAAACATTTTTGTTTTCCTTTTATGACTTAGACATCAAAGATCTGCTTGCTTTTCCATGTAGAGAAATGAAGGCAGTGATATTGTTTCTGTGGTAACCTGATTACTCCCAAGCATTACCTAAGTGTGGTGTGACATGTCAGCCACTGGGAAAACACCAGTGCCTAACTTCAGGACAGTAGGGTAAAAGGTCAGAACGAATATGTACTCTGTGCACCACAGGGCTTTCTGACTTTGATGCTGGTGGTATTTCAAAACTGAAAATTCTAAAGAGTTTTGGTTGGGAGAGGGGAAGCTAGAAACCATATGATGTTTATTACCATCCCCAGTATCTATTCACTCAATGGCAGATGCACCTTGCATCCATTTGTGACAACACAAAGGATCTCGAGGTATCATCTGATGACTAAGAATTCCAACCTCTGATGCCTAAAGACAGTGATTTTCAGGATCTCCAAGTCTGTTCTCATCATGTGCATGGTTCTAAAGTGTTTGTTCGCCTGCTACTGAGATAGCCAGCTTCCACCTTTGCCCCCAAAACACCTGATACTGAAGTAACCTCCTACTGATCCTTCAGTGTAACTGAGGGGAGCTAGGTGTGGGATTAGATGTTTTAAGCAGTCTAGGAAACAGAGAGAAGATAGTTTGATTGTTTTAGTTCAAAATGTATCAATTCAGATTATTTTTCAGTGTCCTAAAATTCTGAATCGTTAAAGTACCATATGATCTTTTAAGGTCCAAATAAATTACATCACTCTAGAGGTTAGCTCTGCTAAATTCATAAATTCATATATTCCCGCACACATGAACTACACAGGATGGCTTGTATTGCTCTCCACTGACACCTTGACCTCAAAGTGTGGTGCTTATCTGCTCTATGAATCGAATGAAGATTGAATTCTAAAGCAGGTAGTCAGATAGTCAAAGCTGCAGCCTGCACTCCATTCTGTATTACCAATAAGCAGTAATGGCTGACCATAGGTAATGAAACTAAGGTTGATTCGTTACCATACAATATTAATTATATAAAATAATGGACTACATTGTGATGTAATTATGCACATCTATCGTTTGCTGTGGCCCTATTCTTTCCGTCTTATACTCTGTTCCTGACCCTGCTAGTCTATTTGCTCTTACTTAGCTCCTACACCTACCACAAATTTTAAGTCTACAGAAAAAATACATATTTGTCTTTTTGAGTCTGGCTCATTTTTCTTAACACAGTGAACTCCAGTTTCATCTATTATTTAGCATAAAGGTGAATGTTTATTGAGTAAAAACTACATGCTGGATATTGTCAGTTTCTGTAATTTCTATGATAAAAATATGAGAGCATTTTGATTTTTTTAGCATTTCATATTCAGAGAGTTGAACCTAAATGTCTCACCAGGCTGGTAAAGAGGACAGTTGGGATTCATACTGAACTGTGCCTTGAGAAGCCACTCTCTTCATCCTCTGGGAAGCTTCCTCTCCAGCTGTTGACAACTGGCCATTTCACTCTTTTTTCATTAAGTCTGCTGCTTGATATTACTTGTGATCAAGGATGGTATTTTAGCTGGAAACTATTTTCTCATCAAGACCCAGTTCTTCATCCTGAAATATTAAGCTGTGAGTTTTTCTGAGGCCAAACATGGGGCTACTGTAGACACCTGAGTTAATACCCAGTGAACCTCTAGGGAAGGAGGAAAACACTTGAAATATGTCTCCTCAGGAACTCTTCAGGTTTCTTTGAACTTTAATCAATAGCACTAGCACTGGTCTGCTTCCTCCCTTGGTGGTCTTTTATTCACGCAGAAAGAGCACCCTTACTTTAATGGAAGTCAGCAGACCTGTGATGTTGCCACATTGCTGAAGGAAATCCTGGCCTTTCACCAGGAGGTTTCCTCTAGTTCTCTATTTGGGAAAACACCTTTGCTACAGATTAATTACAGGACTGTTTGTTACAAATTAAAATATATAAAATGCAACTTGTTACCCTCTGCTTTCTGTGTGTGTGTGTGTGTGTGTGTTGTGTATGTATGTGTGTGATGTATGTGTCTGTGTATGTGTTTCATGTATGTGTGTATGCTTTGTGTGGGGAAAGACATGTGTGTGCTTTGTGTATGTGTGTGTGTGTGCTTTGTGTATATGGTGTGTGTGTGCTTTGCGTGTGTATATGGTGTGTGTGTGTGTGTGTGTGTGTGTGTACAGATAAGCTTATGGGCAGAGGCCATAAGAGGAACTTGTGTGTCCTGCTCTGCCTTTCTCTGCCTTACTGCCTTGAGAACAGAAGCATGTTCTCACTTAACATGCTTCTCGACTGTCAGCCAGCAAACTCCAGTAACCCTCTTGTCTCCACCCCACTTCCCAACAGTCTTGGGCTTATCAGTATATAGGTGACTATATCTAGATTTTTACATCGATTCTGGGCATCGATTCAAACTCAGGACTTCAAGCTTGCACAGCAATCACTCTTACCCAACTAAGCCACGTCTCTAGCCCTTCTCTGTGTTTGCACGTTTGTGTGTGTGTGTGTGTTTCATGCTTTGGAAGAGTTCCCTGCAATAATCCAAAGACCAAGAGTAATGAGAGATATGTCTCCTTTTACTTCTGCCTACTGGTTCTTTCCTGGACTACTGGTAGAGTGAGCCTCTACCTTCAGTTGGCATATTCAGACCTGGCAGTGTGACTCTGTGCTGCTTAGAAAATAATCCAGTGAGAGATTTAGTTATCTGATCCCTTGACCAGCTCATGAACATAGACAAGTAGACTAGCATAAGCCTCAGGCAAATCAGACCAGACCAGACCAGACCAAATCAAACCACCACCAACAACAACAAAACCCAAAAGCCCTTAGGTCAGAATGTGGTGTGATAATGACACTGGTATCACTCACTAAGAACACAACCAGCTAAGCACAACTGTAAATTCACAAACATAAATGAAATTTCTTTCAATCAAGGAAGCTTCTCAGATATGCTATTAAAGGTAGTCTAACACTTGCACGTGTTTTATATAGCATTTGAAAATTCCATCAAGAGCTCGTTATTTCAAAATACACTAT
Organism: Tokudaia tokunoshimensis; assembly: GCA_036184795.1. Classification (NCBI taxonomy): domain Eukaryota; kingdom Metazoa; phylum Chordata; class Mammalia; order Rodentia; family Muridae; genus Tokudaia; species Tokudaia tokunoshimensis. The sequence continues at coordinate 104,170,633 of BTHU01000011.1, read as the reverse complement.
TTTAATTATTATAGGTAGGTGGTTCATTTTGAATACTCTTGATTTTTGTCAGGATTCAATCTTTAACAGTGCCCAACTCCCACCTAAGTTATATTTCTGTGACATGGGCATCAATTAAGTTTTTTTTCCTCTTAAAAAAGCAATTAAATACATCCTGTAGCATTAATAACACCCATTTCCACTTACGTTCACAGCACTCTTAGGGGAATACTACTTTGTAAATCTTGCTTTTCACGTTCTGGCTTAATTTTCTAGCTCTTAACTCCGCCTGCCCTCTAACCTCCTTAACACTGGGGCTCAGGAAAGTGATGACTTTAAATTTACGGTTGTTAAATAGATTGTTAATGACCAGAAGAGCCCATCAATCTTGCTGACCACAATTATATTTTAAAAAGAAGATGGTTAATTACCAGACCATTTTGTTGATGGTTATTTTAATCACACTGACTGCCCTTCTTGGCATGGAGAGCCATTAGACTGGAGAGGCAGGAGGCGGGCCATCGTGGCAAAGTGGTGCTGATACTGGAAATTGGACTCCAGAGAACAATTTGTCAGTTTGCTTAGGAGACACAAAGCTTACTTTGTTTTGCTCACATCCAACTGCTTGTTTGACCATCTAAAATCTTGTAGTTTTTCTCTCTCATTCTACTTCAGTTTGCATGTCATAGGTTCATTATTTAAGATAAATTGTTCTGTGTAACTCGATGATCCCAGAAGGGATTTGGCTAAATCAACTTGGGACTACAGATTATTGTCATGTATCCTTTGTAGCCTTTGAGCTTTCTTTCAACTTTATCCCATTAGCATTTTAGTGCAGGTATTTGTATAGTGTATTTGTGTGTGTGCATGTTAGCATGTAGATGGATCACATGTGTGAGTGTATGTGAAGGCTAGAGAAAAACTTCTGATGTCATCCTCAGGAATGTCATCAGTGTGCTTTGAAGTATGATCTTTCTTTGGCCTGGAACTCATTAATTTGTCTAGAATGGTTGTCCAGACATACAGAGGGATCTGCCTATCTGCATCTGTCACACTGAGTCACAAACGTGTGCCACCACATCTGAGGATTTTTAAATGGTGTCTTGGAATCAAGCAAAGTTCTTATGCTTGTAAAGTGAGCCCATTATCAACTGAGTTAGACCTCTTTGGATCCCCTATACACACTTTTAAGTCTTCATTCCAGCATTTGCCTTTATCTCTGCCCTTCAAAGCTGCTTCACTTTGAGGTTTGTTCAAATGAAGTTCCTCAGAGTCATGCAGTGTGAGTTTAATGTACAAGATAACTGTAAATATACAGCATTTAAAGAGATGTTAGCTTCATAAGGTGAGGGCACAACTGTATCCTGATACTGATGCCCATCAAAGTGATGTCTGATAAAGCCCAAGAGGCCAAGTTGCTCAAGTGAGGAAAGCCAAAAGGCATATTCCATCCCTGACATGCAGCAGGATATGAAATGTATACATGGTAGATTCTTTAAATGAAGGAATTAGTTGAAATTTGATGGCAATGCATGTGATTCTCAGCTTTTTTCGTTTCTTTGTGGTGTTAGGGAGTGAATAACCCAGAATAGTTATTCCCCTTATATTGTCCTGTATTCTTCTGACTAACAATGAACACAGTTCTATTTGGAACCTGACTCAACAACTACTGCCTTTACCAACTTTGACCTTCATAGAGAGCAATGCCTCCATTTCCATATTGCATATCTTATGGCTTTGGTTAACTGTTCATACTCTTGCCTTGGTATCCTTGAGAGTATACACAATTTCTGATTGAGATTACCTCTCACAAGTGCCAACGGTTATCCTGCCATTCACAGCCCTTTACCTTGGAAAACTAAAGGAATCTTGAGTTAATTATTTGCCTGTAGATTGTCTAGCACTGGGAATGTAAGTCTTTGGTGTGGGTTAGTCCATGCTCTACCCATTGGGATACTGTCTTAGTCACTGTTCTATTGTTATGAAAAGACACTATGACCATTGTAGCTCTTATAAATGAAAGCATTTAATTGGGGGGTTGCTTACAGATTTAAAGGGTCAGTTCATTATCATCATGGGGGCGGGGCATGGTGGCAAGCATGGTGCCGAACAGAAGCTGAGTGCTACATCCTAATCTATAAACAGAGAAGTAGAGATACTGGGCTTGTGTGAGCTTCTGAAACCTCAAAGTTCATCCCCAGTGGCATACTTCCACCAACAAGGCCATACCTATTCCAGTAAGGCCATACCTTCTAATCCTTCTAATCCTTTCAAATAGTTCCACTACTTGGTGACTAAGCATTCAAATATATGAACCTATAAGGTCAATTCTATATGTAAATAATATCGAAAAAAATCTCAAACACAATTAAAAGCAGTGCTTAATTGGAGAAATCCTGAGACCTTAGGATTCGGCATGAGGTTTTCAGGAGGGATATAGTAATTAGCATTTCTAAAAGTAGCCTGAACTATGTTATTTTTCTTTTCCCTTTTATTCATTTACTCTCTCTTTCACAGAGCCCTTGCAGCAATAGTATTTAGGAGGCCACACCTAGAAATTCTGATTTAGATTCTTAAGCTACATAAACATGTTTTGTTAATTTCAAAGTAGTAATAGACTGATCGAATTTGTTCCCACTTGGAATGAGAATTAACTTAAACATTTTCTCACAGAAACAAAAAGGTGAATTTCAGACCTTTTAGGAAATGGGTAGATGTAGCACTGGGTATTCAGGAAGCCAAGACCAATCTCTCTTTAACCGTGTCTTGTGGGTTAGAAAACAGAAGGATTCAGGACACCAGATTCTGTTCCAATGATTGGATTCTAAAATGGATTTCTAGAGTGAGGGTCAGAATTATGTTTAGGATTATCCTACTGCAGCATGTGTAGATAACAAATTATGAAAACCCATAAAAAAAGAAAGAAAGAAAACCCATGACAGAAGCCCTTGTGATTCCTTTCAAGGAATTCTTGGTCACCCTCCAAAAGAAAATCACATGCTCTGACCAGGGGGCACTTCCAGGAGCTTCTCCATCTCTAACTTCTCCAAGAAGTTAACTCTCTACTTGGAAATCATAAAGTAACTGACAGATCAGACCTTGCTCTCTGACATTTAATATTACTGTGTCTCAGTGCCCTATGATTTTGCTGCCAATTAACTATAATGTGGTATTTTGAGAGCCATTTAGATATGTTATTTTTTAATGATCTCCTCATTGAAAGCCTAAAGCTTTCCCTGGGATTCTCATCAAGGTTTTCAATGAAAAAGAGGGATGATATCAAGCAAGAACTAATAAGTGCTATAAAAAAAAAAGTAACACATTATCTTTGCCAAGAGAAGGAAAAGAAGCAACGCATGTCCCTGCCAGCGTGTGTCCTCTCAGTAGAATTTCACACAGACTATTGCATGATGGCTGCAGACTCTTCTCAGTGATTGTAGGTACTTATGAACCCATAAAGAATTCATGTCTCCTTAGTGAGCACAAAGGATGGTGTGCAGTAAACGTCCTAAGCCTCTTTGAGGGGAGTCAGGAGAGGAACAAAGGCTCTAGTTTCATTTATAAGGAGTATAGGTTCTTCTGAAGAACAGAAATGGCTAAGCCATCATTCTCTGAAGAGTCATTCACTATTCTTGGGGCCTTATCCATGTGGTTTAATTGGAAGTATGAAAAAGTTTCATTTAATGTGACAATAGTTTTCCTAAATGGTTTATGGTTACTGTGCTGAATTTATTACCTTTAGGCTCTCATGGATTAACTTTTTAGGAATCAATTAAACAAGCAAATCCTTGGGAAGTGACCCATATTATCATCAGAATCTTAAAAACAGTTGGGGATGAATAGTATCTGGGTGGTATGTACCAATAAAAAAAAATGTAGCACATTATCTTTGCCAAGGCTGACTATTGCGATCTGCTATCTAGTCAACTTCGCCTTAGCTAAGGTCCAAGCATTTGGACGATCTTTGTAAATTATCTCAGGCAGCATACTGAGGTCAAAAGTAAGAGAGTCTAATGGAGAACACATGAACCAAGAAAATCTTTAAAAAGGTTGTATTGGGTAAGCCATATCACCACTGGAGAGTAGGGCACAGCCCAATCTCGATGGTATTTGCCCACCCCCTCAAGAAAGTTAAAAAGAGGATCAGATATCTTTTTTCTTTTTTTTTCTAATTTGAAATTCATGTTTAGATAAAAGAAGGGATTTGGGTTGGGAAGATGGCTAGGCAGGTGAAAGTCATTTTTACACAAACTTGAGGACCGGAGTTCAAATCCCCAGGTCTCAATGCTGGGTGTGTCATGAGTGTCTATAACCCTGTTACTATGGAGTAGAGACAAGTGATCACAAGGGCTTGCTGGCTACCAGTCTAACTGAAAAATTATAAACTCCAGCCTTGTCGAAAAGCCATTTCAAGGTAATAATGCAGAGAATAATAGGGCTTAACCTTCGATGTCCTCTATCTCTTACACATGCATGCATGCTCATACACTACACATGTGCATACACATACATGTGTGCATACACACACATGATACATCTTTTTATAAAGTTTTATGCACTTTGAATAAATCATTTAACCAATAAGCATGAGGTCCTAGGTTGACTCCTTGATAGCTGCAAACACACACACACATACACACACACACCTTGACATTTTTACTTCAGATACTTTATAATATACAGTATTTACCAGTAAGTAATACACAGGCATCATTATGAAATTGGGAATGAAATAAGAATAATGGTGATTGCTCTGTAATTTTCTTATAATATTTCTGTGCTTTCATACAGGATTTTGATGGCTGTACCACTTGAAAAGCTAAAGCACATTAACTCAGTCTCAGATTCACATGTAATATAGACACACTTTTCTCCTTATTAAACAACAATACAAAAGCTTAAGTTTTATTTTTTGTTTTTGATTTTTGTGAAATGGGCCTCTTGGTATGTACCATGTATGAGGTTTTTAAAATGATAGATTAGTAAATTCTAGATACTCAATAGATAGTTAGGTAGAATGTCCAAGTCTGAATTACTGGGTGTAAATTTATCAATAGCCAACTTGTGAATGAAAGAACACTCCTCTCTTTCTTCTTAGAGATTTCCCTCATGGCAATAGAATCCTTGAAATCCTCAGGGAACAAATTGGGGATAAAAGTTAGAAAGCACACCCGGCTTATTTTCCACGCTCTGAGCAGACCCAAGAAGAAAGACTGAATTTAATCAAAAAAGATTTTATTGATGAAGGTATCTCTCCTCCAGGCTAAACTTTGGCCCCTGCATGCTAATAAACCATCTCATTTCTCAGAAGTAGCCTTCTGCATAAAATCCTAGGAGAGACCACAGGCAGAATACATCTCCCGGAGAGGGACTCTCAGACGATCAATCAGATGTCTGTAAGGTCTCTACTGTCCCTAACTGAGGTAGGAGGCACTTGGCTAGCTTTAGGCTGCCTGTGGTTTAATTTTTGAGCAGTCATCTGAATGCCTTTGGATGCTTAAGAGTTCCACTGCAAAACTCAGCCCCCTGCCTGGCTCCTGCCAGCTGAGGTCTCCTAGGGTGGGGGTGGGTGGTCATCTGCACCCTGATGTTTATGCCTATCTTATCTGCACATGTGGAAGTTTTACTGCCCAATTATGAAGATGAACAATTTGCAGCGTCCAGATTTTATGGCCACTAATTAGTAACCTGTTTGTTCCCTTTTAATCTGTGATTGTAATAGGGCACCACAACATACAGGGGTTTTTTTCTGTTGTTGTTGTTGTTTTGTTTTGTTTTTTTGGGGGGGGATTAGCCTTTCTGCCTGTGGCAGCCAGAGAGAGCCTTACTTTGTACTTTCAGATTACCAGCAGACCTGAAAAACAGTAATAAAGGGGTATTTAAAGGGGCAGGCTGCATCCTGAAATCCTCAGTCTTGGCTCACATCAGGAATTGAGTTCCCATTCTCATCCGTAGCTGCAAATGGAAGTTCTTCCCTAAAGATGATTTTCAGAATCTGGGGCACAAAGTATAAAGCTAGAGAGTTTTTGAAGCTGGTGGTCCTTCTCTGCTCTTTGTATTTCCAAAGATCAGCAGTGGGGGGTCATGCACAGGGCCATAGTATTTGGTGAGGGTGGCAAGTGATGAGAGATGGCTTGGGGTACTTGGTTTATGTTCTTGATCAGTGATTTCCTTACTTTCGTTTTATCTCTTGTCTTTTATTTCCTGCCTCCCTTTCCCTTTAACTCAGTCTTGGCTTCTGGCTAGAGGTCATTTCCAGATTTGTCATTCATATCTGCCTCCCATTCTGGAAAGCTTGTACCACATTTTCTGACAAATTAGTGAGTGGTAATACATATTTTCTTTCCAGATACCTCAGATAGACATTCTAATGCTGTCTCCACGGCCTGTGAGAAGAGCTGCTTAATGGTCCCAACTACGGAGAGTGTACATCCTCTGCTGAGAATGGACACTGCCTTTTCTTCTTTTATTTTCTTTTTTTCCTAAATGGCCACCATCAGGGAGTTTGTATTTGAAATCACCATGCCACACATATGGTAGGATATGGAGCCCTTTGCTCCGTTGTGATCTTTCTTTGGTTGGCAATGTGATATGCAACCATAGAAGCATGGGAAGCTTTAGGATGCTGGCATCTTTAGAGATAGAAAATGTAGCCAGAGCTTGCCTGGTGGACTTGCTGCCCCCACATAGGTTTTTGTCCTTGATATGGTAACTTTCTTATCCTTGCAAGCAAATGCCAGCATTGGCTTTTATTGAATGAGTTCTAGAAGTCACAAATGTTCTCTGGTCCAAGGTCTACCTCCCTGCTGATACTCACCCTGAATGGGTGTATGCTCTTAGAAATCATAAAGGGAACATGGCGGGTGTCTGTAATTCCCAGTAGAAAACTGATTTAAAAAAAAATGAAAACAATGTCCTTCATGTAAGCCTCCAGGCTCCCAGGGAGAGAAGTAAAAGAAAAACATACTTGTTGGTGAGACCCTAGGCATATGTATTTCAGAGAAAAAGAAAGGAAAAACATAAGTCAGGGTTCAAAGTAACAAAGGTTTGCTGAGGAGATGCAGGACAAGAGGCTAGATCTTGAAATATAGTGATCAGATATCACAGTTGCCACAAACCCAAATCCAATAGACTGCAGTTGCTAGCTCCTGGCTCACCTATGGGTGCTCAGAATAGCCTGATGTAAACCATACCAGAGATGCCAATAGTTGGAAAACAACCAAAGGTCAGGTATCATGCACCTTCTAGCAGTCTGTTGGGGCTGTTTCAGAGAGTATTTTTCTTCCTGGGATTATTCTATCCTAGACTCTCTCAAGCAGAGAGGGCACAGGGTTTCTCCCCACTCCCAGAATCTCTCAGTGATAAGGATGTACATTAACAGTATTTGAGGTTAAATTGAGGCATGCAGAAGCTGAGAGGTGGATGGCTGAGCCCAGTGTGCATCCTCTGTCTTCCTATGAGTGCCTCCACTAAATATACCTGGGGAATCTCCAACTAATCTTAATGGCCAATTGGGGAGCTTTCTCAAGACACATAAGAGCAGGGAAAGAGAAACAGAGAGGGGCATGTCTGACATTTTCTTTACTTAAAAACATCAAAATAAAATTATCAAGTCTATTTCAGAATGCTGATTCTGTTTTGCTGTAATTCTGGTTAGCTGAAATATGTTTAATTGTCTGAAAAATACAATGTCAGGAATATTTGGCTCTTATTTTATTTTATTCTAAAAGTTGATTGGGTTCTAAGTTTAAACTCTTTTGGATATAATATCAAATATTAAGCAGAAACTTTAATATCACTGTGAACCAGAACTAATACAGAGCTGCCCCAAGACTATCATGCTATACTTTCTGTTTAGTATTTTCTATTGCTTCCCGTAGCAATCCTGGCAGTCCACTGGCAGTCTATAAGGTCCTCTTGTTGAAGTGGGGAAGCACAACTCTACTGCCCTTCTTCAACATAAGAGGAAGAGAACGCAAACTTAGCACTTTCTCAGCAGACTTTGGTAGCTTAGTATTAAAAACTAAATTATAGACATGTATAGCCAAACAGTGGATGGAGTGTGGGGATTCTTACAGAAGAATAGGAGGGAGGATTGTGGGTTCCAAAGAGTATGGGAACTTCATACAAGAAGACCAACAGAGCCAACTGACCTGTACTCTTGGGGGCTCTCAGAGTCTGAACCACCAACCAAAAAACATGACCTGGGTTTGAACCTATGCCTCTCTGCATATCTGTAGTATTTGTGCAGCTGGATCTTCATTTGGATCCTGAACAGCTGGAACAAGGGCTCTCCCAAAAGCTGTTTGCTGGTACATGGGATATGTTCTACTATAAGAGAAAATGCTTAGCCTTGCAGAGACTTGAAATGAGAGGATACCCAGAGGGGCCCCTACCTGCCCAGAGGAGAAGAAGGGAGAAGGGGAAAGGATTATGGGGAGAATGACCAGGAGGGGGGCAGTGAGAGGCATGTAAAATGAGGGTAAGTAAAAAAAAAATAATTAAATTAAATTAAAACAAAAAACTAAATTCAAGTAATGTAAAATAACTTTTTTTCTTTTTTTTATTAGATATATTCTTTATTTACATTTCAAATGATTTCCCCTTTCCTGGATCCCCCCTCCCCAAAAGTCCCATAAGGTAAAATGACTTTTCAAACTTTAATTCATCTCCCCCCACCCCCAATTTCTGGTTTCAATCAAAATAAAGTTACCATTAGGAAAGTTCTGTGATCTTGATTTGTTGTTGTTATAAATATAGCTAGAGGTGTGCAGGTAATGTTGCCAAACATTATTTATATATACATGTGTGTAGGTACATATACACTAACATGCACATACAACTTTATCACAAATTTTGTTGATGAAAAACTGTATCTTCTCACAATTTATACATAATCATAAAATATATATTCACCTTTGCAGTGAGTTTCGTAAAGCCAATTTGATTTTCACACAATGCTTTGTTGATGTTGAATTTCTATATCTCTGGTCAATCTGGTTATAATGTAACTATGATCCGAGAAATTCAGCTATAATTAAATGCTTAGTTGCTATCCAGTTAGACCCTCTTCCTCATCACTGACAAACAAGTGTGCTTGAGATATGAATGTTTATTGATACCTTTGTTTATGTAACATGCAAGACAAATGTGAAATGACAAAAATTCATTACAAAACCAAACTCATTTGTCAATGCATGAGTGACTCTTCTGGTGAATATTTAGTTTAGAATACTAAATATTTCTGCACTATGTACCCTCTAAGAGTTCTAGACACAAAGTGCTTTTAAATTCAATGTATAATATGGTTTTCTTAAGGCTAGATAATCAAGAAAATAATGAATGGGGTATGGTTACCAATTCTGTGACATGAAGTACATTGTCTTGCCATACCTAATTTCATGCTGCTTGCTTATTGTCACAATACACAGAGTTTGACAAATGTGGCCAAATAGTATGTTACCTTATCTCTCTTCCACCACACCAATACAATAGACCCACCCACCCAGTAGCACAGAAAAGAATAAGGCATAGTTACGATGTAAGAATTCTGAATATTTTTTCATCTTTGTTTTTAGTAAGTATTCAATTATAACTTACATAACTTAATTAACAATGGTTTTAAGCAGCTTATAGATTTTTCTGAAGTTAAACAAACAATTTTGTGAGCTAGTACAAGATAGTTCCAACTCATTCTAACCTACTTATGTGGATCCTGAAATCAGAAAGAAGCCTTCAATATTGGAAAGAATCGAAGTTAAATCCAAGATACTCATTTATATTTTGCTTTGCTTCCACCTTGTCCCCAGCAAAGCATTCACAACCCAAGTTCATTTCTTATTTTTAACCTCTTTTTTTTCTAACTATTGTATTGATTCGGGCAACTACACACCAGCTTTTGGCTTGTGTATCTGATGCTAAGAACTGTGCCTTGTTTGTTCAGTGAGAGCAGGGACAACCTGGGCTACTTTATGACACCTTGGTCAGTGAACTAGGGAGTTGGATATCATACATTTGGAGGAAGAGGCCTCTTGCCAGACAAAACACCTGCCTGTCTCCTCCCCATGGGGTTTGTGTTTCTGCACATTCCTCAGGATAATATGAAGTCCTTGGAAGGTGCCACCCTCTCTGGTCATCTACACACTCTGCTTGTAAGCTTTTTCATAATTAGTTTGTATTGTGAGTGTGAGTCATCTTGAGACTGAGACAAATTAATGGTACAGAAACTAGATTCTATTGCCAAGATTGCATTTCTCTGGCAGGTATCATTTCACAGATTTCTTAAAACTCAATCACTGGCTGAAAACCTGTTGTTGGTTGTTGGTGAAAACTGCATGGTAATGATCTCTTTTCCTATTAACTTACTTTTGAACTTAAACAGCAATATTATTCCCTCCTTGTACCCACCTAATTGAATGCTTGAATGTCAACATTTCAATAGTTAGTTGCAATGATTTCATGAAGTATGCTAGCTTCATTGTTTCAGAACACTCATCTGTAAATTGCTTCCTGCATTTTTTCTTCTATAGCTCCAACACATCAATGTTCATATCCTACTTGTGTGGATCCCCAAATCAGCAATCAGCCCCCAAATATTTTTAGGACTTTACAATTTACCAGCAATGGTTCTATATTGAATTCTGGCCTTTAAAATGGTGGCAATTATACGCATAATGCACAAGGTGGTCAGCTCACATCCAACACGGTTTAAAACTGGGGGAAACTACAATGGCCATGAAAAAAGAAGGTAGCCATAGGAGTTCTTCCTGGGAAGAGTTTTGAAGTACCCGATGCTAAACTTTCATCTTTCTATCCTGTGATAATATTATTTAGTAACAGAAAGATTGCCCCCATCTTGCTGGTTATCAGCAAGAAACAGCCCCATTATTACCAATTCAAAAGTTATAGGAGAACATGTTTTCCTTATCTTACTATTTTGACTTTAATTAACTATGCATTATGTATTTGTGGGATATCCTTAGTATAGACAATAGCCAAGCATTGATCTTACAAACTCTAATATCCTCTCCTGCTTTTTAACCTTTCCTTTTCTGACTTTAATTTACTCTTCATTATATATTTATCGTGGAAAAAAAGTTACATACAGAGAAAGTAAAGATAATTCGAAGTTTCAGTTTTATCCTAGATGATATGGTTTGATAGACTGGCTTTGGGAGTCTTAGCTGAAACTTTTTAACTTGGTGATTATCTGTAAGCATTTATCCCTATCTGCATTCCTCTAGGAGCCTCAGTTTGCATCAGTCTACAGGCAGGGTGCATGTGATGCCCTAAAGTTAAACTCCCTCCTGGAATAGTAGAACCCACTCTCTATGCCAGTTAAAAGTACTTTCACTGACAAACTTGTCTATTTTCCTTTCTTAATGTCTCTTTTAAAATCGACTTTCATTGAATTACTTATCTTTAAAATTGACTTTTTTTTATTTTTTATATTTTTATTTACATTCAAAATCATTTCCCCTTTCCCGTTTCCTCCCTCCCCGAAAGTCCCATAAGCCCCCTTCCCTCCCTCTTTTCCCCATTCAACCCACTCTTGCTTCTCTGTCCTGGCATTCCCCTACATCCAGTCTTTCCAGGACCAGGGGTCTTTCCTTCCATCTTCTTGGAAATCTATTGATATGCGTATTGTGTCTAGGGTATTCCGAGATTCTGGGTTAATATCCTCTTATCAGTGACTGCATACTATGTGTGTTCTTTTGTGATTGGGTTACCTCACTAAGGATGATATTTTCAAGTTCTGACCATTTGCCTAAGAATTTCGTGAATTCATTGTTTTTTTGTTTTTTTGTTTTTTTTATTTTATTTTATTTTTTTAATTTACATTCCAAATCACTTCCCCTTTCCCGTTTCCTCCCTCCCCGAAAGTCCCATAAGCCCAATTCCCTCCCTCTTTTCTCCATTCAACCCTCTCTCCTTACTCTGTCCTGGCGTTCCCTTACATCCAGTCTTTCCAGGACCAGGGGTCTCTCCTTCCATCTTCTTAGAAATCTATTGATATGCGGATTGTGTCTAGGGTGTTCCGAGATTCTGGGTCAATATCCCCTTATCAGTGACTGCATACCATGTGTGTTCTTTTGTGATTGGGTTACCTCACTAAGGATGATATTTTCAAGATCTGACCATTTGCCTAGGAATTTCATGAATTCATTGTTTTTAATTGCAGAGTAGTATTCCATTGTGTAGATATGCCACATCTTCTGAATCCATTCCTCCGTTGAGGGACATCTGGGTTCTTTCCAGCTTCTGGCTATTATAAATAAGGCTGCTATGAACATAGTGGAGCATGTGTCCTTATTGCATGCAGGTAAAGCCTCTGGGTATATGCCCAGGAGTGGTATAGCCAGATCCTCCGGGAGTGTCATGCCCAGTTTTCTGAGGAACCGCCAGACTGCTTTCCAGAGTGGTTGTACCAGCTTGCAATTCCACCAGCAGTGGAGGAGTGTTCCTCTTTCTCCGCATCCTCGCCAACAACTGCTGTCTCCTGTGTTTTTGATCTTAGCCATCCTGACTGGTGTGAGATGGAATCTCAGGGTTGTTTTGATTTGCATTTCCCTAATGACTAAGGATGATGAACATCTCTTTAGGTGCTTCTCAGCCATTAGATATTCTTCAGGTGAGAACTCTTTGTGTAGCTCTGTACCCCATTTTTTAATAGGGTTACTTGCCTCTCTGGAGTTTAACTTCTTGAGTTCTTTGTATATATTGGTTATTAGCCCTCTGTCGGATATAAGGTTGGTAAAGATCATTTCCCAGTTAGTTGGTTGCCGCTTTGTCTTTTTGACAGTGTCTTTTGCCTTGCAAAAACTTTGTAATTTAATGAGGTCCCATTTGTCTATTCTTGATCTTAGAGCATAAGCTATTGGAGTTCTGTTCAGGAAATTCTCCCCTGTGCCCATATGTTCAAGGTTCTTCCCTAGTTTCCCTTCTATTAGTTTCAGTGTGTCTGGTTTTATGTGGAGATCTTTGATCCACTTAGAATTGAGCTTAGTGCAAGGAGATAAGAATGTGTCAATTTGCATTCTTCTGCATGTTGACCTCCAGCTGAGCCAGCACCATTTGTTGAAAAGGCTATCTTTTTTCCACTGGATGGTTTTAGCTCCTTTGTCAAAGATCAAGTGACCATAGGAGTGTGGATTCATTTCTGGGTCTTAAATTCTGTTCTATTGATCTACATGTCTGTTACTGTACCAATACCATGCGGTTTTTAACACTATTGCTCTGTAGTACAGCTTGAGGTCCGGGATACTGATTCCCCCAGAGGTTCTTTTACTCTTGAGAATAGTTTTAGCTATTCGGGGTTTTCTGTTATTCCAGATGAATTTTTGAATTGCTCTTTCTAACTCTATGAAGAATTGAGTTGAGATTTTGATGGGGATTGCATTGAATCTGTGTATTACTTTTGGTAAGATGCTCATTTTTACTATATTAATCCTGCCAATCCATGAGCATGGCAGATTTTTCCATCTTCTGAGGTCTTCTTCAATTTCTTTCTTCAGAGACTTGAAGTTCTTGTCATACAGATCTTTCACTTGTTTGGTTAGAGTCACGCCAAGATACTTAATATGGTTTGTGGCTATCGTGAAGGGTATTATTTCTCTTACTTCTTTCTCAGCCTGCTTATCCTTTGAGTATAGGAAGGCTTCTGACTTGCTTGAGTGACAAAATTCAGCATCCTTTCATGCTAAAGGTCTTGGAAAGATCAGGAATTCAAGGCCCATATCTAAACATAGTAAAAGCAATTTACAGCAAACCGGTAGCCAGCATCAATCTAAATGGAGAGAAACTTGAAGCAATCCCACTAAAATCAGGGACTAGACAAGGCTGCCCTCTCTCTCCATATCTTTTCAATATAGTACTTGAAGTTCTAGCTAGAGCAATTAGACAACAAAAAGAGGTCAAAGGGATACAAATTGGAAAGGAAGAAGTCAAACTATCACTATTTGCAGACGATATGACAGTATACATAAGCGACCCAAAGAACTCCACCAGAGAACTCCTACAGCTGATAAATGACTTCAGCAAAGTGGCCGAATTCATTGTTTTTAATTGCAGAGTAGTATTCCATTGTGTAAATATACCACATCTTCTGAATCCATTCCTCCGTTGAGGGACATCTGGGTTCTTTCCACCTTCTGGCTATTATAAATAAGGCTGCTATGAACATAGTGGAGCATGTGTCCTTATTGCATGCAGGTAAAGCCTCTGGGTATATGCCCAGGAGTGGTATAGCCAGATCCTCCGGGAGTGTCATGCCCAGTTTTCTGAGGAACCGCCAGACTGCTTTCCAGAGTAGTTGTATTGAATTAGTTATTTTTAAAATTGATTTTTATTGGATTAGCTCTTTGACAATTTCATGTCTCTTAAAGAATATTTTTATTTCAAAGTTCTAGTCAATGGATGGATAAGTACTAAAAATATGTTGTAAGTGTGTGTGTGTATGTGTGTATGTGTGTGTATGTGCACTTGTGTGTATGTGGCATGTATATGATGCATATGCATGTTTAGAGTATGTACAAGTATGTATATGGGATATGTGTGATGTCTGAGATATATCTGTTTAGTACATGTGTATATGTATATGTATTTGGAGTATATGTTTGCTGTGTATGTGGAGTATGAGTATGTATGTGTATATATATGTATTTGAAGTGTGTCTTTGTATGTAGTATGTGAGTAAGTATGTAGGATATTTGTGGGGGGCATACATATGCATATGGAGTATGTGTATATGGTTGTGAAGTGTGTATGGAGGATGAGTGTATGTATATGTGTGGAATATTTGCATGAGTGTGATATATATGTGCATGTGTATGTATATATGCTGTGTATATCGTATATTGCATATGTGGTGTGTGTGTGTAGCATGTGGTATATATGCATGTGTGTAATATATGTGGTATTGATGTGAGGTATATGTATATGAGCATGTGTGGGTATTATGTATGTGGTATATATGGATGGGTGGGTGGTATATATGGTATGTGCATGTGATAAATGTGTGTGAGTATCTGCCTACTAACACTCTGTCTTATTGCCTCCAGACAGGTCTCTCACTGTCTTATATAGGGTTTCATTGCTGAATAGACACCATGATGATGACAAGTCATATAAAGGAAAATATTTAATTGGAGCTGGCTTACACTTTCAGGAGTTTAGTTCATTATCTTCATGGAAAGAAGCATGATGGTATACAAGCATGCATGATGCTGGAGATGGAGCCAATAGTTCTACATCTTGATCTGCAAGCAGCAAGGAGGGAACCATGTTCCACACTGAATATAGTTTGTGCATAGGAGACCTCAAAGCCTGCCCCCAAAGTGACACACTTCCTCTATAAACACCATACCTACTCCAACATGGCCATACCTCCTAATAGTCCCTCTCCCTTGGGCCAAGCATTCATACATATGAATCTATGGGGCCATTCCTATTCATACAATCACACTCACTAACCTGGATGTAAGCTGGCAGAAAACAAGACCCAAATATCCTCCTCTCCCCCACCCCATGCCTACCTCTGACATTGCAGGCATGCATGTGCCCATGCCACACTTTTTTTTAATCTATGTGTTGAGGATTGTAACTCAGATTATCATGCTTGTACACAAACCCTTTTACTCACTGAGCCATCTCTGTAGCCCTACACACTTAAAAAGACAATTGAAAAACTTATCTAATCTAATTGATCATACATATAGTCAACAACTTGTAGTAATTGCAACTAGCCTCTATAGAAGCAAGTCTCTGTGTTCTTCATTTATCCCTGCTTTGTGGCACCTGTCCACTTAACCACATGACTATAGTGCAGATAAAGAGATACATTTTTATAAATTGGCAGTCAAATGTGTTTAACATCATGATCAATGACAAATATTTGTGCATTACGTACCCTTGTTGTGTGTAGGGACTAGATCCATGAGTTTATGCCTTTCTTTCTTTTGGAGTACTGTGAAGTGCCTAAACTAACAGTAGCAATGATACTCTAATGATATTCTACAGTGTTGGTGCACAATGGATTATCACATTTTATATTCTGTACCTACTCTTTCCACCTTAGTGTGAATCTCTAGAAGTAACCAGAGCATCCTGTCACTGTCTCTAATGTTGAAGATTACCAGACCTGAAGAAGATGCTCACTGACCTAGCATTCACATAAACATGCCATAACTGCTTCTCTTCTTGCCATTGGAACAGCAACAGCTAATGGGTTTTGATGACTCCCTGTTGCTTCACCTCTCCCAAATCTCTTAGCTGTGGTAAACTCATTTAGTCTTCCCAATACTGTCATTCATAACCATTGCTGTTCTCCCAATCTGATAGATGAGCAACCTGAGGGGCATAGAAATTCAGTACTTACTCAGGATAAAATAGCTAGTAAGACCTACCACTGTGAGCAAGACAGTCCAACTTCTGAGAACCTGGGATCAGAACTGCATGGGATTATAATTGCTGCTCTCTAATGGAGAATGTGCATGAAGTTTAGAAGCAAGATTGATCTGGACAGGCATGTTTCTTTCTGCCCTGAGAGAAACATGTGATAGAAATCAAATGGTTGGGGCAGCTGTGTAAAACAAATGGATGGTAAAGAATCTTTTGGAATGATTTAAGATGGAAGAATAGAACAGAGAGAGAAAAGCAACCTCAAGGCCCTGGGGATTTAAAGGATTTCTAATATCCTGGCAATAATGTAAAGAGGACTACTGACCAATTAGTAGCCAGCAAGGTAAGAGAGGCTAGAGACTAAGGTGGCTCCAGTGCCTCTAGATCTTAGAGCCCGAGTGAACAGGTGCACAGAGAGGCCACAGGCCCCGCCCAGGACATCTCATAGAAGTTTCTTTTCTTTTGTTTAATGTGTATTTTCCGTTTATTTCTCCATCAATGTCTCCTCTTCTCATTGTTCCTTTTGGTGAATGCTACCTTGCTGTGAGGAAAAATTATTTTTTAGTTAAACCATTGAATTTTTCATTAGTCAAGCCAATGAATTAAAGACAGTATAATTCAGCCCAAATGTCCTTTTGAAAGCATGCAAAGAACTAATAAACAAATAAACAACAACAATTAAGAACAACAACAAAACAAACAGACAGAAATTCCTGGAGAGAACCCATTAAGCCAGGTGCTAAGGCAGTCCTCCTTCATGATGTGTCATGAACAATCTACTTTCTATTTATGAGCCCAGCAGTTGATGTGACGTGACTGTCACTACAATGCTAGTGTAAATATTGGACCTGGGCCATGTTATTAGCTCTATTTTCCACCAATTTCATTGGAATATTAAGTTCTTTGTGGTCTGCTTCACACTGTAGATTTTTGGGGAACAGTTTAATTTTATCATAGTGTAAGTCACTGTTAAGGTTTCCTATTTTTGCTTCACCTCTCCCATTATGGCAAATGGCAGTTGATTAGGGCTTTCTTTAGATCATTATCAATGGTTTTCTACCTTGCAGATAGTGCTGTTAAGACAAATCTATCATATCCCAGAGATCCTACACAGCTTGTTATTTCTGGGTGATTTATTACCCTCACCATGGAAATGTTGTTAGTGAACGTTGGGGAAGCAGAGGCTGTATTGAGAAATATCAATGTATCCTCATGTTCTGGCTTGCAGTGACAGTCAGAGATCCATCTCCTTGACAGTTACCTTGTTAACATTTCGATCACATGGCAAATTTGCCATTTTTCATGGTAACAAGTATAAGTTTGCACAAGAACCACAGATAGATGGGGAAGATAAATCAGCTCTCTCTTAGTTTCTCTGTGTGATGTAATCAGTAATATTTGGGGGGAGTGCAATAATTACTCCATGGAAAGCTCAGCCCATAGAAAATATGTATCTTATAGAAAGCTGAGATTTTTCTTCATTAGGATGTGCCCTTTGTTATTTTTTTTTTATTGGCTGACATTTTGATAAACAGACTACACCTATGTGAATTAGGAAGACATAACAAAGGGGTTTACCATCAGCAGGTTAGGTTTAAACACAGCATGAGGCGTGCAACGAGTGGATGAAAATAATAGCATGCAGAGTTCTGAGGAATAGAGAATTAGTGGTGAGTCTGATTGTTTCTCTCTTGGTCTTCTAAATTCCCTGTGAAACCCTCCATTGTTAGTATCAATGTTGAGTAATGCCTACCAATGCCTCTGTGCTGCGTTTCCCCATGGGAGACAATATTGTCTTCTCGGTGTTGTTCTCCTTCCACACTGGGCTCCAGTGCTGTGAAATCTTTAGTCGAAGAACTTTTAAAAAGTCCAAGTTCTGGGTGTGGCTGGAGGGAAGAATGCGTTTGAGAAAGCATCCCACTTTGGAATCAGTATTTTGTCATGTTGGCTGATTGTCAGAAATGGGCTCTGATCTACCCACAGCAAAGATGAGAGTTATCGTGCAAAAGACAGCTGCCAGCTGGAGCACATTTGAACGGCTCACAAACTGGTAGCCTGAAACCAGCACAAGTCTATAGAAGCAGTTGTTTGAGGCAGGAGGATGGGACTCAGGGTGGTACATGAGTTTCTTCTCTTATGTTATGTAGTTCATTGCTACTTGTGCCTAGAGAATCTAGTAACATTGGATTTTATATGTTTCTTTCAGGTAGCATATATATACCAAATATTATATATATGTACATATATATAATTGTATAATTATGTAAGTATATAACTATATATAATGTTTTCATAATTATATTAGTATGTAACTCACAGGAGACAAATTATGCTAAATATAACTAATTACATCTTTTGTTATAATATATATAAAAATATGTGTTTGTTTGATTTTTTTAAAGACAGTGTTCAGGTAGCCCAAGTGAGCCTTATATTTATTTTGTAGCTGAAGCTTGTTTGCAACTCCTGATCCTCCTGCTTCAGCATCCCAAAGCATCAGTTGTCATAAGGAGCTCATTTAGTTTTAAAGGCAGAAAATTTTGAAGGCTGCATCTTTTCCAATGATAAGATAATTTTGACCCAAAATACAACTTATTTGCTTATTCATGTATGTTTGTATGTTTGTTTGTTGAGACACTGACTTTTTATGTAGTCCAGGCTAACCTTGAACCTATGATCCTCCAACCTTAGCTTCCCAGGGCCAGCCTATACTCACCTACATATCCCTTGTATTTCTTCTTAATTTTAATTGTACACAGACTCTGGTTAAGAAATTTAAACTAAAAATGATGTTTCTGTTCATTTGACTTTAGCTTTTCTTACCTTTTTAATGTGTGGTGAAGGCTTTACTTTTTCATCTGACTCACAGTGCAAGTGACATAGCTCATTTTGGAAAAGAGGTAAGATTTTTCTTCTATTTTCCTTGGAAGTTACCACTTTGGTGACTAATCTTCAAAAGGAAATACAGACTGAGGCATAAGAGCTCACAGAGGGATCTCATTGCTTTGACAGGAGATCTGTTTTCCTGAGGTTGGAGGTCCTTGATTCTCACCACGCCTTTCCTCTCTCATTGCTGGCTTAGTTTATCTTCCCTATCTGTCTGTACCCCTTAGCCTTAGGTTCCTGTCTGAACAAGGTCAATGTCTTCTTAAGAATTCCTCTGTGCAGCCCCTGAGGGCTTGTTCATATGTCCTACAAGTCTGGCCTGCAGTCCTTGCCACTAGGTCACTGTTCAGGGTTTCCTTGCTTTTCATATCTTGCTGTTGGTAACCACACCTTCCTGTTCCTCAGGCTCTTCCCAAAGCTCTTCTTCCTTCTGTGTCTTCAGCCTCTCCTAAATCTCATAGATAACATTAAATTATCATTACTTTAAAAAAATGTTGTTATGTCAGGGAACTTGGGGTAATTACTGTTTTCTGAATCAGTTAAGGGGGATTCTTTTTTTTTGTTAGGCCATTATGGAAAATCTTTATTTAAAGAGCTCATCTACTCAAAAGGAGGATGGCTCCATGATTGGTTACCTCATTTGCACATATGAGCAAAATCATTAAGAATATAATTTATCAAGAAGGAGCTCAGCAGGAGTAGGAAGGGGCTAAGAGAGGGAATTGTGCAGAATTTGATCACTTTGCTTTGTGTGTGTGAGTGTGAGTATGTGTGTGTGTGTTTGTGTGTGTGTTAAATTGTCAAAACAAATAAAATCAGTAATTTTATTTTAAAAAGATATTTATTCCCTGGCCTGGCCTGCATTTTTCCTTTCTGGACTTCTTGTTCAAGGCTAGCCCATTTCATGGTCACAACATATCTACAGTGATGTAGACTCCTGTTTCAACTCCCAAATGGAGAAAAATTATTTCCATTATTTCCAAGGGTTTGTCCTGATGGACAGAGACTCTTTCATATATGCCTTCTTGCCAGCTGAGCAGGTCAGTGACTGGAAGTTTGTTATCTGACTGTTCTTACCAGTGGCTTAGATCAATCTGGCCCAAATGGGAGCAGCTTTCTTCAAAAAAATAGGGACTGAAGGAAAAGAGTATCTCCTTTAACAATATTGGAGTCAAGTTAGTAAAGCAAGGAGGGGAGGGGAGAAGCAGGTACACAACCCAAAGGAAGGCTGGGAGGTGTTTGCACAGCTCTGAGTCCTTGGTGGGAAGAAGAGTTCCCTGCTTCTCCTACTGTCTTCTACTTTCTCTAGGAACAGGAGCCTATTTACCCCCATAGGTAAAAGCTAAGAGCTCCTTTCCTCTCGAAACCTGTTGTTGTGCTTCAGATTTATTGGCAGTGAAGCCTCTGGGGTTGCTTTGTTTTGTTTTGGAGGGAAACAGCGCACACGCGCGCACACACACACACACACACACACACACACACACACACAGAGCTCATCTGCAGCTTCCCAGCACGCTCTCTCTCTCTCTCTCTCTCTCTCTCTCTCTGCCTAGTTGCTAGGACCTGCAGGCAGATGCCTCTCTTCTATTCCAAGACTTTAAATAACATGGCATGCTGCTTACCAAAAATCCATACTAGGTAATTTCAAGCCTCATGCAGTTTACAATGCTATTTTGAAATAAACAATCTGTGCATGATCCTAACTCTATTTAGGAATGTAATCAATATTTTTTTTAAATTTTAAAACATTGTAGTAAAAATATATTCAACATAAAATTGTTAGACCCTTAAAGGTGTGTGGTTTAGTGCTATGGCACAAACCCAGGTTATATGGTGAAAAGGTAGGAGTCTTAGAATGTGATTCTTGCTATACCAACCTTCAGAATTCCTCTCATCTTGGAAACCTGAAACTCCAAATGCATCACATATGGACCACTTTCTCCTCTAGCCTCTGGTAACCACTGCTCTGTTTTCTCTCTATGAATTTGACCACTCTGGGAGTGAGAGTGTGAAGTAACACAGTGCATCTTCTCGCTTGGTGCTTTGTTTTACTTGAGCTGCTGTCTCCCAGGTTCACCTGTATGCCATATATCAGGATCTCCTTCCCATTCAGTGTGCAATGATGTTCCACATGCAGACAGACCACGTTTTGTTCATCTTAGCATCCATTGGTGACATTGGTTTGCTTCTGCACCTTGGCAATCATGATTATAGCAGTAATGAAATGGCTGTATAAATATCTGATCAAGTCCCTGGTTTCAGTTATTTTAGGCTTACTCCCAGCAGTAAATTAGCTTAATCATACAATAATTGTATTTTTACATTTTGAAGAATCATCGTGTTTTTCACAGTACCACTTTACTATCCTACCAATAATGTACAAGTGTCCAGATTTCTTCCCTTCTTTGCACAATTGCTTTAAAAATACTTTTAATAATTTGCTTTGTATTTTTCTACCAACAATTCTAAGGAGTATGAGTTCTGATTTGAATTTACTTTAAGATTAGTGATGTTTGGAATAGCCTTGTGTGTCCCTTCTAACTTTCTAAACAAGGTCTTTATCATCTGAAGCCTTCTTGCTGGATAAGAATTTGTTGGCTTTTAGTGTGAAAACCACTATATTCTCCTATCTCTATACCTAAACAAAGGTTTTCTAAAATATTCCTTTCGGAATGTGATGATTTGTATATGCTTGGTCCAGGGATTGGCACAATTAGGAAGTGTGGCCTTGTTGGAGAAGGTGTGCCACTGTGGGTGTGTGCCTAAGACCCTCATGCCATAGCTGGGCAATGGTGGCACATGTCTTTCATCCCAGCACTTGGGAGGCAGAGGCAGGCAGATTTCTGAGTTTGAGGTCAGCCTGATCTACAGAATTCCAGAACAGCCAGGGCTACACAGAGAAACTTTGTCTCGAAAAACCAAAAAAAAAAAAAGACCATCATCCTAACTACCAGGAAGTCAGTCTTCTACTAGCAGCCTTCAGATGAAGATGTAGAACTCTCAGTTCTGCCTTCATTGTGCCTGCCTAGATACTGCCATGCTCCTGCCTTGATGATACTGGACTGAACCTATGAACGTGTAAGGCAGCCCAATTAATGTTGTCCTTTATAAGACTTGCCTTAGTCATGGTGTCTTTTCACAGATATAAAACCCTGACTAAGACACAGAACAAGGATAAAGAATGCCCAAGGTCCAGATTAAGAAATCACATAAGCCCCGCCCAACCCCAAATTATAATGGTCATGTTTTTGTTTCCTGCAATTTCAGTCTTCTGATACTGACATCACCTCTAAAAGCAAACTCCTAGAATAATTTTAAAATAGCGACCTGTTCTCACAGTTCCACAGCTACAGTTCCATGAAGCTCAGACCCCATGTAGGTTAAAAGAAGAGCTGGCAGAGGACAATAAATACTGTACACTTGATCTCAGAGTTCTTCATTATGTGACAGCAAGTTCATTCTGCACCAGAACATCTATATATCTAAAAAAAAAATTGGTTTATTTTATATATATGAATGTTTTGCCTGTGTGTGTGTGTGTGTGTGTGTGTGTGTATGCTGGTTCCTGTGGAGGTCAGAAGAGGGTGTCAAATCCCCTAGAACTGGAGTTATGGAGGTTTGTGAATCACCACATAGGTGCTAGGTATAGAACCCAGGTCCTCTGCAAAAATGAGTATCCTTAACCACAGAGCCATCTTTCCAGCAACATGGACATCATTTCTCTATTCCTGTATAGCAGTTCAGCCTCTTCCAAACCAGGATTCACATTCCATACTTGCATGATGGGTCCTTTTGATTTGGGAGTCCATTAAAATAAGACTCTATATTGTTTCTGAATTTAGGGTTAGGGTCTGTTTTCTGGGACTTCAAAAGGTCAGGCTCAGCCACTCATCTTCAATCAACCAATTGAACGAGCTAAATCCATAGTAAATAGTTTTAAATAAATTTTATTTTTAGTGTGGCTTCATTGATTGAGAAGAAGAAAATGAGATCTAGTACCACCTGCCAGGTCATCCTTAGTCTGGGTATCCTAATGTGAAAGTATGGTTTAAATAGACGGCAAGAGCTTTGTATAACTAAGTGGTCCAGATCAAGGCCCATTCTTAACTGCCCATCATTGTCTTAGTTCCAGTTTCTCCTGTAAAATGGTCTGACAAGTTAAGCATTTTTCTCGCATTGAGGAAGTTCCTCCTCTGGCCATACCGGAGGCATCAGCCTTTCCTTCTCCAAGAATTTGCTTCCTGGATATGTTTCAGTTCCTCAGGTTGTTTTTCAGTGTTCTCACAGGGATCCAAATAGCTTTCTTTAGAATGTCTCCATACTTGCTTGCCAGGTCAACATATGACAATGTTATAGTAAGCAAAAGACACATTACTTACTAATGCCTAAACAAAGGACTGCCATGTGAGCTGATTGTTTCTTCCAGTAGCCACACCCAGAAAGTTGTGTGTTTGAATAGCCAGGCTCTGTTTTGTTTTCCCACCTCAGGATGGAAGAAACTGTAATTTAGAATCTATACAATTCTTGTACTAATTTTTTTTCACCAAACAGGAGAGTTGTTTGGCATCCTAAGGATATATGTGCTTAAGAGAAACTCTAATATTTAAGAGAATGATGTGACATTATGGATGATATATGAAGCCATGTCATAAACCATACATCTACACTCATCTATTCAAAAACTGCTCCCCATCTCTCATTAAAGCTATTAAGTTTCCTGGTAATTATAAGTTAAATCATATATAGCTGTCTCTAAAAAAACATTTTTTTTCTCAGAAAGAAAGCTGAACCATCCTCCTTTGACAATTGAAAATGAGAAAATAGGAATATAGTTATTCGAAAGGCTTTCCCCTCCACTGCAAAGGATAGATTATAAATCACAGGCCTTTTCCCCTATTCCCTGAACAAAGATAATAGACCCAGAAAGCGTCCCGGCACCAGACAAGTGTCATGATGGCCCCAGTGAGAATGCTGTGGCCCAGGTCGCCCCTCACCTTGCCGAGTGAAGATGAAAAGGTGATCCAACAACTGCTTCCCTGGGAGATGGAGGCTTGGAAAGCAAACAGTAAGGAGTAGTTAAAGAAAGCAACTACCACCTCTGGCAGGCACCTCAGAGGTCAATGAGAACATAGATTGCTTTCCCTCGGGCCTTGGTGACAGTGACAGAAGGAAGGAAGCATCCTAAATCATAGTCTGAATTATTGTTCCCTGGAAGCAATTCTGAGGCCACTTCAGATGTAGTTATCAGCATCAAACAAAGCATTCTTTTCTCCTCAGGACCTGAAACAAATGAGGAGAATCTGTTGAGGCAGCCCCCTTACACACACACACACACACACACACACACACACACACACACCTGTCTCCAGATAAAACAAAAAGATACTCCAAGGATGGGACTAGTTAATAAGGATGTGTAAGGAAATCATTAGAGACACTGTAAACATGAAGCTATCGCTGAGTGTGTGTGTGTGTGTGTGTGTGTGTGTGTGTGTGTGTGTATGTGTGTGTGTGTGTGTGTGTGTGTGTGTGTTTGGGGGTGCTTCTAGAACTCCCAGGTTTTCTTGGGTTTCGTTATTCACGCTTCTTCGGTTTTGCTCTTGTAGAATGGGCACTGTCGTCCAAGCTTTGGGGAGTGATTGACGGAGTTGATTAGCAGGTGATGAAGAAATCAGAGTGCTAGAAATAAGAACTCAAAAGGAGCTTCCGTGCCTGCAAAGGGAAACAGCAAGTGCTAAGGATTCATCTTGTTCTGACAGCAGCACCCCTAGTGTCTCATGTGGTGCCACACAGAGGCTGGCAGGGGGCGGTTCATTCTGGTTAACTGAAACTCTGTACCTGAGCATACCAACGAGGCATTTTTAATACCTCATAGTCCTCCATGTGCTGAAAGAGGAGATTCTGTTCTTTAAAGAGGAAATCTGCTCACCGGTGTTTTCTCCTAACTTCCTCCTCTCTGGCATCTCCCTAAAAACAAAGCAAGAAGGTTGCTGACTTCAGAGACTTAAGCTGGAAAACAAGAAGTTTTTTTGGCTTTTGTTTTCCAAACTTGGGTGTATTTGACAGTGAAAGGGAGTGTCATTCAGTTTCCCATGGCATGAGTTGAGCTTCGCTTTTGATCATAGTTCTCAGCTGGGCCACATTGTACCCTTCTCCTCAAAAACAAGGACATAACCCTGTTGGGAGGATGTTTGCCAACACACATAAAACCCTGGGTTCAGTTCCCAGCACTATGTAAACCAGAAATGGTGCTACATGCTATAATTGTAGCATTCACAAGGTAGAGGCAGGAGGATCAGATGTTCAAGGATATTATCTCTTAGGAATTTAAGCTATGTTACAAGTTCAAGGCCATCCTGGGGAACATGTCCAATCTTGTTTTAAATGGTCTTTAACTCAGTTCAGGGTATGCAGGAGATGGAGGCAACCTAGGTTGCTTCTGGGTTGTGAGTCTCGATGCCTGAAGGCTGCTGGTATCCTAAATAATCTCCACAGGGAGGAAAGGGGCAGTGTTCACCTGTGATCCTGCTCAGTTTGATATGTTGTTGGTACAAATTGGGGCTTCCCCCAAGAAGCCAGTAAAATGGCTTCAGAGCTTGGAAAGACATTCCAGTGGGAGTCTTCTGTACAACCGCATAATCTTCAGGTTAGTATGTCATGATCCCATCTGCTGCAGAGTATTGGCTCCTCTGCCGAGCCTAAAATCAGCTGCCTTGGTGAAAAGTATAGTGGAAATGTCTAGAAGTCTAATGGATTTTTCTATTTTTGTTCTAAGTGTGAATCTACACTATGAAACCTGGTAGAAAACTGTCCATTCAGCCCTGAGATTCTGCAGTGACTAATAGACATTGCTCTTCTCAGAAAAGGCCATTTCTTTGCTGAGACCTTTTTAGGCAGTGAGTTTTCTCCCTTGCTGGAATCCCAGTCCTCCCTGAACATGCACACGAAACCTTTTAAGTCATGCTGATTTTGACTTTCGATGGCCAGGCACAAGAGCCAGTCACATAGCTTACCCCCACACCCTCAATTTTCTACTCACATTATGCAATATGATATAGCAGTGACATTCCAGGGCATGGTCAGTAGACTTGTCCTATTGAACAAGGTCAAGAGTAGTTGGAGTGTGCTGAAATTTATGCTGTAAGTTACCTGCATGATATGAGGTTTAATGTTCTCATCCTCAATCACATCATGACTCAGACATCAACAAAACCCACACATACACATGCACATGCCCACACATGGTCTCTTCATCCTTCAAAGTTTGTGATATGGGATTTTTGAATCACACCTTACTGGAGACTTGCTCCCCTATTTTGACTTTCAACACATTCAGTACTAAGAGCAGAGGCAATAGGTTAGTCATTTGCACCTTGCAGGGTTGTCCTTCCTTGTTATCATGCCTCTCTACTTCACAGATTCACTCCTGAGAGAGCAAGGCAGGCTTCCTTGAATGTGACTAACGTGGCAGTTGTCATTGCCTAAAAGAGTCGACTGCAGTGTAAACAGCACAGTTTGATCCTCTCAGGATGGCTTTGTTACTGTTCTGGTTCTTTTGCTGTCTGTGGTCATGTTTTCCATTTCATCACTATGAGTTGTCTGATAGCCGGGGAACTCATTAAGACAGCACAAAAGGGAAGGGGAAGGGAGGGAAAGAAGAGGAAGGAAGGGAAGGGAAGAGAGAAGAGAGGAAGGTGGACAGAGATTATGGCATAAAAAAATGCCTAGATTTATGATAGGCTGACAAAAAAAATGGATGATTTTTGTGTCTGTCAGACTACAAGGTTATTGAAACAGTTCCCAAAAAACTGGCAGAGAGGCGAATTTTATCTCTCCAGAAAGAAATTTCACATATTTCTAACAATTTATCAGGCTTACAGGTGAGACTGAGCGCAGACAGGGACAGACCAATGGAGAGCAGACTGATTAGATGTATAAATCCTTGGCCTTCTGTTTAAACTTAATCTCATTCAGAACTTGGGGATTGTTTGGATCCCTTTCCCCTTTTCCCAATGTGACCATATTAATTAAATCTCTCTTTTCTGCTTTCCACTTTATATTGGACTCTTAATTGGTTTACTGAAGGTGAGTGGCTGGACCTGACTCAAGACACAAGTGTTGATCCCCAAGTTTTATTACAGCTTTTGTAGTCATTTAGCTAACTGGCTCTGCTGACTGTCTCTTTAAACCTGTTTCCTTACCTGTGACATATGAATGAGAACTATCTTCTAGATGAGACATGAGTATAACCAAGTTCTTAGAGGGCTAATTGTGATTCATTGATCAGTGCTTGGTGCTTAAAAGCAGCTAGTGTGAATAACTGAGGAAAATTGCTTGGTGACCTGGTTCTCTTGTGTTGACCTCTCAAGTCCTTTACATACAGGAGCACAAAACTATTTTAGTTTCAACTAGTAACTCTGAAAAACAAACTCGTTAAGGATGACTGAAGTGATTATTAGTTCATGCAAAGGAGCAATTGATGGGACTTGGCAGTGGGTCCTGACAAAATAACACCTTAACCAGTCTCATGTGGGAGAGGTTTTTATTAAGGGAGAGGGGGCACAGAAATGCTCTCTGGGATAGAGAAGAAAGAAGAGAGTGGGGGAAGAGAGACCATGACTTTTACTGGGGCCATGGCACATGTTCAAGGCAACATGCCACAAGAGAGACAATGTGTCATGTCGTGGGCAGCTAGAGATGACCTGTCTTGTCTCAGGGTCCCTCAAAAGCTGGCTATAAAGATGCCTGATTGCCATAGAGCCACTGTCAGCTATCATGGACAGGCCTGATTGTTAAAAGCAATCAGCAATCACAACTCTCAGGAGAGTTTTTATTTCTTTGGTGTGATGCCTGCACTTGTAAGTTCATTGCTAGTGAGTATATTGAGGTTGTCTTATGGAATTTGGGCAGAATGATAAAAAGGAACCTCATGCGTTCTTCTTAGCTAATTTGAAAGAAAGTCATGGTCCACATTGGGTGGAGAATAACAGCTACTTTTACTCCCTGAAAAGGAGTCCACTAGAAAATTAACTCGTATTTCTCATTTCCTAATGAACTGTTGTGGAATGGTACTAATCTCGGGCATTCCTGTATGCCAGGCTGAACTTAAATCCTTTTGTAGTAAGAATGGCCATTTTTATGGAATATCCATTTCTTCTACATTCCTATGGTTTAGGGTGATGCACTATGATACTATCCCTAAGTCATAGGATAGAGGTATGACCAGCCTATTTGTGCTGTCCCTTGGCCAAGTGAACATATGATCCAAGAGGAGTCAATTAGGACCTCCACTAGACTGTTACATATGAACAGAAAGACAGATTTTCCCTTCTTCTCTCTCCTTTTTCTCATTCTCTTCATTTTTCTCTCAGAGCTGGGATAAATTAGTCAAGAAGTGGCTTGGACCTTCTACTTCCCCCTCTAGGCTTACCAATGCTAAGGTAAGCAGAAAAGCAAGCCAGCATCCATAAGAGAGCAGATAGAAGAGGAGGGAAGAACATCTCAGGGCCTGCATCTTGACTTTCTGAATATTGCTGAGTTGAGCAACCAAGCTTCCATTCCCCATTCATTGTATTGGCTCTGTGAGTAAGGATAATATTTGTTTGAAGTTCTATGTTGTAAGAAATGCACAGTGAACCATGCAATACTTGGGGGCAGAAGCTGACTTTCAATAAAGTTTTATTAAGGACAGCAGGACTTATTCAGAATCTCATATCTGTTTTCTATAGCAAGGGACACTTGATACCATTTTCTTTTCATAGTCCTTTGACAAGGAGCAGTGATGTGTATCCCGCATTTCTCCTTACCATTCCGAAACACACACATTGCTGGTTGCATAGAGGAAGCAAGTTTTCTGCATGAGAAGGGCACAATACTGGCCTCCTTTTTTTTTTTTTAATTTTATTTTATTTTATTTTTTTAATTTACATTCCAAATCACTTCCCCTTTCCCGTTTCCTCCCTCCCCGAAAGTCCCATAAGCCCCCTTCCCTCCCTCTTTTCTCCGTTCAACCCCCTCTCATTACTCTGTCCTGGCGTTCCCCTACATCCTTTTTTTTTATAACAAATATCCTGTGAATAGAAAACAGAAGACCATTAACTGCCCTGCTTTAGAATCCAGAGACCAAATTTGTAGAAGCTATAGATGGGCATTTTGTTGTTTTGCAATGCAGAAAGAGAAGAGGTCACGTCAGGAGGGTACTGATCCTTTGAGAGCATAAAATACTAAAATATTTCAATATTAAAATATTGAAAATCACTTGCGATTGGGTCATGCTCAGTTTTTATTGGATTAAAACACAAGGAAATGGGTTTTAAATGCTTTCTCCAACAGTTTTTCATCTGTACCTAAAAGAATGTTAAATTGAGTTTTAGTGTTAAGATTGTAACCAGCTCTGTGCATAATCTTTGTCCTTACCTCTTTGCTGCATGCCATTTATTTTAAAATCTACTGTATAAAATGCTGCCCATCCACTCTACAGTCTAACCACAGGGTTATTTTATGAGTGTACACAGAGCAGGTTAAAGAGCAGTGGGTTTGTGTCCATATATTTAAAATTTAAGGAGTGTGTTCTGAGCCAGTTTTGAATTACATGTAGTTTTCTTTAACCTAATGCCTACCAAAAGGCAGAGAATACAAGAGACAAACAGAGGAGAGACTGAGACAAGATGAACAACAAAACAACAAATACTTGAGAGCAAGTGAAGTCACCATCTCAGTGATGGATTCAGGGTCAGGACCAACATTCCTCTTGTGGTATATGGGTGTGGGGACAAAGAGAATGTAAAAAGGAAGCAATTTCTGTCTTCAGAATGAATTTATAACTTGATTATATGCTCTGGTACATTTCTTTGACTGTTGTGTTAATTGAAAATTACTGTGGTTATTGCCTAACTTATAAGCTTCTTCAGCAGCTGCTTAGACATTCCCTGGGTTAGAGTCAGGTAGCAAATGTCTGAATTTAACTCAGAAAGGACCAATTGCATAAGAGCAGGGAGGCTGAGTAATTTTTATAACCACAACTGGTGATACATTCTTTTATTAGGTCAAGAATGAATCTTCTGAATATTAAGATAATTGAAACCCTCAAATTCTTCCATACATTTCTCTGATGGTGTAGTTTGTAGTCTTTTAACTAACTAGATGCTGTCTCCATGGCAAAGCTATAAACAGAAAAGAAAAACACCACCTCTGCATTAATGAAGTTTACAAACTCTTTATCCTAAGATTAGAGTTGGTTCTGATTGTGGCCACCTGTAAGCGAAAGAAGATAATGGCATATTATACACAACAGATGCCCAACAGGGATGACAGAAACCCTTACATTTTTAGCCAGTTCTGTAAACAAGATTGCAGTGGCTGATGGGGCAGTAACAGGTCACTCTGGTTCAGCCCGAAGATAATGAGTTGGTCCTGGTCAGTCACCTGGACAGGTGTAGCCTTTGCCATGGTCAGTGACTTTCTTACTTTTAAGCATTTTCTCTCATTCCCTCAGAGACCCTTGTCTTTTTAAATCTTCTCTGCCCAGTGTTCAGTGATTTACACTGTCATCGGCCATGTGAGATTTACCTTCTGAACACATACTAGAACCACAACCTTTCCATTGTGTCAATGTCCCATCCCTCTTCATACTTTTATAGGTTAGCCTGGGAAAAACAGTTGCTTTACTGACTTCTCCACTTCTCTCCTTGCCTGTGAGAGTCTCTTCTCCAGGTGGCGGAATTCTTCAAAGCTTAGATATATGGTTGGGGTGAAGATACTTAATTGGTAAAGTACTTGCCTTGCAAGCACAAGGACCTACATTTGATTCCCCAAGAACAAAGACCAAATGTGGCCCACCAGTGTCCATTTGTAGCACCATGCTAATAAGGTGGAGAAGCTGGATGTCTTAGTCAGTGTTGCACTGGGACGAAGAGACAACATGGCTAAAGTAAGTCTTAGGACAAGAGCATTTACTTGAGGGTTTCCTTACATTTTTATAATGGCAGCGTACATTGGTACTGGGGCAGAAACTGAGAGCTTTACATCCTGATCCACAATCAGGCAGATACAGAATCAGGGAGAGCCACTGGGTCTGGGCATGTGCTTTTGAAACTTTCAAGTCCACTCCTAGTAACACACCTCATCCAACAATGCCACGCCTCCTAATCCTTCCAATAGTTATCTGGTGACTAAGAGCACAAATATATGAGGCATCTTTAAAAGCCACTATCATTCTAACCACCACACCTGAGCCCTAGGGTAGACTGTAGTCCAGAGAGAGATCCTGTCTCAAAACAAAGATAGGGCACAGACTCACTTCCAAAGAGAGATGTTCTGATTAAGGACCAATGCTGCTTCTGGAGATGCCAGTTGACTTTCTATTATTTCTAAGACACTTCCATCAATTCCTAGCTAATATTTTGGTGGTTAAAGTCCAGGAGAAGTTTGCAGGTTTTATACCCCAGCTCCTCTCTTTGGCCAGACTCTCCTCTCTCCCCTTATATGTATTTGTCTTTTTTTCTGAGACTCATATCAGCAAGAGCTCAGCAGATCTGTGGACTTATTAGGGCTTAATGGTTGCCTGTTTCAATTTGAAACCTAGAGGGTTTTGGTGTGTCATGTGAACGCAGTTTGGGTCTTATCCCTCATCTGCCTTCTTCTCCTCCCATTTCTATCTGTCTCTGCTTTCTCCTACTCCCACCCCAACCAACTATTCTTCAATATTTGAATCAGAGGTCTTTCCTTATTGGTCCATACAACATTCAATATTCACACACCAAGTTAAGGTTCAGAATCAATCTAAGGGTACCCTAAACTGACCTCATCCATACTTCAGGGTTCTGGTCACTTGTTTCTGGCCACTTTATGATTATATTTATTACCAGAAACATGACTTCCATTATATTGCCTAAAACAGGTCCAAGATCTTTATTCCTATACACTTTTGGCTTATCTTAAAACAAACCTTTTGGTATTAGTATCCCTGTCCTTTGGTGTCTAGACCCATTACAAACTAGATAATACTTTGAATACTGAGAGTCTCATTGACTCAGAAAACTGTATAAGACAGAATGGGCAAAAAAAGGTCTGACATATTCCCTACATCCAAATTTCTTTTACATCTTCACTCCTGTCCTCTGCCCAAGTCCTCACTTTCATACCCAAGGTTTTATGAGCTCAAACTCTATAATTCTCTGAGCTCACAGGCAGATGTTAATCTGGTTGATAAGACTCTCCTTATCAGAAGCTGAACAAATTGTTATGTTAGTAAATTTTTCTGTGCTGTTTAGGGCAGTATGCTGGCTCTTTAAGTGAGATTTGGCCTTCCCACTCCAGACTCATGCATGTTTATCCTCTAAACCCCTGTCCTAGGTCAGACTGGCCCCCTGACTCTGTGACTGGGAAAAGGAGACAAACCAGCCCAACTCTTGTCCAATCCTGGAACTGAGCTGGTAGCATCACTTAGGAAGTTACTTTTCTGAACTGAAACATTATACTGTGATTCTAGCTACCCTACCAGGTACTCACAGACTCAGCTTCCTTGAACTGAGACTATTCATTACCATTTCTCTACTTTTGCTACTTTTGTCTGGGCCATAGGTATCAGCTCCTCCTATTGACACACTAACCTAATTAACTAGTGTTTTTTTAAGAAAAACAGTGTCACAATCCACATTTTATCTGTGAAATGGTGGACTCCACAGGGACTTGAAATGCCCAGGTAGGTGATGGGCTCACTTTACCATGAGGCTGAGTTCACCTTGAGCAAAAGACAACCTTATGCTTTGCTGTCTCAGCTGAGGAACCTCATCATGATGGAAGCAAACATATAACATAATCATCATCTTTGCTAATTATATCAAAAAGAAGGAAAATGCCACGTGATTTCACTACTATCTTGGTTAATGTGGCCACATGGTATAATGCAGACTGACAGCTGCCGTAAACCTTCAGTCTGAGTCTACTGGTGGCCACTGCATCTCTTTTACATCAGACGAAGGAGAAAATATCAGACCTTCATATTGTTTTGGTTTTTGGTTGGTTTGGCTTCACACACCCACCCTTACTTCACTCTGTTAGGGTGTTCCGCCATCTCTAAGTTTTCACTAGTTTTTCTTTTCATTACTCACAGCCCCTTCCTTTTGCCCATATCTCTATACCCCATCACGATCTTTCTTTGCACTCTACTCTTACCTATCACCTTAATCTCCACATAAGAGAGCTGGGTATCCGTCTTAAATAGAATTCGTATGCTCTTGAAGGTGGCTAATTCCAATCACTCACCTAAATCCTGGGTCTGTCCACTAAGGTCCAGCACTTCTGGACTGTCCCTTCCCCTCATCACTATGGATTCAGACCCCTGTCATGCTATGTCTTTACATAATGACTGATTCTAGGAAGTGAATACATTGCCCCCTTTTTAAATCTGTCCTCAGGGTCTGGAATGGAAGGGATAAGTGCCTAAGAGCCTCAGGTGGATTGAGAGGCTCTGGGGCAGAAAGTTGATATGACTGATAATACTATATGTTGGGTACATATGTCAGCATCTCTCACTTCAGAGAACTGACCTGCAGATGAACTGTTCCATCCCCAGAGTTTCCCCTTTTTCATCCTATAAAACGCTAAGACCCTCCAGACCATGTGTTCACAGTCTCTGAGAGAAACTGTGGCCCTTCAGTTTTTATGAACAATTCTAATTCTTGGAGAAAAACAATCAAGGTGGGTGGGCTGCTGGTTTCACAAGCACGAATACACACACACACTCACACACACACACACATACACACACACACACAAAATCACATATGCATTTCTGGCTTCAGTCTATCTCACCATGACAACCAAGCCTCTTGTTTACATTTTGTATTACAGTGACTGACATGATCTGACCCCTCATCCTTTTATACTTTGCTCACTCGTTAAACTATACCCACACTGACTTTTCCTATTTGTGGAAATACCAAACTTGTCC
This sequence comes from Tokudaia tokunoshimensis, assembly GCA_036184795.1. Lineage (NCBI taxonomy): Eukaryota > Metazoa > Chordata > Mammalia > Rodentia > Muridae > Tokudaia > Tokudaia tokunoshimensis. Next base: position 104,136,417 of record BTHU01000011.1, on the reverse strand, counting down.
CCAGCCTTAGGACCTACAGTGGTATGCTCTGCCTAGACTTGCTCCCCATCTCTTGTGATTGAACGATTCTACTTTCTCTCCCAGCTAAGACTTTAACCCTTGGCCAGGCTTTCCCTTCCTTTCTTGTATGAAAGTGGTTCTTATTCTATATGCTTTCTATCCCACAATTGTTACTTGTTTAATTTTGTACCAAATGCCACTATCTTAGATTTTTTTTCATCAATGTGAGGGTTTGTTATCTGTGCCTAGTAGAGAGTTGTAGAATGGGTGAGCTCTTCTACAGTGGTATATGCATATGATATGCTGCCTTACACAGAGCACTGGAGCATAAAACATGCGAGAGGAGCCACTCTGAAAGCCACAGGAGCAGAGAAGAGGGCCCTGAGCCCTCTTGGCTGGCTCCTTTCTAGCCCTAAACTACATAGCCTCAGGCTCACATAGCTGGATCAGAGTCCTGAGTGAACCGGCTTGAGGAAGGGCTAGATACATTGTAGCTATTGCCTGTGCTTGGCTGGCAAGTTAGCCTGTGAATGGAGACACTTCTTACTGAAGGAGCCATAAGTGGATGGCCAGGGGCAAAAGCATCCCGTTAGTGAGTGAATGGATCTTAACAAAAGAGCTGGCTTCCTTTAAGTCCTGTGGAGGAGCTGACCCAGAATCTCATTTGATACTTCATTGTATCCCAGGCCTGGTTCCAGGAGGAGGTCATTACTTCAGCCAATAATCCAACATAAAGGCTTCCTATTCTTCAGTTACATAAAGTAATACAAGGCATATCCGAGCATCAGACATTAGGATTAACACTGACAAGGCATAGTTAAAACACACTTCCAGCCAGCGGCTCTACAGTGACTAGCCCAGCTAATGTGGCCGCACAATGATTCTTACTTCACAGGGAGAAGGATTTATATTTAAATACTATTAACAGTTTTTTTTTAATTTAATTTTATTTTTTTTAATTTACATTCCAAATCATTTCCCCTTTCCCGTTTCCTCCCTCCCTGAAAGTCCCATAAGCTCCCTTCCCTCCCTCTTTTCTCCATTCAACCCCCTCTCGTTTCTCGGTCCTGGCTTTCCCCTACATCCAGTCTTTCCAGGACCAGGGGTCTCTCCTTCCATCTTCTTAGAAATCTATTGATATGCAAATTGTGTCTAGGGTATTCCGAGATTCTGGGTTAATATCCCCTTATCAGTGACTGCATACCATGTGTGTTCTTTTGTGATTGGGTTACCTCACTAAGGATGATATTTTCAAGTTCTGACCATTTGCCTAGGAATTTCATGAATTCATTGTTTTTAATTGCAGAGTAGTATTCCATTGTGTAAATATACCACATCTTCTGAATCCATTCCTCCGTTGAGGGACATCTGGGTTCTTTCCAGCTTCTGGCTATTATAAATAAGGCTGCTATGAACATAGTGGAGCATGTGTCCTTATTGCATGCAGGTAAAGCCTCTGGGTATATGCCCAGGAGTGGTATAGCCAGATCCTCCGGGAGTGTCATGCCCAGTTTTCTGAGGAACCGCCAGACTGCTTTCCAGAGTGGTTGTACCAGCTTGCAATTCCACCAGCAGTGGAGGAGTGTTCCTCTTTCTCCACATCCTCACCAACAACTGCTGTCTCCTGTGTTTTTGATCTTAGCCATCCTGACTGGTGTGAGATGGAATCTCAGGGTAGTTTTGATTTGCATTTCCCTAATGACTAAGGATGATGAACATCTCTTTAGGTGCTTCTCAGCCATTAGATATTCTTCAGGTGAGAACTCTTTGTTTAGCTCTGTACCCCATTTTTTAATAGGGTTACTTGCCTCTCTGGAGTTTAACTTCTTGAGTTCTTTGTATATATTGGATATTAGCCCTCTGTGGGATGTAAGGTTGGTAAAGATCATTTCCCAGTTAGTTGGTTGCCGCTTTGTCTTTTTGACAGTGTCTTTTGCCTTGCAAAAACTTTGTAATTTAATGAGGTCCCATTTGTCTATTCTTGATTTTAGAGCATAAGCTATTAGAGTTCTGTTCAGGAAATTCTCCCCTGTGCCCATATGTTCAAGGTTCTTCCCTAGTTTCCCTTCTATTAGTTTCAGTGTGTCTGGTTTTATGTGGAGATCCTTGATCCACTTAGAATTGAGCTTAGTGCAAGGAGATAAGAATGGGTCAATTTGCATTCTTCTGCATGTTGACCTCCAGCTGAGCCAGCACCATTTGTTGAAAAGGCTATCTTTTTTCCACTGGATGGTTTTAGCTCCTTTGTCAAAGATCAAGTGACCATAGGAGTGTGGATTCATTTCTGGATCTTCAATTCTGTTCCATTGATCTACATGCCTGTCACTGTACCAATACCATGCGGTTTTTAACACTATTGCTCTGTAGTACGGCTTGAGGTCCAGGATACTGATTCCCCCAGAGGTTCTTTTACTCTTGAGAATAGTTTTAGCTATTCTGGGTTTTCTGTGTTTTACTGTGATGGCTTTGCTGTAACAAGAATGGTTCTAAGTATAAGAATGAATACAATTTCATAATAATATGAATCCTTTACTATTAACTTTTATGCTTTTAATTTTGATAACATGACTCACTATTATGGAGAGTCATCTCTTTCCTTGATTTAAGTTATTTTTTTCCTTCCTGTTTTTAAATTGTACTATTAAGATGAAGTCACAATTTGGAAATGGGGAACTATCTATGAGTTAGAGCGGACAAGTCAGAAATAGATGGTTTTCAATTTAAGCTGAATGTTGACCATTAATTAACAGTGATAGGAGCAATAGTACCACTAATTACCAGCCTGCAGCTCTTGCCCCTGGCAAATGACAGGCAGCCTTGATGTTGTAGAAATTGCACTAGAGATTACAGGAGGGCAGGGGCATTGGACCTCCCTTCCAAAGGAATAGCATGTGCACTGTGGATTTGAGGATTCATTCCTGCTTTGTACAATTTCCTGTTAGTAGGAGCACTCTCTCAGCCCCCCTCCCTACACAGAAACTATGCTTTCAAAAGATCATGGATGGAGGGATGTGTGGTGTGCGATATAGTTCATGACACAAACTTTTTCCAGAAGTCACAGGATTTTGGGCAGCAGTTGTGTGTTATATGAGTAGGCTAGGTACATTGGAGAACAGTTAGTCTGTTTGTCTTGGCATTTAAACAGTAAAATCATATGCTTACCTTATGCTATAGGTTTTGTATTTGTATGTGTGTTAGAAAATTCTTGGGCAATAGGTAGACTTCTCCTGTTATTTAAGATGACTCATGCTCTAACCTCTCACATTTTCCTGGTTACCATGAAGAGAGAAAAGAACATGGCAGTGTGTATCAATTCTTAAACGCTTCCCTCAAGAAGTGATTCATTTTTTATATCATTTATTTGATAACAGCAGCCAAGCCACATGGCCCCATCTCAGTTTAGGAAATCTGTCCTTTCTTTTAACAGGAGTGAGATAAACTAGAAATATCAGCATACAGCTAAGACTACAAGAGATACCTTGCTGGTCAGTAATAGGCTCAGTTCCAGCTACAATCATTTAGTGAAGCACTGAGCCCTGGCTCAAAGATGGATCTATATAGCAAAAGAAAAACACTCTCCTCATTTACAGGAAGTTACCTCACAGATAACACAGCCCAGGCCCTCGGCCATGTAATCCATTTTGCCTGATGGATGATAGTAATAATTTCTATTCGTTCAATTATTATTTTTTGCATTCAAAAGTATTGATGTAGTCCTTGGAATGTATTAGAAATGGAAAGCATGTCTATGAATCATCTCAAATACTCTCTGACCTCATGAGACTTGGGTCTCTTAGGGGAGACAAATACTTTAAAAGAAAAGAATTAACAAATGTGAATGCTAATGGTTGGAGGTGTGCAAGCAGGCCTCAGGGGTTCATGTTTCTTCCTCCTTTCACAGCACCCTAGCAACCCCATTAAGGGACTGTCCTTTAGTCAGACCACTAGAGCAAGGTACATGGCATTCAGGTGACTTGTTATTTGAGATGTGCAGAACAGCAGAGCAGCCTAAGAACTACTGTTCTGACTTGTGCATTTGCTGCTCATTATGGTTGTTTCCTAGGTCACATGAGAATGGGTCAGCATGGAGCCAAACGTCAACCTGGCTCAGAGCATCTCTTGAAAGAGCCCTATAATAGATGATGTCAGTGTGCTACCACAGCCCCTAGATGGTTGCTTTACATACTGCTCCTTGCTGTCCTTCATAAACCCCAAACTGGAACATTCTAACCTTTGGTGTCTACTCTGCCTAAGGGAAGCTTGTGAATGTGTCTAAATACCCTTACTTCTTTGGTATAAAGAACAACATTGTAGGATGTATTGAAGGACTCAGTTCAGGAACTTTGGAAAGATCATGGAACACTTGCTCTTCCGGAAGGGAAGGGAGAGGCTAATTAACATTCCTCAAACCACCACGGCAGGGTGGGGGTGGGGGAATCAGGAACTGACATGTGGGTGGGGACACATTCCACAGGGCACACTGTTGGCCATCTATGTCATTCCCTAGAGACCAAACAGTTTAAAAGTTATACTGTCCTGTCAATCACATTGTGCCTAATGGCAGCTGCCCTGAGGACTGTATAAAGGCCCACTGGATGGGCTGCATGTGGTCATTCTCTCCCCATGCTGAATTAAATAAAATTTCTCTTGCTTTTGCATCAATACCCATCTCCATGTTGTTCACTCAGGGGTCTCCAGTAAGTTAAGGCTCACCAGAGTCTTATAGTATCTGTTGCTTCCCAGAGGGAGAGTCTCTTACTCATATAAGCTGTTTGATAGCACACATTCTGAAGGCTTCTCCTTGCCTCCTTTCACTTCTTTATTGCTTTACTTGAGATTTCTGGAATCACCTAATGCTGTTTGTACCCTGTGCCAGAAATGCAGACAGACATGCTTGTCCTATCACACAGCCACAGAATTTATACATGACTGTGATTCACAATGGTATCTAATACTACTAATTCATAAGCTATTCTACTTTCACTGACTACAGTTCACCAAGGTTCACATTGACTCACCAGTTGCCCTTGGTAGTTGATGACTGACAATCAGAGTTTTTAATTGCTAACTCTCTATAGAGCCTTATACTTTACACACATACACAGGTATATGTAGGCTATAGAATGACTACTAAGATTTTAAAGAGATCGAAGAGCTCACAGAGGCCTTACTAGAAACGAAAACAGAAACCTGGTTATAGATTTAGAGAGTCAACAGCAGATGACTAGTAAAACATTAAAGAGCCCAATGGAAAATCTGCAGAAGTAGAACCTGACACAGGGTGAGCCGATGGGAGAAACTCAGGACCTGTCCAGACTCCAGAGAGATGGGCAGGCAGGTCGGACAGGCAGCAATCTGAGGGAGCTTTATTGGACTGAAGCTCTGGGGACGGTTGGGACTTTCCTGCTTATATTTCCCTTGGTGGATTTGGGTAGCCTGATGACAGCCAAGCTGTTTCAAACATGCTGTTAAGTATCTTTCTTTTTGTGGAGTCTGAATGTTATGTTATTCTAATAGGTGTACTGTATCCTCAGATCTGATTTTTCTGATGTGGTTGTTTTTGTCTTGTTGCTTGGTCTTTAGAGATAGGATCTCACTTTCTAGCCTAAGCTGGCCTTGAATCCAAAGTGATCTCCTGCCTCAGCTCCTCTAATAATAGGATTATAGGTATTAGCCACCATCCCTGATCTTACATAGGTTAAGTATGCCTTGGTCTATCTCAGTGTGTTTATGGGTGCTACTTTTTATTTCATCCTGCGTGATCAAATGGTGGTGTCTACATGCACAAAGGAAATGTTCCTCTTCATTCATACTAAAAATGGAGTGAACTGCTGCTTTATAAAATGGAGACTAGGTCCAGCTTAAAAGCTATGAAAAACCTTAGAGGAGGTTACAGCCTGATTTCCACACCCACTAAATCAGCACTCTTGTTCTTAGGTGTCCTCAAAGAATCCAATGTAAGAAAGCTTTGTTTAAGCTGGTTGTGGTGTCAAATACCTGTAATACCAGCATCAAGAAGCTGATGTAAGCAAGAGTGTCATAAATTTGAGGTCAGAATGGAATTTATAAGAAGACATGTTTTGTAGGGGACAAAAGGTGGAAGGATTATTTGCATACCTACCCAGAATACCAAGAGTCTCTGTTTCTCTACAATGGACATGCTAAGACAACACAGTGAGATCTGACAGCAGCAACTCAGACTCAGAACTTTCCAGGATGTTACTGCATGGCCTCCAGGCCTTAGCAAGCTGATTGCTGCTCTGCTCATGTTTCTGAAAATGTCACTCTTAGTGTATTGAGCCACAGTATCCGCAGCTGGCAGCATACGCTACAGCCTCAATTGCAGTGCTTTTTCAAAAAGCATCTTGTGATAATTTGGTATTTTTGTGTTCGTATTCATCATGACTAGGACCAATTACATTGCATGGTCCTTTGGGGGGGCATTTTAGAACAGGAGGAAGACTGTAGGAAATATATTTGGCTATTTCATTTCTTTTCTGACTATAGAGATTCATGGCCTAGTTCTGAATTTTTCCCCAGATGCACTGTTTACTAGTTAACTTTCTGTCCTAAAATATATTGATTAAAGAAATAAATTAAAGTCCAATTTATGATAATAGACTTCTTGTCCTTAAGAAAACACACAAGGTGCTCTTTGGGAAAAGGTGATGAATGTAGGTTTTTAGCATAAATTATGATGATTTGCAATTCATCACCTTTGTTTCCTTATTCCTCCTTAGCAAAAAGACCTCATTTGTGCATTATCAAGGAAGGAATATTATTAGGAATGTGATTATTCGGCAGAAGTGCTAATGATGATGGGAAAACTTTGAAGAGAATGTAACCAAACTGGAAGTTTCTGCAGTCTGAAAAATAGCAGTTTGAAAGTTTGCCTCTAGCCTTCTTGTCTTTCGGATATTACCTTCCTTAATGAGGCATGAAAATAAGTGTTTTCCTGTGAGAGATATATATAAAACATACATACACACTCACACACACGTGTGTGTGAATATATATGTATATATAATATAATTGTATATATTATATAGCAGCATGATATGTAATTATGTATAATATATGATTATATATTATATATAGAAACACATATATTGACATTATATATATTATATATGATATATAATATATATTCATTATATATTATTCATTGTATTTATGTCAAATGTGCACACATACACATATGTGTATATATATATATATATATATGTACACATACACACATATATGCATGCATATAGAGATGACTAGGCCTTCAGCTTGAGGGCAGGGAAGTAGGACATAGGAGCATTTCTAGTGTTGTCCATTCCTCAGTTCCCAAGAAGCATTATAATGGCCAATTCTTCTTCATTTGTCCCTTGGTCTCCATGGAATCTTCCTAGACAGTGGAACCCACAGACATGTAAGTCTCTTGCATAAAAATATCATGATTGCAAATAACACATGACACATGTACATCCTCTAGTAACTTGTTACCTCTTGGTTACTTACAATAATCAATTTCATGTAAATGCCATGCAAATAATTATTATTCTGTTCAAGGAATTTTAAAAGAAAGAGACTCTTCAGTCCGTGTACTCCCCTAATCCAATATTTTTTATCTGTTCTTGGCTGAATCTGAATCCTCAGCCTGTAGATTCCAAAGATCAGCTATTCATGATCTTGACATCTATCCTTACTAAGCAATGGGTGGTTTTATGTTGGCCAACTGTGAGGTATATTACACTCCCCCAGGGCCACACATGTATTTTTATTCCTGTGCACATGTGTGACTCATGTGACTACCAAGACTTCATTCTTTTCATCCGTCCATCTAATCAGTAAGTCAAGTCTACTTCAGCTTCTGCTCTGAGGCTCCTGGTCCATGAAGCCTTGTATATCAGAGTACCTCCCCTACAGCTCTTCTCATGTATGTCCCTGTGCATAGCATCTTCCCAGCAATGGCCTTTTGCAGGATCTTTAGATCATAGAAAACACAGAAGAGATTCTAAATCATTTAGAAGGAAATTTGACCCAATATATGGGCTTACTTTTTCATAACTCAACACGTTCAGTAGTTTTAAACTATTTTGAACCTGAAGGAGAGTAACCATTGTGGCATCCATTTCACATAGATTAGCCAAGTTGGAACACTGTTTTATTTTTATTTTTCTGTTTGTTGTTTGTTTGTTTGTTTTGTGCAGATTCTCAGGTCGCCCAGCCTTCTTTGAACATTTTCACCTCTGTATTTCTCTTCTCTCTCAGATAATATTCTCTTTCTTGTAGGATGTTCTGTCTAACTTCAAGTGTTTTATCTTCACCAAGGATTGTCCTCTCATTGTTACTGTAAAAATCTTCCTTATCAGGAAGCATTCTCATTCTACAGAGGCCCCTTACAGTAAATCTTCTTCTGTTCAAGTTCACAGAATCCCAATATCCTGTAATTGGTTCTTTCTTTCTTTCTTTCTTTCTTTCTTTCTTTCTTTCTTTCTTTCTTTCTTTCTTTCTTTCTTTCTTTCTTCCTTCCTTCCTTCCTTCCTTCCTTCCTTCCTTCCTTCCTTCTTTCTTTTCTTTTCTTTTCTTTTCTTTTCTTTTCTTTTCTTTTCTTTTCTTTTCTTTTCTTTTCTTTTTTTAGGTAGAATCTCACATAGCCAAGGCTGGTTTCACACTCATGATGTAGCTGAGAACAGCCTTGAGTGTCTGATCCCCCTGAGTCCACTTCAGTTTCTTTGAATCTAGATAGCTTATCTCAGGTTTCCTTTATGTCACAAGGGGTGTGGCTTTTTCCTGAAGGTTGGTCCTTTGATAGAACTTAGAATGCTTGCTTCCCCATGGGCAGATTCGCTTTCCTGAGACTCACTCCAGATGGTGAGGTTGCTGTTTGCCAAGTTTCCCCACCATAAGTACTTAGCTCTTTACAATAAGATGTCCAGGGGCATCTTGCATGAATATTCCTCATGTATCCCTGGAATTGTCCATTTCGCCAAAGAGGCAACTCTTTTTGTTTACCATGGAGCATGGTTTTAGGCAGTAAATACCTGAGTATTTGTTATGTTTAGAGCCCTAGTGATATGATTGCTTCTAGAACCAGCCAACACTAGAAAATATGCACACATGGTCACACGAAAACACACATTTGTTGTTTCTCTATCTTTATGTTTTATGTAGATGTTTATGTACATTGCCCTATGAATTCTTCTCAGTATTTGTGTTTCTGATCCAAGTCTTTCCATTGTTACACATTTACAAAAATTCACTGAAGCCAAGAGGAAATTAGCTTCTTTATCTTCTCCCTCCCTCCCTCCCTCCCTCCCTCCCTCCCTCCCTCCCTCCCGTGTTCTCTCTCTCTCTCTCTCTCTCTCTCTCTCTCTCTCTCTCTCTCTCTCTTCATTTGAGTGGAGTATGTATGCATTTGTGTATAAATGTATGTATTCATGTAAGTATGTATGTATGTAGAAACTCATTTGCTTAATGTTAACATTACTTGCTCACCACTTCCACTTCTTGGGCATTATGCAGACATTAGATGCACTGCCATTCATTCCCACCTCTGTATGGTTCCTCCTTTGCCATGCTGTCCTGCACCTTCAGCAATGTGCCTGTTACATCACTACCTACCTGCCCAGAAGTGCCTCACTTCCACCATTGGCTTCCTCAGATACTGTCCCCTCTCCTGAAGTGGGTACAAACAAGGATGATGGAGAAAGGAGAAATGTAGGCGTTTGTCTGTGCCATGGACTAAAGTTGGAGAATTGCTGACCTTCCACCATAATGGTCCCTATGTTAAATGAGCTCTTCAGCTTCATTTTTCTCTATTCTCTTGAATTTTCTACCTCAATCCAGATCTCTTTTTAAGCATTCCGGCACATAGAAATCTTTCATAGCATCCAGCTGAGTGAGTTGGACACAAAGCTCAAAGCCAAAAGAAAAGGATGGGAGCTGACAACTCTAGGATGTAGTATCAGGGGACCAGTAGGTGGAGCTTGGAGGTTCAGTTCAACATATATTTAGTCTAGATCATCCCCGTTTTTTATAACTACTTCTACCATCTGGTTTTCTCTTTTCAAGCTCTTAAAAAGGAATCTGTTGACATTCAGTTTCCAGTATTACTGTAGACACAAATGGTGAGAAACACATTCTTCTTGCATTCCATCCCAAGGTTCCAGTGCTACACCAACAAATGGAATGCCAAACCTCTAAGATTCTTTGTATACGGCACCATGGAAATGATGCCACATTATAACCTAGCCAGGGAGTTGTGGGCTTTCCCACACTGACTTGCAATCTTTTTAGATCCTTGTGTCTTAAATCTCCTGGCATTCACCTCTTCCTCAAGTAGAAATCCTTCATTCATTTTATTTTTCCCAGGCACTTGCTTATGTCAGTATCCGATCCTATGGAAATATGATTGGGTTATTGGCAATATTCTTGGCAGTCTGGATGAAATAAAAACCAGATGACTGCCTAAGGTAAATGACTATAAATCTTCTACCTTGGGAGCCTGGGACACAGTTCCCAGAGGCAGGGAAGTGACCAGAATGTAAGAACAGCCTCCTATGACTGAGTCTATAGCAAAAGTAAAGGGAAGCACTCTGGCATCTCTGCTTCCATTAATGCTCAAAGCCCCTCAAGCAAGAGCAGAGAAATGACCAGACCTGCTCTACCCTTGGAAGCCACCCTGCCACAGAGATTGCAATTTAATTCCACTTGTGGCAAATGAGACATAAACTCAAAAAACATCTCATCTGGCAAGGAGAACACATTCATGCCTTATGGAAGCAACTCCAGTGTTTTCCAGAGAAAGTGCTTGATTTCTGCAGTAGATGTTAGAATCATCTTGGGTTTTAAACTGTGCTACCATATCCGGAAATTATGCATGGTTCAGGCATTGGCTCAGTCTCTTGAGCATCCATGAGTCTGTGTAAGTGTTGGGTGTGTCCTCTTGACTCTGTATCCTCTAACTGAAGATCATGGACTCTTCCTCTCCAGGTGCATCATTATCATTCTGAAATTGAAAGAGTGCAATTTTTTTCTTAAACGGTACTTGGTCAAAGAACGAAGTACTTGAGAAACAGAGAGTATACCCCACCATTGCTTGGTGTTACTCTAGACACCAAGGGAAGGGTTTTCTTCTATTTACTTGTTTAGTTCTAGAGGAATTAGATTTTGCAGTAGAGGAGAGGAACTGCTAAAAATGTTAGGTTAACACTCCAATGTCGCAGTACACACCAATCCACTTTAACAGTTGCTACGTGTCCATTGGCATGGTTTCTCACAGTTTACAGTGAGGTGCTGTTCTAAGAACTGTGCCCACACATATTCCTGAGTGAGCTGGAGCTTGTGACTTCCCTCTTGTATAGAGCTTCTGTCTACCTTTGTTAAAAGGGTAATGTGGACCTTATAGAATTCATGGGGAACAAATGCATAAGACTGTAACAACAGTTTCTTCCTTGAGATTTTGGAAATCTTATCTGCAAAACCATCTGGCATGGCATTTCCATATATATAATTTATTGCCATATTTTAGTTTTATTCATATCATCTTTTTAATTCAAAATATTGTTTCTTCTTCTTATGTTCTATTTACTAGTTTGCAAAAGGTTTATCTGATTGTTAAATTTTATCAGGAAGCTTACTTCTGAGGCAGGCAGGTCCATTTGTTCACTCTAGAGTTTTGAGTTTGAGCTAGCCTGGGCTGGTGTACATATGAGGCCAGCCTCAGCTACAGAAGAAGACCCTTTCTCAAAAACACAAACAAAATCCTACTTTCAGCTTTTTCATCTTTCTTAGAATGCTTTGATTTTCTCTCTCATTAATTCCTGGTTTTGTTTTCACTGTAATATTTTTGTTTTGCTAAATATGGACTTTTATTTTTAGTGTTTTTTCTGCCTAAATTTAGAAGTTTACTAATTTTGAGACTATCTTCTCTTCTAATATAAGCATATATTATAATATGCATTTTTATTGTTTTTCAGTTTAAGTAACTTTATTTCTTTGTAATAAAATATTAAACGGAAAAGTAAGCTCATGAGGATACGGATACAGTGTTTAAAAATAGCTTATGGAGGGATAGCAGAGCATAAGATCGCTTGGGACACAGCAAGTTTGTGTGCTCCCTGCATCCAAGAGCTGGGCAATTCTGTGGTCATCTACGAGCCAGCTCTGCTGTGGGACATCTTCCCTGCAGAGGGACCCGCACTGGGAGAGAGCGCACCTGCACAGGGCGGGAGCACACCAGCCTCCCCTTGGCGACCTCTGCTCCAGGTATTGACTACACTGAGTCTTCAGGTACGCAGGGATTCCCCAAATATAACATGGCTTGGGACACAGCCTGCTAGGCTTCCACCAGTGCCCAAGAGCGGGGCAGCTCTGTGGTCGTCTGGGCACCAGCTCTGCAGTGGGCCATCTGCCCTGGAGAAAGATCTGCATGGAGAGGGTGCACAGTACACTCCGCCATCTTTGATCTGGCAACAGAGCAGTTGGGAACTCCAGGTGCAGGGATAACGGAGCATAACATCACTTGGAACACAGCCAGCTTTTATGCTCCCTGCACCCAAGAGCTGGGCAGTTCTGTGGTCACCTACACGCCAGCACTGCTGTGGGACATCTGCCCTGCAAAGGGACCTGCACCAGGAGAGAACGCACCAGCCTCCCCTTAGCCACCTCTGCTCCGGGGATTGACTACACTGAGTCTCCAGGTACACAGGGATTCACTTGGGGCAAGGTACATTAGGGCTCCAAAGTCACTCAGGAGCAGGGCAGCACCTCAGCAATCGGTGCCAGGGGAAACCCGGTCATCCAGGGGGGCAGAAATAGCCTTGCAGGGTCACAGGAGGTCCAAGCAACAGCCAGTGACAGCAGGACCAACTAACACCAGAGATAACCAGATGGCAAAAGGCAAATGTAGGAATGTTACTAACAGAAATCAAGGCAATATGGCACCATCCAAACCCAACTCTCTGACAGCAGCAAGTCCTGGAAACCCCATCACACCCGAAAAGCAAGATCTGGATTTAAAATCACTTCTCATGATGCTATTAGAGGATTATAAGAAGGATGTAAATAAATCTCATAAAGAAATACAAGAGAACATGAATCAATGGGTAGAAGCCCTTACAAAGGAAATGCAAAAATCGCTTATAGAAATGCAGGAGAATATGGGTCAACTGATGGAGGCCCATAAGGAGGCAACACAAAAATCGCTTAAAGAAATGAATCAACGAGTAGATAGCATTACAAAGGAAACAAAAAAATTGCTTAAAGAAATGCAGGAGAATATGGATCAACCGATGGAAGCCCATAAGGAGGAAACACAAAAATCTCTTAGAGAAATACAGGAGAACTTGGGTCAACAGGCAGAAATCCTGAAAGAGGAAACACAAAAATATCTTAAAGAAATACAGGAAAACACAAACAAACAAGTGAAGAATCTGAGCAAATCCATCCAGGATCTAAAAAAGGAAGTAAAAACAACTAAGAAATCAGAAAGGGAGACAACTTTGGAGATAGAAAACCTTGAGAAGAAATCAGGGATCATAGATGCAAACATCAACAATAGAATACAAGATATGGAAGAAAGAACCTCAGGTGCTGAAGATACTATAGAAAGCATTGACACAACAGTCAAAGAAAATGCAAAATGCAAAAAAAGTGTAACCCAAAACATCCAGGAAATCCAGGACACAATGAGAAGACCAAACCTAAGGATTATAGGTATAGATGAGAGTGAAGATTTGCAACTTAAAGGGCCAGTGAATATCTTCAATAAAATTATGGAGGAAAACTTCCCTAACCTAAAGGGAGAGATGCCGATGAATGTACAAGAAGCCTACAGAACTCCAAATAGATTGGACCAGAACAGAAATACCTCCTGTCACCTAATAATAAAAACACCAAGTGTACTAAACAAAGAAAGAATATTAAAAGCAGTAAGAGAAAAAGGCCAAGTAACATATAAAGGAAGACCTATCCGAATCACATCAGACTTCTCACCAGAGACTATGAAAGCTAGAAGATCCTGGGCAGATCTCACACAGACTCTAAGAGAATACAAATGCCAGCCTAGACTACTATACCCAGCGAAACTCTCAATCACCATATATGGAGAGACCAAGATATTCCATGATAAAACCAAATTTACACAATATCTTTCCACCAAACCAACCCTGCAAAGGATAACAGGTGGAAATCGCCAATACAAGGAGAGAAACTACACCCTGGAAAAAACGAGATAGTAACCTTCTTTCATCAAACCCAAAAGTAGATAACCACTCAAACATAAAGATAGCGTCAAGAATAGCAAGTGGCAATAATCACTATTCTTTAATCTCTCTTAATATCAATGGTCTCAACTCCCCAATAAAAAGACATAGTCTAAGAGACTGGATATGTAAACAGGACCCAGCATTTTGCTGTGTGCAGGAAACGCACCTCAGTGTCAAAGACAAACACTACCTCAGATAAAAGGCTGGAAAACAATCTTACAAGCAAATGGTCCCAGGAAATGAGCCGGAGTAGCCATCCTAATATCAGATAAAATTGACTTTCAACCTAAAGTCATCAAAAAAGACACAGAAGAACACTACATACTGGACAAAGGAAAAATCCACCAAGAAGAACTCTCAATTCTGAACATCTATCCAAATGCAAGGGCACCCTCATTCTTAAAAGAAACTTTACTAAAGCTCAAAGCACACATCACACAATAATAGTGGGTGACTTCAACACCCCACTCTCTGAAATGGATCATTCAGGAAAGCAGAAAATAAACAGGGACAGAGTGAAACTAACTGAAGCCTTGGACCAAATGGAACTAACAGATGTATATACAACATTTCATCCTAAAGCAAAAGAATATACCTTCTCCTCAGCACCTCATGGTACCTTCTCCAAATTCGACCATATAATCGGTCACAAAACAGATCTCAACAGATATAAGAAGATCGAACTAATTCCATGCCTCCTATCAGATCACTATGGAATAAGGGTGGTCTTCAATAGCAACAAAAACAACAGAAAACCCACATACATCTGGAAGCTGAACAATGCTCTACTCAATGATAGCTTGATCAAGGAAGAAATTAAGAAAGAAATCAAAGACTTTTTAAAATTTAATGAAAATGAAGGCACAACATACCCTAATTTATGGGACACAATGAAAGCAGTGCTAAGAGGAAAATTCATAGCCCTGAGTGCCTCCAAAAAGAAATGGGAGGCAGCATACACTAGCAGCTTAATGGCACACCTGAAAGCCCTGGAACAAAAAGAAGCAAATACACCCAAGAGGAGTAGAAGGCAGGAAATCATCAAACTCAGGGCTGAAATCAATCAAGTAGAAACAAATAACCATACAAAGAATCAACAAAACTAGGAGTTGGTTCTTTGAGAAAATCAACAAGATAGATAAGCCCTTAGCCAGACAAGCCAGAGGGCACAGAGACAGTATCCAAATTAACAAATTAAGAAACGAAAAGGGAGAGATAACAACAGAAACTGAGGAAATTCAAAAAATCATCAGATCCTACTACAAAAGCCTTTATTCAACACAACTAGAAAATCTCGAGGAAATGGACAATTTCCTAGACAGATACCAAATACCAAAATTAAATCAGGATCAAATAGACCATCTAAACTGTCCTATAACCCCTGAAGAAATAGAAGAGGTCATTGGAAGTCTTCCAACCAAAAAAAGCACAGGTCCAGAGGGTTTTAGTGCAGAGTTCTATCAGACCTTCAAAGAAGACCTAACACCAATATTCTTCAAACTATTCCACACAATAGAAACAGAAGGAAAACTATCCAACTCGTTCTATGAAGCCACAATTACGCTGATACCAAAATCACACAAAGATCCGACAAAGAAAGAGAATCTCAGGCCAATTTCTCTTATGAATATCGATGCAAAAATACTTAATAAAATTCTTGCCAACTGAGTTCAAGAACACATCAAAATGATCATTCACCACGATCAAGTAGGCTTCATCCTAGGGATGCAGGGATGGTTCAACATAAGGAAGTCCATCAATGTAATCCACTATGTAAACAATCTCAAAGAAAAAAACCACATGGTCATTTCATTAGATGCTGAGAAAGCATTTGACAAAATTCAGCATCCTTTCATTTTAAAGGTCTTGGAAAGATCAGGAATTCGAGGCCCATATCTAAATATAGTAAAGCAATTTATAGCAAACCGGTAGCCAACATCAATCTAAATGGAGAGAAACTTGAAGCAATGCCACTAAAATCAGGGACTAGACAAGGCTGCCCTCTCTCTCCATATCTTTTCAATATAGTACTTGAAGTTCTAGCTAGAGCAATTAGACAACAAAAGGAGGTCAAAGGATACCAATTGGAAAGGAAGAAGTTAAACTATCACTATTGGCAGACAATATGATAGTATATTTACGTGACCCAAAGAACTCCACCAGAGAATTTCTACAGCAGATAAACAACTTTAGCAAAGTGGCCGGATATAAAATCAACTCAAGCAAATCAGTAACCTTCCTATATTCAAAGGATAAGCAGGCTGAGAACAAAATAAGAGAAATAATACCCTTCACAATAGACACAAACAATATAAAGTATCTTGGTGTGACTCTAACCAAACAAGTGAAAGATCTGTATGACAAGAACTTCAAGTCTCTGAAGAAAGAAATTGAAGAAGACCTCAGAAGATGGAAAAATCTGCCATGCTCATGGATTGGCAGGATTAATATAGTAAAAATGACCATCTTGCCAAAAGCAATATACAGATTCAATGCAATCCCCATCAAAATCCCAACTCAATTCTTTATAGAGTTAGAAAGAGCAATTCAAAAATTCATCTGCAATAACAGTAAACCCAGGATAGCTAAAACTATCCTCAAGAGTAAAAGAACTTCTGGGGGAATCAGTATCCCGGACCTGAAGCTGTACTACAGAGCAATAGTGTTAAAAACCGCATGGTATTGGTACAGTGACAGGCATGTAGATCAGTAGAACAGAATTTAAGACCCAGAAATGAATCCACACTCCTATGGTCACTTGATCTTTGACAAAGGAGCTGAAAACATCCAGTGGAAAAAAAGATAGCCTTTTCAACAAATGGTGCTGGTTCAACTGGAGGTCTGCATTCAGAAGAATGCAAATCGATCCATTCTTATCTCCTTGTACTAAGCTCAATTCCAAGTGGATCAAGGACCTCCACATAAATCCAGACACACTGAAACCAATAGAAAGGAAACTAGGGAAGAACCTTGAACATATGGGCACAGGGGAAAATTTCCTGAACAGAACACCAATAGCTTATGCTCTAAGATAAAGAATTGACAAATGGGACCTCATAAAATTGCAAAGTTTCTGTAAGGTTAAGGACACTGTCAAAAGGACAAAGCGGTAGCCAAGAAACTGGGAAAAGATCTTTATCAACCTTATATCCGACAGAGAGCTAATATCCAATATATACAAAGAACTCAAGAAGTTAGACTCCAGAGAGCCAAATAGCCCTATTAAAAAAAATGGCGTACAGAGCTAAACAAAGAGTTCTCACCTGAACAATATCGAATGCCTGAGAAGCACCTAAAGAGATGTTCAACATCCTTAGTCATCAGGGAAATGCAAATCAAAACAACCCTGAGATTCCACCTCACACCAGTCAGAATGGCAAAAACACAGGAGACAGCAGTTGTTGGCAAGGATGTGGAGAAAGAGGAACACTCCTCCACTGCTGGTGGGATTGCAAGCTGGTACAACCACTCTGGAAAGCAGTCTGGCGGTTCCTCAGAAAACTGGGCATGACAGTCCCGGAGAATCCTGTTATACCACTCCTGGGCATATACCCAGAGGCTTTACCTGCATGCAATAGGCACACATGCTCCATTATGTTCATAGCAGCCTTATTTATAATAGCCAGAGCTGGAAAGAACCCAGATGTCCCTCAATGGAGGAATGGATCAGAAGATGTGGTATATTTACACAATGGAATACTACTCTGCAATTAAAAACAATGAATTCATTAAATTCTTAGGCAAATGGTCAGAACTGGAAAATATCATCCTTAATTGAGGTAACCCAGTCACAAAAGAACACACATGGTATGCAGTCACTGATAAGGGGATATTAACCCAGAAACTCAGAATATCCAAGATACAATTCACATATCACTATATTTCCAAGAAGATGGAAGGAGAGACCCCTGGTCCTTTAAAGTCTGGATGTAGGGGAATACCAGGACAGAGAAGCGAGCAGGGGTTGAATGGGGAACAAGGGGGAGGAAGAGGACTTACGGGACTTTCTTGGAGGGAGGAACTGGGAAAGGGGAAATCATTTGGAATGTAAATAAAAAAATATAGAAAATAAAAAAATAAATAAAAATAGTTTACGTTATAGAGCATTTTAATGACACTTTTATGCATAGTAGTCCCACATAAGGAGGAGAAGCCTGGGATATAAATGGTTGTACTAGTGGATGGATAGGGCAGGAGACCAAACAAGAGAGAGTTAATGAAGAGAAAGAATAACTTTCTTTTATATATGGTATTCATGTGTTTGGCATACATTATATGTTTAGCATAATGAACAAAGTACTAAATAAAATAAGGGAAATTTTCCTAATATTGAGTGCTTACCACATACTAGACACCAGCTAACCATTTTTTAGTTCCTTTTGTGGGACCTCATAGGCGGAGACTATTGTTTACTACTGAGATTTTAGTGCAGATGAAGTGCCTCACTCAGTGAGTGTTAACCCAGCTGTTTCAGGATTCATGGGAGGGATACTAGAAATGCAAAGTGAAGCCTTCTGATGATCAGGCCTTCAGTTCTGTATGTGTGATGAATGGTTTTGTGTCAATTTGACACAAACTATAATCATCTGAGAGAAGGGAACACCAATTAGTTAGTGATTGATGGGTGAGGCCCCAATCCATTGTCAGTGGGGATACTCCTGGATTCTATATGAAAGTAGGCTGAGCAAGGGGAGCAAGTCAATAAGCAGTATCCTTTTATATCCTCTGCATGAGCTCCTACCTCTAGGTTCCTACCCTGTTTGAGTTCTTGTCCTTCCTTAGATAATGAACAATGATATAGAAGTGTAAACCAAATAATCTCTTCCCTCCCCAGCTTGTTTCTCGTTGAAGTGTCCCATCACGGTACTCATAACTTTGACTAAGGCAGTGAGGTAGGAAGCTGCCTGTTTTGGGGATGTTTCAGAAGACTGTTCGTCCTTTCCATAGAAGTGCTTCTGGAAAGACACATGAGCCTCTTTCCTGCTATTACTGAAGATCTCCCGATAACTAGTTTCTTCCTCATTGCTCAATATAAAAATTATTACTATTGCTGCTTCCTAGAACTGGTTTCAAATACCAGCTCTAGATACAAGCCCATAACCTGGGAAACTACTCTCTTCCACACCCAATGCAGAAGAAATCTAGAGCCGCTCTTAGGGTTCTAAGTCTCATTAATAAAATAATTTAAGAATAGATTTAACTGGGTGTTCAAGGACAATTTGATTTTATTTATTAAAAGAAAACCTCTGTGGGTCAGATAAGCTGTGACTCTGAGCAGCTACCTGAATGAGGACAATAGGGGAGAAAGAAATGACTCAAAGTGCCAGATACATTACAGACAAGCAGATACATGGCAAGGGGGAAGAGCTTCAGAGAAAGAGTCAGGAAGCCTCAAAAGTCAGAAAAACCATGCTTAGATTATGGCTAGCTTCAGAAAGAGGTAGAAAAATGGAAAAGTTGTACCTTTTTAACTCAGACTCCAAAAAGGCAGGCAGACCCAGCTGAACTGCATGGTGGCTCCTAGAACTGCAGTGGAGAATAGAAAATCTTGGGGGAAGGGCTCATGATGGAGTATTAAAGGGACAGTTATTCTGCTGGCCCATCTCTTTAGGATGACTTAAAGTGAAATTTCCTTTCTAGGATGGGCCCTTGGCTCAGTGATTGACCTGGCTCAACTGAAATGTTAGGTCTCTACCCAGGCCAGAGATTCTGTTCTCTTTACTTGAGTTTATTCTTAATGGGTCTTTATTGTAACTTAAACACAAATAAAATGTACAAATAAAATCACAAGGTTATAAATATTAAATAAAGCAAGACCTTGTAGAAATGTCAGAGAAGCTATTTTCATGAAGTCTCACCAGCATGACTATATGAACAATACCTAAACAAGGACAGCAGCAACATGGAAAGGGGAAGTCTTAAAGGGCCTTGACCATAGGCAAGGAAATACAGCCAAATAAAGAAGAGCAAAAGTAAAAGTCTTCTCCGTGGAAGAACACAGCAATCCAATACCAAATGCTCAGCCCCCAAACCACAGAATAGGCGCTATTTATATAGTTAAGAAAATATTTATAACTACATATCTACACATCTATATATATATATATGTATACATAGATAAATAGAGAGAGAGAGAGAGAGATATGTAGGTAGGTAGGTAGGTAGGTAGATAGATAGATAGATAGATAGATAGATAGATAGATAGATAGATAGATAGATAGATAGATAGATAGATAGGTGTATAAAACAAAGAAATAGGGATTGTGCATTAAAGAAACATCAAAATGGGGGGTTGCATGGGAAGAACTGGAGGTAGGAAAGGAGAAGACAAAACAATGTAAGTATATTTTAATTTCAAAATGTTTTTAAATTTTTAAGAAAAAAAAGAAGATCTTGACAGTGCTGAGCACTGAGGAGAGTGGACTGTGGCTCTATGACTGAAAGAGAAGAGCCTGACTTGCCAACTGTGATGTAAGCTTGTAGCTTATGTAATACACAAGCTCTGATAACTTCCAGAGAAGGACAAAAAATAATTGGTAAGATAGGTACCCAGATCAGAGGCCTGACTCTTCTGTCCTCTCTTCCCAGTTCATTTCCACGTGTGAAGTGAACACACAGGAGGCTCCTCTGCTAACCCTCCATTATTTATCTGGAGTATTTGTATTCACTGACACAAGTGGCTGATATAAATCCATGTCTTCCACCCCCATCTCCAATGCTTCTGAGCTAGTAACATAACAGGGACCCTTTAAAGCATTGGAGCTTAAAAACAGAGATAGATCACCTCCCCAGTCTTTTCCCTTCACACATCTGGGACTTCTTGGGATTTCTTGACAGTGTATAGCTAGTGACTTTTTATTCCAATCGATGCAAAGCTAATTAATTTACTTCACAATTTTCATGTACTCAGACTTCCCAAGGGTTCAGATGATTTGTTGATTTGTTTTATGTTGTTTGTGTCTCACCTTTTGGAGCCTCTTCCTTGTCTCTCCTTTACAAAAGGACTAATTAGCTCCTGATGACTGATCTGTTGATGGGATTTGGACTGTGGCTGCTGATTGTGGTATTGCTTCCTCTTTTCAACTGTGGCACCTTCAGGACGTTTAGAATAAGTGGAGGGAAATCATCCATGTGTGTACTAGTGTTTGTGTGCATCTGTGGATTTGTGTTTCTCTGTCTCATCCACACATGTTGATACATGATAGAATGAAATGAAAAGAAAAACTGGTCTACAAAAATTATTCCCAACTTAGATGCCATAAATTCTCCACTGCCCAGTTTAAAATAAGAAACAAGGCTGGAGAGATGGCCTTGAAAACTGAGTGATGCTTTTGCAGAGGACCCAAGTTGATTCGAAGCACCCAGTCACAGATTCACAGCTGCCTTTAGCTGCAGGAGATCCAACCCCCTCTTCTGGTTTCCACAGGCAACTATACTCACATGCACATTCACCCACACAGAATCAAATGCATATACATAATTAAAAATAAAAATAAGTCTGTATAAAAGTAATAAATAAAATAATAAGCTGCCATGATGGTGTTAGTCAAATTATATTAAGACTTTCTTTAATTTTTTTATTTATCTTTATATTTAGGATTTATTTTGATTTATATTTGGAAGTATTTGAGGATTGTTTCATGGACCAAAGATTACACTTAGTTTTACCATGGCATAAGTTAAATATAGCATTCGTAGGGTATGTATAATGCAACTGAGCAAAGGGAGTCTCATTGGCCTGGCTGGATTTGATATTAGCTCTGAAGCAAATAGGGAAGAGTGTGAGGAATGCACATCGCTTGAGTCTCAGGATCCCAAACTGTAGAATGAAATAATGATCTTCTATGTTAAGCATAATTGCTCGAGCAGCAGGTTGATATCACTATGCACTTATTATCACAGTCCCAAGCCAGAACAGTGACAGGACAGCTCAAGTGCACGTGTGCTAGCCAGCATGAGATCAGCAGTGATGCATATCCCCAGCAGCTGGGAACAGAAAGTGGTAAAAGGCTCCACAGCAGGTGACCTAACAGCTGGATTCTTAGGGATTTATCCAAAGGAACGCAGACTTAAGTCTGTGAAAAACCTATAAAGAGACCCTATAGCAGTTTTGTGCATGAATGCCAAACTTGGAAGGAAAGAAGATATCCTGAGGAGATGAGTGAAAAGATAAGCTTTGATCACCTAAATAATGCAATATTATTTAAGACTAACAAGAAATGAAATATTAACCCATGAAAGAATATAGGGGAAACTTAAATGCATATTTTCTTTTGTTTGTGTGTGTGTGTGTGTGTGTGTGTGTGTGTGTGTGTGTGTGTGTGTGGTACATGTGCATGGGGACAAAAGCCAGAGGACAACCTCCTGTGTCACTCTCATGCATGTTGTTCATCTCCATTTAGTCCAGGTTTCCTTCTTGACTTGATGCTTACATATTAGACTATCTAGCTAGTAAGATAGTAAGCCCCAGGAATCTTTCTCTCTCCATTTCCCTAGCACTAGAATTAGAGGTACAAATGACCAAAATATGTATATATTTAATGGTCTCTGAGGATGGAACTAATGTCCCTTTGCTTGCAAGGTAAGCACTTTATCATATAAGCTATCTCCATGACCCAAATGTTATCTGACAAGGCAACATGCTATGTGATTTTAACGATGACTAGATGGAAAAGGCAAATTTTGCAGAGAATTCAATAAGATCAATACTTACTAGGTTGTTGGGGGAGGAAAGGATTAATACTCAGCACAGAATTTTAAGGGCAGTGAAACTGCTTGTTATGCTACTATAGTGTTAGAAGTATGTCATTTGTACAGATCTATAAAATATACACTACCAAGAGAGGATCCTATTACCAAGTCTGGGCCCTGCCTGATAATAGTGTATCTTTGTGGATTCATATACTGTGACACTTGTCCCACTCCATGGGGGACGCTAATGATAGCCTGGGTGCACAGAGGTTATATGAACTACTCTGTTACCTTCTCAATTTTTCCATGAACCATAACTTTTCTTTTAAAGAACCAGTTTTAAGTGAGTTAAATTCATACGGAATGTGTGGTACTTCTCAGCACCCAAGTGTGTTGTGAGTACTTACTCAGTTACTGATGGTCCTATATCTCTTTGGTAGTCCATTCCCTTCTTCTGTTCTCTACCCCAAGAACAAAGCAACAAAGGAGAGTTTACAACCAGCTTACATGGAAGATTTCCAGCTTGTTTACTTAAGAAAGGGGAATGTGACTAGCTGGAGGGCCATATATTGGTAACCAGGACATTAATATATCATTAAATGATTCTATATGACTTTCAAAGGCTGCCCAGTGTAATAGTTTTGTAATTAAAACACTTAAAGACAAGTAACCTCAGTTTATGGGGTGAATCTTAGCTCTGACTATGTAGAGATTGTAGTGTGCATTAAAACAAGATAAAGGTTTAAATCAGAGCTGCTGTGTTGACAGGTATGTGTGCCTGCTCTTTGTATCTTAATTGGAAAAGTCCTAGTGATTTGTTTTTTAAAGTGATGACTGATTTTCATACTCTTAGAAACTAAAAAGAACCTTAGTATTGAAGTACAAAAACACTAACAAAATAATGGTCTTGGTACCATTGGATCAAGACAAACTCTGATGAGAATGGCAGTTTACAGAGTTACATCTATATCATTTTTGTTAAGACTCTGTTGTCCATTGAGAACACTAACTAACGTGTGATTTGATGTGGAAGGGGCTTCTCTGCAGTAGAGACACTGAGCACAAAGCTAAGCATTTCTCAGATTGTATCAAATGATAGTTGGACAGGCTTGAAGTTGGCTAGACCTGGGCTCAAACACCAGATCTCCCATCCATTAGCTGTTTAAAGTCAGAAAAGTCGATAGGCCCCTCAGAGCTGCTTTTATGACTTTTTAAAAACTTCTATGTGTGCAAGAATGCCGGTGTGAAGATATATGTGTACACGAGTGCAACCTCTCAGAGGCCAAAAGAGGCCATTTGATCCTCTGTAGCTGGAGTTACTACTGGTTGGGAGCCACCCACTGTGCTGGGAACTGAAAAATGGGCACTATGGAGGAGCAGCCAGTGCTCTTGGTCCCTGACCCATCTTTCCAGATGGTTTTATTGTTCGTAAAATAGGGTTAAAATAGGCCCCTCATATAAAAATTGTAAAGATAAAGTATGATAACCCATGTGAAATTCCAAACACAGTTCTGACCCACAGGAATGCCCTGTTTATATGTCTAGTCTTAATGTTTTCTATTAAGGGCTGCATTTTAACTGACATTTAGCTAGTAGCTGCTGAGCTGTGAAAGTTTGACTTAATGAATAATTAATGAGTTGAACTGGCTTTGTGCTATGAGGATCTCTGCAGCCTCTCCTCCCACAATCATCCTCAACTGTATATCTCATGTGTGAGAACTTTGAACAGCTCATTGATTGCACTCAGTCAGAACCATCATGCCCCAAGACCACAAAGAACCATTTATCACAACTTCCTCATCAATGCCCTATCCCAAATAAAGGAGATCCTGCTTTTGAAATTGGGCTCTATACTGAAGCCCCTAGGAAACAAGACCAGGAGACTTAGCAGAGGGACTGGGAGTGAACCAGTCTCTCCTCAGGAAGGGGACCTCCAGTAGGCTAAGAGATCTGGTCAGACAGAGAGTTTGCCCTCCCCACTCCTCTGCCATCCTCTGCAGGTCTGTTCTGCCTGTTTGTACTATACAAATACATAAAGTCTCTTGCTTATGTCATGCCTGCAAGGTGCCTTTTCTCAGTAATGCACAAACTTTCCAGTCCTTGTTCTTTAAACCAGTGACTCCTGTGGTGGCCATGTTTTCTGTCCCTAACTTTGTTGTTGAGGAAATCTGAGCTTGCATTGTCTCATTAACTTTAGTGGCTTAATGTTTCCCTGTTTCCCTCTGTGCGAGCAGCCCTGTAACTGAAGAGGCAAAACAGACCACAGTCCTTATGGCGGCCTTAGGTCTTTCAGAGTCATGCAGAATCTCCATTTCCATTTAACAAAACAATGCTAGAAAACAGTGTAGTTGTTACCTCAACACAAAGTATCCAAAGCCATTGGCCCTTCAGAATATTTATGCATTTGCAAATTATGAATTAATGGTGACATTGATGAAGAGGCCGAGCTGCCAATTCAAATCTGCTAGGGAATTCTGCAGATTAAAACATCCATCCCCTGATAATGGAAGATGACAGTTTCCTCCCGCTTAGCTGTAAAATACAGCATCTTTGCTTCTGTAATTTACAAGGAAATAATGAATTCTTTGTGTTACGTCCATCCCCTTCCAGGGAACAGGTCTTCACCCTTCTAATTTTTATTGAATTAACTACCAGCAGGCAGGGGATATCATATTATCCTTTAGCCCAAAGAGATTTTCTTAAAACATAAGTTTGATTATATATGTATAGAAAACTAGCAAGAACCAATATATGTTTGCATGTTTCTGTGCATGGGTGTATAGTTGTGAATATTTGTATATACTTCTGTGTGTGTATATACATATACACATACACATAAGCATGTGCATACATATATACATATACATCCATATACATATACATATACATTGACTGCACAAATACTTGTGTGTTCTCTTCTCATCCTGATGAAAACTCATTTATGCAACTAGAGCTTTTACTCAGCAAACCATCTTGCCAACCCTGTATTTTTGTAAAAACGCTACATTTTGTTCAAAATGGATCAAGCTTCTTTTTACTGAGGAAATAGCATGTGTTTCATTCCGTGAGCTACTCATTCACTGTGGGATCAATTCAGATTCTTTTCTTTTTGGCAATTTGTCCCATTATCGTTTGTGGAGGCAGAGTCTTTCTGTATAGCTCTGGCTATTCTCAAGCTCCTCCTGCCTCAGTCTCCTCCATGCTGAAATTATACGTATGTACTTATAATTAGTACCTATATAATACCTATATAGATTGGCCTCTCTTCTCCATTTTTTCTCTACTTTCATAACTAAGAAAAGTTTATAGGCCAACAATCCCATGACAGTCTCTAATTTCACCTCCGGAAAAGTGTCTCTCCAGCCACTTGTGTATTCCCTGCTAAACCATTTCATCATCTTTTTGTGCATTTAATAACAGGAAAGTCTTATTTCCAAAGAAGCAACCATCCATGTTAGCTTGAGGAGAATTTACCTATGCAGAACTTGAAGGTAACCATTTAGAGGAGGTCACTGTCCTAGATAGAATCCATGTGATAACAGGATTTATTTCATTTCCGATCAAGTGATATTTGAGTGAGCAGAAATACAAAGTCAAAAGAGAATTGCAGATATGACTAAATGCTCAGGATGAATGATAAGCAAGACTGTGTCTTTTAATATCATTCGGCATGGAAGGGATTTTCTTCTAAATGTTGCTGCCCTTGCAGAATTGTTGAGCAGTATTTCCATGGCAGCACACTGAGAAGGCACCTTAGCCAGCAGGTTACACAGAGTCACCACTGGATAATACCAAGGCTAGGAAGACATCGGTACTTTGGAGATTCCTTAAGGAAAGGTACTGTGTTAACACAAATCAATCATTATTTTTTTTTCTTTGTAGTTTTAAAAACAATTTCATTGTTTCAACATTATTTAAAACAAAAAGGTTTAGGTATTACTGAAGTTGTTTAAAAAAGTCTAGAAACCTATCAAAAGTTAAACAGCCTATTTATCTTTTTGGCAACCCTCCATAAGTACAAATATGCTAAAGTACAACTGAGGAGAGGATTCTGGGAAAATAGCTGACTGAGTCCTTCCATAGACAGCAATCACACTGACAGAAGCTGTGTCATACTGTGTAGGATGAAGGCACACATCTCAGGGGAAGGTTTGGGCCATACATTCCACACTAGTTTGGCATGGCAGAAACCATTCATTCTTCCCATCTCTGCTTTTTTCTACTTTTGCTACTTTTCATAGTATTTTCAAGTCAATTCATTATCAATTTTTGAAAATGTTACAGTTTTCTGTCAGTTGATTTTCCTTTGTATCTTATAATTTTATTAAATTCACCAGTCAGCTCTAACACCTGTTTAACTGAATTTTTAGTTTTTCTAGGTATAAAATCCTGTTATCTAGAATCAGAACTGATTTTACCTCCTCATTTCTAGTCTGAAAATCATTCAATTCTCTCTCCTGAGTATTAGCTATGGCTACAAATTACACTGTGCCGAGCAAGAATGGTAGAAGTAGACACCCCTGTCCTGTTCCAGAGTCTGGAGGAAATATTTTCAGTGTTTCCTGTGTGATGTGATTTCAGCTATGTGTTTGTGATATGCCCTTTATTGTGTTAGGACACATTGTTGAAAGTTATTATTATTAAATAATAACAGCATCTCACAGTTGTGTCCAAACTAGTTGAAAGGCTCAAGATAACTGTCAGAATCCTTTAGGAATGATAGATACTACCCACTCACCCCCAACTTGCTCTCACTGTAATCTCATGAGAGTATCACCACTCTTAGAAGATTATCCTTTTATTAAAATGATAATTCTGAAATCAAGATTTCAATGTAAAATCTCTTAGCTTTTAATTGTTGATAATGAACTCAATTTCTTTTTAATGCATTATAAATGTCTAGTTAATCCTAAATATCTTCTGCTAAGTGAGACACTTGCCTTTTTATTATCATAAAGTTATATTTTTGGCTTGGGAAATGGCTCCACTGAGAAAATTCTTGCTATGAAAGCAAGAAGACTTGAACTCAGATTTCCAACACCCACACAAATAAACAAGAAGAAAGTCAGCAGCTGAGATAGCTCAGTGGGTAAAGATGCTTGTAGTCAAGGCCAATGGCCTGAGTTTGATCCCAAGAACATACTTGGTATAAGGAGAAAACTAGGTCCTATAAGTTGTCCTCTGACCTCTACATATGTGCCATAGAACACACATGAGTATGGTACACACACATACACACACACACACACACACACACACTTTCTAAATGTTTAAAAAAAACGCAATGTAATGAAGTAAATAAGTAAGCCAGGCATAACAGTGCACACCTATAACCCCAGTGCTGGTAAGACAAGACAATTTCTTAGACTTTTAGGTCAGCTAGTAGAGATGAATTAGAAAATTTCAGATTTACTGACAGACCCTGCCTTAAAAAATGAAGGTGATAATGATTGTGGAAAACACCTAACACAGAAAAGCTACACACATGGGTTTGCACGTTTATGTATACCCAAGCATAAACAGAAACATGTACACATACAAATAAAGAAGATAACTTTGGAAGTTATAGTTTTGGCTCTCAAGAGGGAAATTTAGGAGAAAAGAATCTGCAAGTATTTGTCTTCAAGAGAAAGGTAGAAGTGAGAGCCTGCCCTTGGTGATTACCTGAACTGAAGAGGAAGAGATCCCAAGGGTGATAGCTCTGCCCTCTAGTAACTCGGCCTGTGGCCCTGGTAGCCCTGTCTTCCATAGACTGGGTATTGAAAAGAAAGCTTTAAACTAAAAGAGAGAGGTGAGCCGCAGTGGGAAAGCGCCAGGCTGTGTTGAGTGAAATCATCCTCCTGAGAGATTCAGTGGGGACTACCCCCCATGAAGCTTTGTCACTTCATGACTTTAACGCAGGTCTGACAGATACATAGAAAATGCTTGGGCTAGAAAGGACAAGATGTCCTGACAGATTCCCACCCCAGTCCCCATTCACGTCTAATGTCAACTAGCTTCTGAATCCTGCCATGGAAACAGACCTTAAAGGCCAGAACTTGACCTTTTAGAGGGGTGTCTAGAGAGCAGAGATAGGTGGCTGAATTGGTGGGGATCTAGTGCTTTATTGGCTATTTTTTTTTTTGTTATTTTTGTTTTGTTTTGTTTTGTATTGTATTGTTTTAAGACAGGGTCTCAGTACTTAATCTTGACTGGCCTGGAACTAGATGTGTAGTTCAGGGTAGCCTCAAAGGCACAGAGATATACTGACCTCTGCCTCCTGAGTTCTGGGATTGAAGTTCTGTGTTTCCATGTCAACCCCAATATACTGCTTTTAAAGGGCTGGGGACTGAATACTTAGGTCCTTAGAATACTTAGAAGGACTTGGGTCCTTCTCCTCAAGAGGATTAAAAAGTTTGGGCGTGCTCTCTACAATACTGAAATAACTCTCTTATAACACTGAAATGATGAGAAAGATACTATATAGGGCAGTGGTTTTCTCTTTTTCTTTCTCTTTCTCTTTCTCTTTCTCTTTCTCCTTCTCCTTCTCCTCCTCCTCCTCCTTCCCTTCCCTCCCCTCCCCTTCCCTTCCCTTCCCTTCCCTTCCCTCCCCTCCCCTTCCCTTCCCTCCCCTCCTCCTCCTTCCCTTCCCTCCCCTCCCCTTCCCTTCTTCCCTTCCCTTCTTCCCTTCCCTTCTTCCCTTCCCTTCCCTTCTTCCCTTCCCTTCCCTTCCCTTCCCTTCCCTTCCCTTCCCTTCCCTTCCCTTCCCTCCCCTCCCCTCCCCTCCCCTCCCCTCCCCTTCCCTTCCCTCCTCCTCCTTCCCTTCCCTCCCCTCCCCTTCCCTTCCCTCCCCTCCTCCTCCTTCCCTCCCCTCCCCTCCCCTCCCCTTCCCTTCCCTTCCCTTCTCCAAATTATAAGTTACCCAAATCACAACTATATAAGGAAAATCGGTCAAGGTAGCTTAGACTCAGTTGAAGCGTGGACAGTGGGCTGGATGGAGATCTAACAGCTTTCTCTTCCACCACTGCTTTTGTATAAACACTTTCATCAAAACTAGGGCTTTACAAAAGATGTAAAACTCTGGGGTAAATGTGGACAAAGAATTTTTATACCTTGAAACAATCTATAAAGAACATTGCTATTTTATAGCTATTTTATGCTATTTTATATATTATTTTGCAGAGAGTATCTCTACTTTACAGCTAAGGAAACCATAACATGGAAAGGGTTACACAATTCAATCAACTGCCTTATGCTGATGTGCATTTAGGAATTAGGATACAAATTCAGTAGAGCAACCATTAGTGTCTCCTGCAGAGGAGAAAACTGAAGAAATCATGGGCCACTAGGGGCTGAGACAGATCCTGGGATCTCCTAGAAATTTGAGTCTGCATTCATTTACTGACAGTACAAGGATAAGGCGACCAGATATGTAACTATAGGTGGGCAGTGAAGTTGAAGTCAAGGAGCCTAAGCAGAATGCAAGGAGGCTTTGGCATTCACTGGAGACCCCACTGCTCACAGATGCCACAGGCCACAATCCTGGCCTCTTGCCCACTGTGATGGTTTGAATGGGAATGGCCCCCACGCACTCATAAATTTGAGTGTTTTGCTCCTCGTTTGTGGACTATTTAGGAAGGAATTGTGACCTGGCATGAGTGGGTATGGCTTTGTAGGAAGAGGTATGGAAATAGGCTTTGATGTTTCAAAAATCCATGCCAGCCCCCAGTGTCCCTCTCTCTGCCTGCTGACTGCACATCACAATAGAAAGCTCCCTGCTCCTGCAACAGTTCCATGCCTGTCTTCTTCAAGCAGTGATAATTATAGACTAACCATCAAAAACTGCAAGGAAGCCCCGCCTTCCAAAAATGCTTAAAACAACAAGAGTTATTTTGGTCATCGTGTCTCCTCATAGCAATAAATGGTAACTGAGACACCGACTGTACTTCAAGGCCTTGGACAGAATGCAAAATGGGTGCCATGACAGGAGAATTTAGAGCCATGACCAGGCATCAAGAGAGGAGGTCAGCTCTCTTAAGAAGACATAAACCAATGATTGTAAACCATAGTCCATGAAACATTTGTAAGAGATCTCCAGACCACATGCATTAGTTCTAGGGACGGTAACTTAAAGTTAACCAGATTTCTGTGCTCTGGTACCACTCAGCCATATTTTAAATAGAATAATATGCCCTGAGAATTGCCTGGAGATGCCTTTAGCAGAGGAAGTAGCTGCGCTTTTGGAAACACCTCTTTTCTCATAAAAAACTTAGTTCATGTTTCTCCAAGCATTAGTATTGCTCAAAATTTGCTTGCAGAAATGATTACATAAGCATATACTGCGTTAAGAATTAGAAACAGCCTTGGGACAAGCAAAAACTTACTATGTGGGGAAAGAACATGTCTTAATTATGAGCCTGGGCCATTCCAGTCTTTGCAGGAGTCTCATTTACTCATTGCTCAGACCTGGCTATGCTGCACACACACACACACACACACACACACACACACACACACACACACACACACACACACACACACACACACACCTGCCCTATACATACCCTAGCTTCATCTCTGCATTTCTCTTCATAGGCTGCTTCCTCCTGAGCCCCTGTGTAACATGTATGGCAGTGGCAGAAGTTAATTCTCCATAGTAGGAAGTGGCTGCATGTGTTAACAGCCTGGACTCAATTACTCAAAAATTTGGATTCAGTTGACAGTCCAAAGCAGCAGGTCCTTGAGCCCATTCATTCCATAATAATCTGATTTCAAATGATAGCCCTAAAAAGGGAGAGAGCCACATTCACACTCAGAAAAATTTGAGGGCCAAGTCATCTGGCATTGGCACAGGTCAGCTAGAAGAAAGAAAGAGTGCTGAGTGGGTTCATTGGTGCTATGGCATCCAACATCCTTGCCAGCCAGCTGCCATCCACCTACTAGGTCTGACTGGATCAACTGAAATAGTACTAATGTGTCAGGGCAGCAGCACCAAGCTTTGAAAAGACTTCGTGTTGTTCATTTTCTTCCTTGAGCAGCAGGTACAATGGATGTGAAGACCCAATCTAACAATATGGGGCAGTGCAGAGGAGTCAGCCTATGAAAGGAGAAGAATTCTGCAGAATTCTCATTGCCTAGTATCTTGCAAGAACCCTTCTCTTCCCTGCTAAGAATGAGCGGGTCCTTCTAATCTTTTAAGTCTTTGTCTGAAAGTCTTACCTCCTTCATAAACTTAGGGGAAGACTGTCTTGAGTATGGCAGCAATATATTTGACTTGAGTGATATGGAGCCAGACATAATATTTAAGAGTTAGGTGCTAATGAAGACAGTGTTAATCAGGCAGTGATGGTGCATGCCTTTAATCCCAGTACTTTGGGGGCAGAGGCAGGCAGATTTCTGAGTTAGAGGCCAGCACAGTCTACAGAGTGAGTTCAAGGACAGCCAGGGCTACACAAATAAACCCTGTCTCAAAAAATCCCCCCCAAAAAAAACAAAAACAAAAACAAAACAAAAATTAATACAGTGTTTGTTGGGGTGTTTGGTACCAAGGGGGATTTTTGTGCTCCTACCGTAGTCTCAAGCGGTCAAGGCTCCTCTTTCCTCACTGCTGATTTTTTTTTGTTTTGTTTTGTTTTATTAAAAGGAAGTAAAAATATTTTATCATAAAATTGAAGATTTACATGGAATAGAAGAGATATATAGAAAGACAAGTTAAAATTGACAATTTTCATGGAAAATTAAAGAGTAAGGTTGTAGACATAAAAAAGAATGCTAAATTAATTGAAAAAGGAAGTAGAAACATTTTATGATAGAATTGAAGATTTATGTGGAAAATATTTCTGATAAAATTGTAGAAAAATGTTAAAATTGAAGATTATCATGGAAAATTTTATATAGATATAATAATGGTGGGCATAAAAATATTCTTAAGTTGATTGAAAGTAGAATTATAAACATTTTCTGATAAAGTTGAAGATTTACATGGAAAATATTTCTGATAAAATTGAAAAAATATATAGAAAAACACGTTAAAATTGACTATTTAATGGAAAATTATACAGATAAAAATGGTAGATATAAAAAAATCTTTCTAAGTTAATTGAAGGTAGAATTAAAAAAATTTTGTGATAAAATCAGAGTTTTACATGGAAAATATTTCTGATAAAAATAGAAGAAATATATAGAAAAACATGTTAAAATTGAAGATTATCATGAAAAATAATGCAGATAAAATGGTAGACATAAAAACATTACTAAATTAATTGAAAGAGGAATTACAAACATTTTCTGATAAAATTGAAGGTTTACATGAAAAATATTTCCTTTAGTCTATGTCTTTTGGTTGGAGAATTTAGTCCATTGATATTAAGAGATATTAATGAATAGTGATTATTGCTTCCTGTTATTTTTGTTATTTTTATGTTTGTATGGTTATCTTCTTTTGGGTTTGTTGGAAGAAGATTACTTTCTTGCTTTTTCTAGGGTGTAGTTTCCCTCTTTGTGTTGGCATTTTCCATCTATTATCCTTTGTAAGGCTGGATTTGTGGAAAGATACTGTGTAAATTTGGTTTTATCATGGAATATCTTGTTTTCTCCATCTATGGTAATTGAGAGTTTTGCTGGGTATAGTAGTCTGGGCTGGCATTTGTGTTCTCTTAGGGTCTATATGAGATCTGCCTGGGATCTTCTAGCTTTCATGGCCTCTGGTGAGAAGTCTGAGGTAATTCTGATAGGTCTGCCTTTATAAATTACTTGTCCTTTTTCCCTTACTGCTTAATATTCTTTCTTTGTTTAGTGCATTTGGTGTTTTGATTATTATGTACCAGGAGGACTTTATGGTCTGGTCCAGTCTGTTTGGAGTTCTGTAGGCTTCTTGTATATTCATGGGCATTTTTTTCTTTAGGTTAGGGAAGTTTTCTTCTATAATTTTGTTGAAGGTATTTACTAACCCTTTAAGTTGTAAATCTCAGCTCTCTTCTATACCTATAATCTTTAGGTTTGTTCTTCTCATTGTGTCCTGGATTTCCTGGATGTTTTGGGTTACAAGCTTTGTGCATTTTGCATTTTCGTTGACTGTTGAATCAATATTTTCTATGGTATCTTCAACACCTGAGATTCTTCTATCTCTTGTATTCTGTTGTTGATGCTTGCACTTTGCGATTTCTTTATTGTTTCTACTTCCACATTTAGATTCTGGATGGTTTTGTTCAGTTCCTTCACTTGATTGTTTGTGTTTTCCTGTAATTTTTTAAAGGATTTTTGTGTTTCCACTTTAAGGGCTTCTACCTGTTGACCCATGTTCTCCTGTATTTCTTTGAAGGAGTTATTTAAGTCTTTCGTGAAGCCCTCTATCAGCATCATGAGATATGATTTTAAATCCAACTCTTGCTTTTTTGGTGTTTTGGGGTATCCGGTACTTGCTGTGGTGGGAAAACTGGGTTCTGATGTTGCCAAGTAGCCTTAGTTTCTGTTGGTAGGGTTCTTGCACTTGCCTTTCGCCATCTGGTTATCTCTGGTGCTAGTTGATCTTGCTGTCTCTTGCTGGAGCATGTCCCTCCTGTGGGCCTGTAAGCCTGTGTCTGTACTCCTGGGAGACCAACTCTCTTCTGGCACGGTCTGTGCACAGAAGGTTATGGAGCTGCCCGGCTCCCTGGTGCAAATGGTGGCAGGAAGACTCCAGTCCCAGTTGCTCCGCTGATTGTATACCCCACGTGCTCCCAGCTGTTCTCCTCCAGAGAGAAGGTGGAGATCTCACCTCCGCTCTCAGAAGTGAAAGTGCTGCTGGTGATCACTCTTTCCTCTTGGGCGGTGCACAGAAGGTTGTGGAGCTGCCTGACTCTCTTGTGCAAATGGCTGTGGGAAGCCTTACTGCTGTTTCTTAAGTGAATGTACCACTTGGCTAAATTTAATCATCCAATATCTGATCCATTAAAGCCTTGGAGTTTCTTCATAGAATTACAAGGAACTAATCAGTGTAATGAGTCAATGGTCTTCAGATATGTAAGTGCTTGTTTCTAATGCAGCTAAGAGGAGGCTTCTCATAGAAAGCAATGATACTTGGGGGGTTGGGGGTTAAATCTCATCCCAGCAAAGGAGGACTTTTCAGCTAGTCTAGGAGAAAGACACATCAGGGGTGATTTATTCAAGCTTCAAGGTTTGAATATCTGTTGGCTTTTGGTAGTTGGAATGCAATCCTTTGTGTATGGAAACTCACAGCTCCACCCATAGACATTGACTTGCTCATGTCAGTCCAGGGTAATAGCCACAAAAATGCTTAAAAACATTCTAGCTTCAGCACAACTCTTCGTACCTCCTTTGTTACTGCAATTACAGAGGAATGATCCACACATATACTCATTATATAGCCAAATGAAGAGTAAAGTAGGAAAGAAAGCTTTGTGTGTGCACACAATTACCTCAGTACAGATAGAGGGAAAGGCTATAAACCTCCACTGATGAGCAAAGGAACACTATTCTCACTTTTTGTCTGCACCTATAAAAGATTTTAGGTTTTGTCTGAAATCCAAAGCATTACCCAGAACCTAAAAGCTTAGTCCACTAAAAGAGAAGAGTAGAAAATCTGTGATAATGACTATTTTGGCCCATGCTGATGAGAGTCAGAGGGTTTTGGTCCACATAATCAATGTGTTGAGAGGAGATTTTAACTCTTAAGGAAATAGTGATTTTTGCAGAGGCAGACCGTAAGGGGAATACAGAGCTTCTGTGTGTATGGGTGATATCTATTTGTATGCATGAAAAGGTGAGTTGATCAGCTTCAACTTGAAGAAATTGAAGAAAATTGCACAATGTATGAGTAGTTTTAAAAGAGTTGGAAACCTGTTGAAAAAATCCAGTCCTTGATTTCCAGTGATTCACTTTAAAATTTGCACAGGCAGGTAGAGATTTAGATATATATGTCTCCAGATTTTTACATTGTAAAAATTTATTTTAGTCACCTGATATAATTGTCCTCTCCAAGGCTTATTGCTTCTATCTGCTAACCTAGGCCTGTAATCTTCTAGCCTCTGTACAATGTAATCTAGGTCTAGAATGTTTTCAGCTTCTGAGACTAGCTACTGAATAAGATCACCCCTTCCTAGTTCTTTCTGAACTCTGGCTGACTGATTTCAACACAGTTGTTTTGACTCAAACTCTTCTCCATGCTGACTGATTTCATCTGACTTCGCCTGAATTGCTCAGCTTAGCTTCATATGAACTTTGACAATATGTTCTAATCTTGTGGCTCCTTATTCTGTGCCTAGTTTGTTCTCTCTTCAACCTGTCTCTGTACAGTTATCCCAGTGAAACTCCCCCTCCTTTGTGCTGCTCTCTTTTAAGTCACCTCTCTATGCGCTCTGATCTTGTGAAACTTGGGCATATTCTATTCTGTCAAATCTTTCTCTGATTCATCAATTCATCTGCCACTCAATTAGACATCGCCTTCAAACATGGGTGTTCTTAGCCATCCTGACTGGTGTGAGATGGAATCTCAGGGTTGTTTTGATTTGCATTTCCCTAATGACTAAGGATGATGAACATCTCTTTAGGTGCTTCTCAGCCATTAGATATTCTTCAGGTGAGAACTCTTTGTTTAGCTCTGTACCCCATTTTTTAATAGGGTTACTTGCCTTTCTGGAGTTTAACTTCTTGAGTTCTTTGTATATATTGGATATTAGCCCTCTGTCAGATGTAGGGTTGGTAAAGATCATTTCCCAGTTAGTTGGTTGCCGCTTTGTCTTTTTGACAGTGTCTTTTGCCTTGCAAAAACTTTGTAATTTAATGAGGTCCCATTTGTCAATTCTTGATCTTAGAGCATAAGCTATTGGAGTTCTATTCAGGAAATTCTCCCCTGTGCCCATATGTTCAAGGTTCTTCCCTAGTTTCCTTTCTATTAGTTTCAGTGAATGGCTAAGATCAAAAACACAGGAGACAGCAGTTGTTGGCGAGTATGTGGAGAAAGAGGAACACTCCTCCACTGCTGGTGGGATTGCAAGCTGGTACAACCACTCTGGAAAGCAGTCTGGCGGTTCCTCAGAAAACTGGGCATGACACTCCCGGAGGATCTGGCTATACCACTCCTGGGCATATACCCAGAGGCTTTCCCTGCATGCAATAAGGACACATGCTCCACTATGTTCATAGCAGCCTTATTTAGAATAGCCAGAAGCTGGAAAGAACCCAGATGTCCCTCAACGGAGGAATGGATTCAGAAGATGTGGTATATTTACACAATGGAATACTACTCTGCAATTAAAAACAATGAATTCACGAAATTCCTAGGCAAATGGTCAGAACTTGAAAACAGCATCCTTAGTGAGGTAACCCAATCACAAAAGAACTCACATGGTATGCAGTCACTGATAAGGGGATATTAACCCAGAATCTCGGAATACCCTAGACACAATTCTCATATCAATAGATTTCCAAGAAGATGGAAGGAGAGACCCCTGGTCCTGGAAAGACTGGATGTAGGGGAATGCCAAGACAAAGAAGCGAGAGGGGGTTGAATGGGGAAAAGAGGGAGGGAAGGGGGCTTATGGGACTTTCCGGGAGGGAGGAAATGGGAAAAGGGAAATGATTTTGAATGTAAAAGAAAAAAAAACTTAGAAAATTAAAAAAAAATAAAAACAAACGTGGGTGTTTCTTTCTACAAACTAACTTTACCTTTATTGTTTGTGACTAAAGATACATATAAGGGAATGTCTGTATTCCTGCCAGAGGGATTAAAGATGTGTGCTAAGACTGAGCCACATCACATTTAAAAACAGGGGTTTCCAGTAAACAATTTCAGGGTTTACCATGTGATCAAATATCCTGCAACAGTACACTGACAGATCTTTCTAGGTATTTGTGTTTATTTCTCTGTTACAAACAGAATGCCTATGTTCCTCTAAAGGAGTTGAAAAATGTTGAAATCTGGTCTCCGTCATGATTCCCATGATAATAGAACCTCCCAAATGAGACTTGTGCCCTAAGAAGAGGCAGGGAAGCTAGTGTCCTCTCTGTCCTCTGAGGGCCTAGTGAGCATGAAGTCAAAACTCCACTCTATAATCTTCAGCATGGAGACAGGCCCTCAACAGAATACAACAATGCTACCACACTGATCAGTCCTCCTGCTAGTGTTTAATACACATATTTTGCCAGGTGCAGAGCAGTTTTACCCCTATGCATTATCATTTAACTGCATAGGGTATCTGAGGTGTTGTGGTGGATTATTTTATGATGTAGATGCTAACAGTTAACAGAGATCACCAAAAGAAAGTGGACAAACTGGGCCAGTATCTTGGAACTTTCCAAGTTCTCAGGTAGTATATATGGCTATTCTATTCACAAAAATACTGCTATTTTTACTTGTTTCTGTGGACAGAGGTGTGATTAGAAGCACTTCATGAGTCACTGTATTGATTTCTGGCTGAAGTTTAGCTGGGGATCTGGTAATTTAAAATTCCCTGGCATTCCTTGTATTTTTTCATAAGAAAGTACCATACAGTGGACTCTTACTAAAACAAAACTGTTATTTCATAGTTCTGAAGAGTAGAAATCTGAAATTAGAGGGTTAGTAATGCCAAGCTCCCTCTGTCACCATGGGGAGAGTTATCCTTTCCCCCTGGCGCCTGGTGGTTGCCAACAATGTCATCCCTTTCTCCTGGCTCCTGGTGGTTGCCAGCAACCTTTGCTGCTTCTTGTCTGAAGCTGCCTTTACAGAGCTTTGACCTTGGTCATGGTGGTCATACAGTGTTCTCTGTATTATGACTCTATCCTCATTTCCAGCCTTTGTAGCAGACCACTTGTCAGGTAAAATGAACATTTTCACTTGCATCATGTAGCATCCTTCATTGGGTCTTTTAGCACAAGTGGTCCTTCAAGGCCTCAGGTTTTACTTCACAATATCTCTATTTTATTATTATAATTTTTTATTTTGAGTGATTATAATATAATTACATCATTCCCCTTCCTCACTCCCATACCTCCTATACACTCCCTTGTGTGCTCAGTCAGTATAATGTTTTTTGTATGTACATGTATGGCTGACCATTTTGGTGTTTCATAACCAATTGGTGTGCTCTTCCCTGAGGAAAGAGTACTTCCCCACCCTCATCATTCCTTAGTTGCCTAGACTTCTTTGTTTAGGGCTAAGGTCTCATGAGTTTACTTTGGCATTCTACTGATGTCATCCTTGTACAAGTCATGTTTGGGAAGTAATGTTGGTGAGACTTCATTGATGTAGCTCCTCTGACAGTTCTGGAAGACACAATCTCAAGGCAAACTTTCTGATCCTCTCACTCATCTTCTATCCTCTCACTCATTTTCTATCCTCTCTTCTGAATAATACTTGAACCTTAGGTACAAAAGTCATGTTATAGAAATGCTAGTTGAGACTAGGATCCACAACTGTACATGTTTATTCCTTGTGATTTTCTGTGATAGTCTCCATATTTTGTAAAGAGATGTTTACTTTATAAAAAGGGAGAACTATACTTATCTGTGGGTATAGGGCAAATATTTATAATGTAGTTGGAGATAATGCTGTTTTAATGAAATGGCAATTATATGTTCTCTACCAAGATCCATGACTTCACTATCCCTGGTTAGTTGGTTGGTTAGGTTTTTAGCATCAGGCATGATTTCCTTCTTGAGTGGGTCTCTAGTCTAATTAGAGAGATGTTGGATAACACCAATATATGTATGTCACTATTGTATCCTTAGTGTTATCATGCCCTCCTGGTCATTGTTGATTCTGTCAGTGTTTAGTAACGTCACACATGAGTAGGCTTTCATTCAATATAATAAATATAGCCTTACACATCCACAGAGTCAACTGAAAGTGAAGTATAGACTTTGTTGTTAAATAACCTGTGCTAAAGAATTTGTTGGATGCAGCAACAAAAAACCTGAAACAAGTAAATAGTAACTTCTTACTCATAAATCTGATTGGTGGTGAATCAGATTCATATGCCTTTACAGCCCCAAGTCCACAGAGAAGCTCTTCCCCTGGCCATGCTGCCTTGATGCAGAGGACATAGTACAGAAGTTTGCATGAGTCCTTAGAGGCAGCATACTCATATTTATATTCCAAAGAACAAATAAAGTCCCATAGCTAACCTGGCAATGCGATGTGTCCCATTGCAGGTAAGGTAGAGGTATTCAGTCCTTTACTTAGAGCCAGAGAAGTGAGTGGAAGCAGAAAATACAACTTGCCACAAGAGCCAGAATTAAATGGTAAAAGCTAAGCCCCTGTGACTTAGTGGTTAATAAATGCCCAGAAAGACCTAGAAACAGCATTTGCCTCATGATTTGTACCTATGGCTCCTGAAACAGAGTCTGTCCAAAAGTCTAATTATGATAGAGCATAAAGTGGTTTTCATAAATTAGCCACTTCTTCCAAAAGACAGGAGTTAAGTAAGCATGTGGAATGGTGAAGGTTGCCCACTGGGCTTAGAAATGAAAGGCGGTCAAGGCCTCACCCTAGTAAGGATTGAGGCTAGGAGAGAGCTGAACTCTGAGAATGTAGTTTCTGGACCCAGTAGCTTAGAATCCAGGATGCACATCAGGAAAGAGGGTGGGTCACATAGTCAGAAAATAATGGGTTAGCTTAGCCAGGGAGAACAGGCTGCACTCATGAGAACAAATAACAGGATGATTTATTCAGCTACTCAGAAGAAGTAGGACCAGTGCTTAAGAGTCAACCACTTTCAGCAAATCCTACCGGCGTGCGCCACCACTGCAGGCTGGCCTCAAAATCAGAAATCCACCTGCCTCTGTCTCCTAAGTGCTGGGATTAAAGGTGTGCATGGCCACTGCCTGGCCCATTTTTTTTTTTAATAGCTACAGTTTTCAGGTTTTTTTTTTTTTTAGTACTTTTTTTGTTTGTTTTTCTGAGACAGGGTTTCCCTGTATAGCTCTGGTTGTCCTGGAACTCACTTCATAGACTCTGTAGACCAGGCTGGCCAAGAACTCAGAAATCCACCTGCCTCTGCCTCCTCCCAAGTGCTGAGATTAAATGCATGCACCACCATACCTGGCTTTTTTTAGTACTTTGAAAGTTAGCTTTTTAAGTTACTTTAACTTAGGGCCTTTTTTTTCAAAGTTTTGCTGTTTTTCAACAGTAGTAATTTTAATGTGGAGTTTCCTTGGTGCACTACAACCTTACTTCGAACTCAAACTTGTGATTTGTTTAGAATTCTATGAAAATGCCTTGAGTAGGATCAATGCTAGGATTGTCTTAATTGACAATTCATTTTAAGACAGTTACATACATTGTTGGAGGTGGAAGAGATTTTGAGAGAACTACAAATGTGTAAACAGGCTAAAAAGTTTGTTAATGATTGCTATGAAAAAAATGTGTTTATTTGAAATATTTCTGAATAAAGTTTAGTTTAAAGTAAAAAAAAAAAGTCAACCACTTTCTGCTATTTCTGATAGCAATACATAGCCCCTTAGTTATCGGCCATAAATGAAGTTCTAGGACTGGAGTCAATGGGGAATATTGTTTTGTAAGCTCTTCTACCATTCTGCTCTCTAGTAGGTGTCTTGCTTTACAGCATGAAATTTTGTTCTGCTTTTCACAGGATCTACTATGGATTTAGATCATATCCAAGCAGAATCTCTCTCTCTTACACTGATTCTTTTGTGTATGCACACATGCCTGTGTGTAGACATATAGAAACCAGAGCCAAACATTTGATGTCCTATGTAACATAGTCAGAGTAAACAACAACCCAAAGCCTGCACCTTCAGTCACTGGCTAATGCTCCAGAATGTCCTCACATACAGCGTGGCATCTCACGGCTGCTCACCATTCAGCCCTCATTTCACTTGGAGTCAGAGGTTGCTTCAGTGTCAGCAGGAATGGTCTCAGAACTGCCTTATTCCCTAGAGTCAAGGCTTCTCACTGAACATGGAGCTAGCTGTTTTAGCCACCAAGGCCCATCCATCTTCCTATCTCTGTCACCCGCAGGGCTGGGGTTACAGTTGTGTGTGTGGCCACACACAGCTTTCTGTAAGGGTGCTGGAGATTTAACTCAGATGCTTGTGCTTAAGCAGCAAGGCCTCCATTTCCCACTGAACTATCTCCCCCAGCGAAGCACCCGAGTGGCAGTCTTGCACATGACTATGCCCAACCTTTTACATCAGTGCCAGGAATCACACTCTGGTCCTTACATTTGCGCAGCAAGTCTGTGCAAATCCCTGAGCCCCGTCCCTAGTCATTCTTACACTGATTAAGACTATTGAGCAGGCAGTGTTTTCCAGGTTTACAGTTCTCTAAGACCATTACAGCTGACACTAAAGCAACTCCAAGTTGGAAACCCAGTGCCCTGATATGAGGGCTGAGTAATGTGGGCAAGGAGATGCCATGCTGTATGTGATGACAATCTGGAGCAGTAGCCAGTGACTGAATATGCAGGCTCGGGAGTCAGGACATTGGTGTGTGTTCTGGATTTGGTGCCTCTTTGGTTTGTGTGAGCTGTTTGTATTACATCCTTTCTCATCACCGTAACAGAACACCTGGCAGAACACCTTAAGGGGAGCTTAATTAGGCTTGTAGTTTCAGAGAGATTTTAGCCCATTATGGCAGTGAAGGCTTGGAGATAGATACTGCTCTCTATATAGCTAGGGAAGCATGAGGGGGTGCTTCTTCCCATC
Source organism: Tokudaia tokunoshimensis (assembly GCA_036184795.1). Lineage (NCBI taxonomy): Eukaryota > Metazoa > Chordata > Mammalia > Rodentia > Muridae > Tokudaia > Tokudaia tokunoshimensis. The sequence goes on along the minus strand of BTHU01000011.1, from coordinate 104,093,845 downwards.
AAAGAAGGCACAAAACAGCATGGGCTGGAACCAGAAGCAGGTAGTATTTTCCAAGACCTGCCCATAGTGACTTACTTCTTCCAGCAAAGCCCTATCTCTTCAAGTCTTCCCGACCTTTGATATTCTGTGGCAATCCAGGGACCAAGGACTTGCAGTATGAGCCTAGGAAGGACTTTTTATTCGCAAATCATAAAAATGTTTCAGTCTTTCTAAGCCTCAGTATCTTCAATCATCGAAAGATAATAGTAGTTGTGCTGAATGCTGCCTCAGGTAACCCACAGAAGTTACTTACTAGAATAGTGAGCACTTTGGTGATCATTATTACCACAGACATAACCATAGGATGCCAGTAATTTTAAAAAAACAATGGCATCTCATTGGTAACTCACGTCAATAATACTCATATTAAAAGTAGTGGACAATTATTGAGTGCCTTTCATGAAGCATGAAACATCTTCATGAGAACCACAAGAAACAGGCCCACTATGGTGCCTCATTTTATGGAGGAACTAAGGAAGGTGCAGAGAAAAGGCCTGTGACATTACCTAATTGTAAAGAGGTACAGTGGGTATCCTCTCCCACCTAAGCACCCACATCACTTAAAGGTAAACACTTTTGCTTCTTATTATGTCATAGAGCAGTTCTATAACTAAAATAGTGGGTTGAGAGGATCAGAATGCTTGGGGTGTGGTTAATGGCAGTCCTTCTCCCTGCCTTCTTATCACAGCTGAGGAAAAGAAGCACATTATTATGAGAATATTACTCTTGAGTATACATTATGCGTTAATCACCTAGGGAGCAAATGACCCAATTATAAAGGTTGGATGTTTGTACACTTGAAGCCTCCAGGAGTCCTTAACTGTGAATCTGTTTTAAGAATATATCCATTCCTATGCAAAAGGCAATGCTCAGAAGCATCCTGGGGTGTCTGGACCTGATGTGGTCAACCTGATCCCTGATAATGAGGATGCTTATGTCTATAGAAAGATAATGTATATTTAGTGTATAGACTATAGAAAAATAGGGTATAGTGATTCTATATACTGATTAATTAATTTTTACTTTGACTTTTTTTTCCCGTTAGGGACAAGTGAACATTGGAAAATCACAGAGACTTTCCAACAACACCTCATTGCTTTCTAAATCAAAATATAAGTTTTCAGGAGATAGTTTTTACAGCACATCCTTCAGCATCCTCAAACGGGGAGCCCATGGTGCATCTATTTAGCATTATAGATTTATTGTACTACCTTAAAATGTTCCTTCGGAAGTCATATATTTGTTGCCAGATTTTGCTTAAAGGAAAACTTCCCCAGAAACTCCTTCTTTCTCCTTTGGAATGAGGATTACTTAATTGATTTTATAATATTTCCCCAGTCAAAGACACAAAATTAAGTATCTGAGGTTTAACTTATGCATCACCATCTAACTTCAGCTTACTCTGGCCATATTAGCAACTGAGATACATTATCCCAATAGTCTGTGCCATTTTGTACAGTCCCTTCCATCCAAGCCAGAAGCACAATGAATGAGTCTATTACCCTTCCCAGACATTGTGTGGAAAGGCTATTGCCCTGTAGGGCCATACCCCTTTCAATGTAGCAGAACTTGGTGATGGACAATTCTGACATCTCTATATTTAGCCTCTTCTCTGTAACTGCAGCAGAGGAGCACCTGGACTATGACATACTACTGATGTCTACATGCCTTGGCCCTTAATGTAATATTTTTATTCAGTGTCTTTTGACTCAAACTGGCCAAAGTGGATTCACTTATCTTCAGAGATATTGGAAATAGGTATCACAATATTTCTAGAATAGTAAGTGTTTGTTCTGTACTACCTAATCAACTCACTTGGCAAGTATAGTGAAGCCTTGCCGGCCATGGATGCTGTAAGTGTCTTAGCTGAGTCAGCATAGGAGGAAGAAAGCAGGAACTCTCCTGGCTGAGCTTTACAGGTCTTCTCCTATAGATCTCTTTTAAATAAGCAAAAACCACTGTGAGCATGCATGCAGGTGTGCACACATGCTGGTGCATACCACAGGACATTCTGGGAATCAAACATATGTCATCATCCTTAGCCACTACCTGCTGAGCCCTTGTGCAGGTCCTCCATCTGGTTTTAAGTTCGAGGATTCCTTAGTCTCTCACACCCTCATGTTGTGGTACAGAAATATGGGGAAGAAGAAACCTAAAAATAATTTAAATCTTGAGTTGTGAAGTTGAATTCTTTATTTAGAATTATATTGTCAAAGCCCAAGGAACTGATAGGTGATAGATAGATAGATAGATAGATAGATAGATAGATAGATAGATAGATAGATAGATAGAAAGAACAGATTAACTTACCTCTTATTGTTGCTCACAGTTTAAAATCTTTTATCCCTGTTGCTAGCTCCATTTTTCAGGCAATCTGGAAAGATTATTATAGGTTGACTATCACTTTTTTCTTGACATCCAGTGGTTAACATGGTCGTGTAAACTGGGCATAATTCTGTATAAAATTCTATCTTTTTTTCTTCTGCGTGTCCCCATAGGCATTGTAATTAAGCCAGGGTACACTTGAAACACTACAGACTGTCTGTCTTGGAAAGTCTACATAATATAAAATGAGTTCCTTGAGGAAATCTGTATTGCTTATTAACTGAGAGACTTTGATATATGTGTTGGTATATCCAGTATATCTATCTATCTACCTATCTATCTATCTATCTATCTATCTATCTATCTATCTATCTATCTATCTATCTATCTATCTAAAGCATGTATAGCATATATAGCATATATGTCCAGTATATATGCAGTATGCATGGCCACTTCTTTAAACAAAATTCTACTCTCTAAAACAGACATATGTAGGTATAATACCACATACCCATGTTCCCAGCACTAGAAACTCTGAAACATGAGGATTGTGAGTTTCAGACCAACAAAACTGACCAAAGGAGACTCTACCTCAAAGGAAGCAAGAGAGTAAACCATTCAACAAGCTACTACTTTGAAAGAATCACATAAACTATTAGGGAAGCTATTTCCACAAATCTTCCTTAACCAAAAATACTGGTTTTTCAGTGACTCACACATTGCTTTTCTTGGGCGAAAGACTCCAATGTAGCACGGAGTCTCTGTGATAGAGTCCTGGATAGCTTCTGTTGGGGAAGTTTGTGTCTCTCTCTGAAAAGATATAAAGTTGAGGCCAGCATACTCTGTCATCCTCAGGCATAAACTGTTAGCTAGGATATTCTTGATTCAGATGATAAAGAAAGATGTCAGGGAATGAGAGATATATCAAATGTTCTCTAAGGATTGTAGCAGAAAACCAAAAATTATTGATTTCTTAGAAGTTACTGAAGCAACACAAAAAGTTTCTATCTGTATTTTCCCTACTTATTTAGGGTACATGCCAGAGAGAAATTTTCTTCAATCCAGGAGGCAAAGAAACAAAAATGCTACCACTCAGATTCTTGTTTTTGATGACTAAATTTTATAAACTTTGAATATAGAATGAAACATGAAAATTGGAGAGTAGGTAGAGTTCAAAATAAAATATCAAATGGAACAATCTTGTGGTTAAATACCAAAGAATTGGCTCTATTTCTGTCTTTTCTTCATAGAGTTGAACACTTGTTATTCTGTGATGCTGCCAGTGTACAGCTTTTCATTTTAATTTTAGGAAAGATCAAAAGGGATTCTTACATAAGTCTCTTGAAATGGGAGTAAGATGGCTCGCTAAATGCATCTTTAATATGGGGTGTGACAAGTCAGCTCTAAATGAACAGCCGATCAAATGTCAATTCAGCAGAGACTGATGGATTCCAGCTCTACAGGCTTAGAGCAGGCACGGTGAATGGGGTGAATGACAGAGAACTCTTCCCCCAAGCAGTGCTTTAAAGAAAACTCAGAAAAACACTCCCTGCTTTACTCCTTGCATTTGTGAGGAAAGCTGAACGTTTTAGACAACCAAGAAGAGTTAATTTTCAGGCCAGACTGAGGATAAGTACTTGTCCTAGCAATTCCTGTCTGGGCAACTTTTTCTTTTCTTGTCTGTGTCTTGGTTCTTTATGTGAAAAATAAAGATTTTGTGGGATCCATAGTTAAGTGAGGAAATACTTATAAAACACAACTACAGCTGTTCTCAGAATGGGCATTGTGTGGACATCATTATTCACCTTCAAAATCCATTGTCACCCAGGAAGATGACATTTGATGCCATGTTAATTATAGCTGCTGGTGCCCAATACTTTTTATCTATCCAGGAGACAATTAGCAATTAATTATTGATGTTTTATCATAGAAATATCTGCTACTTTTGCCATCTCTGATGTGAGGTATTGTTGTCTTTGTTTCTCTAATTTAATCCATCATCACTGAGTGACTGACTAGTATAGTAAAGAGAAACCAGTCAAACTTCTCTTTGTATAGTACCTACTTGCTACCCAAAATAGGAGAATAAATTAGCTGAGATTCTGAGGCTAAGTGTTCCTACACATGCGCAACCATGGGGGCAGGGCATTGTTGGTACTTGACAGCATGCTTTGCAAAGCATGGAGCTGCGTTCAGAAGCACTGAGTACATACTAGTGTACACGTCTGGTAACAATGGACACAAGAAGAGCACTGGACCACTGAGTTTTACCGTAGACTGTTGCTCTCTTTAACTGTGTAAAAGGACTTTTGTCTCTGTTGAACATGGGACATAGAAAAGACAATGTGCCATCTCTGAGAGGGACCCCTAAAAATGCTACAAGGTAGACAAATTATTTACTAAAGGATTCCTGTGAACTGTGTTTTCCAGAACCTTATAGACAAACTCTTACTGGAGCCACAAATGCTTTCTAGAGATGGGCAGGAGAGATTTTAATAGTTACACTGATGATAGGGAACCCCAGTGGTACAGTGGCCACCCATGTCAGAACCTTACAGCTTACACAGGAGTCAGACAGATCTGTCTGGGCACATATTAGGAATTGGAATCGAGACATTAAAGGAACATTTCCACCTAGAGCCTAATACACAATAAAGCATAGACTTGTAATAATCCTGTCCATGCACTTAAAGAAACACCGGTGCATATGTCGACATCCTATCTTCATGGAGCTCACATCCTTCAAACAGCCAAGCCACAAAAGTGAGTTGAGTCTATCCCCTGTTAGTCCACGAGACAATGAGCACAATACACTGGAGGGGAGGAAGGTTGCAGAAGAAGGAAAGTCTATTAGAGTTTGCAGTAGGTGATCAGGGTTGAAGCTGAATGTAATATTAATAAACTCATTCTGTTTTCGATATGGGAAAGGGGTATGTAATTAAGCTGGAAATAACCATAGAACTCGTCTTTGGAGAGGATGCTCAAAATTGGCAAGTTAAAGTTAGTGAAATGACTTTTAGCCTTTTAAATTCCCAGCTTTAAGCAAGAAAACAGCCCTAAGGAAATTCTTGCTAATTTTGGATAATAGATATAGACATGCATATAGAGACTGATAGATGGGTATCTGCATATAAAATGGCCATGAAAATGGCCTTCATACTGGATATGCACAGTGGATATATGTAGCGAGATATTAGTAGCGAGAGGGTGGCTTTCCAAGCCTAGCCCAGGAGAGACTGAGTATCTAATTCCCAAGACCCATTGGCTTCTAACCCTTCTCCATGCAAGGGCCTTGTGGAAACCATTATTCATGTCTAGAGTCAGCCTCCCTGATGTGTAAGATGAAAAAGGCTTTCTTAAACATAAAGTTTTCTTAAAACTACCCTTAAACATAGTGTGTTAGTCATAGTTTTATTCTCCTGCAGAAACAGTAATGTAGATGAGTGAGCATCTTTTCTGAGCATTCATTAGGCTAGGAAGCAACATGATGATGGAGCTCTCTTCTCAGACGAATGTGGCCACTGTTATTAGCTTCCATTTTCTCCAGAGAGGCCAAGATGAACTAAAAGGGCCCAAACTGCAGAATTTATTTCTCCTCCAAACTACCACAGGACTCGACTGTCCCCCTAGAAACTCACATCATCTGTGATGATAAATGAAAGTGCCATTAACACCCACTGAGGCCCACAGAAAGTTGTTCTGCCAAAAAGAAACATTTCTTTCAAAAAGAACTCTCGAAAAGAAAATGACAAGATCTGAAATTAAAGATCAAAGGAGTAGTGTTGATCTTCATAGAAAATCCATCCCGGGAAGAAATATGACCTAAAGCAAACAGGCGCAACTACAGCAGCATATGCACTATTGAAAAAGAATCTACAAGGCACAGGAAGGGATGCTTTGGAGGTGCTGGTGGGAAGAGAGGAGGAGGCCCCAGAGGGAGACTCCAGCACTTCAAACAGCAAACCCAGGCAAATAAACAAAACCTTTGCTTTGTTTTACCAAAACATACACAGCTCTGTGGATTTCAAAAAGTCCTTTGAAAACCCCTTTGCAGAACTAGCTAGAGAATGCTACCTGCAAGCCTTCCCTAAAGGAAACATATGTGAAGATTTTAAATGGCATCTACAAGAAAGTAGTTGGTCATAGCAAGGGAGGAGAAAGACAAGTAGTTAGGGGAGTGAGTGGAAGTTATTAGGGCAGGAGTCATTGAGAAAAGGTGTGTGGGGCGGTGGGTGTCAAAGGAAAGAGTAGAACTGGACATATAAATTACTTTCAACACATTGTTTGAAGACATGGAATCTTCTAATATGGCATTAACACACTGTGAGCTCAGTTTTCCCTTAAGCAAGTGGTAAAAAGTATTTTCACCAAAGCTAAATACTCTTCCCACGGGAAAGGGGAAGTGATTTGGAATGTAAATTGAAAAAATAAAAAAAATAAAAAAAAAAGAATGCATGAAGGTTTTTCTAACCTGTCCCACCCTAAAATTTGTTTTAGGAGTTTTACTTACTTGCAGTCTAAAAATATGAAGTAGAAAATTTTATAAACTGGTGATTTGTTGTGTTTTAAACTGTACACAATCATGAGGGCCCCTGTCACTCTGTCCTATGGAAGCATGAATTATCCCTCTATCAAGCACTCTAAGTCTGACTGTCTGATACCTACTGGCTGCTCTCCTTAGCTTAACTGGTAGACTGCATGTTGAGGTTACCCTCTTACTTAAACAGGGGCCCCAAGACCATAGTGGTTAATCAATGTACATCCTTTAAAAGATGCCCTAAGGGACTTTCTTTAAGTGAAAGGAAAAAAGTGAAAGTCTGTGACTGGGGAGGGGACAGGGATATGTTCTTAGCATGTTAAAACCCACAATGAGAACAGATCTTACTGTATTTAATTTATAAATGAAAGTTCATCACACGATGTCTGAATATCACAAAGGATGGGCCACAAAAGTTTTGGTACTGTCTGTGGTTCCAGGCATCCACTGGCATCTTAGAATATATCTCATGGATGTAAAGGAAGATTGTTATAGTATGCTACAGAATTCCATACATTTGTTTGATATGAATATTGTTGCTTTGACTATGTGGAGAATACCAAAGAGCCTATTAACTCAATATCAACTCAGAGACTGTCTTTGGCTGTGCAAACATATAGCCAGCATGGACCAATTGCTTTGTATATGTCAAAACTGTGCTAGACTCTGACCATATGCCACTGTCTCCAGTCTGCTGAGCTGCTCCTGAGGCTGCCCCACTAGGGCACATCTGAGTCCTTGGACAGGGTCCCTGACTTCTCTTAAAATTAAACTGTATTGCTTGTGTTCTTATGTACCCTGTCCTTTTTTCCCCCTCTTCATCTCTTTCTCCCCTCTTCCTGTCGCATCTGCTCATTTTTTTTTCTTTCTCCAAATATACAAAAACAACTGTTAAGAAATTCCATCCAAAAGATAGAAGTTCTCAACTTGGTTCTATGGTTTGGTGCTTTGGGCATGGTGAGGTATTAGCAGGACTGGCTGAGCATGTGCAGGGGCCAGGAACTGGTGAGCCAAATTTGTTTTCACTGCCACACACTGTGGGAGCTCAAGAGAGGCAGAATTCTGAAAAGCAGGGCAACTCTAGCTAGCATCCCATCTGCTCCTTGGGAAAAGCATACAGACTTCTGGAGCGGGTGTGAGGAAACCATACAAAGGGAAAGCTGTAGCTGTCTCTCTGCAAATGAGGGGTATGAGACATGGAAGCTTCTAGAAGATATTAGCAGGAAGTACCTAGTCTCCATATTTTATGCCTGAGTCCATCAAAGACCACTTCTAGAAGGCAACACATCAGCTGCTTCTGGTTTCAAAAATCATATCCATGTTTGGTTTTGTCTACCTTCTAGATATTTAAGTTTATCCCTGTGCCAATCCTTAATTGTTAGGACTTCTCAAAAATTTCTCCATCCATTTGCCTCTTCATTTCCCCTTTATTCTCCACATGAGCTTCTGTCGATTCAGTCACTGTTTCTCATTTCACATTAGGAGTGCTAGGATTACAGATGTGGACCACTGGATCCAGTTTTTATATGGTTACTGGACAGTATAACTCTTGTCCTCACATTTGAGCTATCTCCCCAGCCACTTGTTCCTCAGTTGTGTGCTCTGTCAGGATGTCTCCAAAGCATCTCTTTACAACTGTACCTAGCAGGCTATATGCCCCACTAAGGAAAGAGTCAGTGCCTGCACTGTGACTCTTGGTGTAGAAGTGCTGTTCAGCAGAGCTGAGCTAAGAGTAGGCGAATACCAAGTGGACAAAGGCATACAAAAGTAAGCGCTGGCTATTGGCATCCTTCCTTCCTTCCTTCCTTCCTTCCTTTTTTCCATCAACATAGTATTCTTTGAAGGACTACTTTATACCAGACAGTAAATGTTGGGACTGGAAAACAAGACAAATAAGGGATGGTTCTTGAGGTGTTGCAATTGGATAAGACAAACAAATAAGCAGCAATGTATATGGTGTGTCAATGTATATGGTTTGCTTGTGTGATCTGGAGAAAATGTATTTATTGACCTCTGTGTAGGGACTGGCCAAGGCTTTCAATGATTCCTGCATAACCTTTGTAGTTCTAAGGGTACATTGTTATGTCTGGTTTGTTTGTTTGTTTGGTTTTGGTTTTTCGAGACAGGGTTTCTCTGTGTAGCCCTGGCTGTCCTGGAACTCACTCTGTAGACTAGGCTGGCCTCGAACTCAGAAATCCACCTGCTTCTGCCTCTCAAGTGCTGGGATTAAAGGCGTGCGCCACTACTGCCTGGCGATTGTTATGTCTGTTGAAGGAAGCAATTTTTAGTGCTATCTGATAAGGATGACCCCAGCATCAAAGTACTTTGGCCTAAACAAATAATTGGTCATGCAAGCCCACTCTTTGGCCCAAAGAGAATACTGACTGGTTCAAGGCCACCTGATCTATTAGTAGTATAACTAGACTAAAATTCAAGACTTTCTATTGTACAGGGTGTTATGATTAGTAAATATTAGAAATAGAATCATCTTTCTAGCATGCACACATATATTGTCTTAGTCCATTGTTGCTGCTGTAACAAAATGTCTTAGCATCCATAATTATTAAATAATAGAAATACACATCAGAATGTTCTAGAGGCTGGAAAGTTCAAGAAGAATGAATTTGCAGATGCAATGCCTGATAGGGATTGCTCTCTGCTTTTAAAGTGCTGCCTTCCTATTGTGACCTCACATGAAGGTAAAGATGTGTCCTCACATGGAGGAAGAGAGAACAGATAAGACATCAGTGTGCTTCCTTTAAACCCTTTTATAAAGTCTCCAATCACATTACTGAGAGCAAAACCCTCATATTTAATCAGTTCTTCTGAATATTAATCTTAATACTATGAGAGTTGGTTTCAAGGTGTGACATTAATTTTGGCAGACACATTTAGATCATAGCAAATTCATTGACCGGGCAATTGATAAATAATCAGGAAGCATCCATTTTGCGGTGTGACTCCATCTGCGATGCCAACGACAGCCTTCCTAGATTTGTGCAATTTATACAGGAAATTTTCTGGAAAACCATGAGCCAATCTGGGAAGAATGATATCTCCTAGGAAAACGGATTCCATAATTGTGTTTCTGTTTTAAAGTTGAAGAGCCAAAAGGCCTAAGTTTGATCTCTAGAACCCACATAAAAATGACTGGCTTGTGGCACATGCCTGTAATCTAATTACTGAGGGGGAGGAAACAGAACTCTGGGATTTACTGGCTAGCCAGCTTAGTCTTTTTGGGGAGCTCCAGGCCAGTAAGAAACCCAATGGAACTCCAGAAAAACTACACCCAAGGTTGTCCTTTTGCATGACATAAACATACTTGCATACAAATCCACACACATATATAGTCACACTCAGACAGGTATATTAACAAGTTTTTTTCCATATAAATATGCAAGTAAACTATACAAATTAATTGCTTAAGGAAAAGAATACTTGGAAAGCGGCAGGGGTCATGGTCTGTACACAGCTATGTGAAACACAAAGATCTGGCCTCAAGTAGAGAGAGTAAGAGACACAGTTGAGAAAGTGAAGGATTTCTGGAAATTAATTTAGTCCACACCAGGCAGGAACCCACTGACATCAGTTTGTAATCTGGGCTGCAGAAGAGGACAGGCACGGGCCCCAAGAGCAGAGCAGGATGCTTTCCACAGAGACTCGAAACTCCAGCCTGCTTGCTGACAGGTGGCCTAATCCAGGGCCCATAAAGAAAGAATAGTTCTGTGCTCACCAAATAAGCATATTGTTAACAGAAGCTGTACCCAATAAAAGACCTATGTTTAAGCTATAAAATGCAGCAGGATAAAAAGAAACACGGCAGATGGGAACATTTCTACAGTGGTTCAAATCAACAAAGAAAATATTTTAAAAATAACCAGAAGAAACCTCCAGAACTCACTCTCTCTCTCTCTCTCTCTCTCTCTCTCTCTCTCTCTCTCTCTCTCTCTCTCTCTCCTCTTCTCTCTCCTGTCTCTTTTTTTACGAATTTTTTTGCCATTGCCATTTTCACTGACTGACAACAACTGACAATTAAAATCAATAGGCAGCCTGGAACTAGTGCTGTGTCCACACATAAGGAGGGACAGTTTTCTCAGATCAGGAGCAGGTGGGAAGCAGAGGCTCCTGCATGGGAAAGACTGCTTTATTGGTGGAGAACTCTGGACAGGTGACCAGCTCAGTTTGAGAACAACAAGCTGAGCTGAAAGTGATCTCACAGACTAAGCCAGAATCCAGAGAGTCTAGCAGACCGATAGGTGCTTGACACCAGTACAAACTAATTCCTGCTCTATCTGTGGCACACCCTGAAGGGTCTGTGTAAAGTTTGCACTTACAAAGGGCTGGCAGGGCACATACTAGTAGCAAGGGTAACTCGCCCCCAAAACTTACTTTTGAGAATTTGGAGACTTTGAGCTGGTCATATTTATACCACTGGACTATTATTTAAATATGCATCTTACTACAACTGACATTCAATACAGTATTGAAGGGCAGGGATGGGTACCATCCCATGTTTTGAAGCACAGGTGAGAAGTTACTATTTAGCAGGATCTGGAAAGCTATGAAGCCTTCTGTATCAGTGAATCATCCTCACTTAAGAGCCACCAGCCCAAATCTTCACAGCTCAAACCTTGCAAATGATGTGTGGATAGGAACGCTGCATGGACTGAGGGTCTAGATCGAGACTGCTCTGCATCCCACGTGGTGGGGAGGTGGTGAGGGAAGGTCGGCTGTTCCATAATGGATGCCCTGTGTTCTTAAAGCAGGGCAAAGTGTAGGAGGTTGTTATTCTGCTTTGAAGTCGCCTCTTTGGAGTGGATCAAAGCCTCCTTTTATTTATTTATTTATTCATTTTATTTCTTTCCAGAATTCATATAAGCTCTTAATGCAGAGCCTGCCTCTTCATGTACTCCAGGGTTTTTTCCCCCTATTGCAAATCCCCTCCCTTCCAGTCTCACACTCAGGCAGCATGGTGAGGCACTCTCCTTGGGTTCTCTGTCCCCCCACCCCCCCCATTTCTCCCTTGTCTTCCCTCTCCTTGCCTCTCTCTTGCTCCTTCCCTCCCTCTTGTTGTCCTTTTGTCCTATTTTAGAGTCATCCAGTAATACTCAGTATCAATTTAGAGAAGATTTGTGCTGAGTTTTCAAAGCTCTTCTACAGCCTTATTTTATTCCTAGCAAAACAGGGATGTTGCTATTATTTCTTTGTTCTCTCCTTTTCTAAAAGAGGAGTTAGATTGGAGGGGAAAAAAACATGTTGTGAATGAACCCAATGGAATCAGCTTCAAAGTTGCTTTGGAAACTGAAGAAAATGTGAGACATCATGTATTAGTGGCTTGAAAGGCTGGAGGACAGGTTTCTAGACTATTGTGTTCCCATTGAGGCCCTGCTTTTATTTTTTCCCTAAAGGTTAATGCTGTAATCTCCATAGTTTAGGGAACCATACAAATTGTACCACCTATGTAAGACAGAGGGTGTGGTCCACCCCTCTGCTTGTCTGGCAGAGGGCAAAGATACTGCAATCTTGTGGACTGACGTCTACTGCCAATGATATCCTTCGAATCCTGGCACACAACTTCTCTGGGATAGCAAACCCACAATCTAGGTACACAAACAAGAAACATACATTCAGATTCCATACTTAAATCCTTTAAGCAACTAGATTGTAGGAAACAGAAGATCTTATAGAAGGCAACTTAGGAAATTAATTAAAAAAAACACCATCTGCTAAGCCTCAGCTCTAGGAAAATGCCGGGCTCTGCAGAGAGATAGGCTTTGTCTAGAGATAGGTCTCAGTCTACTCATATCTGGTCCCAAAGCCTTTCTCTTCAAGAATCCAGGGCTACTGTTTCCAGATGATACAAGGCCTTACCAGATGCTGAGCAGTGTGGTATTGAGGAGACCCTCTGTCTCCCTCTGGTTCTCTTGTGTAAGTGTTTGGCACCTTACTTGGGATAGTCTGCTATTCTCAACGTCCCCAGAGTGTTCATTGACAAATACTACCCAAGGACAAGGCAATTTGCCAATCTCTAAAGAGGACATCAATATGAATATGGGCAACTGTGCTCTTTAGTCAAGGAATTGATGTCAAGAGACTAGATGATAAAGTTCAAAGGCTGAAAGCTAATGTTATAGAGTACGAGCCCATGAATCTTGGGGTAGTATACACAGTTTACTACATACATAGCAGTGCTCCATTATCTCTGTCCACATTCTCTAGAGTGAGTTTATACTGTACCTTCATGTTTCCTAGGTCTTATTTCCACTAAGAAGAATAAGTGCCTATATGTAATGCCACAAGCTCATTCTTCCCTTTGACAAATATTTATGAACATGACATAGGATACATAGGATCCTGTATCTCACCTCCTCTGAGACCTCAGCACACCATAAAGAATGTTCCTTCCTCCATTCCAAATCATGTTGAGGGAGGATACCATTGGATTATAATCCCAAAGTCACTATGACTACTATAGCCAACATTAGATTTTTAATGGAGAAAAAAGTGCTACATCAAATTAGGAAAAATCGTGGAGTTTGTGATAGAGGGTGTCTGTGTGTCAGAAGTCGTGAGACCTTCCTTTGCTATTCTGTCCTGACTGTACCTGGCCTCAGGGAGAGCCTATACTGGCCAGGAAGGACAGCTTGGGGTGGAGTGGGGGGTGGGTGAAGAGAGGGGAGGCTTTTTCTATCCAGCTGAGAGGAGGCAGTCATCCACATGGTTGAGAACGTTCACGTGAGGCCTATTGTGGCCATTGTCCTCCTGTCTGTCCGTAACCCGGTAACTCTCACCTGTGCTCTGTGCTGTCAGTAAGCCCAACAAACTCACTGGTTCCCCAGGGTAAACCTGGTCGGATCAAACTTTGGTTTGTGATCAGACTTTAGAAGGTTGGAATGGACCTAGTACTCCCCATGCCAGGTGAAAGTTTTTGATACATACATTCATACATGCATGCATGCATACAATACATACATACATACATACATACATACATACATACATACATACATACACATTTCCATGACAAGCAATAAGTTGTAATTTCCTCAGTCAGAATTCCCAGTCAGAAACAACAATATTACTAGGTCATTTGTTAGCATAGCTGATCATCAATTTGGTAACCCTGATCCCTTTACAAAACCCAACCTAATTTTTAAATTCCTTTACATCAGTTACTTTCTCCATGGAGTAAGGAACCAGGGACTGTGGGTCCTAGGCCCTATGGTGTTTCTATTTCCTCCAACTCCTTACCCCAAACCATCCCAGCAAGTAAGAATATCTGTGGCATTACAGAGAATCACAAAAATCTGCCTCCTGTCAAATTCTCAGCAAACTCCCAACTTATTCTTTAATTCTTTAAGCTCTAAAATGAACCTTCCTGTTCCAAAAAATACCCCCAAATCCTTGCTCTAGCCTCTCTTTTCTCCCTCTCTCCCCTGCCTCTTAAAAAAAAAAGCCATGAATCTGGATCCCACATTTATTAATAAGTAAGGGTTCCAGGAATTATTTTCTCTCCACACCTTCTGCTCTCTGGGAGCATGCTGACTCGCCCTCTTAAGTTGGCAGGGAAGCATGTGAGGGTAAGTCTTCCTGCAAACCTTATCAACAACCAGACGCCACACATTTCCAAAGTGTAAATATGCAACCTGTGTCTGGAGCCTGAGATGCAGAGTCACATGAAAGTGTTAAAATAAAATAAGGTTGACAGAGCCACTCCATCAGGAGCAGGCAATGAATGGGATGTTATGAAACGCTTATAAGCCTAGGGAGTAAGGTGCTCAAAGACAATTACCAACTAAACATTTCATTAATGAAATAATGATTAATTATAATCACTAATTAAAATGCAGGATTATGCTGTTGGTTTTGAGCATTAACAGGAGTAATGACATTACCATTTTTAATGGAATTCCAGGAATGAAAATTATAGCAACTCACAGAAAAGACATGGCTGGCAAACGTGATTAGGAGTTATTGTTAAACCCAGGGGCATAGAATTCTCCCTGCTGGTGAACTTAAGTTAAGTAAGTTTAATGTGGTGTAATTTAATTACTAAGCATAGTTTTCTTCTCAGTGGGAAAAGATACCAGGTTTACTGCTAAGAACAAAAGGAAGGCTGTAAATAGCTACTGGTGATGGCTGGCTACTAAAGGGGAAAAATCTAAGAGCACTCAGCTGTCTTTTGCATAATGTTTGAGGGTAGATGCATTCTGGGTTCACTGTAAATTTTATTTAATTAATGCTTGGAGGATTAACAGCAAAGCAGACCTTGCAGCCAGGAATGCAGAGCTGCTGGGAGTATCCAGAAAGTGATTTTCCATAGAAAGGATGTCCCCATTAATAATTAATGCCAGGCATTTTCATAAATGTCAAATCCCCACTGCAAGCAGCAACTTGACCCTCAGTAATAAACCATTTAAGATTCATTAAAGAGAAGCATCATTCTTAAACTGCTGGCCATGGCACGTGAGCTCATCCATAATGTAAAATGTTGGCATTAGCTGCATTAAAAAAAAAAAGGCAGCACTTGGCTTTCAGCTTTCAGGTGGCTGGAGGTATCTAGAGATTGCTGACTTCTTGCAGCCCCATAAGGTGAGGTCTGGCCTCCTTTGAATCTGCCTTGGGTCAAATGATCTTGAAAGCAGAGGAGAAGATCAGAGGAGATCCCGTTTAGATGTACCATCACCACTGGCTTCTGGAGCTTTGAGATTCTTTGACTTGAGAGTACAGTTGTGGGAAATATTAAAAAAAAAAAAAAGAATTGGCATGTTCCTGAGCTTGTGCCTCTGCCAAAATGGCCAGCCTGTTTTTATCTTATGAAGATTCTGACTCTGAACTGCACAATCTCTCCACCCAGCTTGCTATGTTCCCACTGGCAAGTCCCTACCATACCAATCTGATGCTTCAAATCCCCCAAGGCCTTTGTGGTACACATCTGGCAAGCCCACACTTTGCTGCAGTACCTTTCTCTCTTGAACCCAGATGAGCCACCATGTAAAGGAATACACAACACAAACTTAGTTCAGAAACAGTGGTAACTTAATCTCTGGGTGCAACAACTTAAACTTAATCTTGTAAGCCTTATTAAAATCTGATTCCTCTGGTGGTGAATCCGTGTGGATCTACCATGATCCTGGGAAACTCTAGCAGCTACATCTTACCCCTCTGCTGTCCCCATTCCCAAAGGAACTAACTCACTCCTGTTTCCTCTTTTCCTCCATTCAACCCTGAAGTCCCACCTACTTGCCCAGTGGTTGGTTCCTTTATTCATTAGGGGATTGGTTCACCAGAACAACACCAGGCCCATCTACAGCATTGTCAGGTGTGTAGCTGTAGTGTCACTAGCTTCTACCCACTTGGTGGGATCCCACCGACCAGAATCCCACCCCCAATTGTGACAATAAAAAACATACGAACAATCTCATATGTCCTTAGGGTCTCAGGGGAACTTACTAGAGTGCATTCACTAAGACTCTCCAGTCAGATGAGTGCCTGAGGCTGTGGTCATTCATAATCTCAGATTGTCACTTTCAGTCACAGCCATCCACAGGACCAAAGACATCTTGCTTTTAAATCAGGACAAACATAGCAATAGCATGTGGATTCAAAAGTAGATATTACAGTGGCAATAGTGTGCCATTAAAACCAATACTGGTGATCTGCTTTGTAATGTTCCCAAGCTGCTCTGTAGTTGTCCATATTCAGGGTGGCTAGTGCTGTGAACAACCACCAATGTACTGATCTTTGGATGACTCTAGTGAATAATCAAGACCTTTCCCCCCCTCAATGAAACCTTCTCCATTGCTACTCTTTCCTTCCTACTCCATCTCTCTTTCCTTCCACCCTTTCTTTTTTCTTTTTTTTTTCTCTCTTCTTTTTCTTAACCAGAAAATAGTATGGTGCCCAAGGAAAATTATTCTCACAATTGTCGAAAGTCTGAAAACAAGTCACAGAAGTTTTTCTTAATAATCAACATAGGATTGATTTCTTGATTTAAAAAAAATACACTTTTAATTTTGTCTGCATATAGGATGCCCCCATGCTGATTGAAATAAATGAGAAAAATGGAATAAAATAAGCACAGAGCTCTCTGGAAAGTCCCTTGGTCTAACACAAGCAGGGACCAGTCTAACTTGTGATCTGCCCCCTTTCAATTCTTTAATTGAATCAAAACTAACAGTTATATCACAGTAACTCTTAGCCACAAGGTATTTGGTATTCTCAGGGTAGATTGCAATGGAAACAGTGTGTGACAGCTGACTGGACATAGCTCACTCCTCAGAGAGAGCATGAGATAGATTGGTTATTGGAGAACCAGACTGGAGTGTATGTGCTGACTTCATCTAGTGATAACAGTCCCACTTTTCCTGTCTACAATCACACTCTGGCCTGATATCAGGTCATGGTAAGTAGGAGTCCTTTCCAGTATTGTATTTTGAAGAGGTCCATTTTAAATGAACCAGCCAAACCATGGTTCAGGAATCAGAACCAGCAAGCAAAGAGCCTGCTTGGCTCACAACCTGTGTAAGACTTATGAATTCAGAGAGTAGAAAGCCTACATGTGCTAATTACCAAAACTACTAATTAGCTTTAATTATAAGCTTGGAAGGAAGTTTAAGTGTGTTGCATTTGATAGGACTGTTGACCTTTTCAGTGTATTTTGGGGGAGGGTTGAGAAGCAGAAAGAAAGTGTTATGAAATTCATCAGAGAGTGATTAATTTAGATCTTCTGATGAATATGCTATAAATGAACACATCTGTGCACATCAGTCCATAAGAGTGCTTTAATTGAGCCTTCCAAGTAACAACTCCCAGTGCCTCATCTGGCCAAAAGGAGATACTCATTTCCTACATAAAATCTTATTCTGCCACTGTTGCTAAGCAAAGTGACAGGCTGGGCACAGCTAGATGGATGCTTTTATATGTAAATCATAGCTAAGACAAGGGCTGGCTTTGACTGATTATAGAGGGTCATTGAGAGAACCTGTCCTTGCAGACATTTGATGAGATGCTCAGAAACCTATTTCATGCCAAGGTCTGGCAATACTGTCCTGTCAGCCTCTCATCCTGTCATAGTTTCAGTGTCCCTGAGCCTCTCTGGCCAGAGGCTTGAGACATCCCTTTCATGTGGCAGGGATGCTCCATACTGTCTTCTTGCAGCAAGACAGCTTCACATCTGATATTCCCAGGAACACAAATGACAGGTTTCTAGGATAGCCTTCATAGCCTCCGCAGCACTAATGACACCCTTGCTTCCGGAAGCATGTCACAAGTTCATAAATGACATCTGAAGCCAGAGCCATCCAGGCAGCTTGTGGTTGCCTGCTGGAGCTGCTGAACTCTGAGCCCCTTTCTCCTAGATCTGAAGAATCTTTGGTTTAGTTCGAATCTATGAGAACTGACGTATCCCCTGGTAACCACCAGAGGGATCTCATATAATATAATAAAAATGATGATCAACATGGAATAATCCCTTCTTAGCCAGCATACACTTGCCTACGAGGCAAGAGGTTAACCCTGGCAAAGAGTAGGGAAACAGAGTAAATAGTTTTGTGGATTCAGAGATGAGATCCCTAAGAAGGGAATCACAAAGATAAGTACAAAGATCTGCCTTCTTCTCATTCTGAAAACAGGGCAAACAAAAGAGCTCGTAGGACACACTGCCCTAGATACAACCCCTTCTTATTGAGTCAGAGTAGTCACACTGCCTCAGATACGAGCCCTTCTTATTAAGTCAGGGTAGTTACACTACCTCAGATGCAAGGCCTTCTTATTAAGTCAGGGTAGTTACACTACCTCAGATGCAAGGCCTTCTTATTAAGTCAGGGTAGTTACACTACCTCAGATGCAAGGCCTTCTTATTGAGTCAGGGTAATCACTCTGCCCAGGATGCAAGCTCTTCCTATTAAGTCAGGGTAATCAGAGTCCTGGCTAAACCTTTGTTCAGAAGTGGAACTCCAGTGGTGATGAAATTTCATGATAAGAATTCATGTTTTCCATCTTTAAAACAGGATGGTGTTATTGGGTAAAAGCAAGAACCAAATGGAGTAAGCTGTAGGAATTTATCCTCTCCCAGGTCGAAAGGCTGGGAGTGTGAGGTCTGGCTGTCATCAGAGTTTGATGTTAATAAAGGCTCATGAAGGTTCTGGGGAACAATACTTCCTTCCTTCTCTTATGCTGGTCTCTAGCAGTCGGCTGCAGTTTTCAGTGTTGCCTGGTTTACAGATATATACTTCCAATTTCTGGGTATATTTATATAACATTCTTCTCTGTATGGATATCTGCATACCTTCTAATCACCCTGAAAAGATTGAGCACCAGTCTTTAAAGTTATCACTTACACTAGTCCAGTATTGCCTTATCTTAACTAACTGCACGTCTCCTGGATTTTATTTCCAAATAGGGATGCATTGTGTGATACCAAGTAGACATGGTTTTTTAATAACATCATTCAATCAGCTATAGGGTCCTTAATCTCTCCCTCTCTCTCTCCTTCCCCCCTCTCTGTCTCTCTGTGTCTCTTATACGTTTGTTCATTTAACTATGTATGTGTATGCATGCATGGAGGTCAGAGCTTACCCTGAGAGAGTCAGTCCTCTCTTTGCACTGTAAGGATTTGGATGATTAAAGGAAATTTGTCATGTTAAGGGAAAGAGTGTTTACCCACTGGGCTATCTTATCAGCTGGTGGTACATGGATGTTTGTTTTAATGTCATCCCAGCTTTTCTCCCCTAGAGACAAAGTAGATCTAAATCTCTAAGATGCTTTACAGACATAAGAAGAAATACACCTCCCAACTTAGAAATGCTCTTTTACAGCCTTCTGAGCCCCCACCCCAACCCCTGTTCTTTAATAGTTACTCAAAATCAATGTGTGTCCTAAGCCAGTTTAGGTCTTGCAGCTGAAAGGTATGCTTTTAATAGATTTTGGGGTGTGTGTGTGTGTGTGTGTGTGTGTGTGTGTGTGTGTGTGTGTGTGTGTGTGTGTGTTTCTGTGTGGTCTGTGTGTGTGTCTGTGTGACCAGAAAACATCACTTGTACTCTATAGTCCTTTTATAGCTAATTTTATTGCCCTTATCTTCAGCATATTTATAGATTGCCCCTGAGTGTATTGAGCCAAATCACCGTAGTTAAAGCTGAAGTGATGCTTGCTTATCCCTGTTCTTAATACAGACCTGGCTATGCTAATGGCTAGAACTGTATATCACTCAGCAGAAAGCTGTGTTCCCAGGTCAAACATGCTTCAGAGGAGAAACTTGCAGTGTGTCAGGGAAAATTAGCAAACAATTGTCAGCAGATGCAGAGGTGGGAGAAGAACAGGAAGATTTGAGATCAGCAGGAACAGCTACACAGCAAGCCTCGTTTATCTTATGGTAAAGAGTGCGCTACCCCACCCCCACCCTAGCCATGTAGAAGTTGATGGGATCTTAGCCAGAGCTGTGCTAGAAGCAGCTCCATCCTTTCTGCCATCTTTCTCATGCCAGAGCCTTCTGTACAGTAGCCCCACTGTGCAGACTTGTAGTCTGCACCTGAACTGGATACCTCTCCAAGCATCCTTTACAAAGCATGCTGGTCACCTGCAACCCTATTTATGGATATGTCATAAAAACATCTTCAAGACTGGAGAGATGACTCAGACAGTAAAGTACTTACAAAAAAGCATGGGGACCTGGGTTCAAATCCAGTACCCACTTAAAAGCACATGTCTGTAAACCTAGTACTATAGGGAGGGCAGAAATGGGAGACTCCATGGAGCTTGCTGGCATGTTACTCTAACTTTATTGTGGAGCTCCAAACTCAGTGAGAATCTGTGACACAAAAAACAAGGTGGAGAGCAACTGAGGAAGACACCTGAAATTGAGCCCTGGGCTCTACATACATGTGCACACAAGTGCAAACCCAAAAACACAACCCCTTCTGCCCCCCACATACATCTTCCCCAGACATTAAAAGAACATGTATTTCATTCACGATGCTATTCACACAAAATACCTGTAATAGGCTAATCCAGAATGGTGGAAAACACATTAGTGGTTGACGGTGTTGGTGGCAGGTAAGGATACAGAAAGGATGAGTTACTACTTAATGACTACAGGGTTTCCCTTGGAAGTAATGAGAATGTTCTAGAATGATCAGGGGACTCTACCTTGTTGTCATTGCAATATACTATGGTCGTCTATAAATGTGTTGGACTATAATCCTAACAATTGTGGAATGCACGCAGCCTATGGCCTGTGAGTTGGACTCATCTGTAGCTAGATGGCAATAATAGTTGTACGTTGTGAATATTTTAAGTGCCACTGTATTGTAGTTTAAAATTGGTAAGTAGTAAGTTTTATTTTAGGTATATATCAGCACAATAAACCAATCCTGCTTATTTCTGATCCACATGTTAGTCTCTTACCTTCTGAATAAACCCAAACTGAAGTCCACTTCCTCTTCCTTTGGACTATGTGTTAGTTTTCCCCCACCCCCTAATGACATCACCCTTTCTCTCTTATCTGTACTTCAAATCCTGTCCTGCCCCTCAGCTGTTCTTCTTGGAAGTTCCTTCTCCTGAGAAACCTCCACTAGACATAATCCCTTTTCCAGGGTTACATGTGAATTTGGATCCACTACTGCTTGGGATATAACTGCCTATATTATGGGGCAATTGCTTGCTTTCGCCTGAGACTTGGGCATCCTGGGTTCTGGCTCACTGATTAACTTGAAAGACACCATGCAACTTTTTGAGCCCCAGTTCCTTCCCCTGCAAAAATGAAAGACCAGAGGAACTCCACAATATTTTCTTGATCTCGAAACTTCATATCCTGCTACCTTGACCTGGCCCTGATTTTGCCGATGACACCCAAGAGTGCATTCCTGTTTAGCATCTCTGAATCAGTACTAATTCCCATGGTGCTGTGTCACATCTTTCTCACTGGTGTTAAGGTGGACTTCCCCCACCTTACTCCAAATATATGCCACTGTATCTGAGAGACCAAAGGAGAGACTGACTTCCTTAAGACGGTGATTAAATCCTGTCTGATTAGGTATAACTCAAGACTTCAGAGTGTAATTTCAGAGCTTCCTTACTATATCTAACCTTTCCATAGCCTTCCTATTTCTCTATTCTGGGTTTCCTCATGCAACTCTATTATTAGGCTATACTATGAGTCTAGGGCTGACTGTGCTCACTTAAGGATCTCTGTTTCTTCTGTTTTTACCTACTTGAGAGGTGTGTTAAGGACTCTGTGGCCACTCTGCTTCTACATTTGTCTGAATGCAGGTGCATAGTTAATGATAAGAGAAGCCATCTCACTTTATCAAGGGCTTTCCCCTTGTCTATGTCTTGCCTATGTCTAGGCATTCATGTGCCTTTGGTGGTCTGCATGGGATAGCATTGCAGATTATTCCAAGAGTCACTAGGGCTACACTCCATGTTCCACACCTGTATTCTACCCCCAGATTAGGGATCCATGTGTTCTGCTAGTCTGGGAAGACCCCTCTAATTCAGTGGCTGTGGCAGGATCACATGAACTAAAAATCCCCGTGTCAATTTGAAGTGAGGATGGTAAACAGGATTCAGTTCCATGCACGTCTGCTTCACAGTGATAATCAGGTCTTTTTTTCCTTTCCTTCCTTCTTTCTTTCTTTTTTTCTTCCTTCCTTCCTTCCTTCCTTCCTTCCTTCCTTCCTTCCTTCCTTCCTTCCTTCCTTCCTTCCTTTCTTTCTTTCTTTCTTTCTTTCTTTCTTTCTTTCTTTCTTTCTTTCTTTCTTTCTTTCTTCTTTGTACAACAGGAACTATTGTGAGCTTTAAATGGGGCTACCTGCATCCTGCATCCTGAGAGCAGTACTTGGCCTGATGTCTTAGATATTACCTCCACTGGGCACCATTCCTTGCTGGATTTTTAAGGATCCTGATGGACCACCTGCATAGAAGTGAATGTGATAAAACCCAATGCATTGCTCCTAGGCTGGTCAGCAAAAATGGTCCCTTATGGGGTCACATTACAGGCTTTTCTGTGACCCTTGACCCATGGCTCTCTTTGAAAGCAGCAGTTCTTTTGGCCCTGTGTGAGAATTCTAGAGGACTAATAGGCTATACCTTGACCCAGAGAAGGCTGGAGCTCAGGAGAGAGGTCTGGCATAGAGGGGAAGATGGCTGTTTAAGAAGACCGTTGGAGGAAGGTTCATTCCTGTATCCTTGGATGGGTCTTTCCTTCATTTCAGTCTCCATGATACTGTAATGAGGGAAAAAACAAAACAAAACAAAACGTATTCTACCCTCTGTTCATCCTAGCTTCAGGGATGGCGAAAGGCAGCTTGCTAAGAGAAAGCCCACACATGGCTGTAATGTTATATGACACAGGAACCTTTATAGGAAATGAGGAATCTTCTAGTTATGAGGACTAAAAGGAAGGGTCAAATGTACACATTTTTAGTACACTTTTAGTGCTTGAAAGATGTCATAGTGGAAGTCGTGGAGAAGTATGATAGGACAAACGGGATATGATCTAAGGCTTAAACTGAGGGAGCCAGGGCAAGGCTTATTTGTTCAGATTCCTTGCTGTGAACCTTTGTCCCTTGCCTGTAAGGAAGGGAGGATACTGTTTCAAAACAGGAAAGAGGTGGAATAATTTAGAGACCTTTTTGGTAATTCTATTACTATTACTTAGAACCTAAACTATGGAGAGCCTGATTTCTATCACTCTCACCTACAAAATGAGGATTATGATAAACTTTGATATTTGGATCTGGAAATTTGAGCCCAAGAATTATACAAACAAGTCCAGTGTGGCACCTGAGAGGCCTTTCTCAGTTATCACAGGCTCTGAAAGAGTAAGTGTTCAGGGCACAGGGGGCCTCTCACCTCACAGAGAAGATGAGGCTTTGATCTCAAGCTTCAAGCAGGCTCCCACGCTTTAACTTAGAAAACCCCTCTTCCACCCACTCCAGGTAGATTCCCAGGCTAGAAACTGGCCAACAGTGAGATTCTGAGCTCCTAGTCTCAGACCTTTGCCAGGCACTATGATTAAGTCAGCCTAACAGCAAGTATTTAGAGAAAGCTTTCATCTTGGAGAAAGTGGGGAAGCGCAAGTACCCAGAGTACAGTCAGCTTTGGTGGCAGCTCTGCCCTTTCTAGGATGGGAAGTCTTACGGAGTCATCAGCCGCCGGCTCCTATACAGGAGTCAGCAAAGAACAAGCTGCTGGAACTTCCTTCATTGCAGTTCTCTCTCTCCACCTCTACCTCCACTAGAGAGAACCATTTCTTTTCCTTCACCTCCTTGTACCCTGCCACACACTCAGCTCACAACACGCCCAGAAAACTTTGGAATAGGCAGGGGGTAGATTGTATATTTATTTTATTTCTTTTGGTGTTGTTGATGTTCTGCTTTGAGACAGAGTCTTATTATATAGCCCACGCTGACCCAGAACTCTTGACCTCCCTTCCTTGTGCTGGGATCACAGGTATGGGTCACCTACTGGACTTTGGTAACATCTAGAACATAGGCGTGTGAGGAACAACTGTAAGATGTCCATTTAGGTTCTCCAATTTCCTCCTTGCTCCAAAGGAAGCAGAGATACAACTGATATATTTTGTAAAGGTCCATATGGTGCGTGTTGTGTTTATAAAAAGATAAAGGAGAGAAGGAATATGTTTGGTGGATGAGGATGCATAGTCAGGTATGGGGAAAGGGGGTGCCTTTGTGGGCTCATGTTGAGGCATCTCTTCCCCCTGAAGGTCCAGCTACACAATGGTACTAATTTATTCAGGGCATGGGGAGGGTAGTTGAGAGGGTAGTAGAGACAGAGAGAGAGGGAGAGAGGAAGAGAGGGAGAGAGGGAGAGAGGAAGGGGGGAGAGAGAGAGAGAGAGAGAGGGAGAGGGGAGGGGAGGGGAGGGGAGAGGAGGGGAGGGGAGAGGAGAGGAGAGGAGAGGAGAGGAGAGGAGAGGTCAACCAGAAACAGGTGGAGAGATGTGGGGGGAGGGGGGAGGAAGAAAGAGGTAAGAAAAAGAGCAGAAAAAGGTCTGAGAGAGAGAGAGAAGTAGAGGCCAGTCTTTTATAGTAAGCCAGGACAACCTGGCTGTTGCTAGGTAACTGTTGGGCGGAGCCTGGAAGGAATGCTAATATGCTAATTACAACCTGCTGCTATAACAGGTATTTAGAAACTGCTCTCTCTAAAAAAATACTGACTCCTCACTTGAGCCCATAGGGCAACTAAATGCAGAGCAGGAGTCTGGCATCTCTGCCTTCAGTTTATATCTTCCTTCAGTTTGTATATTCCTTCTCCATTACTTTTTTTTTATGGATTCTATTTTTTTTAATTGGATATTTTATTTGTTTATATTTCAAATGTTATCCTCTTTCTCAGTTTCCACCCTGCAAACCCCCTATACCATCACCCCTTACCCTGCTTCTATGGGGGTGCTCCCCTACCTACCCACTTACTCCTGCCTCACTGCCCTAGTATTTCTCTACTTTGGGGCTTCAAGCCTTCTGATGCCAGGAAGTGCTTGCTGACAGGAGCCTGATACAACTGTCTCCTGAGAGGCTCTGCCAGATCCTGACCAATACAGATGCCAATTCTCACAGCCAACCATCGGACTGAGCACAGGGACCCCAATGGAGGAGTTAGAGGAAGGACTGAAGGAGTTGAAGGGGCTTCTTCTGGCATCAATGGGAGGGGAGGCCCTTGGTCCTGTGAAGGCTTCTCCTTTACTTTTAGTCAGAGTCCAGATTGACTCTGCACATGCGCATGGTAATCACTCACAGGTGTGTCTATATATACATAATGAGATTGAGTCTATCACACTCCCCATCAAGACTGGAGGCCTATAGCCAATCTTTGTCCTAAATCTTAAGTCACCTTGAGTTCTAAGAACAGCAGCACAGGAAGACCCTTGAAGGCAGTTACCTGTCCTGGAGTAGGAAAGGTAACTGCCTACTGAAACAAGGACTACCTTAGAGGAAGCAAGGCTGAGGTAGTGATCAACCAGGCCATTCATTGTCTGGGACTGCTTACGAGCACAAGCACCTCGTGCTCCCAGCCCTGATTCTTTCTCTTTTTAAACCTAGAAGATTGATTTGGAGGTCTTGTTCCACTCCCAGTAGACCACATTTATTGACCCTCCTCTCTCTGCCTCTCCCCTTAACTGGGCTCTTGAATTGGCATTTTGAAGATGGGTGACTGGCCCAGCCTCTTAGGACTCCTGAAAAGAGAACTTCTACCCTAAAACTCTGTTAGCAAAGAGACAGTCACTCTTGGAGAGGCCCCTGAGACCCTTTCCCCTCTCAAAGGATCAGAGTATTTTATGAGAAAGCTGTTATCAGGGATGAATACACACATCTTTTCTGCTGTTTAAAATGTTTAAAGTCACAGTTCTGAGAAGCTGTCCCTGAATCTTATCTGTGCTCAGGATCTATCCTTAAATTTCTGCCATCTCCATTCATCCTGATAGACTTTAAAAAAAAAAAAATCCCCTCTCTCAGGCATCTCTTGCTGAAGCAAATGAGAGTTATTACCTGGCCTTCTCCCTAAGGCTGCTTTGTTCAGGAGTGGTATGGCTGGGTCCTCAGGTAGTACTATGTCCAGTTTTCTGAGGAACCACCAGACTGATTTCCAGAGTAGTTGTACCAGCTTGCAATCCCACCAGCAATGGAGGAATGTTTCTCTTTCTCCACATCCTCGCCAGCATCTGCTGTCACCTGAGTTTTTGATCTTAGCCATTCTGACTGATGTGAGGTGGAATCTCAGGGTCATTTTGATTTCCATTTCCCTGATGACTAAGGATGTTGAACATTTCTTTAGGTGCTTCTCAGCCATTCGAGTTTCCTCAGTTGAGAATTATCTGTATAGCTCTGTTCCCCATTTTTTTTTTGATAGGGTTATTTGGTTCTCTCAAGTCTAACTTCTTGAGTTCTTTGTATATATTGAATATTAGCCCTCTATTGGATGTAGCATTGATATGCATCAAAATGCTGGGTCCTGTTTGTGTATCCAGTCTGTTAGTCTGTCTTTTTATTGGGGATTTGAATCCATTGATGTTAAGAGATATTAAGGAATAGTGATTGTCGCTTCCTGTTATTTTTATTGTTAGAAGTGGAATTATGTTTGTGTGGCTATCTTCTTTTGGTTTTGTTGAAAGAAGATTACTTTCTTGCTTTTTCTAGGGTGTAGTTTACCTCCTTGTGTTGGATTTTCCCATTTATTATTCTTTGTAGGGCTAGATATGTGGAGAGATATTGTGTAAATTTAGTTTTGTCATGGAATATCTTGGCTTCTCCATCTATGGTAATTGAGAGTTCTGCTGGGTACAGTAGCCTGGGCTGGCATTTGTGTTCCCTTAGGGTCTGTATGACATCTTCCCAGAATGTTCTAGCTTTCATAGTCTCTGTTGAGAAGTGTGGTGTAATTCTGATAGGTCTGCCTTTATATGTTACTTAAATTTTACCCCTTATTGCTTTTAATATTCTTTCTTTGTTTTGTGCATTTGGTGTTTTGATTACTATGTGATGGGAGGAATTTCTTTTCTCTTGCAGTATCTTTGGAGTTCTGTAGGCTTCTTGTGTGTTTATGGGCATCCCTTTCTTTAGGCAAGTTTTCTTCTATAATTTTGTTGAAGATATTTAAGTCGGGAATCTTTGGTCTCTTCTATACCTATTATCCTTAGGTTTGGTCTTCTAATTGTGTCTTGAGTTTCCTAGATGTTTTGGGTTAGGAGCATTTTGCATTTTCTTTGACTGTTCTGTCAATGTTTTCTATGGTATCTTCTGCACCTGAGATTCTCTCTTCTATCTCTTGTATTCTGTTGGTGATGCTTGCATCTATGACTCCTGATCTCTTTCCTAGGTTTTCTATTTCCAGGGTTGTCTCCCTTTATGATTTCTTCATTGTTCTACTTCCACTTTTAGATTCTGGATGGTTTTGTTCAATTCCTTCACTTGTTTGTTTGTGTTTTCCTGTAATTCTTTAAGGGATTTTTGTATTTCCTCTTTTTTTATAGGTTTTTTTTGAAGTTTTTTTTTTCTAATTTTTTTTTATTTACATTCAAAATCATTTCCCCTTTCCCTTTTCCTCTCTCCCCGAAAGTCCCATAAGCCCCCTTCTCTCCCTCTTTTACCCATTCAACCCTCTCTCGCTTCTCTGTCCTGGCATTCCCCTACATCCAGTCTTTCCAGGACCAGGGGTCTCTCCTTCCATCTTCTTGGAAATCTATTGATATGCGAATTGTGTCTAGGGTATTCTGAGATTCTGGGTTAATATCCCCTTATCAGTGACTGCATACTATGTGTGTTCTTTTGTGATTGGGTTACCTCACTAACGATGATATTTTCAAGTTCTGACCATTTGCCTAGGAATTTCGTGAATTCATTGTTTTTAATTGCAGAGTAGTATTCCATTGTGTAAATATACCACATCTTCTGAATCCATTCCTCCATTGAGGGACATCTGGGTTCTTTCCAGCTTCTGGCTATTATTAATAAGGCTGCTATGAACATAGTGGAGCATGTGTCCTTATTGCATGCAGGTAAAGGCTCTTTAAGGGCTTCTAGCTGTTTACCTGTGTTCTCCTGTATTTCTTTAAAGGAGTTATTTAGGTCATTCTTAAAGTCCTCTATCAACATAATGAGATGTGATTTTAAATCAGAGTTGCTTTTCTGGTGTGTTGGGGTATCCAGGACTTGCTGTGGTGGGAGAACTAGGTTCTGATGATGCCAAGTAGCCTTCTTTTCTGTTGCTTTTGTTCTTGCACTTGTCTCTCGCCATCTGGTTATCTGTGATGTTAGCTGTTCTTGCTGTCTCTGACTGGCTTGTCCCTCCTGTAAGCCTGTATGTCAGCACTCCTGAGAGACCAGCTCTAGCTGGGCAGAATTTGGGTATGCAAAGCTATGGTACAGGGTCAGCTCTGGGTTGCACACAGGAAACCAGAAGGATCCTGTCCCTAGCTGTCCCTTGCTTCCTGTGTCTTGATGGCTCTGGGCGTGTCCCTCTTGGGTCAGGTGGAAATTTGAGCAGAAGTGGTGGTCTCACCTGTGCTCTCAGGTGTGTCAGCACTCCTGGGAGACTAGCTCTCTACTGGCAGGATTTGGGTATGGAGAGCTGTGGCACAGGGTCAGCTTTAGGCACAGGTGAAAACTGGATCAAGATCCTCATTCTTGAACTTACTTTCTGCCTCAATGACTTGGAAAAAACTTACCCTGTCCCTTGTCTGTAAAGTAGGGGATATCTTAGTCTCTTGACTCTAAGATAACTAATATATTGAATTTTCCATTGAGTGTATGAAGGGAAAAACCTTATCTTTTCAGCTTCTAAATGTAGCAGCAGCAGTGATTTGGGGTTTTCAGGATTAAAGTTGATTACTGGACTGATATATGTCCTGTGCTTAATATGCATATATCTCTCTGCTAGCTGTTCTAGGGTTATCTTAGGGATATGAATTAGGAGGGTATGGTCAAGTGAGTTAGGTAAAGCAGAAACCTATACAATTAACAGTTCAATATAGAAAGTGAAAATGAAATGTAAAGAAGTAATTCTCCTGTGTGTGTTTTATGTGTGTGTGTGTTTGCATGTATATATGTGTTTATGAGTATATGTGTATGGGGTGTATGTGTGCTTATATGCACAGGGAGGCCATAAGTTGATATGGATATCTTATCTATAGGTGAATATATGAGGGGGTGCTCTCTCTATATGCATGTTTAAGACAGAGATACATATCCAATCCATATCACTTGCTGCCTAATTTTGTGAGACATATTTACCAATTCAGCTTGACTGACCAGCCAGCAAGCTCCAGGGGCATTGCTCTCTACTTCCACACTGGATCGCAGACAGCTCTGCTGCAGCCAGGCACCATGTTTTTGTGTGGGTGCTAGGTAGGGATCTGAACTCAAGTGCTCATACTTGGACTGTCTTCCTAATATCAAGAATAGATTGTTTTGACTCAAATTGTTATTATTTTCTCATTAGTTGCAATTCAGACCACCTCTGTCTCCCTGTGAGATTAGATCAATGGCTATTTGGCTGTTTGCTGACACAGAGTAGGTTCCTATCCTGTGCTCATCGGTAAGATGGTAAAAAAAATAATAGCAGACACATATGAAGGACTTATATCTGGATAGAAAGACAGAAATAAAATCATTTAAAAAGAAAACCTGAGGCAAACTGTGACCCAGGGCTTCCTGGATACAGAGCCATGATGTAGCCATGTATGAAGACAAATGGATCAAAAGTAAGAAAGTTAAAAGAAGGTCACTGGGAACTTCCTAACACACACACTACTACTTCCTAACACTACACACATCACTACTTGCAACAGTTAATAACTGCCAAGCAGGCATGGGGGTTAGGTGACTAGAGATCTGGTATATAGGGATAAAATCTAATTATTTTAGTTTCTTAGTGTTGAAAACTACTTCTTAAAACTCTTGTATGGATTAGATACATTATCAGATTTCAGTTATGGTGACAAAATGCATGAGACAATCAACATATAAAAATAAAACTTTGGGGGACAGCGGAGGCCATGCAGCGTCACCCTTGCTCTGAGCAAAGAACTGCAGGTAGAGGCAGGCAGAGTTAGAGAGGACTGGGAGGCAGACACTTTACTGTGTGAAAATTGAAGTCAAGGGTACGAAAATGCAGAGCAATAAAACCTTTAAATTGGAGAAACAGAATCATACTCCACGGAAGCATCATCAACATCACTATCATCACCACCACCACCAGCAGCAGCAGTAGCAGCAGCAGCAGCAACAGCAGTAGCCACCCCCACCAGTACCTGTAAATGGACAGCAGACCAGGAGCCAGAATGAAGGCTTGACTATAGACCTGAAGAATTTTAGGAAACCAGGAGAGAAGACCTTCATCCAATATAGCTGTCTCTTTGTGGGCAATCTTCCTCCCCATCCCCCCACATCACTGAGAAGGAAATGAGGAAACTTTTTGAGAAATATGGAAAAGTAGGCAAAGTTATCATTCATAAGGATAAAGGCTTTGACTTTATTCATTTGGAAACATGAGCCCTAGCAGAAACTGCCAAAGTGGAACTGGACAATATGCACTCCTTGGAAAGCAACTGCGAGCGTGCATTGCCTGTCACAGTGCATCCCTTACAGTTCGAAACCTTGCTCAGTACATGTCCAATGAACTGCTGGAAGAAGCCTTTTCTGTGTTTGGCCTGGTGGAGAGGGCTGTAGTCATTGTGAATGATTGAGGAAGGCCCTCAGGGAAAGGCATTGTTGAGTTCTCAGGAAAGTCAGCTACTTGGAAATCTCTGGACAGATGCAGTGAGGGTTCTGTCTTGCTAACCACATTTCCTCGGCCTGTGACTGTGGAGCCTATGGACCAGTTAGATGATGAAGAGGAACTTCCAGAGAAGCTGGTTATAAAAAAACAGCAATTTCACAAGGCCACCCAGGGCACCTGGATTTGTACAACCTGGGTCCTTTGAGTATGAGTACGCCATGCGCTGAAAGGCACTCATTGAGATGGAGAAGCAACAGCAGGATCAAGTGGACCAGAACATCAAGGAGGCTCATGAGAAGCTGGAGATGGAGGCAGCACGCTATGAGCACCACGTTATGCTAATGAGGTAGGATTTGATGAGACATCAAGAAGAGCTTCGGAGGATGGAGGGGTTGCATGACCAAGAGGTTCAGAAATGGAAGCAGTTAGAACTCAGGCAGGAAGAGGAACGCAGGTGCTGTGAGGAGAGATGTGACGACAAGAAGAAGAAATAATGCAACAACAGCAGGAAGGATTCAAGGGAACCCTCCCTGCAGGAGATAAGGATGGGTCAAATGGCTATGGGAGGTGCTATGGGCATAAACAATAGAGGCGCCATGCCCCCTGCTCCTGTGCTACCTGGTACTTCAGATCCTCTAGGACCTGCCACTATGATGCCAGATGGAACCGTGGGATTGACCTCACCAACAAATGAACGGTTTGGCCAAGCTGCTACAATGGAAGGAATTGGTGCAATTGGTGGAACTCCTCCTGCATTTAACCATCCAGCTCCGGGAGGTGAATTTGCTCCAAATAAACAGCCGCCGATATTAGATTAAAAAAACAAAAACAAAAGCAAACAAACCAAAAAAAACAAAAAACAAAAAACAAAAAACAAAAACAAAAACAAAAAAAAAAACCTCTGGGCTACAGTTTGGGGGGTTTGGTTTGAGATAAATTGGCCTCCTTGCTTTGGATTGAGGTGGGCACTGTGCATCATGGGAGGTAGAAGGTGATGTCCCTTCATAGAGGGCAAACAGAAAAAAAGAGATTGTATTCACCATATGTTTTAAAAGGACTTGCCCCCCCAATAACAACTTTTGCCAGGCCCTGCTTAAGAGTGCATCATTTCCCAATATTGCTACAGGTTGATAATCAAACTTTGTAACACCTGGGTTTTGGAATTTTATTTGCCATCTAAATTATAACTTCAGGAAAGCCATAGAAATGATTCAGTGGTCCTGAGCTGGCCTGGGATTTGCTACCTTGTGTCTTCTGGCACCTTTTTTAGGAGACAGTGGCTTTCAGCCAGGAACCTCAGTGAAAACTTGAAGAATAGAGAACATTTGATAGGTTTTATAGAAGGAGTTCACATGGTAAAAGGCCTATCTGAGGAAGGATAAGACTGATGGTAAGACTGTAAGGATGGTAAGACCTGGGACCCTTGGGGCTATGAAAAGGACTTTAAAGACCAAAAATAAAGCATGAGAAAGCTGCTATGTAATGTAATCTCAGAGGTCACTTATGTGATTAAAGCCTCCTCCTCCTCCTCCTCCTCCTCAGTTTCTCAGTTAGAATGATAGCATCTGCCTCCATGTACTGGAAGCATTCTGTAGAGACAATGTCCAGTATTGTTCTGACACCAGACAGACCCTTTGAGGAGTGAAGGTTCTCTCTATGCTAGAATACAAAATGTGCGCTTGGTGATCTCATGCTGTGATGGTTGCAAGAGCCTCCACTTCCTTTTGCGTTTTCCTTATTTAACAACTATATCTTCACTTATTTACTTATAGAAGCTAAACATTCAGAAACATACAAAGAAGAAAATAGAAATCTGTGTTCGCACCACCAAGAATTAATTATGGCTGACAGTATGGCAGTTTTGCATTTGCACTTACTGCCCCCTCCCCGCATTAAAAAAAAAATGTTCTTGGTTTTGTAAATATAACATATACAACTTAAAACTTTAAAAAAGGAAGAGAACCCCTTAAAGCAGTAAAGCATGAAAATGGAGGAGAAACATTTACACCTTACTATTATTAGCAAATTAGGTGCAAATGGGCTAGGGGTGCCACCCAGTGAGAAAGAGTCCCCTCAGCATGCACAAAGGTCCATCCCTAGCACTGCATAATCTGAGTTTGGCAGTATATCTAGGCAGAGGGATCAGAAGTTCAAGGTATTCTTTACATGCATAGCAAGTTCAAGGCCAACCTGAGATACAGGAGATCCTCTCTCACAAACAAACAATAAATAAAGTTCATATCACTTTAGGCAGTTCCATATACTTTACAGAGAATGGAGACTCACTGTGGGGTTAGTAGAAGTCAAATATATCATACAAAGCAAATACACAGAGTAGTCCCTGGCACACACAGTGCTTAAGGAAGTTGGTTTATAGTTGTCAGAAGTGGACTACATGTGAGCAGGTAAAGTTCTGGCTAATTCTGGAGCTTTGTAGAGGAATTTCTGTGCTATAGTTATTTGAAAGTGATTATTCATATTGGACCCAGTCTTTAGGGTCTCCTTTCTGTCCTGTATATACCTTTGTGCCATACTAGAAAATAGGGAATGACCGTGACCCTTGAGACTTTGACGGGCTGACACATGACTTCCAGGGACCAAAGAGGTCACCAAATGTTCACCTGTTTCCTTCCTTCCTCTCTCACTTCTCTCCCTAACATTTCCTCTTCTGCCTTTCCTAACTTCCTTTGCTCCTCTGTTGTAAGCTTCAGCAATGGAAGGCCCAGAGAATAACTTTGTCCTCCTCTGTACACTGTAGCCTTTCATTCTTCTTGGGACATACCCAATGTCCTCCTAGCTAGACTGTACCCTTTTCTCTCTTCCT
The DNA here is from genome assembly GCA_036184795.1 of Tokudaia tokunoshimensis. NCBI lineage: Eukaryota > Metazoa > Chordata > Mammalia > Rodentia > Muridae > Tokudaia > Tokudaia tokunoshimensis. The sequence goes on along the minus strand of BTHU01000011.1, from coordinate 104,059,887 downwards.
GGGAAACATACACATTGCTCTCAGTTCATTACCTACTGGGATGTTTGTCTTCACTGGTGACTTGTGAAAGAGGTATGCATGTCCCTAGTTAACATGTCAGTTGAACACAGGATGCAAATTAGCTGTTACATAATGGCCTTTGCACCTGGAATTCATTATAGCTTTAAATCCATTTTATAAATGTGTTGTTTAACTCTAAACCAGGAGCAAAAGCCTGGGGCTGCTCGGTGAGAAACCCTTTCACCCAGTGATTGAAAACTCTGGCACTACCAAATTTCTTCTGCTTTGCAAAAATTTGCTCCAGCTTCTCTTTCCCCTAAAATAGGTGTCACAGGGAGGCTTCTTGTGTGTGTTTACAATCATTATGTTGTATTAAACAGTCACGTTGTGTTCCAGAATTGAAATCAAAAATGCTGCCTAGCCCCCACCTGCAAGGCAATTAAATTATTGTCTGGCATGTTTATAGCCCCAGGACCAGTAATCAGCTTTTAGCTTGAATAGCAGGCGTGGTGTTACAATTCAGCTCTTTGCTGAGAGGTTCGGACTTAGCATTTGCATTTGATAATTTAATTTAAATAATACAGAGAAAAGTGTAACACAGTTACACTTCCTGGCAAGTGTCAGAATAAAAGAACCGAATGAGTCGTGCAGCCTGCTTTGTTTGTAAATAATTTTGTATTCCTGAATGGTTTCCACTTCCCAGTTATTAACCTCTGCTGCTCTTATTGAATAAACCAGTAATTGGTAGTAGCCTCAAAAGCCACAAGTACAATGTCTCTGTTCTCCTTGCCTTCCTCCCAAGGAGACAATATTTGAGCAATCTTTACATTTTCATGATGTTGTGGAAGTCCTTCACTGAACCATTAAAAAGTCTCCCCATAGAGAGCTTTGCATGTGTGTACATGCAAGATACCTTTACATATCCATTTACATATCCATTTTCTCATAAGAGCCTCTGTTTTGAAGAATATGCAGTAATTTAAGTAAAAATATCTGCTACAGGAACAGTGGATCCCCAAGTTAATGTGCAATCATTTTACAAACTAAAGTGAGTGAAATTGAAACAAAAGGCACTTCTAAACATTCCTGTCCAAGAGACAATTCATAGGATCTCCTCAAGGTTTTCTTTATAGGAATCCCAGCCTATAAGGCCTCTGCACATATGTGTTGACTCCTCAGTAAAGTACTCAAGCTGGATTCTAACCATGTTGTTAATGCCCCCTTTCTCTCCACTTTACTCTCCATGGAGAGAAAACATCCTGAAATGCCAGAAGAACTTAAACCTTAAAAAGAAAAGTAGCCGTGTTCTTCCCTTCTTTGATTTTTCTTTCTTGCTTTTTTTCTCTGTTTGACATGGCATTTTAAACTTTCCCAGTGTGACCTACATGAGCTTTCCCTTGATTAGAAATGAGGAGGGTCTGGTGAGGTTCTTCACTGCTTCTGTGTACCCCTGGTTCACAAGACCTGCTTTTGCTACCCAACATGGTGGCTGGATGCAAATTAGTCTGTGGATGTTTTCAAAGAAGTTCATTATATGAGAAAATGATCTTTCCTGACAGTCTCTTTGTAAAAGTATTGAAGGGAGGGCATCCTTACCTACTGCTTCTAAGGCTACTGGAGACACCTCAGGCAGAAAGGTATGTCTTCCTTCTAGTTTCCATGGAGGCAGAATGATGGTTGCTGCTCAAGCCTACTTTCCTTTCCCTGCCCTGTCTTTACCTTTTCTTCTTCACTCTTTCCTTCCTTTCATAGATGTCTTTAATTGGTAAGTTGTTCTTATCTAAATGTTGCTTTAACATCCTCTTCATTTATATTATATAACACAATTATAAGGTTTGTCAGTTTTGTTTTGTTTTTTTTTTTTTTTGTTTTAGTTTTTATAACTTCCCTGTTATTTACCTGTCTATGTGAGGTATAATGCGATGTTTGGCTGTGTATATTCATTGTGGAATGAGGAAGTCAACTCAATTAACCTACTCATCATCTCATATTTTGTATGGCCAGAATCTATAAAATCTACTGTAAGCAATATCTGAATATGTAGCACATTATGCATTATTAGTGACTACAGGGTCAATACTTTACAATGGATCTCTAAAACTTACTCCTTCTAACAGACTTTGTATCCTTTGATAACAACTCCCAAGAACTTCTGAGAGGGCACAGGGCAGGGAACACATCATTACTGGCCTTTATTTTTGTTCTTGTGCTCAATGTGTCCTGGGAAATCAGGTCTGAGACTGCTGGGATACCCACTGAGAGACCTTCTGTTCGCTAAAGAACAGCCTAGTGCTTTCTGCCAGTTCTGCTGCTGGACGCTGTTTTCTATAGGGGGCTCTTTTCTCCAAGTCAGCTCAGACTTCTCTTGTCCTGATACTAAAATTGTAAAGCCCAATCAACCCCATTTTTTAAAGAAACTCTGTTTTGCGTGAAACCAGGGGTTAAACTGCAATTCCAGGAAGAAAACCACAAAGTCCCCCAGAGCAAACATTTCCTGACAACCCAGTCCCCTTAGCAACAGCTGGTAAGGTTACAATAGCAGTGTCTAGGTACACAGATAGATAAAGGAGGATCCCCTGTAGAGAATACTTAACTTGGCCATCCTGTTTGTCAGGCGGTTTTGCCTCTGTATTTGGTTCCTACAGATTATGCCAGAAATGCAGTTTTTAAAATATTAACTTGCTGACCCAGATAGAAATTTCTCAAGCTTGTTGTAACTACAATAAATACCCTGCACCCCTAGACTTGGGGCTCTCACTCTGACTCGCTGTGATGGGTAAGAGACCTTGTTCATGAGCTCCTAATAAAGACCCTTATGTGTTTTCATTGGAATTGGATCCTCAGTCATCTTTGGAGTCCCTGTGACTTGAGCATAACAAAACCACAGGGAAGTGAGCTAAGCTACCAGTATCATCCGGTTGATAGCCAAGTCACTGCTTGGGTGCAGCCTTGGCAGCCCAGAAGTACGTGTTCTTTCCATCCATGTTACAGCTACAACTTGTTTGCATATATTACCAAACGTTTTGTCAGCATGTCCTCTGTCATTTGTGCCTGTGACTTTGGCCTTTGGTTATTTTTCGTCTCCATCTTGATCCTTCTAATAATGGTGCTGCTGTACACAGGGGCCTGTGCTTTTGCATAGCTCACAGAATCAAAGGAGTTTCATAGCTGAAAGTAGAATTCTTGAGTCAGGTTGTTGTGTTTTATAAAAAAATAAAGAGAAGAAGGGGCATGTTTGGTGGAGGCAAGGTAGAGTACTGGGGAAAGGGGTACCACTGTGGGTCCATGCTGACACATCCCTTCTCCCTGAGGGACCAGCCACATATGTGCTGCCATGAAAGAAACACATATTTCAGTATGTTTAATAAGAAATCTCCCTTTAGTCTAATGCTTTTAAAATGAAAACACAATTTTTAATAAAATTAATGTGTAGTGATTGAATCTTACAATAACTTCACTTTCTACTACAGTTTTCATTGATATGATTTTGATATATAGCTTAGAAGAAAATATGCTGATATATTAAATATTTTGTGGATATTCAGAAAAATAAAAATGAATAGTAATAATGCAAATTTTCATTTTGAATTGATGATAAGAAAGCATGCATGGAGAGAGTACTTCTCTCTCTTGGTGTGGCCTGGCCTCTTTCTCAATTTCCTTACCAGTTTCTGGTCAGGAGGAAATGGATGGTAAAGGGAAAGCAGAGGAGGCCATGCTCAGACTTCCTCCTCACACACTGTCCTCTCAAGAGCAAGAAAGTGTAGTGTGGAACAGAGTTTATTCAGGCATGGGGAGGGGAGTTGAGGGAGGAGAGGCAGAGAAAGGCGGGGGCGGGGCGTGTAGAAGCAATCCATGTGCAACTGAAGAGAGAGGGGGGAGGGGAATGGGGAGAGAGGGGGAGCAGGAACAAGAGGACAGAGCAAGAGAAAGAGGAGGGTGCAAGCAGCCCCTTTTATAGTCGGTCAGACACGCCTAGCTGTTGCCAGGTAACTGTGGGGCGGAGCCTAGATTAAATGTCAACACAGGCACTTTCTCTGCTGCTGCTATCCCACCCTTCTGGTCAGAACTGACTAAAATCATGGTGCACTACTATACTATAGCCACTCTAGTCTCTGCCTTTAATGACTTTCTAATGAAAGAGCAGTGGTGAACATTCCCGGGACTACAAATACAATCCATTCCATGTCCGGGCTTCCTGAGCTCCACCAGAGAGAGGTACTTACTAGGATTTTAATGGTTATCTGTGGGAAGAAAGGGAGTGTCTCTGAGAAGTAGAACCACAGTGGTCAAAGAGGAGTCACAAACAGAATCTCCAGCTCTAGGGGACAATGAGCAGTTATCCCCTAGCAGTGAACAGCGACATTAACACACCGTTCTTATAGTAGTATACATTCAGGATCCTCAAGGAACAAGATTCATGAAACCCAGTGAACATGGATGAATCCTTCATCAAAGCAAATGTAATGATTTTCATTTGTTATAATTCTATGATTAGTTCTGTTAATAAAAATGTCTATTTAAGCTATTTAAGACACCCACTAAAGTTCTATAATATTAATTTCATGGAAAAATTCCAACAGAACTATATTAGGTTTCCCCCATTAAGGTAACATTATGGACTTTTAATAGTACTCTCTGCTGTAATGGTTTTTATTGACCTAATTATTAAATGAATTAAAATCTGTCTCAATGCCTTAAAAATTATGTAATAACAGCATCAATTCAAAAGCCAGTTACTATGGGGTTAGAAAGGAGAGATTCTCCAAGCCACATGCCCCTGACACATATTGTTTAGTCCAAGAACAAAAAAAAATTGTGTTTTAATATGTTTGAGGCATTTGCCTTCAAAACTTTCTAAAATTCTAATAAACAAATAATATGTTATGATGAGCTGTTTTGCATGTGGAAAATTTGTCTCTTCTAAGTTTTTAAACTTTTGATGATTTCCAAAGGCAGCATTAGAGTGGTGATATCAGATACGTGACTGAATCTATAGCTCTTGGCATGGAAATGTGAGGGCCAGTTCAAAGGAGGAAGAAAAAGCATCAAATCCCACTTAAACCCCACTTGCCTAAAGTATCACAGTATAAAGCAGTAGGTCTCAACCTTCCTGTGCTATGACTTTCACTACATTTACTTATGTTAGGATGACTCCAGATGGTAAAATTAATTCATTGCTACTTTATAATTGTAATTTTGCTACTTTTATGAATTGTAATATAAATGCTTTTGGAGATAGAGGTTTGAGACCCACAGGTCATGAACCTCTGATTTAAAGGTAAAGGGAGATTAGGACACATTGATTTTACCTCCTAGTCATAGTGGACATTTCTTTGGCACAGATATTAAATATAGTGCACCGGTGTCTCTAAGCTCCTTACCCAGTCCTGACTCAGACATTACTAAGAGACTGCTTCATCCTTCCTCAATAGGACAATACAGTCTTGGACTGATCCTGGGACTGTGTTTCAGGCACATTCATCTAGTTGGTGGGTATTCATTGAGTTGGTGGGTGCATTCCTGGTGATCATCCACAAATAAGATTTGTCTTTTACACATACATGAATCTCATTTTCTCTGCACAGAAGTTCTCTGAGAGGATGTGCTAATCAGCTTTCTGTTACTGTCACAAGTGCCTTAGTTAAATCAACTTTTATAGAATAAGTGCCTTGTTATGGGAGGGAGAAGTATGTAGAACAGAAAGACATGAAACACTGGAAGTATGGAGAGACAAGGAGTGTGGATGAGAGGAAAGCTGCTCACAAGAAGGGCAGATAAAGCAGCTCTGTTTGTTGTGAGTTTAGCAACTAAGGGGAAGCCATGATCTTTGTAGTGGAAAAATAGAAATGTGCCTTGAGGCTAAGACCCCACCCACTGAAGGTAAACTAAAGGCAAACTCTATGGGAAGGGAAGAGCTGGAGCCGCACCTGAAGGGAGTCCCTGATGGAAAACAATCTCTTAAGGAAGTGTTTTCAAAGGCACCAAGGCAGAAGGCCCAAGGCTAGGGTAGGATGGAGCAGTTTTCCTCCTGAGCTGGGAGAAACTTTGGCAACATTGCCCACATGGTGCTAGTTTTGAAGGCATGAAAAATGCAAATGATAGGACCATGGAGGCTAGCACTCAGGTGCCAGAAATCTCTTAAGGCTATGCAGAGTCTAAACACCTTCACCCCCAATCCCATTGAAATGAGAGTGCCTACTCTATCTCATTTGTAGTTGAAGTGTATGACCTTTGAACATAAATTATAAGAGTTCATAGTTAAGGCCTTGAATTTCTGAAAAGACTCAGTTTTGAACTTTTGGATAGTACCAAGACCATTATGATTAATGGGAGATAAACTAAATGTAGATTGTATTATGAAATAAAAATGAGACTTTAGCAACCAGGCAAGGGTAGCCTTGAGATTGTTAATCTCAGTTGTCAATTTGATAAGATTTAGAACCACATAGTTGCCAAAATGCTGGGCATGTCTGTGAGAGGATTTCCAGAAAGGTTTAACAAAGGCAACACCACTATCCTGGATATGGTTAGTATCACTCTGTTGACTGAGGTCCCAACCAGAATAAAGACTGGAAGCAAGCTAACACCAGCATTCATCCCTTACTGCTTCCAGACGAGGCAGACCATGTGATTTGCTGCCATCAGCCTGTTTCCAAACTGTCTGCACCAAAGCCATGATGACTCAAACTGTCACTCAAAATGAAGCTTCCCCCTTAAGTTGCCTTGGTGAATCCACTTCTTGTTCTATGGGGTACATTTTTTTTTTTAAATTGCTCTCATCAGTTAATTTGTCATAGCAACAAATTAGACAAGTAGGTGTCACTGGAAGTTTTGGAGACACCTACTCATACACCAGAGACACCCTATGTCACTAGAGAAATTGCTGTTTCTTTGTGGATTATTAATCTTGTTAATAAAGAGGTTTAAAATTGACTCGAGAAGGATTTTCAGAGTTTAAAGGAGAACACATTCAAGACAGGTGAGCTGTCTTCCTGGAGAAGGAGGATGGAGAAGTCAGAGAAGCCAGTGCTGTGCATGCTTCTATGGCACAAGATGGGCAGCTTCATGGAAAAGGAGAGTGTGTTAGTTAGGGTTTTACTGCTGTGAACAGACACCAATGACCAATGCAAGTTTTATAAAAGACATTTACTTGGGGCTGGCTTACAGGTTCAGAGGTTTAGTCCATTGTCATTAAGGCAGAAGCATGGCAGCACCCAGGCAGGCATGGTGCAGGAGGAGCTGAGAGTTCTATGACTTTATCCAAAGGAAGCCAGGAACAGACTGGGCATCTTCAGGCATCTAAGAGGAAGATCTCTAAGCCCAACCCTACAGTGACACACTTCCTCCAACAAGGCCACACCTTCTAATAGTGCCACTCCCTGGGACGAACATATACAAACCATCACAGAGTGAAGTAGCCTAGAGTATCTGTAAAAGCCTGATTCTCTAGTGCTGCATTCAAAAGAAAGAGTTTAACAAAAGAAGTTGAAAAGTTATGCTTTTTTGAAGATGGCATTCTGAGATGGAAGAATATATTATCTCAATAAAAGGATAATCATTTCTTCCATCTCCTTAGCATAACTTAAATGGTTCACCTTTTCTGGAGGTGGTATCTACCAAATGACTGACAGGCCCAGCCATATTACCTGGGTAGATTGGGGTATTGCTCTATCCAAGGCCAGAGGTTAACTCTATTCTTTTGACCTGGAGAAAGTAGCTTTCCCTTAATCAGACCTCAACAAGGTCAAGGCTACTCTAACAATCTCCTCTGTGAAGATAGAACCCCAATGTACCTTAGGAGATGGGAAATTGGAGAAGAGGTATACTCTATTCCTCCTATGAGATCCCCAAGACCTAGTTTCTAAGCTGTTTTACCAAAATGAATTAGTACCTGGTATTCCTCGATGGAGAACCAAGGACATTCCTCTCACTGCCCCATCCAATCATATATCCTCACCATAAGTGCTATTATCTTTTCATTTGACAAATGAGGAAGCTGGACCAGGGATCTAGTATTTACCTAAGATCATATAGCCAGCAAAGGTGAGGTTGAGTTTAACTTCAGAGTCTATGTCTTGTATTTAAAAAGGTCTCTCCTACATGCCATCAAGAGGAAAAAGATTGAACAAGCTTTGTCTCAAAAACAGGCCTGTGTTGGAAGCCTCTCTGCTATGTGTATCTGTTAGTGTGGAGTTGGGAATGTACTACCCCAAAGGATTTAGTTAAAACTCAGTAAGAAGCTGTAAATAGAGTATGACAGAAGAGTGCCTGTCCCATAGAGCAAGATTCTATTAACCATGCCATTTAGGACTTGGGCTGCCCTGTCCCGGTGGGGTCACAGAAAATGACAGTAGCTGTCTCTGAGGACTGTAGTGGGGGATTGCAGGAAGGCCTGTGTTTAGAGTACCCACAAAAAAATGGCTGGAGAGCTTCTTATATGGTGGCTGTTCTGGTTGATCTAAGAGTAAATCTCATCTTCAGTTTGTGGCATCCATAGAAAATCAGAGAAGCAACTAAGACAACCTAGTCATATCTCCACTTTGATTGTCACCTCGCAAGAGGCATGGGCACTGGTATTGGTGGCATGGGTGGCTCTGAAAGACATTTGTGCTGATATTCACAGACTAAGACATTTTTAATTTAGATGCCATTTCCAGAGGAGCAATTTGTAGCATTAGGGGAAAATTCCACACAAAACAAGGGTAGTCTGATGTCTATTATTTAGTTTCAGTCAAATTTTGACAACAATATGTTCCAGAGAATTGCAGATGTTCTCAAATCGCATCCTATTTCTGTAAAATCCATGTGTGATATTTGTTGAGTAGAGCATCTGCCATAGCAGGGAAGGCACAGGTCTTTTTGATGGTTAAAAAACCCCAATCTCTAGTTCATGGAAACATGCTGCCTGTGTACCATGGAAGCTAACCATGTATCAGACTGTGCCCATGGAAAGCTCCCACAGCGTTTTTCTTCATGTAGCCTATGCCACTTTGGAGGACAGAACTGTTGCATGGGCCCTGGCCGAGACAATGCAGGCTGAACTTGAGGGAAGAGAAAATGACACTCCTTTCTTGCCCAGGATCTCAAGCATCAGCTCTTCTCCCTCCACAGCAAACTCTTCTTAATAAGCAAGGAAGATGGGCATGATCTCATCTTCTACTCAAGGAAACAAAACAAGCCCTTCATGCTGCAGATTTAACAAGACTTGAATGTATTCTGTCATATATGGTCTGGTTTCCTAATTTAACCACAGATAGGCAAAATCTTTATTTCTCTAAATTTCTCTCTGGATAGAGAAAGAATGTGTGTTTTCTTTGGATTCTGTGGTATTTAGGGTAGAACTGAGAACCTGTGCATGCTAGGCAGTTTCTCTACCACTGTGTCACACCTTTAGGGCTGAAATTGTCATCAGAAGGTAGTAGTTCTTTGTGATTGCCATGTTACTTCAAATGAGGTTTGTCATTCTAAGTAAAAATGATGCCCTCTGGCACTGACACCAGGTTCAACTGGACTCTACCCCTCTCCTCCTGAGGTTGCTGCCTATTTTCTGCCATCTTCCTTGCCTTGCTTTATTTGGTTTACCAGAAATCCTAATTGCCTTTTTCAGCGACCACCTTTGGTAGGGGTTCTTACTTGAGTCTCCAAGCAAACCTGAAATTAGGTGGAAAATCTTGAGTACAGGTGATTTATAAGGGGGTCAGAGGAGATATTTACTGATTTTCATTCATTAAATGAATATTGAACAGCTTTTTTTCTGCCAGACACTGAGCTAAGCCAGGGAAGGAGAGGAAATGGTGATCTCAGCCAACGAGCCTCTATTTACATGGGAAGAGGTGAGAGATAAGTATATAAGATGCCCATCATATAGGCCATATACAAGATATTTTAGGAGATTGAAGCAGACATCCCATCTATACTTCAGAAAAGGGTAAGGACCTCAACCAAAGAAAATGTAATGTGTCATACAGTAGGTGAACATGGAGGACTGGTGAGCAGACACTGGAGACCTAATTCATACCTACTGAGGCACTTGGAAATACAGAGCTTGGTTTGAAGACTAGAAACGATCAGATCTTCTGTCACTGTTATGAAAGTTGAAGTATATTGAGCTCTTAATAGTTGCCACATTTCCATAGGCACAGAAGAGCAATAGTTTCCTTTAATGTTCTACAAATCAACTCAGTGAATTATTATGATCCTATTTTATGCATAGGGGCACTGCAGTTCATAGACATGACTGCCCTCCTCCTACCAAAGGAGTAGCAATTGTGGGATTTAGACTGAACACTAGGCTATTGTGAAGCCGAGCACCAGGGGACAGTTTCAGGACTCTTGCATCACAGCCTGGGTGTACCCAGTACCCTCACTTCCTAAATGGCTTGAAAAGTCATATTTCCTTGAACTGCCAAACTTTAGATTAAAACCCCAAAGTTGGCTCCATCTTGTCCTTTCCACTCTGGAGGACATTCTCTTCTAGGCAGGCTATGAGAGCCCCACAATTACCAGCTCACACTGGTTTATTGTACCCTTTCTGTGGCCAAACGCCATTCAATGAGTTCAAAGGAGAATAAAGCTCTAAAGGGCTTATTAAGAATTGAGCATTTCCAAAGCATTATGGGATTATTAATTCCATTTGCCACAGAAATCCTGTCCTAATGATTAAGACTTAGTCATTATAGGAATGCTGAAAAGGGAAATCCATTTTGTGGCTGTCCAACTCCTACTGTCTTAATACCTCTGAAAGAGTCTATTTCAGGTGTCTGAATGCTGCTGTCTTCCAGCAGGTCCTGAGCTGTCACCTCTGAGTGCATGGCTTCTTACTTCTGAGTATTTGCTACAAAAGGTGCTTCACCCCTAGATGACCTCTGTTGGTAGTGTTAGGACCCTCTGCGCACACACCTAGCATTGTGAATGCCCTTGCCTTGGAAGTGTGCTGCTTTTCAGTCAACTAGCTTTTACTGAAGTCAAGGCCCGTGCTGTCAAGTAGCCTGTGCTCAGTAGACTGTGACACAGAAAACTCAAAGCTTCTTTTCTAAGTGAGAAAAACCCAACTTACAGTGTTCCAGCAAAAAGATATGTCTTGAATTGCTCATATAATCTAAAGCTCTCATGGAGATGATTCAGGCCTGCCCAAATCTACAGCCATTTGTGGTGTTTTGAATATGCTTGGCCCACAGTGAGTGGTACTGTAAGGAGGTGTGACCTTGTTGGAATGTGTCACTTTGAGAGTGGGTTGTAGAAGTTTCTTCCTATGCTTAGGCTCTACCCATTGCCAAAGAGAGCTTTCCCCTAGCTTCCTGAGGGTGCCAGTCTTCCTGTTTGCCTTCAGATCAAAATGCAAAACTCTTAGTCCCATGTCTGCCTGCATGCTGCCATGTTTCCTGCTATGATGATAATGGACTAAACCTCTGAAACCGTAAGCCAGCCCCAATTAAATGTTTCCTTTATGAGAGTTGCCTTGGATATGGTGTCTCTTCATTACAATGGAAGCATAGCAATGAAGTCTTCTGTCTTTCTCTCAAGCAGTCTCCCTTCAAGGAAGAAGTATGAGTAACCTGAAGCTCACACCCTACTAGTTTATAGTGAGAACACTTTCTTCAGTGATGCTTAAGTGATAATTGTTAAATACATACTGAGACTCCTCTGATATGGCCTGAGTTCCATGCCCACCACTACTTTGATAACATGGCCAAGGAGTAGATATCCCATAAGGCCAGAACTGAAGTCTTGAGTCCTTACTAAGGTCAGATAGAAATGAAACCAATTGCACCCAAAATCCAAGGTACAGGTAAGTTCCTCCAGGAACTGGATACTAGATAGCCCAGAGAGCTAGGACAAAATAAATAACCCCCAAAACAATGAAATGATTCCTAATGATATTCCGTTATCCTCATAGATTGGTGCCTTGTCTGTTGTCACCAGAGAGGCTTCCTCCAGCGGCAGATGGGGACAGGTGCAGAGACATAGACCCAGTCACTAGGCAGAGAAAGAGTCTAATTTGGAGGTCTTCATTGGTTTTCTCCCTGTTGGGTATCAAGGAACCCTGTAGAAGAAGGAGAGGAATACTATAGCAGTCAGAGGGGACAGAGGACACCAGGAGAACATGGCCCACTGAGTCAATACATTAAAAGAAAACAGGGAATTGAATATAATATAATTTGATATCTATTGAAAGAAATAGTGGATTTTGAAACCAATACAGTTAATATTTAAGTTTTTTCTCATTTACATCTATGTGTTTGGTTTTATACATTTCTTTTTATAAAATATTATGCTTATAACTTGGAATATTAACCTAAGAAAGGACACCTTGTTTTTATATAAGTGAGAAAGAAAAATTTGCTTCATATTAAAATAACTCTTCATGGGAGGAAAAAAATCAACCACAACCACCACAACAAAACAAAACAAAGTGCAAAACACCAGTGGAGCCAGGAAATGAAGGTAAGAACTCAGAAATCTCCCAAGGGACAGACTCTTGCACTTAGTCATGAAGAATAAATAGAAACCCAGGAGTCATACAGGAGGAAAACTGGGCATCTAGCCCTCTCTGCCAATGCCTCAAATAGGAATGACCCCTGAAAGTGGTTTTTCACTTAAAAAGATTTTCCTAGCTCTCAACCATGTAGTGGTGCTGGAATAGGACAGCAGGATGCAGCAGAAACTAGGTTGCCTTGCATTAATATCAACTTATAGAGGAGAGACAAATACTAAACAGATAAGTCTGAGAAGATGGCGCAGTAGGTAAGCACTTGACACTCAGGCATGATATGTTCCCAACCATAGTAGAAGGAGTAAATCAACTCCTCAAAGTTGTCCACTGGCCTCCATATGTATGCTGCATCATATGTATGCCTGCACAAAAATAAATACATTTGAATTGAATTTTAAATTGTTGTCCAAATGATAAAGTAGTTATCATTTTAATGAGGGCTTAAGGTTATAGACCACTAATTCCTTGAGCTGTGATTTGCCCAGCTTTAAAATTTCTGTTTCCTAGTACTATAACCAATCAACAATACAATAATATAGTGAAGAAGGCAGATTCATTTATACACATCTCCACACAGGTGCATGCACAGACACATAGACACACACACACACACACACACAGACATATACACAAACACACACACACACATACACACACACACACACACACAGTAGACGACTTTAAGAAAGACTGCAAAAGATGAGTGGGACTCCTCCCTGTGATAGCTGACTGCTTTCCTGCAGTGCTTACATACATCTCAGCTGGTGAATTCGTCCTCCTCCTGCTCAGTGCTCTGTACTTGATGCTTTCTTTTCAGTGCTCAGTGTCTTTATTCCCAGTGTCTGTCTCAGTACCAAGTACTATTGTCTACTTTTTACTGAATTATCCTATGAAGCATTTGAGGTTCAAAATGCTTTTTGGTATAAATGCAAGGAAAGTTTGGAGATGCTCTTTTTATGCTAGTGTCTCTATTACTCTATGGCAAAGTTGATTATTGTATTTTGTAACTAATCCAGCCATTGGACATACCACAGTAGAATCCGTCTACATAAGCCGTTTGAGGGAAGAGAGATTTTGCTCATTTGTAAATCCTGAGAGTAGCAATGGAAACCTGTCATGACAGTCCATCTGCCAAGGCACCACCATGGCAAAGAAGTGTGTGTGTGGTAGAAAAACACTTATCAGAGGGAGAACAGCCTTATGTCTGGGTAGATTCTCCTTTACAGCATGTCTTCAATTACTTATTAAATGAAAGCCAGACGCTTATACTTAACATCTTTAATGCTTCCACATTCCCAGGTATCTCATAAAATACCACTACTAAATCAAAGGCCCCATCATAGACTCTAAAATAATGTATCATATTGCAGAGATATTAATGAATTAGGGGTTTTAAAAGCCACATTCATAATTTTTTTCAAGGTCTACAATTCCTCCCCTCAATGTACATGCACACTCCCTGCCCCCAAAATAAAATAGATTGGAGAGGGAAGTCACAGATAAATGTCTCCGTGTCATTGACTGGCAATGCATCTTCCACCAGACAAAATGAGTTACTGGGAGGAAATTTTCGATGTGATTTAGAAGATACGATTTAAATTCTATTAGAATTTCTTGAGATAAAAGACAGTGAGTTAAGCGAGAGGATATAAGCCTTCCTGTGATATCTGATTGCTAATGAGCAGAAAGTATTAATCTTAGCAACAGAAGAGAAAAATGCCTAGTGTTTTTCATTAAATCAACCAAATGATTAAATGAGTTAGTCACTGGAAACCATTTTAATTTTCTGAATGTGAAATGTGCAGCTTACAGTGAATAAATTCAAAGCACCTTTCTAAGCAAGTTTTGACCATAAAAATGTGGGTTATAAAGATGTTGGTATTTTCTTCTTTATAGGTAGTCAGTATTTTAAATGTAGTGACATTGATTGTGTGGAAGGCAATGCCTCTACTCTCTGGGCTTAAAGGAGTTGGCATCCAGAGCACCATCCCTAATGGATCTTCAACACTATTACAAAATGATTGATTATTGTTGTAGTCATTTTAGCAGCTTTCAGAGCTGTTATATTTTTAATTAAATTGGCTGTGAATTTTGTAAGCGGCAAAGGTTGATAAACTAGTGCTTGGTGCCGTATTACCATTCTTCTTTGCGTGCCTGTCATAGTTGGTACATTTATGTGCATAATCTTCTTAACATTCATAAGTCTCTCTGGTCCAGGGCATTGATCTCCGAGATTACTTGCTATTTAGAAATGGAGAAAACATAAAACCACACTCAGGAAAGCACATGGCTCTGAGACACATTGCTTGCTTGGCTGAGAGGAGTTTCTGCACGGAACTCCATAGAAATTAGCTTACCATTCCCCTTCCCCTCAGGAAGGAAAAGTAGACATAGGTAGCATGTCTACTTTTCCTGATGGGCTTGGAGAGATTCTGCTGAGCCAGGCCATGCACTGGGTGAGTGCCCCTTATACAGGAATGAAAGAATATAATGAAAGAACCAGACACTGTATCAACCAAATAAGAAAGGGTCATTTGGAGAAGTGCTGTGCAGGAAAGAGCCGTCTAGAATGAAACAGACTCTGAAATCCAAGGGTTGAGCAAATCTTCCCAAGCAATCAGCACTGGAGCTGAATATGAGGTTGCAAAATCATGTGGTGGGTTCGGGCACGTCATGTGAACCACTTGAGTTAGGGAGCCAGTTTGAATGAAGCCCAGAATGAACGATGACTCATCAGAAGTTGGAACAGCTTTTGGAATGGATCCACGTAGGCAGGATCATAACACCCTCTGAGAGGGGAGCTCTCCCTCCTATGACTTGCATCTGCTAAGAACAGAAAGCTAAAGCCCAGGAGAACTGGTAGGAAGGGAGGGGGGATGTGTTTGATAGAATGATAGCACGTTCCACTATTTATATTTTATAATTAGCAGGAGGGCTGACAAACCATGTCTCTTGGTACTAACAATTTCCAGATGATGGAGCTAAGCTCTAGAAGGGTAATGCCACAGGGTGAATGTCAGCCAATATCTAGCAACCTTGTTCTAAAACCAACGTTCTTCCTAAAACACTTACTTCTGACTTTAGTTCTAGGGGCCAGAGAAGGGACCCAATTTCTCTCTTTATCTAACATATGGTGACTATGGAAGGTATGTAACAGCCATGTTGAGCTAGCAGATGATAACAGGGCTCAAGAAAAACAGAGGCTGAGATTGGAATCCCCGCTGAATTGACTGATCTTGGCAAGACAAATGCTCTCTTCTTCAGTGTCTCCATTTGTCCAGTGGAGTGGTAGGAGGGCCTGCATTACTAGGCTGTAAGAATTGTATTATCCTTCATTCCAAGTACTTACTTGATTGCCAACATGCCAGCTAGTCTATAGTGACTATTAATATCACCTTAGAGTAACAGAATTAGTCAGTATATCAGTATCTTGTACCCTTTGTACAAAAAGAAAAGTTTCATGTTTCATAAAGGCACAGATGCTATTGCAATGTACTCTCTACCCTGCCAGTTGGAGTCCTGATGTACAAGAAAAATTTCACATTTAGGCCATACTTTGACTCTTTGTTACTCTCAGCTTCTTACTGGCTCATGAATCTTACTACTTATAGGTATGGGTAAAGGCACCCCCTCCCATGCATGCACACACATACACACACACCCCTCACACTCAATATGAGAAGAGTACTAGTTTCTACTTGATTTTCATTGTCATATGAAGGATTCAAGCATTAGGTGGTGGGGAATAGGTCAATCTGCAAATATTTGATGTAGACCGACCCTTGTCTTTAATACCCAAGCTAGGGAGGCAGGAGCAGGTAGATCCCTGAGTTCAAGGACAGCCTGACATATATAGTAAGACAAGTTCCAGGCTACATAGGGCAACATAGTGATATTTTATCTCAACAATAAGTGAAGAATAAGAGCAACAATAATATACACATTTATAAGTGGCTCTAAAGAATGGTTTGGTGTGCAAGAGCCCATGATGTTCTTGCAAAGGACCAGAGTTTGGTCCCTAGCACTCATGCTGGACAGCTCACGACTTCCTGCAACCTTAGCTCCAAGGGATCTGGCAACCTTTTCTGGTCTCCACAGGCAACCCATCCATGTGGAATTCAGTCACACAGACATGTATAAATAAAACAAATACAAATAATCTTTAAAGAAGGTGTGAGATTGGCCTGAAAGACAGTATATCTCACTCAGAGTCATCAGCTGTGAGTTTTGACTTTTCTAGTTATATTGGCCACATCCTGATACTTCCTATTGACTAGATTATTAAATAGGCGTTTGGATGGACTGACGTCCATGCAGGTGGACTTATTTCTAAGACAGATAAAGTAGTGTTTCCAGCAATGCAAATATGACCCCTTCACCCGAGGCCAGTCAGGAAGTGTTTGGATTTGGCACCTGGATTTCTTCAACTATGCTTTCACAACAGCATTCACAGCAACAGCTAACATCAGGGAGCGCCAGAAAGACAGATGTGTATACAGGGGGTGGGAGTGGGGATGGGGACTACATTAGAAAGAATAGAGTAAACATGGCAGTTACTTTTAGTGGTGTAATTCCCATAGTTTCCAACCAGAGGCTATGCAAATTGCCAAGGAGGGAAAAGACTCTCCCAGTTTTCATGTGCTGAGGTTACAGATGAGTTACAGTGCTACCATTCATGTTTGCAGGCGATCTCAATCATTCTGCACGCGTGCCCACCCTGGCACCATTTCAAAGCAGTATTTCACATTACCCTAGTATTTTATCACACACTGCATGCCTGACACAGCTCTCTCTGGCATGAGAGTGCTTCAGGCTAACTTTCAGATTTTGTCAGTAAGAACAAAGGAACTTGCTGCCACCCAGAAGTGGCTGGGGAAACATTCTTCCAAGTGCTACCAATTTGTCAAGGTAAAGCACCAGGTGGGAAGAAAGGAGGGACAAGTGAGCTCACATCCTGCCAGTTTCTGTACATTCTTTGCAGTGTTCTCTGCCTGGGCTCAGGGCCAGAAGGAGATGAGTGACAAAGCTTTCAGGAACCAATGGCCCCCAATTCCCTGGTACAGGGAAGAAAAGAGAAGCTGCTTCCCAAGCAATTCATATCACCAACTTTGGTCTCTGTCACCCAGGGAAACAATCTAGGTATATCATTCTGCCTTTGTATTTTGGTGTGGCCTAGACCCAGCTATAAGCATAATACTCTCCTCTTTTTCATCCATGCAAACAACCTGGAGCCTTGTCTCTGCCATGGTAACAGACCCTGGAAATGACATGACAGACATGACTGTCCTGCTTAGGTACCATGACTGAAACTGTCAGGGAGTTTCAGGTGCAAGAAGGTGGGCATCGCTGGGTCACTGAGTGATTTTAGTAGGGTGTTATATAAATATATCAAACTCTAGCAGTACTCTCTGAGACTACAAGAAACAATTTGATGTCTATGGGTTCCACCTCTTTAGCCTGTCTATGTGATAGGCAAATCCAGGATATGGTACAAACATAACTAATCAGTTCTCAGATATCTATCACTAATCATGCATCTCAGTTTGCTGTGTGTGAAAATCACTTCTATTGCTAATTTTGTTTTGTCAATCAACTTAAAAAACTGTGAGGGGCTGGGGCTATAACTAGGTTGAGAGAATGCTTACCCAGCATGTGGGAATGCTTGGTTCAATTTCCAGCACCACATAAAGCTTGGCCTTGACATCCATACCTTTAATCCATGCCCTTGGGAAGTAGAGACAGGAGGATCATACAGAGTCAGACCTCCTACATAGGTAGAGTGAAATAAGCCAGGGCTACCTAAGACCTTGTCTCAACAAACAAACAGACTGACAAACAAACAACAACAAAAACACACATAAGACATAAAGCACACTAATATCAAAGCTACCAAGTGACCAGTGTCATTTAAAAGAAAAATAAAGTGCTACTAACTTTCAGCTGGGTTCTTGGGAATCTATTATTGGGGACTGAGGTTTGGCTGGTGGTTTTTGAATCAGGACGGGGGAACAGAAAAGCTGGGGATATCATTCAATGTTCCAGTGCTTCCCTGGCCTGTGGATGACCCCAAGTTCAGTCTCCAGGGCTGGAAAGAGAAGAAAAGTGCAAATGGGAATCAGAACCCTCAGAGTGCAATGCAGAAGACTAGGGAGAGTTGGAAGTAATCAACTTCCCGAGACAGCACCTTCTATGGGACAGGGATATCTGTCCGCCCCCCCCCCCCCCAGGAGGACTAAGACGCACTTGTGGAGCTGGACCACAAAGACTTGAAGAAGGAAGTGATAAAGGTGGTGAGTGGCTCCATGGGCCCTCTGGAGGAACTTTGTCCTAGAAGAATGAATGGGCAGGGAAGCAAACCCCAGACTGGTGCAGATGGATTATGGCAGGAAACAGAACTTGCCTACAGAGGAAGGAGTAAAGAGCCCAAAACAGAGGAGAAGGGGGCCAGGCTGGCAGCAAGGTTCCTGAGAATCCAGAGAAATGATGATGGTGGTGGTGATGCTGCCAGAGCTGGAGCAGTGGCTAGAAGAGGAAGCAAGGGCCTAGGAGACCTGTTGACTGGATAAGGGAGAAGCGCCTAGAGCCAGTATGTAGTCCCACCCCATTCCATTCATGGTTTCCAGCCTGCTTCCATAACAGCAGGCAGGTCCCTCTGAACACTGGTCTGTGTACTTTTATCCAAGAATCCTAAAGCCTTGCATCTGCCTTAGCTAAAAATGACACAAATTTTACCCAGTGTAAGTCTGTCAGCTCAGTTGCCAGTATCCTCATGTTCCATGTTAAGGCCTATAGTACATTCAGATTACTGTGCAAACTAGATCTGCAAATAAAACCTGAGACCTGAGAAAAACGTGGTCTGGGTGCACAGCTCACAAGGCCGGGGTGGGCTCTGCTGCTCCCATTACTTTCTGCTTGCCTTTACAGCTTTATTTTTAATGCAGAACAATTTGGTTTCTCAGTGAAAAAGAATTCAGTATCTGCAATTGTTTGTAGATGTCATGGTAGAAGGGGGAACTGGGTGCTAGTCACATCAAGTGAGTAGAGACTGGGAATCCTAAAAATCATTATACATGCTCAAAATAATCTCCCACACCTAAGAAAGACCTGACCCAGAACATTAGAGCCTGAGATGAGATCTGTCACGTGAGAGTGTCAGTCCTGTGAAGGGTGTGTGCTGCTATCATGTACCACTGTTTGTTGCTCAGGGTCAACTGTGTGTCTTCATATGTGTGTGGGGAAGGAAAGCAATGGCAAGACAGATTAAAAGGAAGAAGCCCAGGCTTCTCTGGGTATTCTGAGATCCCATGTATGATAGAGAAATCACACATGGTGGCACATGAATATTACATAAGCACTCCAGAAGCTAAAGCAGGAGGATCATTAGTTTGAGGCCATCTTGGGCTAAGTAGTAAGATCTTGTCTTAGAAAGAAACAAACAAACCACTACCACCACCACCAACAACAGCAACAAATCAGCTAATCAGAAGAGGCTCCTGGAGACTGGTCCATGACTCTGTATATCTATGACAAGCTGTAGCATATTTTTATAGATTCAAGTGGCTTTGAGATGTCTCTTCACAGGCAGATCTACCTATAGGCAAAGGTCACTTAGCCTGTGGTATCCTAGCAAGTGTATGTAGAAATCAAATAATCTTCATATTTTCTTGGTTAGTTTTTAGGTCTACCTGGAAAGCAAACATCTCCCATTTCAAAAGATGGAAACAATTACTACTTTTCCTAAGGGAAAAGATGCCACAAAGATAAACATGTTTTAAATTGCTGCATGCCTCTTGCAAGCCTCGAGTCTATTTGTGAGACATTTATCTCCTTATGAACTCACCCCCAATTATCACTTAATTAATAAACCTAATAACATGAGGTATGCTGATCAATAAAAAGAGAAGGAATGGAGTTGAGCCTGAAGTATTACAGTATTGACCCATCTGTAGAAAGCTAATTCATTTCTCTAAAATGAGTATGCTACCATCCACTGAGGTTCTGAGAGAGGGACCAGATGTCCTTCAGTGTTTAGACAGCCAGATTAATACCTTCAGTGAACACTTCTGAGCCTAAAGGGAAGGGGCTTCAGGCCCTTATTTAATGGACACAGCATTTGTGGACAGAAATGATTTTACTTGTAAACTGGGACCACTGTGTTCACTTCTGGGGGGTACAGGCAACTATCTTTGTGGTATGAATAGCACCTAGCAGCTAACAGCATAGTCAGATTCCAGGGAGATTACCCTGCCTGATTAAATGCATGTTGAGACATTTTTCATGTACTTCTTTAAGATGCAGGAGACAAACTCAGTGATAGAAGGTACCTTCAAGGGCCTGTGCCTCCCTTCCTACCACCCTCACACCTTTCCTCTCCAAATGTCAAGAAAGCTCTGGAAGGCTAGATGTGAGACAAATGCACATCTACAGCAGAAGTGCTGAGAGCATGGACATCCTACTTATTCATAGTGTCAAGGTCACAGTGATGGCCTTAGACATTGCTATCACAATTTTGGAGATAAGCAGCAGCTTATAATAGTCTGCATCCTATGGGTTGCATATTTCTTCTGGGACTGAGATATGAGGGAACACTGAGAACATACTCATTTGTGTACAATATGTGACAGAGCACTGAGAAGATCGTCACTGGGTTCAGTATATGCGGGAGCAGGAAAAGATCCCCCTTTAGGTCCAGTTACCAGTTACCTTGCTTTTTATTTTTTTTTTTTTGGTCTTTTTGTTATTTTGTCTTTTTTTTTTCCAGAGCTGAGGACCGAACCCAGGGCCTTGCGCTTGCTAGGCAAGCGCTCTACCACTGAGCTAAATCCCCAACCCCCCTTTAGGTCCAATAGCCAGCAAATACACCCATGCTGACTTCAGTGATCAATGTTGTGCAATGAAAATATCACTAAAATTCATTAATTGGATAAAATCTGTGACTTTTTCCATCCATGAGACCACTGGGAATCCTTCCTCAGTGAACTCATGGGCCAGAGATTAGCCTTCCCCTGAATTATAGTGAAATCTGTCTTAAGTAATCACCTAGGGACCATCCAAAACCGTAACTTGGTAGAGGTTGAACTTTAGCTAAAGGTCAAACAAAATTCTTCTAGAAACCTTAGGGGTTGCTTAAAGGTGAACTAAAAAGCTTAGAGGGAAATTGACTTAATCCCTGTTTTATGAACCAAGTAGCATTGCCAAGCAATCTGAGGAACACAGTCATCTTAGCAAAGCACCTTGACGCATCCATCTGAAAGTCCTGATCCCTCCGTTCAGGAGCACAAGCTTTTCTGACCTAGTAGACACATGCTCCAACGATGCCTTATTTGCCAAAGATACCTATCCCTTTGCCCATGTGCTCAGGACCACTGGCAGGAGGCAGAAATACAGTAACATTCCAGGTTAGACTTTGCTCATATTCCAAAGAACATGGTTCACCACTGCCTTTGAGAGCCTATCTTCAAATACTAGCATCTGCTCACTTTAGAAAGGAATTTCTATGAGGGAAGGAACCTGCAGCTGAAGATATAGCTCCGTGATTAAGAGCATGTATTGCTCTTCCAGAGGACTCCAGGCAGGTGTGTAGCACCTATGTTTAGTGGCTCACCCCTTTCTGTAATTCCAACTTCTAGAAATCTAATATCCTCTTCTGGCCTCTATAGGTACCTGCACACATGTGACATACACTCATAAAGATATAGATGTATGCATAAATACAAATAATATAATTTTTAAGAGAAAGATATTTATTTTAGTCCACAATTCAGATTTATTGTTATATTACATCTCAAAAGGCCTAACATGGAGTTAGTCAGGTGTATACTCTGCTTCCTCATTATCTCTGAAACACACCGAAACTGAAACATTAGAACATCTTAAGATAATGCTCTGTGTCTTACATTGAACTACTGTACCAGAACATCATAGAGTAGCTACTTTCCTATAGTTCTGGAAGCTCCAAGTCCAAGAATAGGCTGTCAGGTGACTAGGGAGTAGGCGAGGGCCTTCCATGTTCCTGCTTTCCTCAAGTCTTCCACCAATGAATCTGCATATGCCAGGGAGGAAAAGCTGAGGAGTCTTTTTTTAAATTAGATATATTCTTTATTTACATTTCTAATGATGTCCCCTTTCCTGGTTCCCATTCCCAAAAGTCCTGTAAGCCCTCTCCCCCTGTTCCACAGTCAACCACCTCCCACTTCCCTGTCCTTCCCCTACACTGCTGCATTGAGCCTTTCCAGGACCAGGGGCCTCGCCTTCCTTCTTCTTGGGCATCATTTGATATGTGAAGTGTGTCTTGGGTATTCTGAACTTTTGGGCTAATATCCACTTATCACTGAGTGCATACCATGTGTGTTCTTTTGTGATTGGGTTACCTCACTCAGGATGATATTTTCCAGTTCTACTCATTTGCCTAAGAATTTCATGAATTCATTGTTTTTAATAGCAGAGTAGTATTCCATTGTGTAAATATACCACATCTTCTGAATCCATTCCTCCGTTGAGGGACATCTGGGTTCTTTCCAGCTTCTGGCTATTATAAATAAGGCTGCTATGAACATAGTGGAGCATGTGTCCTTACTGCATGCAGGTAAAGCCTCTGGGTATATGCCCAGGAGTGGTATAGCTGGATCCTCCAGGAGTGTCATGCCCAGTTTTCTGAGGAACCGCCAGACTGATTTCCAGAGTGGTTGTACCAGTTTGCAATCCCTCCAGCAGTGGAGGAGTGCTCCTCTTTTTCCACATCCTTGCCAGCACCTGCTGTCTCCTGAGTTTTTGATCTTAGCCATTCTGACTGGTGTGAGGTGAAATCTCAGGGTTGTTTTGATTTGCATTTCCCTGATGACTAAGGATGTTGAACATTTCTTTAGGTGCTTCTCAGCAATTTGATATTCCTCAGGTGAATATTCTTTGTTTAGCTTTCTACCCCATTCTTTAATAGGGTTACTTGATTTTCTCGAGTCTAACTTCTTGAGCTCTTTGTATATATTGGATATTAGCCCTCTGTCAGATGTTGGGTTGGTAAAGACCTTTTCCCAATTTGTTGGTTGCCGTTTTGTCCTATAGACAGTGTCCTTTGCCTTACAGAAACTTTGTAATTTTATGAGGTCCCATTTGTCAATTCTTGATCTTAGAGCATAAGCTATTGGTATTCTGTTCAGGAAATTTCCCCTGTGCCTGTGTGCTCAAGGCTCTTCCCCAGTTTCTTTTCTATTAATTTCAGTGTGTCTGGTTTTATGTGGAGGTTTTTGATCCACTTGGACTTGAGCTTAGTACAAGGAGATAAGAATGGATCGATTTGCATTCTTCTGCATGCTAGCCATCAGTTGAACCAGCACCATTTGTTGAAAAGGCTATCTTTTTTCCACTGGATGGTTTTAGCTCCTTTGTCAAAGATCAAGTGACCCTAGGAGTGTGGGTTCATTTCTAGGTCTTTAATTCTATTCCATTGATCTACCTGCCTGTCACTGTACCAATACCATGCAGTTTTTAACACTATTGCTCTGTAGTACTGCTTGAGGTCTGGGATACTGATTTCCCCAGAAATTCTTTTACTGTTGAGAATAGTTTTAGCTATCCTGGGTTTTTTGTTATTCCAGATGAATTTGAGAATTGCTCTTTCTAATTCTATGAAGAATTGAGTTGGAATTTTGATGGAGATTGCATTGAATCTGTATATTGCTTTTGGCAAGATGGTCATTTTTACTGTATTAATCTTGCCAATCCACGGGCATGGAGGATTTTTCCATCTTCTGAGGTCTTCTTCGATTTCTTTCTTCAGAGATTTGAAGTTCTTGTCATACAGATCTTTCACTTGTTTGGTTAGAGTCACACCAAGATACTTTATATTGTTTGTGGCTATTGTAAAGGGTGTCATTTCCCTAATTTCTTTCTCAGCCTGTTTATCCTTTGAGTATAGGAAGGCTACTGATTTGTTTGAGTTAATTTTATATCTGGCCACTTTGCTGAAGTTGTTTATTAGCTGAACAATGCTCTACTCAATGATACCTTGGTCAAGGAAGAAATAATGAAAGAAATCAGGAGTCTTCAACACCTTTGAAGGATACTCATGTTGTTATAGATCCCCATGTTAATCTAAGCTCCCAAAGATCCAGCAGCAAATTCTGTACTAGGGTCAAGATTTTATCACATGAGCACTGAGGAACACATAGACAGTAGCTATCTGAAATTAATTCCTGGGGCCAAACTGAGAAGGTGGAGATGACAGCTGTCATCTTGCTATCTTCCTATATGCAGAGAAGGATCCAAGCCTACTGGACTAACATCTCAACCATGATATGTTTTTTAGTTTAGACTAGTTACAACAACCTACTTAGAGTTTCTTTCTTCACCTCTCAGAAAAACCAAAAAAAAAAAAAAAATGCCAGTCACACTGTCCACTGGGCCCTGTGTCAGTGACCATGCCTGGCAAGCCTGCTACCTGAAGGTGCCTAGTGAATTCTTACGTAGCATTTCAGTCATAGTACTGTTCTTCATTTGGGGAGTTAAGTGTCCATGAGTTAAAAATGATGATTTCTTTCCCAGGAATAGTGGAAAGATCTAATGACAGAGCACAGGCAGCTTTGAGGACAACGACACATATAGCAGTGGCCTTCTTCCTGGGAAGAGTAAATTGCCTTGATAGAACTTCTGCCCAACTGCCAGTCGACAGGCGATGCTTGTGGCTTTCAGTTGTCCCCAAGATCTCTTCTGCTCCTCCTACCACAGAGATGTTAGCTACTTATATGTCCCTGTAGATGCACACCTCAGGATTTTTCTTCTCATGTGGGATGGAAGTTCCCTTACCACCATGTAGACGTCATGTTTACTGAATAGTGGTGAGTTCTGGGAACTTAGTGTTATTCAGCTTTCTTTTTGCTGAGCATGCAGTGGCAAGAGCTACTCACCACTTAAGGTGGCGCTGAAATGGGGGGTGGGGGTGCAGAAAGAGGCCCTGGAGAAATGCTGACATGAGGACTTCTTAATATGGAAACAAGGTTAATCCAGTGCATTTGGATCTGTATGTTTTAGACCTTTGCTTGCTCTGTATTAATGAGTACTACCTATTTGGGGAGTCTAGCTTAGTTTGTATTTAGAAGAAATTGGTGTTTTGAATGGATTGTGTATTCACAAAGGCAATCCATGCATACCCTCAGTGCCTGCTTCACATAACTAAAGACTCCTTTATGTTAATGTCATGGAGCTGACTTAGCTCATAGGATAAACCATCTCAGTACAATTGTCTGGTTGAAGGTGCCTTTAAAAGCAGGAAAGCAACATTATAGTGGCTCACAGAAGAAGCCCTGGAAAGGCTCCTGAGTGAGGGTTTGAGTCTTCCTGGAAACTGGTTCTTGGTATCTTTCCAGAGCAGTTATCCATGTTCCCTCAAAGCATTTACTCTTCTGATTTCAGTGATTATTTCCAAAGGCCAGAGCTGGACTGGTACACCATGATACCCTCCTCTGTTCTACACATGTGCACGTGCAGGCTACGGAAGGAGCTAACAGTAAAAGTTTCATGGGGCTCTACAAACTTGGATGTGTCTGAAATCGTGACAATGGCAAGCTAGCCTATTATCCCTCAATCACTTCTCCATGTCACTGCCTTCTGTTGAACAGTATTGTGCTACAGTTGCAGTATAGATCTGAGATCTAGTATATATGTTCAATATTTTGAATTAATTTTCTCTGGTTTTATATATTCGACATTAAGTTACCATGAGTTGTCTTACAAAAGCAAGGTGATTAGTAGGAAAGATGAAAACAAAGGACCAATAAGAATTAGGGATCTGCTCTTCCAGGTAGAAGACTTATAGAGAGAATTCAAGACAATTAATAAAGCTATCTTTCTTATGATTCACATAAAAATTTATACCTTCGTGTAGTAAGAATTTTCTCCACAAGAAGACCCTGACAGAAGGTCATTCACTAACAGCTTAGAT
Source organism: Tokudaia tokunoshimensis (assembly GCA_036184795.1). Taxonomy (NCBI): domain Eukaryota; kingdom Metazoa; phylum Chordata; class Mammalia; order Rodentia; family Muridae; genus Tokudaia; species Tokudaia tokunoshimensis. The sequence continues at coordinate 104,033,455 of BTHU01000011.1, read as the reverse complement.
GCCAGGTTGTGCCTGATCTTATTTGGAGATATAAGTTTTATTGAAATACAGCTAGGCTTATAAACTGTTTTCTTAATACAATGGCTAAATACTTGTATCAGAGGGCATAAAATAATACCTATCTAGCCTTTTATAGGAGGAAATAGTGTTTATTAGTGTCCTTTACTAAAGTGGGAAGAAAAATTTAAATAACTTGCAATGCCTGTTACTGAACGGCTGAATTGGGGTGGGCCAGAGCCACGTGCTCCCTGTGGGGCATAGTCAATGAGTTATCTACTATGCATGGAGGAGGCATGATGCCATAGGCCACTGAATAAACATGACAGTAACTCATTAGGCAAGACAAGACTAGAAACCTAAATTTCAGAGTTGTGGAAACAGCATTTCAAGCTCTGGCCTTGAAAGGGAGCTTCTAGATGGGAAGAGGAGTGAGGAGAATGTAAGAGAGCTGAGAATCAAGCATAGAATGCTCTGACGTTTCCTGACTGAGTGGAGGAGGAGAAAGCTTGCAAAGAAGCTGCTACAAAGGCAAAGGGCCTGGAGTGGACTACACATCAAGAACTTGGAGAGTGTGGTTAGACTGCAGTGAGTTAGGAAGGACTGAAGCACTGTGTGATGGGAGGGGAGTTTCAGTTTATCCCATGAGTATAGAAAGGAATGGAATGAGCCCAGAATAGGAACTACACAGTATTAGAAACGGTACCTGAAGCTGGACGCCTGAGTTCATCTCAAAACTCTGCTGATTACTGGAATCAGGTAATGCTTGCAGGATGCGTAGACCACTCCTGAGCACATAGCACACCGTATGTACTTAATAAATGTTGGTTTTGATTATTCATTTGACTAGAGAAAAGTCACATGTACTGATGTAAATTTCTCTCTATCCCCCCCTGTCTCCTCATTTTGTCTTTGTCTCTGTCTCTCTATATCTCTGTCTCTGCCTCTTGGTCTCTATCTCTGCCTGTCTGTCTCTGTCTCTGTCTCTGTCTCTGTCTCTCTCTCTCTCTCTCTCTCTCTCTCTCTCTCTCTCTCTCTCTCTCTGTGTGTGTGATGGTATATTTGGAGGTCAGAAAAACCTCTGTTCTCAGTCCTCACTTGCTACCTTGTTTGATCCAGGGTTTTGTGTCTTGCTCCTGCACATGCCAGGCTAGTTGGTCCACAGCTTACCTGTCTCTGCCTCTATTTCATGGTAGCAACACTAGGAATACAGATGCACCACTGCTCCTAGCTTTATGTGGATTCTAGGGATCCAAACCTAGGTCCTTATACTTTCATGGTGAGTGTTTTATCCATTGAGCTCTCCTCAGTCCTGACTTAGACTTCTCAAATGATGATGCTAGACTAAAAGTACTCAAGAAGGGAAGCAAGGAAGCCATTTAGAAGATAGCTCAGATTATCTAGAGGAGAGATAACTTCCCTAGATAATCTCATGGGGTCCCACCATCTTTCTTGGTTTTTTTTGGTGTATATCACTCTTACATTATGTTCTCTGGGATAGCAGATTCCATCAGCTACAGAGAAGTGAGCTGCCTCATCTGCCTACCTCTATCACTACTTGTCTTCCTTAGACTGTACCCCCAGTCCCCTAAGCAAGTATTAATATGTAGCCCTCACCAGGAGTGAAAAGAACAGCAGGGGTCAATCTCAGTATGTGGCAGGAAGGGGCATGTGCAAAGCCTAACACTTTCCATGGGAGATTTACATGTTATACATGGTAAGAGAAAAGCCCTTGGACTCTGCTCTAAGTACTTTCCCCAAGAAAGAATGCCAGCCTTCCCTTCAGGATGTCTCCACATCAGACAAGCAGGATTTTCATGCTCGCTTAAGTCCTGAGGACATGCACAAAGAGCTGGGAAGGCAATTCAAATTAATTTTTGAGGTCACAGCGCCAAACTTGGGCTGTGTTAGCTCATAGAAACATTAACAGGCTAATGTACTCCATCATGGAGAGAGAGAGAATCAAAGAGACTGTAATGGGGCTTCATTATATCCATCTGTCCATCCATCACTTCTTCCCCATTGCTCACCACTTGACTTGAAAAATGAGACGCCCCCCAACTAATTAGATTTACCCTAATCTCCTTTATGGACCATCAATCCTCTTCAGAGGCCATCTGTGAGTTTAGAGTTCAGACCTTTAAGAATTATGCTAATCAGTCTTTCTCCAATTTAACGTGTTCATCTGATGACCACAATTTGAAGCTTCTGGCTGTGACAAATGGGAAACCATTGTGAGCTTTTGTTCTAATTTTAAACACCGTCATCCTCCTGAAGTGCCACATAAGGGATAATTTCTAAGAAAGCAGTCAAGAAGGTAAGGACCTTTAAGCAAGGTAACATTTAAAAAGAAAAAAGAAGAAAAAAAGAGAGAGATAGGAAACCAGTGTGGGGAGAATTTTAATTGCTTTGTAAAATTAGGACATAGTTTGCTTTCATTTGTATGATCAAATTAGAAGTTGCCAGAGGTATTAAATTATGTTCTGATGTGGAGCTGTAAATTTCATTGGGTATAAGAACAGTAAAACTAGCTCATGGAGGGAGGCACCAAGAGGGAAGCCATTGACGAGCAAGTATTCAGCATTGGCAGGAGCCTATGGCCTGATCCCTAGAGGCTGGTGAAATGTGAGGCAGGTTTCCATACAGGGCTTAAATTTGCTAAGAACTCAGCCACTGATGTTTGCAGTAGATCCTTCTCCTGGTGGATAGAAATAACCAGCTATGCAATCAGACACAGGGCACACAGAACAATCAGTGGAAGGCCTGATGTTTCATTGCTTACCTGGTAAATGAATAAGCAGCTAGGTGTGGCAGTGTTACCCTGGAATAGCACTGCTTAACCTTAACCACGCCTGGGCAGCTCTTTTAGAAGGTGTTAAGCAGTGGGATCACCCCAGTAGCTCTGGTGTCGGCCCAAGGCAGCATTTCTAACGAGCTCTCAGGTGCGGTCCATACTGTAGGTCTGTAGACAGAAAATGTCACGAATTTGGGGACTATACTAAACTGAAGTCCTTTCTCTAGCCTTGTAACCTCTGGAAAATGACTTTCTTCCCGTTCATTCTTTTAACAATTATTTGCTGAATCTCAACAATGGGACAGAATCTATGCCCAGTTTAATCCCTGGAACAGAAAGAGTGTCACTGTTCTGGGGCTTCTGGTCTCCTGCAGTAAGACAGGAAGTAAGAAAACAAAGTGAATGTGTATAATTGGCTTTTAACTGCATACTTGCCGTAAGAGTAAGAGAAGCCAATGAATAGGGAGAAGCTCCCATGTATATGACAGTTCTTAAAGAATTCCACATGGACTACACCTCACATAACCTTTATCATACTCTATAAGACAGGTCCTCTTATCCCGTTTTTAGATATAGGTACTGAGACACAGACAGGTGAGTTGCTTTGCCAGCCTTCAGTACAGGTAAGTAAAGGAATATAGATGTGATTCTAAGTCAAAAAGTCCTGTCTGGAATGAATGCCTTTGATTGCAAGAGGCCAAATGATAACTGATTGAGGGCCTGTAAGTTGTTCCGTTTCTGTCACATCCACTCTGCTGCTGTGGTACCCACAGACACTGGAAATGAGTGCTACGAAGTTCCAGTGAGGACAATATGCTGTATTTGACCCACTGCCTCTATTTAGACAATGTCCATTCTTAATCATCAGCTTAGACCAGCCTTTACTTAGAAGCAACTCTGCCCAGTATATGTAGAATATGACCTACACTCATATTTTAGATATTTTAAAAAATACACCTATTTTCATTTTATGAAAATTTGGATGCATATATGTCTGTTTGCTACCTATGTGACCAGAGGATCTGGAGTTATAGGTGGCTGTGAGCTTCCATGTGGGTGCTGGGAATTGAACCTGGGCCCTCTGCAAGAATAGTCAGTGCTCTTAACCACTGAGCCATCTCTCCAGCCTCTAGATATTTTTTTAATAATGGATATTTTTAAAACACAGAAAGATAGCACTAATTGTAATAATATATTTTATTTAAAGCAAAATATCCCAAATATTTCAATAGGTAAGCATCATAATTATGAGTGAGCTATGTTACAGCAATTATAGGCCAAGGAGTCATCTAGGACTAGGCTAAGGTGCTACTGGCCTGTGGTATGAACTTTAAGTAACAGGGACACAACTTGCTTCGTGAGAGAAAGAACTTACATGGAGCCTATATGACCTCTTGTGAAAGCAGAGATGTACAAAGCACCTTCATGCCACCTGATACAGTGCCCTTAATCTTGCTGTGTTAGGAAACCCTGGGTGACTCCCACAGTGACCTAGCCTTGTCTCATCTTAACACTTACTTAGTTCTCTAGGCGACTATATATTTTCTGAGTCTTCCTGTAAGGAATTTGACTAGCATTTACAGTGACCCTGTAGAGAGATGGAGAGGCAAAGCTGGTATAGGTAAAAGAGAAAGGTGGGGCTTCCCAACAGTGCCAGAGGAGGAGGAGCCATACCTCAAGTGTTGCTGCTCCTGATCATGAGTCCTGTTAGAGAAAAACATCAGGGTGACTTGTAAAAATCATAAACAATAAGAAACTCATGTTTTATGTATGAATGTGTGCATGCACACACACACATATACATATAGGACACCACTGATCTGAAGAAAGAAAGCAATTCTCAAGTCTCATTTGCATTATCCCTAGGTTTCCTGTGCTTCAGGATAGGTACTTCCCAGCTACAAGCTGGCAGTTCAGCTTAACTCATTCACTGACATAGATGAAACTCTATCTATTCCTGGGTAAAGAGTGAAAGCATAAGAAGGTGAAGATGAAGAGATGGCTCAACAATTATGGGTGCTTTTTGTGCAAACATGCATGCTGGGGTTTGGATGCCAGCTCCCATATAACAACCCAGGCATGTTCCAACATGGGCTTATAATGCTAGCACTGAGGAGGATGGAGACAGGAGGACTACTGAGGATTGCTGGATGCCAGCCTAGCTGGAAACAAAAACAAAGAATGTGAGCTCAGGTTCAGCAAGAGATCTTGACTCAAATGAGTAAGATGTAGAGTGATGGAGAAAGATACCCAAGAGCCTCCTCTGGTCTACACACACACACACACACACACACACACACACACACACACACACACAGGAAGAGCCTCCTCTGGTCTACACATACACACACACACACACACACACACACACACACACACACACAGGTCCAGAGTCAAACACATGCATAAATACAGACACATATAAAAGATAAGGCAAGACGGGAATCTTGTCAGAATGATTTTATCCTTAAATTTGATCAGATGTAGTTTACCATGGATAAGATGCTTACCTTGATGGGGTCATAGTTTCCTATGTTTCTATGTTCGTGTATTTTTATTAATTTCTTTCTCTTTGTTCTGCTGATTTTCCTCCTGGACCAGGGGTTCATCTCTTCTCAATAATAATTTTCCTTCAGCATCTATGGCCTATGTAAACAGATCTGTTTGTTGTTGTCTTTTTTTTCTATACCACCACATCCTTTTTCTGCCCACCTGTTCACTCTCTGTTCATTATACTGTTATTTGTCATTTCCCCTAATGGCTTTCCTAATGGGCAGGTGATATTTGGCCTCTTATTCTGTTTTTAGAGATGGGATGAAAATAAGATAACATTGCTTACACTCACCCTGAGAAAAGGTAAATTCCCTTAAGACTTGGGAAGCAGGTGTTCCCAGAAGTCACTCTTGTTTGAAATCAACGACTCTGGATGCACACATGAAAAAAGGAACCACTTCCATTTTCCTTTAATTGTTGGACATTGGAAGGAATGGGCTTTTCCATCCACTTCTTGGATGTGAGATAGGATTTTCTCAGGATCCTGGGTCAACAAGAACTGTGGCAGTGACTATAGATAGGCATGAGCTTCAGTGTCAGACCTAACTGTGGACTGTGGTCCTCCCACGTGATAGCCTTGTGACCCTGGACACATCCTCTGGCTTTTCTGTGCTCTGGCTGCTATGAAATGGGGAGAAGAGGAAGACACTGTTGCTATAACAAGCATATATTGGCACTGACTATGACATAAAATAAATGTATTGCCTCCCAGCTCTGGAAGCTTGAAGTCTGAGGTCAAGATGTCAGCAGTGTTAGCTCCTCCTGGCCTGGGGGGGGGAATGAGATCTACGTCCCTCATCTGACACACAGTCCATTGGCAACTTTGATATACCTCCATTGGTGAATTCATTGCCCTCGTCTCTGGGTTTCCTTCATAGGCTCTGGTATGCATGATTGTCTCTGCCCAAAGTTTTCCTCTGTAGAAGGACACCAGTCAAACTGAATTAAGGCTGCTGTTTGTATTGTAATGTGGTTACCTTGTAAAGTCCTTACTTTCAAAGGAAGTTATAATCTCAGGTACTGGGAGGCTGGCTTTCCACATGCCTTGGACAGACCCAAATGAACCAATCCATTAGCACATATGAACCACTGAGGATTGTTAGGTTCATTAGATGAGACAATCTAAGCCTTTCACAAGTGTGAGAATTTATCATTCTTATCTCAGAGACAAGAAACTGACCTTTCTCACAATTCCTGAACTTTCCCTGTGTTTCTTCTGTTTCTCCTTTTCTCTCGTTTTTCATGAAACAAAGGGAAATAGAAAGGGCAAAGGAAAGACCATATCTCAGTGAAGAAGGTTCTGCATTCAACGACAAGAATATGCAAAGCTATTTCAGTCTAATTCATTTGAGAAGCTATTTAAAGTAGCCAAATGATTTTACTTGACCAATTTTAAAACCATCATATTTATCCAATGGACTGTTTTTTTTTTGTTTTTTTTCTAACTTTCTAACCCAAGTTTGAGAAACCATGTTACTGGAATCAGATAATCAGGCTCAAAATCCATGTGCACTGCTATGGATCTGAAACATAATTATCAAGCTTAAGTTAATTAGACTAATGCTCAGAAAATCTGACCTGGCAGCTTACACTAAGTAATTATATATACTAATTAAAAATGGGTCTGGGAAGATGGCTCAGCAAGTAAAGTATTTGCATGCATACAAAAGGATCTGAGTTCGGATCTCTAAGACCCAGGAAATGATCTAGGTACAGCCATATGTGGCTATAACCCCAGGGCTGGGCAGGGTATGAAAACAGTGGAGATGACTATCATCTAGTCTAGCCTCCAATTTTATGTTTAGAAAAAAATTTAAAGTAAAATGAGATCAGAATGATTAAGGAAGACATCCTTATCCTAACATCAATCTTTGGCATCTGCAGACACAAACATGAGTGTGTGCTCCTAAGTACAGGATCATACGTGGATACAACACACACACACACACACACACACACACACACACACACACACACACACCCTTATAAAGTATAATTCACAGAGAATAGAGGCAAATGAAGACATACTCAACATAACCTGTGCATCTGTACATCTAAGATGCCCTGTGATGTGAGGTACATACAGTGAGAAGGGACGCACAGGTATCATTCCAAGTCTTCTACAAAGTGAGTTTTCTAATTACTTGTCCTCTTGCTGTGATAAATTATGTGTTAAAAGCAACTTAAGAATGCAAGGGTTGATTTGGGCTCACAGGTCAAGGGTGTAGTCAGTTGGGGGCAGCCATGTTGTCAAGAGCATGACGCAGCTTGCCACATTGGGTTGCATGTCAGGAGGTAGAGGTATGAATGCTGCTACTCACCTCACTTTATGCTTCTTATTCAGTCCAGGAGCCCATCTCACGGAATGGTGTTACTCACTTTTTGGTGACTCTTCCCACCTCAGTTAACTCAGTTTAGAAACTTCCTCATAGGCATACCCAGAGGTCTGCCTCCCAAGTGATTCTGTGATCTGTCGAGCTGATTATCAAGATCAGTCATAATAATCAGGTACTAATGCCCCCTTAATCAGTGGAGGATGTGCAGGTGTCACTGCAAGGCCATCTCAAGATGGGTTCTCATTGGTTAGTAGACCATCTGAAGCACCCCCAAAATCCTGAAATATCAATTCATTGTCCTTTCTCAAGCTTCTGCTTCCAATAATGGTTCCTGTGAAATAGCCAGAGGTTAACTTGCTTGCGATTTTCAGACTCTTAGACAATGCAACTGTTACTAGCAGGGTAGATGACTAGCCCACATACAGGCATAGGCATATCTTTTTTTTGCCTTTCTGTTTGTGTTTTTCTCTCCAACTACCCTTTCAAGGGAGGAGAGTGTAGTTCCTAGGATTCTAGGGGCAAAGATGGGTTAGGAGGGGATATTCAAGAGCTGGCTGTCTATCCTCATCCTTCATAAGTTTATTGTTCCATCAAACTTTGATGAATAACTGTTATTAATTTTTTAAATGAGGACTATGAAGAAATCTTCTTTGTTCTGTACATGTGTTCTAGTATGTCTCTCTTCCTGTGGTTTACAAAACATAATCAATTCATTATTAGAGGCCAGAGGATGGGGAAAGCTATATCATCCTTCTGTATATCCTTTTATGGTCAGTTCATTTAGATAAAAAGTACTTCACATGCATCTTCTGTATGTCTGTTTTGTTTGTAAGGTCATTGTTATTAGGGTATTACATTTTAAGTCATTGTTAAAGCATTTGATTGAACTATAATCACTGGTGTTTTGAAGGTCAATGTAAAAAGGTCTGTTATGGATAGACATGATTGAGGAAGACAGATGCATATGATTGTACTTATATCTCCTAAAGTCCCTGAAATGGACATCTCATCCTTTGGCAGATCTGGGGAATAAATGTGTTATCTGAGCCGTAGAACAGCATGTGCAATGGGCTGGTGGTGAGCAGAGCAGGCTTTCTAGAGAGCAATGTAGATTCACATGGCCTGAAAGATGAGGAGAAAGTAAAAATTAAGGGCTTTTAATATCAAGAAGGTAGGCCAAAGACCGAAGAATGATATATCAAGGATGAGAAAACCAATTGAAACTACTTTGGCTTATTACTCCTAACCCAGTTTCTACCTTCAAAATGGGCAAGTCTTACATATGTGTTTTTTTTTTTCATGATTTGTTTCTGAAGCTTATTTTTCTGAGAAAAGGTCTTAGTATGTATCCCTGGTTGTCTTAGATCTTACTGTATAGACTAGGTTGACACTAAACTTACAGTTGTTACAATGGCCTTGATCAGAACTCTGTGGAGGTCCATTAGAGAAAGGTATTTCTCTGGCCTGAATGGAGAACTACCATTCCAGGCTGTATAAAACATAAAAAATAATCCAGTTTGTTTAGTCAAACACTTAAGCTAAGCACCACCTTCTAGGAAGGTGAGTTTACCTTAAACCCTGAAAGAGATAGGAGCAGTGATTATCCCTTTAATGAGTTATGTACTTTTCCTTCATCCTCTCTGTCCTCTATGCATTCCTTCCATAGCCCGAGACCCTGTAAGTCTTCCGGTCTTTTCAAGTCCTGATTCAGAAAGATGAAACTTCTCTTTTTTCTCTTCCTTGGTTTGTATTTGAATATTGATCAAGTCTGCTTTTTTTCTGGTCTTTTGGGCTTTTTGTATTTTCTCTAAAGCTTCCCTCCTTGCCATGTGACTTCATGTCTGCCATGTGGCCGACCTCCAGGCTAGCTTAACTGACATGAAATGGCTTGGATGCCCCGTCCCCTACCCTTCACATAGTTCTTTTCATTAGTTTTTATTTCCAAGTTAAAAGCTAGAAGCAGGCTAACCCTATTATATAACTGAGGGTATTTTTTTTTAAACAGAAAAGCAATTCAGAACTTCAGACATTTGAATCAATTTGTGTCGATGCTTCTATTCCCAGACCTTGTTTTGCCTCTCTGCATGGTGAAGAAATTGAATAAGATGCTATATATCAGTGATTCTCAACCTGTGGGCTATGACCCCTTGGAGGTCATATATCAGATATCCTGCATATCAGACATTTACATCACTATTCATAACAGTAGCAAAATTATAGTAATGAAGTAGTGATGAAATAATTTTTATGGTTGTGAGGTCAGTACTACATGAGGAACTTTATGAAAGGGTCACAGCATCATGAAGGCTAAGAACCACTACTTTATAGGAAAATGTTTCAGTGAGAATAGTCAGATGCTTCATAGTTAAAAGCATTTCTTTATAGTTATGAGGGCTGGAGTTCAAAGTTCAGCACCAAACAACAGCTATACCTATAATGTCAGATCCCAGGGATGCAGGGATGGGAAGTTCATTGGGGTCAGAGAGAGACCTTATCATAAAGAAATAGGTAGAAAGTGATAGAGGATATTGCACAGTTACTCTTTCCTCTAGACATATTCCATCTTGGACTTTACCCCTGGTAGCCATTGCAACTAGAGCAGAACAACAGAATGTTAGCCATGCCTATTGTAATAGTGTTGGAGCTATTGACAGTTCCTGTAGATGGAGGAAGTGTGTCACAAGACCCTTATCTGCGATTTCAGATGGTACTCTTCCATGCTTTTTTCCTGGCTGCAAGCTATCTTTGGTGGTACTCAAGTACATAAAAAGGAAAGGATTAATTAAAAGTGGGACCTATGGCTGGAGAGATGGCTCAGCGGTTAAGAGCACTAACTGCTCTTCCGAAGGTCCTGAGTTCAAATCCCAGCAACCATGTGGTGGTTCACAACCATCCCTAATGAGACCTGATGCCCACTTCTGGTGTGTCTGAAGACAGCTACAGTGTACTTACATATAATAATAAATACATCTTTTTTTTTTAAAAAGTGGAACCTAATGGTGTACCTTCCGTGAGGTTTCCAACCGTGATAGGGTAAGATTGGGGTGTTACAGGTTATCCAGTGTTATCCACACTCCTGTGAGTGACCTTTCACCTGAGCTCTGTTAGCACACTCAATAAAGTCCCTGGTCTTACCCAGTTGGACTCTGGCGAAATCAAACTTTGGTCTGCTGTTGGTTACCCTATTGGGTAAATGGGCATTTGCTTGCATGCCCAAGGAAAAGGTGATACAGCAAAGGAGAGCATCTGGCACACTTATGATCAATGTACATATAGCTACACACACATGTGGATACCCTTATACAGATGCATACATGCTTTATTTAGTCAACTATTTAATTTAAAAGTGCCTCACTGTCAATGTATCATGCTATTTGGAATGCTTAGAAATTATTAGGCATTGTTAAATAATAAAACCCAGAATATCGAAGCAGAGTAGTTCAAACATAGAGTGTAAGGTCATATCTCTCTACCTTTACCTATTATCTACAAAGGGAGATTTAAGCACCATGGGGCGGTCAGTCTCATACAGAGACTTGACACAAGCCAGGGTCATGGAAGAAAGGTGACCCTTAATTGAAAAAATGGTTCCAATAGACTGAACCTTAGTCAACTCTCTTTTCTTGATTAATGACTGACGTGGGAAGCCCTGGCCCAGTGTGGGTGGTGCCACCCTAGAGCACATGGTTTTGGTTGGTATAAGAAAGCAAACTGGGAGAACCATGGGGAAAAGCCTGTATGAAGCATTCTGCCACGGCCTCTGCTTTAGTTCCTGCCATCAGGTTCCTGTCGTGCTCATGTTTCTCCTAATGATGGACAGCTATCTGAAAGCCAAATAAGCCCATTCCTCTCCAAGTTTCTTTGGTCATGGTGTTGTATGACAGTAAGAGAAAACACAAACCATCTGTTTTGTAGCAGCACAGTGTATCTAGCACTTAGCACATTACCAGGTAAAAAGCAGGTGCTCCATTAATGGCAATAAAAATAGAACAACATAATCATGCCATCATTATTCTTGGCCTCCAACCCTTTGATATCCACTCGTCTAGAGCAGAAAGGACTCAGAACCAGACCAAAGACACTTCTCCCTTAGCCAGAACAGCAGGCCATTTTCCATAGAGCACCATTTAATCCTGGTGATTTTGCTGCCTTTTGACTGAAAGACCCAGTCCTGAATAACTTCTTTTGTAAGTAGATGGGTTGTCTGTGCACCCAAAGCCCAAACTAACCAATTGCCAAGTGAAAGGACAGTTAATCACTGGGCTTTTTTGCCTCTGGAATGCCAAAAATCCGTTTGCCCGACTTGAGAATATTTAATTTGGGTATACCCAGTTAACCACAATCTGATAACCAATTAGGAGCACTTATAGATTTGGACTAATACTTTGGCTACTAGGCTTCTGTCTAATGTCAATGAACTGGAGTCAGTTATTGCCAATGTCAAAATAGCTTGGAAATGAAGTGCTTTTTCCAATATCCTGTGCCTGTTTTCTATGCAAATAGCAATCAGTACACTGTTCCTTTCCCCAGTGGAAGGCAGCAAAACTGGAAGCAGATTTGCAGAACCCTCAAAATACAGTCTTAGTTTAGGAATCAACATATAAACAAACGGACTCAAAAAGGTTATAAAATGTGTAAAGTGCATGAAATTATTTTGTGACTGCAGCATGTTAGTAGCAGCTAGACTAGGGGTCCTCTGCTTCAGAAATGGAGCATAGATTGTAGAACAGACAGCATGATGGTGAATATCTCGCAGATATAAAGCTTTTATAACAGATTTTAATTAAGGACAATGCCCTGTATGGAGTGTTATATTCAAAATAGATTCCATGGGACATTCAGCAAAAGGCATATGGATTCCAGATGTCTAGCACCAAGACTGAACTGCAGAGATTTGTCACGGCTACAGAGTGTGCACCATGTCCCATGGAGTTTCTTGGAACAGGAACAGATTTCCATCATGAAACCTCACACTCTCCTGTGACCCCAAGCATGGTCACTTTTGGTTCCTTTCAGAGTCTGTTTTGTAATTTACTAACTTTTTAATGACTAGTGTTTACCTAAAATCCCACTACCTAAAAGAAAAATGTATTTGTAAATGTCCTACATCAAAGCAAATGATAATCCCAAAGTCCTAATCTTTCCCCCACCTCCAAACACTGTGATATCCTCCACCCTGCATCTCATGAGCACAGGTCTGCATTCCTCTTGTGTTTTTAATATAGTTTGAGGCATATTTGTTTTTAACTTCATACAAAATAAGCATCATCTTGTACCTTTTCTTTGAAGAACTATTAATATTTCTTAAATAATGTGTTAAGATTTTGTCAGTCTAGGTTATATGTATTTGGTTTGCTAACTTTCTAATACTTTATATTAATATTCTATATATTTTGAATATATCACACTATTCATCTCTGCCTGTGGGAATCAATGATTTGCATGCCCCTATTTAAACATACTTAATCTTCTTTTTATTCATTTAGATTTTTCTCTGTGTGTTTATGTACAAGTGTATGAATGTCAGAGGACAACCCATGAGAGTTGATGCTCTCCTTCCACTACATGAGTTCTGGGGATTGAACTTGTATCATTAACCTTGGAAGCATATTAACCTGACGAGCCATATGGCTGGCTTGCCCATGTTATTTTAATTAGATATTGACCATTTTCACACATGTCTCATATGTACACTGTAATTTCTATTAGGTATATTCCTGGCTGTGGTATTGGTGGATTATAGGCTATCTGATGTCAATATTTGACAATAGAATCAAAGTAGTTTATGAAGAGGTTGATCCCATGTATAATCTTACCATTAATGTCAGAGTGACCCTAAGGGTTCATATTCTCCTACAGTATTGACAAGTATAGGTATAACTCAAATTCACCAATAGTTGAAGATGATATTTTTATATTAACTTAGTATGTGTATAAGTGACACTAATGCCATAAGACTTAGGACCAAGAGTTGAGAAAGGGAAGGTTTGGATATGGGCTTTGTGTCACTATTGACTATTTGTTTTCCTTGCTTTATAATAGCCTAGTCTCCTGATACATGAGACTTTATTCCTCTACTCCAGTGAAGCATTACTAACCTGCATGCATGTTACAGAGTACAGTCTTAACACAACTGAACAGTAAAAGAGCACACTGTGATCTTCACACCTGTCATGCAAGCTATGACATCAGCACGCTGAAAAGCCATATGGCAGATAGGATTCAAACGTTGCAATACTATTTGGTTTGGAATGTCTTAAGTCAATTGCAGTGTCAAACTCTGATTTCAGGAACAAGCATTTCTCACATATTTATGTCTTGGCCTTTAAGTAGAAATCATAAGATTTTATTTCAAAGCATTTTTATCTTTTCTCCTTTTAAAACTCCTTTATACTTTGAGTAGAATAAAGGTGAGATTAATTAAAAGATTAAGTCTCCTGTAAGCTTTTGCTGAATTCTTCAGTCACCAACTCCTAACAATACTACTTTCAGCTGGATCAGGAATAGCAAAAATACATTTTTTCAAATGGAGACATATATGCTCATCTATATCTCTACCTATATCTCTCAGGCAAGACCCTCTCCATGGCCTCTTGAGAATTCTCAGTAATAAAATTGGAGGCATGAGATTCTCAGTAGGAAGCCGAGAGGTGAGGGCTGCTTCTTCTTCTTTTTTTTTTTCTAGAATGATGTTTTAAAATTGTCACAACACTGCTACTGCATTTTAAATTTTCATAGCGGTAAAATTGTGTGTGTGTGTGTGTGTGTGTGTGTGAAAGAGAGAGAGAGAGAGAGAGAGAGAGAGAGAGAGAGAGAGAGAGAGAGACAGAGAGACAGAGAGAGAGAGAGACAGAGACAGAGACAGACAGAGACAGAGACAGAGTTTCAGTTGCCTTATATCTCTGTGGCACTTGTTGGTTCTGCGTTATGAACAGTTAGAAGGTATATAAAATGAACAGTTGAACCAATAGCATGGAAAGCTTGTTTCTTTCAAATATTCTGGCTAAAAGGGGAGAAAAGCACTTAAATCCTTGGTGAGAAAGATCTGCTGTCATGCATGGTAAGTTCAGTGTTTTAGCTGCAGTTGGGGCTTTATGTCTTCATTAAATAAGGGTTTTAAAGGAAATAGAAAGGCATTTGGGAAAGGTTGGCTTCTAATGTTTATACAAGTCACTCACACAGGCCAGGCTCTTTGAAGGGCGCTGGGACAGCTCAAGTAAGAAATTAATAGATTTGTAGGCATCGGAGAGGGTGAATTCCCGTGGGTGGGGAACAGTTTCAGAGGGTATGGCTTTGTCAGGTGGGGTAGAACCCCATTCTTGTAGAAGGAAGACTAATGACTAGTCCAGCTGAGTTGTGAGAAGAGAGAAGTTGTCATATTTCATCTGTCAAGGCCTGGGTCCTAGTGCCAGCCCCAGGCTGGCTGCTGCTGATGTGGCTCTTGTAGCTTTGACCAGCATGTAGCGAGCATGCGGTAGGATGTTTGCCTGTGTCCTCCTGGCTTTGAGGAGGCCATCACTTGTGCAGGCAGCTCGCTGCTCATCTACTTCTGTGTGCAAAGTGTCCCATTAGTTGGGTCCGATGTTAGGGAGGAAGATAGGTACAGGAAGTGAGT
The DNA here is from genome assembly GCA_036184795.1 of Tokudaia tokunoshimensis. Classification (NCBI taxonomy): domain Eukaryota; kingdom Metazoa; phylum Chordata; class Mammalia; order Rodentia; family Muridae; genus Tokudaia; species Tokudaia tokunoshimensis. The sequence continues at coordinate 104,018,160 of BTHU01000011.1, read as the reverse complement.
GTGTATACAAGTTGTGGCACTGCCCATGACTGGAGGTGACCCTGAGTACGGCTGTTCTTGTCCACCCTCTCTACTTTCAGCTCCCTGGATCTGGGATTGCTGCTACTGCCTGACTCTGTCTTCTGAATGCATGGGAGGAGGCTGAATGAGATAACCTGTTCAGTCGCTCTTCTCTCTGACACCAATGGCTCACATGTGTGTCCTTTGCCTTCTGTATAAGATTTTCTCTCTGTGCTCCAGTCACTGGCCATTTGCCCAGTAAACAGTCCATACTCTCTCCTTCCTCACAGACTCTGCACTTGGTGATTTGTCTTCTCTCTCAGCTTGTGGTCCCTGTCCTTAAAGCACCTTTTGAAGACTATACTTGCCTAATGTCATTCTCCCTTGTTTCTCATGGAAGTGACAAGTTTGAGTATCATGGACTCAAGTATAGGCTCCCGCCCCCCCCCACTTCTTTTTCTTGTTATTGCAGAAACAGTACTATAAATCAAATATGTCTCTGGTACACATGTTGCATTAAGTATTTTAAGTAACCAAGGGATAGTTGAAATATACCGAACAGTATATAAAAGTCGTACCCAAACACCACATCATCTCCAAAGTGCAGATTTTCTTGTCTTCTTGGGGTGGAACAAGTCCTGAACTCTCCATGGGAGAATGAGGATGATTGTACTTGTTAGTTGTCATCTATAGCCTCTCACAGGTGCTAAGTGCTGTCTAAACTGCTTGTTATTGGAGAATGAAATACTATGAACCAGCATAATAGTACTTGTTGAATAATGGAGTAGATTCAGCAAAGAATGAGCATCAAATACACAGGAACAAGGAATGTGCAAAACCCCATCTGGGCCAGCTTTTCCAAATGTGTTTTATCTCGAGAACACAGTTGATGCTGCTTAGAATATTGGATTCAGAAAACATCTGAGGCTGTGTCTACACGCATTATTTGTTGTGAGCTTGCCTGCCTTTCTTGGCTATGTGTTGGCTTAGCTTCCTGTAGGGCAGATATTCCACCCTCTTAGGATCGAGTTATCTTGCCTAGGGAGCATGCTTCCAAAAACCCTGTGAGGTGCCTTTGAAAAACTAAGCCATATGTGGCTGAGCAAATATGAAACAAAATGTTCAGGAGATTCAAAAGGAGACAGAAATTGGCCCTCTGCCTTTTCCACCCCCGTTCTAAGTCCTGAAGGTTGACATCACTCCAGGATTAAAGGAGAACACACTCTTGCTCAAACACCCATATCTGAAACACAGGGGGAAATGGCTTACAGAACATAACTGGCCAAAGAAATTGCTTTTTGAATAAATACTTCCTTCTCCGGAGTTGTGCCATGGCAAACGCCGCTTTTAGAAAGAGTTTCATTTCATTTCTCAGTGAGCATGTTTTTAGAAGCAGGAAGCCTGAGGAAATCAAACTGGTAGAAATCTCTAGTCCCTGTCGTTTCACAAATTTCCCACCCACTGGAAAGCCAGTACAACTCAGCCACAATGGAGCCTGGGGCAAGACATCGACAGTCCCTGATTACTTCCCGGGAGTTGCCTGGTGATGCAATTTGCCCCTCAGAAGAGGGGGCCTCCAGCTGGCCTTTGGTTCCTGCTTGAGTCTTTCTCTCTGCATCTGTGCTTGTGTTTTCCATGTCGCTGTGCAGCCCATGTACACAAAAGTGTTGACCAAATCAAAATTCCCAGGAGATTAGCAAGGGGTTCAGTGCTCTAGTGGAAGCCAGCAAATTTTAAAACAGACAAACAAACAAACCACAACACTGTTCCAAAGTAGCCACAGCAGGGGCTGAATGAATTATGTTCTTAGCTGACTTGAGGTTCATCAGGAAAATGGGAACGATGAAGTTGGGTAGTATGTTGCGAAGGAAACAGCTGCTTAGTGACACACTGGGCGAGTGGTTTCTGGAAAGGCTGCTGCCAACAGACTGGTGAGGTGGTAAGGATACAAAGAGGAACATTACAGTGGCTCATCTATTTCTGCCATAAATGTGGAAGTGAGAGCGTCAGATTTTTACTAAACTGAATGTTGTTGGAGGCCTATACTTATTTGAAGAGCAAAGACCTGCTAAAGGATGCACTTGATCTTTTACCCAAACTCTAGCAGGCAGGCTCTTGCTATGATGGGGTATTCATTGGAATGGCCAGCCCCACTGTTACATGAGTCAATCATGATCACTATAAACATAAGGCTCCATGTGGAAGAATTTAACAGTGGAGGATTCTAAAACTAAGGCCAGCCAAATTTCATCCTGTGTAGGCTGAGGATTCTCAAGCACAATAAGTTCTACGTCCACCCTCGCAGCTCAGCTCTGGACTTCCTTTCAGCCCTAATATGTTGGAAGAAATTATGCTCACCAGACATGAAGCATCAAGGCGGGGCTATTGGGTTTTTGTCATATATACATCTCAGTATAGCTACAGTGATTACTCTCCTGGCAGGTGACTCTGCATGTTTCAGTAGAAACTGGCTCTGTTCAGGACCAGGAGTCATGCTCGATGTTTGTTTGACTACCTCTAACACAGTTCTTAGGGGTAACTGCACAATCTAGTGTAAGTCATTTAAGGCAGTTTTCTGATGGCATGTGAGCAACCTGAAAGGCCCACTCTTGTTTGTCCAGGTTTTATGGGTACATTCTCTACTGCAATGGTGTTCACAGTTAGCTGAGTAATATCCACTCCAGAGCTCACAGCATCTCATCTGCTGCTTTGGTAATTGGTTCAACAATGTGATACTTTAATGTATAATTGGATAAGCAATTGGACTCTGTTATAGTACAGTGGTTTGGCATAATTATTTTCCAGTGCTGTGGTTTTTCTCATTGATAAATACTTTGGGGGTTACAAATTCTTAAACATCAACATTCTATGCTTCTTAAACGAGAGATGACTCTAATTAATAAGGGAGCTGATTCAGCATTCTGGCTCGGGAGGCAGTACATACCCATGGAAACTGTGTCAAGCAACTTATGGTTAAATTAAATCTTTGGCAACTAATAAAATGATGGATGCTCTGATAACAACCGGAATTTCTCTATAATCTGACAAATAACTGGCTTTGGCATGTCCCCAGTGCATAGAGACTGGAGACTGCAGAGGGTCTATGGGATTCATCATCTAAGTAGAAAGGAAACAGCAAATGTGATTGTTTTAATGAAGAGATATTTGGAGAGCTCAAAGGTTCAAAGCAAAGAGAAACAACAGGCAAAACCCCAGGGTAGGGCCAGGCAGTGGTGGTGCATGCCTTTAATCCCAGCACTTGGAAAGCAGAGGCAGGCAGATTTCTGAGTTTGAGGCCAGCCTGGTCTACAGAGTGATCCAGAACATCCAGGGCTATATAGAGAAACCCTGTCTCGAAAACCAAACCAAACAAACAAACAAAATAAAAACAGGGTAGAGGAAGGACTGAGCAGGGCTTGGTTGTCTCATCCATAACCCTATCATGTCCAAGGCAGGAGGATGAATCAGGACTACATAGTTAGACCCTGTCACAAAGCAAAGCAAGACACAGGAGGTGATTTGTCAGGCCATGAAGACAGTGAAATTTTTGGCAAATCTGCCCAGCACTTAGAAAGACTATTCCTTGTCCACCAGGCAAAGTGCTGAGAGAAAGCAGAGGGGATGGGGGTGAGCAAGAATAAGGAAGCATCGTGGATACTACAGTACATCTTAGTGTCGGAGGAAGATAGGACATGCATTCTTGAAGACTTTGGCCATTCTTTGGCTGGATAGAGGCAGAACAGCTTTGGGAAGGAAGAGAAGGATTTTCACTGGTTCAGGGCAGTTTATGTAAGAGAGCCAGGATGCTTGTACTTTATGGACAAGTGCCAGAACAGAAAAACTACCTGTAAGGAGAGGCTACATCTGTGGGCCACTACCATGCTAGGTTATAAGGAACCCAAGCTCCCCACACCCCCATCCCGTCTCGAATTGTTCTCATATGACAGCTACCCTAACTTATCCCCTCTAACTCATCCTCCAGCCATTCCCTAAGGAAGGTTACTCTGGTTCTTTCACATCCCTGCTTATAACTCTATAGTATCTACTTATTCTGTACACAAACAAAAACCCACACTGTCTAAGCATATCTATGTTTTGGTAATACATTTTTCAAATTAACTCCTGTTTTCAACTTCAGTAAGTGTCCTGAAAAGAGACCTCAGATAATTTGCCATAATTGAAAATGATCTAAACAAGCTAATCTTGTGGCAGATATGGTGACATTTTGGGTGGCTTCTCCCACTGTTTCAGAAGTCATGTTGGTGCTACATTGAGGACATATTGACACTCATTAAGACTTTTTTCAGTCAGTTAATAGAGCCTAAAACATAACTAAGAAGAGGAGAATTAAAAGTTAGATAATACTTTTTTTAAGATTAATTATGTTATTACTTTATTTGTATGAACATTTTTCCTGCATATATGTCTGTAAACGACATGCCCAACACACACAGAGGATAGAAGAGGGTTCAAATCTCCTACAAATGGGAGTTAAATATGGTTGAGAGTCACCATGTGGGTGCTGGGAATTGAATCCAGGTCCTCCACAAGAGCAAAATGCACTGTTTAGCACTGAGCACACCCCTGGTCCATAGATTCAAAGATATTTGTAGTATTGCACGTATAGGACTGGAGACCATCCCCCATCCACTGACATGTATGTCCTATCTTTAAACTATTGGGATAGTCAGGTCCTGGTTGGAAGCTGCCCATGACATGTAAGAAAGCTACTGTGATTAGCAGATGATGACACATGATACAGGAGACCTAGCTCAGATAGCACATGCTTACAGACAGTGTTTTCATTACTCAAAGCAACCCTTTTTAAATGTATTAAACCCACTCCAAATCTCTGTGCCATTTAAAGACAAACTCAGACCTTCACTCTACGGAACTAGCCTCCTTTTCTAAGAACATTTGAATGGGACTTCCAGTCCATTTTCATCATTCCAACTCTTGTTACATGATGTATACATGAATCTTCCTGCCTTATTGAATAAGATTCCAGAAGACAAGGATTTTCAGCTTACATATTAAGATATCACTCATAAAAATGAGTACAGAGCCCAGAATTTAATGTGTGCCTGATTGAGTTAGTTTAGTTGAGAGTAATAACAAAAGAATCATCTTTAAAAATGAACGATTAAGTTTCCTATTTAATGTAATTCTTGTTCTTTCAATAATTTATTTACTTTAACTTACATAAACAGAAACACTTACCCATGGAAATGGTTTGTTTAAGCTATTTCTTCTGTATGTTGTTCTATGATACTGAGAACAATAAAATATATCCTTGTATAAGAGCGACCAGGTTTCTACTCAGAATCTTGTTTTCTAAGGAAAACATTAAATTGGTTTTCTCCCTTTAGAAGGCAGCTTGACATTTACTCCAGGTTAGTTCCACATTCTACAAAACATTCAAATTACTGTGAATCATTTCCCCTATTGTATTCCATTACAGAACTAGAGAAATATCAATAGCCAAGACAGCTTGAGCATCCCATGGGGGAATTAATCATTTCCCCATATACCTTGAGATAACACACTAGTGCAGGGGGAGCCTTGTCAGAATCCACACAGATCAGCACTTCTAGTGGAATTCCTCTTAATACTTCCTTCCCTAAAAATCATTTCAAGCAGATCAAGTGAGATGACTGCTGATACATTTTTTTTTAAATCTCTTTTCAAAAGTTTTATAGAAACACTACTCCCTTGGAGGAACCATCACATATTTTGGTGTGTTGAACAGGAATAAAGACTTTGGTTCAAGTTTTTACAAACTTTGTCACTTTTTTACATACCTTCCATCAAATTACTAAGCATCAGTGAGGAATTTCAACTTTTATGGCATCAGAGAGAAGAGAGCCTTGCTGATGACTTATGAGCAAGCTGAGTCATGTTTAGCCTCTGGGACTTAAAGCAGAGAGGAGAGATGGAGGACTCCGGTACATCAAAGTCCCGTGCAGTTAGAAGTGCTGCTATGCAGTGTACCACTAAAGAATTAAAACCCTGACAACTGAACTGCAACACTCTTGATGACATTTTGATCTCAGAGATATTGAAATGTGAAAAAGTGTACATTTTGTGTCCAATGCACAATAGAGTTACAGTGGTGCTCATGATTTGTATAAGATGCCATACAGTAATAAGAGTAGAAATAGAGGCACGTCATGCTATTCTCGGATTTGATCTGTTTGAGCAACCTGCCTCCACATTGGTCCACAACTAAGTAGGTTTGGGAACAACAAGGTTACCAGCTACAGTTCATAGTCTTTGAGTGGCAACTTTTAAAGGGCCTTCTAAGGCTACCAGATAAAATATGGAAGTCCTTTAAATTTGGATTTCAAATAAGTGAAAACATAGAGCTGAGAAAATGGCTGTGAGTAAAGTGTTTGATGTATAAGCATGATGTTTGGGTTTGGTCTCCAGCATCCAGGGTAAAACTTGGCATGGCTCTGTGCTCTCAGATTCCAGCATCTTGCCTGGTGAGCCAATCTAGTTGAATCAGTGAGCTTCAAATTCAGGGAGACACTTTTAGACAATACAGTGCTAATAGAGGACACCTGGCATTGACCACCAGGCTTCCACATGTGTATAAAAAAATGATATACATGTGCATGTACACACACATACACACACACAAAATATTTAGTATAAGTATGGCCCTAGATGATTCATGAAATGTTGCTATATCAAACATTTAAGTATATGTCTTACTAAAGATGAATGTACCAAGTGTGGCAACTGTGTTCTAAGGAGAATTTAGATTGCCTTTGACCTTCCTATGTGTTTTCACTCTTAGATGTGATTTGCTTACTATAGTAAGTCTCTGTTAATAACTTGCTCCCTCATTGCAGCAACCAAGAAGCTAGAGATTACTGTGCACAGTTACAGAACTGAAGGATCTAAGTTCTGTTTTAGATATGCCATGTCATTATAATTAATCCACAGGGACTTCAGCTCTGTCTATAACTTTTAATATGTGGTGGAATAGATAAGGCTACAACATGGATACCATGAAGGAACCATGAAAGTAGGTGTCTCATTCTTGGAAGCAACTTCCTGAGGTAGTCAATGGTCACTTGTGAGGACAGTGTGTCTAGCCTAATACTGATAATAAATAATGGTAGTAAAAGCCAAAAGACACAAGTACTTTCTGTGCCAGACACTGTTGACAAGTCTTTACTGGCTTTCCTTTTACACAGAGGGTAACAGAGGTAGAGGAATTTTTTTTTGATACTGTTAAACCATAGACTATTGTCTCAGATAGGGTTTTATTTCTATGAAGTGACATCATGACCATGGTAACTCTTATAAAGGACATTTAATTGGGACTGGCTTACATTTTCTGAGGCTGAGTCCATTATCCTCATGCAGGAAGCATGACAGCATGCAGGCAGTCATAATGCTGGAAGAGCCAAGAGTTCTAGATCTTGATCAGCAGGCAGCAGAAGGAGACTGTGTTCCCTACTGCGTGTATCTTGAGCATAGGAGAACTCTAAACCTGCCCCTACAATGACACATTTTCTCTAACAAGGCCAAACTGTCTAATAGTGTCACTCCCTATGGCCAATCATTTAAACACATGAGTCTACGGGGGCCATTCCTGTTCAAATCATCACAACTGTGCTTTATTGACTTGGGGAACCCTTGTTAGATACTCCTTAAATAATATCCTCTATCCCATAACTTTTCTGTTGTTTGTTTTTTGAGACAGGGTCTCTCTGTGTAGCCCTAGCTGCCCTGAAACTCAGAGAAATCCACCTACCTCTGCCCCCCAAGGTCAGAGATTAAAGGCATGCTTGGCTACCATGAGACCATTTCTTTCTGAAATCTAGGTGACTTCTACCCAGCTCCTGTCCATTTGGTAATCCTATAGCACTAGATATCAACCATTTAGTGCCTGTCTTCCCTGTGTGGGTACCTTTGATGACAGGAGAGAACACTGGTTCCTGGCACTGGAGGGGCAGATAGGATATTGGGTAAGATAGTTGATTAGGCATTGACTTTCTCTTCTTGCAGGCTACTCTGGAAATTCATCTACAAATGAAACTCCCCCATTAGGGATCACACAAGGCAAATCTGCCTTTTGGGTAAGCTATTGCTTAAGATCGTGGAGCTCCTATTTATTAGCCTGGCAACAGATTACTGTGACCACATTCTTAGGTTGCTTCAAATTCTTTTCACAAACTTCTGCAGGTTTGAATTTCCTAGTCTCCATCATGACTCTCATAAGGAATAAGTCTTGCCCTTCCAGGCTGTGCCAAGCTTCCTAGTTCCTACAGAGACTGTAACCTCCTGCACTAGTTAGTATCATCAAGGTACTTAGACAATCTTGCCTTGTAGATGCCCCTTTGACTTACAGTAAACAAAAGTAAAGCACTCTCCAGTGGAGTTGGCAAAAGACAGATTCCATACAGATACCTGAGCAAAAGGCTTATAGATAGATCAGTTACAGTGGGCCCTGGATCATTTGTTGTTATCTGTGGATTCAAGTAACCACTAATCAAAAATAGCAGAAAACAAATGGCATCTCTACTGATCACAAGCAGAATGACTATTTTCACATCATTTGTGCTGTATTGGGATTTGTAGTTAATTTGCATGAAGGAATGTATGTCAGATGATATGCAAAGGTTATATGCAAATATATGAATTTTGTATCTAAGACTTAAACAACCCTGGATTTGATACCCTATGAAAAGTTGCTGTCACCATGGATACAAGTTGACAGCCATACTTCTGTTCATATAAGAGCCCTTACTTACATACATAGATCTCTTTCCTTTAAAAGTTTAGGGTTTTTTTTTCTTTTCAAAATCTCTAAACATTGAGTCAGAATCCTTGGTGTGTCTTCTAGTGAGTCCACTGGTAATGCAGGGTAGATCTGTTTTACAGAAAACCACAATCTTCCAACCAGAGTCTTTAAAAGTTTTATTAATAATAATCATGTCCAAACATGTTTAGTTTGTGTTATTGGTTCCTTAGTTCCTATGAATAATGTCTAAGTATTGCCATCTGTAAGGCATATGATACCAACAGAAGGGTGCCTAATAACCAGGAAGCATTAATGTTCTTTACTTCTAAATTATTTGGCATCAGCTGGTATGGTCTGTGTTGACAAGGCTGCTTTAAGCTTGATTTCTGTGTCAGTGCCACAGTGGGAATGCCATGTTCTCTAGCTCCTTGTCTTCCCCATCAAACTGTTAGAAGATGGATTTATAACGGACCTAAAGGTAGTAGCAAAATGAAAATTAGTTCTCGGGTAGAATAGCAATCCCATTTGACTTGCCAGTAGCAACTGTGTCATATCTGCTTCTATGAGCAAGAAAATGACTTCTTAATGTACTTTTCTTCCACTAAGAAGAATTAAATCTGTGTGGCAAAATGGGAAACCAGTGTGCTGGCAGCCAAATTCTGAAAAGGAAGATCCATGACCCTCATAAAGATATTTGTGGCCTAGTTCTATGCTAATGAGCCTCATTTAGACTCAGACTTGCTCAGTGTGGAAATACAGCCCTCCTGGAGAGAGAGAATATCTTACCCATGCTATGTTACCTTCCACATCAAAGTTGTTCTGAGATAAATAGAGGAAATTCTCTGTCTGCTACAGGCTGCCAAAGTGGAGTCCCTCGAGTAGGATGAGGTATTGGGGGACCGAGAAAATGAATATTGCTATTTTAGTTGGAAATTTTTATTTATTAGTATTGTGTATATTGTATGTAACCAGGGTTAGTAGAGCCACACATGTGTGTGGAAGTCAGAGGACAACTGTGTGGAGTGATTCTCCCTGTTCATTTTACCATGGTTTCCAGTGCTCATCTTGCCATGTTTTTATGTTACTCTTTTAGTCTGAGTGCTTTGTTGAGCTCACAAGGTTATTTTCAAAGTATCTATGTTCAAGGTGAATATATGCTCAGTGAAGTGTAGACAGTAGCTATGGAATTGCCCATTTGTGTAGATTCTCCAAGATTAAGGAAAGTAGTTAAGACAATGCATTACCTACCTGGATAAGTAAATGAATTTCCTCCAGGAAAAATGGAGTAAGATAGTGTCTGCCTACCTATGGGAAGCTGTAAGTGTTGCGTGTGAGATAATGACCAACAGAGACACTGCCCTCCACATTGTAAGTGTTGGCCGCTATTGGCAGCACTATTAAACAATCCATGTCAATGTAACAGGAATCACTACACTGTGCACCTATGAACAAGGATAATCTATATGTTATTACAGCACTTATAAAGTCACAGGAAGCATAGGTTTGATAATAAAACTTAAATATAATAGGAGATTATAGGAGAGAAAACCTGCTCTCTGATAGAATTGACATGTTTAATATATACAGAAATTTTATATATACATGCTTGTAAAAAGATATATATATATAAAATATATGTAAATATATGTGAACATGCATTATATATGCTTATACACAGAGACACATACACAGAGAGAATACTCTTAAAAAGGAACTGAATTAAATAAGTTATTAATATTCTACACTGTTTTCTCATTGTTTACATTATAGTAGGTGCACTTAGATTCACAAACCTGTCACTTCCTAAAAGAAACTAGAAGAAGAAAATCTGATAATGAAAAATGACTTCATTCATCGTTTAGGCAAACTTGAGTGTCTAGTTTCTGAATTTCTTCCAGTCATGGTGCTTCCAACTCCTTGGAGCTCATACTATATAAGGAAAGCCAGAGAGAACAGTAGGTAAACTGTTGACCTGAATGAAGGAAGTCCAGAAAGGATGGCTGGAGACAAGGCACAACCACAGTCAAGGAAATCACTAACGGAACAGTGCCTGACAAGAAAGAGCCACGCAGGCTGTGGTGAATGGAGGAATGCCATCCTCACCAGCCTCCTGCTTTACCCAGCCTCAGTCTGTCACAGCTTATCATGCAAGCACAAGGCAGCAGACCCCAGTACAGCCTAGCCTTGTTATCCTATTAGAGAAGCAAGAAATGTCAAATATTATGTGAAACTCTTTATATTCAAAATTGGGCAATTAATGTAATTAAGATACACCTACAGGCCTCTAATTTGCAAATTATTTTCACTCTTCCTCTTTCCCACAACATTATTAAAAAGGAAATCTCATGGACTCTTTAATGAGCCTATTCCATTTTCTTTCCCCAAAGCTCCAGAAACATGATAAAGAAGAAAAAGAGTCACCAGCCTTTTGGAGATCTGAGGAGGAGATGGCTGCAGAGGCGGAGGCTCTTCGGGTATACTTTCAGGTAAACATTGTAAAAGTAACATATTTTCCTGCTGTAGTCAGTAGCTTCTCACTGCCTCCGTGTGCTAGCCTAGGCCTAGTTCTGGAAGCTTCTAGCCTCTGTACAATCTTATCTAGGCTTAGAATGTTTTCAGCCTCTGAGACTTGCTGTTGAATAAGCTCCCCCTTTCTTGTTCTCTCTGAGCTCTAGCTGGCTGGTTCAACAACTCTCTTCTGGCTCAAACTCCTCTCCAAGCTGACTGATTTGTTCTGGCTTTTGTCTAGGCCTCTGAATTGCTCTGTTTGGCCTCAAAGTAACTCTAACAATTTTTCCTAATCTTCTGGATCCATCTCATTCTCTGACTCATTCTGTCATTTCCTGTGTCAAGTTTGTTCTCTTTTTAACCTGTCTCTGTAAAACTCTCCTAATAAAACTCCCTTCCCCTCCCTCTTTGTGCTGCTCTACTTTCTCTCTCAACTCTACTGTCCTGTTCTCTACAAACTCTACTGTATTCCTGTACCATCTGTCTCTCCCTTAAGCAGCTTCCCTTTCCTTTGTCTTGAGAGTTGGGAATATCCTATTTTGTCAAACCTTTCTCTGATTTATTACTTTTTCTGTAGCTCAGTAAGACATCACTTTCAAACCTGGGTGCTTTCTTCTACAAACTAACTTTACCTTCATTGATTGTGAGCGCTAAGGGTGTGTCTGAATTCCAGCCAGAGGGATTAAAGGTGGGTGCTAAGGTCTGAGCCACACCCAACTAGAAACAAGTTCAAATATCTGGTAACAAAGCATCAAGTACTCCACCTTCACAGAGATCTCTTAATGGGCCTGAGGAAAGCAAAGGCAATGCCTGGGAAGGAGAAAAGAAACATAACAACACCAAGTCTCCCCAAGGAAATTACAAAAAAAAAAATGTGAAAACTGAGGAAAAACCCTGACCCATATGGGATTCACCTGCATTTTACCACTGTAGGAATGGGCAGGAGTCTGAAGGGAAAGTTCTGAGATTTCCAGGTATTTGTGTCCAGGAACAATTGGACCAGGAGCCTATGGTGAGTGGTAGAGATAGGGGTAACTTATAATAAAGAGAACACTTCGGAGTGAACAAGAGGGCCAGAGAGCTTGGGAGACTATAGGCTCTAATGTGCTCAACCAGGAGAGTAGCGAGCCTTTTTGGGCCATCTGTGTAACATCGACCTTTCTGGAATTTAGAGATTGTTCACATAACTCTTACTACTGTGTGTTGTTATAATTGTTTTACTTCATTGCAGATATCTCATTATACTTTATAAATTAACTTTTAATATATGTATAGAACAAAGTATTAGAGGATTTGTCACTAACCCTGGTTTGAGGTATCCACTGAGGGACTTGGACAGAATCCCCTGCAGGTTAAAAGAAAACTGTTGTATACTGCTTTGATATGAAAAGCAAAGAAGTTCAAAGACAAGTGTATCAACTGGTCATTTTCTCCCCAGACTTACTTTAAAATATTTTAATTCCCCTCTAGTGTCCTGTTGCCAGTACTTAAAGTTTGGAATAATGTCAGGCTAGGGCACACTGAGGCCTCCTTCCAAGTGTGTCCAGGTGGTTTTCTCTATCACAGAAAGTGTTCGGATAGAACAGTAAGGTATTAGCTGAGAGGGAGGATTACTCAACAGTTAAGGGAGGAAATTCAGGAATCAGTCAAGATTGTCTAGAAGAACATTTACCTTTTTTTCTCTTTCTGTGATTTTTGAATGTTTTAGATTTTATTCTTTTTCTTTCCTACAAAATTCTATGTAATTTTTGGCTGTGTGCAGACACCAGCAAGCAGTTTTCCAAGGCCAATGCTAGGATGACCATGAAGCAGAGGATACTCGGCATCCTCAGTAGACCATGGTGATCACAGCCATTATGGTAGCCTTGTACTTTCTCTCTTCTCCTCTGGCCCCTCAGTTCAAACATGCCACTGCAGCCAGCCAAGCACTGCAAAGTTCAGTTTGTTCTGGCATGCGTGCACTGAGTCAGTTCCTTTGCCGGAAGGAATACAGTGAAGTGTAGCAGAAGCTATTGCTTGTGTTTTCTTTTTAACCTTTCCTTCTGTTCACCTTTCTATTCTGTCTGAAGTGAAAGGGTTGATAATGAACACTAGCCTCCGGGACTGACCAAACACTGTTTTCTATCCCTCTTCAAAAGTCTGATGGGTCTGTTGAAATGAGGGTCCCACATCTTGAGGCTTGCTTTATTAGGCTGAAATTGTTTTTCTGGCTTCCTATACACTGGACGTTTTCAAGTAGAAGCAAGGAAGGTATAGGCTTTTGCAGGAGGTCTTTCTGGAATTAGAAGGGTCTACAACAGAATGGGTCATCTACATGCATCAAAATTTTAACTTCTAACCCAAGATTCTTGCATGATTCTTACCTGCTTCTGCACCGAGTCCTGAATTTATCTATCTTCCAAGTGAACTAATTTAACTAGCAACTCTTGCCAGAAAGACATTTGTCCTAGGCAGTCATATAAACCATCGGGTCCCATGTCTATTGATTGTTTTAATTTACTAAAGCTTGCATTTCTCTTTAATGGGCTTTTGTTCAGACTAAATAAATGGACTGTTGGGAAGCCTGATATAGGTGCTGAGACTAGAAAAAAATATAGTAGCTACTGTAACTGATAAGAAGAGGAGAACTTTAAACAGATGGTCTTCAAATTTTACCAAGCGTGTCACCGCAACTTGCAACACAAAGGAACTAAATATACTTCCCTCAAGACATAAGGCACTTACATTAGTCCCTTTGGTTATTTGATACTGGCCTTTCCATCTTTATATTGAATTTGTATATAGCAATATCTAGACTAATGTTGTACCATTTGGATTTACGTAGACTTAAGAACATATCTCTTGCTTGTGTGAAGTTAAGATGACCTTCACTTCACTAGGCTTTCCTGATAATGCAGTCGGCAGTATGTCTGCCTTGGGCAGGATGACTTGAAGGACTTGGTTTGTTGCTGCCCTACAAAACCTTGAATTTCCCAAGAGGCATAGCCAGAAATGGAATAGGGATTTGGGAGGAATGACAATCATAAATAGTGACTGAGAAGGTTCAAGAAAATATCCTACTACTATAGAACCCAAGCTCAGCCATGTTGTTTGTTTTTTGTGTTCAGTGGTTTAGAAATGGCAGCATTCACGATGTCAGCATGACAGCTGGGCCAATGGGCATCATTCTTAGCTGTACACTGCTCACCACTGCAGCATCTTCATATTTCCTTCACTAGCTCCTATGGTGACCCTCAAGAGGTCCATTTCTACCCTTCTAGCAGCCTTTCTGGTTTCCTTGGAAAGACAGTACTTTCTTCTCTACTTCTGAGTTCCTTTAGCTGTCTCTCTGCCACCCAGTGCAAGGTAGGAGGAACCAGGGTTTGCCCCTATTTTACAAGTGATTTGCCCCAGTTGTGAGCCAAATCAGCAAGTGGTTTACAGGTTAAGGGGGCTGATTCCCATGTGGTTGCCCTCCTTCTTGGTTACTCTCCCATCTGACCATGTGCCTGAGCAATATGACATTGGGTGGGTCTAGTCTACATCGCTCCTTCCCTTTCCTCATAATTTCTCTTGTCTTTTGTATCCCCTAGGACACTGCTGGCTTATTATTTCCTTGATTCACTTTTTGTATTGCAGTACATTTATCTTAAGCTGGATAGCCTTGCCTCAGTGTAAAAAAGAACACTTTCTAATTAGAAGTATAAAAATAAATAGAAAAGAGATATAATGCTTATGAAATGGCAGCTCTCTCTGTAGTTGCTCACTTAAAACTACCAAGACTGAGCTTTATTCTGTCTTATAGAAAGTGAGGCCAGTCTCTCTTCAGCTTAAATTCCATCATCAAACTGAAACCCTGCAATGGCTTACTTGATCTATTTAAAAACATTGAAATAAAATAGTCTGTCAGAGACTTAAATATTATCCCCACCTTTGGAAAATGAACAGTGAAGATCAGAATTCAAACCCAGAGTCAGCTGACCCTAGACCTACAGCTCCCAGCATGTGGAGAAGATAAGGGCCAGGGGAGAAAGCAGACTCCTATATGCCCCTGCCAATCAGAGTAGAACTAGGTCACCATTTCTTGGGAAATCATGAAAAGCGAATACTACTTTTGCTGTGCCAGTGAAACCAGGAATATACTGGTTGCTGGGTGAAGCTCTAACTGTCTTGATGCCTGCCTGACAGATCCCTGATGAGACTGGGCTACTTTGGTTCCAGGAAGTCAGTGCCTCCTCTCTGCCTCTGTGAATTTATGCATTGGCTCCCTGTACACTGAGCTAATTTCCGGGATGAACTTTGTGGTGTGTCTCTTAGTCTTTCTAAATCACATTAGATGACAGTGGATCTGCATCTCCTATCTTAACCTGGCCTGCTTTCTGGAGTGTGATAATTCTTTATGTAAGTATTCAACACTTGGATTTGCTGCCTCTCTAATTTTCATTCAACATGATGTGTCCCAGTAGGGCATGATGCTGTCATCGCCTCCTCCACACTGGAACCAAGGGATCTCTGCTGTAAGATATGTAAACATCAATTCCCAACGTGGATGGGAATTGAAAGCAGAATAGGTTTGCACAAAGGGTTGTGTCAGTGAGATTGTTCATAACTCATCACACTCTCTTGGGGGTGTGTCATTATGCTATAGATAACTGATTGTCTCTCATTTACTTATAATAGTGTAGTGAAATTTCAAAGTAAATGAGTCATCCCAAAGCAGCATTATTAGAAGATACAGATACCAAGAAAGATTTTGGTACCAGGGTTTTTTTTTAAGCCACTATAGTTCCAACCACTGGACAATTACTGATAGTCACAGGCAGCAAAGACAGACAAGGTCTGCCTGGTTGTCTCATGCGCTGGTCTGTAAAATATATCTCTTAAAATCAACCCCAGTAGCCCTAGAGAGGGTCTGCCTTTCACATGAACAGACTCCAGTGAGAAAGACTCAAGGGATTCATGGAAGAAATTTTGGGAAATAGGTGTCCTTGAAGTTCAACTTGAGGGATCTAGTCTGGATACCCAAGGGGAGGGACTCCCATTAATAGGAATGAAACTGTCCATCTGTCCTCAGTTATCCCTTAATTGATATAATCATAGCTTTGCTTTAGCATGGTACAGTTAAGGATGGTGCCTCCCTTCAGACTAAAGATATTTGAGTAATGTTCATCTTTCATTTTGCCAGGAAAAGACACAATGATTTAAAAGAACCAAGAAAATAGAATTTTTACTTTTTTTCCTAGTTCTTTTTCTCTGTTGGATAATGCAGCCCCCTTCTCCCTTTGTGTTACATTTCTAGAATATGTTTGCAATTGCAAGGACATATAGATAAACATAAACCAAGTCCCTAGGGCTTGAGAATGATAATACATAGAATCATCTGGAAGTAATCAAATATAATGTCTCATGAAATGACTTATCCAGAATTATCAACTTGGTCGGTCACTCTTTTAAGTTGTTATTGCTGTCCATAAGACAGTTCACCTCAATATTCAAGATAGGCTTTATGTTTGGTTTAATATTTTGCTGGGATCCTACATGGACCAAATAGTTTAGGTAAAAATATTCCTGAGGCCACTAATGGCTAAAAGTTCTTAGATAGGTGTGAGGATAAGGGATAGACATTTCTACCAAGCTGTATCTCTGTCCATAATAGAAATGGCTAGTTTCACAGGTTAATTTTTCTCTGTGTGAATTTTATAACTTCACAGGCAACAAACATGAAATTATTTTCAGGAAAGTATGACCCCAAAATAACTGTGAGTTGTAGGCTGGTGCATGTGCTGCTTTTCCAGGGGACCTGAGTTGAGTTTCCAGCAGCTCAGAAACAGTTATAACTCTAGCTCCAGGAGATCCAGCATCCCCTTATCCCCTTCTGGCTCCATGGGTGGAGACACACACACACACACACACACACACACACACACACACACACACACACAAATCTTTAAAAGCAGAGTTTTAGGCTTTTTACTTGCATCTAGTAAAATGGAAATACAGTAAAACATAGCTGTCTATCTCTGTCTCCAGAAATGGATGGCTGCACATTAATCAGCATACTCTGCTATGTTATAAAACCTCCTCAAATAAATCTGTTCCATCACTAGGTTTTGCATTCTCTACTTGTTTCTCTCACCTCTGACAGTCTTCTTCCAGTGTATGAATTTTGTCTTCCCCTGCCTCCTTCCTTTCTAACAAAAGACAGAGTCTTCTGGAGAGCATGGGAGGTTAATCTGAAGGAAGGCAATGAAAATTCACATTAATAATCCTTGACCTCGTCACATAATAATAGCTAATGTTCATTCACTTCACCTGTTCCAATGCCTACAGTGTGCCTTGGCCGCCTCTTCATAGTAATTGCTGCATCATTTTGACACGGCACGAACATCACTCAAGTTATCACATCACTGCTCAACTTGGATTATCCATGCTAGACTCACCAGCAAAAGTAGTGCCTTCTAGTTTGAACTCTTTTCCAGTGAGCTAAAATATAGCTCAGTATATTCAGTTCTTGAGTTGTAAGTATTGCAAACTGAGTATTTTATTCATGAAATTGTCCTCCGCCACATTAGCATGGAGACAACCTAATGCAACATGCCTAATGCTCTCTCTCCTCTTCCTGGAAATTTAGACAGACTGTCTAAAACAGAACAGAAATAATGCAATGGCAATGAAAGGAATAGACCCACATTTGTATGTAATCGAGCTCTTTAAGAGATGAATCCCTGCTTTCCCCTCTTTCTTTTCCCGCACCTCATGACTCTGACCTGGCTCTTTTGATTCCGAATTATCAGTACCATAGAGCAAACTTTGATACCTCTACAGAAACCTCCTGCAAGTGCAAGTGTTTTAGAGTAAGAAGCTCTAATGGCAGTTAATTGCTCTATTAGAGCAAATGTATATTGGTCTTGTGCTTTACATAGGACTTTCTAGAAGATGCTTTGAAACAAAAAGGGTGATACAATGAACACTCTAGTTATAAAAAATATGTTCCAGCTTGTTCCTGCCCTTGCTGAGTCCAAACTCTTGTTTTCACCACTAAGTGAATAAAGCCATTCAGGCACTCTGAGATGAAAGTTTATAGTCTTCAGGCTCAGACCGCATTGTCTTCAGTTTTGGGTTTTGTTTGCAATAAAATATTAACTACATCACTTTGTTCTTCTGTGGATTACATGGCTAGGGAAAGCACAGCACATGCTACCTAGAACTGGCATAAGGAGAACAAAGCAGTAAGGTCGAGAACTAGGTGACAAGGTCATAGTTTTCCAATTATTTAACATTTTAAAGATGACAAATTATTGGTGTGGTTACATCATGAGAGATTGGTTTCAATAGTTATTAAATACTAGAAACTACAAAGAGTAGAAGTTTTTGGACTACCAAGAAGGAAAAAAAAAGATGAGTTGTGCTCTTCTTACTAAATGAAACCACCATTGGAGATATTATTGGAGATATCAACAAAGCAAAATTTTACATGGGCAAGAGAAGACAGAATTCCAGAGAAGTGAGCCTAGCATTTGCATTACTCTTCCATACTGAAGGTTTGCATGACTCTTGGAGAGGGAAATAGATTTAGAGCTTGCCCATGATAGAGGGTTTACCAAGCCTCTATAGGTGAGTGGCATGCCAAACATCTGGCAGCATTAATCCTTGGAGTAAGAGTGAGCTAGATATAACCCATTCTTTACATTAACTTCAGCCCAACATCAAATTATCAGGACATCCAAAAGATGTCTGTTCTGAAAAGTAAATTAAAATTATTTCAAAGTTCTAGACTGCTAACTTCTTGGCAGAAAAGAAGGAAAATCTCCCTGGAAGACTATAACACCGGTGTAAGGTCTTGGACTATTTTTACCATTTGTTTCCAAATAGAATACCCAGCATGTATGTCTCTGTGCTCATACATAAGCACACCCAAAACAAAATGTCAGGAACTAAGTTGCCCTGCCCTACCCCTGAATTTATACACTAAGGTCCTAATTATCTTGTAATGGTGCTAGATGATGCTTCTTTGGCAGGTAACTAAGTGAGGATGTCATCATGATCATGTGGTCTCTATAATGGATTTAGTAGCCTTATAAGATGATTTGATTTTGATTTGCCTCTCTGTGCTCACTTGAGAAGTTAACAAGAATGAGGCTGACTTTCGGATAAGAGACATAGTGTCAGATCAAGGCAGCCTTGCTGTTGGACCATCTGTCCTTCAGAACTGTGGAAAATGTCTTTCCATTGTTTAAGCCTCCCAGTTCATAATA
Source organism: Tokudaia tokunoshimensis (assembly GCA_036184795.1). Classification (NCBI taxonomy): domain Eukaryota; kingdom Metazoa; phylum Chordata; class Mammalia; order Rodentia; family Muridae; genus Tokudaia; species Tokudaia tokunoshimensis. The sequence goes on along the minus strand of BTHU01000011.1, from coordinate 103,998,660 downwards.
TTTTGTTACAAATAAGTGACCAATCATGGTTTATATAAAAATTGGAATTATCAGATGTAGATGTTAAAATAACTGCTTATTTTGTTTACAGATTAAAAAGTGCAGAATGCTTTAGTTTAGTTTTTTTTTTAATTTAACATAGAGTGTGGGAAAAAAAGAAGAGGGTGTGGGGCCTGGCATGCACAGACACAAGGGCACATGCCAGGCAGGGCCGGCAGCGCGCAGGCCTCGTACATAGGCAAAGGACGCAGGCGGACACGGTTCCGCAGGGGGGTTTTGAGGAAACAGGCAAGAAGCACGCGTGCCTCGGCCTAACCGGAGCGGGCAGCCACACAGCCGGCTGGTCCCGCACACGGGGCGCGGGAGCGCAGAGAGATCCCGGATCTCTCTGCGTGTTACCTGTGCTCAGACTGTCTGCTTAGCTGAATCCCAGAGTCTCAGACGGCCCATACCAGCTAGCTCCGTGTGGCGAGTTTAATCAGAGGCGGCCCATAGCTTTGATGTTTTATTATTAAGAAAATAGAGAAAAGAGATAGAAAGATAAAGAAAGAAGAGAAAATAGATAAGAGAAGCCATGACCACGTGGAAAGGGGAGAAGACAGAGAGATAGACTAAGAGGAGGGCCGGGAAAGAACAGGCAGAGAGAGAGAGAACACGCGCTGAGGGGTGTTATTTATAGTGAGTTGGGCGGTCAGGTAACCAGAAGGCGGGGACAGTGTGGCTGCAGGCCGGTGACTGCCTAGGCGAAGTCAGGCTAGAACCTGGGGCGTGGCCACACGGCTCATTAAGGTCCCACAACAGAGCTGGAATCTATTTTAAAATCATGGATGTTACAAAGGTTTTCCTTCCAGTTTCAAATCTTTCGTAGATTTTTTTCCCCATGGTGGATAAGTGAATTCAACTTTCTGTGGTATTGAAGTGTCAAAAACAATAAAGTAAATAAGTAAAATGTAATTCCTTGTGAAAATATAAAATTATAAGTGAAGCTCCATAGCTTCAGAATGGCATTCTGCCTATATAGATGCTCATTGGGATTTATAGGATTTGCAGCACAGCAAGCATTTTGAGTAGAGTAATGCTATTCTGTTGCTGTGATACCCTATAACATAGGCAAGGAAAGGTCTGTTTTGATTAATGATTCCAGAGGGATAGTGTCTATTGTGTCATGGAATGTATAGAAAGAGGAGGCAGGAGTGGGAATCTTGCTGATAGAATTTTCATTTCTAAATTGGCAGGAAAAAGCACCAGGGAGTACAACAAGGCTATAAACCCTCAACACCAGTCCCTAGTGATTTATTGCATCCATAACCTTCCTAAACATTGCCATCAAAGACCAAGCCTTCTAATTCTGGAGCTCTGGGGGACATTTCTCATTGTAAGAAATTTTAAGAATTCTAAGAAATGTCTAAGAAATTCAAGATGTCTCTTTAAAACCAACAGTGCAATACATTCATGGGTGAGCTAAAGTATTAAAATTTTTCAATAAAATGAAAGTAAGTAGAGAAAGATAATGGAAGTGAAAGCTCTTTGTGAAAGGCACAATGATGACTCTCAAGCTAGAAATTTCTTAAGCAGTGGAAGTATTTTTCTCAAATATAATTTGCCTAAACATCTGCAAAAATCTCAGATGATGTAAGAAAGTACTAAGTAGAATTATTATAAAACCAAACAAAAAACAAAATGGCATAATGAGTAGATTTAGTGCCACATTTTCATCAACAAGGGGGTTAGACGACAAACCATCAGCCATCTGAAAGTAATGCTATGAACCATAGTGAAACAGAGAGACAAAGAAGAGAAAATAAGAATATAATGGAAAAGTACACTATATATTTATTTAGAAATCTGTATAAGATCAAGAATTTTAGTAGAAATTATATTTTAGCTGATAATACCTGAGAAACTATTCGAACTGGAGGGAAAAGTCTGGGTGTACTAGTTCATACAAGTAATGTAAGCTTTTTAGGATGCTGAGATAGGAAAACTATTTGACCACAGGTATTCAAAACACCCAGGAAACATAGGGAGATCCTGTCTCAAAAGAAGGGTTGCTAGGGCTGTAGCTCATTCAATAGAGTTCTGGCTGAGTGTACTCACAGTGAAGGCTTTGATACTAACAAAGTATAAAACCAGGTATGGCATACTCTGGTAAACCTCAATACTCTGGAGGTAGAAGCAAGAGGATCAGGAGTCCAATGCTATCCTTAGATGCATGGTTGTTTTAAAGCTATCTAAATATGCATGACTCTCACTCTCTGTCTCTCTGTCTCTGTCTCTGTCTCTCTCTCTCTCTCTCTCTCTCTCTCTCTCTCTCTCTCTGTCTCTCTCTCTCTGTGTATCTCTCTCTGTTTCTCTCTCTCTCCCTTATTCTCTCTCCCAATCCTTGTGTGTGTGTGTGTGTGTGTGTGTGTGTGTGTGTGAAGTCCAAAAGTTCAAGAATATATGCAAGATATAGAAGGGAAAGAAGGAGAATCCGTATGAAGATATACCATAATAAAATTGCAGCAAAGTATAAGAAATCTTTTCACTTAAGAAATGTGTATTTTCAAAGACAAACACAGCAACAATAACCACAAAAAAAAAACCTATGAAAATCAGTAGATTATGATATTTAAGTAGCCAAGAGAAAATAACTGGCAAGCTAGAGAGTTAGATATCCACAAAGTTCATGAATTCTTCATGAATGCTAAAATTTAGATCTTCATTGTTCCCTAATGCCTTGGCACATGTTAAAGGATTGGTCTCATTCTGGCACTTTTGGGAGGTGACAGAAAACAAGAACTGAGTATAGTAAGATGTCTTAGGTCATACTCCTGAACAGAATTATAGGATCATGGGCATTATCTTCTGCTGGCTGCAATGGAGAATGCCTTACTCTAACATGCTCTTTATCCATAAGCCCAAGGACAAGATGGCCAGTTGGCTGTGAACTAAGCCTATGAGCCCAGATGAAACTTTTCTCTTTATGAGTTGGTTATCTCAGGCATTTGGTAGGAAGCTAATAATGGATGAGGATCAAGTAATCTTTTATTTTCTGACAAACCTGAGAGACTTTATCCTCAATAGACATATTAAAGGAATTACAAAGAAAAAGCAATAAAACAAACAAAAAAACCTATTCTGACTGAATGAAGACAGCTAAAACTTGCAGACAACTAAGCAAGCATTTAGAGGGTAATTTTTATTTAATTATGACTTAATGCATCTATTGAATAAAATAACAGCAGAAAGGTATTATAGAAACCATTCTTAACAGTTAGATAACCATGAAATTATTCCAAAGAAGATAATAGAGATTAACAGTACAATGGCAAACACATATACAATCATATAAAAAGATCAAAAAAAACCAAATCCAAATTCTTTGAAAAGAGAAATCACCAAGGAAATCCAATGTTAAAAATAAAAGGGCAAACTTCTGTATAGTTAGTGCAGTTGCTAAAAAGAGTTAGAGAGTATATGGAGTAAAACTAGGGCAGAACATTTGAAATTTTGGAGTAAATAGTCATGTTTCTAGAAAAATATGATTGATCTGACTTTCACAGATGAAAAAGATTATATGAATACTTTAATAATGATTAGAGAAGTCAAGCTGCTTTCCAACAAATACATTGTAAGACCCAGACAAATCTATTGGTCTAACCTGCCATGTATGAGAGAAAAAGCAGGAATGGGAAGGAAAGAAAGATTCTTAGAGTTACCCTGAAAACAAACAGACCTGGAGAAGTACAGAAGGAAGTGTACATCCTAATGGTGCTTGGAAAAGATGAAGCACCATGTGATGTCAGGTGGGGGACAGACACACATGGGTTATGTGTTCGTATAGTTATCAAGAGGACAATATTACTGGTCATGATGACTTCTACATTGTGGTACAGTATTAAATAATGCCTTCCCTTAGATTAGAAATGAGAGGATCAACTCAGAAGATATGAATTAAACTATAGATCAAAATATCATCTATATAAATACTGAAGCTTTGGTACAAATGTAAGGGAACTTATAAGTAATGGTGAAAGGTTGTCAATCCTGGTTTGACAATGATATCAGAATGATCATTGTTGACATTTGTACTATGAAACGTACTCAAGGTACCAGCACACAATAAATGAGAAGGAATGAAAGATGAATAAAACTGTCATTATTTGTGGGCAATATGATATACTCACAAACTCCCAATATGGGGAATTTATTAGAATTTGTAGATAGAAAGATCTTTCAACATAAAAATAATATACACAGTTTCAATTTCTCTATATTCACAGAAAATGTCTTAATTTAACTTTTATATTAATGTAAAAAATCATATATATAGAAATAAAGATATGTAATCTTCTAGATAAAAGTATAAAATGTTAAGGAACATCAAAGATGAATTAAATAAATAAAGAGATTAATTAATGGCTTTATGAAAACTCAATTTTCTTCAGTCACTTTTTAAATTCAGGGGCATACAAACCCAAAGTTTGACGGTTTGGTTTTGGTGAAAGGTGACAAATTGACCCTAAACTCATTGTAGAAATGTATAAACCTAAACAAACTGACAACTGCCACCAACAACAAAAGCCAAGGTTAAAAATACAAGGGGAATGATATTGGCACAAATCTAAGGAGACGGACAGAACAATAAAAGAAGCCAGAATGAGATGTGGGCATATCTGAACACTTGATTTATGAGAAAATGATACCAGAAGCCTCTGGGGAAAGGAAAATCTTCTCAGCAAATGGTTCTAGGAAAATTGGCTATCCACATAGAAAATTAATAAAGTGAATCCCTGCCTCACATTGTGTGTAAAGGTTGTTTCCAGGTAAATTTTAACTCAGAATGTGCATATAAAACAATAGAGGTTTTGAAGACAGTCTAGAGATTACCTTCATGACTTGCTATAAGGAAAAGCTTTAACTGACAAGTCACCAAAAAAATCTCTTTTAATTCAGCAAGAAAAGGTTAACACATTGAACTTAAAGAGGAACTTGGCCAGCCCCTCCCAAAAAAGGAATGTTGAAATGGCTCATTATTAGCCAGCAGCAAAATGTAGCTTAGATCAGAATGAAGTCCCAGACTTGCTTACTGTAGTTATCAAAGCTTCTGTAATGAGTGCTTGCAAGAATATGGAAGAACAGCACCATACAAGTCCCCAGACCAGGCAGTATTCTCTTCCAGTGCTTAGGGACACTCACTGAGATGGTAAAATTAGAAGGTAATGCATGAAGCAGTCACTACAGAGGTCAGGCACTAAGAATGAGGTGGGAAGGGAAGGGAAGGGCAAGGAAGCTGAGGAAGGTGGGCAGGGCCCCACAATGTTCTATTCCTTGGCATAGGAGGTAGGATGATATTCATTTCATCTTGTTTTGTATTAATTCTGTAAGCCAGATATGATCTGTCTGCAGTTTTTCTTTCTGTGCATATTATAGTTCAAGAAAAAGAAGAAGCAAACACAATGAGATAAGTGAGAAAATAGCAACAGCAATAAACAGGGAGGGAATTGAAGAGCTAGACTTTACTGTACTGTCTAATTGCTGGCTAGATACTCAGTAGTTGCATGTAGGCCTAAGTCAGAACAAGAGAGTAATTGTTACATGGCATCTTTGCAGATGCACTTCTAGAACATGGGAGTGTTCACCACCTCACCTGACCACCATCCTCCCTGACATTAAGAAGCCACACTGGCAACCTCAGTATTAATTTTAAAAGTAAATAGTAGAGACCATTGTGGAGAGAGTACTTTATTAGTAGTAATAACTCATAGTGATGCTATGTAAGAAGAGCTTATTATGAACAACCTGCTTTAAGCACTTCATAGACTTAATCTCAAAACTCTCAGTGATGCACCACTTTTCCTGGGCTTTCAGAAGCAGGAATGGAAGCTAGTGGCGGATGTGACCTGTCCCAGAACTCTGGAAATTCAAGGTTCAGTTTATCTAACTTTGGAGTAGGGATTTAGCTTTTACAACACAGTTGATATGTGTTTGGAGACACATCTGTCCCTAAAGATTCCTAGCTAACTGACAACTGGAATTATCCAATAAAACAGAGGAACAAGATACAGATTTTTTTTCTTACTTCTTCACTAATTTCAGGAACTAAGCCAACATTTGATGATTCCCATGCTGGAGGCTTCCTGTATGTCACTTTAGCCAGTCATCACAGTCATCTGCTGGGGACATAGTGCTGTCTCAAGTCTCCAATTATGAGCTTGAAATCTCACACTTCATTAGATAACCAGGAATAAACTATTGCTAGTCAATATTGATGGCAGTCCATTAGTTACTGCATTCTTAAGTCAGCTAGGACACCTAGGGCCTCCATTCAAGATCCTTCAGTTAGACAGAGGGTCTTGGAGAATCTGCCATTGTTTCTTAGAAAACATGTGGACAATCATTGAGAGATGTAATCAGAGAATTGGAATGAAATGGAACATGCCAGATAATTCATTTGGGAACTATCAATTCCATATGAAGAATGTGTCATAGCATATGACCTCAGCCCAGTCAATTAAAGACCTTGCTTCGCATTGATGCTTTCATATAGATTCAGAAACCTTCAACTAGGATGCTGACAACTTCAGGCTTCAAGAAACCTCTCCCACTCATCATTGGGAGAAACCAGAGACAGAAGAATCGTCTCAATGATAGGAGCCAAGATACCAAGAAGGGAGAGCCAGTACTTTTCATCAAGAGGAAAATTTGACACTGGGACATGTTGCATGTCATAAAAAGATTCCTGGCTATATCAAGGGAATAAATTGCTATTTCCCTAGTGGTGATTTTAAATGGGAGGCTTTATAATGCAATCACAAACTATTTGCTAAGAACTCATTTCAAACCAAACACAGTAGTTATCCTTCCCTATAAGAGCTGATGGTAGCTCTTAAGGAGGAGGATGACCACAATAACAAGGAATTACTTATGTGGACCCCAGGAAAATCACTAGTATACTGTCCACCACAACTCTGATCTAACTGATTTCTGACTTTGATCATACCATAAACCAGTTGACATTTCATTAGTCATGTCTGTCTACTTCCCTCCTCTCCCCTAAAACCCCCATCACATGCCCTCCCAGAGCCACCTTATGATCTAGAATTAGCCAATGAATTTTAATGGGTATTTAAATTTTTTTCAAAGAGTGGGAGTCAGTGCATTAGACAATGGATCTTGTAATAATTAAGCATTAAAAGAGCTCAACAGAAGATTCTTTTTTTTGCCAGCAGATATCTTTAGGTCAAGGAGGTCTATAAAAACCAGCAGATCATTTGAACTCCTTTAAGACAGGCAATAAATGATGTTGAATGCAATTAGATGCTCTTACCAATTTCCGTAAAGCTCTGCATCTTGCTCCAATGAGGCAAAATTTTGAACTGCTGGCATTTAGAGCTGCGAATTGCTGGTGTGGTATTGCCTTAAAGAACTCAGAGCTCATTCTGGAATCAAAATCATCTTTTAATTAGAAACAATGAACCTGAGTCCCAGCTCCCAGAAAAAGGGACCTTTCTAGAAAGCTCCAAGTTTTTCTCTGTAGAGCTCTGAGGAGCTGGCTAAACTATTCTCCCTGTATTAACTCATCTCTTCCTGGCTTATGAAGATTTTTGAATTATCTCTTTATGCGGAGGACCATGCCTACGGTTTAAAACTCTCCTTTCCCCCAATATTCTCATGAAAATTTTGCTTACTCTCCCTGAAGATCTGTTGTCTATTCAGGAATTTCTCAAGAGCTCATGTATGGTTAGCTTCAACTTCTTTAACATTCTAAAAGAGGGAGACTCAATGGAATTTTGAAATAGTGCAAGAATTTATAAGGAAAGCATTTTCTGAAAAAAAATTCTAAGAATTCCCTCATTCTGGGTAAGATTAAATTTCAGAATATTGCAATTAAAAATACCATTTCTTTATATAGATATCATATGTAAGCTGTTAAGTCTAACTCTTATAATAAATATCTGTATCCTCTAGATCCCCCAAGGTCACACCACAGAAAGAATGAATTTAAAGAGAAAATAAAGTTAAGATCATGATCCTTCAATAGAAAGCAAGGTCATGGTCTCCCATTACCCTAAAGAGCCAACCAGGGATAGATCACATGAGTCCCCTTTCATGCTCCACAGCAGTTTCCACAATGTTTTTCCTAATCTTCTTGCTTCTTGCTTGTATAGGATCGCATCACACACTGACCTAGCCCATGGTTCAATGTAGCTTAGACACTCTTCTTACTAGAATAGTCTCCCTTCCTTCTTTCCTCCATTCTAAATGAGGCCCAAATATCTCCTGCTTAGAAAGGTGTTTCTCAGGTGCCCAATCTAAGGTAGTATCCCTATTCCTTTCATCCCTTAACTCCAATCTTCCTTGAATAAGATCTCTTTCCTTATAGATGAAATTCTAGATTGGTGCAGGATAGGTTTAATTGAATTTTTATATCCTTAAGATAGAGTTAGAGTCTTGCAGGGGAAATAACCCTCACGTAGGCAAAAGGAGGCAATCAATTATCTCTCCTAGGATTGATACCACCACCATTAATGTCCCTACTGAGAAATTTGGAACTGGAAAGAAGTATAAAGATGATTGTATTTTGATTGTTGAAGAAGAAATGCAGTAAGTTTTACAATATTCTATCTATAGTTCAGAGACTAGAGTCTTAGGAAGTGCAAGTGTGAAATAGTCTCTGTTCATGCATCACCCATGTTTTACTCCAATTTTCAACTGCCCTTCTTTTTTTTAAAAAACATTTACTTTTAAAAAAAATTATGTGTGAGAATGTGACTTCATAAGCCAGAAGTTGTTGGATGCCCTGTATCTGGAGTTATAGGTGGTGGTAAACTTCCCCAGCGTGGATAATAAGAACAGAACTTAGGTCCATGGCAAGAGCATTAACCATTGAGCTACCTTTCTAGTCCCCTCACTCCTTCAGCTTTTGATTCCAAGATGGACTCAATTGCAACATGGACCAGTTGACTTGTGAGTAATTGAGATAGATCAGAACTTCACTCACCACTGGACTCACACTAAACATCAACCATCTTTTGGGTTTTGTTGAAATTTCCTGCTCTAAGGTAATAAGCAATCATCCATTAGTCTGAAGATTTATTTGGATTAAAATCTGTACTCATAAGGAAAAAGAACATAATTTCAGTAACACCAGTTCTCTTAAATAAAGAAGAAGAAGGGGGTGGGCACCCATTAGTCAGCTGAAAGTGCTGAAGCCTTATAAACGGTGTGACAATTCTTGAGTGGGTGCCTACCCACTTCAGCAATCATGCCTGCTACTCAGCTCTAGAGTTGTACACAGTCCAGACACGAGGGCCATTAATTAAATGACACGCTTAGCTGACTTTTGGAGCCATTAATTATCAAAGGTAGCCTCTTCCATGCTTGGTTCTAAATGCCATTATAACAGAAGAACATGAGTTAGCTCTAAAGAATGAGCTGAAAGAAGGTCACCCTCAAAAAGCAACATGGGAATAAGCTGTCACAGAAAGTAAATGACAAAGCACAAATGACTTTTAGCTTCATCTTTGCCCATTTTCAGGGTCTGAAAGTGCTTCCCATTGTGGGGAATTTCTCAAAATTAGTTTATCTCCTGCAAGATACAAGTGAATAGAAAGTAATCCTTTCGTTTTGACTGGGATGCAGAGAAGTGTGATGTCAGCAGAAGATTTGGAGACAAATAAAGTCTGTTCTCCATATGCCCAAAGGAAAGAATGGTTCTTTTAGGGAAAGTCCCTGCTGGGCATGCCTCAGACACAGGGAAATGGGTAGAAACACAGCAGCAGGCTGTAGGGCCTTGACGGCTATCTATAGTAACTAACAGGAAGTGTCCAAGCTGGGATGTGAGTTCCCCAGCCAGTTCTATTTCCTAATCCCACTACCAAGCTCCAAGCAGACACCATTTAATTTGCAGAAGAGACAACCTCAGACATACCTGAGTATGTAACTCAGAGCTCCAAGCTTTCAGGCTGTTTTTCTTGAGTGTTTCCAATTCTTAGAGTTTGATTTTCAGAGTCTAAGCAGAGGTCGGTGAGCCCCAGCCTTGCCAGAGAACAATTGTCTCCACCCTGATTTCTAAGAGGCTTGGCCTTGTGGTGTACAGGGCTGCATTCTAGGTTGGATTCTGTTTTCATTGATGCTGCAGACTGGGAAATGTACCCTGTTGAATAGAAAGTTAATTAGCCCCTGGACATCTCAGGAAGTGCTGTTATTAATCAGCATGTGAAACATGCTACAGAGACATAATTTGGCATCTACCAGCATGCTTGGAAGTTGCCCTACTGTCTAGATTTCACACTCATGCTGCTGGATTTCTGCTAGTGAACCTGGGATAACCCCTTCCTATCTCTCAAAGGAAATGAAATATAATTGCATTGTCTCGGAGATACTAATCAGAGACGCTCCCTGGTCCTTGCCATCTCTCCATAAGTGTTTCCTTTACCCACATACTTTAACACATTGCCACCAGTGGCTTTTGTGGTATAAGTTTTAAAGGCCAGTTTATTAAGGAAAAGGTGAAGAAGAGCAGTCAGGGGGCCCTGCCCTTAGAAAATTGCTCACCGTACTTTGTTGTGAGCAGAATACACTTCTGTAGCTGCTCTGTCTGCCCCTCTAGCCTGCTGGGAGCTAAGACTTTTTAAAAAAGAGGATTGTTAAATAGGTTTTGTGTAAACTTCTCCAGGCTGTGTCACTGGTAAATGTGGTACCCTAATTTTAGTACCAGTTCTGGGCCTAGGGAGATGGCTCAGTCAGTACTTGCCATGCAAGCATGAGGGCCTGAGCTTGGATCCCTAGCACCTATAAAAATCTAGGTTTCATGGCATACACCCATAATCTCAGCCCAGGGAGGCACACATGGGGAAAACAGGTTGGGGACACCTGAATGGCTCACTGGACAGCCTGAATTAAGGGACTGCTGATATCACATACACACACACACACACACACACACACACACACACACACAGTGATGATAACGAACTATTTTTTTTTTGTCTCAGCCCTGTTATTAAAGCCAAACGTACCATATCATTAATCCCCATGGGCAAGGGTCACTACCTGCAAAGACAGCAGTGGCTTCTGTCATGTGAGTAAGAAAGACAAATATTCTCTGTGAATTCTGTCTTGAGTGGCTGAGTAATGCTACTATCTGAACACATTTTAGAACAAAAGCACAGGGAGATAGGTAAGGACCTTATTACCATCAAGTCTAGTGATTTCTGTTCACAGGTCCACAGTTTCTGCATTCTCCAGATCAAGATCAGTCTAAAGGGGCCTGGTACAGAAAGGTTTTCACCTCCCCAGGTGATCCTAGTGGGCAAGCAAGTGTGGAACCACTACTGTAAAGAGAGGAAAGGCCAGCCAGGCTCTGCGGTCCAAGCCTCCCTTTACACACTATCAGAGTATTTTGCCTGTGACCAGCTTCCACCCAGGCACACCTACAGGAGAGAGACATAGAAATGTCATGGCAGCTTCAGTGTAGAAGAGGACTTCCTCTGGACTGAGCATAAGAGGGTTTGAAGTAGGAGAAGATAACCTCCTTGGTGCACCTGGTAAAAAGATAACCTCCTTGGTGCAACTGCCTTCAATGTACTCAGTGGGCGTGGAGAAAGGGTTCCTGGAGCTTAATGAATGTACCATTAGGATCTAGAATTTCCGCTAAAGTCCTAGGGGCTGGAGGCTTAATGCCCAAACTTGGCATTACATGGAAGTGATGGAGCCTTAAAGAGTAAAGTCCTCTGAGCTGTCTTAGGTTCATTGAGCTTTCATGAGATTCTAGTCTTTTTTTTTTGTTGTTGTTCATTTTGCTTCTAGTTCATCATGTGATCTCACTACCATGAGTCAAAGCAACAAGCCCAACTGATCACAGACACATTCTCTAAAATTTTGAGTCCAAATAAATCTTTCAGCTTTATACACTTCTTATCTTAGGATCCCATTATGTAAAGTAATGGAAAATGTGGCAACATGATGATAATTTCACATTCAAAACTTCAATGGGGCTCCGTTCATAGTCACAGGAGGATCCAATGGCACCTATGATCTTACCTGTACCCGTTGAGTTATACAACAGAACACAGGGAAATGTCTAAGGCCATCCTGTGGGTTTCAGGAAAAGATGGATGCAAAGGTTTCTATAGTCTTTCCTGAAAACTTTGATGCTGGTCTTCTTTGGGGCATTTTAATTTCTCTTCTAAATTCAAAGCTCCCTTCTCCAAATATCTCTCCTACTATGCAGAGCAATGGAAAGTCCCTTCTGTTACTTTTTATGACCCTGAAGAATGTGTGCCTGACAGTATAATGCCGTTCCCCCTGTCATTTCTGAAGCATATTCTAGAGAGAGAGGTCAGTTAACCTGCTACTTTGTCTATGAAGAACCTAGACAGAGCTGAAACTTGGGGTGGGACATGTAGCATGGCTGCTGGGCTTCCATGGTTGTAGAAGCTCATGTATCCAAGCCTGCTCACCTGACTCCTTGTCATCACTGTACTGGCCTCACTCTGTAAAAAGTATTTTCCAAGTGAACTGAAAGCATGTCAGGGATTGAACCATTCAAGTCTTCTTTCCCTCCTGGGATCCCTGTTTACTTGTCAGTAAATCCTTTCATTGACATCCCTGGGTAAAATTAAAAGCTCTGCTGTCAGTGGTAGCTGTGACGTGGGAGGAAACTGAAGACCTGAAGATGAACGTGCTGTGTTAGGTCCATTAAAACCTGGGGAGGTGGGCATGCCACCAGCTGCACTCTGCATTGTAGAGGCATAGCTGTCTCTGGACATTGAGTACTGACTCTTTAGTGTCTACAAAGATGGCAGAAATCATGGTCATCCAAACAAGAGAGACAGATCTGCCATGAGGGAGCATTGCAATACCCCAGGCACATTTGTGGGTGTTTTATGTAGACTCTGCAGCCCCTAGTCACTATGCTCACCACACTGCCATGCCCAGGCACACAGCAAAGCTTTGGAAACATCTCTCCTCAAATCCCACAAGCCTAGACACTGCTTCCCATGATTTTCCAGACCAGCTATGGAAATGAAACTGCCATAGACAGAGCATTGAGAAGCCAGATGGATATGTGGTGCTAAGGCTGTGTGAAAGACGTGTTATAGAAGTGGAGAGAGTGGGCTGACAAAGGGTCCTGGTGTAGAAAGAGGTAGAGCAAACTCAGGTTACAGAGTTGGATTGTGAAAGACAGGTGGTGGAAGTAACCTGGGCTACAACATCTAAAAATAAAACTGATAGAAATTTCTAGGACATAAATCTGCCATAGAGAGGCAAGGCAGAAGAAGAGAGAGGGCACATTCATTTTCAGGCCAGCACAGGTGCCTCTGACTCAAAGTCAATAATGGTTCAAGGAGGAAGTCTGTGATGAATGTTTAGAAGATGAACCACATCTTTGGACAAGGCAAGCAGTGTTAGGAAGAGAAGTAAATGGTTCCAGATTGTGTGATAGTAGGACAGGACCCATCTCTGGAGGGTCCTTTGACTGGCTCAAATACCCTGATCTCCCACCTTTTCTATGGTATAGCCCTGTGCTCAGAGGAGAGAACTCTGGTCCAGGTTAGGAGTGACATTGCCTCTGTGTCATGATCATTACACAGACCTGCGTCACCCTGTGCTCTCTGACTTTGTACAAACTTGCAGAAAATGGCTTTCTAGACTCACAAAAATTCTCCATATGCCAAAGGCCAATGTTTATATCCTCACCAAGGTGAATTTGAATGGATCTAAAGCTAAGATAGCCTTAAATAGAGCCCTTGAAATAAACAGAGAGCCAGCTCTTCATATCCCAGTATCCCAGGTCTGTATCTTCTGTACAGAACTCAAACCCACAAATGGCAAGCCAGACATAGGAGGCAAATCAATTTTCTTTTGGAATTTCTTGAAAACACAGAGGAAGGGGTTGGAGCCATAAGTCAGAAGGTCATGAGCGCTTGCTGCTCTTCTAGAGGACCTGAGTTCAATTCCCAGCACCCACATCAGCTACTCAAAACTGCCTGCATCTCCAAATACACAGGATCCAGTGCCATTTTCTGGCCTCTTCAGGCACTTGCACACACATGCAGCATATAGTTACACAGACACATACATATAGATAAATAAAAAGGCTTAGGAATGAAAACACTAGAGAAGACTGTGATTTGTGACAGTGTTTCTCAAAACCTTTTCATTTATCACATACACAGTGGTTGCTCAATTCTCCTAGCACTTTTTCCCCAGTCTTCCCTAGATTTTATGAAATACAATTCAAAAAGTCTTCCCTTCTCTCCTTCTGCTCCCAGCTACTGGAGGCTGCCTTTCCAGTTGCTGTACATACCCATTTCACTGAGGTCAATTATTGAGGTTTAGATGGGTTAAGACTGCAACAAAGATGGCAGGTACAGAGGTGTGAAATGTATTTCCATGGTCACCTGGACTTAGATCTAAACCACCATACTAGACCATCAAGAAATTTTATTTTCTTGCTAGATAAGATACAACAAGGAGAAGTCTCATCATCTTAGTAGAAACGTTTAAGGTCCTTAGGATATTTGGTCTGTTATGCTTCTAGTATGTAAAGCTGATTCTGCCAGCCATATAGTGCTTTGATGAGTCCCTAAATCCAGGTGCCAATGTCTTCAGTCACACTCAAATCTTGTTTGGAAATAGATCCTGGCCCTCTCCATAAACCTGTTGAATCAGAATATAGGGAACAGAGTCTAGAAATCTGTCTTCATAAGCTCAGCAGAGAGTTTAGACAACAGTAATGTTTGACATGTTCTCCTTATATAGCACATACAGACTGAATTGGTTTGCTATGTACATAAGCTTTGAATTGCTTATGTGGAATCTTAAGAGTTCTTGCAGCTGACCTTTGGTATTGTAGGTGGTGGGCAAAAGACAAAGTATGTGGACCTAGAGAATAAGTCTAGGCATCAAAACGTTGGCTAAAAGCTTGCCCATACTTCAGTATCATATCCCATAAAATGTTAATGGCAATCCAACAGATTAACAGTAAACAAACTTATATTTTGTTTATTGCTATGCCTCAGAAGAAAAGCTACTGGTTCTAACTAAACATTTATTTTTATGTTTTGTCATGTCCAGGAATGAAAATAACTCAAACAATTCCTAAGGCATAAGAAAATGGACCTCATTCTTCTGGACTCTGCAACATTGGAAATGAAGCTAACCACCCTTTATTGTACCCCATGATCCTGCAGCCTTGTGCAAAGAATGTTATTGCATGTGTAGAAGCCACTGGTGTTATGCGTCCATCATGATGGTAGACAGGCTAGCTTCGCAAACAGTAGCATTGACAGTCTGCCTTCGTTTCTCACTTATGAACTTAGAATAGTAACATTTCCAAACTGTCCCTTAGCCTGGATGAAAATAAAGTCGTTCCTAAAATATTTAGCTGGTGTTTTGGACAACTTAAATATTGATATTTTGGGGTCCCTAAACAGCATAAATGAGGAAGTTGCTTTCTGGGAACTAGCGTGTTTCCTGTGAGCCAAAGGTTGGTTAAGTAGAAAGGAGATTGGGAGTGTGTCATTGGGTAGGAAAGATAAAAGCACAGGAACCTTTCCTTGGTCAAATTTCCCTACCATTGATGCAGAAAAGGGAAATTGAAGGAGTTCATGACGGCCAGGGTAGCTCTGAGAAATAAGGGAGCACAATGCGCTGCTCAGATACCGGCATTGGTTTGTGGTTTTGATCATTTCCTTTTATCTATCTATCTATCTATCTATCTATCTATCTATCTATCTATCTATCTATCTATCTATCTATCTATCTATCTATCTATCTTGTGTGTGACTGTGCACATGAACATACATGCATGCACATCTATGTGTGTGCATGCTTATTTGCCTTGGTATACTTGTGGAGGTCAGAGAACAACTTTCCTGAGTTAGCTCTTCCACTGTGTGTGTCCTGGAATGAAATTTTGGTTGTCAGAACTGGCAGCTAGCACTTTTACCTGCTGAGCCATTTTGTCAGCTCTCTTCTATTTTTTTTTAAGACAGGGTTATCCTGGATCCTGGGGCTCACTGATTATGTTAGGCAGACAGACAGCAAAAACCCAGGATCCACCTGCCTCTACCTCTCCAAGTGCTTGAATTATAAGACTGATTACCATGCTCCACTTTTTACATGGGATCAAACACAGATCTTCGTGCTGATGGGGCAGGCACTTTACTGATGGAGCTGTTTCCCAGCCCCACATGCAGTAGGGGGAATGTAAGGGAAAGGAGCAGCGAAAGCTCTCAGTAACTATCTAGAAATTGTACTCTTCTCCATCTTGCTACATTCTTTAAGGAAGGAGTTATGGCAAAGGCTCTTTGCTCTGAAGTGTCAGAAGGGGGTTAGAGTTTTCACAGGGAAATGGTAGCATAGAATCAGATGTCTGAAAACCATGTTTTTCTTTTTGACACAAATCCTCTGTGAGAACCTCCTTTGGTTTATTGGCCACTCCCAGCCTGCACCGTCACCAACATGTGGCTCTTTAGCATCTTGTGACTGCAGAAAATAGGTGGCTTACACCTATCCATTTTCTCTCTCACAAAATTTAAGAAAATATTAGCCCCTCCCCTGGCTATCGGTGAAGTCCTGCTCTGTGCCAGTCTCCTGCTGCTGCTGCTGCTGCTGCTTGAGCTCATTGCCAGTCTTCCTCTCACACTTTTCTCCTCTCTCCCTGCATGCATGTGGCTTAGAACACATCTCTTGGATTTATAGCCACATGGCTGGCTATTCTAGTGCCATCATAAGAATACCTTAGCTTATTTCCATCTACAAAAGGCTCCATGAGGGTACATTCACTGATTTCAAAAATTTGAAAGGAACTTATCTTCTAAAGCCCACACTATTCAACCTACTACTTAGGGTATTTGGTGCTGGACTGCCTCTGCTCTTGTATAACAAACTGGGTATGACTCAATGTGTCTTGTTTAAAATCTTGTTCTATGTCTTTGCCAAAGTAGTGAGTAGCCATTGACCATCCCTGACAGTGCCTATTGAGTGGGAAGCTCTTCAGTCCTCAAGCCTCGACTACATAGCTCCTCTCTGAGCTGGAAGTTAGAAACTTTGTGATCTGGACAGGATTTTCTCAGTGGATACAATGCCAGGGAATGAGAGAGAATGGAGAAGATGCCCAGAAATCCCTCAGCCATGGGTTTTCTGGTTGGCCAGTCAAACAAAAGCCTTAAAAACAACCCTTCCTCTACCATAGAGATTAAATGCTTCCCTCTTTGGCTTTTGTATCAAAAGGACCTGAAAGCTTGCCCCTTGCCTCCACAGTTAATTCCCTTCTACACCCACAGACTCTGAAGCACTTGTGAATAAGCACTTAGTCACAGGGAATAATTCTCTGAATCATCCTGCAAGTCGTGCTTTGGTTTTCCATGTTGTCTGAGCTACCAAAACCCTGCAAAATTCTTACTTTGCCTCTGCCTTTTCCAAGAGTGTCCCCACCTCAGTCCTTACCCAGTTCTGGGACCATTGTGAAACTATTTTTATCCTCCCCGCCTCAGTCCCAAATACATACACTGAAACAGTGTGGTAGAATTAGGCTGACATGGGGGCCTTTGGGAAGTGATTACATCATGAAGGCACAGTCTCTTACAGAGAACTCCCATAAGGCTGCCTGCCCCCTTCCCACCCTGGGAGTACACAGTGCCATCTATGATCCAAAAGTGTGACTTCACTGAACATACAATCTTTGAGCACCTGGATCTTGGACTCCATGCCTTCAGAACTATGAGAAATGAATGTGTGTTGTTTAGAAGCTACTTCATTGGCTGTGTTTTGTTCTCATTAGTGCCAATGACCTATGAACTACAAAGATAAGGGAACTGATCTGATAAACACTGCTTTCAGAGCATCTTCATGACAGGCATTACTCTAGAAATTGTCAAAACATTAGTGCAAACATTCTTCACACAAAGACAACCAATCATCTTCCTTTCTCTCTACAGTATATTCAGCATCTACCATGTACACCAAACTATGAGGTGCATTGCTTACAGTGGTAGACAAACCTATCCACAAGAACGGAATATTCTCTTTTTATAGATAAGGAAGCTGAGGCTTGGAGACTTTGTGGCTTGCTTTAATTACACGATAAGAATGCATGGTCCTCTTGAGAAGCTGCCCTCTTTTGCCTAAGCTAGGCTGTTTCCCAAAATTGGGGAGAAGAGGACACTGTATAAGTCCCATGGGAGAGTTCTTCATTTTTCTCCATTGTCTAGGCTCAGTAAGCACACCTAGGTTCTCAGAAGTTAACTCAGTTTGGGGTTGCCAAGACTCATTTTTTTTTTGTCAGTATAATGAGCATCCGCTAGATACACTCAGCATATCCTTCTTGTGGGAATCTTCTGAGAACAATCAGGATTTCCCTGGACTGCTCCCCAATTTTCCTCTAGACTTCTAATATCAGGGTAGTATTCAAAGAACTCTGAGCTTCAATATAATTTTCTTTCCTGCCTCCTTTGTCCCTCTCTCCTCCTTTCTTCTTTTCTTCTGTTGGCCCGAAAAGCTAGATCACAAGAACAAGTTTGTGAGCTAGAGGTGCATCATGAAAGCTGTGATTCTCAAACTTCAGCCTCCATCTGCATCATTAAGAGTGCTTGTCAGAACTACAGAGGTTGGAAGTTCTACAGGAGTTGGAAGGATGACTCAACTGGTAAAGTATTAGGGTTTGAGTCACAGAATCCACATTAAAAAGCCAGACATATTAGTGCCCACTTACAATGCAGATATTGAGGAGACAGAGACAGACTCATCTGCAGGAACTGACTTAACTAGCTAGACTTAACTAGCAAGCTCTGGGTCTCAGTGAAAGACCCTGTTTTACAAAACAAGGTGGATCTTGAGATGGCTAATCTTGGTTGTGAACTTGAAGAAACAGGGAAGATGGAATCTCAATTTAAGATTTGGTTCCATCAGATTGTCTTGTGGGGATTTTCTTGACTGTGAATGGATATAGGAAGGGCCAGTTCACTGATGTTTCTACATCCTACCTTCAGTTCCTTCCTTGGCTTCTCTCAGTGATAGATCATGACCTGGAAGTGTGAGATGAAATAAATCATTTCCTCCCCAAGATGCTTTTGATTAGTGTTTAATCACAGCAACAGAAATCAAAGGAATACAGATGGCAACAAAGCAGAATACCAGGTACTGACTCTGTTAAACAAGTAGAGAGCTGATAGCAAGCCACTCCCTTTAGCAGTCCAAGAACAAATCCAGACCAGAGACAGCAACCTTTTGATGCTGGATCTAGTAGTTGAGAACCCACCAGTATGAATTGATTTCTGCCGCACCAAAACAAGTCAGATCTTCTCAGAGCAGAATTCAGGTCCTGCATTTAACATATTTTAGTCTGGAGGCAATGAGCTGCAAGTTAAATCCAATCAGGCTACTGGAGCATCTCTAGTAGGGTTTTAGAGTTATTTAACAGCACAGAAGTCTTCTCTGAGCTAATTAAGTGATTAGCTTAGATCGATAGAAGATAAACAAGGGCAGGAATGTAGGACAGCTATAGCTCATGACTAACTTTTAAAAAATGGTGGTGACTTCAGTCACACTAAGAAACATTGGGTAAAGACAGACCTAACTACTGAAGACTCATGTACGTCAATTGAAAGGGAGGAATTTACCCGTGCTACCAATGGAATATGTTATGTTACTCAAAAGAACTCGTACGCATAGCCTGCTTCAGTGGGCTTGCCTGGACTCAGAACTCCATCATAAGGTAGGGGTGCAGTTCTGAACAAATGATATTCAAATTTGCTCTAATGGCTGTGGCCAGTCATTATCCATAGTGAATCCAGGCCTGAGCAGAGGTAGGGACAGGTCCTGTGGGGATTTTCTTGACTGTGAATGGATATAGGAAGGGCCAGTTCACTGTCGACAGTACCATGCCTAGGCAAATGATCCTGGGCTATCTAGAAAACTGGCTGCACACAAGCCTGGAAGCAGGCCAGTTCTACTTCTTGATGCATAGGCAGCAAAGAGAGACTATGTGCCACACTGGGCATAGCTTGAGCATAAGAGACCTCGAAGCCTGCCCCCACAGTGACATACTTTCAACCTGATCCAAGAAGGCTACACCTCTTAATAATGCCAAGGACCAAGCACTCAGACACATGAGTCTATTGGGACAATACCTATTTAAACCACCAAACTAACCTTTTCCTGGAGAAAGAACAGATGGTCCTTTCTCACTCAACACTGAAGTCTAAAGTTCCTCAGCACTGCAGACCTGGGCTTTATATATTCAAGAGACTCACGAGCTAACACACCCAGCCATCTGGTTTCATGGAAGGTGGATTCTCTTTGGAATTGAGCCCTATAGAGATATCTGTGAGTACATTGTGGGGAGTTTCTCCAAGCTTCTTTCTCCACTGTGTATATTAATGCCCCAACTACAGCACACCTCTGTTTACTTACTGTGTTTCTCTTATACGATTCTCATTCTTACATTTTCTCAGCTGCAAGGAAAGTTACAGTTACTTCAGTAAATGGAAAAGTAGGATCCCTTGCCATAAATGGAAGCTAACAATAAAGATGAATCTCATGAAATATAGAAAATAGAGCTTATTAAATTCTAGGGAGGGACTGGTACCTTCTGAGAGCCCTGCTCACTGAACTGTCTTCTCACTTTATTATAAAGGGACATTAGCAAGTGTTAGAGAGGTGTTGAAATGCCCTTGCATGCTCTCTCCCACAGCCCTGCTCTTTGAGGACTTGTCAAACAGTAGGGAATAGCTCCTCAGCTTGTGATCTGCTAAGTTTTTACATGTTTTGTTCACAGGACCTTGTGAAAACCACATTCCTCCCCAGGCCTGAAGAGCTTTGCCTCCCACTGGGAGTAACACAGAGCAGACTATATGTGGGCTGTCTGTGACTCACAAAGTCCTGGAACCTGGTGAACTGCCTCCTGCACTACTCATGACCAGGCACATCTGGAAAGAAAGAGATGGTGTGGCATTCAGGTGCCTCAGGGAAACAGACTAGAGCCTAGGAGGCCAGAAAGTGATTATAGTGTCAGAGCCACAGAGGGGACCTCCCAGTCACCCTCATCACTCTGAAGAGAAAAGCCTTGAAAGCACCTTTCCTCTATCCCATCCCCTGCCATTTGGTTGTAAGAATAAATAAGCAAGGAAAAGCAATTAGGAATGTTTGTGTTACACCTGTATCTGCCAGGGATGATCCAATTTCAAGGAGGAAAATGCCTGCATCTCCTTATCTGTTATACCCATGCCCAAGCAAGAAAGAAAAGGGGAGGACGAAGGGAAGGGAAAAGGGAGAAGGAAGAGAAACAGAACAAAAAAGGCATGGTGATGTTTATCATTCTCACAGCTAAGGATGCTGAAATGCTCAAGGCTTAAGCAGCCCAAGACAATCACTATACCTTCTCTTCCCATACTTCAATACCAATCCCTTCCTTTATAATGTGGGTGGGGCCCCTTTCCGGTAATATAAACTATTGTTGTAGTGATTAGTCTGCTCTAGGCTTCTAGCAACACCAGAGCAAGTTCTTTGATTCCTGTTCCAATGCTCTGGGTTCTCAAATAAAAGACACACACACACACACACACACACACACACACACACACGCGTGTGCATACACACACAGCCTTATGTTTAATATGCCTTAAACAGCTCTATGTCTGGGCACTTTCAAACCTCCCTGTGGCTAACACACTCCCCTCTGATATTCCTGAATTATTACTTACTAAAACCTATATTCCATCTTGGCTGTGCTAGACTCAGGACTGCAGCAACCCTGGGCCATAACCCCTGACTCTCATGTTGGCTGTCTGTCTCATACTTCTCACACTTGATCTTTCTGCTTCCTCAGTATGGCAGCTCTCCACCTCCTTGGTCCTTTTGTCCACGAATCCTAAAGTTTTACCTCTGTCTTCCTGCCCAGCTGTTGGCTGCTGGCAACTTTATTTGCCAATAAGAACCAACTGGGGTCAGGGACCCTCAGAGTCTCACCTGTGAGCTCTTGTGAAATTTTGGGAACCCATAATGCAAGCATTAAACAAAATCCACAGCATAAACAATAGTAAGTAATACATAGTGTCAATAGTAAGTAATAAGTTTTTAAAACTTATCATGCACCATTTTAAATGGGAAAAATGTCAAGGCTATCAGAGCTATCTTTCAAAAAAGTACATGAAGCATACAGACAGTCACTGACAAGGGTCCACATAGACGATGAGATAGCAATGAAGGCCAGAGGACAGGCACTGTGCCTTGCTTCCAGCAAGAAGTTCATCCAGTGTGAGTGATACTCATCTTACAGATTAGGACCTTGAAGTAGGAGAGTATCAGAGACTCAGTGACTTGCCCAAGATTGTAGGACATTATATCTGAAATGTGTCAGAGTCAGGCTTGTCCGCAAGTAGGTCTTGCACCTAAGGTCATACCTCTAAGAACCACAGTCTCCTGACTTACTTATGGAAAGGAACCAAGTACTCATTACTATTTCATTATAATAGTTGCACATATTATATATGGTTAATTTTATATAGTTAAGGTCAACAGAGACACTAATAAAAGCCAAAGCTTTCCCCAAAGCTCTATTGACCCAAAGTTAGTTTGCAAAAGATGTATGAGTCTCATGACTTTCTTATAGCAAAATCTAATTTCTTTTCCTTGTGCAGAGCACTGATCAAGTTCTAATGAGATCAACCTATTCAGGGCTGGAGAGATGCCTCAGTAGATAAAACACATTACACATAAGCATGAGAACTTATGTTCCACACTCCTTGTGAAGCCTGACATGGAACACACTGATATGGGAATCTGAGACAGGAAAATCCCTGTAAGTTCAAAGGCCAACTAACCTGGAATATGTGGAGACGGACAACAAAAAGACATGAGAGTTTGTCTGTCCTCTGACATCCATGTGTGCTGTAGCACATGTGCATACAACATAGAATGTACATATAATTACCACCACCACCACCACCACCACCATCACCACCACCACCACCACCACCACCATCACCACCACCACCATCATCATCATCATCATCATCATCATGCCTCAGAACAATGGACTCAACAAAGTGTTTTAGGTATGACCCTTAAATCACAAATGGTTTCCAAATGATAGCTCCTGTCTTTAGTTCAAATACTTGGAAGACTGAGGCATGACAGTAGAGAATTCCAGGCTATGCTTATCTATATAGTAAGATTCTTTCACACACACACACACACACACACACACACACACACACACACATACAACCCTACACACAAAATGTAAACAAGACTACACAACTAAAAATAAAAGATAGAATGAAGTAATCTGCAGGATGGAAAATATTTCCAATATATTCACATGTTAAGGGCTTGGTTGGTTTTGAGAATAAACAAACAAACAAACAAATAAATGCATCAAATAATAACATGAACTTAAATCATCCAATTAAAAAGAGTAATAGATATGATTTCAAAAGAAGACAGAGAAATGCACAGCAGGCCCTGGAAAAACATATAGAATCAAAATGAGCTAGCACCTAATCCCAGTGAGAATGACTTGTGCCAAAAGTTCAAAAGGTATCAAGCTAGGCAGGGTATGGATAAGAAGGGACTCCAGGATATAAATTAGTAGGATCATGCTGGAAAGCAGCATGGGAATCCCTCAGATAAGTTAGAGCTATTGTATTGTCCAGAAATCCAGTTCCTGTCTGTTGAACAGAGGTCTTCATCCCAATGTTTATTTCAGGATTAGTCATGGGAGCTAAGAAACAGAAATGAGGAAAGTAAGTATTGACTCTCTCACAAATGTTGTATAGACACAATAAAATATCATCTGACCATAAAAAATTGGAACCTTGTCATTTGTAATAACATAGACAGGTATAATGATGTTACATAAGCCAGACACAGAAAGACAAGTTCCCTCAAACATTACTCAGATGTACAATATTTTTAAAAAGTTGATCTGATAGAAATAGAATTGCTATAGGATGAGAATGGTGGAGGGATGGCAGATATGTCCCATCAATAATTCCAGTTTGTTAGAGCTAGTTCTGTAGCTGTACGATATACTATACAAGGACCACATTTAACTTGGACCTTTCAAAAGGCTGTCAGGAAATACTAAAAGATTTCATCACATGGCATTGGTGATTATTTGAAGAAATAAATCTATTCAGCCTAATGTTAATATACATGTATAAAATATTATATGACCTCATTAATAAGTACAAATGTGTATGTTCCTCAAAAAAATATATATATAAGAAAAAATTTAAAAAGAAGATATTTATGGTAAACTAATTTAGGTGGCAAATTAAATATTTCCCAATCATCTTCTCTATTAGTAATTTCCATCCACCACCTATGACATATGCACTGCCAATGAGAAAATTAAAATGTAGAGATTGTTTTGTTTTGGTTACTGTTCTGGTTGCTGTGATGAAATGCCTGAGAAAAGCAAATTAAAAAAGGATGAATTGATTTGGGCGTATAGTTTCATTGGGTAGTCCACCATAGTGGGAGATCACTGCACCAGGAGCCTGAGGCAGCTGGCAGGTTGCTTCCAAAGACAGAAAGCAGAGAGAGAGAGAGAGAGAGAGAGAGAGAGAGAGAGAGAGAGAGAGAGAGAGAGAGAGAGAGAGAGAGAGAGAGAGAGAGAAGTACTGGTATTCAGCTTACTTTCTCATTTAGGGTGGGTTTTCTCACTTCAGTTAAGCTGGACTGGAAACTCTTTCAAACAAATGTCTTCTAGGCAATTCCAAATCAAGTTGACAATGAAGATTAACCATCAGAGAGATGCCAAATGGTTCAAGGTCACTAAGTTTGTGAGGAGAAAAGCATGATTGACAACCTAGAAATCTGCCTACAGACTGCAGAGCTCATACAGGTGTCCAGTGAAGCAGTAAGGGAGATCGACACAGAACAGGGGACATCACACTTTCATCCTGAATGACAATGGCAGATGGGAGGAACTGAGAGTCTCTAGCACTAGAACAAAGGCTGATAGATTAGACGTCCTGAGGGTCTTATGCTGTCTGCACTCCTGCATGGAAAAGAATTCTTCCACCCCTACCCCCACCCCACTCACATACTCTTGTAAGACCCCAGGGATTCCCTATGTACATCAGCTGTTCTATGGATGTAACTCAAGAGCCTTAGAGGACAGGGAGGATCTAGCAGCCTTCTAGAGTTTCTGATCTGCAAGTTCTTGATGTACCTACCTCATGCATCCCAGGTCCAGTTTTGGTGTGAGTCCTCAAATTCTACCCTTCAGTTTAATTGTGCAGAAAGAGAGACTGCTGTACCTCAGGGTAGTCTAAAACAGAGGGTGCATAGGGCTTTGGAAGAACTTGCTTTCACCAAGCCTTTGACCAGGAATCTCACCCTATAGGCCTGAGCTAAAGCCCTGAAAGTTACAGTAACAAACAACCATTGGAGACTCTTCTGTGGATTTCTAGAGAGCACTGGTAACAAAACACTGCTTTAGACTTCTCCCAAGGGTATAATCTCAACCTTGAAGATTTGTTTCCCTAAAACCTTCTTTGGTCATCCTTCTTCAACTGTACCACTGTGTTACAATACTTTGTTATCTCTGGGACTTCTTTTTTGCATCTATTCTATGACTAAGATATAGGGACAGGATAAAATGTGGGGATGGGAGATACATGCACACACACACAAACACAAAAGACAATTTGCCAAGAACTTGTGCTGTAACTCAGCTCCTGGATCCAGCTACTGCTGTGACCCATGACCACTACAGGTAGCACTATGTGAACCTATTCAGTGCTGTCTGGCGTTTAATCTACTGAGGAAGTGAAAGAGATGCAAGTAATGAGTCTTCATGGGCACACCCTGGTGAATGTACAAATATACCCATTTTCCTGTTCCAGGTAGGAAGCTGAGTCAGGACCCCAGCCTGCCTTCCCCTCTGCATTCTGGTTGCTGTTATTAGCAAGCCAAATAATTCCAAGCCAAATGCCTTTGTTTTATTGCTCAGGGTGCTACGCCCGAGAGAGCCATACACAAATAGCTGATGATAGACATCCCTACTGGCTGCTCATATAGCAAGTAAAGAGAGTAACAGAAATTCTGTCCCGTCATCATCTCTGGGTTTCCAGGATCAGCAGCTGATTGACAGAAAAGGCAGCACAGAAGCCAATTTTAAAGAGTCTCTCAGCTGGCATTTTTCATGCCAGAGGCAAAGGGGAAAAAAGAAGTATGTGAGTGGAGGCGCGGGCCTTGTAGCCCTGTAGCTGTCGACCGCAGATGAGAACTGGGAATCCAGCACGGTTCTCTTTACAAGTGTGAAACAGCAAGCGGCTCTTCGTGCCTCTTTCCACCTCAAAGAAAGCTTTGCAAAGTCTTGATTTCCCTTCTTTGTGCTTTAATATTGGCCCTCAAACTGCTTGAATTCACCTTGAAACCTCCCAGCTTTGGCTTCCTGATACAAAACATTCCTTTAGCAGCAGAAACATGATTGATAGCTGGCTCTTGGGCCCAGAGCATTCCCTGCCAGGTTTGGAGATTCTCAGCCTTATACCCAGTCAGAAATCGATGCTTTCTAGCTAGAGGCTAGATAACACTTTGGGGACCATCTCCTAAAGCCTGAACCCTGAACCCAACAGTTCCCTGGGTACTGGAGCCCTGATTTTAAGTTTCTGATTTTTTCCACATATGCTAATTTGGCAGATGAGGAAACTCAGCTCCCAGAAATTTATTTCATGAAAATAACACAGGAAGTGAGTGACTCGGACTGAACGTAAGTTCTGACCTGTTCAATGGGAGCATCCATGTCTTCGCCAAGAACCTGATGAAGGAGCAACTATGTAGACACGTGTTGGCAGACTATGTGGCTACCAGCCAAATCTAGCTCCCTATGAATGGAGGAGGGGTGAATCAACTTCTAAGGCAGCACTGCCATCTGTTCATCCTTTACACTTGCCTGTTAGTGTTTTCCTCCACGGCAGCAGAGACATGAACACAGAGATGCTATGACTTACAGAACCCAAATTACTTGCCAAGGGCCTTTAAAGGGACAATTTTGCTGAAGGTTAGCACAAAGCATTGATTTTAGAGTCAGTCTGACTTTAAAGTCACTTTCCCTTATGTCTTTATTTTTTCCCATGTGGGACCCCTAGGAAGACTGACCTCAGCTAAGCTCTGGGCAAGAGTAAATGAAATACTGTGTTTAAGACAGGCAGAATAGCGCACACCTGTGATCCCATCACTTGAGAGGTAAAGGCCTAAAGCCAGTCTGAGTCATAGAATACAATTCTACATCAAAGCAAAGGGACGTGGAAGAGAAGGGAGAAGAAGGAAGGGGAAGGAAAGATGAAAGACAGGAAGATTCATTCATATAGCTGGATGGTTTTCCTCAGAAGTTCAGGTCAGGCACCCCTTCTTGAGCATCTCAAAGCATCAGGAGCTTCTACTAATCTCATTATAGAGCAAGGATCAGAAGGGACAAGGACCCAGGGAAGATGTGGAATTATCTCAGTGCAGTCCTGAGGTTCTGGTGACTTGTCCCATGAAGGCAACCTCATTCCACAAGCCTTGTGTCCATGAGCTCAGTAAGCATTTGAACTGACTAACTAGTTCCTGAACTTGTTCATCCAATGTCAAAGTCAACCCACTTTGTTCCCCTAGTAAGGTCTTCTTGGGCTGTTCAACTCAATTCCAAGTCAGAATGTCAGAACTTTACATAAAAATAAAATAGATAAGATGTAAAGTCTCCTTGGTCATTTGCTGAAGACCTACTCATTGACTACTAAGAATTTTATTAACTGTTAGACCCCTGGAACATCTACCTTTTCCATAGCTTTCCTTATGGGTGGTTACAAAGGACATATAGATCTAGTGTCCCTGCCAGCCAGCACTGAGGAGGGTGAATATAACACTCAGCTGAAGCCAAACTTTTACTGAGTGACTATTCTATGCTGTCCATGTGGTAAGATCTTTGGGGGACCCAGGACCACCTCTTCATCTAATTAAATTGTAACTGTGCATTCCAGTACTGTGCCCTGTCTCTGCTTCTTTCTCTTCTTGTTCCTCTACGGACAGCACAGACCAGAACACAGATGTTTCTAGCCTGATGTTAGTCAGTAGCAGCTTCTCAGTAATCCCCAGGACCTAAGCTTGCTTTTACAACTTTCCTACATGTTATTTTGGAAATGAAAACGTCCTCCCGAGGATCATGTGTAAAACAATTGGTCCCCAGTTTTTAGCATTATTTTGTGAGGTGACAGAAATTTAAGAAGGGTGATCCTTGCTGTAGGAAGCATGTAACTGTGATCACACCTCAAACGCTATGTCTGGTACTTGATTCCATTCTGTCATTGCTTCTTGTCCACAATTAGGTGAACAGCTTCAGACATGGCTATGATTCTCTCCCTCATTTGGAATAGAATCAGTGGAGCCAAAATTAATGGAGTGGGACCTTTGAAATCATGAGCAAAGATGTCCTTTCTCAATTTAACTTGCGTGTACTTTGTCATGTTGTTGAAAAATCTGGCCAACTGGACACCTGATCCAAATTCTCACTATAATGTGTCAGCCAGAGCTCCTCCATTGTCTACCTCAGACTTTTAGATGTTTTCCTATTGAACATGGGCTAAAAGCCAAATCCCTGCAGAGTGCAAACTTTCTAGGACCTACTCCAAGCTTCTCCTGCCCCATCTCATTTTCCTTTTGGTTTCTACTATAAAATACAATGGACTCTTTCCTGTCTTACACCTGTTCTTACATTTCCATGCCTTTCTGTCTGGGATGCTCTTTCCCTAACCCTTATCTCGTGAATTTTGATAGTGTTGAGATCTCAGTAAACATGACATCTTTAGGAGCACTTTGCTCACAGTGAGCAGAGCACCTCCTGTACATCCTCTCTTTGGTCCTTGACTACACTCACAGCATCTCATCTTTATTTTCTCACTGCATCTCTCAGATGAGTTTCCAAGCATATGAGTAGGAGTTCTTATCTGTTCTCTATACTTTGCTAATGAGGAACACTGGCCACACTGAGTAAGGATACAAATTAACTCACATTCTTAGAGGGGTACAGTATCCTTTTCCACAGTTCTATACCTGCTGTCATGCGCAAAGTGGGTTGTAGACTTCCAGTACTAGACCTTACTGGAAAAGTCCTCCAAGTAATAAGTATTGCCATGCATTTCCCCCAAGACAGTTGCCTTAACATTCGTTGGTATTGCAATAAAATGGACGAGTCCCAGTAGAGGCAGGACACTGTGTCTCCCATTCCTTACTGGCAAATCCTCAGATATCCCTGGTGTAACTGGAGCACCAAAGAAAGAGGCTGATGCAGAGAGAGAGTGGGGATATAAAAAGTCATGGTATTTGTAGGAAAGGTGGTTGTAAAATCTGTTTGCGTCATTATCCAAAGGAACACCCAAGATCTGTTTCAAGGATGTCCCCTAGTTTCCATTGGTGACCCCTGCTGAATGGAATCCTTTCTGCACAATGTCAGTTGCAGAAGAGGATTCTCTTTATTTGCCTGCTCCAGCTATACTATCCAGCCCTGGGAAGCGCTGGGCCCTCCAGACCCAGAAGTCACACCTTAACTTTGATTAGAACTATGTTGCTGAATGCTGTGCTTATTGTCCAGATGGAAGGCTAAAATTCTAGCCCTGTCATGATGGTTAATAGTGACTGTGAACAGGACCGATTCTAGAATTAGCTAGGAGACAAATCTCTGTGATGGAGGTTCTAGATTCAGTTGATTGAGGAGAGAGGATCCACCCTGAATGTGGGCAGTGGCACTTCATGGGCTGGGGTCTTGGACTGAATGAAAAGGAGAAGGTGAGCTGAGCACGACTATCCTTTGCTCTCTGCTCCCTGACTGTGAGTGCAATGTGGCCATCTGCCTCAGTGACCACTGCTCAGTCACCCCTGTCCTGATGGCTCATACTCTCAAACTGGGAGCCAAAAATCATTCCTCCCTTTCTAAGCTTCTTCTGTTAGGTATTTTTTCACAGCAGTCAGAAACTTAAGTTCCTGCCACCCAAATTCTCATAAATATGATCCATTGATCCATTTTGAATAAAGCACAAGTGTTTAGCTCTGCTATAGTGAAACTTCAATTGGTAGAGTAATTGTACAAGCATTATGGGCTCTCATTCGGCAGCACTCATGTGAAATCTGGCATGACAGTGCTGGGGGCAACTACACAGAGATGGGCAGATCCCTAAAGCTCATTGACCAGCCAGTCTAGCAGAATATGTGAACTCTGGGTTCAATAGCAGATCTGTTTCAAAGACTAATGTTCAGAGCAATAGAGAAAAGCACCCAGTATTAACCTTTAACCTTTACATGCACAAACAAAAGCACATGTGCACATATACCATATAGACAAGCATATGGTACATGTATACATACACACACACACACACACACCCACAAACGCACCAGTCTGCAACCTCCCACAATTTCCCTGTGTGCAAGTGGTTATTATCAAGTCTCCTTAAATGTCTCCTGCTTTCTCTTAATGAATGGCAGAGGTGCAGGATGGCCTATCTAGAAAGGGAAGAATATTTAGCTCCCATATAATTTATTGCACCAGTTCTTAATGAGTTGGTTTCTATGACAGTTGAGTAAAGTTTGACAGTAGTCAGAGTTCTGAGTTCTATACACATTTCCACATGATGCATTTTCCAGAAATGAGTCTGTGTTGTATTCTGTGATCTTGCAGTGACTATTTGTTTTAAGGCTGCTTTCCTCTACGTTGTAAATAAATACACAAAACCCATTTGTGAGTGTTAGGAGGGAATAACAGACAATGAGCCAGTGGTTTCTCTGTAGAGCGATACTCACCAAACAAAGGCAAGAAAAAAAATCCTCTGCTTACTTGGAGATCTAACTCGAGCATTCTGAGCCACCTCATTGGCAAGATGGTAAGATTATACTTTCAAAAATTTCTCATCTACCCTATAATAACAAGTGTTTTAAGGATCCCTTGCCTTCCAGGCAGTGAATAGATGCTCTGGGGGTAGTTAGTCTCTGTATATGATGAGTAAACCTGGTTCAGGGTTGGATATATTCATTTAAAGTTGTATGTACTGATCACTAAGAACTTGTCAAAACTGTTGCACCATAGTGCTTGGTGTTATTGAACACTGTGTTTGCAAGTAAAACTATTAAACATAGATGTTTAACTAACTGTTAACTGATCGGGTAGATATATTAACAGTCTACTGGAAATGCTTTGCATGGTAATGCATTTTAGATTTCCTTTTATCAGTTTTCCATGCAATTGGAATGTCCACCCACTTCTTCTCACTTCTGTTCTTAACCATATTCCTCCACCTAAAGACCGTATAAGTTGGATGAAAGCTTTGGGGTACATGTGGATTGGTTCAAGGGCGTATGTGTGTGAAGGCATTCTGGTATTCCTCAGACACTGTCCTTCCTACCTTGTTATAGACAGGATCCTTCACTGGGATATGGTACTCACTGATTCTGCTTGACTGGTAAGATAGCCCTGGGTATCTTCTACTTCTGCATCTACAGTGCTAGGGATTATAAATTCATACAACTAGGCCTGCTTTATATGTGAGTGCTGAGGAGTCAAAAGGGGTTCTTATGCTTTGAAGCACTTTACAGACGGAGGCAGCCCTCCTTGGGGTTCTTATACAGTCTGGCCTTCTGAGTTTGGAAGAAAAGATATATCCTCTCAGACAGTCCACTTATACAAAACCTGTGTGACCTGCCACAATTATCCAGTTTGTAAGAGATACAACTCCTTTTGTGATGGTTTGCAAAGTCCTTAATCTTAAGTTGTATACATCTCTGAGCACGAGAGAGTGAAAGAGAGAGGAGGGCAGAGTCACCAACTAGACCAACCCTCCAAAAGACTTACTTATGTCATATGTTAGGCTCCTGTGTGTCAGTTAATGGAATTCTCAACACAGGTTAACTGTTTGATAAATAAAGATGGATCTGATAACATCTCCAGGTATTAGGGAAACAGACAACTGATTGTTCCTGTTCCTGGGATAGCTTAATCTAACACACACACACATGCACACATGCATGCAGTTGATGTCATGTAGGGGAGAGTCGGATTTTTCTCTTTTTTAGTGAAATTGCTTAATATGTCTTTGTCAACTGTGATGCCCAATGGACACAAGTGAAATGTGTTAACTGCTCACCATAGTACATAAGGTGCTCTCTTGTCAACAAAACTGTCATAGCAATCTAACAGTCAATGCTACGCCTGCAGGGCTATGGACCCTGGAGGCCACCAGTCTTCACTCTGCAGGCAGAACAAGACTATAGAAAGAGCACTGTGGGACTGCTCCCTCCCAGGCTTGGTGTGAATTCCAGTTTATTTCAGACCACGAACTCAATCACTGCTCCATCTTCCCCTTTGGCACACCAGGAGCAAAGCTGAGGGGTGAAATTAGGCTCAAATTATGAACTTTTTACTTTCTTTGGGGGAAGCACTAACCTAAGTCTCAGTTACGCCTTTATAAGGCTAAATAATAGAAATGGCTTGGTGTTACGTTGATGAATTGAGATGAATCATGTGTTTCATTTATTCTTAGCAGATAGCCTGTGATATTTTTACTTCTTATACTGTAACAAATCACTACAAATTTGGTGATTTGAAACTACATGAATTTATTCTCTCTTACCTCTCCAGTGCAGAAGACCAAAATCAGTTTCACTGGGCTAAAGTCAAGGTGTGAGTAGACCAGCACTCCTTCTAAATAGTGCAAGTGAACTTGCATTTCCTAGTCTTTTTCACCCTTTCAAAGTAACCTACACCATTAGATTCTGACCCCTTTCTCCATCTTCAAGTGTATCCCTCCAACCTCTACAAGATTACCCAGTTTTCTTCTTGCACACCTGCTCTACCTGCCTCTTTCTCATGACCACTGCATGATTCCCACCAATTCGACTTCAAATATTCAATGAGTTACAAGTCATAGTCACCCTTGCCCTACACAGCAGCGGCACACTGACAGCTCCAAAGATTAGAAGTGGTTTATATCTTAGTAACCATTACTTAGCTTGTCACAGGCATACACATGTGTTTTAGTGTTATGCGTATTCTTTCTGTCCCTTTTCTTTCATTTAAGTATAATGTATACAAAAGAAAGGAACACCTTTTAATTTTATAGTGTGATTACACCTATGAACTCCCCTGAGGACTCCGAGTCCCACCTCCTTGAGCCCGCTCACACACTTCCCATCATGCTCAGCTTTACCTTTAGATCATCATTGCCCTGTATTTACCCTTGTAGACTACTTTAACCTGTGCTTA
This sequence comes from Tokudaia tokunoshimensis, assembly GCA_036184795.1. NCBI lineage: Eukaryota > Metazoa > Chordata > Mammalia > Rodentia > Muridae > Tokudaia > Tokudaia tokunoshimensis. The sequence goes on along the minus strand of BTHU01000011.1, from coordinate 103,965,419 downwards.
GAGTCAGTATAAAATAAAATAAGCTTACTAGCTTTAGGTATCAACTCGATTGACTTGCTTTATCACCCAGAGAACTGATAAAGCATCAGAGTTATCTATGTCTGAAAGGGTATTTTCAAAAGAAACTAGGCCTGATTCTCTAGACTGAGTCAGGGACCATGTGGCTTCATTTTTTGTGGGTACTATCCAGGCAACAGGGGACCAGATAGGACAAGAAGAGAGACCTGGAACACTCCCTTTCTTGGACATCAGAAATTTAGCCTCTCCTAACTTTGGATTAGGGATCTAAATACCAATGCCCCGCCCCCACCCCTGGGTTCTAGGTTCTTAGACTTGGAATGTTCCCCACTGTTTTTCTTGGTTATGAGGCTTGGCTTGCAAATGCGCTACAATGCTGACATCCAACTGTCTTCAGATTGTTGACAGCCTGTCACAGAACTTCTCAGTTTCTATGAGTACACAAGCCAATTTGTCAAATGTGTTTCCTCTTATATCTGTGTCTATATCTATGATGACTGTATCTATAGCTGTATCTCATCTATTGATTCTGTCTTCTGGGGGAGGCTTACTAACACAGAATTCACACAGAAACTTTGTTTCTAGTTTCTTCCACTCAATATAACCACTGTGATGTGTTCTCTTTTTGTTTGTTTTTGTTGTTTGATATCATACTTATTTGTGTGTATGACTGTGGGGAAGGGGGAGTTGTAGGAGGATAGCAGTAGAAATGGGTACATAGATGCATATGTTTAGGTAAGCGTACATGTACTCTGTGCACATGATATAGAGATCAGAGACCAACGTTGAGTGTCATACCTCAGGGGCTGTCCTCCTTGTTTTTTAAGGCAGGGTCTCTCGCTGGCATAGAATTTACAAAGTAAGCTTGAAGGATGGCCAGCAAGTCACCTCCCCCTTACCCTGGGATTACAAACATGTGTTAACATGTCCAGCTCTTTTACACAGGCTCTAACGTTCAGACTTAGGTTGATATGCTTGAGCAGCAGAACTTTGCTAACTGAGCTCTCTCCCTAGGACTCCATGTTTATTTTTAATCTATCCTATCTTTACAATCAGTCTTCATTCATTAACATGTTTCTATTTGAAGGATCCTCTCAAATGCCACCCTTTAAAATATTCCTGGTTGTAATATATCCTCTCAGTCAAAAATGCTACCCATGACTGCTTCCTACAGGATTTGTCTCTGACCACTGGGATCTATTCCTGACATTCTAGTCATGAGTCAGCAGCCTCTTCCATGCACTGGTGCCTGCTATTTATGGATAAGACTATTGTGCCTTGGTTATCTTTGTATTATCATTGTCCCTAGAGATGAAGCTAATGAATATACCTGATGTCTCCTATGCTCTTCTCATAGTTGCATTGTGGTTGCTTATTAATTGAAATCCACAGGCAAAGAATGGAATGCTTTTTTGTGGTTACCATGAGACCCACACAAGGAGGCAGCCATGAGAATTTCTGCATAGTTCTTTTCTTGACACAGATAAGAAAGAAACGAAACAATAAGAAGTTTGGCATGGAAAAGGCTGGACCTAGAAATTTTGACTTTTGTCTAGTGAGGTTTGGATTTGTCTTTGTGGTAACTCATATGTTAGAAACATGGTGGCCCCACCCACACCTCAACAGTGCTAAGAAGTGAAACATTCAGAAGGGGACTGAACTGATCTACTCATGGATTAACAATGTATTAATTACTTGTCTCGTTGCTGTGATAAGACACCCTGACAAAAGTAACTTCAGGGAGAAAGTGTTTATTTTGGACTCACGTTCAGGGTCTATCTTAGAGAGAGCATCATAACAGTAGGATCTTAAGGTCATGTTATACCAAAGGATAAGAAGCAAACATTGATGAGTAGAGATACTCAACTTGCTTTCCTCTTTTTATTCAGTCCAGGACTTTAGCCACTGAGATGGTGTTACCCAAGGCTAAGGAGATACTTCCCACCTCACTTAACATAATCTACATAGTCCCTCAAAAGCACGCCCAGAGGCACATCTCCTATAAGGTTGACTTTCAATATTAACCAGCAAAAAATGGATTGACAACTTATTAAGAGAGTGTCCTTGTTATAAAACCCAGCTCTTTGTGGTGAGTTTGCCCTCTCTTGCCTCTGAAGCCCCATGGCATGATAGATACAGTAAGAGAGCACTTATCAGCTACTGAACAGATATTGACACTGTCCCCTTGGTGGAAAGATGAGCTAAATAAACTTTGCAAATTACCTAGTCATATGTGCTTTGTTATGGCAAGGAAAACTGGACTAAGATATATTATATGGATCTGCCCTTTTGTGGAAATATAAGCCTCATTTTCTGCTCACTTTCCATTCATGGGTTTTATGGTAGGACTAATGCTTTTTCAATCCCCACAATTCCAAGGAATACTTGACATCACCCAGTTTACTAATTGAACTACATTTGCCTGCTATTGTAATTAGTTCAGAATGGACCCATAACTTGGGTGACCCCTAAAATTAAATTCTAAAATCTGAGTTTGGATTCTCGAGAAGCATGCTGTCTCTAAGAATAACCTGGCCCAGAGGTTCCTAGCATTAAGAAACTGTAATGCAAGGACCTTCCTTGACCATTGTAGAGAGAATCAAAGTATATGGATGGTGTGTGTGTGTCTGTGTGTGTGTGTGTGTGTGTGTGTGTGTGTGTGAGAGAGAGAGAGAGAGAGAGAGAGAGAGAGAGAGAGAGAGAGAGAGAGAGAGAAACCTAATTATTGGAATGTTCGGCTCCTCCTAGATTCAGCCAAGTTCAGAGTAAGATCCATTTTGATAGTTGGTAGTTGCATGAACAGACACCTTCCCATTTCTGTTGAAGATAGTTTTCATCCCATTTATGTCATTGTGATTGCAAGTAGCATCTGAGAGATACATTCCCTTGGTTTTCTGTGCTCTAACATTATTATTTCTCCACTATGTTGAAGCCAGACAAGGAATGGAGAACAAGCAACCTTGGTCCACCACCTCTCACTGCTGATACTTGTATTTGTAAGTAAAACAGTAAATCTCTTTAAAAGACATGATGAATTTTGGCCAGAACCACCATGCTACCCAGAGCAGAAAATCCCTGAGCATCAGTTGAAGGCTGATGACATGTGTGAAACAGCAGTTGAATCAAGATGCTGAAGCTTCACCTCACTGGAGCATTGCTTTTGCTATGGCCTAGGATAAGCCTATGTCAGCAGAAGCCTGTGCAGCGACAGAGAAATCAAGAACAAAGTAGAGAACAAGATATTTCCCCATTTTCCACAAGATGAAGTTTAATTCTTTGATAATTTCCATACAGTTTTGGAGCCTGGAAAGCCAGTAGGATGCTACAAAATTCTATGTATCAGTTGGAAATAACAAAACACTGTAGGAAGACTAATGACTCCCAAAGATTATAATATTATTTTTAAAATATTTTTATTTATGTGTATGTCAGTGTGAATATAGGCCACATATGTTCAGGTGCCTGTGGGGTCAGAAAAGGGTTCCTTGGTGGTTGTGAACTACCCAACATGATGCTAATAACAAAACTTAAGTAATCTGAAAAGCTTTGGTCCTCTGGTATGGGGCACTGGACAGTGCCAGGATACCTGGTAAGGTTGAGCTGGGTTGGAAACCCTGGAACCCAAAGGAACTTGGAGCTTGGCCTTCTCCTAGGCCCCTGTCACATAGCCACATCATTACCCCTGCCCCCATAGAGAAGATTATGACTATCAGTAACTTAGAGGCAGTGCCCCAAGCCCCTCCAACAGATGAAGCATCCCTAACATCTCAAACCAAGCCAATAGGAAGCATCTGCTGACAGATCCCAACCCACTCCAAAACTGTATATAAGATCCTATCCAGAAGGAATAAAGGTGTGTGAGAATTACTCCACTGACTGAAAGCATCTGTTGGATAAGAGTTTATCTGTTGGATAAGCTCTCCTGAAGCTTTCAAGGCTAGAAGCAGCCCTGCATCTCTCCTTCATAGCCTAGCCCTCTGCCTGCTGGGCTCTGTGCAGCATAGCAGTTAGGAGCCATTGTGGCAACCTGGAGAGCAACAGTACCAGAGCAGCAGTAGCAATTGTATTTCCCCATCCCTTCTTGCACCCTTTCCCCTTTACTGGAACATTCCCACTAGGCCAGGCCAGAGATTTCTGTGGATAGCCTCGGTCCTGTGCAGAGATCAGCATTTGGAGGAACAGCAAGTCTCTTAACTACCGATACTCACATTCTAGCCTCCATTATGTGGCAGAGGAGAATAGAGTCACAGAAGAAACAGAAGGGTGCTAATCAGCAATGTTACAAAAGTCTGGACCCCCAAAGTAACTGCAAGATTCATTAGGAGTGGAGACCAGAGAGGAGGTCATATAGGCGACATGTAAGAAGAACCAGACTCCTTATTGCTCATTTGGAATGTGAGTAAGGAGATCATGAGTCAAGTGATGCAAGTGGCCTCTAGGGCCTTTATAGGAAGTCACAGCATGGACCAGGAACTGGGTGACTTAAACATGAAAATTTACCTTGTCATATTCTGGAACTGTGCATCAAGATCAGAGTGTCATTAAGATCAGCTTTATCTGGAGTCTCTCTTTCTGCCTTTTATTCAGTAGCCTTTCTGTTCTATCCTTCTGGGTCTTCCCTCTATAGGACTAGCACATTCCTGGTGACTCTGAGTCTAAGTCTCTTGTTTCGGTAAGGACAGGAGTCAGATTGGATCAGAGGCCCATAACATAAAGTGTTCTTTTTAACTTAATGCCTCTTTAAAGATTATATCTCCAAATATGGAAAGTCTGAAATTCTGAGGTGTACATATGAATTAAGCAGAATTCAAGCTAGCTTGTAACAACTCTGGGAGGGGACACTATTCTTGATTGTAGCTCAATAAGAACTATGGCAGATTCTTACCTATAGATCCATGAGACAATAAATGTGTACTGTTGTAAGCCACTAAGTTTACAGTAGTCCAGGCATTTCAAGTAAAGCCTTCTGATTTATTAATTCATATTTCTCCCTCATTAGCCTTAGGGAAAATGATCATCATTACTCCCAGAGGCATGAAGGATACTCAATATTTACTTATAACCATGTGGCTAAAATCAGTAAAATGTGAACTTTAATTCAAGCAGCCTGATTCCAAAGTACTTGTACCATACCACTCCCCTACTCATTTCAACACATGAAGGATTTGGGAAGTTTTGTTACTTCTCAAGCAGGACAAGAAAACATAGTACCAAGAGTCACACTTTGCAAGTGAAGAAAACAAAATGAGGGCATATAGGCATGAACTAGCTCTGGAGGGCTCCTTTAGGATTTCTAGGTCCTTTCTGGACCAAGGAATTAAACCAGAAACAGGTGACTAGAAGTAGGAACAGAAATCATTAAAGGAGAAAGGAAATGGGCCACAGGAGGAGAAAGGTTAGCATGGAAATGGAATCAATGTGTGATCTCCTTTGTGTAGTACCTGCCTTCTCCACAATGTCTACATCCCAGGATCTCATCATGCTTGTTCTGTCCCTCACATGTAGCCTTCATGGGGAAAAGTTTCCAGACATTCTACCAACTGGTTCCCCCTTGCATAGGACATTCTGTTCCTCTCTCTCCATCCTACTTTCCTATCACAGGAATGAAGATCCTCCTGAGGCCTAGATCAAGTTATCAGAGACTCCGGTTCCCAGCACACAGCCACATTTCCTCACCAAATCACTAGCTATCCATATCTCTATCCTTATCTTCCAGTAGCTTCTCATTATATTAGCACACAAGAAAGAGACTAATATCCTGCCACAAAGTCAACAAATCTCAACACTTGTTCTCAGTTCTTCAGACATTCTCAGGTCCTCTCTGTTACCTTTTGTGGTGCTATCTCCTTATTATCTAGCTATGGCAATGGCTGTTTTATCTTCTAAGAGAGGTCTCAGGAGAAAGTAACCATCTGACATTTTAATCTTGGTACTATAAGTTGAATGCTTAATGTCTATCTTACATTCTTTGGTATGGTTTAGGGTCAGGCTATGCAGCATGTCACCTCTTAGAACATGAGCCTTAAAGAAGCTTTAGAAACTGAAATTTTAGACTTTGAAATTTTGATCTGACAAATCTGAGTGCAAATTAGCTTCATTTCTATTGATTCAACTACAAAAGTCAATAATGGCGGAGAGACCTGGGCACAGATGGGGATTGGACCACTACAGGTACATCCTGCTGACTTTCTGGGACATATCATAAAGGCTGTTGTATTTTATGGCTTCTCTGAAACACCCTAGAAGCCAGCTTTTGTTTTTCTACCCAAATCATTCCTGTCTTCTCTATTCGTGGGTAGGGCTGGTTACAGTGTACAAAGAATTGGAAGCCGAAGCTCTAGTGTTAATTCCCTCACACATAACTACACACTGGAAAGCCACAAACACACTAGCTAATTGCACAGTCTAACTGTAAAGCTTTCCCTTGTTCATCCTCAACCTCTCCATACCTCTCATGTGCCTGGGGAAACGGCCTTACTTTTTCATTTGAGAACTCCATCAGGTCATAGAACTTGCTCCTCATTGCATGGCAACACCGTGGCTTCCTTTTCCTCTCTTGGGATTCTCTAGAGTACTTATTGGTCGATCAGTCTGATGACAACCTTGATTGCCAGTTTGGTGAGATTTGGAAAACAAATCTCTTGGCAGGTGTTTGAGGGATTGTATAAGTTAGGTAAACTAAGTGGGAAGACCCACCCTAAATACAAGTGGGACCATTCTAGGGACTGGATCCTAGACTGAATAAGAAGGAAGAACCAAGCTGAGCACCAGCACTCATCTCTTCCTTATTGTGGATGTGAACCACATCCTTCTCCTGGGGCCATGCCTCAAGTTTACCCTCATTAAAGTTTCATTTGTCACAGCAGAGACAAGTAACTAATGTAATCATATATTGAGTGTGACTATCCCAAAAAGGTCAGTTATCTTTATCCAAACACAACAAACCTCTTATGAGAATTGTTTTTGCTGAAGTTTAAAGGTTGCTATTTTGGAGCTTTAAACACGGATGCAAAAACTGTCATGTTTGATTCGCTTTACATTAACATCCTTGGGTGTCCATGGCCTACTTAAAATGACTATGGCAACGAATTAGAGCATCCATGACACTGCTAAAAGCCAAATTTCATTAAAGCTAAATGAGACCACACTCTCAGCAAGCTAATAGAATTTCATGTTTGCCATTTTAAATGGAGATGTTAGCTGCAACAGATTAAAGAACACATAAGGCGAAAAAGTGGGTGGTTATCTGTGATAAAATCATGTTCAAATATAACAAGCTAACTAACTTTAAACAAAAGAGAGAGGGGGTATCACTAAATTTGAGGTACCAATATATTGATTTTTGTTATTGTTGATTGATTGTTTACTTTTCAAGGCTAATATTCTTTTCCTTTTTAGGTTCTCTTAGAATTTTCTTCATTTTGTCATAATATTTCCATGTCATGAGTGTGCATCTGAGTTAGGAAAGGAACCAGGAAATGATTGCAACATGAAGCAGCTCACTATATATACTCTTGGTACCTGATCCCCACCTGTGTCAATTCTACTCTTGGTGAGCTCATATCATTCACAAGAAGCTACAGAAGACAGCTTGCTAGAATAGGGGAGGGTTGTTTACTTGAGGAAATTCCTCACCTGGCACAAATCTCTTTGATTAAACAGAGAAACACATGCAGTTCTTAAAAGTTTTCTAAATCAATCACAAGATGCTTAATTGTGAAAATTCCCTTTTAGATTAATTACACTTCTCATTAGGCCAGAGACTATCAAGGCACAAGTATGTCACTGCTTGTCAAAGTTTTGGTCCATCAAATAATAGAATAATCAATTATCTCCATTCTCCGAGAATGGCATAATCAAAGTATTACAGAGGCAATTCTCTGAAAGTAGCTGAAAAATTACAGTGACTGTTGATTGGTTTTTTTTTTTTTTTTGGTTTTTTTGAGACAGGGTTTCTCTGTGTAGCCCTGGCTGTCCTGGAACTCACTCTGTAGACCAGGCTGGCCTCGAACTCAGAAATCCTCCTGCCTCTGCCTCCCAAGTGCTAAGATTAAAGGCATGCGCCACCACCGCCCGGCAACTGTTGATTGTTAACTGTGGCTAGGTATCTAATGACCCCCAGAGTTTCTCTAACAATGGACAAATTAAAATTGTTGTCGTTTCTCTCTAGGAAACAGAACAGGACTGTAGAAGACTAGTTTGACTTTCCAGATGTTTGAAGATAATTCTAAAATGTCCAAACCTATTAAAAAGCAAAACAACAAAACTTCAAGGACACTACTAACTCATGGCTGTATATTATTATGCAGTATTTGGAGCTTGATATATTTGTTTCAAAAGTTGTCAATTTTTATTCAGTTTCAAAGAAAAGGGAATGAACAATTCATTGTTTAAATGTCTATACAGCACTTAGTTTTGGAATGCCTTTATCCTGACTTTTGGGGAACTTGATAATTCGTAGTGTGGTTCATCTCTTCTGGGAACCCTGGAGGTTGGGGGTGGGGGCGGGGGCAGAGAACAGGTCCTACTCCAGCAGTCCATAGACAGGGAGTTGGAGCGTCAAGCTATTGGGTCAGGTCAGTACTACACACACTGATCCTTTAAGCCCAGCTTTTTAAATGCAATGCCTGCGCCCAAGAACGGGACAGCGCGGTGGTCGTCTGGGTGCCAGATCTGCAGGCCATCGCCTCTGCAGGGTGACCAGTGCCACGGAGAGAGTGCAGAGTGCACTCCGCCATCTTTGCTCCAGTGGCCGGGAAGTTGGGACAGCCAGGCTCTGAGACAGACAGGCATAATATCGCTTGGGTCTCGGGCGGCTTGTGTGTACGTGGCTCCCAAGAGCTGGGCAGATCTGCAGTAACCAGCGTGCTAGCTCTGCTGTGGGACTTCTGCCTGGCAGAGGGACGCCCCCTCGACCCCCCCCCACTCTAGGAGAGATCACACACCCCTGCACAGGGCAGGAGCCTACCAGCCTCCCTTTGGCGACATCTGCTCCAGGAATCCACTACACTGAGCCTTTGGATGTGCAAGGACTCCCCAATATAACATCACTTGGGGCAAGGCACATCAGGGCTCCAAAGTCACTCTGGAGCAGGGCAGGCCCCAGAAATCTGTGCCAGGGGAATCCTGGTAAACCAGGGGGGGCAGAAATAGCTTTGCAGGCTCACAGGAGGTCCAACCAACAGCCAGTGACAGCAGGACCAACTAACATCAGAGGTAACCAGATGGCAAAAGGCAAACATAGGAACGTTACTAACAGAAATCAAAGTAATATGGGACCATCTGAACCCAACTCTCCAACAGCAGCAAGTCCTGGATACTCCACCACACTCGAAAGACAAGATCTGGATTTAAAATCACTTCTCATGATGCTATTAGAGGATCACAAGAAGGACACAAATAAATCTAATAAAGAATTACAGGAGACCATGAATCAACGGTTAGAAGTCCTTACAAAGGAAACACAAAAATCGCTTAGAGAAATGCAGGAGAACATGGATCAAAAGATGGAGGCACACAAGGAGACAACACAAAAATCACTTAACGAGATGAATCAACGGGTAAATGCACTCACAAAGGAATCACAAAAATTGCATAAAGAAATGCAGAAGAATATGGATCAACAGACGGATGCCCATAAGGAGGCAACACAAAAATTGCTTAAAGAAATGAATCAATGGTTAGATGCCCTTACAAAGGAAACACAGAACTGCTTAAAGAAATGCAGGAGATGATGGATCAACAGATGGATTCCCATGAGGAAGAAACACAAAAATCGCTCAGAGAAATGCAGGAGAACGTAGGTCAACAGGCAGAAATCCTGAAAGAGGTAATGCAAAAATACCTTAAAGAAATACAGGAAAATACAAACAAACAAGTGAAGGATCTCAGCAAATCCATCCAGGAACTAAAAAAGGAAGTAGAAACAACTAAGAAATCACAAAGGGAGACAACTTTGGAGATAGAAAACCTTGGGAAGAAATCAGGAGTCATAGATGCAAACATCAACAATAGAATACAAGAGATGGAAGAAAGAATCTCAGGTGTTGAAGATTCCATAGAAAGCATCAACTCAACAGTCAAAGAAAATGCAAAATGCAAAAAACGTGTAACCCAAAACATCCAGGAAATCCAGGACACATTGAGAAGACCAAACCTAAGGATTATAGGTATAGATGAGAGTGAAGATTTGCAACTTAAAGGGCAGGTAAACATCTTCAACAAAATTATGGAGGAAAACTTCCCTAACCTAAAGAGAGAGATGCCGAATAACGTAAAAGAAGCCTACAGAACTCCAAACAGACTGGACCAGAACAGAAATACCTCCCGTCACATAATAATCAAAACACCAAATGTTCTAAACAAAGAAAGAATATTAAAAGCAGTAAGAGAAAAGGGCCAAGTAACATACAAAGGAAGACCTATCCGAATCACATCAGACTTCTCACCAGAGACTATGAAAGCCAGAAAATCCTGGGCAGATCTCATGCAGACACTAAGAGAGCACAAATGCCAGCCTAGACTACTATACCCAGCAAAACTCTCAATCACCATAGATGGAAAGACCAAGATATTCCATGATAAAACCAAATTTTCACAATATCTTTCCACAAATCCAGTCCTGCAACAGATAATAGGTGGAAATATCCAATACAGGGAGAGAAACAACACCCTGGAAAAAATGAGATAATAACCTTCTTGAATCAAACCCAAAAGTAGATAACCACTCAAACATAAAGATAGTGTCAAGAATGGCAGATGGCAATAATCACTATGCCTTAATCTCTCTTAATATCAATGGTCTCAATTCCCCAATTAAAAGACATAGACTAGCAGACTGGATACATAAAGAGGACCCAGCATTTTGCTGCATGCAGGAAACGCACCTCGGTGTCAAAGACAAACACTACCTCAGAGTAAAAGCCTGGAAAACAATTTTACAAGCAAATGGCCCCAAGAAACGAGGTGGAGTAGCCATCCTAATATCAGATAAAATTGATTTTCAACCTAAAGTCATCAAAAAAGACAGAGAAGGACACTACATACTGATCAAGGGAAAAATCCACCATCAAGAACTCTCAATTCTGAATATCTATGCTCCAAATGCAAGGGCACCCTCATTCGTAAAAGAAACTTTACTAAAACTCAAAGCACACATCGCACCGCACACAATAATAGTGGGTGACTTCAACACCCAACACCCGCTCTCTGAAATGGATCGTTCAGGAAAACAGAAACTAAACAGGGACACAGTGAATCTAATTGAAGCCTTGGACCAACTGGAACTAACAGATATATATAGAACATTTCATCCTAGAGCTAAAGAATACACCTTCTTCTCAGCACCTCATGGTACCTTCTCCAAATTGACCATATAACTGGTCACAAATCAGACCTCAACAGATATAATAAGATCGAACTAATCCCATGCCTCCTATCAGATCACTATGGAATAAGGGTGGTCTTCAATGGCAACAAAAACAAAAGAAAACCCACTTACACATGGAGGCTGAACAATGCTCTACTCAATGATAACTTGGTCAAGGTGGAAATAAAGAAAGAAATCAAAGACTTTTTGAAAGTTAATGAAAATGAAGGCACAACATACCCCAATTTATGGGACACAATGAAAGCAGTGCTAAGAGGAAAATTCATAGCCCTGAGTGCCGCCAAAAAGAAACGGGTGACAGCATACACTAACAGCTTAATGGCACACCTGAAAGCCCTGGAACAAAAAGAAGCAAATACACCAAAGAGGAGTAGAAGGCAGGAAATCATCAAACTCAGGGCCGAAATCAATCAAGTAGAAACAGATAAAACCATACAAAGAATCAACAAAACAAGGAGTTGGTTCTTTGAGAAAATCAACAAGATAGATAAACCCTTAGCCAGACTAACCAGAGGTCACAGAGATAGTATCCAAATTAATAAAATCAGAAACGAAAAGGGAGAGATAACAACAGAAACTGAGGAAATTCAAAAAATCATCAGATCCTACTACAAAAACCTGTATTCAACACAACTAGAAAATCTTGAGGAAATGGACAATTTCCTTGACAGATACCAAATACCAAAATTAAATCAGGATCAAATAGACCATCTAAACCGTCCTATAACCCCTGAAGAAATAGAAGTTGTCATTGGAAATCTTCCAACCAAAAAAAAGCACAGGTCCAGATGGTTTTAGTGCAGAATTCTATCAGACCTTCAAAGAAGACCTAACACCAATACTCTTCAAACTCTTCCACAAAATAGAAACAGAAGGAAAAGTACCCAACTCGTTCTATGAAGCCACAATTACACTAATACCAAAAGCACACAAAGATCCGACAAAAAAAGAGAATCTCAGGCCAATCTCTCTTATGAATATCGATGCAAAAATACTCAATAAAATTCTTGCCTACCGAATCCAAGAACACATCAAAACGATCATTCACTACGATCAAGTAGGCTTCATCCCAGGGATGCAGGGATGGTTCAATATAAGGACATCCATCAACGTAATCCACTATATAAACAATCTCAAAGAAAAAAACCACATGGTCATCTCATTAGATGCTGAGAAAGCATTTGACAAAATTCAGCATCCTTTCATGCTAAAGGTCTTGGAAAGATCAGGAATTCAAGGCCCATATCTAAACATAGTAAAAGCAATTTACAGCAAACCGGTAGCCAGCATCAATCTAAATGGAGAGAAACTTGAAGCAATCCCACTAAATCAGGGACTAGACAAGGCTAAACCATCCAATGGAAAAAAGATAGCCTTTTCAACAAATGGTGCTGGCTCAACTGGAGGTCCACATGCAGAAAAATGCAAATTGACCCATTCTTATCTCCTTGCACTAAACTCAATTCCAAGTGGATCAAGGACCTCCACATAAAACCAGACACACTGAAACTAATAGAAAGGAAACTAGGGAAGAACCTTGAACATATGGGCACAGGGGAAAATTTCCTGAATAGAACTCCAATAGCTTATGCTCTAAGATCAAGAATTGACAAATGGGACCTCATAAAATTACAAAGTTTCTATAAGGCAAAATACACTGTCAAAAAGACAAAGCGGCAACCAACTAACTGGGAAATGATCTTTACCAACCCTACATCCGACAGAGGGCTAATATCCAATATATGCAAAGAACTCAAGAAGTTAGACTCCAGAGAGGCAAGTAACCCTATTAAAAAATGGGGTACAGAGCTAAACAAAGAGTTCTCACCTGAAGAATATCTAATGGCTGAGAAGCACCTAAAGAGATGTTCATCATCCTTAGTCATTAGGGAAATGCAAATCAAAACAACACTGAGATTCCATCTCACACCAGTCAGGATGGCTAAGATCAAAAACACAGGAGACAGAAGTTGTTGGCGAGGATGTGGAGAAAGAGGAACACTCCTCCACTGCTGGTGGAATTGCAAGCTGGTACAACCACTCTGGAAAGCAGTCTGGTGGTTCCTCAAAAAACTGGGCATGACACTCCTGGAGGATCTGGCTATACCACTCCTGGGCATATACCCCGAGGCTTTACCTGCATGCAATAAGGACACATGGTCCACATGTTCATAGCAGCCTTATTTATAATAGCCAGAAGCCGGAAAGAACCCAGATGTCCCTCAACAGAGGAATGGATTCAGAAGATGTGGTATATCTACACAATGGAATACTACTCTGCAATTAAAAACAATGAATTCACGAAATTCCTAGGCAAATGGTCAGAACTTGAAAATCTCATCCTTAGTGAGGTAACCCAATCACAAAATAACACACATGGTATGCAGTCACTGATAAAGGGATATTAACCTAGGATCTAGGAATACCCTAGACACAATTCGCATATCAATAGATCTCTAAGAATATGGAAGGAGAGACCCCTGGTCCTGGAAAGACTGGATGTAGGAGAATGCCAGGACAGAGAAACGAGAGGGGGTTGAATGGAGAAAAGAGGGGGGAAGGGGGCTTATTGGACTTTTGGGGAGGGATGAAACGGGAAAGGGGAAATGATTTGGAATGTAAATTAAAAAAAAACTTAGAAAATAAAAAAAAATAAATGCAATGTCAAGATGACATCTCTGTTTTAGCATCAGTTAAAGATCAAACCCCCAGTTTTTCTCCTTCATTTCCAGCAAGGGGTGCAATTATATTTTATTCATCCTTTGTAGCCTAAGGATTCAGAACACTGTGTACAATACACTTGATATCCATAACTTTTATTTTTCAGATTGATTTCTTTTGTTCCTTTGTTGCCTCTGTTTTATGGGACTTGCTTGGATCTCTTAAGACTTTCAACATTTGAGTTTTACCCCAAGTGCTGCTTTGTCCCTCTATAGTTTTCCAGATGGCCTGCCGCTTGATCAAATACATCATGCTCATTCTGTTCTTGGACACTGAGGCTGTCTCTTTTCAGACACGCCATGACTAACAGTTTGTAATAGAACTTCCGAAGACACTCATTATCACCCCTGTGTGAGATAGAAGGTATGACTCCTAATGCACTTAGCCCAAGAGAGAGGTGGGGACTTCTTGAACTCATATCATCCTTTATAAAAAAGATCTTTGTTCTGTAGCCAGAGTCAGAGGTTGGAAAGAAATGAGCAGGGGACGGGTCTCCTAACAGCCTGGCTTATGGGGATGACTGTGAAATACGCAGAAATTGATTAGCTCTGCTTAGAGAGCAGTTCCTGACAGTTTGTTCAGAGCAAGCAGGTTGGGCCCCATGGAACCTCTGCTATGGGAAAGCAATCTGCAGATTTCCTCATATGGAGGGGGTGGGCTGAATTGTCCCAGAGGATCTGCAAGAGGATGTGGGGGGGGAGGGTTATAAACTGGGAGGAATTCCTGGCTTGTAAGGATCATCACTGCCTTTTCTGTACATCTACTTTGGCAGCAATTCCTAGATACGTTACCTTCTCCTACACCATGGCCTTTCCAGGGAACCTAATTGTGGTCCCTGTGGGGTACATAACACTCCAATCCAAAGGAGTCCTCTGCTAGCTCAGTATTCCACCTACCTCATCCTGTGAGGTGCAGATGGCCCTTCTTGGTACTGTGAACCAATAGTGCCACATAGTCAGCCTAATTTGGGGGCTGGTGCTTCCAGGTGAATTGATCTTGACTAATAAAGATACAAGCAGAGAAATAAGTAAATGCTCTATGACTTTAATGGGCTGGGTACCTGCCACACAAGGGAAGGACACGTCTGGGGACTCATGTATATTCCATGTTAGTTGCTGCTCTGCTGTGACTTGTCATATAGGGCAAAAGTTCTTGTTATATCCCACTGTAGTAGCCAGGAATCAAGGTGTGGCTGTCAGAGTCTGAGCAGGAGATGGGCAGGAATGAAAGCTTTGATACTGTCACATCAGGTGAGGAGAGAGCATCCTCAAGGGCAGAAAGAAGCTCATGAGCTCAGGTGAAGATTTTGTTTCTTTTTTGGCAGCACTGAAAGAGAATGACAAGACTTAGGAACATTTGGTGTTGAGTGCACAAATGCAGAACTGCGAAAGAAATTCTAGAAGTCATGTGATTAAGAGCTAAACTGCCTTCATTTCTGGAAATGGTCTGATCTACCCTGTGTGCTTCTTCCCCCATTACCCTGCTTTTCCAAAATGGGTATGTTGTCAGGACCAATGACTAAGCTCAAATGCTGGTTCCACTGCTCTTTCACTGTAACGTTGAGATGACGTGGGGACATTCTGGAAATGGTGAAGGCCATGGGCTAGAGCCAGTCCTGAGGGAAGTGAGGATGTTTTTATTTTGAGATCAGTGTGCTAATAAAGGCTTCTCTGTTGACCCAAACCTGTGCTTCGTTGACCATCTTCCTAGGCTAAGAATAGCCATAAGCTTGGAAGACATGTCAGGAGTGGACACTGAATTCAAAGGAGTCGAACTCCTAAGCAGATTGCTTCAGTCTTACGAAACTCAGTTTCCTTTCCTGGCAAACCCGACCAACCAAGCCACAGTGACAATGTCCAATAATTAAGTAGATACACTTAATATATTCCAGAGATACTGTTAAATAGTTTATATTTTGTGATTTCAATGAATTTTCACATCAACCCATGGCACCAACACAGAGATTGACAGGAAGGGACATTCCAGCTCAAAAGTTGTACAGATGTGCAACAACAACAACAACAACACATACAAATGCATTTTGTATGGACAGTTAACAAGGCCGATTGTATTCTCAAGGTGACCCACAGCTGCCAAGAAAATTACCCAGAGAAGATAAGACATGGTCCCAGAAACTCAGCTTTGTTTTTGTTCTTCTTCTGAGATAGTCAATATCTAGCCCAGGCTAGCCTTGAACTCATGATCCTTCTGTCTTTGCCTGAGTGCTGGGTCTGCAGACACATGCCACCATGCCTAGCATTGGAGTTCAACTTCTGCTTTAACAATGTTTCAAAGCTGTTCTCATTTCGGAAGCCATTTAACATTAGTTTTCTATATTCTGTCTTACCTTGTATATCGCAGCAGAAAGCAGGTAGCAATCTGTAACTATAGATATTATAAATATCACACTCTGCTAGTGTTGGGCCAGACAATCTCCAAGAAGCTTTATCCTCACCCCTGGATGTAGTCCTGACCTCCACCAGCCTTCTCTGAGATGCAGAAATCTCAGCTTCCCATGTCATCTCAATGTTAGTGAAAAAGTGGTGGTTCTTCCCTAGTTTCCCTTCTATTAGTTTCAGTGTGTCTGGTTTTATGTGGAGATCTTTGATCCACTTAGAATTGAGCTTAGTGCAAGGAGATAAGAATGGGTCAATTTGCATTCTTCTGCATGTTGACCTCCAGTTGAGCCAGCACCATTTGTTGAAAAGGCTATTTTTTTTCCACTGGATGGTTTTAGCTCCTTTGTCAAAGATCAAGTGACCATAGGAGTGTGGATTCATTTCTGGGTCTTCAATTCTGTTCCATTGATCTACATGCCTGTCACTGTACCAATGCCATGCAGTTTTTAACACTATTGCTCTGTAGTACAGCTTGAGGTCCAGGATACTGATTCCCCCAGAAGTTCTTTTACTCTTGAGAATAGTTTTAGCTATCCTGGGTTTTCTGTTATTCCAGATGAATTTTTGAATTGCTCTTTCTAACTCTATGAAGAATTGAGTTGGGATTTTGATGGGGATTGCATTAAATCTGTATATTGCTTTTGGCAAGATGGTCATTTTTACAATAATAATTCTGCCAATCCATGAGCATGGCAGATTTTTCCATCTTCTGAGGTCTTCTTCAATTTCTTTCTTCAGAGACTTGAAGTTCTTGTCATACAGATCTTTCACTTGTTTGTTTAGAGTCACACCAAGATACTTTATATTGTTTGTGGCTATTGTGAAGGGTATCATTTCTCTTACTTCTTTCTCAGCCTGCTTATCCTTTGAGTATAGGAAGGCTACTGACTTGCTTGAGTTGATTTTATTTCTGGCCACTTTGCTGAAGTTGTTTATCAGCTGTAGGAGTTCTCTGGTGGAGTTCTTTGGGTTGCTTAAGTATACTGTCATATCGTCTGCAAATAGTGATAGTTTGACTTCTTCCTTTCCAATTTGTATCCCTTTGACCTCTTTTTGTTGTCTAATTGCTCTAGCTAGAACTTCAAGTACTATATTGAAAAGATATGGAGAGAGAGGACAGCCTTGTCTAGTCCCTGCTTTTAGTGGGATTGCTTCAAGTTTCTCTCCATTTAGATTGATGTTGGCTACCGGTTTGCTGTAAATTGCTTTTACTATGTTTAGATATGGGTCTCGAATTCCAGATCTTTCCAAGACATTTAACATGAAAGGATGCTGAATTTTGTCAAATGCTTTCTCCTCATCTAATTAAATGACCATGTGGTTTTTTTCTTTAAGATTGTTTATGTAGTGGATTACATTGATGGACTTCCTTATATTGAACCATCCCTGCATCCCTTGGATGAAGCTTACATGATCGTAGTGAATGACAATTTTGATATGTTCTTGGATTCGGTTGGCAAGAATTTTATTGAGTATTTTTGCATAGATATTCATAAGAGAAATTGGCCTGAGATTCTCTTTCTTTGTCGGATCTTTGTGTGATTTTGGTATCCGCGTAATTGTGGCTTCATAGAACGAGGTAGGTAGTGTTCCTTCTGTTTCTATTGTGTGGAATAGTTTGAAGAGTATTGGTGTTAGGTCTTCTTTGAAGGTCTGATAGAATTCTGCATTAAAACCATCTGGACCTGTGATTTTTTTTTGATTGGAAGATTTCCAATGACAACTTCTATTTCTTCAGGGGTTATAGGACGGTTTAGATGGTCTATTTGTTCCTGATTTAATTTTGGTATTGGTATCTGTCTAGGAAATTGTCCATTTCCTCCAGATTTTCTAGTTGTGTTGAATACAGGCTTTTGTAGTAGTATCAGATGATTTTTTTGAATTTCCTCAGTTTCTGTTGTTATCTCTCCCTTTTCGTTTCTGATTTTGTTAATTTGGTACTGTCTCTGTGCCCTCAGGCTAATCTGGCTAAGGGCTTATCTATCTTGTTGATTTTCTCAAAGAACCAACTCTTAGTTTTGTTGATCCTTTGTATGGTTTTATTTGTTTCTACTTGATTGATTTCAGCCCTGAGTTTGAAGATTTATTGCCTTCTACTCCTCTTAGGTGTATTTGCTTCTTTTTGTTCCAGGGCTTTCAGGTGTGCCATTAAGCTGCTAGTGTATGCTCTCTCCCCTTTGTTTGTGGCGGCACTGAGGGCTATGAATTTTCCTCTTAGCACTGCTTTCATTGTGTCCCATAAACTAGGGTATGTTGTGCCTTCATTTTCATTAAATTTTAAAAAGTCTTTGATTTCTTTCTGATTTTCCTCCTTGTCCAAGGTATCATTGAATAAAGCATTGTTCAGCCTCCATGTGTATGTGTGCTTACTGTTGTTTTTGTTGCTATTGAAGACCACCCTTATTCCATAGTGATCTGATAGGAGGCATGGAATTAGTTCGATCTTCTTATATCTGTTGAGGTCTGTTTTATGACCAATTATATGGTTGATTTTGGAGAAGGTACCGTGCGGTGCTGAGAAGAAGGTATATTCTTTTGCCCTAGGATGAAATGTTCTATATATATCTGTTAGTTCCATTTGGTCCAAGGCTTCTATTAGATTCACTGTGTCCCTGTTTAATTTCTGCTTTCCTGAACGATCCATTTCAGAGAGCAGGGTGTTGAAGTCACCCACTATTATTGTGTGAGGTGTGATGTGTTCTTTGAGCTTTAGTGAAGTTTCTTTTAAGAATGAGGGTGCCCTTGCATTTGGAGCATAGATATTCAGAATTGAGAGTTCTTCTTGGTGGATTTTTCCTTTGATCAGTATGTAGTGTCCTCCTGTATATTTTTTGATGACTTTAGGTTGGAAGTCAATTTTATCTGATATTAGGATGGCTACTCTGGTTCGTTTCCTGTTACCATTTGCTTTTAAAATTGTTTTCCAGCCTTTTACTCTGAGATAGTGTTATCTTTGACACTGAGGTGCATTTCCTGCATGCAGCAAAATGCTGGGTCCTGTTTACGTATCCAGACTGTTAGTCTGTGTCTTTTTATTGGGGAGTTGAGACCATTGATATTAAGAGAGATTAAGGAATAGGGATTATTGCCACCTGCTACTCTTGATGCTATCTTTATGTTTTAGTGGTTATCTACTTTTGGGTTTGATGCAAGAAGGTTACTATCTCATTTTTTCCAGGGTGTTGTTTCTCTCCTTGTATTGGCAGTTTCCACCTATTATCCTTTGCAGGGCTGCGTTTGTGGAAAGATATTGTGAAAATTTGGTTTTATCATGGAATATCTTGGTCTCTCCATCTATGGTGATTGAGAGTTTTGCTGGGTATAGTAGTCTAGGCTGGCATTTGTGCTCTCTTAGAGTCTGTATGAGATCTGCCCAGGATCTTCTAGCTTTCATAGTCTCTGGTGAGAAGTCTGATGTGATTCGGATAGGTCTTCCTTTATATGTTATTTGGCCTTTTTCTCTTACTGCTTTTATTTTATTTTATTTTTTATTTTTTAATTTACATTCCAAATCATTTCCCCTTTCCCGTTTCCTCCCTCCCCGAAAGTTCCATAAGCCCCCTTCCCTCCCTCTTTTCTCCATTCAACCCCCTCTCGTTACTCTGTCCTGGCGTTCCCCTACATCCAGTCTTTCCAGGACCAGGGGTCTCTCCTTCCATCTTCTTAGAAATCTATTGATATGCGGACTGTGTCTAGGGTATTCCGAGATTCTGGGTCAATATCCCCTTATCAGTGACTGCATACCATGTGTGTTCTTTTGTGATTGGGTTACCTCACTAAGGATGATATTTTCAAGATCTGACCATTTGCCTAGGAATTTCGTGAATTCATTGTTTTTAATTGCAGAGTAGTATTCCATTGTGTAGATATATCACATCTTCTGAATCCATTCCTCCATTGAGGGACATCTGGGTTCTTTCCAGCTTCTGGCTATTATAAATAAGGCTGCTATGAACATAGTGGAGCATGTGTCCTTATTGCATGCAGGTAAAGCCTCTGGGTATATGCCCAGGAGTGGTATAGCTGGATCCTCCGGGAGTGTCATGCCCAGTTTTCTGAGGAACCGCCAGACTGCTTTCCAGAGTGGTTGTACCAGCTTGCAATTCCACCAGCAGTGGAGGAGTGTTCCTCTTTCTCCACATCCTCGCCAACAACTGCTGTCTCCTGTGTTTTTGATCTTAGCCATCCTGACTGGTGTGAGATGGAATCTCAGGGTTGTTTTGATTTGCATTTCCCTAATGACTAAGGATGATGAACATCTCTTTAGGTGCTTCTCAGCCATTAGATATTCTTCAGGTGAGAACACTTTGTTTAGCTCTGTACCCCATTTTTTAATAGGGTTACTTGCCTCTCTGGAGTTTAACTTCTTGAGTTCTTTGTATATATTGGATATTAACCAATACAAGGAGAGAAACAACACCCTGGAAAAAATGAGATGGTAACCTTCTTGCATCAAACCCGAAAGTAGATAACCACTCAAACATAAAGATAGCGTCAAGAATGTCAGGTGGCAACAATCACTATTCCTTAATCTCTCTTAATATCAATGGTCTCAATTCCCCAATAAAAAGACATAGACTAACAGACTGGATATGTAAACTGAACCCAGCATTTTGCTGCGTGCAGGAAACGCACCTCAGTGTCAAAGACAAACACTACCTCAGAGTAAAAGGCTGGAAAACAATTTTACAAGCAAACGGTCCCAAGAAACGAGCCGGAGTAGCCATCCTGATATCAGATAAAATTGACTTCCAACCTAAAGTCATCAAAAAAGACACAGAAGGACACTACATACTGATCAAGGGAAAAATCCACCAAGAAGAACTCTCAATTCTGAATATCTATGCTCCAAATGCAAGGGCACCCTCATTTGTAAAAGAAACTTTACTAAAGCTCAAAGCACACATCGCACCTCACACAATAATAGTGGGTGACTTCAACACCCCGCTGTCTGAAATGGATCATTCAGGAAAGCAGAAACTAAACAGGGACACAGTGAATCTAATTGAAGCCTTGGACCAAATGGAACTAACAGATATATATAGAACATTTCATCCTAGAGCTAAAGAATACACCTTCTTCTCAGCTCCTCATGGTACCTTCTCCAAAATTGACCATATAATTGGTCACAAATCAGACCTCAACAGATATAAGAAGATAGAAATAATTCCACGCCTCCTATCTCTTACTGCTTTTAATATTCTTTTTTGTTTAGTACATTTGGTGTTTTGATTATTATGTGATGGGAGGTATTTCTGTTCTGGTCCAGTCTGTTTAAAGTTCTGTAGGCTTCTTGTATGTTCATCGGCAACTCTCTCTTTAGGTTAGGGAAGTTTTCCTCCATAATTTTGTTGAAGATGTTTACTGGTCCTTTTTAAGTTGCAAATCTTCACTCTCATCTATACCTATAATCCTTACGTTTGGTCTTCTCAATGTGTCCTGGATTTCCTGGATGTTGTGGGTTACACTTTTTTTGCATTTTGCGTTTTCTTTGACTGTTGAGTTGATGCTTTCTATGGTATCTTCAGCACCTGAGATTCTTTCTTCCATCTCTTGTATTCTATTGTTGATGTTTGCATCTATGACTCCTGATTTCTTCCCAAGGTTTTCTATCTCCAAAGTTGTCTCCCTTTGTGATTTCTTAGTTGTTTCTTCTTCCTTTTTTTAGATCCTGGATGGATTTGCTCAGATCCTTCACTTGTTTGTTTGTATTTTCCTTTATTTCTTTAAGATATTATTGCATTTCCTCTTTCAGGATTTCTGCCTGTTGACCCAAGTTCTCCTGTATTTCTCTAAGTGAATTTTGTGTTTCCTCCTCATGGTCTTCCATCTGTTGATCCATATTCTCCTGCATTTCTTTAAGCGATTTTTTGTGTTTCCTTTGTAAGGGCATCTACCCGTTGATTCATTTCTATAAGCGATTTTTGTGTTGCCTCCTTATGGGCCTCCATCAGTTGACCCATATTCTCCTGCATTTCTCTAAGCGATTTTTGTGTTTCCTTTGTAAGGGCTTCTACCCGTTGATTCATGTTCTCCTGTATTTCTTTATGAGATTTATTTGTGTCCTTCTTGAAATCCTCTAATAGCATCATGAGAAGTGATTTTAAATCCAGATCTTGCCTTTCGGGTGTGGTGGGATATCCAGGACTTGCTGCTGTTGGATAGTTGGGTTCAGATGGTGCCATATTGTCTTGATTTCTGTTAGTAACGTTTGTACATTAGCTTTTTGCCATCTGGTTACCTCTGGTGTTAGTTGGTCCTGCTGTCATTAGCTGTTGGTTGGACCTCCTGTGAGTGAGCCTGCAAGGCTATTTCTGTCCCCTGTATTACTGTGATTCCCCTGGCACTGATTGCTGGGGCCTGCCAGGCTCCTGAGTGACTTTGGAACTCTGATGTGCCTTGACCCAAGTGATGTTATATTGGGGAATCCCTGCACATCCAAAGGCTCATCGTAGTTGATCCCTGGAGCAGTGGTCACCAAGGGTAGTCTGGTGTGCTCCTGTCCTGTGCGGGTGCGCTCTCTCCCAGTGCATGTCCCTCTGCAGGGCAGATGTCCCACAGCAGAGCTGGCGTGTAGGTGACCACAGAACTGCCCAGCTCTTGGGAGCAGGGAGCACACAAGCTGCCTGAGACCCAAGCGATATTATGCTTGATTGTCCTTGCGTCTGGAGGTCCCAATTGCCCTGTTGCCGGAGCAAAGATGGCAGAGTTCACTGTGCACCCTCTCCGAGCAGATCACTCTGCAGGACAGATGACCCACAGCAGAGCTGGCGCCCAGATGACCACAGAGCTGCCCCGCTCTTGTGCGCAGATGGAAGCCCAACAGGCTGTGTCCCAAGCGATGTTATATTGGGGAGTCTCTGGGTACCTGGATGCTCAGTGCAGTCGATCCCTGGAGCAGAGGTCGCCAAGGGGAGGCTGGTGCGCTTCTGCCCTGTGCGGGTGAGCTCTCTCCCAGTGTGGGTCCTTCTGCAGAGCAGATATCCCACAGCAGAGCTGGTATGTAGGTGACTGCAGAACTGTCCAACTCTTGGGAGCAGGGAGCACACAAGCTGGCTGAGATCCAAGCGATATTATGCTTGATTGTCCCTGCGTCTGGAGGTCCCAATTCCATGAGGGAATTTTTAAGTGTGTCACCTTTGCATAACTGCTAATTCTCCAGAGGCACTTGAAGGTCAGAAAGTTCCAGCATTCTTTCCTACTTTATCAAAATTCCCAAAGACTCAATGCTTGTTTTATATTTCCTCATTAACAGTATTAGTTTAGATAGTGAAGTCATATCTAATGAGTGGGGGTGAGGGGTCTTGAGTAGTTGTTCTAAGATGCATCAACATAAAACATCCGAATTCTGTTCATCCCACATTGTTTTTAAAACATTTCCATTACATTTTTGTGTGTGTATGGTTATGTGTACATGAGCATACACTACAGCCTGTATGTGATGGTCAGAGGACAACTTGCAGGAGACTTGGTTCTCTCTCTGCAGCAGGAGGGTCCTACAGACAAGATTGAATTTATGAGTTTTGGCAACTAGAGCCTTTACCTGCTAAGACATGTCATCAGCTCCATTCCATTTTAAAGATGTAGAAACTGAGGTTCAGAAAGGTCAACTAATTCGCTCAGGGTCACCAGACTAAAAACTGGACATATGTGGATTCAAATATAAGTCCATTCTGCTCCTATTCTAGAGTCCTGGAAGTGCCAAGAATACAAATGTTCACTGACAGGCCATTGGTGTGCTGTGAAGACATTCACATACATTAGTAGAGTGGAATAGAAAGTAATGCACAGCAACTCTCTTTTCCTTAAAGACGGACACACATACTTTTTCCTTCACAGCATCCTGAGTTCCTGGTTATGGCCACAAGACAGTATCACCATCGCAAGTTCATACACTGACAGCTGTTGCTGAGCTTGGTGGGTGGCATCCTCATCTTCTTAATGTTTCAGGCCTTCTTTCCTTTGTCTGTGACTTGGGCTGCTTGGCCATAGTCCATTTTTTATTACTTTTTAGTCTATAATATTCCTGTGTGTCAGATGGAGTCCAGAGAAATGACAGTGAACTACCACTGCTAAACTCAGAGTGTTTTTTGCCAACTCAAATTATTTATGTTCTAACAGTTAACCAGTCACTCAACTTGAAGATTTTGGTGCTGTAGGGCTGTTTTATTAGGCTCAGCATAAAGATGCCTTGCACATAAACAACATTTACTGTGGCAGTCTGCTAGCTGACTTGTTAAAACCATGTTGTGCCAGGACAGGATGGTTATTACTGAAGCAGAAAGGAAGTTCTGAGCTGTTTGCTTCCAAATTAGCACACCTGGTCCCTAATGGAACTCATATAGACCCTATGACAACATGTTCACACAAAGATTGTTTACTGAGGTCCCACTATGTATACTGAAGACATGGGGAATTCAACAGACACAAAAGTATCTTTGTAACAGTGACACATGCTAAAAAGAGGGACCAAAACAGAGACAGGAATGTCAGCACTGTGAAGCACAGAAGGGCAAACAGAGGACCAGATCCTGTGGCCAAGATGGTCCCATGATTATCATATGGGTGACAACGAGCAGAAAACTTGGTGTTATAGATGAATATTCTATAAGGAGAAAATGGTAAAGGCAAATTTATCATTGGGAGAATTAAAGAAAGGCTAGGAGGCCAATGTTTCAAAGGAAGGGAAGGAGAAGATAGTCAGGAAACAAGAGTCTGAGGCAGTCTAAGGGGTGGGATAAGTGACCTTATTGAGTGGAACATTACACGAAGGTTAGGGTCTTTGGTTATTTAGTGACTAGAATAGTAAATAGATAAATAGTGTACAGAATGATTAAAAAAAAGGCTAGTCCTACACGTGGGGTAGGGAGGACAGAAGTCATCCTCTGCTCTGGAACCCATCATTTATAACAGCCACTAGTTACTGGGTGCTTGTAATATGTCAAGTCATTTAGAGGTACTCTGCAGATATAATTTATATTATCCCTTGTCACCATTCTAGGGACAGATACATGACTCTCTTGTCTGTGTGGGGAATAGAGGCAACTGCAGTACCAGAGGAAACTGAACCAGATCAAAGAGTCCTTGATGGTTAAGCCAAGAACCATAGTTCTCCACCCTTCTACCTAGGGGCTAAGCTCGACACTCCTGGAGTTACCACATCTATGGCCAGGACAGGACCTCTGGTTTAACAGAAAGAAATAATGTACAAGAGGCTAGAACTGCTGAGAAATAGAGATGGGTCTTGAAATGCACCCAAATGATCCCAGGCCAGGATGAATGTAGGATAGCAGCATCCTCCCAGGAACAGTATTGGAGACCCTTAAGACCTTACTGTGATTTAAGGAAAACATATTGCTTCAAATCATAGGGACATGAATATAGATAGCTGCATTAAAGCTGCTATGAAGAATCCCAGCTCTTCATTTGGGCTTTGGTTTCTAATGACTTGGAAAGTTTTATTGGCTTTTAAAGTGGTAACAGACACATTCTGTCCTGGGTTGGGGGGAGGGTAACCTTGAATCTAGGACCCTGTGCCTGTTGGCAAGTGTTCTACCACTGAGCTACATGCCAATCCCATATTGCTGACCTTTGATTAAGTCTAAGAATTTAAATACTTGTGGAATATATTGATTGTTGAGTTTTTGCTGTTTTGAGACAAGTTCTCACTATGTGGCCCAGGCTGGCTTCAAATTCATGATCCCCTTGCCTCAGCCTCTGGAGTTTTGGGTCTATAGGTATGTGCTATATGAAAGTATAAATGCAGCTATCTGTATTTATGTCCCTATTATTTGCAGCTATCATTTTTTTTCTCAACTCAAAAACATAATGAAGGTCCTGAGAAGGCTTGATGCTCCAGTATAGGGGAATGCCAGGACAGGGAAGTGGGAGTGGGTGGGTTGGTGAGCAGGGGGAGGGGGAATGGGTTAGGGGGTTTTGGAGGGGAAACCAGGAAAGGGGATAACATTTAAAATGTAAATAAAGAAAATATCTAATAAAAAAAATCCAAAATGAATACCAAATGAGTTTAAGGGATGCAGAGGCATATAGAAATAATTAACCATCTCTTCTTTCATTTCTTCCCAGTAATTTTAACAATTTACCATTAAATATACATTTTCTACCTCTTGCCTGTATTCCTAAATTAATAATATATGAATATCTCCACACTAGATTGACATGTTTATAATACTATTTATTTTTCATTTTTATTGAAAATAGTATTTTTCCTACAATATATTCTGATCACAGTTTACCTTCCTCCAACTCCTCCTGGATTCTCCCAACTTCTCTACAGACCCAAATCCATACTGCTATATATTTTGCTACCCACCTTAACTCTGGGAATGGACAGAACTATCAGCGCCTGCCCAGAGCATCAGACTTGAAAGCAAGCACTTTTATCCATTGAAGCATTTCTCCAGTAAGGCAACATAATATTCTAATGCTTGACTATAACAATTTTTGTCTCCTTGTGTCCCATGTGTCTTCATGTTATTTCTCATAATTTTTATTACCACCAATAAAATTACAATAAAAAATTCTTCTAAAGCATACTTACATTTTTATGCTTTGATTTTTTTTAAAATAGATTTTTAAGAGCAAATTGTTCAAAGGCATAAACATTTAACATTTTAATAAAGCCTGTGAGATTATTTTTTGGCATGATTTTTACCTATCACAGTTCTAGCAGGATTTAATACTGCCTTTTCCTCACCACATTAAAAACATTGTTTTAAAAATCTCTGATCTTTTTTTCCAACTTGGTGAACAAAAAATTATCTCTCCCTCTCTTTTTTTTCTTTTCCCCTATTAGTTGAATTTCCTGATTTTTGATGATTTCACACATTCATACACTGTACTGTGATCACACATACCCTTACCCCCTCTTATTCCTCCTCCACCCCTGTTGACCAATTCCTTATTCCCATTTGTGCTCCTCCTACTTTCTTCTCCATGTGGGTGTATGAGATGTAGGTTTGGGGGATCTTGTCTGTTAGCAATAGCTACTGTGTGTTTTGTTCATTTTTTTTTAATTTTCTGGTTACTTTTATTTAGTCTTTTATGAACTACTTATTTGTAAATATCTATTTTTAACTATCCTCACCTTTCTGTGGATTTGCTAAGCACCTGTTCTGTGTCTGCTGGATACTAGTACTTTATCTTTTTATACCAATCATGGCATCTTTTACAACACACATATATTTATATGCATGAATTAGTTCTCTTTTACTTGATGATGGTGAGGCTCTGACCTAGGAAGTCAACCTAGAGCTACCAAGCTGGCTCAGCAGGTAGAGGTACCTATTGTCAACCTCACCAACCTTAGTTCCTTCCCTGCAACCAACTCCTGCAAGTTGTTCTCTGATTCCTACATGGGTACCTTGCCAATACGACCCTACCCACACAATAAATGAATTTAAAAACTGAGGGCAGTGGCATGGCTCAGCAGGTAAAGGTACCCACTACCAAACCTGATGACCTGACTTTGATCCCAAAAACTCTCATGGTAGAAAGAGAGAACTGATTTCCACAAGTTGTTCTCAGCCCTTCACATGTGTGCTGTGGCACATGTGTGTATATGTATATGTGCCCACGCACAAACACAAAATAAATAAAAGTTTAAAAAGAAGACTTCCCCATCCAAAATTGTATAATACTGTTTCTATGTCTTTCTTTTTCCTTAAGCTTTTTCTCAATTAAGATGGATGTCTTACAATAAAGTCACCAACTCCCAAGAGTTCAACCTGGTACACTGGAACATAGGAGCAATGTACCTAGGACATTGACAATCTTTTGAAAACCTCTTCCTTATCTAGTCCCTCAAATATCTTCTAATTTCCAAAGAGACCCCTCCTATCAGCAATCAGCTCCTATTTCCTTTGCCCCCAGCTATTTACAGTGGATCTACTGACCCACCCTTCTCCCTCCTCTCTGTCTGCATTTATATGTTCTAGAGATTTCATCTAAATAACATCACACAGTATGTGTGGCCTTTTGAATTTCTGTATTCTCACTTAGCCTAAAAATTGCAATATTCATCCATGTTGTAGCATGTAATGGCATTCTGCTTCTTTTTAAGGCTGAATACTGTTCTCTTACAAGGATAATATCCTTTAATTTCATTTTGTTTTATAACTGAAATCTATTTTTGCATGTGGTGTGAGACAGGAGTAAAATTTTATAAAGTCACAGAGGAGTATAATGTAGATGACAATACTCAGGAATAAATTAAAATCAATCCATATTTAACAAGTACATTTATGTTTATTTCTTTATTTGTATCAACTGAACTCCTAAGTACCTTTAACACATTGATAGTTGCACTTGCCAGAAAGAAAGCAAGATCTTAAGGTAACAAATTACCAGCATTTACCTTAGCAGTATATGTAGCCAATCTGATTCGTGGGCCTTCTTATGGGTCTCCTTGCTGTGGGCATTGGCAGGTCTGTGGAGCAACATTTAGTTAATCAATGCATCAGCATTATATAGCTCCTCTTAAAAGACACAGTGTTCTATTTTGAAGCCATCTGAGCAGGGAGTTCAGAAATAGCATGGGGACTCAAGCTAATCTATTTTCTAAATGTTCTTTCCGGAGTGGTAGCAACTTTTGACCTTGATGTTGATTATGATTAGCATAGCAATCACTCTTCTATAATTAAAAGGCAGATGAGAATTCTTTGACTTGTTTATTAATTCCCTTATGAATCTCACTTTATTTTCCCACTATGAGGACAAAGTATTTGTCTGATTCGTGAGCGAGTGTGGGTGTAAGTCAGCCCAAAGATGGAGACCAAGACCCCCTTAAAGAATAATCAAGGCCTCCTAGATGTGACACCAAAAGTGTCCATGAGTTCTTTCCTCTTCTCACTTGCCTTGGGCAAGCAGTAATATGTAGTCACATGATCCTGTACCAAGTTATAGCAATGACGTTGCCTTCAGAGATGGAAGCCAAGACTCCCTGCATGACTGACAGTGCCAGAAAGCACAGCAGTGTGTGTCCAACCTTTCCCAGCCCTGCTTGTACTTAATACCACAGCCCCAAGTTCCTTCTGAAAGCCTCTGCCACTCTAAGAACAATGTGAGCTATAGCCTGTATCTAATTTTGTGTCTCCATTTTAATGATGTTTATTACTTTGTAGTGACTTGATATACACAGGTACTGTGCTAAGTGTTTTCTGTGCATTGTCATTCAGTCCTTCCAACAGAACAATGAGGTACAATGATCAGCCCTGGTTTTCTGTGGAAGCAGCTGTGGCCTTGATCAGAAAATAAATTGTTCAAGGGCATCTGATAAGACAGTGGGATCTAGACAGTCTCCACCTGCTGCCGGGGCCCCTTGGATAAGTTATCTGGCTCCCTGAGGTTTCATTTCATCCCTTGCTTCTTCCAGCTTACATCTTTATTAGAGATGTGGCCTTTATGATAACGCGGTAAGAATGACAGCAAAGACACCAGCAAGGACACACACTGCAACCTTCTGCACCCTTGTCATTTCTGCCAGACTGGTAATGCTAACGGAGACCCTGTCATGATTCCCATTTCACATGTGAGAAAGCCGAGGCCCAGAGAGGTCTCACAGCAGGAGAACAGCAATGGCTGGGAAAGGGGCTCTGTCTATGACTGCTGGCTTCACAGTTGAAACAGCTCTGTACCTCATTACCATATACTGTTTTGCAGTTCACTCCAAGGCAGTGTATGGGGGTTCTTGCCTCACATCCCTTTGGGAAGCTGCTCAGCAATTCTCCTCCTACCTCCTCTGTCAAGCTCTGTTCTGAAGCTTCTCACTCCAGGATGTTCTTGTCTAATAATGTTCTTGTCAAAAGTGTGGGCTCTGGAGGAATCAAAGTAAAAAAATCACAGAGGTAATTGCACATCCATGTTTATTGCTGCACTATTTACAACAGCCATACTATTGGAACCAGTCTAGATGCCCATCAGTACAGGAAGGTGTAAAAAAATGTGGTGCACACACAGCTAAATTTTATACAGCCATAAAGAAGACAAAGTAGTATGACGTTAGCAGAAAATGCATGCAACTAGAGACTCAGAAAGATCAATATGTTTTCTTTTATACAAGGAACCTAGATTTTTATATATATGTATATATATGCTTTATATATATAATATATAAATAAATATATATTTATAATATATATATTATATGCTTGTATAAATAAAAGGTAAAGGTGGGTCCTGTGAATAGCACTTGTTGCCTCTGGGTTCCCTGTGATGCCACATTGCTTTCCACTTCCTAATATGAACAGCTTCTCTAAGGAGCAATCTTTCCACAGTCTGGGGAGGCTTTCTCCAATGGACAAGGGTTGGTCAAGGACTGGAAAGGAAATAGAAAAGGAAGATATGGGTTCTCACAGTTAGGCAGTTAGGGCTCTGATTCAGGAATTCCTTTGGAGCAAATGGCCCATCAAAATTTCTTATCAACCTCACTATCTTGAACTAGTGACTTATAAGAATGGATGTCTGACATTATGTGCTGAAGTTAGAATAAATGTTTTGATAAGTTTTTTGATATATTCCCAGAATGACCACAAATTGGGACTATAGAATATACATAGTCTTGCATGTAAAGCAAAATGTATCTAAAAGGAATAAGAATAATGATAAAAATTGCCCAAAACCAAAATACTTGAGTATGTATCCTTGTATGCTATGATGTTAAGAACCCCAGATGTATTAACTCTCTCTTTCTTGGGAAGCAAATGATATTAGAGGAAGGAAGGGCAAGCAGAAAACTGAATGGGAGGTTAGGGTGCTCAGACTCCACAGATGGGAAAGACAGAGTAAGGATTGTCTTGACAAGCTCTCTGCATAGCCCACACCCTTCCTCTTTTCCACTGAAATCCAGGACTTAGAAAGAGAACTGCCCAGATGAGGATGAAGAGGCCATTGTCTCTATATTTTTTTTACCCTGAAGCTGCCAGTGTTTTTCACACATGCCATCCCAATTAGCCCCTACAGCCAGGCTTTGAAGAATGTTCTACTATCAACTCACTATAAGACCTAAGTCTTATTGTAGGCAAATCAACAGGGGAGCCCACGGCCTACCTGATGCCAAGTATAATTCAAAAGACCATTTTATGATGTGATTTTTCTGAGCACATGCAGCACCTAGAAAAGAGATGGCTATTTACTTGTCATCTTTTATCTACTCTTATTGAACCACATAAGTGGCTCATTAAGAATCTACTTCTTGTTACTCTGGAGTCTAACTTCTTGAGTTCTTTGTATATATTGGATTGGTCAGGATCTTTTCCCAATCTGTTGGTTGCCATTTTGTCCTATTGACAGTGATCTTTGCCTTACAGAAGTTTTTCAATTTTATGAGGTCCCATTTGTCAATTCTTGATCATAGAGCATAAGCTACTGGTGTTCTGTTCAGGAAATTTTCTCCTGTGCTCATGTGCTCCAGGCTCTTCCCCACTTTCTCTTCTATTAGATTCAATGTATCTGGTTTTATGTGGAGATCCTTGATCCACTTGGACTTGAGATTTTTACAGGGAGATAAGAATGGATCAATTTGAATCCTTCTACATATTGACTGCCAGTTGAACCAGCACCATTTATTGAAAATGCTGTCTGTTTTCTACTGGATGATTTTAGCTTGTTTGTCAAAGATCAAGTGATCAAAGGTGTGTGGGTTCATTTCTGGGTCTTAAATTCTATTAAAAAATGGGGTACAGGGCTAAACAAAGAATTCTCAACTGAAGAATACTGGATGGCTGAGAAACACCTAAAGAAATGTTCAACATCCTTAAACATCATGGAAATGCAATTCAGAACCACCCTGAGATTCCACCTCACAGCAGTCAGAGTGGCTAAGATCAAAAACTCAGGGGGCAGCAGATGCTGGAGAGAATGTGGAGAAAGAGGAACACTTCTCCATTGCTGGTGGGATTGCAAGCTGGTAAAACTACTCTGGCAATCAGTTTGGTAGTTCCTCAGAAAATTGGACATAGCACTACCTGAGGACCCAGCTATACCACTCCTGGGCATCTACCCAGAAGATGATCCAAAGCATAATAAGGACACATGCTCCACTATGTTCATAGCAACCATATTTATAATAGCCAGAAGCTGGAAAGAACCCAGATGTCCTTCAACAGAGGAATGGATACAGAAAATGTGGTGTATTTACACAATGGAGTACTACTCAGCTATTAAAAACAATAAATCCATGAAATTCTCAGGCAAATGAATGGAAATAGAAAATATCATCCTGAGTGAGGTAACTCAATGACAAAAGAACACACATGGTATGCAATCGCTGATAAGTGGATAATTGCCCAAAAACTCAGAATATTCAAGATACAATTCACAAACCACATGAAGCTCAAGAAGAAGGAAGAACAAAGTGTGGATACTTTGGTCCTTCTTAGAATGGGGATCAAAATACCCATGGTTCACAGTCAACCAATGGACTGAGCATGGGGTCCCCAGTGAAGGAGCTAGAGAAAGGACCCAAGGAGCTGAAGAGGTTTGCAGCCCCATAGGATGAACAATATTGTGTACAGATTAGTACCCCCAGAGCTCCCAGGGACTAAACCATCAACCAAAGAGTACAGATGAAAGGACCCATGACTCCAGCTACATATACAGCAGAAGATGGCCTTTTCAGACATCAATGAGAGGAAAGGCCATTGGTCCTGTGAAGACTCGATGCCCCAGTGTAGGGGAACGTCAGGTCAGGAAAGTGGGGGGGGTTTGGCAACAGGGGGAGGTTGGGATAGGGGGTTTTTGGAGAGGTAACAAGGAAAGGGGATAACATTTGAAATGTAAATAAAGAGCAAATATCTAATAAAAAAAGAATCTACTTGTTGACATTCCTCTGCTGCCTTTTGATTGTCACATGGCTTCCTTCCTTAATTTGGGCTTCTTGGCTTTTAATTTCTATTAGAAGCTATTAGTGAGAAATTATATATATATATATATATATATATATATATATATATATATATAATTATACTGTACATATACACAGATCTATTCATGGGGAACTCAGAAAAATCCTTCTGATCTTCCCTTTCAATATTCCTTTTCTTCTTAGATCACAAGCCATCCCCATATTTCAGAATATAGTCCATGCCAGCCTTAACTCTTTGCCTTATTTTTGTGGTCTCTCTCTCTCTCTCTCTATATATATATATATATATATATGTATGTTTACATGCGTGAGTATGGTGGCCAGAGGTTAACATTGTTTATCCCTCAATCACTCTTCACCTTATTTTTGAGACAGAGTCTCTCCAATCAGAGAGGTCCAATTAGTAAACTGGCTAAAGGGCTGGAGGGACCCACCTGTCTCCAACTCCCCAATGCTCCATGTGTGTGGATTTTCATGTGGCTGCTGGAGACCAGAGCCAAGGTCCTTATGCTTGTGCAGCAAGTACTTCATGGACTTACTCATCTCACCTGAGCCTTTGACTTTATTTTGGATGTCTAGATTAAAATCAGTTATTTCTCCTAGGATCCAGACTTCATTTTTATTTATCAGTTGGGCATAACTGTTGTCTGAGAAGTGACAAACCACGTAGGAGTTTCTCTTGATTTTCTAGCTTCTGAATATGACTTACTCATTCCTCATTACCCGGGCCTAATATTGAAGGACATATATTCTTCTTAAAAATCTAACTCGTGTTTATATATTTATTCTGAATGAACTGGTATAATAATATACAACCATTCATCCATTCATTCACTTATCAAATTCTACATGTTATCTACTAGACCACGGACAAAAGACCAGTTCCAATAAAAGACAATAATTGGAGGTCATGGTAATTGAGATAATGGAAAATCAATAAAGGAACGTTTATTTACGTTTTCCAAAGTAAGGACCACCAGTCACCTTCTACCTCTCCTTCCTTCCCATATGCCCAACAACCATCCTATCTCAAGTACAGTGAGAAAGATGAGAAGTTTAGCATCTCACTCTGAAACACAGGCTGTACCACAAGGCATTTAAGTCCTGCACCAATTATTCCAGGTCCCAATCTGGGGACAGAACACAGGAACAGAAAATAATGTTCCACAAACTAATGGGAGAAGATATTAGTGTAAGGAAAAAAGAAGCCATCCACCTTACACCAGTCAGAATGGCTAAGAACAGAAACTCAGGTGACAGCAGATGCTGGCAAGGATGTGGAGAAAGAAGAACACTCCTCCATTGCTGGTGCTATTGCAAGCTGGTACAATCGTTCTAGAAATCAACCTGGAGGTTACTCATAAATTTGGACATAGTCCTACCTGAGGACCCAGCTATACCACTCCTGGGCATCTACCTAGAAGATGCTCCAAAATATAATAAGGACACAAGCTTCACTATGTTCATAGCAGCCATATTTATAATATCCAGAAGCTGGAAACAACCCAGATGTCACTCAAAGAGGAATGGATACAGAAAATGTGGTACATTTACACAATGGAATACTACTCAGCTATTAAAACAATGACTTCATGAAATTCGCAGACAAATGAATGGAACTTGAAAACATCATCCTGAATGAGGTAACTTAGTCACAAAAGAACACACATGGTATGCATTCACCAATAAGTGGATATTAGTCCAGAACTTTGGAATACCTAAGACTCAATTCACAGACCATACGAAGTCCAAGAAGAAGGAAGACGAAAATGTGGTTGCTTCAGTGCTTCTTAGAAGGAGGAACAAAATACCCACAGGAGGAAATATGGAGACAAAATGTGGAGCAGATAGTGAAGGAAAGGCCATCCAGAGCCTGCCCCACCTGGTGATCCATCCCATACACATCCACCAAATTTGTATGCTATTGTGGATGCTGGGAAGTGCTTGCTGATGGAAGCCTGATATGACTGTCTCCTGAGAGGCTCTGCCAGAGCCTAACAAATACAGTGGTGGATGCTCACAGCCAAGCATTGAACTGTGTGTAGGTTCTCTGATGGAGGAGTTGGAGAAGGGACTGAAGGAGGTGGGGGAGTTGCAGCCCCGTGGGGGAAGTAACAGTGTCAACCAGCCAGACTCCCCAGAGCTCCCGGCGACTAGACCACCAACTAAAGAGTACACATGGAGAGACCCATAGTGCTGGCTGCATATGTAGCAGAGGCTATCCTTGTTGGAAATCTGTGGGAGGAGAGGCCCTTGAACTTAAGGGTGTTGATGCTCCAGTGTAGGGGAATGCCAGGGCTGGAAAACAGTAGGGGGTGGGTGGGGGAGCACCCTCATAGAGGCAGCAGAAGAGGAATGGGATAGAGGGTTCCTAAAGTGGAGACCTGCAAAGGGGGAAACATTTGAAATGTAATTAAAGAAAATATCCAATTAAAAAAATAAAATAAAAATGGATAAATAAGCAAGTACTTGAATGGCCACATGCTCCTGAAAAGGAGTGTCCAAATGGCCAATGAAAATGCCACAAAAAAGCTTCAACTTTTCTATCTTTAGACAAAACTGAGCCTCGACATGGCAAGAGAGTCTGATAACATCCTCAAGTACTCCATGCATCTGTATCTGAATCTAGTGCATCTTACAGTGGAAACTTATTTGAGTGGATAAAGTTTCCTTTGCCTTTAGTTGATGAGGTATTTCTAGATATACAAGTGAATTTATCCAGACAATAATCCTCAGGCAGTAGCATGGCCTCTCTCTATATTACAGTTCCCTCACCTGAAGCACAGTAATAACTAGAATCCTTTCCCAGAGTGAATATAAGGAGCAGATAAGAGAAAATTGTATAAAAG
Source organism: Tokudaia tokunoshimensis (assembly GCA_036184795.1). NCBI lineage: Eukaryota > Metazoa > Chordata > Mammalia > Rodentia > Muridae > Tokudaia > Tokudaia tokunoshimensis. Next base: position 103,929,161 of record BTHU01000011.1, on the reverse strand, counting down.
CAGCTAGCAGATTGTAAAGTAGAAGGCAATGCTTATTCAAGTTAACCATGAACTCTCAGTGACCATGTAGAAAGAAGGGGACACGAACCTTTCCACTAATGTAAGAAGCATAGGAAACGGGAAAGGGGAAATGATTTGGAATGTAAATAAAAAAAAAACTCAGAAAATAAAAAAAAAAATGAAATCCACCAAAAAAAAAAAAAAAAAAAAAAAGAAGAAGAAGAAGAAGAAGAAGAAGCATTGGGTAGCATTTTCAAGGGTTGTCCTTGTTCCAGATACAGGTTGAAGATGCTAAAATCTTGACACTATGATCATGACAAAACAATACATCACAGAGTAAATGATTGTGTCATCATCTTAGCCCCACAATTAAAAAAAACAGTTATTTCATCTAATAGTGACTGCCTCCTGCCCCCAGTTGGATCCATGAGCTGTGATTACCTACCTACTTTCCTATTCTATTTCTCCATATCTGTTGGTGGGCAAAGATGGGGGCCTGTGTGGAACTCATAGACATTTGGGATTGGACCTGGGAACCCTAGGGGTTTGCCTTTGTTGGTTTCTGGAATCTCCATCACAGGGATGATGAGTATATCTAGCAAGGCATAATAATAAGAACCTCTCTTTTCAATGTCTGTAATATTGTAATATTGTAATATGAGTACTAAGTGCTCAAATACAGGGGACAGTTCACATTCAGACCACGATGCAGACTAAGGGAAAGGCCAAAGATATACCCAACCCAACTAGAGACCCATCCCATGGGTAAACACCAATCTATGACACTATTAATGATACTCCGTTATGCTTGCAGATAGGAGTATAGCATGGCTATACTCTGAGAGGCTACATTCAGAAGCTGACTTGGACAGATGCAGAGACCCACAGCCAAACAGTGGATAGAGCTTGGGTATTCTCATGGAAGAGTTGGGAGAAGGATTGATGTCTCCAAAGGAGAGAGCAACTCAACTGGAAGACCAACAGAATCAACTAACCTAGACCCTTGGGGGCTCTAAAAGCACCTAGGCTGGACCTAGGCCCCCTTCACATAGGTACTAGATGTGAAGCTTAATCTTTATGTGGGTGCTAAAAATTGGGGCTCTGGCTATCTCTAAAGCTGGACTGGGGAATCCATTCCCCTAACTCAGCTATCTTGTCTGGTCTCCTTGAGAGAAGAAGGGCCTAGTCCAGTAGCAACTTGATGTGCCAGGGTGGGGGGATACTCAGGGAAGGCCTCTACTCTCATAGGAGAAGGGGAAGGGATGGGGAGAAGATATTGTGAGAGAGGGGATCAGGACAGGGGCATAGCAATTGGGATGTGAAGTGGATAAAGAAAAAAAGAAAACAAATAATTACAACAAGGGTTTTCATATAGGCACTGAACTTGAGTCCAGAGAAATCCATTCAGAAGAAACAGAAGAGTGTGGCTCTTTCCCTCAGTCAGTCATTTCTTTTATCTAAGGTCCTACAAAAGTGCCTAGGACAGTGGTCTTGATGAATGCACCAAATATAGGTGAAAGAATGTGCTGAAAGTCACTAAGGCATGGAGATGCGCTCCAGATTCCAAGAACTTGACCTCCTCCTATAAGTATATAGTTTCCCACTGAGACCCTCCCAAATGCATTAGGATATTAGCACTAAAGCTCAATATTGTTTCTTGTGGGGACAGCTGTCCTGTGCACTGTAGTATGCTTAGGACAAGCTTTGGCCTGTCCTCACAGATCCAAAACACAGCCCCGCCTCTGCTCCAAGTTGTTAACAATCAATGCCTTCCATTTTGTTTAATATCTTCTGGGAGGAAAAGTGCTCAATTTAATGACTGCATCTGAGCATAGTATGTTGCTTGTGGTGCCCTAAAACCTTCATAATGAGAAATTACAGACACCCATGTCATAACGTGGCTTTATAAGTTATACAGACTCCCTTTTGGTATAATCAAAGTACCTCTTAATTCCTTTAGAATCCGTGAGATTTTTTTGGTTTTTTCTGATCCTTCCATTTGGAAGAGAATGTTCTTCCCTCTAACCCTCTGGCAAGCATGTCTAATCTTTGATGTTGCAACAGGATATTGTCATCTACAAAGGTCACACTAGAGAACAGGAAACCAATTATAAGCCACCAAGTTACAAGAAAAGAATACCTAAAAAATTCTCAAAAGGTTATAGGTCACTGTATAGTTTTGTATTGGAACACATCAGCTGGTATCATAGAGAATGTGATACCTTCCATCTATGGATTAAACAATCACGTTGAAGCTTTCAGCATGGTCTGTCCTGTAATTTCCTCTGCTCACAAACCACCAACTACTTTCTTAGCCCCTTGGGAGAATAATCATTGCATTCAGATCACAGATCCATCATACCCTCAGAAGAAACTGTCACCATAATTGGCTAAAAGCCCTTGAATCTTCAGGAATAGCTATCCCCATTTTTGCTTTTGCTTTTGTTTTTGTTTTTGCCTTTGCTTTTTAAAACAATGCCTTCCTCATTTGCAATTTTCATTATATTTAAAGAATAATTTGATTATCTTCAGCCTTCACTGGAAAGAGGCCTCCATGAAGGTGGAACTCTGGCTATTTTACACCATATTAAACTTCAGTCCCTCACACACTCCCCATATGAAGCTTATTGAACAAATAAATGAGTAGATTTAATTAGATGATGTTTGTAAAGTACCCTACAAATGCTGTCACAATGAGAAACAAATGGCTCTGACATTGTCATTAGTATTTCTAGCAGATACATGTTCAATGATTCATTTCATACCTTCCTCCTCCCCTTCCCCTCATTTCTATTTTTGCCTGGTTTATAGTAACCTGATAAAAATCTTTTTATACAATTCAAGATTTCAGAAGAGAATAAGTCTAAAGGTCCCATAGAAACCTGTTTAAACACATGGGTATTTATTGTAGAGTTCTCTAGGTGCAAATGTCCAGGCTCTGGATGTTCCCCTCCATGGGTTAAACTAAAAAACAGATATACATACAGCCTGAGCCACAAACTAGCTTAACCTGAGGCTTCCACTTGTAGGATGAATTATTAAGGACAAGATAGATGTCTGAGGACTGAGAAGGAAGATAAGGGTGAGAAGGGCAATCCCAGAGCCTAGGTCTCCTTTCTAACAACAGTCCCACACCATAGGCAATTGAATTGAATAGAAGTGGAATTCAATTGTCTGTGAAAGCAGAACCCAGTTGAGCTGTCCTGCTGTCTCCAGGGGAAACTTCATCTTCTCAGTAGTGACCCAGGTCCTCTCCTTTCCTCTTGACTTCTATAAGCAATCAATTTGCTCTAGGACATGTGACATCTGAAGAGGCACAAAAAGGCATGGAGCCCCACTTGCGGCCATTGGGGTAGTTAACAATGGCTAACTCCAGTTGAGTAGAATGGACAACATTTCACAGTCTGTTCCTGATGTCATCGTTGCATGCAATTGGCATGGTGACTTCCTGCTCATAATGAGATCTACAGAATAAATAACAGATGCAGAAACAGCTACAATATGAAATCCAAATCTCAAGACCACTGTGGGATGCCTAAAATACCAGGTCTTTCAGAAAACTCCCCCCTTCTTCTCCATCTGGAGATACCTAGAAAGGTAAGGATGGCCATCATGGTCATAAAAGTGACACAAGAGGCCTCTGTTTTGAGTCTGACTCACCACAAACTGATAGGACATATAAGCCTTCCTGAAATACAAGCAAGTCACTTCATAGGGTCCTTGGGGGCCTCCATCAGTTTTACTGGTCACATTTGTTACAGAATAAGAGCTTTTGATGTCTTGGTACCATAATCAGGTACTTCCACACAAGGGCCTAATTTCTCCTTTGTCCTCTTAAATGTGTATCTCAACAAAGGCTTCTTATGACTAGATACAAGGACACATTACCACACTTTACATAAAAAAGCATGGCCGACCTCTAAACTCCCTGGGTCCTCCAGTCTCTTGAGGGTTAGGTACATCATCTCTGAATGAACACAGACCCGGCAGTCCTCTATTGTATGTATGCTAGGTGCTTCATATCAGCTGGAGTATGTTACCTGTTTGGTGGTCCAGTGTTTGAGAGATCTCGGGGGTCCAGATTAATTGAGACTGCTCGTCTTCCTACAAGCTCGCCCTTAGCTTCATTTAGCCTTCACTAATTCAAAGGTGGGGGTCAGCTGCTTCTGTCAATTGTTTGGGTGCAAATATCTGCATTGACTCTTTCAGCTGCTTGTTGGGTCTTCTGAAGTGCTGTCATGCTAGGTCCCTTTTTGTGAGTGTTCCATAGCCTCAGTAATAGTGCTAGGCCTTGGGACCACCCCTTGAACTGGATCCCACTTTGAGCCTGTAGCTGGACCTTCCTTTCCTCGTGCTCCTCTCCATTTCCATCCCTGTAATTCTTTCAGACAGGAACAATTATGGGTCAGAGTTATAATTGTGGGATGGGCCCCCTCTCCCTCATTTGAAGCCCTGTCTTCCTGCTGGAAGTAGGCTCTATAAATTCTCTCTCCCTACTGTCAGGCATTTTATCTAAGGTCCTTCCCTTTTAGTCCTATGAGTGTCTTACCTCCCAGGTCTCTGATGCATTCTGGCGGGTCCTCCCAACCTCCTATCTCCCAAGGTTGCCTGTTTCCATTCTTTCTGCTGGCCCTCAGGGCTTCAGTCCTTTTCCCTCCTCCAATGTCAGATCAGGTTCCCCTCTCCCCATTCTCTCCCAATCCTTCTACCTTCCCTCCCAGGTTCCTCCCTCCTTCTCCACTTGTGATTGCTTTCTTCTCCTTCCCAAGTGGGACTGAGGTGTCCTCACTTGGGCACTCAAGCTTGTCCTTTTTGGGTTCTGTGAACGGTATCTCTGGTATTCTGTTGGTCAGATGGGGTAGGGGGTTAGGAGGTAGGGGGTAGGGACATCATTCACGTGGAGACAGGGGGAAGGGAGGAGGTATGGGATGTGGAACAGTCAGAGGGTGGACAGGGGTTGGTAGGGTGGAGAATAAAATATGGAGTGTATAAAATAATTTAAAAGAAGCATGACAGGCAATAGCTTAACTCTTTAGCTCGACACCTCCTCTTCTCCCTCCCTCCATCCCTTCCTCCTTCTATTTAGGATATAAGACCTTGATTATAACAAGAAATCTCAAACACAGCAAAAGGAACCCAGGGAAATGAAAAGGAAAAGTAGCAAAATTGAGGATTAAGGTCAGATCTGGGATAAGACTCAAGTTCCAAGCCCAGAAACGTCCATGCAGACCTCAGTTATTCCTGCTTTCCTTTAGACAAAGAGTTGATTGTGTTATTTTGTGTACCTGCCTACCTGGGACAGAGATTGTATGGAAGTGGAATGACTTCACTAGAAGAGAATGCCCTGGTGCACAGAGCCTGCATGAAAGCAGCTGCATGAAACTAGACAAGCTCAGCTCACCCTAGTAACCTCACAGGGTCTCACTCACAAGGCAGGGCAGGGGCCAGTTTTACTTGTGGAAATTAACATCAGAAGAAAAAAAAAGCAGTGTTTTGATTGCCCTTTAATTATGCTCTATGCCCCTCCTCATCAGGAACTTTTACTATCAGGGACATCACACAGTCAGGGAAAGGGGAAAGGCAGAAGGGAAAGGAAAGGATTTCCTGCCTGTATTCCAGGATTGCAAAGCTTTCTGATCAGTCCAGTAGGGCATGAAAAGACAGAAAAATGTCCCTGTCTCAAAAGCCCCCTAGAACAGAGGCAGGAAGGAAAGAGGTAAGAAAAGAAACTTTGAAAGTGATAATTAAAAGGAAAATCCAGTCCAGCCCTTTCAAGTTCTCTTGGACTCAAGATTCCTTTTACTTTCCTCCAGAACCCTCTGCTTCTCCAGGGGGCTGAAGAGAATGCCTCTTGGGGTGGCTTTTATGCTGCAGCAGCTCAAGCTAGTACTTAGCCTCAAAGGGAAATTCTTTCTGAGGATGGCCTCATACCCAGGGCCAGTCCTCTTGGGGACCAGAACATGCTGGGCTCTGAAGATTAGACCTAGAGTCTAATTTGAAAATGGAAAAGTCTTAGGATTCCTTGAGCCAATCACTCATAATTCTTTCATTTATTTGGAACATCAAAGCCAGTCTCCTTGAGGGTGGGGCAGGCATATGTGCATGCGCACACAGAGCAATCCATCATCACACTGCTTGGGTGCATGCTTCCTACGACCAGCCTTTTTTTTTTTTGGTTTTTCGAGACAGGGTTTCTCTGTGTAGCCCTGGCTGTCCTGAAACTCACTTCGTAGACCAGGCTGGCCTCGAACTCAGAAATCCTGCCTCTGCCAAGTGCTAGGATGAAAGGCGTGTGCCACCACCGCCTGGCTATGACCTGCCTTTTGTTTCCTTTCAAATACATTCAGCATGACAGGATAGCTTCAGAAGTGGGTTTGAATGGTATCTCTTGACACTTGGTTGTGTGAGCATGGACTAGAAGGCTGATTTCATTGAACCTCAGTTTCCTTATATGTCAAATGACTGTTCATATGTTTCTTACTTCTTTACATGTCATGAAGATGTGGTAATGATACACCTTTTTGATATGATAAACATGCCCCATTAGGTCTCATCTATGGTTTGTAGAATATACCAATCAGTGTTTGTACATCAATGCTTAATACAGCACCATTGCCAGTGACTAAGTAGTTAGAATGGACTTAGGCTTTGGCCAACACAGGAATGGGGATAGGAAGCATGGTGTTTATTTATTTTTAAAAAATTAAGTTTTATTTATTTTATGTGTGTTTTGTCTATCTGTCTATATGTGTACTATATGAGTGTCTGCTGCTCATGAAGGTCAGAAGAGTGCATCAGAATCCCTTGGAAATGGAATTATAGATCGTTATGAGTCCATATGTGAGTATTGGGAACCAAACTTGGGTATTCTGCAAGAGTAGCATGGTGGTTTGAATAAAAATGGCTTCCAAAGGCTCATATATTTTGAATGCTTGGTCATCAGGGAGTGGCACTACTTGAGAGAGATCAGGAGGAGAAGCCTTGCTAGAGTAGGTGTGGCCTTGTTGAAGGAAGTGGGTCACTAGAGGTAGGTTTTAGAGTTTCTTTTATTTTTATTTTCTATATTCTTTATTTACATACCAAATGATTTCCCCTTTCCCGGTTGCCCCCTCCCCAAAAGTCCCATAAGCTCTCTTCCCTCCCCCAGTTCCCCAGTCAACCCTCTCCTGCTTCTCTGTCCTGGTATTCAAAAGCCCAAGTCAGTTCAGAGTTTCTCACTTCCAGCTACCTGTAGATCCAGATGTAGAATTCTCAGCTACTTCTCCAGCACCGTGTCTGCCTATATGCTATCATGCTTTCCTCCACGATGACAATGGACTAAATTTCAGAAACTGTAAACAAGTCCCAATTAAATGCTTTCCTTTATAAGAGTTGCAATGGTCATGGTGTCTCTTCATAGAAATAAGACACTGACTAAGATAAGTAGCAAGGGTTATTAACCATTGATTCATCTCTCCAGCATGGAAGTATGGTAAATATATGTCATTATACACAATGACATTTTATTCAGCCATAAAGAAGAAACTGCAGGAAAATGGATCTAACCTGAAACTATCATATTAAATGAATTAAGACAGACTTAGAAAGACAAATATTGTATGTTTCTCTTGCTTGTATATTGTAGGTTTGATAGAAATGCACACACACACACACACACACACACATATATATGTGTGTTTGTCTGTTTGTGTGTGTGTGTCTCTCTCTCTCTCTCTCTGTGTGTGTGTGTGTGTGTGTGTGTGTGAGAGAGAGAGAGAGAGAGAGAGAGAGAGAGAGAGAGAGAGAGAGAGAGAGAGATATGGAAGCAGAAGCAACCTTTTCCAGGGAAAGGAAGAGGACTACACAGAGGAGTGAGGAAGGAGTGAGGAAAGAGGAGAGATATGAAAGGATTCCTTGTCAAAGCACATTATGTAATTGTGAAAAATTGAGAAAGATTTCCCCAGGTCACTACCCTCTGCACTTTGAAAAACCAAGTCTGGATGGCAAACTGAGGGGATCTATTGATGCTGGAAAATTGAAGTCTCACTCCTTCAGGAACTGAGAAAGATTCTATGTACCCATAGGTAGTTTGGTCGAGGCACACACTGATTACATCTTGAGCACTATGGCAGCTGTGTTGTTCAAAGATGTCTTTGTTTGAATACAAGCCACATATTATCATTGCTACAATAGATCATTCTGGGTAGAACACAGATGCCCATGCTAAAACATTCACCATTAAATATTTTTATCTATGTTCATGAGATAAACCCACAACACACATTTCTTACTCATGTTTGCAAGGAAATTGCCTCAAATTAAGCCAAAGTTCAAGGGTACGAGGATCCATTTGAGTGTTGAGTGCACAGGAACATGGGTAGAGCTCAGATTGCCTCAAACCTTAATTTAAGGCTGGCCTGGGAGACCCAGGAATGGATCCCAGAACTTTACCCAGGACCTCCAGTTTTGTAACCATGACTCTGAATCACTTTACTGTGGGAATCCTGTCTGTGTTTAATAGACCCTTAAGCTTCTTCTGCCATACTTGAATGTTTAAAGGGAGACATGGAAGCTGCCCATTGCAGAACCAGAAGTATATATCCTCCTCAGGCCTGGGTGCTGCAGAGATGTTCACCTGCCCCCATTTTCCCTTCTCTCTCTCTCTCTCTCTCTCTCTCTCTCTCTCTCTCTCTCTCTCTCTCTCTCTCTCTCTCCACATGCTAAGTCAACATTGGGAAGATTTAAAATACAAGTGCTCTTTAATTCCTAAATCATTTGTAAAAGATATCAGTTCTCCCTCCAAGGTTATTTGGTTAGCAGCTGCTGGTGAGCTTTTACCTCGAGTCTATAATTATTCCATTTAACAGAATTTTTTCCCTCTATGAAACACATTCATTTTTAACAGATATGTGGTTTTCCTTTCTTTTACATTGAATTTTATTTTAAATGTTGTGAAAGTTCCCTTGATTCAGAATGGTCTTCTAATGAACAATATTTTAAATGCAACCAACTACTTGCTAAACCTATACCATCCAATATGGTACTCACTTGCCACAAGAGCCCAACCAGCATTTGAAGTGTAGCCTGTCCCAGAAGACGTATGTCTTTTGAATGAAACTGGAAAGTATGCAAAATATTTCACTAATGATTTTCATATCAATTGAATGTTAAATAATGATATTTTGGATGTATGAGATTAATAAGACATTTTACTAAAATGAATTTTCTTCACTCTTTTTCTTTGCTCTTCAGTGTGATAACTAGAATATTTAAAATTCTATATATAGCTTGTATCATATTTTGATAACAGTGACCAAAATAATTAGTTTTATAACCTTGGATGTTCTTTCAGACAAAATTCTTAAAGGAAAACCTGCCTTTTCTCAGAAAGTGGCTGTAACTTTTAATATATGTATAATTAGAGATAGTAAAGGGACTATTTACATTCAACATTTGATCAATTGACTGATTGTTTAGTACAAGCAGAATGTGGTGCCCTATAGATTGACTCTTGGTCCCAAAGAGTTCACAGTTAAGAAGATGGATTAGGCCATCAAACATATGATTAATTAAAAATGCCAACCTCGCTGGGCAGTGGCGGTGCATGCCTTTAATTCCAGCACTTGGGAGGTAGAGAAACCCTGTCTCAGAAACATAAATAAATAAATAAATAAATAAATATGCTGACCTCCTCCATTATTCTGAAACTTCATAAGAAATAGAAGATGTTGAATAATACTCTTCCAGGTAGAAGGATTTTATAACTCTAAATTAGATCATTGATATCTATATGCAATCTGGAAAGTACCCGGGAATTGCTATGGAATTTATATTCTATAAAATAAACAGTAATTAAACCATAAAATACTCCTTTAAAATTGTGTTGTCAAGTGCTAGGAATGTAACTTGGAGGTAGAGTGTTGTTGAACATAGACAGAGCCCTGAGTTACATTCTTACCTCCACAAATACATATTCTTCAAATTAAATATATATACATATATATGTATGTATATATATTTATGTATATGAGTATTTTTGTTTGCGTGTCTATGCACTATATATGTGCAGTACCTGCAGTCTAGAAGAAGGTATTATATTATCTGTAACTGGGGTTACAAAAGGTTACAGACAGCCATGTGGATGTTGAGAATAAAACTGGGATCCTCTAGAAAAGTGGCCAGTGCTCTTAATTTCTGAGCCATTACTCCAACCTTGTGTACATTCTTTCATGGGACATTTCTGAAGAAGGTAAGAAGTCTTCCTCTAATTGCTGGGTGACGTGTAGAGGGGCAAGGGGTTGGCTTAATGACATGCCACCTACTGAGTTAATAATCAAATCAAATCCAAGCATACATTCACAAAGACACATGGATGCTATTCTGATCCACAAAGTAGTAAGTTTTGGCACACAGAACACCCAACTTCTCTTTTTTTCTAGCTAAAAGATCAAATAGACTAGTACTTTAGAGACACATGCACCCTCTTCATCAGACCCTGGAGACCAGATTCACGCTACTCTACCTACTGACAGGAACTGCACCAAAAAGATGTTCTCATCTTCATATTTGGCACTGGAACACACATTAGCCACAAAACTGGAAGCTAATAAAGAAAATGTGTATATCAAGACTGAGGAGACAGAGGACAGAGCTGGGAGGGCCGCCTAGAAGCAATAGTAAGAGTGACCTAAGGGTACTCACCCAGATAACTCCCTAATCAGGGACAGGATAGTGCTTGTGTCAGGGAGAGTGCATGCACACACACACACACACACACACACACACACACACACGTGCGCACGTGTGTACATGTGAAAGGGGAGGGTTAATCACCTCCCTTAATCAATATTTAGTTTCTTTATAGCCATTTGAATATCTAAAAAAAAAAACACTTCAGTAGAGACTTTGGAACACATTTCTATATCCACATATTGAGTAAATTTCTGTAATAAGAATGTTTGGGTTAAATATATGTGAATTTTAAATTTTGCCATGTATTTGTATTTCTAAACTGCCCAGCAGAGAGAGAAGAAAATTTATGTTCTCATCAACAATATATGGGGAAAGAAAGGCATTTTATTTAAGGGGCATATATCTCTTCCAGATGAAGAGGTAGTTTTATAGACAGTATAAATAACCTATATAAAAATAACTTCAATTTTATATAACATAAAAGGCTGAATTTTGTATAACTGCTTTACTCATCTTTTAAATCTGTAACAAGAAATTTACACTAAACAATAAGATCAATTAAAAATAAATACTCTTTTATTTTAGGGAAAAACATAAAGATGTTATAAAGATATAAAGAAGGAAAGAATAAGCTAGCAAAATTTAGGAAAAAAAATGGGGTAATATAGGAAGACAGATAACTATCCTGACAGAGACTAAACATAATATACACATGTATCAAAATACCACATTGTCATGTTAATAGGAATATTTTCATGAATCAAAATAAAAATTGCATAAAAATTATAGTAAAAGGAAAGAAATGTTACCACAGCCCACTTGTGCTCTGAGCCCTGTGCTATACTGAGAACCCACTAGGTCTATGGGTGGCTAGTTTCTGTGGGAAAGGAGTTGAGTGGACTGAGAATGAGAAGGCAAGCTGCCTAGGAACAATAGTAAAGATGACCTGAGCTAGCCCTTCACAGAGCTGGCAGGTTCTCAGTGTACCACAGAGCCTTCCTATGTAGGGAAATTGTACTTTGCCTTTGCTGAGCTAGGACCACGTCTGATCCCACATTCATAAATACACTTGAACGCTGAGTGACCCAAGGATGGAGCTTCAAAAAGCACTAAGTTGCAAATAAATATCCAATTGCCCATTCATCAAAGGTGGAAGAGATAGCCATCACCAATATCTCAATTGGCAACCAAATTGTAGGTGCCTTGGTCCCACTGCAAACACACAACATGGAAGACTACATAGTTTGTGACCTCCAAAATTTATTATTCTCACAGTAATGTTCCCTGAGGAATGCAACTTAGATGACACCCCAAAATAATGAACTCAAAATAACAATTCTAAATATGTGCATTAAATTCAGCTAGGAAATGAGTAAATGCTGGGTTGGAGACCAGGAAATATCTCTACAGAGATGAGGTTGACTTGGAGAAATGAGAGATCTAGAGACTCACTGTGAACTGATTGTCTGCCAAACACACTCATATCCTGTGCTTTGTTTCTCTGCTTTGTGAGGTGCTACAATGACCTCATGCTTTCACCTCTCCTTCATTGGTATTTTTGCCATAGCCCCATATCTTAGGGTTTCTATTGCTGTAAAGAGACACCATGACCATGGTACCTCTTATAAACTCAAGGAACACTACCCAGCTCATTCTATGAAGCCACAATAATGTTTGTATCTAAACCAAACAAAGACCAAACAAGGAAGGAGAACTTCAGACCAATCTCCCTCATGAACATCGATGTAAAAATACTTAACAAAATTCTGGTCAACCGAATCCAAGAATGCATCAAAACTATAATTCACCATGATCAGGTAGGCTTCATCCCAGGGATGTAGGAATGGTTCAATATATGGAAATCCATCAATGTAATCCACTACATCAACAAATTCAAGGAAAAAAACCCACATGGTCATTTCATTAGATGCTGAAAAGGCTTTTGACAAAATCCAGCATCCCTTCATGATAAAAGTCTTGGAGAGATCAGGAATGCTAGGTCCATACCTAAACATAGTGAAAGCAATATACTGCAAACAGATAGCCAACATCAAATTAAATGGAGAGAAACTTGAAGCAATCCCACTAAAATCAGGGACCAGACAAGGCTGCCCACTCTCTCCCTATCTATTTAATATAGTATTTGAAGTCCTTGCCAGAGCAATTAGACAACAAAAGGAGGGCAAAGGTATACAAATTGGAAACGAAGAAGTCAAAATATCACTGTTTGCAGGTGATATGATCATATACTTAAGCAACCCCAAGATTTCCACCAGAGAACTCCTAAAGCTGATAAACAACTTCAGCAAAGTGGCCGGATATAAAATTAACTCAAACAAATCAGTAGCCTTCCTCTACTCAAAGGATAAACAGCTGAGAAAGAAATTAGGGAAATGACACCCTTCACAATAGTCAAAAATAATATCACGTACCTTGGTGTGACTCTAATTAAGCAAGGGAAAGATCTGTATGACAAAAACTTCAAGCCTCTGAAGAAAGAAATCAAAGAAGATCTCAGAAGATAGAAAGATCTTCCATGCTCATGGATTGGCAGGATCAATATAGTAAAAATGGCTATCTTGCTGAAAGCAATCTACAGATTCAGTGCAATTCCCATCAAAATCCCAAGTCAATTCTTCATAGATCTAGAAAGAGCAGTTCTCAAATTCATCTGGAATAACAAGAAACCAAGGATAGCAAAAACTACTCTCCACAACAAAAGATCTGGAGGAATCACCATCCCTGACCTCAAGTTCTACTACAGAGCAATAGTGATAGAAACTGTTTGTTATTGGTATGGTGACAGACAGGAAGATCAATGGAATAGAATTGAAGACCCAGAAAAGAACCCACACACCTACAGTCACTTGATATTTGACAAAGGAGCTATAAACATCCAGCGGAGAAAAGACAGCATTTTTAACAAATGGTGCCTGGATCAACTGGAATTCAGCATGCAGAAAAATGCAAATCGACCCATTCTTATCTCCTTGTACAAAGCTTAAGTCCAGGTGAATCAAGGACCTACACATAAAACCAGACACACTGAAGCTTATAGAAGAGAAATTGGGGAAGAATCTTGAACACATGGGCACAGGGAAAAATTTCCTGAATAGAACATCAATGGCTCATGCTTTAAGAACAAGAATTGACAAATGGGACCTCATAAAACTGCAAAGCTTCTGTAAGGCAAAGGACAGTGTCAATAAGACAAAAAAGCAACCAACAGATTGGGAAAATATCTTTACCAATGCTAGAGGGCTAATATCCAGTATATACAAAGAACTCAAGAAGTTAGACTCCCGAGAGTCAAATAATCCTATTGAAAAATGGGGTACAGAGCTAAACAGAGAATTCTCAACTGAGGAAACTCGAATGGCTCTAAAGCACCTAAAGAAATGTTCAGCATCCTTAGTTATCAGGGAAATGCAAATCAAAATAACCCTGAGATTCCACCTCACACTGGTTAGAACGGCTAAGATGAAAAACTCTGGGGACAGCAGATGCTGGAGAGGATGTGGGGAAAGAGGAACATTTCTCCATTGTTGGTGGGATTGCAAGCTGAAAAAAAACACTCTGAAAATCAGTTTGGCGATTCCTCAAAATTACATAGTACTTCCCGAGGACCCAGCTGTACCTCTCCTGGGTATATACTCAGAAGATGCTCCTACATGTAATAAGGACACATGCTCCACTATGTTCATAGCAGCCTTATTTATAATAGCCAGAAGCTGGAAAGAACCCAGAAGTCCTTCAACAGAGGAATGGATGCAGAAACTGTGGTATATATACACAATAGAGTACTATTCTGCTATTAAAAACTATGAATTCAAGATTCTTAGGCAAATGGATGGAACTAGAAAGTGTCATCCTGAGAGGTAACCCAATCACAAAAGAGTGCACATGGTATACACTCACTGATAAGTGGATGTTAGCCCAAAAGCTCAAAGTAAACAAGTTACAATTCACAGACCACAGAAAGCTCAAGTAGAAGGAGAACTGAAGTGGGGGTGCTTCGGTTCCTCTGAGAAAGGGAACAAAATATCCGCAGGAACAATAAAGGAGACAAAGTGTGGAGCAGAGACTGAAGTGAAGGCCACCCAGAAACTGCCCTGCCTGGGGATTCATCCTATAAAGAATCACCAAACCTGGACACTATTATGGATGACAAGAAGTGCATACCAAAAGGAGCATGTCATGGTTGGCCCGGGGGGGGGGGGGGGGGGCGCTGCCAGATCCTTACACATACAGAGGCAGACGCTTGCAGCCAACCATTGGACTGGGCATGGGGTTCCCAATGGAGGAGTTGGAAAAGAGTCCGGAGGAGCTGAAGGGGTTTACAGTCCCATGGCAAGAACAATGATGTCGGCCACCCAAATGCCCCAGGACTCCCAGGAACTAAACCACCAACCAAGGGATACACATGTTCCAGCCAAAAATGTGGCAGAGGAATGCCTTGTCAGGTATCAGTGGGAGGAGTGGTCCTTCGTCTGGTGAAGGCTCAATAGATGCCCCAACAAAGGGAAATCGGGGGGGGGGGATGGGGGAGTAGGTCGGGTGGAGGGGCATATACTTGGAAGCAGGGGATGGGAGGAGGGGTTAGGGTTTTCGGGGAGGGGGAAAACCGGGAGAGGTTTTAGCATTTGAAATGTAAATAGAAAAAAATTAAAAATAAAAAAAATTAAAAAAAAATAAAGAAAACCATTTAATTGCGACTGCCTTACAGTATAGTCCATTATTATCATAGTAGGAAGCATGGCAGCATCCAGGAAGATTTGATGCTGGAGAAGGAGTTGAGAGTCATATATCCAGATCAAAAGGCAACAGGAAGAGTCTGGTACACTGGGCGTGGCTTTAGCATCTGAGAACTAAAAGCTTACCCCAAGTGGCACACTTTCTCCAACAAAGCCATCCTACTCTAAGAAGGCCACACCTTCTAGTAGTGCTACTCCTTATGGCTCAAGCATTCAGACACTTGAATCTATGGAATCCATTTCTATTCAAACCACCATACCCCGTGATGGGCAGAGTGCATCCTTTTTTTTTTCGCTGCTTGACATGTATTAGCCAATGGTGCATATGTATAGATGTCACTGGGCCAGTTCTGAGCTTGACCTCCTGGGATTCTGGAGTTACTTTAAAAGAAAAATATCCTGGAACACTTAACAGTTGCTGGTCCAAGGAGAAGAGATGGGTAAAACAGTCTGGGGCCATGCCAGCGGAGTGGAGCTGAGTTAGGTAACCCCAAGCTGACTTATAGATGTGTGATCCAACCTAACCAATAACAATTGTGCTGAGCTTTCAACTGACTCTCCATTAACCAGCAGACTGCATGAACAGGGATGATTGGCTAATGTTTATAGTGCCAAGTGTGGGGTCAGTTTGCTCCACATTAATAATTCACTAACTAGAAGTCATCTAATTAGTGGGGATGGGCTTGGCCTAAGTCCTATTGCTTAATAAAATGTTTATTCAGATCCAGTATTCACAAGTGCTAAGCCAAGTTCTGGGAGATATACTGAATTCAGGTGGAGACTAAATTCACACCCAGGCCCTGGGTGTGAAAAACTCAAGTCCACAAAGGGAAGATGGCAGGAAACAAAAGAACGAACAGGCTGATGATCATGCAAACGTCTTCTCAGAGTAACTGGTTTCAGTTATATGGACGATGACAGTTTCTTCCAAAGGTGACATTTTGTTTCAGCCCAGATTTGATGGGCAAGAAGTCAGCTTTGAGTTCCTAGAGCAGAATGTTCCAGGTTGAGGAAACAGCTAGATCAGAGGCCTAACCTGAAAAGGGACCTGTACACTTATGTAAGAGGGGGCTGGTATGGTGGGAATGCGTGGGAACACAGTGAGTGCTTCCCTTTCTTCTGTTCTTTCCAGACTGTTGGAATCTCACTATAGCTGGGAAAATGTGAGAATCCATTTGCTCTCCTGCACTCTTTTCAAAGATATTCAGCAATGACCTGGTTTTATTTAAATAACTTGACTTGGACTTCAAATTAAAATGGAAACACACCCTCACACTTTCCTTTAAAACAACAATTGGCCCTTAACCTTACTGAATCCAATGAATGTAAAACAATGAACCATGACCGAATAGCCTAGAGGGGGAAGTGACAAGATTTCATATTCTGTACCCAAAGAGGTAGCAAGACATCGTTTGTCCACTCTGTGGTCTGTGCTCTCTTTCCTGTGTGTGGATTTGGAGATGGTCTCACTATGTAGCCAAGCTGAGTTCAAACTTAATCTATAATTTAGGTCTTGCAGATTCTATGACCTTGAGTGGATTATCTGAACATTTTATGCTTTGTATTTACTTATGAACTAAAGACTACCACAACCAGTTATAGGTTGATATGAGGGTTAAATAAGATAATAATATTCAATGTCTTGTTTAAAGCATAGAGTCATTTGATTGTGAGGAACCCTAGCTATTAAAGATGACATACATCTCTTTCATGCCTGGGGCACTGGATGTTTCTTTATCTATACTGACCAGAAAGACAGGCGAATATGCCAGTGCTTGCATTCAGCATTTTAAAGCAATCATGGAATGTACCACTTTAAGCCTCTTAATTTAAGACTCAACTGTGCCACTTTAAGACTCTTAATTAATGAAGCCTCCAACATTTTCTAGGGGTAAATTATCACCCTCTCTATGCTGTGATTTTTCCACAGCCATACATGGAAGCACAACCAAGACCTTTCTTCCCTAAATATTCCCATATAGAAATACTGATTACATCCTATTATACATCAGTCATGAGTCTAAAATATGCAAAGTGCAGCATTTATCTTGGAACTGTGTTTCTATTTTGTTTACGTGATAGTCTGACATCTGAGCCCAAAATAAATATTTTAGAAATCTCCTCCATGTCTCATAATCCACTAGTTGATTCTTTTCCAAGCTGATGTCTTTCTTTCAGCATCGAACTTTGAATATCTGAATTATAATTAGCACTGCACCCATACACCACCCCTCCCTTTTAAGCCGAGGGTATGAACAAGTTTAGTAGTCAGATTACGGTGGCACTCAAATATGGTCCTGCTGCTGGAACATTCTCTCCTGCTACTGGAGCACTACAGAAGACAAAATGAATCTCTGGTCATTTAGATTTGTAAAAGTTCCAAGAGCCACATGCATTTCCTTTACTGGATAGCACTGAATAGGTAATACAATGTTGCTGGGCAACTCAAAATGCATGACATAAATGTCACAGTTCCATTCCAAGTGATGCTATCTACATAGAAAATGTTCTCCTCAACTGATTTTAAAAGTGAGATGGCATAGCTAACTACCTCGCTAACTGCACATCTTTAGCATATCTACACTAAGGAGAAAACTAGACCAAACGTTTAGATCCACCAATAAGGAAATGGAAAAAGCAATGCTGGCTTAAAATACTCTGGGATTTTGCAACAGAATACCTGTGTAATCTTGCCTCATTTTCCCAAGTAACTGGGATTAGAGGTATGCACCAGTGTGCTCAGTGAGCAATGGGAGTGCTGTACTGAATTTTGCTTGATGGCTTAGTATCTGAAAGAACAAGTCTTGACTCCTGGCTTTCTACAAATAAGGTTTCTCTGGAGCATGTTTTGGGAGGAGGTTGACAAATGTTTTAAGTCTGAACACTGTGCTGGAGTCTGCTTTTAATGTTTTTCCCTAGCATGTGGTATTGTTTTCAAGGGTTGAGGAACCCTTAGAAGTTGGGATCCAGCTCGAGGAAATAACAGGTCAGAAGAGAGCCTCTCAGGGTGATGAGCCAACTTTGGTTCTCACCTCACTTTTTATTTCCCAGGCTCTAATAATGATGTAGGTAGCTTCAACCCCACTCCCACCACCACAAACTGAGCTTTCATTTGTCAAATGCTCCCCACTATGATGCACTGAAATCTTCTAAAACCATGAAACCAAAGTAAAATCCCCTCTCCTTAAGTGTCTTCTGTCTTGTCAATGCAGAAGTAATTACTCCCAGGAGTTCGTAATGTGTCCTACTCACTGGGTCCCTGACAGGCATGTGCTGAGTGGTTGATAAATGAGAAAACATCCTTAGATGAATAGATGAGTGGATGAAATAATGAATTATCAGATGAGATCAATAGGACAGTCTTTTGGAAGAAGACTGTCTGGACTTAGAAGAGAAAGAGTAAGCACATAAATGCCAGATAGACAGTTAGCTCCTATTCCTATACCCTAAACCACTGGCACAGAGTGAACCAAGGGATCATCTTCAAACATCAGTATGTTATCTCTTTGCCTCAGTTTTCAAAGGGCTGAGTAGCTAAAGAGCTGAAAACTATCATGGTGAAGAAATGCATCCTCCATCAAACTTGTTTAAGTCAAAGTTTCCCATCACTTCCACATTATATACAACTCAGCAATTGAAACCCAGGAGTTGCATCTGATACGGGAGACCACACATATACCTTGACTGACCTTCCTCCTGTGGCTTTCAGGAAACCCTGTGATTTTGTGATGCATTCCCTGATGAGAACCTCACCAGTCGGTGCACTTAGCCATATTGGACTATGGTGATGTTCCCAGAAAGCCACTTCAATTCAAATTTGGGTGTCACCACTTCTGCTGACTATTCATCTTAGGGTGATCTTCATGTTTCTTTCCTTCCCAGTGAAACACTGTTGAGTCTTTGAGATTTGAAATCTCTAGCTCCATATCTCAATGCCTTTTAGGAATCTTCTTCCTACCTTCACCTTCCCACGTTGACTTCATTTCTAGCTCTGTGTAAGAATTATAATGGGAGTAATTTGAACAATTATGGGAGGGATGGGAACAGTAATGGGAGTCATAAAAGGAGAAGGATGAGAAGATGACAGGATTTATTGAACATTAACTATTACCAGGTACTGGACTAATTCCTTCCCATTTACTATTTTATTGAACCTTGCAAGGGCAGTTATCATCATTACTTTATAGACAAGCCTGGGGCTTTGAAAGGGTACTTAAATTACCTGGGATCACCCAGCTAACAAGTGGTAGAGATAAGTTTTGAAGCCCAGTCCTAATACCACCTAGTTAAGATGAAAAGCCACCACGCCCACCTGTCACATCACATCAGGTGAGATTTATAGGGGTTTCTACAGCCCTATCCCCCTCACTAAGGCTCAGGAAGCAGCCTTAGAGATTGAAATTTTCACTATTAGGTCTAGTGTTTGTTTTGATAACTGCAGAAAAGAAGTCAGTGTGGTTTATAGAGTTATAATAGGCATGTAATGATCTGAGCTGGGCCCTTGTGAATATCACTGGGTGTGGCTAGTGACAACAAGCTGGTCTCTGACCTAATGGCTGTGGGTATCAGGGGAAATGACTTTGCTGTAAAATTAAGTTCGTTCCAGGGTGAAAAGTCTTTCCACTCTGAATCTTTTAGTTCCTTGGCTGTATTTCCAGATGAATGATGGGTTTTAGCTGGATGTTTACATAGCAGAGTTTACGCTAGCTGAGAGTGTCTGTGTCCTTTCTGCAGCAAGATCCTGGACTGACTGAAACTGACACCAGTCAGATTTGCTTCTGGTGGCTCTCTCATCTCCTCATAACACCCTGAAAGTCTTTATTTACTCAAAATGAGCTATGGCTTTTAACTGTTATTGCAAAATGTTCTATAATATACTGTCAATGGACAGTCATGGTCAGGGATAGCTCAGCCCCAACTTCCACTCCAGCCAGCTTTTCAGACCTGTTCTCATCAAACTTGCTTAAGAATCCACTACCATCTTTTCTGGCACTCA
This sequence comes from Tokudaia tokunoshimensis, assembly GCA_036184795.1. Lineage (NCBI taxonomy): Eukaryota > Metazoa > Chordata > Mammalia > Rodentia > Muridae > Tokudaia > Tokudaia tokunoshimensis. Next base: position 103,908,740 of record BTHU01000011.1, on the reverse strand, counting down.
GCAGCCTAGTGTGCTCCTTCAGATGTCCCTCCATCCAAAAAAATCATGAAATAAACTCTTGTTGGCCACATTACTCTGTAAGTAAGGGAAAAACAATGCAGGCATAGGTAGGTCCTCACTTGCCAAACACCTTTCTGATTCTTACTGACTACACTTTTCTCAAGTGAATACATCACCTTCACTCTGGGAAGAAACCTTGTTTCAAATGGAACATTTTATTTAATATTCAGACATTCATATGATGAATGATGGATCCAATCCATCCCCCATTTCCTCTCCTTGAACTCATGCACTATCTGTCACCCCTGCATTGCCCTCCCAACTTCATCAGCATTTCTTCCCTTCCCAATTGTATGAAGTGATGGCACCACTTCTCCATGGTATGATTAAGGGGAAGTTGGGAATAGGTTTATTGTAGATGTGAGAGAGAAAAGAGTCAGCAGCATCTGAAAGAGTCAAGAGCAGAGAGAGAAGGAAGTAGACTAAACAGGGCAAGCAGACTGAACCTGGTCATGAGAGAAGCAGGGACAGAGCAGAGATATACAGAAAGGGATTAGAGAGGGGCAGAGAGCAAGGGGCAACAGAGCGAGGGGAAGGAGGCAGAGAGACAAGAAGAGTGAGCATAGCCAAAATAGAAAGGTTACAGAAGGAGACAGAGGAGCTAGGGGGAGGAAAGCCTGTGAATTTAGAGTAGTGGAGTAGGTGAGAAGAGCTAGGATGGACTTTGAAATGTGTGACAGGTGCTTACAATACTGAGGGAGCCTAGAGGCCGGCATATGCCTTGGTCCTCTAATGAGTACCAGTTACCCATTTGTTGTGTCTGTCTTTTGAAATTTGGGGAAATAGAACTTCCTTACTTCTTTTGAACCTGATATCAACTTTGCCCACAACTGCTACTGCCCCCCCCCACTGTGTGTGTATGTGTGTGTGTGTGTGTGTGTGTGTGTGTGCATGTGTCTGTCTGTCTGTCTGTCTGTCTGTCTGTCTGTGTCTTTGTCTCTCTCTGTCTCTCTCTCTCTCTCCCTCTCTCTCTCTCTCCCTCTCTCTCTCTCTCATATGATACCCACTGAATCCATTTAACACTGCTTGTATGTTCATGGGTATAGGACCACCTTCTGAAGTGTGACAGGATCTCTATGCCTGTATCCTCTAAGAAAACTGACTCGCCCTCCCCTAGCAGCCATCAATTGCCATTAGCTCTTCAGAAAGGAGTGGCACTTATTGAGCACCTCCCCTGTCCATGCTGGGATTTGACCTAGTTTTATTCCATGCAAATGTTGTATATGTAATTCCCCTATTATGAATATATTTGTGAAACTTCACTGCTATGTCCAGCAAATATAATTTTGCTATAGAAATCCATTTCCATTGACTTCTACAGTCTGTCTGCCCCCGCCAGATTAAAAATGCCAAATCTCAAAGGTGAGAAGCACATGGCTCCATTAAAACAGATATTTCCTTTTACTTTTAACAGCAGGACTTTGATCCACACTACTACCGGTTTATGTGTTCACCATAAGACTACAGCTATGACTGAGACAGAGTTCTGTTCCACTGCTCCCTGCTTTGTATGACAAAAATATTGCAGATGCTGGTAAAGTGATGTTGATAGTGGTGAGTTTGGAAGGATATAGGGACAAGAGGCTTCTCTGCTACAGATGACTGGAAGGACATGAATTACAGAGAAGTATCCCTCAGCATCAAGACAGACACTTGGATCATTCCCTTAGATACCTGAGATATCTGGTGCCTGGATAACATGCTGTAGGCAGAAGGGATATGGTAGCAGCTATTATCCTGCTCTTAGCCTCAAGGACCTTATGATGTAATGCACAGAAACAAGCAAGCAAGCAAGCAAACAAACAAACAATAAATGGATCTACCCAATAGCAGTATCTGAAAGCTGTGACCTTTACAGCTATAATAATGCTCTCACATTTAACTGTCACTACCATGGCTTTGTGTTCTGATCAGTCCTTCCTGTCCATCAAAGATTTGAATGTTCTTTATGTTCTAACTTGTCTGTACCCCTGGCCCTCAGCTTCTGATGTGCTCTTCTCCAGAAAATCCTCCTCAGTTATGCATCTATGATCTATTATTGGGTACACCTTGAACCATGAAATCACTTAAAACTCCTCCATGGTCGCAGCCTAGGGTTCAACTTTGAGCTCAGACTATGGGTTCTTCTGCCATGGACTTTTCTGCACTAGCTCCATAAGCAGATGATGTTCGTGTTCTGTCTTCCCAGCTATGCCAAGTACCATTTTGTGCCCTGTTATTTATATAGTAGATACTCTGTGGAAATTCATCTATGCTCCACAGGTGTTTGTGGAGTACCTGCTAAATGCTTAACACACTGATGGGCTCAGACATTACAGTCTTCTGGGGACTTAACATCCAGGACCTTTTTCTCCAAAAGGACTCTGCTAAGAAGTTGTTCTTTGGGAATTTAATCTACTTCTTTTCTAGCTAATTCTTTCAAGGCTCCAGAGATAGGCCTATTATGATTGTACATTTGTTTGATCCCTTTCTGTAAGCTAAGAAATTGTGCAGCAGGCACCTTCTATTTAAGGTAGACCAGCCTTTCATGGGTTGAAGCAGTTTTCTGTACTTGAAGCATTGCCCAAAACTCTTCAAATTCCCTGTGGAACTGAAGGACTTGATCTGCTCCTAGGAGGTCTTTTAAGTAACAAAACAAGTCAAATATATCTCTGAAGTTGATTCAGGAAATCCCAGCAGCCTGGAAAATACCAGTATATATGTTTGATCTTTAAAGGAACTGTCCTGAGCATGCTATGTCAGAAATATAAACACACATGTATTTGTGTTTTATCACAACACTGGTATTTTCTGGATAGCAGAAAATTTACCAGGAAGAGAAGTGTCAATAACAACAACTAGTCAGATAGTCCTGCTCTACTTGATAGCCCAAGCCAAGCTAAATACAGATTCTTTTATTCCAGTCTTATTTACTTTTGTTAGTTCTTAAGTCACATAACATACAGTAAATGTAATGTTACCTATCTATTATCTATCTCCCTATCTCCTTATCTATCATCTATTTATCTATCATCTATTTATCTATCTATCTATCTATCTATCTATCTATCTATCTATCTATCTATCTATCTATCTATCTATCTATATCATGTCTCCATCTACCTATCTATAAATACATGTAGCTTATAGAATAGCTGTAAATGATTAAAGACACATAGTGTTCAAGGATTTTCAGAGGCCTTTGAAAGTGTACTATCTTCCTTACATTTAAGAATAAGTAGGGACTATTGAACAACTAATAGGGATGTAGGAGTCTCTAAACTGATAACAAAAGAATGCAAGCTGGGGGTGTATTTTGCTGGTATAGAGTGAAACTTCAGGGTCAACACTAAGCTCCAAGGACAAGGGAAAGCAAAGGGTAGGCTCAGGTCCAGATGAACAAACAGGCAAACAGGATAGGAAGAAGTCTATTTAAATAAATTTCATCAACAGTCGGTTCCAATCCCAGCTGAGGCTCTGGGATAGTCTAGAGTTCTGTCTGCCAATACTGGGTGATCAGGTGACAGGTGGATTTGGGGCCATCACCATTACAGCACTGGGAAGTTCCTCTTATGGAGTCCAGATGAGGGAGGGCGTTACACCCTTTCCTTGGTCTGGTATGTCTGATAAGTTCTTGGGCTTGGTTTTCTCATATAATTGTAATACACGCCTATGCTCTCAATTCACCCTAATAAATGTATAAGATTTCTCTCTTTCTAGACCCAGTAATAAGTCATTAAACAGTCTATGCTGCATGGATGAAGTCCATGTATATATCACACAGGCTCAATATCACTCTCCAGCCTCAAAAGTGGAGTAAAAACTTGTTTATAAAATCAGTCTTTTGGTGAAAGGCACAATTTTACGTAGTGTATACTATTTTGTACACCACAGAGTAACTTAAGCAGGCACATCTAGACTGTAAGAGTGACTTTCTAGTATCAGTAAACCATAGAATCATTTCTCAGAAAGAAAAACGTTTGTGCATCTTAAAAGAAATAAAGCAATAAAGAAATGGGTTCGCCCTAGGCCCTCTACACATGTATTGCACTTCTGGATCTTCATGTGGGACTCAAGCAGAAGCAGGATCGGGAGCTGTCTCTGACTGCACTGCCTGCCCTTGGATCCCTTTCCCCTAACTGGGTGCCTTGTTTAGCCCCAGTACAAGAGGATATGCCTAGTCCTGTTGTGGCTTCATATCCAAGGACTGGTTGACACCCCCAGGAGGCTTCCCCTTTTATTGGGAGAAGGGGAGGAGGAATGGGGAGTGGGTTGCACAGGAGGTTCTGAGAGGAGAGGAGAGGGGAGAGAAGCTGTGATTGGGATGTAAAGTGAATAAATAACGAGAGAGAGAGAGAGAGAGAGAGAGAAAGAGAGAGAGAGAAGGAAGGAGGGAGGGAGGGAAGGAAGGAGGGAGGGAAGGGAGGAAGGAGTACAAGTTTGACTCTCTTTGTCAGGATGCTTCATCCACCAGAAAAGTCTATTGAAATTTGTAAGCAGGCTGGGTATACCCCTACTCAGGGGCCACAATGCCTCCCTACACCTTCAAGTTCAGATTCTTGAACAAAGCCTACAAGGATTCTGAACTCACTCTATTGTTTGGGTATCTCTTGCTTATCATACATAAGCCACAGTAAAAGCTTGCTTGTCTTTCCTTCAGAACAGGTGTGTTCTTCTGAGCGTTTCAACATACCCTTTCCTGATTGAGACAGATTCTTTTATTTTTTTAAGTATTTATTTATTTTTACTTATTCACTTTACATCTCACTCACTGACCCTCCTCCCTGACACTCTATCCCACAATCCTTACCCCTCCCCTCCCTTCTGAGCAGGTGGGGGCCCCTGGGTTTCCCTCAACCCTGGCACAATGAGTCTGCAAGGCCAGGTCCATCCTCTCCCACTAAGACCAGACAAGGCAGTCCAGCTAGAAGAACATATCTCATGTACAGGCAACAGCTCCTGCCCTCCCTCCCCCAGTTTTTCTGGACCCACATAAAGGCTAAGCTGCACATCTGCTTCATATGTGTGGGGACTCCTAGGCCCAGCATGTGTATGTTCTTTGATTGTTGGTTCAATCTCTGAGACTCCTAAAGGTCCATGTTAGTAGACTCCGTTGGTCTCCTTGTAGAGTTCCTGTCCCCTTCGGGACCCAAAATCCTTCCTCCTATTCTTCCATAAGAGCCTTCAAGCTCCCACCACTGTTAGGCTATGGGTCTCTGCATCTGTCTGAGTCAGCTGCTGAGTGGAGTCTCTCAGAGGACAGCCATGCTAGACTCCTGTCTGCAAGCATAACAGAGTATTATTAGCAGTGTTAGAGATTGGTGCTTGCCCATGGGATGGGTCTCAAGTTGGCCCATCATGTCCCTGCATTTTTGTAGACAGGTTAAATTTGGGGTAGAAAGTTTTGTGGGTGTGTTGGACCCATTCTTTACAGACCCTCTCACAACTGTTTCCTTCCTGCCTGATAGGCCTCACCACCCCCATGTACTTAGTCCTTGCCTTAGCTAATCTCTAGCATGACATACAGTTATCGTGTACCATACCTGCAATTACTTTTTAATTTATCCATCTGTGTCATGTGTTATTGATATCTTTCCCTTAAGCCAAAGTTCCTTGGGGGTGAGATGGGATTGTGGCTTTTTTGGTCACGATAAAAGTAAGCAGACCCTAGAATAGTCCTTGGAACAAGATTGATATTTTTTGTATGCATTTTTTTTTTGTAATCAATAAGTTTGAAAAAGCTGAATAGTTCCTCTGTCAAAAGTTTTTCCCAACCAACAGCATTTAATCTATACATAAACATGGCCTATGGAGCAATTAATCACAAACCTTGCTTATTGTATACCACCAATGGCAAGCCAATATGGAATGCTTACAGCTTCTCTAAACATTCGTCTTCCTAGGTCCCATCCAGACACTCTTTTGGCTCTGGTGATTCGTGGGTACAGTTAGTTACCGAGCACACCACCAACTATTCAGCAGGCCATACTCATGAACAACTATGGTGCTGGCGAGGTTCCTAGGAGGGCACAGACTGGTGGGCTCCTCCTCTTCTGAATACTTCAGATTACTAGAAAATTGAGTAAATAAGGCCAAAGAATAATTTTACTAATAATAGAGTCAAGAATTGTTGATATCAGCATAAATGCTTTTCCATCGTGCACCATAGTTTAAAACATCTAGTTATTAGTCAACTGTCTAGGAAGGTTAGTATTTATTTAGTTCCACTGCAACCTTGAAAGGAAATATACTCTATCAAAACATACGTGTGCATTTGTGGCAGCCACTGGAGATACAATACATACAGCACTCTCATTCGTCTCCAGTACTGAAGACTAAACCCAGTGCCTACCATACGCTAAGCAAGTGCTCTTGTACTAAGTTATATTGCCACCCCTATTTTAAATCTTAGTTTGAGAAAGAATGTCATTAAATCCTACAGTATAACCTTGAACTTGTCGTTTTCCCACCTTAGTCTCCTAAGTAGCTGACATAACAAGTCTATACAAACCATGCCCAGTGGTGTTCAATTTTTATGCAGGTCCTTCAGACATACTGAACTATACATACTGGATGAGTCCCCCTCCCTGACAGTGGCTAATGTAAACACACCTTAAGCAATCATAAATGCTTAGATTAACATCAGTCAAGATATCTTAAGCATGTATAAGTTTAAATGGCTCTGCTGATTTCCATTACTTAGGTTTGGAAACCTAGTATATTAAATGAGATCAGGATTAAGGAAAATAAGATTTTTTTTTTGGTCCGTACAATTTTGTTGCAGTGTCTAAAAATAGAATCAAAATGAAAAATATAATATGAGCATGTATGAAGGAATTACTGGATGTCAAGTTCTTTATATATGTCATCTTGTTTTATCTTTTCAAAAACCCAACAAACAGACTCCTGTGTGAGAACAAAGCACAAATATGGGTTTCCCCAAGATGCCACAGTTAGTGAGGCTGAAGCTGGTTCTCACCAAGAGGTCTGGCTGAAGAGCCCTCATTCTTAGCGATTGATCCTACCCTACCACCTCATGAGCTTACAAGCCACACTTCTAGTCACTTGTAAGTTCAGAAACACCTGCATGTCCCATTGTTTTGACAGAGCATCACTAGCATCTTGTTCCTAAAGCTAAAGTGCCACCATTGTTTATAGTGTCTTTTTATTTTTTCAGAGTATTCATAATGGATTGGCGCTGAACCCCATGACAGGGCAGCTCTCATTCTTCCGCAGGAGGGTGAAGCGGCTACACAGCTACAGTCAGCCTGAGGGAATTGCGCATTTCTCCATCCATTTATTCACTCACTAGCTCAGTCAATAAACACCTGAGAGATGTGCAATTTATAAAAAGCTGCAAATATAGGAGGACTGAGGCAAGCTGACATTTCACATTTGACATGTACATGCTAATCCATTGATAAATGTGAAAGCAAGTGGCAGCAAACAGTAAAAGGAACAAGAATGGTGGTGAATTGTGCAGATCTCATCCAGGGGCTTCCTGGGAACCAATCCAGTGGTGATCTGGATAGGGAGCTAAAGACCAGTGTAAAGTTGAGCGTGGGCCGGGATGCTTCAGACAAAGGGAATAAAGCAAGGACATGTCCAGCACAGAAAATCTACTCCATTGCTATGCCTAAAAATGGTGGGTATGGCTGGAGGGTGGGAAGAAGTGGTGGAGAGGGTATAACTCCCCTGTAAGGAAAGCAGGAAGGTGGTCCTCAGTACCCTTCTGTATTAGTTTGGGTTTTACTGCTGTGAACAGACACCAACGACCAATGCAAGTTTTATAAAAGACATTTACTTGGGGCTGGCTTACAGGTTCAGAAGTTTAGTCCATTGTCATCAGGCAGAAGCATGGCAACATCCAGGCAGGCATGGTGCAGAAAGAGCTGAGGGTTCTACACCTTTATCCAAAGGAAACCAGGAACAGACTGGGCATCTTCAGGCATCTAAGAGGAAGATCTCTAAGCCCAACCCTACAGTGACACACTTCCTCCAACAAGGCCACACCTTCTAATAGTGCCACTCCCTGGAACAAGCATATACAAACCATCACACCTTCTGCATACTATTCCCAGTGTTTTCCTAGAACAGCCCATCTAAGGCTTCTTTCTGCCTACCCTGTCCTTGGATATTATCGTGTACCCTTTTTGCAGATAAGAAACATGACCCTCGGGAGGAGGAAGTCCATTTTACCTATTGACAAAAAAAGAGTAACTAGCAGATTTAGTCAAATGTTCTGACTCTGACGCTCCATTACTAATTACTTGGCCAACACTGCCAAAACACATAGAAATCATGGCCAGAGAAGTAACTTATTGGAAGTCACATGGTGATGTGGAGCAGATCAAACCAAAGCAGGCTGTTTCTGGAGCCTGAGTACTACTTACAGTCTTTTGTTGCCTACTAGCTAATTGTAGGTGTTAGCTAGATGGACCTCAGACATTGCATGGGGGAAATAACTGATTTTGCTAAGAGGGATATGCCTTCTACAAGGCCTGCAAGAAAGTATTGCTGTAATATCTAGGGGAGAGAAACATAGAGAGAAAGCTCTATGACCCTCCTGCCTTGAGGCCAATATGTGATGGAGCTGCATGAGCACAGCCATAGGATACACACAGCATTGGCTTCTCTCTCTGGGTCTCAGCATGCTGTGCACAGAGCAAATCTGATTATCCTCTTTTCCATAGGAAGAACAGCATCTTGAAAGTCTTCCAACCACTAACTCCTGGACCAGAAAGATGGCTCCAGAGCCATTAGAGCAATAAAGCCCAACATTGGGATTGCTTTTTGTCCAAAAGTACATGTTTTCCCCTTTGTAGGACATGAGAACTTCACTCTACAGCAAGGAAAATGGCTCCCTCCTGAGAGCCCAGCCTTGGATATAGCAGTGAATTCTGTCTGCTCCCTTTGCCAGAGACATTCTATTAGTCTTGCTTGTTTATGGGCTTGGAAAGAGCTCCCTTCATGGGCATCTGGCAAGGTAGAAGAGTAAAAAACCAAACAGAAAGTACAGCATGTGTTTCTGCTGTCTCCTGGCACTCAGAGCCTATCATTCAGGCAGTCCTGGCATCATTTTGGGACAGAGGCTGGCATTCTCTTAGCCAGGGGGGGCAGGAACTAGTGCCTCTTTTCTGGTGCCATCTCTACCCTGCCCTGTCCCCACCATGTATTTCTTGTGTTTTTGCAGGCACCAAGCAAAACTTCCTATTGCAGTGGTTCCTGACCCTTCTGGCCGGAAGCTTCCTCTAGTCATAGAAATCACATAGATATCACAGGATAATCCCAGGGTCCCACACTAAGCCAAGTATCCTTTTAGTACTTAGTACAGAGATTCTTGACTTTTACCACCTAAATTTAGATTATCTATTTCTCCTTTGCCTGGTATTATGGAGCTCATTTTGCCTCTTCCTCTGTATGACAAATATTATTTTCTACTGTGAATTAGAGCAACAGCTCCCATCCAGTTCTTGGGCAAGGCCAAGCTCATGGACCCTAGAGACTCAGCTTTCTTTCTCTCATGCACAATAGACTGACCATACCATGGAGAATTCTGCACTGGGCTGTGGAAGTTCAAGGGTTTCACTTTAAAGCTAGAACTTGAAATAGGATTTATCCCTTATTTGTTTTCCTTCCCCTTTCACTTCAGATCACTTTCTCTCTAGATATAAAAGGATTAAGAATGTGTAAGAGGTACACTGACTGGGCCAGGACTGTTCCATGTCCTGTCCCCCTTCCTTCCCAACCTTCCAAGTCCCCCTGTTCTTTCTTCAAACGTTCCCTTAAGAGGCTGAGTCTACTGTCCTTTGCCAGAGTAAAAAGCAGGGAGTTCCTACTTAATAGATGTTATAGACAATTAAAATGATAGGAAATTCTCCCTTGCAATTCCAAAACACACACTTCAACTTCAAGCTCTGTTGAACCACCTTATTTTGAGTCAAGAAAATCCTCCATCCGTTTGCAATCTGTGCATTAGGGTTTCAGCCAATTAGAAACCAATATAGTTAGGCCATTTCATCCTATCCCTCCATTGCTGAGCCAAGAGAATATGGCAGATCTTTAACTGCCTATGGTTTGTTAGAGGTTGTGCCAAACCAGAAGTTGATGCTTAGGATAATAAAATAACCAAATAAGTCATTTCACTGTATCTCACCCCTGAAAGAGGACAGAACTTGGAGGTCATTTTATGCAGTTGCTCTGTTTGAGGCTGGTCCAAATCTGAAGTTCAAATGATACTTAGAACAACAAAATTATTGTTTCTTGTCAGTGTAGGAAGCTAGCCAAGTGCAGAAGTACGATTCTACCAAGTTTCATGTGAACAAGCAACCATCTATCTAGCAAGAAAGGGAACAATCAAAAGCAGATCAAAGAAACAATTACTCCAAAGTTGGAATGAGCAAGTCAGTAAGTTTGCTGGTGCTTATTTAAAGAAGCAGGGGCCTCTCAAGTGTCTACATTAGCATGGGTAACAACATCTCATGAAAGCTACAACCCCTAAGCTCTCTTCATTATGTGAAGGCAGCAGGACAGGTCAGAGTCTCCTCAACTAGCAGTTGTTTCCTGCTTTTATAACCATAGGCAAATCCCTGTGTATCTTATTAGTTTCAGGTACTTCTTGAAACTCTTGAGTTATTTACTTCTGAGACTCATTAGTCTTTGCCCTCCCCATCCTGGTTGGGGGTAGGGACAACGGCTTCAACTTAGAACTTTCTGACCAGCAAACAGGCTCCCTGCAGCATGAAATGTTTCACCTCTAGAAAACTGCTTTACAATAACAAGTCATCATCTTTTTGTGTTGAGAAATTTGTAGATTTGTTTGAATTCTCAAGGGAAGACATGATACTGATACTGTTCAGTTTCAAACCAATTTTAGGCCCTGAATTATAAAATCGTGTTCATAGTTTTAAGTTACACTAGAATGTATCTGGACATTTATATAAAAATAAAACTGAATAAAATGGACTGGTAAATTATAAATTCATAGAAGTTACTTGAATATTAATTGTATGGTATGGGTTTAACATCTGGGGTTTATAAATCCTTCCAAAACTCAATTCAGTTAAAAGCATTGAAAAGCATTCAATAGATATTCTTCCAAAGAAGATACAGAAGTAGCCAAGAGACACACAAAAAGAAGCTGATCACCATTAGTCATTAGGCAGGTACAAATCAAATTACAATGAGATGACCCTGTACATGATGGTGGCTGAACAAGAGAGACACCCAATATGAAGTGTTCAAAGGATGTAGTAAGCTAAGGGAGCCATTGTGTAGACCAGAGTGGTGGTTCCTCAAAAAGCCATATCTAGGAACCTGGGGAGATTGCATTGTTAGACCCGAAGGGCCTAGTGTCCGGGTGCCCTTGCTCACAAAGACACAGAGACTGAGATTGCTGCAACCAGCATGAGGTTTATTGATCCAATGTGTTGTGGTCACCCTGCAAGCAGGGCAGAGGTGACCCCAAATCGACATTGTAGGCAGTTTTTATACTTTTTAGAGGTGCAAGTTACATCAGTCAAATTGCAGTTTAAAGTTTAAACCCATTAACTAACATCTATAAACCATAAACCTTTAGATCTGCCTAGAGTTTCCTGAAGATCGGGTAGTTTTCAGTTAATATGTTCCTACTCAGGAATGCCTCATGTGTGGAGAACGGAGGCTAATCTTTGACTCCAGGCAGGAGCAAGAAGCTGTAAAGAGAGTATCTAGTGAAATCACAGAGTGTATCTTAACATCTTATCTCTTAGGCAATTATGGAGGGTATTCTAACATCTTAACCCTTAGACATTTATGGATGGTATTCTAACATCTTAACTCTTTTCTTTGTGTAGGTCCTGTCCAGGGAAGGGTGGCAGGACCTCCAGGGAGAGTGTTGGGGGAAGGTGGCAGGAGCTCCAGGAGAGTTCTCTTTTAGCACTAGCTTACACATTAGGACCCAGAAGATGGTGAACTAAGCCTGGGCAGGGCAAAGCCAGAGGAAATTCTGGTGGAGGTCTGTAGCGATCAGTGGTGCCACAGCCATTACTTCTCAGCATATGCATATACTACACACAAAGTCGAGATATAACATTGCTATATGACCTTGAAATCCTATTCTTAAATTTGTGTCTGAGATAGCTGGAAGCTAGGATTCGAACTCTGATACTCATATTTACCAATGTTCATTGCAGCATTGCTGTGGCCAAAAGGCAGAAACAAATATTATGTAATAACAAATAAACAAATGTAAATATACAGATGTTAATTAAAACATGAATAGTATACAAAATGTGGTATGCAACACACAGGGGCCTAAGAGTCAGACACGAAAGGCATAGAATTCTGAGCCATGGTGGAATATAGATGACGCCATATGAAGTAGGCCAGACACCATGATTCCAGTTATATAAAGAAAATAAAATGCAGAGAGAGTGTGTAGTTGAGGCTTCTAGCTTCTGAAAGATGTACAGTTATTATGTAACAGATACAGACATCCTTCTGAAATGAGGACAAAGTTTTGAAATGATACAGATATTCCTAAAATCACTGACCTGTCCCATTAACAGTGACTAAAAGGGCAAGTTTCATTAAATATATTCTACAATAAAAAATTATGAAAAAATAATATAAAAATGATAAATCTGAATAAATAGTTATATTTTTCCCCTAGGGTTTAACAGTGTCAGAAACTCAAGACTATTCTTTCACATTTCAGACCAGTCATCCTAACAGTCACGTGATATTTCAAGTTATAGGACTCTTCTACCTTTCAGTTCTGGGCTTGCAGAATGTCCCCTAAGTATGAGTGAACTTGCCCTTGGGGTAGGTATCAAACATTAGGGTCTCTGTTTGGAACTCTGAATTGCTGGATTCAAAGTAAATTGCCTCAAGTAGCTGGTACTCAAGTCTCTTCTAAGTACCTTAGAATTGTTATCAGAGACCAAAGGCACTCTCAGCAGAGGGGAGTTCCCTTGCAATCCAAGGTCAATCAAGGCTATTGAAGGAACAAGGACAGGATTCCCCTGTAGCCATACAACCAGAGGAAGGGGCCACCCAGGGGGTTCTCTGTAAGTATAACAACTAGATGGTCCCAGACACAGCAAGCAAAAAGGCAGCTTGAACAAGTGGGGCTGGGATCCAGGCAGGCAGCAGGTGACCTTGCTTTACACAGGTCACACTGGGACAGCAGTCAGTCCTGCCAAGGGCTCAGGCCCAGTTCAACATGTCTATTAGCAGCATGTTTGGAGAAGGTCTTGTCAGCTCCTTCTGGGGTGGGACATGATCAAGGGGGTCACAGAGGGCCTCAGGAATCCCTACCCAGGCAACTACAATCTGCTATGCTGTATCAAGTGCTTAAGTTGAATCCGGAAAGATGGTGGAGATCATCTCCAAGATCAGAATCCAGTCTGATGGGCTGCTGCATGTCTGGGCGGCTCCAGATTTCTGTTCTCTGCTGCTTCTTTGGAGACCTAGCTGATGAATTTGCTCTCCTTTCCAGGCATGCAAGGCTTGCTCCTGCATTCATAAAAGCTTTATTATCTCAGCATTTGGGGAATCAGTATGTTTCCAGATCAGCCTGAGGAGCCTGGCAGCCCAGGAAATGAGTCATGCCACAGATTCTTCAGGTCATTACAAAACAGTTCACTCCACCCTCATTTGCTTTGGCAGCTGAGGTCTTGATGCACATTGCAGCCTGCTACCCATTAATACTGCTAAGGAGGATTTGCAAAGTATTTAAAATCAGCTCTCTTTCTCTGTCTCATCCCTTGTGGTGCAGGCCAGTTTCTGGGATGAGGCTGGATCAATAAACACGTTCTTTCTGTCTGTTGAGACTTTGTGTCTTCCAATTAGAAGAGAGGAACAAAACATGTTGCTTTATTATATAGAGACAACAGTCAATTCTGCCTTGGAATGGAGTAGGAAATGCTGCTTTTTCAGATGTTTGTGCAGCACAAAGAACAAAGCGTCATTTGGAAAGCAACAGGATTTTTCTTAGCCAAACTACATACAAATGGGCTCTTCCAGTGTTGAAAGAAAGGCAGAAGTGAGCAGAAAGGAAAGTCCTTGGGGACTCTCTCAGGCCGGGTGTATGGAACCCAGCACCTGCCTGCAACAAGCAAACCTGCCAACCAGTGTCCTAACTGGATGTTAGTAAAACCCTGCTTGGCCCAGGTGAGCTATGAAATCCCCACTTGTTCTGAATCCTTTGCCTGTGGGAGGCCAGGCACTGAGATGCACACACCACAACCAGGCTGCTACCCACAAGCCTCTCCACTGCACACAGAAGAAGTAGGGCTTGTGAGCTCTCCCCAGACTTGAACACCATACTCAGGCCTTCTTCCTTCCCAGAAGGGAATCTTTTTGGACTCTTGAGGTTAAAAACTTTTCAGATTATATCTTTATGTAAGGCTAGAGGTTCATTTTAAGCATCAGTGCACTGCTGGGGAGGAGGGATGGGGGAAAGAGAAGAGAGAATAGGAGCCTGAGAATCAGGAGAATTGGGTTTTACTCAGAGCTCTGTACATTGTCAATTAATTATCTGCCCCATCTTAAGGATGGGAAAGAACTCAAAACTAAAACCTCTTGAGGATTTCCTTCCAACAAGTCTGCAATGTGAAGGTCAAATAAGACAAGTAGGCTCAGATTTTTTACATTATACAAGTAAAACTAGGTCACCTAGACCTGGAAGCTATTGTTAGCACAAAACTATTACACACAAGTGCACATGTGTATGTGTACCTTCCCCCCCCCCCACACACACACATACACACAGAGACAGACAGACAGACAGACAGGAACAGAGAAAAAGGAGGGAATGAATTTAATCTCAGAGTGAGAGACACATAGACACACAGAGGGTGAAAGAGGGAAGGAAGTTATGGCAGACACTGCACATACTTTACTGAATGCCTCATTAAAGACGACACCACAGAGCCTGACCACCATCTTTCCTATGGGTGTCCTAGATACAGCTCTCTTTTTCTCCTTCCATCATGGTACCTAGTCCACCTTCTCTGCTCCCAGCAGTTCAACTGGAGCTGATCAGGCCCCTTTACATTCCTCTTTTTCAAGCCTCTGCCTCTAGCTTCCTGTAGTTTTCTCCAAAGTAGAACAATCACACCGTTACTTGTGTGAGGGAACTGAGTTTCCCTTCTCCGAAGCTTTAAAGTACAACTTTTCTCCCCATTGACATGATATGTACAACAAAGAGAGCCAACAGCTGGTCTGGGGTAGTTCACAGAGTATTCCCCCATTCTCCCTGTTGCTGGCAGAATAAAATAGAGACAATACAGAAAGGGGCCTGGCACTGCACCTGATGCAGAGGGAATGAAAATTGTAGGCTTAGATTTTTAAACCTATTTTTAATAATGGTTCTCAAACACTTCAACCCCCTTTCTAGCTCACCATCCAAAGGTAGGGGAGAAAAGATGATAAACTGGGCAAGGGGACATGGGCCTGTTTAAGACTAGATTTTTAGGGCAATTCCAATCTCTGTTGTTACAAGCAGTTCAGTTCAGTAGTGTCAGGATACCAACCATGAATCATCAGCAGTGGTATGATCTAGCAGAAACCGCCAGGCTTCCACCAAATCAGCACAAGTCAGCGGGAGCAACTAGGACCAGCTGGGATGCCAAGAGAAGCTGTGCCTCCCTCAACAAAGGGAAGATTTGAGAAACATTGCAAAGCTAACTGTGCACGTGCACAGTCACTGTCTGTTGAGTCGGTCCTATTTATACCCTCTCCAAATAGCATGTGTCTTCCCATATGAGTTTGCCTCAGCAAAACACCATGTGAGTCTGCATCACGTGACAGTACCACGAATGTCCACTTCAAAAATGGCAAAAAGGTGGGGAAGAGAGTGATTAGCTCACACAAATTATCACCCATCTCAGCTAATTATCCTCCCTATAGATCTGTGTCCCATTTGCCAAATGTATGGACCTCTGAAACACATCATATTCTCAAGGCCAGGAATCATTAACTGAAAGTCTCTGAGCTTCAAAGAAGAGAGGTCACAAAATGAGCACAGACAAGTCCCTTCCTCAACACCACTGCAAAGCTGTGATATTAGTGTGCTTTCTGATGAGAGGGGGAAATCTGCATGGAATCAAATATTTTTCAAGCAGGAGAGTTGCCTAAAGGCACATGTTCCCTGTGAGGTTGCAAGGGTTTTCCAAGAAGAACCAGGGCTATAAAACCCAGAAGCATCCTCAGAGCAGATGGAGAAGTCCCTTGAGAATAGCTGGCTGCTTACTTACCGACACCCCTTTCTAAGGCAGACTTCCACTTTGTGCCTGCCTAGATTCTGAACTCCATTATGAGAGAAATAAGATTGTCCACGGATGCCCACCCCAGCCTCTCTGCTCATCTCTGACTGATAAGATAACTCTCACAATTTTAGTCACTCTAGAAAGCTGGCCTCCTGAAGGAGCTGGAGATAATGAATATATAATGCTCACTGCGGTTGCCTGCTGACCTGCCCATATAACTAAAACCCAAACCAGAAGGGTTCCAAGCCTAGAAACATGATCAAAAGGTAGAGGTGCTCGTGGCCTTCAGTGTAGACTCTTGTTTCCATCTCCCCAGGACTCTAGAAATAAGTCTTTCTTTTATTTAGAAGGTCCCATATAAGCCCTCAACCATTGCTTGCTTCCGGGGCCAGGCAGAGTCAAATCCTATGTCCCTGCTCCCAAAGGACTCTGTGGCTCATGTGGAAGTTAGGCATGTAGACAGGGAGTAAAAATAGTAACCATGGAGCAGTCAAGACTATTGTTCTATGCAAGGATTCAGACTAGGTACCACCTATCCCCCTGTACACCAGGGAAGGGGGTAACTGAGGTCTCCTTGCCTGAGATTGGATGGCAGGACTGAAATCAAACACAAAAATGGTTGAGAGTCAGACCAGCACACAAGCTGGGGAGCATGTCATGCCAAATAGATTTTTCTTAAGGATGATTTGAATACAGTATTAGGAAGCTCTCAAAAGCTGAAGATTATCAAGACAGCAATTCTAACAGGGGAATGTGCCCCAAGACACTACTCTAGTAGGGTAATCTAAGAGTGTTGATAGTCATGATGATCATGATCTAAGTCATGGAACAGTGTATAGAAATTGATTAATAGGGATGTCTCTGTCATCTTTAAGACTGATGTACACATTTACTCATGTACTACAAAAGAGGTTTTGATGTCTTAAATACAAGAAAATAAACAGACTACCAACTACATGTATCATAAGATCCAACTGAGTAGAGAGGTGTAGAGATGTCCATGTGTTGTCTATACAGAGCAAGTCAGAGGTTATGTGATACAGATTTTCCAACTGTTCCCAGCTCTAGAAAAAATGCAGGAGATTCTTACCTTCTTTCCCTCCCTCCCTTCCTTTCTCCCTCCCTCCCTCCCTCCCTCCCTTCCTTTCTCCCTCCCTACCTCCCTCCCTTCCTTCCTTCTTTCCTTCCTACCTTCCTTCCTTCCTTCCTTTTTCCAGTTTTAATTGCTATAAAATACATGTAACATAAAATTTACTGTGTTAGCCATTTTAGGTACTTGGTTTGGCAGTAATTGTTATATCCACACTGGTGAGCATATAATCCCCAGAACCATTTCATCTTAAAAACCTGAAACTCTCAGTAACCCCTCAGTACTGATCTCTCCCACCCCCGAGGCTCCAGTGGCCAAGCATCAGGTGTGTTCCTCATACACCTGGAATCGGGTAGTGTGTCTTTCGTAACTGGTTTAGAATAATGTCTTCCAGGAAGCAACATGTGTTAGAACTTCCTTCTTTCATGTGTGTGTCTCTGTGTGTGTGGTGGGGATATGTATGTGTGTCTGTGTATGTATGTGTGTGATTCTTTGTATGTGCAAACACACACACACACATACACACAGAGGAGTACACGTGTAAAGGGTAAAGGAAATCTTTGGACAACTGTGGGTTTTAGTCCTAAAATACCACCTACCATAATTTTGAAGCAGGCTTTTCCATTAGTATGGAATTTGGCAAATAGGCCAGGCTGCTTGACCAGTGTCTTAATTAGGGTTTCTATTGCTGTGACCAAAAAGCAAGATGAGGAGGAAAGGGCTTGACTTACCCTTCCACACTACTGTTCATCACTGAGGGAAGTTAGGACAGGAACTGAAACAGGGCAGGAACCTGGAGACGTGAAAGTGACAGAGGCCATGGAAGGGTGCTGCTTACTGGCTTGCTTCCCATGGCTTTCTCAGACTGCTTTCTCACAGAACCCAGGACTACCAGCCCAGGGATGGCACCACCCACCAAGGGCTGGGCCCTCCTGAATTGATCAGTAGTTGAGAAAATGCCTTACAGGTGAATCTCATGGAGGCATTCCCCAGTTGAGGCTCCTTCCTCTCTCAGGACTCTTGCTTGGTCAAGCTGACACAAAACAAGCCAGTATAGCCAGAAAGCTCCCAGTAAACAGCTTCTGTTTCCCCCATCCCCCACCCCATCCCCCACCTCCCCACCCCACCCCCACCCCCGATTGCTGGAATTACACACAGTCCATAGTGTGATTTATAAAGCTCAGCATGTGGGTCGAACCCAAGTCAGAGCTAGCTAATGGATCAGGACCAGGACTGGCTGCTGTGTAATTACTAGGGATTTGGGACAGGGCTGTCTGCTCTGGAAACTGTCCAGATACATTGCCTCTTGCTTCACTCTTCCATCTCCTCCTTGAATTAACTCTTTCTTTCTTTCTTTCTTTCTTTCTTTCTTTCTTTCTTTCTTTCTTTCTTTCTTTCTTTCTTTCTTTCTTTCTTTCTTTCTTTCTTCTCTCTCTCTCTCCCTCTCTCTCTTTTGTTCTTTTTTCTTTTTTCTTTTTCTTTTTATTCTTTTGTACTGCTGCTTAGTCCCCTGGACCCCATATCCTTAGCCTTCTTGGCTGGGTCAGCTATGCCCCAATTATGAATGTTCTCAACACAGCAAACCTGGTTTCCTATCATCTAAGTTTTCTAATTTTCCCTTTGTCTCTGCCTTAGCTACCTGGCTGCATTTGGCATAGAATAAACACGCAGAGGATATGTTTACAAATGGATAAATGATGTCTTGGGGAATTAAAATTGATCCTAATTCTCTAAGTGGAGCCTGGACACCCGGTGCTGATCCACACAGCCTGCTTCCTGGTTCACTCTGTCTGTCTATCCCAGCACCCCCCACCTTCACACTCTCAGCCCTGGCATCCTCTCAGGCCTTTAGTCTGGCAGGTGAGGCCTGAAGGGAAAGTGGCCAAGTTAAACACAAGCCATGCAAGGGCATAAAGACAAGCTCACCTGAAACTGTACAACTGATTCTGGGGGCTCAGCAGGCACGTGGTGTTTGGAGGAATTTCACCTTTGAGCTGCCAGAACGTATTTAAACAGCCAAGATGCATCCCAACAGGGACAAATGCAAGCAGCTAATGAACACAGGGTGCTCCCTGGCAAGTGTTCATTTCTCAGGGGAACGTCCAAGAATTTCTGTCTATGGGTGGGTTCTTGATTTCTAAATTTCTAGGGTGGGAGCTGAAGTCCCGGCAGGCATTCCCGGAAGTCTTCTCAGGAATGCCTCCTTAGCTCATCTGGCTCATGATTCCATCTGCTTTGGCAGATGAGCATACTTACAGTTTGTTTTTAGTTCATCATAAAGTTAGTGTGTTTATTTCCATGGTTGTGACCACCCCACATATGAGGATTTACCATATGCTTTATTGTGTAAAAGAAGATAGTCCTGTTGATGATTTTAATATTCATAATATGTAAAAGTTACTTTAAACTTTTGTGTGTGACTTTGAAGTGTAAATAACCAGAAACTATTTCCTTAAACCCACTAACAGTCTCTAAAATAAAAGACTAAGGAGACCCTGTGCAGCAGGGGCTTCTGGTCCAGATCCCAGACTAGGCACAAACCACACCCAAACACACTTCACAGGACCTCTTGTTCATCATCCTTAGTCATTAGGGAAATGCAAATCAAAACAACCCTGAGATTCCATCTCACACCAGTCAGGATGGCTAAGATCAAAAACACAGGAGACAGCAGTTGTTGGCGAGGATGTGGAGAAAGAGGAACACTCCTCCACTGCTGGTGGAATTGCAGGCTGGTACAACCACTCTGGAAAGCAGTCTGGCGGCTCCTCAGAAAACTGGGCATGACACTTCCGGAGGATCTGGCTATACCACTCCTGGGCATATACCCAGAGACTTTACCTGCATGCAATAAGGACACATGCTCCACTATATTCATAGCAGCCTTATTTATAATAGCCAGAAGCTGGAAAGAACCCAGATGTCCCTCAACGGAGGAATGGATTCAGAAGATGTGGTATATTTACACAATGGAATACTACTCTGCAATTAAAAACAATGAATTCACGAAATTCCTAGGCAAATGGTCAGAACTTGAAAATATCATCCTTAGTGAGGTAACCCAATCACAAAAGATCACACATGGTATGAAGTCACTGATAAGGGGATATTGACCCAGAATCTCAGAATACCCTAGACACCATCAGCATATCAATAGATTTCTAAAAAGATGGAAGGAGAGACCCCTGGTCCTGGAAAGACTGGATGTAGGGGAACGCCAGGACAGAGTAATGAGAGGGGGTTGAACGGAGAAAAGAGGGAGGGAAGGGGGCTTATGGGACTTTCGGGGAGGGAGGAAACGGGAAAGGGGAAGTGATTTGGAATGTAAATTAAAAAAATAAAATAAAATAAAATTAAAAAAAAAAAAAAAGAAAGAAAGTAGTAGTTTTCTAAATCAGACAGAAAAAAACAACTGGTGACAACCCTGCAGGTGTAACGTTTAGGAGGAGAAAAGGGGGAGATCTTTGTTAGAATGGGTTAGGATGAGGTGGCATATTTTGATTAGGCATGTTAATTAAACCAAAGGGGCCTTTTGATTGCTGGACTTCAATATTTTGATAGCTAGTCCTTGGTAGTCAGCCTAAGGAAGAGGAAGTGACCAAGTAGAAAGGAAAAAGATGTTGGTGGCTAGCTTTAGGAATGTAATTTAATGGTTTTCAGCAAAGCAAGGGGAGTGGGGAGAAAGAACAAGGCCCACCAGAGTCATGCTGGCCATGCCACACTCCAGAGAGCTACATTTGAGAACTTGACTACATCACACACTTGTCTGTTTGGGTCCTCAGGTTTGTCACTAGATAATATGCAGTATTGTTGTAGCGACTTCATAGATGAGGAAACAAAGTGAGGAAATTTGCCCAGGCATATGCAGCCTGTAATCATCAAAGCAATATTTAAAATGCAAATCTCAAGGGTCAGATTATTATCATCTCTTCTCAACCAATCAGCATCTCTTTGGAATACATCAGTGTTGAGTGCTTGCATGGCTTGGGTTTCTGACTGAGGGTAGGGAAGGAATGAGAAAAGGACAGATAGATACATGGAGACAGATTAAACTGGGGTCAGGTGGGCTGTGTACTTGCTGCTGGTTGGTATAAACCAACTCAGGACCTGGAGCTTCAGTTTGTTTATTATACAGCAAGTGTGTGTGTGTGTGTGTGTGTGTGTGTGTGTGTGTGTGTGTGTGTGTGTGTGTGTAGGGGGAGTTAGCTGGTCTCCGTGGGAGGTCTCTATAGGTGAGCAGGCTCAGGCTGTAAGCAGCTGAGAAAGCTGCAATTGGTAGTTTTTGCACACACTGGTCAATCATTAGTAAACAAGTCTACTTGCATACACTGCCAACACCAGCACTTGGACCAAGAAGAAGGCTTTGCCCTCCAAGTCTCACCCCAGCATGAAGGCTTTTCCATTCCCATGGATCTGAGACATGAGTCCTTGACATGGATGTTCCTGTGCCACACAATACATAGTCACTCAGCATGTCCTTTGCTCTTTATACAACCAGTACAGGCTTCCTCAGTTCCTCACAAATCAGCCTTCTTCCTACCCTCTAGTTCATCCCTGATGTTCTATGACCCACACTCCTATTAACCTCTGTCTCTGCACTGATCACTGGGCATTGTATTGATCTCTTTGCGGCTTGGTAGCTGTCCCCCATCTTGTACCTCCACTTTAAACATTGCTCAATGGGTAACTTCCTTGCGGGAAGTCCTTGGGGTTACCAAAGTTATGCCTTCTGGGTATGTGTGTGTGTTCTAGAAATTCAACACAACAAATAAAACATACACCCCTAGAGACAGAAGAACTCATCTCAATTTATGTACTAACGCTTTGGAAAGTTCTGGAAAATCACCCCTGCCCCCAACAATTTCTGAGCCCTTTTACAGGTCAAGTAACAGTGTGGATACCTGTGGGTAGTCTCCAAATTCCAATTCCATCAAAAGAATTTTTTTGTCATAGTTATGAGTGCTCACAGGGACAGAAACTGCAGGAACAAAGGTTTGGAGGTAGGTGTTTTGCAGGTAGCTATATACAAAGCATTTGTAGGTATCATTTTAAAAATCTCTCTTCCTTAGCAAATAGAATCTAAAGTATGACCTTTTTCCAGATAGCTGGTAACTACTTCTTAGGGCAGTTTCTTACAATTGTTTGCATTCCCAAGTTACCAAGTAGGGACTTTAACAAGCAGGCAGATATCAGCATGCTTAAGTAAAACTTTAATTCATTTCACTTTTATACATTCCTACAATTTATAAGCAAGGGATTCTATTAGACTATAATAGATTAATAATTTGATTTTCATATATATGAATAAAAATTAGATATTTGTATCATCTCTTCTTCATGTGTACTCAATATGTGCCCCCTCTTTCTATCTCTCTCTCTGTTTCTCTCTCTGTCTCTGTCTCTGTCTCTCTCTCTCTCTCTGTGTGTGTGTGTGTGTGTGTGTGTGTGTGTCCTTGCACATGTAGAGGCAAGAACAGGACTGGAAGGAGGACTTGGGGTATCTTTCTAAATCACTCTTCACCTTCCTTCTGGAAATAGAGTCTCTCACCGAATGCGAATGAAGCTTGATGTTTTTCTGTTAAGTTGGCTAGTGAGTAAGCGCCTAGAATCGACCTGTTCCTGCCCCTAACTCAAATCTATATTGAGATCACAGGCGTGTATTACCACTTTTCATGGGTGCTGGGGATTCAAATTCAGGTCTTTGTGCCTGGACACCAAGTGCTCTTACCCTCTGAGCCATCTCCTTAGCCTGCTTTCAGCATCTTGCACTTCACTGGAATGAATGGATGATACCAAGTCCTTATGAAGTAGAAAACTGTCTTTCACAGGCTCTCACAGAGGCAATTTCTCACCCTCTGTAGGCATGCATAATTCCTTGGAATGCCCAGTGGCTATGCCCAACTCCAAAATCCTCTCTGACTAGATCACCTCTTTCTGAGTAGAACAGCTTAGCCTTTTCCCATCCATGTTCTGCTTCTTGTACTTTCTTTCAGTCATCGCTCTGCAGTCACATAATATTGTCTCATGTGTGTTTTCTTAATTTTCGCTACTGGAGAGCAAGCTCGCAGAGGGCAGCAGCATATGCTCCTGACTTGCTCTCTGTTATAGAAAAAGTAAATTGGCCAAGGCTGTGTGGGAGAGCCTTCTTCATGGAAAGTTCATGCGAACACTAGCAGGCCTGTGTGTTTTCAATGAGCATGGTATTCTGGAGTACCACATGGGGCTATGGTTAGTTAGAGGTCAGATCATAGTAGGAGGACTCTGACTTTCAGGATGTATGCATTTAAAATTGTTGTGATAGTTGTATATCACAAGAAGTATTTATTTTCCCTCTGTTCCCATCTCCTAAGAAAGAACTCCTAAATCCTTGTGGATAGAACTGGTAGGAGACTCTTCTGTTCTAGTATTTCGTGGTTGAGCTTCCTGAAATGGAATTTGTAAAATTTTGGAATATCCCAACTCTTATCAATATCTGACA
Source organism: Tokudaia tokunoshimensis (assembly GCA_036184795.1). NCBI lineage: Eukaryota > Metazoa > Chordata > Mammalia > Rodentia > Muridae > Tokudaia > Tokudaia tokunoshimensis. Next base: position 103,884,880 of record BTHU01000011.1, on the reverse strand, counting down.
GGGAGCTCCCGAGTCCCTAGGAATTCCCTCTGTAGTAAGAGTATCTTTGGTTTCATGGAGCAACTCTCCATGTATTGTGCCAGGAAGTGTTCGTGAACCCCAAAGGACCACCAAAGAGGCAACTCCAATGCAATCAATCACACTAGTGTCTTTATTGACAAACTTGCACTTGCATCAGACCACCATCTCTGACTCAGCAGAACAGGAGGGTGTAGCTCTGAGCCAAGTTTCAGGCAAGCATTTATAGAGATAAGCAAATAAGCAGGCTGTGTGAGTTTCTAACCTGGCACACATTTGATTGGGGGGGGGGTTATGGAATTTTATTGTCCTTTAACATAATTTGCTAATGCTGAGAGACAAACCATAAATTTAACTTCTGTTTTATTCCTGATGGGTGGTTGTTAAAAAGTGAAGTGCCAGGGGACAGGCTTATAACCTAGAGGTGTAGATTTGTTCGGAAGTAACCTTGAAACTGGTGCTAGGTCCTGGCTTGTTAGTTAACTGTAGTTCAACCTTAGGTCAGGTTCTCTAAGATGGAGTCTGAACCCAAGAGATCTGGTCTCTCAGATGGTCACTTGAAAAGTTAGCCCACTTTCTATTATCATGATAGAATACCAGGGAATAACAACTAGAAAGAAAAGAGGTTGATTTTGACCCCCACTTCAGAGCACAAATGGCTATTTGGAGAAACATCCTGGAAACAGAAACATATAGGAGAAGTATCTGCACATTTCATGCAACCAGAAGGCAAAAGAAGAGAGGGTCAATCTTGGATCACAATATACCCTTCAAAAGCATACTTTCAGCAACCTGCTTCCTTAACCCAGGAGCCTTTGGGGACATTCATATCCAAGCCACAATAGGCTAGTTGCCCAAGAAACTAAATGTGATAGAAAGTTTGGAACTTTCAGTCCCTTCCCTCTGGGGAAATGAAAAAGTGTAGCTGTCCAGGAGCCATGGATAAACTGGGTATACCTGGAAGGGAAGCTGGAAATGAAAAAGGATGGGCAGGCAAAAGAAGGATGAAGTCAAGCAAAAGGTTTCTGATCAAAGCTCAAAGTTTAATTTTCAGCTCTGCAGTTTATATAGGGAAAACCCACAGATCCATCCTTTGTTTCAGCTGGATTGAATTGCAAAGCAAGCTCAGCAAGCAGTCAACTCCTCAAATCTCAGGTAGAAACTTGCAAATTCAGGGCTGCCAGGTGACTCCAGCTAGGTTGTAAAATCATCCTGGCTTTGTTTAGCCTACTCAAAGCTAGGAGAAGGGCACAAAAATGGCCAAAGGTTAAGTTGATCATCAACAGTTAATGAACCTCTCAAAGCACTTGTTGTAAACAAACTAAATAAACTAAAGAACCAAATGCATGAGATGGTGTTTGGATGGAAGGGTAGCAGGGAAGACAGAGAGGCTCAGCATGCCTTCTTACAGCAGTTCTACATATCTCCTCTATCTGGCTATTCATCTGTTTTCTTTGCTTATTATAACAGTGAATTTACCAAACATGTTTTCCTGAGTTCAGATATTCCAGAAAATTAATGGAAGCAATGGAATGCATTACTAGAAGCCCCTATTTATAGGTGGTCAGCAGCAATCAAGCACAGATGATCACTTAGTACTGAATTGTGGGGTAGTCCCAATCAACTGAGATCACTACCTCCTAGAGGTAGGGTCCATGTCCAGGATTAGTTAGGCAGCATAGACTCAACTTTCTGTCTCCTTCTCCCTCTCCCCCCTCCCCCTCCCTTTCCCTCTCCTTCCTCTTCCTCCCCCTCCCCCTCCCTCTCTCCCTCTCCCTCTCCTCCTCTCCTTCCTCCTCTCCCTCTCCTTCTCCCTTTCTCTCTGTATACTTTTCCTTTGCTGTTAGGGTTTTTTTTCTTTTCTTAACTGTGTTTTGCTTGTTCATTGTGATTTTGTGTGTTTTTAAGGTTTTATTTCTTCCCTTTTTAGTTTTGTTTTGAAAGAGAGAGATACAAAGTACATAAAGTTATGTGGAAAAGGGAGGTGGAAAAGATCTGGGAGAAGCTGGAGAGAGGAAAATGATCAAAATATATTATATGAAAAAAATCTTTAAAATTAAAAAAAAAAATGGGGTCAGTGTCTTGTGCAGAAGTAAGCCAGTCTCAAAGAAGGAAGATTATTGGCTCCTGTTCCTAGGGAGTCCCAGCAGTTTGGTCAAGAAACTATATACAGAGAAAGAAGTCACATGAAAGAAGTGACATTGTCACAGCCAGAAAGGAGTGACTGTTAATGAGCAATACCTGCCTCTATGGGGAGGGGAACTCAGTGGTCAGTGGAAAGAGTAGGAAGAATCACTGCTGGAGTGTCTCATGCACTTCAGCCTAGACATTCTACTGTGATTTCTTGGGAACTGGAGTCACATGCTAGAAATCTGGGTTTGATTCAGGGACTGGCCATGTGTATAATACTAGTTCCATGCAAGTATAGTTGAGCTAAATTCTCACTAACTAGAAATTCTGTGTAATGTTAATGTTACAGAATGGTTGCTTGTGCAATGCTGGTGTGAATAGACCTACTGGGTTACCAAGCACCTAAAAGGCATAGCACATACAAATTATATAAAACACATAATACTTTATAGTGGAAAATTATCACAGGTAAGTATTTATTATATGACACTATGCTGCATTATATTATAGTGGCCCTAATATTCATAATTTTAAAACCATACTGCAAAATGGCACATGCCTACAGTCTCAGCACTTGGGAAACAGATGCTGTAGGAACATGAGTTCAATATCAGCCTAGGCAGGAGAGAAAAATATTGTTTCTAAAAGGGAACTTTACATAGAATGAGTGTCCTGTAGCATCTATCTTTCATTTTAGTTTACTCTATGTAAACTGCATAGGAACAAAAGACATTTCTTAGAAATGTCATTGCTAAGTGGTGACGAGAATCTGTGATGTCATAGTAATTTTGAAGCTGAAATGACTCCAGAATCCTTGTGACCCAACTTCTGCTTTCAAAAACTGGGCAACTGAGTCTTAGAAACTCCCATCCATGTAGATCTATAGCTCTTAGAACAACTTGAAGAATATAAGTCAAAATTCTACAGACCAGAATGCATGGTAAGTTAGAGACTTTTTAAAAATGCTAATACTGATTCAGTGGATGTGAGGCAGGATGTAAGATAATATATTTTTTAGCAGCCTCCCAGATGGTGTCAATGCAGCTGATCCACACCTGAAACAAAGGTCAGTGAAAATTTAGATTCCATGTAGCAAACTGTGAGGTAACTTTAAAGCTTAAGAATCATGAAGATAGAGTTCTCAAGAAGAACCTGCAGCTCAGGAGGCTGAAAAAAAAAAGGCACTGATGATGCTTAAAAATATAATACTCTATCAGATGTAGGATTGGTAAAGATCTTTTTCCAATCTGTCGGTTGCCATTTTGTCCTATTGACAGCGTCCTTACAGAAGCTTTGCAATTTTATGAGGTCCCATTTGTTGATTCTTGGTCTTAGACTGTAAGCCATTGGTGTTCTGTTCAGGAACTTTTCCCTTGTGTCCATTCGTTCAAGGCTCTTCCCCACTTTCTCTTCTATTAGTTTCAGTGTATCTGGTTTTATGTGTAGGTCCTTGATCCACTCGGACTTGAGCTGACAGGGAGATAAGAATGGATCAATTTGCATCCTACATGTTGACCACCAGTTGAACCAGCACTATTTGTTGAAAATGCTGTCTTTTTTCCCACTGAATGGTTTTAGCTCCTTTGTGATCAAGTGACCATAGGTGTGTGGATTGACTTCTGGGTCTTCAATGCTATTCCATTGACCTACCTGCCTGTCACTGTACCAATACCATGCAGTTTTTATCACAAATGCTTTGTAGTACAGCTTGAGGTCAGAGATGGTGATTCTCCCAGAAGTAATGTTATTATTGAGAATAGTTTTAGCTATCCTGGGGATTTTATTATTTCAAACGAATTTAAGAATTGTTCTTTCTAACCCTATGAATAATTGAGTTGGAATTTTGATGGGGATTGCATTGAATCTGTAGATTGTTTTTGGTAAGATGGCTAATATCCAACATATACAATGAACTCAAGAAGTTAAGAGTCCAGAGAACCAAATAACCCTATTAAAAATGGGGAACAGAGCTAAATAGAGAATTCTCAACCGAGGAAACTCAAATGGTAAAGAAGCAATTAAAGAAATGTTCAACATCCTTAGCCATCAGGGAAATGCAAATTAAAACAACCCTGAGATTCCACCTCACACCAGTCAGAATGGCTAAGATCAAAAACTCAGGTGACAGAAGATGCTGGTGAAGAAATGGAGAAAGTGGAGCACTCCTCCACTGCTGGTGGGATTGCAAGCTGGTACAACCACTCTGGGAACCAGTATGGAGGTTCCATAGACAATTGGATATAGTTCTACCTGAGGACCCAGTTATACTACTCTTGATGATGCTCCAACATGTAATAAGGACACGTGTTCCACTATGTTCATAGCAGCCATATTTATAATAGCCAGAAGCTGGAAACAACCCAGATGTCCCTCAACAGAGGAATGGATACAGAAAATGTGGTACATTTACACAATGGACTACTACTCAGTTATTAAAAACAGTGACTTCATGAAATTTGTAGGCAAATGTATGGAACTTGAAAATATCATCCTGAGTGAGGTAATCCAATCACAAAAGAATATACATGGTATTCACTCACTGATAAGTGGATATTATCCCAAAAGTTTGGAATACACAAGAGTCAATTCACAGACCACATGAAGCCCAAGAAGAAGGATGACAAAAGTGTGGTTGCTTCAGTGCTTCTTAGAAGGGGGAACAAAATATTCACAGGAGGAAATATGGAGACAAAGTGTGGAGCAGAGACTGAAAGAAAGGCCATCCAGAGACTGCCCCACCTGGGATCCATCCCATAAAGAGTCACCAAAACAGGAAGCTATTGTGGATGCTGGGAAGTGATTGCTGATGGGAGCCTGATATGGCTGTCTCCTGGGAGGCTCTGCCAGAGTCTGACAAATACAGTGGTCAATGCTCACAGCCAACCATTGGACTGAGTCCAGGTTCCCTGATGGAGGAGTTGGAGAAGGGACTGAAGGTGCTGAAGAGGTTTGCCGCCCCATGGAGGGAGCAACAGTGTCAACAGGCCAGACTCCCCAGAGCTCCCAGGGACTGGATCACCAACCAAAGAGTACACATGGAGGGACTCATGGCTCTGGCTGCATATGTGGCAGAGGATGGCCTTTTTGGACATCAGTGGGAGGAGAGGCCCTTGAGCATGAGGGAGTTCGATGCTCCAGTGTAGGGGAATGCCAGGGCAGGAAGACAGGAATAGGTGAGTGGGGGAGCACTCTCATAGAGGCAGGGGTAGGGGGGATGGGATGGGGGTTTCCAAAGGGGAGACCTGGAAAGGAGAAAACATTTGAAATGTAAATAAAGAAAATATCCAATAAAAAATATAACACTTACCCTGACCACATTTTACATAATCATGCAAAATATTAAAATATTTTTATTCTCCCACATAGCCTTTGCAGTGAAAGCATGGTCAGTAGTACTTCCTGTTGATACCAGTTGGTTGATTTGTCCCTGGGGATCGTATGGGAACAAGGAGGAAAGGAGATACTTTTACTAGGTATATCTTCTCATTTCTGTGTCCAGACCTAAGTCCTGCAGAAAGCCAGGACCAGGATGCCATTGTCTCCAGTGGTATAGTCACAGGTGAGTCCCTCATGTTCCAGAATAGCTCCACACACATGTCCATACAGGGTAAACCCAGTGAGTCACAAATCAAGTAAACCATCAAGCAAACAAAGCAAAGCAAACCGTAAGAGTGAAGGGTGATTTGTCAGGAGGGGAATTGGCCGGCTGGGAGTGAACTAATGAGGAGGAAGGGATGAATATGGCCAAAATACAATACATACTATATGTGAAATCATCAAAGATTTATTTTTACTAAAAATACATTTTATAATAATGTACGAGTCCCTGACAAATTTCAGCCAGAAGTCAAATGAAAGCCAGTTCTGGAGAAGTGCCTTTGCATGCAGATATGGGCAGATATGGTCAAGAGAACAACCGTATTGCTCACAGCTCAAGCCTTTGTCTATGTGGTAGGCATCTAACTATTGGAACCTAAACAAGAAGCACAGTATTTGTTCTTCCCCCGGCTTTTCTGAAGCCCGTCTCCACTGTCAGCGGGCACATGTGGCATCTGCTCTTTCCAATGCTTCTCCTGACTGCAGTCTTCCTGACTTACATGGCTTGGTTGCCATGGATGTGCTGCCTCTTGGTACCAGAACTCTGAGACAGAGTGTGGTTCAAATAAAGGTGCAGGTTGCTCAGTTTAGATTTTCCAGAATTTGCTTCCAGGTGGCCATCTGGTATGTTAGGTTGACACTTCTCTATGGTAAGGGACAGGGTCGCTGGCAGTATCTCTTCTTTCTACCCATCAATTGCAACACATCATCATCCCAATTATAATGAAAAGTATCTCAAGAACCATCCCAAAGTAGAGCCTTTGGAGGTGTATTATCCTTGGTTGAGAATTATTAGTCCCCTACAATTATCGTTGTTGTGATTCTCAGCTGAGGAATGGGACACATCATCTGTCTCCAGATGCCAGTTGCCTTATCCCCCACAAGATGAAGTGTCATACTGATCACTACCTTACTGTTACTACCTTACAAGATTGGTCATTGGGATTAATGCATATATCATTCCCAGAGCAGTGACCAGACAGAATAAGGACCAATCTGCAGTGACTATTACCTGTCCATTACTGTCACTGTATGAGACCCATCACTCAAACTGCTAAGCTTGTGGGGCCAGTGTGCCAATTTTACAAATTTCAAGATGTAAGCACCTAAGTTCTCTGCCATTATTATCTAAGAGCAGGGCAAGGGTTCAGCATAGGAAATGTTTTCCTTTTAAGTTCAAAAGACACAGGGAAAAAGAGAGCATATGAGTGTGAGTTGAATTCCCAAGAAGTGGAATGTGAGAACTTCCTCTCATACCTCAAGATTTTGCCTTCTGCTTCCCTAGAAAGGTAGATGGATTGACTCTCCCAGATCTGTAGCACAGCTGAATATGTTTCTGTATTTTAAGCCGTGGACAAGAATTGCGTGAGAGCATCCCCTTGCATTCCTGGAATGAGGTGGTTATGGTTTAGTCCAGGAATCAGCAAGAGGTATTCAAAAGAATACTCAAACTGCTCCTTCTGAACTCCTACCTCCAGTCTGTCTGTCTGTCTGTCTGTCTGTCTGTCTGTCTGTCTGTCTGTCACAGATGCACACTCTCTTAGGAGCATCCAAAAGCAGAATCAATCTCAATCATCAGATCTCAGCCTTCCTAATGCTGCAACCCTATGTTGAAACCCCCAACCATAAAATTATTTCTGTTGCTACTTTATAACTCTAACTTTGCTACAGTTATGAATTGTAATGTAAATATCCACAATTTTCCATGGATGGTCTTAGGTGACCCCTGTGAGAGGACTGTTTGATCCCAAAGGGGTCAAAAGCCATGGGTTGAGAACCTCTGGCCTAGATCCTTGTTTGTTTTGCTAACCCTACCACTGATCTAAGAAGCCAGACCTTTATCAGATGGTTTTGAACTCTCAAAGTCATTGTTTAGTTTTTCATGAATTTGTTTTCATTTGAGCTGTAGAATCAGCAAGGGACAGGAGAATCAGGGTGCTGGCATTTGGGACAGTTTCGTAGCTAGAAGACATTTGTGAAGTTCAGCCCTGAGGTACTCCTCCCTCCGTGCAGAAGCAGTAACATAACTGATGATGCTATGTTCCCAACAGAAGTTCAGAAGACATCCTAGAAGGGAGCATCTCCATCTTTTGCATGCTGTGTAACCCAGCCCAGCTTAGAGCAGGGAACTAGGGGCTGAATGATAACAGTAGAAACACTGCCTGTCAGCATCTCCATCACAAGGCAAGATGGAAGGCCTGGGGTATCCCAAGGGAGGCTGGAAAAATCAAAACAATGTCTGAATGTATTTTTTAGATGTGTGGAAAAACCTCCAGGTTTAAGGACGATAATGACCTGAGAATCCATATCAACACAATAAAAAAGAAATTACCAAGATTCCATTGCAGGTTGAAGGTTAGGCAAATTCTTATACTTAACAAACAAGCAATTTAAATGCCTCATGCACAGTCTCTGAGGCACCATTTGAAGTACCACCTTGAATTTATTTTGCAGTAGTTGCCATGCCAACAGGAGGGCTGCATTCCAAAGGGTAAATGGACACTGCAGCCCTGTAAGCCTTGCAACCCTCTGACTCTCTCAGCACTCCCGCTCTCTCCCTGGGCGTGCCCTGTGTCTGCTCACTCTCTGAATACTTTCCAACCTTATCTCTAGGGTGAAGTAACCTGTGCATTGAATTCTTCCTGGTTTTTTAACATTCTCTTGGATATCCCTTGTGAAATCTTGAGCCAGATTGTCTCTCCTCATTTCTGAATGGGAGGGAGTTTCCGGTAACCCACAGGTGTAGTACACTGACTGAATATAGAAGATGGTATGAAAAATTGAGATATGAATATAAAAAAGTCCCTCCAACACCATATCTAATGTACAGTGGGGCTTTCTGGTCATTCTTAGTATTGATCTATCTGTCCATCAGCAGAGTATGGTTAGTGTGTTCTGGTAAACATTCAAAAGTCCATTTCCCAAAGGTGTCTCTGGATACATGTAAATATTAGTTTTTCACATCTTTTATTGATAGAAAAGATATGCAGCTTGTAACATAGGAATAGTTATGAAATACACAAAAAAAAAATCCTTAAGTTCAGATTCTCCCAGAATGGTTTGCTTGGTGTCTGTAGAACTCTTGTGTTGTAGCCATTTAACTTTAGCAAAACAGAATTCTAGTGAAAAGGCCATTTTAAGGTGTAAAATCTGCATTATTAGCATTGAGCGAATCAAGCCCCAAGCCTTAGGCTTTGCCACTTCCCTGATATAAATACTTCCATCGTAGCCTGGTCCAGGCTAGAAAAAGCATGTCAATGATTACAAAACTGAGATTTGGCAGTAGCACACTGTACTTCAGTGTACAACATACATTTCATAAAATATTGTATCATATAGTGAATAAAGACAGATTTAAATATAATCAAAAAGTAAAGTATATAAAAGGCAAAGGGTGATGAGCCTTTATAGGTAATATTTGTAGACTAAGTTATTTCTAAGTTTAGCTTTGAAGTAAAGCCATGTTAAATGGGCTAATCACATTCCTCAGTTTCAATGCAGGCACCTGAAGCAGCCAGTTACACTACATTGGCACATCAGTGCTTGGGAGAGAAACAGCTGTCTGACCCAGAGCTCCATGTCCTGTACCAAGGGACATTGGAATGAGTGGGTTCTCTTTTTACATATCTCCTCATCCATCTGACCAAACCCACCCTTTTCCCTTGCTTATCTATTCGTGTCCTTATCTCTTTTCTTTCCTTCCTTTTTACTTCTGTCACACTGGAAGCCTGTGCCTTTGCCACCCACTCCTTTATCACCTGAAGGACCCTTAAATTATTATTGTTATGATGATGATGATGAGGATTCTTTACATCATTCTTATTTTGCTTCTCAAATCTATTCTCTTCACAAGTTCTTTTGAGTTGTTTTTTTTTTTAATTTAAATCCTTCACTGGTTCTTTAATAACATCAGAATTCAGTTTTGAATCCTTAGAAATTCCGAATAGGGGTGGGCGGTGACAAAGATTTGCAGAGAATAAAGCTGTGCCTGATGCCACAGAACTGTATCCATTAAAAGGATGGACATGGAAACTTTTAGGCTAGGCATGTTTTCACAAATCATCAAAAAGGCAACCAAGGTCACAAAAAGTCTGCCCTGTCTTTGAACTTAATTAATTTATCTTTCATTTCTCATATTAACACTGACAAGTTATCCTCACTGCCATAGACTGAATGTTCCAATCCTGAGTTCACAAGCAGGAATCTAATCCTCAAGTGATGATATCAGGAGGCAGGATGATAGGACCTTGCAACTGAGCCCTTGTGCATGGGATTCAAGCCCTTCTGAAAAGCTTCAGAGAGCTGCCCTTACTTTCTGCTATGTGAGAACATAGCCAAAGATGTAGTCTGTCCATGAACCAGGAAACAGGTCCTCTTCAGACGCTGACTTGGACTCTCCACACTTTCGACTAGGAAAGAATAAATCTCTTGTTTTTAAGAATCTACACTATCTATGATAGTTTGTTAGAGCAATAGGGATAAGTTTAGGTATTTTCTGGCATTGACTATAGACAGCTACACTTAACTCTGTAAAGTAAAATACTATTAACACTACCATTTTGCTAATGAAAAAACTAAGGGATAAATATCCAAGGAAGGACACATATTCTAGAATATTGGTATGATACTGTAGAACTAACAGATATAATAACTCAGAAAACACCACGTCTCTGAGGCATCTCTCCATCCAAGTAAGTGATACACTACTAGTGGAGTACAAATTTAAAGCTGAGCGAAATAACAGTACATAGCAATATCTTACCAAATCAAAACCAATGCTTTAACAATGCAATGATGAATAACACATCAAAATTTCAGCAGAGACAGCTTATGATCCTGTATTTTTTTCTCATTTTTGTCTCCTTCACATCACAATAATGTTGAGCTGGAAAACCTTCTCCTTCTCCTTTATTAAATCAGCCTGGAGCCACAGCCTTTAGTTTGCCATGTGGAGCTTTTAGAATAAACTTCTTTAATACATTTATTTTTAATTAATATTATTTTACTTTTCAAATCATGCTGGGATTACATTTTGAAATACATTGCAATGTTTTGGTATGTGTATGCAATATAGAATGATTAAATCAAGCTAACATATGTTTCATATTAATTAAGAATATCATTTATCATAATCACTGAATTTCTTGGAATCTTCTTACACTCTTTGTTGAAGACAAGTATCTCACTTCTCCCACCTCAGTCCTGGCCATAATACTGTCATCCAGGGAGAAAGGCCAAGGTCACCCTCTCTTCATACCATCCCCTGCTGACCACCAGCTACCATGTGTAGGTACTGATGTTAATCTTCATGTTGGTTTTCTCACAAGGAAATGTGACTATTTGGGTACATGAGAAAAATCTTTTAACATTGTATAGCACTTATTTATTTGTGTGTGTGTGTGTGTGTTTTATATATGTAGAAGTCAGAGAACAGCTTGTAGAAATTGGTTCTCTCCTCTACCTTGTGTGTCCTAGGGATTGAACTCAGGTCTTCATTCTTGGATGCAAATGCCTTTACCTGCTCAGCCATATCACCAGACTAAAGGAAACATTTTAAGGGGTGTGGGTGGTATTTTGCCATTGTAGTGCAATAGAAATTTCTAGAAGTTAAATTATATTTTTATAGCTTAAAGGTTATTGAGGAGTCTGATTATCATTACTGTAATAGGAAAAGAGTTTGGCCCTTCTAACCAATTTTCAGAAGAGGTTGGCAGAACCTACAACTTAGAAACTCTGAAAACATTAAGCCAACAGTGACATGATCGTTATTTATTCCTGAAGTTATAGTCATTGGCTCCCAGCACTGATTAAATTGTAGAAACAGTGATGGTCATTCAATGTCTCATAGTTCAGAATAATCTGGAGACATTGGTAGTAAGGACTGCCTTTTGGTTTATTCTGCAGTAAAATAAATCCTTGTAAGAAATTAATTTTTATATTTTGAGATAAACAAAAGAATATCAAACATATAGAAATACCTGGAATTCAAAATAACTTATTAAATGAATAAATTAGGGAACATGAATTCATTGTTACTTTACCAAAAGGACAAAAATTCTAGTTGCAACATTAAATTAGTTCTAGACTCAGAGGTTTGAATAAATAATTTTCCTGAGTTATGGCCTAGAGACCCAAGAGGTGTACAGATGTGAGTTGTGCTCCCTAAGGAGAGGAGCTTGAGAAACCCAGGACACTGAATTGACCAAAGAGGATGTTCACATTAAAAGCACAAATAATATGAGTATAGCACATGAGAACAGCAGGGCAAACAAGTACATATGCATCATTAGCAGAGCTGATCCCCAGGAGACAGCAAAGAGGCCAGGCAATATAAGAGGACCTCAGACCACGGTCAGCTTTTAGCAATGGAAGACTGGGAACTGGAACTGAGCTCCCAACAAAAGCAATAGAGGTTTTTTTGGGGCGGGGGGTTTGTTTTTGAGACAGGGTTTCTCTCTATAGCCCTGTCTGTCCTGGAACTCACTTTGTAGACCAGGTTTGCCTCAAACTCAGAAATCCAACTGCCTCTGCCTCCCAAGTGCTGATGTTAAAGGTATGCACTACCACTGCCCGGCTCGAGTCTATTTTTTTTTTTTAATGAGAGGAAGACTAGAAAAAAAAAACCATCTGTTGGCTCAGAGAGGCATCCTGTAAAATTATCATCTACTCAGAGCTACAGGTAAAGAGATACCTTGCAGAATTATATCAAAATCCACCACTGAGGTGATCAGGTATCCGATCCAAATGTACATGTGGTTTGGGAACCTCAGCATAGGAAATCAAACTGAAAACAAGCAAAGAAAATTAGAAGAGAATGCAATATTTTCAATGGATAGTTTTGCAATAAAGCGAGTCACAAGAAGGAAAGATCCTGCATGGGTAAGTACAGGCCAGGGCAGCAGAGCCTTATTGAGCCTCAGGGATCCCACCGTCTTGTGTTAATAATGCGCATGTGTTTTGCTAGCAGAAGCATTATCTAAGATGAAGCTCATCCAAGTACTCAGTCTTCAGAACTCTTAATGAAAATATTCAAATATGAAAGTAAAAGAAAGAAAGAACAAATGAACAAAAGAAAAGAAGAAACCACTTACTATATTGCTAATATTCATAAGGTCTTTCTTTTTCATGAATTTTCTGATGTTTTCTAAGATCTGAGCATCAGTAAAGGGTTTGCTGGTGTCAATATGTTGAAGATTGTGTCAGTTCGAATTGTATAACGTCTTTTAAAGACATTATATGTAATGTGTCTAATATATGATTTGCTACCCAGCATCCTCATGGCACTACACAATAGAATTTAAAACCCAGTTCTCCAAACTCTAGAGACAGTATTTAGCCAACAGTGAGGCCAGGACAGGACTGGTGCTATTTTTCTCATTTACAAGAATCAAAATGATAACATTACTAAAAACAAAACAAAGAAGCAAAGAAACAAATTTACAAAAACCAGTTTAAACTCCTAATGTACAGGAAATCCTGGGTTCAAGGCACAGTGCTGTAAAAAGAAAGGAAAATAACTTTCTAGTATGGTGTTTCCATCTTGTAATCCTAGCATCATACTATGCATTGAATTTTCACAGATTCCAATGATAAAAGACATAAAAGATTTGCAAAAACATGTCTCCACCCTATTCCCAACTCCAGCAACAGAGCCATTTTTAACAAGATTATTTGTAGTAGCCAAAAAGTACCACGATAGAAAACCCAGTGATGTAACAGACAAGATAATTAGCATCTCCAGAACTATAAATATTCTCACTGAAACCATGAAATAAATATGCTTAAATTGCCAAAGATAAGGAGGTCATAAATGTCCTAGAAAGTGATTAGAACATTATTTTTAAAAGACCATGAGGATTTGTAAGAGAACCAAGTACAATATGGACAACAGAATATGTAATCATGCACTGTGAGTTCTATCAGCTGGTTGAACAAAACCTATCAGATACATGTCCACAACAAGCAGTTAGTTAGCTGGATTTGCAAAAACCACGCATAATGCAGTGCAAAGAGACAACTCTAAAGTTCTGAGGAGACAGTAGGGAGCAATTGAGAAGCAGAGCTCTACACTTCATTAATGCTCTAGAAGGGGGTTCCAGGAAAGGGCAGTTTTCAAGTGATAAAGCTAATAATAATACTCGAGAGTAAACTCACACATTTAATGTGTGAATATATGATCAGATCAATTCAACCAGGATAATTTTTTTGCTTGGTTGACTTTTTGAAAAATTATTCTAAGAAAACCTTTTCCTCACTTGGCTGAGTATCTAGGATAAAGCCCAGGTTTGCACTTATAACAGTGACCATCTTTCTTCAGAACAGCATGACCCGGAAGGTCAGGACCCCAAGAGAAGTAGAACCAACTGCAATCAATCTGTAGGCACAAAAATCATATTCAAGAAGACGCAACATTAACGTTAACACCACTTTGTTTTTAAAGGCTGTTCAAGGTAGAATCTCATAAAATGGACACCTGTATACAAACATCAGAGAAGCTACCTCACCAATGGTTAAACAACTAATAATTATTAGCATGCCTACAGCTATGCTAAGTATGCTATAAACCTGTCTCCATTTAATGTTTATAATATTCTTTTAAGAAGGGTGTATGTATTTAAATATCTATGTTAAATATTGGTGATTAAATGAAGACTAAGAAAATTTTGAGTATTTTGCCCAGGATCTAAGTGAATATTGGAATGGGAATATAAAAAATCAGATATTTGTGGTCATTTAAATGACTACAACATTCCAAAGAAAGTAGATAAGACATTGAAAGCGTGCAGCATCCATGGTCTAATTCTTGGACATCCATGTGCTACCTGTGAACATGGCCACTGTGAATCAAGCAGGGCATCTAGTGAAGGCTGGTTGGCTTTGCTGATGGTCAGTGACCTGGACTTGGGGTCAGAGTAGACTTCTGGAAGCTAAAGACAGAGCCTTTTAAAGGAGAGAAACAAAGAATTCCTTAGGCAGGACAGTTGCTCGGCTGGTGCAAACACATTAGCAAGCCGATTTTGAAGGTTCGTAAATATTATTCAGTTATGAAAGGGAAAGACAAGTTGTTTATTTTCAGCCCGAAGTGTGTTACATTCATTTTTTTTAAATGTCAGGCATATGTAAGATGTGCTTGTTTTTCTAGCAATATGCTTTTCGCAGACAACACAGAATTAAAAATAAATTTCTAATGGAGCCACAAGTGAATGAATCAGAAACAGAGTCAAGAAAATTAAGGACACTGAAGCTTAGCAAATCTTAACCCAGCACTTCCCGAGAAGAGTCCTGCACTTTAATACAAGCCACAGAGGGCTTCGCAGGGCAACACTGGGAGCTTTTTCCCCCAATATTCTCTCTTCAAACATACAGTAAGGACAATTTTGAAGTTAGTGCTTTTAGCAAGCCTCCTATTTTTCACTGCAGAGAAACCCAATTTATTCTTTGTTCAAAGTCAAAGCGGAATCGCAGCTATCTCTGAGAAGCCTGATGAAAACATTGGCAAAAAGTTTCACATAAAAGAGATCAAATTGTTTTCCAAGAATAAATATACATATATATATATATATATATATATATATATATATATATTTCATTTTATTTTTTCTAACAGATGCTCTGAGAAAACTGAGTGGGGGCTGGGTGAGGAGAGGCCCTCTGACTTTTTTTTTCTCTTAGAGTAGATAAACCTTTTTAAAAAGCAATTCAGAGTTTTAATCATTGTACTGGGTTGTCTAAAGCAAAGTGTTTAACTTTCAGTTTGAGTTTTCATTTCTTCTGTCATTCCATAGTTCTGGCTCCTGTGCTGACAGAAACATATTCCTGGCTTTCCAAAAACCCTCAGACATTCAAGGCCACTTTCTGGCTTGCCTTTTGGTGGGGGGAGGGGGTAGCATAATCAATTTTTTTAAAGCTCTTTCCTTTTGTGAGGGGCACCCACATGCTTGGGTGAGGATTATATTTTAAACTCCACTGAAAGTAATTGAATTAGTTTGCCCTTCCATTTCTGGTCAATACCTCTATCTGTGGATTCAGGCTTCCCACTGGAGACTTGGCTTTCCTAATGTTACTTCGAGATGTGTACTCAGATGGAAGGGCAATAAATTATCAGTTTGGAGGGAAATGGAAGAAGACCAAAAATTTAAATGCCACTCCTAAGATTTCTCTTCAACTTAAATTTCTAAAGAAATGTCAAGGGCTCCACACCCACTCCCACTTATCATATTTCAATATTTCTCAGTTCACCATGACCTCTGCTTCCTTTCCAAGAAAAGTTTTAGTATACACTGCTTAGAATTTTGATTTTTCATTACCAGCAAATGATTATAGCAGGAAACTGTAGGCTAATGACAGAGATTCCTCGGTTATCCAGGGTGTTTAAATTGCCCTTTTATGAAGTCACTTGACCTGGCAGAAGCAGACATAAAACAGTTCAACTCTACACGATTGAGGCAACCCGTCCATGGCCTCCTAAAAGCCAGCAGGATTTGATCAGTTCACATGCCAAACCAAATGTGATGCAGCTCTCAATCAGACATTACCCAGCTTCTGGACTCTTGTCCAGTGCCTTGAGGCTGGGCCCCCAGTGCTTCTCTGCTGCATTCTCTGTGTACTCCTGCCCAGTGGGATTCAGGATGCTCATTCCTCTCCAGAAACTTCTCCTCCCTACTATTTTTTTCTTTACCTTAAAAGTACCTATAGATTTACACTGGGAAAGTTCTTGAATGTAGAGAATGAAAGCAAGTGACGGGACCAGTACCCCTGTTCTGCTATCAGCTGTTTGCTCTTTGACCAAATTATGTGCCTTCATCTCAGCGTCAGGTTTTGGAGATAGGAGTGAATAGTTTGCATTTGTTAAGATGTCAAACATGACTCAAGAACCCTCATCAAAGCCACAGTAAGATCTTGAGCCCATGGTAATTAGTGTTTTGTTTAAATATTTACTGAGTTGCATGGTAACTAGTTCCCCAAAATAGGTGACAGCAATTGGACAGAATGAAATACTATTTTACCTAAAATCACTATAAAATTGTTAGTATTTTTCACTACGTTCTCAACAGATACACAAAATAAAATGGTATGCTTTGTCTTTCTTAGGGTGTTTCTATCGCTGCAACAAAACACCATGACCAAAAAGCAAATTGGGGAGGGAAGGGTGTTTTCAGATTACAGTTCCACATCACTGAAGGATGGCAGGTCAGAACTCGAGGAAGAGAGGATCCTGGAAGGAGGAGCTGATGGAGAGGAGCTGATGGAGAAGCCATGGAGAACTGCTGATTGCTAGCTTGTTTTGAAGGGATTATTCAGTCTGCTTTCTTATAGAACCAGGGACCAGAAGTCCAAGAATGTCACCACCTATCATGGGCCGGGCATTCCCCCATTGTTCACTAGTTGAGAAAATGCCTTACAGTTGGGATTCATGGAGGCATCTTCTCAACTGAATCTTCCTCTCTGATGACTCTAACTTGTGTCAAGTTGACACATAAAACCAGCCAGTACACCCTTTATCATGCTAGGCATCAAAATCTTCATCTGTTAAAAGGATAAACAAAAATACAAAGTCTATCTCATGAGACTTTTGGGAAAAGCATCTGAGACAATGTAAGAAAGAGCCTGGCACAGGCCCTGAATGACTCGGAAGAGTTCTACAGGGCAAATAAGAGGTGTTAGACATACCAGGAAATAGACAGAGGAGTATGCCCCTCCTCCTAGGCACTTTCTCTGCTTTCTCTCTTAGATAAGGAGGCTGAAGAGGAGCGTACAACTTCTTCAAATACTCTTAAATTAAGCACTCAGATAGTTTGCAGGTGTAGTTTGAGAGTTGGAGCAATGATATTTCCTTAACTCCACAAGGACTATAGTTTCCTTTCCACCATCCTGTGGGTACATTGTTTTCAGTTGACTTCCATATTATTGGCTTCAAAAAGTGAAATTTTAATCTCACAGTCTACATCTCTTTTAAAAAGAAGCATGAGTCTTCTGTGTGACAATGACATGGGGGGTTGTACTTTACTGCTAGTGAGGGCTCAACATTTTGAATTGGTTTTTTACATTTTGCTTTTTCAAGCATGCATGTGGGCTGGGTTGCCATGGTACGTGTGGAAAGGCTAGAAGACAACTTGCTTGCAGAAACTTTTTTTTTTCTATGCTGTGGGTCCTAGGAATCCAACTCAGGATATCCAGCATAATAGCAAGTGCCTGTACTTGCTAAACCATCTTACTCTAAAGTTTCCATCTTTTAAAAGGTTGGAAACCACAGGGGCAAGTAGGATGTTTCTTCAAGTTCTATAGTATGACTTTTAAGTATAGATTTTATACAAAATTAATTCCCAAGAGATAAGAGAACTAATGTGCCATGATGGTGAGGAGGCTGTGCCTCTTCAATCTGTTGTCACTAGCCTTCATGAGCAGGGCACACAGAGGGAACATGCAAGGCTAGGACAGGCAGAGTAGTAATAGGCAGAGGTTCCTAGTTAGGGAGGTCAAGGACCACCAGCTTTTCAGCATAGCCCTCTAATTTATAATCAATACCTTTATATTCCTTCTAGGATCCATTACGCTCTTCCCATCCAAGCTCAGACCCTATACTATCACCATTCATCTCTCCAAGTCACTTTACATTTTGCAGACAGAAAAAAAAAATCCATGTTTGTTCCATGTGCTTAATGTCAATTTCCTTGAGATCGTCCCAACAATGTGACATATCCAATAGTCCTCGGCACATGTATAGCAGTCCTATGCCACCTCATCCATGTATCATGGCCCCTCTCTCTTCTTGGAGTGTTGCGTTTTGCCACACCAGACACATCAAGATCTCTCCTAACTCTGCAGATATTTTTGTAGGACTTCCTCTGCCTGTAGTAACCTCTCCACCCACATTTCCAGTCCACTTCAGATATCCCTCTTACCTCTCCACAGAACTTGACTGAGTCACTACTTACTCTGTGACTCTTTCAAAACAGCGATCACTACGATACCCACTGATTATTTCCTTCATGTTGAATCACTTCTGCACGTTAGAAGCAAAGGACAAGCCAAGGGTTTTATCACTGTGTTGTCCTCATAACCCAACAACAGCCTAACATCAGAACACACACAAGAAATACCTTGTGGCTCGATAGATCATCATGACAAATTCCTAATAGTAGACTCTTTACTTCCACGGATGAACAAACTTTGATGTAGGTTTTCGCATATCACCTTTCACACTAAAGAGGCTCTAAGTGTTACATTGCTTATACAGTGGTCAAAGAATATCTCAGTGATCACAAAAGGGTCTGTGGAGTAGTGGTCCTGTGGTCATGACTCCGCCTGGAGGAAGTGATCTAATGACTTACTTGATTGCCTCCTACTTCTAACACAGTAAGGAATAACATGGTTCTTCCTTGAGTTTGTATGTGGTTATTCTCCAGCATGAAATAATTTTATATGAAGTCCCCATGGAACTTGGCTTACCTGGTGAGAGATTGTGATTGACACAGGGAGTGAGCCTCTTACTGAGACATTTGAAAAACAGGAGGCACTCCATTCAACAGAGTTCTTTTTACCGCAGCTACAAAAGCCTTGTGGGAAATGCTAATCTTTTATTACTAGACTATTGTTTAATATTTATCCAGTACCAAAAGCCTTGCTGAGGGTACACACTGGAGCTCATGTTGAGCTGCCTTTGGGGACTTCCCATTTAATTAGACAGATGGGGAAAAAAGTCTCGAAGTGTGGTTTCCAATCATATTTATGAATAATATAAGCTGGATGTCTGTGCCTGGCAGGATGTCCTGCTGACAAGAAAAGGCAGTGTATGATGTACCTTACTGTGCTACACCACAAGCGCCTGGCACCTCTGGGGCAACCAGACTCACAGTCTGCTGGTAGTACCACCATTTCTGGTATGCACTCAGCTTGTGGTATAAGATTTCTACTCTTGCTGAGATCTTCTTGCCTTGGCACTTTTTCCTGATTCTATTTTATTTTGCTCACTTCCCTTTCAGTGGGATATAGAGATCACTGACCCTGTCTAGATATCAACTGGTCAACCTTGGAGAAACTGTGGTCTCTTCTTTGCCAAGAGAGAGAACCATAAGAATCAGAGTCCACAATTCAGTTTGGTGGGCATTATGTACCATTTTGTCTTCCTTGCAACCTTCAAAACTTCTGGGTCTTTTCTCCAAAGAAACTGTTCAGTGAATCTATAATAAGCTATGTACCTTTTCCATTTTAAGAGTTTACTGTAACCAAATGCATATACTGTAAAGTTCGTACATGCATGTACACACACACACACACACACACACACACACAAACACACGCACACTATGTACTCATATTAAAAATACACATACATATAGATAGATACACACACATACACACACAAACACATGCACAAACATCAAACACATACACCAAATGCATACATACACATAAACACTATGCACACACACAAACACACTCACACTAAACCCTTACTGATACATGGAGAATCACATGTCCTATCATCACAACCTGATTTGGGGATTAAAAACTCCTACGTGTCCCTCTTGGTCAGTTTTCATACCCACTGTTGCCTTTAAGATTGGGCTGCTGACTCTTGTTGAGATCCTGGACCTGACTTCCTCTATCCATATATCTGTCTCTTTGGAGTGTTCCACGCAGAGAGAATCCCATCACATGTGTCATTGGGTTGTGGCTCACTTAACAAGTGACATTGAGATTTATCTACCCTGCATTATAGATCAAAACTCTACTGGTTTTTGTCACACAACCTCATACCACTGCATGGATCAATTCATAGTCCTTTCACAGAAAAATGCCAATCACATCAAGCTTCTCACTAAGAACCATTCTGTTTATTTCTTTGTAGGAATCTTTCTTTGTGGTGGGGTGCATATGTGTACAGACTTGCATGTGGAGGCCAGAGGTCAACATCTTGTTTTCCTTTTTAAAATTCTGAGACAGGGTCTCTCATTTGGTCTGGAAGTTAGCAGTTAGGCTAGAGTGATTGGCCAGCAAAGGAAGCTGAGACTGGTGCTACCTCAGCACCACTCTGGGAAGCCTTTGACTCTCAAAGTTTCCACAGCTCCCCAAAACAACCCTGATGGCTGGGGAATAAATGTCAATAAAATTCAATAAAAAATGAACTGATGAGGCTAGAGGATAAGGCTGATCCTTCAGTATCTGCCTGCCTCCTCCTCTCCAGCACTGGGGTTACAAACCTGTCATTTCTTATACTCTGGCTCTATTGTTTCTCCAGTGTTTGCTGATACATAACAAAGTTTTCCTGGGAGGGACCACCATGCTAACCCCAGACAGGAATGATCACTGTCAATCTTAATAATGTCAGTCTCAATAAATGACTCTCTTTAGCCACAAACAACAGTGAGACTGGCATCAATAAAGAGTTAGGGTTTGCAGTGACGGCATAAAAGATGGTACTTTCTCTGCTTCCAGGCATGTAAAATATGATGGTGTTATGAGCTATTTGTGATTATGAGGCCACACATTGCCTAAGTTCTCCAATTTTGAGTGTCAGAGGCCTGCCTAGTTATGCAGTATGCATGCACTTTTTGCAGAGTGGTACTGGCTAGTCCCATCCCATGCATCATCCTGTTCTGGAGAAGGATGTGGGTGCTAGGCTATCTCCATGGACTATTTTACGCCTTAACAGTGTAGGAGACTACTTTCAGACTTCCTCTTAATTTTCTAATCTTCTCTACCATTTGGCTGTATCTCCTAATAGAATCATTCTTCCCATCTCATGAAGCTGGAGATACCCTTACTATGTCTCAGCCTCATTAATTCATTTTTCCCTATAAATATTTCCAATTTAGCTTAAAAACACACACCCTATGTTATGGTCGGAATTTGAAATGTCCCCAAAAGTTCATCCATTGTATGTTTATTCCCCAGCTGGCAGGGTAGTTTTGGGAGGGCTATAGAATGTTTGAGAGTCAGGGGCTTCATTGAGAGATGCTGGGATAGTCCAATGGTTCCAGCCTCTGTTTTCCCACAAACTGGTATGAGGAGCCCCTGCCATGTATCCCTGCTATTGTAAACTCATCTGTTCTGACCTTCCTACCCTGACACACAGAAGCACTAGGAACCCACGGATCTGACAATCCTTTTCTCTTTTACCTCTGTCAGTTAATTTTGACTATGGTAATGCAAATATGATCAATGTACTATTTAAACAGGCTTTTGTCTGGGCAAACATCCCACTTTTTTTCCTCTCGTGGAACTGATGACCTTGTAAATATTTGGGAGATAATGCCATTCACTCTAAACCGTGAGTCTGACAGTTTCTCCACAATGCACACACATAAGTGGCAGGGCAGCACTAGACAACACAGTCTGTATATGCAAGCTCTTTTCTGGTCCAGCACATCTGCTGGCCCTGATCCTAAGGACAACTACTTAGGTTCTAATTCTAATTATCTCTCATTATTTACATGGATTGGTGAGCACAGTTCACTGGACTTCAGGCAATTCTGTCACATACTATACTTGAAATATAACCCTTGAGTCTTATGAAACTGAATTCTTTTACCACATTAGAGATGGGGTGTTGCCATTGGTCTGATGTTACTATGTATTCAAATGCTAAATTCTTGACCCCAAGATCTGATTGCCCCAAAAGAAGTGAATTCTCAGGTACACCAGCTTTTATTGGGTAAACCTTGCTCACCAGCTTAACTGGTCAATAAAAGGTTACAGCCTGTGATTGGGTAGTAGAGAGAGGAAGGCAGGACTTCCTTGGAGGGAGAAAGGAACTCTGGGAAAAAGAAAGAGGAAGACATTTTATCCAGGAGACATGAGGGGAGACAGACATGACTATGGGAAAGTCTAACTAGCCATGTAGCTGGATGGGGCTAGGTGGTTGGATTAATTTAGATGAGCTACTTGAGAGTCTGCCCAGCTAAGACCTAAGCCTTGAAATACTAAAAGGTCTCTGTGTGGTTATTTGGAGTATTAACTTGTTAAGAATAACTGTCACTATATCAATTTCCAACTTTAATTAATATGTGCAGAAAATTAATAATTGTTTTACTATAGGGAAACTGAGACTTATGTGCTAAACAACACTGCTAAGGTTCCACAGATGGTGGAGGTGAAGTTTGAGGTGAAGGTCCCTCTGATTCCAAAGGCATGGTTGTTCCTATAACTGTTTCTCAGGCTCTAATTGACCAGGTCCTACTCATTTATGTAAGTTACATTGAGATCTAAACTCTTTCAGCCATTCAGCCAGACTGGGCATATCACTCAAATCAATCAGCCAATCTTTCAAAATCTACCTGTCAGGAAAATGAGCATGTCCTGAGGAATACAAGAATACATATAATACAAGAATTATTAATTACAAGAATGGTTTACTGTCTCCTAATAGGAAAGGATTAATAATTCTGGTGGGATGTTTGAATTATTAAAGTGGGATGTTTGAATTATTAATTACAAGAATTATTAATTACAAGAATTAATTACAAGAATTCTTATAATAAGAATGTAAGCAGGAGGAAAAGAACCACCAGTGAGTCCCGGGAACCCCAGTTGTGTACCTCTCCACAGCTTCTGTGGCTGCCTTCCAAGTATCCAGCCATTACTGAGTCTCCCAATCACTCTGGTAAGCAGCTTTTGTCCTGTCATGAAGAAAGCAACAATGGCAGAGAAAGCAGGAATGTGGCCTCACCTGAGAAGAGAACAGCACTAACCCAGACCCATATGCATTGACGGGTGCTGAGCAGAAGTGGGAGGGCCTGCCTGCTCAGTGCGGTCCCCAGAAATATCCAGTAAAGGAAGCAGAGTGCAGAGCTGCCTGGAGTTCTCTAGGAGCATACCCATTCCCTCATCATGCCCACGTCCTGCTCTTCTCTTCGAAGTCTCCAGGGCTTCAAGCCCTTTCCAGGCTAGTATCCACAGGACGTTCTAACCTTTCATAAGAAAGGAACATCATCTCCTTTGTCTTCCCTGGGTACTCTGCAAAGCCACTCACATCTCTTGTGTCTGTTCCAAACAGGAGTCAGGGAGTCCACTGACTTACCTTGTGGTAATGAACTCCTTCAAGGAGCCTTGCCTTTCTGAGAGTAGTTGTTCTTAAAGCAGCTGATATTTGCTGTCTGACTTTCTACTTCTTTTTCCACAGTAAAGGACCTCAGGTGACTGCTACTAATTGTCACATTTAACTGGTTCAATCAGGCTCACTGAGTCCTGTAGACACATTTGGTCATATGTTGTCACCACGACTCAAGGACACCCTGAACACTTGATGTATTTCCAAAATTAAACATCCTGGCCCTCCTCCTGCTTTCAGGTTTTTTCACTTCTAAAAAAAAAAAGTGCCTGTGGGATTTAACTTGCTTGGTCTCTGTCACTGCTGAGTTCTATAACATTGGAGTTCTGTCCCCTCCAGGTGTCTAGGGACTGTCTGAATAGTGTCAGGCTTCTGATGTTAACCATCATGATTATGGATATGACCTCAAGCCCAGATCTCCTGCCACCCTGAATTAGGCTGAACAGGCTCCATGCAGCTGGCCCTGTGGGAATGTCACATGCTGGATTTTTCTGTTTCTGCCCATGGCCTTTGCAGCTGTAGCTTAGGAGGGCAGCTGCCTATGGTTTGTGAGAAGCTACCCACTGGGGTCCAGACTCTTTGCCAGCTGTTTTCACACTCTCAGGGTGCTTCTACTGTCACTACTTTAAGGCTGCTGCCGAGTGTCACTGGGACTGACTTCTGAAAGTTTTGTACCCAACTTGCTTGACTTTCCACTAACTCAACCTTTCTACCTCTAACACTAAGGTGAACCCTATTTTAATCACCTTCCCAGCTGGGAAGCCACCCCTTACTTCCCCAGCTTCTTGCTTTTAACAGCTTGTGTAATGTCCCCAGAATAAGACGTTGACCTCCAGAGGAGATACAGTGTTGGAAATGGCATAGGTGGCTAAAAACAAACATGTAGCATAGGAAGGGCCAGACATGCTGTACAGACAGACTACTCACCACCCTCCAGACCTGATTCATGAAAACCCAGTCCTTTCCTATTAGGAGACAGTAAACCATTTGCATAGAGACCTCATTGATGAATGAAGACTAGAAACCATAGAAATTGCCCATTAGCTGAACCACAGCAAGCAGAAATCTGTGCTTTCTAGAAAAGTCCTGATTGTGTAAGTAGAGTCCTTAAAACACAGACCATGACAAGGAACAAACGTCTTATTTTCAAAATACATAGAAGCATGTGACTTAAAAAATCTTTGGGGATAGCTCATTGTGATTTAGTTACTTGAGCTTCTTCTGGTAGAAAACCTTCGCAGTCGGCCCACACTGTGTCTGCGTCCATGAATGGCATTATTAGAGAAACCATAAGAACAGTAGATGGCAATGCCCAGCATCCATCCCACAGTGCGTGGTCTCAATCCTGATCTCAGTGTAAAGAGTCCTCCTGGCTTCTGTCTTCGGGGCATATACTGTATACTTAGGCATCTCTTAGCAGGTACTTGTCAAATATCTGCCTCTTATAAGAATCCCACAAGGCCATTTTCAAAAGAAAGAAGGTAAGACTTAGAACAGTCAAGACTTTGGAGCTGGGAGCAGAATGGTTGTATACTCCCACGCTTGGTCAGCGTGAGACAGCTGTGCTCAGTGCTGAATGGCTGTTATAATCAAAGGAGAGAATGCTGCTGAGAACCAAGGCGTATTCTTCCTAAGATTATGTCCAGCTCCTACATTTTCCCTGTTTGTCAGCCAGACATTGGCCAGGCAGAAGGAAGTTAGTATGACCATTGTTTCAGAGATGGTCATTGGAGCTGACTTAAGGTTAATGCAATACAGGGTAAGGCCAACCTATTTCCAGATCCATCTGGCCACACTCTACAGTGTTTTATAGGCTCACAGGAATCTGGGAGGGAGAACAGACACTGCAGTTCCTATGCCTAAGATGGGCCGATAAATGGATTTTGATGTTACACACACACACACACACACACACACACACACACACACACACACACACGTACACACGTTACCTGAAAGCATGCAAGGTTCCCAGAGGCCGACTTCTAGAGTTCTAACCAGCATCTGGGAAAACAATGGCTAGGCTCTTACCTGCCAGGAAAATAAACTGAACGTTCTACCTGTAGCTGATTTCACACTTTCATTGCAATTCCCACCATGAAAATGAACTAATTCTGAGGCAGTTTCCATTGTAATTAAACATTTTCTTTCTGTGGAGCTGTCAAGATTGTAAAGCACCTATTAGGGCAGTTAATTATAACAGCACGAACAACTTTAACCTTCACAATTATCTGTGTTTGCAGAGGCTGATCCCTTTGCCAGTTATCGTTTACAGGGTTAGCAATGCTCAGGGCAGGGCAGAGGAGGGACAGACCAGCAAATCAAACCAGAGAGCACTGAAGAGGTCAGAGCTGAGTGATCGGCAGGTCACAGAAAGGCATGCCTGCTGTGAACCCTTCTGGGTTTAGTGACCAATCGTGCAGCCATTCAACAGTTCTCCCCAGAGTTTCCTCAAGCCTGCAGAGACATGTTCTCGGACATTACAGCTACACTACATACCTCACCAAAGCCGATCAAGGAAGATCAATGGTTAGGTGTCCCTTCTCTTCACTGCATTTGCCACTTTCTCCGTGGTATCCTGGGGATACAACAGCAGTGTCTTAGTTATGGTTTCCATTGCTGTGAAGAGACTCCATGACAAGGTGACTATTATAAAGGAAAATATTTAACTGGGGCTGGCTTACAGTTTTAGAGGTTCAGTCCACTATTATCATGATAGGGAGCATGGAAGCCCACAGATAGACATGGTGCTAGAGGAACTCAGAAGTTAACATCTTGATCTGAAGGCAGCCAAAAAGAGACTCTCTCTTCTGTCCAGGGTGGAGTTTGGGCACCAGGAACCCTTAAAGCCTGCCTACATGGTGACACTCTTTCTCCAACAGGGTCACACAACTTCCCATACCCAAGCATATTCAAACCATGACAAGGAGTGACAACATCAGATACTAGGAATTTTGTAGGTGCTGTTAAGAGAGCATATAAATAACTTTCCCCTAGTTTCTGCTTAGCATGAGCCTAGCCTTTTATATATGGAGTAGTGAAGTTCAAAAAGGTTTAAAAAACTGTCTCCTGCCATACCTACTAGCTGCAGCATTAGAGACCTGATTCTAACATGATCTCCCAATCAACACTGTGGCATGTTATGGGCACTTTACTGAGCAGCTAAATGGACCTTTGCCTATTTTGACTTCCTTCTGCAGAAAAAACTAAAGCTGTCCCTGCTCATAATAACTAGCTTTGAGATTTCTTCCTATTCTTCCTTGTAAGAAGAGAGTCATAAAATAGCACCATGTACCTACCCTGTGACAGTTACCAGCAAAGGGTGGA
Source organism: Tokudaia tokunoshimensis (assembly GCA_036184795.1). Lineage (NCBI taxonomy): Eukaryota > Metazoa > Chordata > Mammalia > Rodentia > Muridae > Tokudaia > Tokudaia tokunoshimensis. The sequence goes on along the minus strand of BTHU01000011.1, from coordinate 103,857,756 downwards.
TGCTCCTCTGAAGGGGTAGGTTAAAAACACTAGCTGCTTCTCAAATATACAGGCTTCTTCATTTTCTGTATAATGGCACATAATCTTATGTAGAGGGTTGTAGGCAGGGAAGGGGCAGGGTGAAGGTGGATTGAACAATGTGGTAGGGATCATGAGTCCATAAGAAAGATTTTTCTAGTCATGCTAATGAATGGCAATTGGGATGACACAGTAACCATGCACCAAGTACCTAGAAATGCACTATCATCTATGAATCTATGTACTTGTCTGTGCATCTATGTATATGTCTATCTGTTTATGAATCTGTATATCTATGTATCTATGAATCCATGTATGTATGTATGTATGTATGTATGTATGTATGTATGTATCTATCTATCTATCTATCTATCTATATCTATCTATCTATGTATACATTTACATAATCTCATTAAATAGTCTCCTAAATGTTATGAGTTAGGTGCTAATATTTTTAACACTATAGAAAATCAAACAAAGCTACACAAGCATTGAGTAGAGTGTTATTTGCCCTAAATGTCCCAAGTGGTAACAGTGGAAGAGACAGTGAGGGTACCAGCAAGTGATTTAAAATTTTCTTGGAGGGATGGGGAACAAGAGGCAGAGCAGTGCTTTTTATTCAGATCCCATTTTCCAGAGCACAAATAGCCCCACTTCAGCCACAGTTCAAGTTCCAGATCAGCCTTGTCGGGGAGCATCTTCCACAAGAAGATGGGTAGGGAAAGCATGTCACTGTATCCCTATCAGTATCCCTACTGCTGTGCTTTCTCTCTCTCTCTCTCTCTCTCTCTCTCTCTCTCTCTCTCTCTCTCTCTCTCTCTCTCTCTCTCTCTCTCTCTCTGTGTGTGTGTGTTTTGCATGCTATGATAGCTACTCTTGGTTTTCACCTTGACTACATCTAGAATGAACTCCAATCTAGAAATTTTTTGCTTGCTTTGAAGTGGATAAATCCTCTTCTAATCCAGTCCTTTGAGGTAGGAAGATACACACCTTTAATTTAGATCTTGAGGTAGAAAGACAGAGACCTTTAATCCTGGATCTTGAATAAGAAGACACAACTTGGGCCATGCCTTCTGTTGAAGCCCATATAAGACATAGAAGATGCAAGTGCTTGCTCTTCACCTGCTTCCCCTCACCTTGCTAGTCATCCACTCCTTCTCTGGTACTACAGCCTACCCTTCAGGATTCCAACATATTTACACTGCCAGCTAAGACTTCCAGACATCCACCCTTGTGGCCTGAGCAACTACTAGATGCTTGGACTTTTCATTCACAGCCAGCCACTGTTAAATTAGGTGGATTGCAGCCTAGAAGTCATTCCAATAAGCCCTCTTTGTGTGTGTGTGTGTGTGTGTGTGTGTGTGTGTGTGTGTACATATATACATCAGTGTTATGTGTGTGTGTATATATATATATATATATATATAGAGAGAGAGAGAGAGAGAGAGAGATTTGTTCTATAAGTTCTGTTATTCTAAAGAACCCTGACTAATAGACATGTACTTGTGCATACGAAGATAAGAGCAGGAGGTGTCTAGTGTCCTTTTTCTCCTCCTCTCTGTCTTACTGTGTTGAGACAGGGTCTCTCATTGTAGGCAAACTTGCCATTTTGGCAAACTTTCTGTCTCTAGCACATTCTATTTCCTGAGTTATGGGTTAGTTAGTCAACCCCAAGTGCATACCATATTCTTGATTTGCTAATATCAGGAAGTATTTAGCTGATCACAACAAACTTGATCAACAATAGGTTTTGACTCAATTAAAATACAGGCTTTAGGCTTTCTTATGCTTGAGTGCTGAGGACTATTTAGCAACAGTATTTCTTTTTAAAGAGTTCTTTAAAAATGTCTCAAAATGTTTCTAAATAAATTATAAACAGAGTGAGTGTACAGGAGTGATTTTAGGCACTGGCATTAGTGATCCAGGTTTGAGTTCTGGCTCCTTTATTTAATATAGATGCATTCTGAGATGTCTCATGAATGGCTGTGGGTCTTGCTTCATTATAAACTGGGGTAAACAGCGCTGCTGCCCATGTTGGTATGTGCTGCAAAGATGACTGCATGCATGAGGCTAGTTAAGAGCTGACTATGGTTTTTCCTGTTATGTGATCTTCCAAACAAATAATAAAATAGAGGCTTTTTATTTTCCTTTTGATAAGACTTGGTAGAAACAAGGGGTTGTAAGACTCAGGAGCCCCCTTAACTTAGAGAACACTGAGACTGGAATTTCTACCCTCTTATCTCTCAAACACACAACCCCTAACTCCAGACATGCCCCTTGGCCAAGTAAGGGACTTTCATATCTGAATTCTAATTTAATATTTGTTTAGATGGATGCTTTTAGAGTACATTTTTTAAAATTTCCACAGAAAGCACCATTCCTCCTTGCAAGAAACTGAATATTTTCAAGCTCTTGCCTGAAATAATACATCAGAAGATTAAACATGTTTCTGATTAGATGTGAACATCCTCAGGTAGTGGTCAAAATGAAGAATTTGCATTTAAATGGAAAGATTAATGACTAATACACAAAGCCCATATTTAATCACAATTTCTTTAACACACATAATTTATATTTTTATTCAGATCATCCACCTTAATTCAGTAATAAAAAATGATAGGTGTAGTATTTTATAAAACAACTCTCATGCCACCAATCATGCATCGTAGTTATAAATACTTCCGAGGCTGCAGCTTTCACACCATTTCTTGGGAATGATCTAAACGTTGGTACAGTAATTCGGGTGTAACTATATATCAGAAGGTGTGAGTCTCACCTCATAGAAATAGCTCAAGCTGAAAGGAAAAAATAATCACTTGGAAGTGACTTACTATGCAAGCCTGCTCATTTGCTCATTTCTTCTCAAATCTTGGCTAGGCACGAATTGGTCTCTGTTTCAATTTTAAGCAGTCCTTAAAGAAGGTAAACCCAGATTTCCCTTTTCAAGAGAATATAGTAGTGAAAACTCAAAGGGGGAATATTTTCCTCCAAACTAAAATGCAAAGAAAAGTTCTGGAAAACAAAAACCAAATATCATGCCTAGTAACCTTGGCTCATCCTCAGTGGTATGTTGCCCGTTGAGGCCACAATGAATGCATTTAGTCTAATGAGGTTAAAACAAGAAGTATCTGGCTTATATTGGCTATGGTGGTTCATGGTTATAATTTGAGAACTCAAGAAGCAGAGGTAGGAGGCTCACAGGTTACAGTCCATTATTCTGGATTGCATAGTGAGTTCTATGCTATCCTGAGCTATGTAGTGAGATCTTATCTCAAAAAGCTAAAAGCAAAACAATGGGCAAACAAAAATTATGTCACATTGTAAATGTCACAAACCATTTTCTTTTGGAAGCAAACCTACTACTCTCAATATGTATCCTGTGTCCAAAGCAAAGCCCACAAACACAGAGGACACTCAAATCTGGGACCACTTTTCTGACCTATACAGAGCCTATACAGGACTTACACTGAATAGCAGCACTAAATAGCTTTGCCTTGGGAGAGATGCCTGACAAGAGAAATTGTTCCCAGACACTGAGTGGTATCTGTTCTCTGCCTGTGGTTTTGGGCTCAATGTTGAGCAAATGTTAAAATTTGATTTGCATTAGTGAAGAACTGTAATGAAATGATAAATTTGAATTAAATAATCTTTCTCAGTGGGAAGCAGCTGATTACAAAGTCAGCAATGTAGACCATGTCAGGCAATATAAATTACTAGTTGGTGTCAGCCATTGTTGGGGGCCTGACAATTTGCAACCTCTTCCCTCCTCGCCTCTCCCAGTTCTCCTTCACTCACATTCCTCCCCTTTCCTCACTCCTATTCAGAAGCAGCAAGAAAAATTGCATTTTGTAAACAAGACAATGATAAACTATGGAAAACTGGAAAGAATAAGCAATTAGACTTTTTGTTTGTTTCTTCTTACAGGCTCAATTTAATTCTAAAGTTTGACTTGATGTTTTAAAATTAACAGCTCTCCCTCAGTGGGCCTCTCTACTTCATATTGATCCTTTTGACTGCTTGCCAGTAAATTTAGCTCTGCATCCTTCACCATTAAGAGGACAGAGGGAAACAGGGGCTTTCCTCAGATGAGCATGGTGTCTGATGAGGGGACAATTTAATCTGTAAAGCACTTGTGTAAGCCTGAGACCTGGGTTCTATTCCCAGCAGCCACATAAAAGGCCAGGCATGACTATGCACCTTATAATCCTAGCACTGGGGAGGCAAGGGCAAAAAGAGAGCTGGGGTTCACTGACCAAGCAGCTTAGCCTACATGGAAAGTTCCAGGCCAATGAGAGGCCTGGTCTCTAAAATCAAGAGGGATGCCTCTTAAGGAAAGCCACGCAGGGTTGACCATTAATCTCTACATCCATGCACATACCTGCCCTTCCACAAAGTAATAAATGTATAACAAGGTAACTTTAAAATGATAAATAAAACCAAAAAGGTATTATATGAAGAAAGTTACCACACACTCAGAAGGAGAGAAATTGCTTGTCCTCCCACACATGTGGATCCTAAATTTTAATGTTTGCATGGATGTTAAACAGGGGACACATGGGTGGTTACAGACTACAAATGAAGTGGGAGACTGAGAGAGAGCAGAGGAGATATAAAACCAGTGTACACAGAGAAGAGGTATGAATGGGAGGGGGCAATAAACACAAATATTTCATTTTTAAGAATTTCATGATGAAGCTTATTATTTTTGGTTAATAATAACAACAGCTAACTAACTAAATGAGTAATTCTGAAGCCCTATCCAGCTTCAGACTATTCACCCCCAAAAATGAGATCTGACCTAGAGCTGACCTACATTATATACAATAGTAGCTAAAGTAAGCTTAAAACTATATGGTGACTCTTGCTTCTTAAAATGGGATTCTACCTGGTTGAGAAGAAAAGAAAATCAAAGAATGAAGGTCTAATGTGCCTTCTGGTCTCAGCCAGTGGCTATGTCAGGGCCATTCGGTTGTGGAATAATCCCTGATGTATAATAGAGAAAGACGTGGTCCAGTAGCTAACGAAGCCGGAACAGTACAAAGAACACATATACCTTAATTTATGGGCCCTCTGTTGCTTCTGGATTCTTATCCAAAAGACCTTTTAATTAAGCTCCCTCAAGTGGGACTCAGTTCACAGTTTCTCCAGCACATGGGTAATAGGAAAAGCCAAACAAGGTCTTTGTTTCTGGCTGGCACTCTGTTCACTAATCATCTTTCCCCTATTCCGCTCAGGCTTCCCCCAGAGTTCATCTTCATCAGCAGTGCTGCGCTTCCTCTCATATTTCAAACAGCAATTGGAAAGCAGATATTTAATCAGAAAAGTTTGGTATTCATTTTTTTCGGATACCCAATCTGTCTTTAGAGGCTTTCAGACAGATGAAATTGCTGTTGACTACAAAAAGACAACAGAAGTCTGTGTCCTTGAGAAATGCTGAAGCCCTGGAACGAGAGCCCAGGCCTTAGAGCCAGGACAAGTTCTAGCTCAGTCACTCAGAAGTGCCTGACCTTGGATGACTCATATAATCCCAAACCTCAAATTTCTTGCCTGAAAAATGGACTTAGCTCTTCAAAGTGTTTTCTTGGAAAAATGCTGTATGCTGAGGTCCCAAGACAATGGAGAAAAGGCAGTCTTGGGTAAAGTCAGCTAAAGAGGGCTTCTCTTGTAAGAATAAAGTTGAGGCCCCAGGGACAGGGTGTATAGGGTTTAATCTTCAAAAATAAAGAGGGGGACACCACTATAACAAATGGGACAAATTGGCCTATGTTGTCACCCTACGTGGAAACCAAGATCAAAAAAACAGCCTCAGAAAAATTGAAACTACACAGTGGCAGCAGGCAGGACCTCATCCTGTCCTCTCTGCCCACCTATTGCTTTTCTACTTTTATAAATTCACATTATTTCTCTCTGTGAGGCCCCTGACTCATGCCTCTCCACCTTGCCAGAACATAGCTTCACCAGACTCTAGGTGTCCACAATGGTGACTAGCTACATATAGACATATTCTCTACTGGCTGCTGAGACCAGTTCCATATTTACAAGAAGACTTTGGTTAGCCTGGATAGAATGTTATGTGAGATTGGTTTGATATGATGACGCTGAGGCATAGGGACTTGTGGTACGGAACAGCTGCTGAGAATTCATCAGTTTCATAGCAAGAGCAACTAAAGACAGACTTAGGACTTGAAAAGACACTCTATACCTACTACAGAAGTTTTAAACACACACACAGGCACACACACACACACACACACAGACACACATACACACACACACACACACACACACACACACACACGCACACACATGCTCGTAGCTTTCCACGTGAAACATGGATCGTGAGACTCTCATGAACTTTTTCAATTAATAAGCTCAAACCGTAAACCAAGGAGAACGTTAGGGGAGCAGGAGCTGGAGGCATGTCGACAGTTCAGTTCTTACACAAACCACAAGGCTCTTGCAAGAATCATTGGCTTGCTGTCCTGAAGTCGAAAGAGCAACCCTGACTTAGAGACAAGGACTCTAAGTATGCACCTTTTCTTTACCATTACAGGTTCATTTCTTGCCCTTCTCTAGGCTCATCCTTATTTATCCTGAATTCCTTCTGTCAGATGTGATTCCACCACAGAACATGAATCCCCTTTGCTATCTCAGCTAATGAAGGGGACTCATGTACCCCTCTAGGGTCACTGCAGCGATCACCAGGGCCTCTTGACCACAGACCATTATAGATGCCTATGCTGTCTTGACAAGTATCAAGACTTTAGATGTGGAAAGCATAGCCTTTGAAGTGATGCAATGCCATCTTCTGAGGACTGCTTTTCAGATCCCATGCTCTGAAGCTGGCTATGGTTCTTCCTCCCTCGTTTCATTTGTCTCCTTCCTCCAGGCCCATTCCACCCTCTCTCTGAATTTCTCTCTGCTGCCTCTTTCATCACTCCTCACAACTGAGGACAAATAGGGACAGACTCTCCAGCACTCAACAAGGAGGACAGTCTTAACAACTCAATGCTACTTCAGGACCCAATATTTAAAACCAACAAAACAAAACAAAATGCCATTATCTCCAAAGGAATGTATTTCTCTTCTCCAGAGGAAAAGTATTTCCTGGCTTTTGAATCCCTCAGAACTGAGAAGGTTACAGAGGGACTGGCTAAGAATGGAGTGAGGCTAGTGAACATTATAAGTCCCCACCCACTGTTTATAGAGGACCAAGGCTCAAGTCTAGAATTGCTTCAAGAGGGAACTGATGTGTATTTTCCATGTCTACAGGGCCCATAGATAAGAATCTGCCTCTTGCTTGAGAAATTGAGTAGGGATGAATTAAACATATGTAACATGTTTATTTGGCTTTCTTTTATTCCCAGAATATACCAAGGTAACAACACATGGTTGTAAGATTGTGCTGCAGGAGGAATGGAGCTGTGGCCTTCTAATTCCTCCTCTACAGACTGTGTGACAGGGCAAAGGAGCCCAGGAAACATGACTGTGATGTCACATGCAAAGCTTATAAAAGCCCAAGGGCCTGGGGACAGGGGAAAATGACAGTTAGAGGAGGGAAAATGATTGACTCATGACACAAGGGATATTGTACACTATGGGTTTTTATCTCTGAAATATGCTGAAACTTACTCCTCTGTGTGATAGCATTTGGAGTCGAGTCATTTGAAAGGGAATCAGATCATGCAAGAAGAAGAGTCCTCACTAATGGAACTCATGCCCTCGTAAAAGGCATTTTACCCCTCCCAAAGTTGGAAATGCATAGCAGGATGTGGAGGGTAGACATCCTAGGACACCAAGTCTGATGCTTTTGCATGTCTAAGTACACACTGAGTAACTTTCCTTTGCTCAGATCTTGTTAGTCATTTCTTCTTGTTGTTCTTGTTCTTCTTCCTCTTCCTCTCCTTCTCCTCCTTCTTCTCCATCTTTTTCTTCCTCCTCCTCTTCCTCCTCTTCACCATCAAACAACATCAACTTCCTCTTGTACTGCTATAACTCAGAACATTTTAGTGGTTCCTTATATAGTAGGTGCCTGGGCATATTGGTTGGTTGATGGGCTGATGGACAGAGAAATCACATCTTAATGTTAAAAGTTCTGTTGACCTGTGAATTTATGCTTCCTGCCTGAAGGCTGACCTAGAATGCTAATGAGGGAAATTCAGGGTTATCTTCCTTCATTCTCTGGTTCTCTGGTTTTTGATACGTTGGCTGGCTATCTATTGAACCTTTATAGCACAATCAACAGTTTTTAAGCTTGACGAGAGACATGGATTGAATCTGCCAACTTTGATGGTGCTTTGGCAATACACATTCTTCTAAAATCCATGACAAGAAAATATTAGTTTCACAAAACATTGATTATGCACTTCCATGAGCTATATAAAACAACTACTCTGTGATACATCCAGCCAATAAAGCTAAGGTGTTTAGGTGTCCATTCAGTTTTAGAGACCAAATAAAATGATAATAATTACTATATGATATTCATATGACTTATTGTTGTAGAATTTTAACCAACATGAATGTACCCTAACTGTTATTACGCGCTGTCTCATTTTAGCTTTTCTGAAGACAGTACCATGTACTTTAGTAGGATAACAGTTTAATGTGTTTCCTACTGTCAAGGAAGCCAATCACCAGACAATCAACAATACAGCAATAACAATAACAACAAAAATTCCCTCACTCATTACTGTGAGACCAGGAGTACATGTTCACAATGCCCCGTTTCTCAACACTGATTTTTACTCTTCATCCAAGCATGCCTAAGACCTACTCTGATTTGTGTCCTTTGCTCAGCCTTCCTTTGTACTTGTTCCTGTGCTTCTACATTGCTTTTTCCCTCTATCTCAAGATATCAATTACCTCCTCTTTCGAGTCATACTGCAGAACCTGCCTTCACTGGAAGGGATGGAACCAGCACACCAATATCCAAGGGAAGACTCCATTCTATAACTCAGGGATTTGAACCTATAACACAAGAGTATCAGTTACAGAGCCTGTGTCAGGTACATGGCACCATAGACTTCAAAGCTCTTTGTGTTACAGGATTCCTGGGATTCTTCTTAAACTTATTCTTTTCTAATACTATAAAATTGTACATATCAATAACTGCTAGAATTATTAAGAGTTTAACATATTGAGTATTCTCTGGGATTAAACTCTCAATTCTTATAAAACTTTGACAAGGTAAAATGTCTAACACTTGTTTAAGAGATGAGAAAGAGAAGTTCTAAGAGATACTGTCACTTAAAAGCAGGGTTAGTGAGTAGGAAGCTGACATAAACTCAAGTTGGTGTCTTTCAGCCCAATGTCCACGTTCCCCCACAAATAAGTGACAAATGTTTTTCATTTATAACAAAGTAAAAACTCTATTAGGTCCTTAGGAAGGCCACAAATATCAGGAAATTCAATTGTTGTCAACAACTTTGCATATAGGAAATGCTAAATCAAGCTAAATTAAATCCAACAGAGTTCTAGACAGTTAACAAGCTTTTATTAACCCCCCGCTGGTTTGGGCACCCAGCTGTGACTTGGGTTAAGTTTAATACCACTTAATTTATGAAAATGTTGTTATAATTATTCTGTTTCTAAAATGTAGGCTCCTTGAAAAAGGAAGTGGATTGCACAATTAAAATATACATCGCTGATCTCAGTTTTCTTTCCGTTCAGCACACATTTATGAATATCTGGTACTATAGATATATCTTAGGTGGAGGGCTTGCCTAAAGTTATGGTGATTCCTCTCCTCCTATGATTCCCTCAGCTCTGATGAATGTAGGAAAGACCATACTTTCAATCCAGATCGCTAAGAGACTTCACTAATCCACTTCTTCACACAGATCTAAATGGACACATTAATGTTTTTTTTCCACGTGGTAAAAGGATACATCATTCTCTAACTTTAATTAATTATAGACACTTTGAAAAACACTATCAATAAAACAGAGTGTTGTGTGCTAGGGGGAAAAGAAATGAGATGAAAAAAAAATTTAGCTTGTTCCATTATTCATTTGTATTGATCTAGATGTTCAAGCCAATATATCACAATTTGACAAAAGGTTAAATATTAACAGAAGAATCATTAATCTAACAAAACAAATTAGCATAACAGTGGCTCTCCTGGTTGGTGTTCTGTGTACTGTGAATCTGGATAGACTATGGAACTCTTCAGACTGAGGTTTAGTACCAATCTTTACAGACCCAGACATGAACTGGACTAGGTCATCAGATGATCAAAGCAAAGAGGCTGCTTTGGTGGTCTGCTGAGGTCTTAGTGTAAGCATCTCCCACTTAAACATACATGCCTCTTAACAAGGAAGGACTATGAGACAGAGTCTAGCATGGCGCTTGGTGTGCCTTTTCAAATTATTTTTCAAATACTTCAGTGTATGGTAGGACTTCAGCATAGCTCTTTCATCCTTGAATTTCAGATGCAGGGATGGCTTTTTGAGTTTTATCTCCTGCTGTGGGCAGTCCCTTTGATGTTGGTCAGTGTTATCATTAGACTCCTCTCTGACCAACAGGAGGATATTTTCCTGGATGTGAAACAAGAGTTTAAGTAGATTACAGGGAGCCAGAGGCCATGCTCCAACAAACACCACCACCAGCTTTTATTCTCTTAAAAATGGAGTGCTGGAGAGTGATCTTACAGAGAGAAGGTTCCTAGCAAACTGCACAGCCTTTCAGGTGGCCATTGAGTCTCAGCACACCAACACTTTTCAACATCATATTTACTTGTATCTTCTAAGATATGTTAAGGTATCAATGTGCTTTTCTCTCTCTTTTTTAAAAATTATATTTGTTTGTGTGTTTTTGTTTGTTTGCTTGTTTGTTTGAGATAGGGTCTCACTGTGTAGTCCAGCTTAGCTTTAGCCTTCCAAGTACTGGGACAAAACACCTGTGCCACTATGTTTAGCTAAAACTATGCTTTTCCTTATGGTACTAAAAGCCATGCTCCACATATAATTTTTTTTCTGAGAGTAAAGAAATATTCCCTTTTTCAGCTTTAGCTTCTCCAGTTTTAGTTCAGTACATTTTTCTTCTTCTGTTGGATTTATTTATTTATTTATTTATTTTACAAATGTATGTTGTCATGAATGTCTTTCTACTTTCTCTTCTGTCATGAAGCTATGTGATCCAGACATTGACTCTGTCTTCACCTGTATACCTACCCCTGTATATACTTTCATGTTCCTTATACATCGACCCATGTGCCACCATAAGCCTATTCATCCATTTCTCTCCATCTGGAATAGAGAAGTAAGGAGGTGCCATGCTAGATTTGGGGGGAAGGAGAAGTGGAAGCCTAGAAATGTTCAACAATTATTAAGTCAGTTAGATACATAATTAGAAACTTTGACTAAATTTGTCAAGAGTTCCTGTCATTTTGTTACTAGGATTATAATTTAAAAATCACCAGGCTTGAGTATTTTCAACAATAACAATAATAATACAGTAATTTTGATAACTTAAGTAACAATTTGTGCTTCCCTAAGAATTAAAAAATAAATTGAAATTTTCAGTAAAATATAGTAAAATATTAAGATATACTATGATATTCCATGGCTACTGACAGTTTACAGGGAAACTGAACATGATTGTTTTCCATAAAAATCTTTCATTGCAATCACCAAACCCATTTGTCTGAGAAAAGATGACACTTTCCTTTACAAGTCATGCTGAGCAGCCCTGATCAATCCCAGAGACATTCTACTTTGTATACATTATATTTTAAATGGTCTATGGATTTCATTTTATAACATCCTTAAAATTATTGCCTGCATCAAGCCTAATTGTCTCCTTTAAATGAGGAAGCATACATATGCACATATCAGTGTCCAGAAGATGGTATTTTGTTATTTATACAATAAAAGTGGTTGGAGTAGAGGGACCACTTCCAACACAGATCTGGCTATGTAACTTTTCTAAAACCTTTTCTCATCATGCCCAAGTTATCTGAAAGAATTCTATTAAGCAATATGGAATCCTTCTGAGTTTAAACATGGCTTATTAGCATTTAAATAACTCTTTTTTTTGTTGTTGTTGTTGTTTTTTTTTTTGTTTTTTGTTTTTTGAGACAGGGTTTCTCTGTGTAGTCCTGGCTGTCCTGGAACTCACTCTGTAGACCAGGCTGGCCTCGAACTCAAAAATCCATTGCCTCTGCCTCCCAAGTGATGGAATTAAAGGCATGTGCCACCACTACCCAGCTAAATAACTCTTAAAAAATCACCCTCCTCCACAAAATTATGGAAGCTATAGAACATGGTTTCCCCAGCTTCCTCTTTTCAGAATCTGTGGTAGATGTTGTTCTCTTTAGAGTACTGAAAATTCAGTGGCCTTTAGTGATGCTCACTAGTGTTCCATACTCCAGTTCATTCACAACTTGCACAGCACTCAGGATTCTCCAGGATAATCTAGAGACAGGTGAGCCTGCTAGATTCATAATGCATCAAAAGACACCTTATTAAAGTCAAAACTGAGATAGTGTTAACAGTGTATGCGCGTGGGTTCACAGACTGACAAAGAAAAGATTTAAAAATTCATTGAGGAATTTTAAGGGAGAAAATAAGGTCAATTCCAAGCCTTCTAGGAAAGCAAAGTTTTGTTGGAATCTGGGTGTGCTAATAGCTACTTTCCAATCTCTAATTTATAGAGGCCCATTTTTTTGCTTGGCTTTTTACTCTGTGTGGCACTGGACAACTTCAAAGACTAGTGAAATCTGAGAGCGATATTAGCTCTAACATCACTTCCAAGATGGGCTTTAAGTTGAGCAAGAGTGAGTTGGACAGGAAAGGAAATAGAAAGGAAGAAAAGGATCTATGGATGGAAAGTTTAGCCTTATAGGAAATTGAAATATTATTTTTCAATCTCCTTAGAGATCTCTCATGTAGTATGTTGCTTGAAATCCTGCTGTTTCCTAGGATGGCATTAGATGAAAGATAAGACAGAGTGAGATGGATTGTAATTTATGTGTCCCAATTAGCATGAGGGATTTCCTGGAAGCAGCTCCACTCTCTGAGCTGGCTCCCTGTGACTGTGCTTAGAATCCGTGGGCTCTACAAAACAGAAAATGCAGTTCTGTTGGGTCAGCATCTCAGAAATGATTTTCTGCATCACACTTAGCTCCCTGATCCAAGGGCCTAGCTCAGAATACTAGTGAATGTTTCAGTGGTTTTGGCCTCATCAAAAATATCTTAAAACCAAGATTGTAAGTTGACAAATAAAATCTCGGTTAAATGAGAGATGCAAAATATGATAGAAAGCAAAAATGTGTAGAAGAGTTGACAGTCCTCGAGGGATAGGATAAAGTTTAAAAATATGACATGTCTAGCAAGCCAAAAATTAAGATTCAATATAAATTCTCTGTGATATGCTGATGTAGTCATCCTATGTCATTTTTATATAGATATATGTTAGGTTAGAAACAAGAAAGAGTGGGCTGGCAAGATGGCTTGGAGGGTAAAGGTGTCTGCTCCTAAGCCTGATGACCTGAGTCCAAGTCTTTGAAGAAATCCTCTGTCCTCCATGTGTGTGCTGTGGCATGCACACTGAAATACACACATATCACAAAATAAATATGTAATTAAAATTAGTAATGTCTTTTCAAAAAGATTTCTTATTTATTAGATATTTTCTTTATTTACATTTCAAATGTTATCCCCTTTCCTCCTTTCCCCTCTAAAACCCCCCTATCCCACCCTTCCTTCCCCTGCTCACTAACCCACCCACTCCTGCTTCCCTGTCCTGGCATTCTCCTACACTGGGGCATTGAACCTTCACAGGACCAAGGGCCTGTCCTCTCATTGATGTCTGACAAGGCCATGCTCTGCTACAGATGTGGCTGAAGCCCTGGGTCCCTCCATGTATACTCTTTAGTTGGTGGTTTAGTACCTGGGAGCTCTCGTGGTACTGGTTGGTTCATATTGTTGTTCCTCCTATGGGGCTGCAAACCCCTTCAGCTCCTTGGGCCCTTTCTCTAGCTCCTCCATTGGGGACCCTGTGCTCAGTCCATTGGTTGACTGTGAGCATCCCCCTCTGTATTCATCAGGCACTGGTCTGCCAGGAGCCTCTCAGAAGACAGCTATTTCTTTTAAAAAAGAAGCAAAGTTACTAACAGAAATAACCATCAGAATTCCTAAAGAAGAGCAGAGCTGAAGCTTGCACTTCTTAATAGACTTTTTGAAGTTATCGTATTGGATACAGACCATATTTTAAAGTATCACATTGGATACTTCATGTGGTGGAGTCCCTAGACCTGGGTTAGTACTCAGATTCAACTATCTGCTAGTTAAGCATTTTGTATAATTTGCTTAACACGAGGTTAAGTAAGGATACAATTCACTATGTCATAGTTTTGCTATGAAGTCTAGACATGACACATGTAAGGCTCTTATTACAGAGACAGAATAGGCTTCCCAAAAATAATGGTTTTCTCTATCACTGTCATGAGCCAAATCTTCAAGTCTTTTCTAGATTTTTGTTATGCAACCAAATTTTGAAATAATACCAGAAGTTTAAAAGTAGAACTGTCAATCTATCTCCAGGTTCTGCATCTCAAGTTTCAACCACCCACAGAGCAGACAGGCTTGGGAAATCAGTGTCTATTCTGAATGTGGACAGACTTTCCTGTTAACTGTTCCCTAAAATATACAATTTAAGAGCTATTTACATGTCATTAACATTGTACTAGAGATTGTATGTGACCTGGAGAGGATACAAAGGGCATGGGAAGCATGCCTGGGATATGTCCAGTTACTTACTGTGTTATCTACAGGGCTGAGGAATAAGGTGGGGAACCACCCAGTGAACACCGAGCCTGACTGGACCTTCTGTAACTGCAAAGGGAGATGTGCTCTTAGCGGGGATTGTATCCTTCCTGCAAATATTTTCCCCCTACTGTATACTCTTTAAAGGCATATTACTGGACATGAGAAAGCTTCTTATATCATGGGTATTTGTTGCAAATTGACAACCACATCCAGAGGCTTGGTCAACACTCAGTTTGAGCCCATTGCCAAAGCTGATGTCTGCAATGTGCTATTTCACCTGGAGACACTTCATGTCTAGCTTTCATTCTTCTGGATGTAAAAGTCATTAAGCCTCATGCTTGAGCACCTCAGATGCTCATGACAGTTTTAATTCAACTTTGAGATTATAGGACTTACGCCTGTATTTTCCTACACTACACCTATGCACAGCAATGTATCACCGCTATTCATTATTCATGAAAGAACTTAAAATAGATTCAATTTTTTGTTTTGACCCTTGTGCTCTGATTTTCCTCTCCAGTATATGAGTGTGCCAGGTCTGTGTTGTCGGATCACACAGTGAAACACTTAGGCACAGAGAATCCGCTAAAAATATACCGATGTTTGTATTGGCCCACACATTGCTTGCCACTTCTGTCATTTAAAGATAATTTTCTAATAGACACCTTAAAAAAGCAGAAAACAAAAAGAAAAATTCACTCCAACCAAAACAACAACAAAAGCACAGCTCACAGGAACACACTGTCACTGTCTAGACACTGCATGCTGAAATACTTATTTTGGAGGCTATTAACTGGTTCCTCAAAATTCCAGGTTCCTACAAGTGGAACCCACAAAACTTAGGTAGGAAAAGGTTCTTCATGACCAGTGATACCAGCCCTTAAACTGTATAGAGTAGGAAAAATTGTTTATAGGAAGGAAACAGTCTCAGCCAAGAGCACTTCTCTTCTTGCAGATAAGCTACAGGAGGGATAAGGTCCAGACATCCCCCGTGTTCACCGGGCAGCTCCCATCTCACTCTCCAGCCCTGTTTCTTTGGTGTTAAAGGCATGTTGTCAATATGAGATTTAACAGTTCCCCTCACACGTTCCTTATGTTTGGATATTCACATGGTTTGCTTTAATAATTTACACATTTATTTAAACATTTTACTGGAATATCTCTAAATGCCAACTGATACTAAAAATATGCCTTTCTCACTAAAAAATAAAAATTAATTTCAAGGAAAATAATATAAGTATATTTTTTTTTCAGATTTACTCTGTTTCAGGTATTCCCTTTTCTCTGTGTTTAATACTTTTTTTTAAACTCTGAACTTTAGTACTTGTCAATTTTTTGTGATTTGGTTTTTAAAATTCCTTCCCATCTTTTATTTTTCTGAAGAGGTTGCTTTCTGGTTTTGGATGAATTTACTCCTTTGAGAGTAGTTACTATTTCTAAAAACACTATGTTTTCTTTTTGCTTTGCAGACATTAATATTTTCTTAATGTTTTCTAGATTGTTGCAAAATAAAAGTTTCAATTTTGATGTATGTTTTAAATAATTTTTGCTAGTTTTCATTCTATGTAATAAACTCTCTATTCTCATAATTTTTATCAAAGCTTTGTATAGGACTGAACTGGATATTTTTATTTCCCTGACACTAGAATGAAATAGTTTTCTTGGACTTCAGCTAAGAAGCTTGGTTCAACAAAATGGTTTTTGTTATTATTATTTTGTCTTTTTTTTCTTCCCAAAGCTTCTGTTTCTTTTGATTTAATGTAGCATTAAAAACAGAAGAGCCAGGTCTTAGGATTCCCCTTCCCTATTCATCTTCCCTACTTTACCTACATTCTCTGTTCTGTTGGTTCTGGACTGGCAAGCATCACTAACTTCTCTCCCTGCCGGTAAGACTCCATACCAACACAATTGTTCAAATCCTTAAGGCTCTGGGCTACTCCCCTGTTAGGGAACTCCCCTGTTAGGGAACTCCCCTGTTAGGGAACTCCCCTGTTAGCTCAGCCCTCGGTTAGTTGTTATTTTTATGTTGCTTGCCCAGTTCAAGCAAGGCCTGCTAACTCTATGAGATGGTCCTTTTCTCTGATTTGTGACTTACCCATTACTTTTTTTCCATCTTCTCTCACAGGTAGTGACTGACATCTGTTTGTGTTTGAGCATTTAGACATCCATTTCCATTCCCCATAACTTCCTGCTTTCTGTCTCCCCTCTCCCAGCTCTCTCCTTCCCTTCTCTTTTTCTCTCTTCTCTTTTTCCTTCATTCAGAGGCAAATTCATGGTCACTGTCATATTTCCCCGATATTCATTAATAGTTTTCAAAAGCAGGAACAGCCATTTGATTTACTAGAATGTAGACGTGGGTCTGTAAAAGGAAGAAAACCTGAAAGAATGAGCTTCGTTTTTGTCTAGACATGAGGGCTATGTGTTTCAGGAAAACAATGCCAGTTCCTGAGTTTTAATGCTTTCAAAACTATCTTTGGCAAACACAGGTGTGGATTTATTTTTTTAAGGAAGTTTTCATTATGCAGTGATATTTGCAATTGATCTCCTAGGCCTCTGTGTTGTTCCCAATTCTATCTTCTTCCATGAGCTTCAATTTGGTAGAGCTCTTAGAATGCTGAGTTGGATCCCTGATGATCCAAAGACAATTTGCTGTGGCCGGTGAACTGCCAAACTTGGTGTGTCTGCTGCCCCCGTTTGTTCTCCACACTATCAGTGGAGGCAGGTTTTGCTTGAATGGGGAGGTTTCTGGAGCTCCATATAGGTACAGGCAGAATAAATTAAATATGGTACTAAAGGGGAAACTTAACCTCTAAACATTATTTATGTGGGAACTCCATCCACAGCATGTACACAGAGGTCAGAGGTTTGTGGTTCTTTCTTTCCACCATCTGGGTCCCCAGGATCTAAATCATGTTATGAGGCTTGGTGGCAAGCTCTTTTACCCAGTGAGCCACCTTACTGACCCAGAAAAAAACCCATAGTCATGGGAAATGAGATATTGCTGCTTGTTTCATTGCCCTGCTAAGTTGGGGGAAGCGGAAAAGGGCAGAATTGACATAAAAACACATAGATCATATTTCCAAGCAATAATCTTTTTTGAGAAGTTTAAGACATTATTTACAGAGCTTTAAAATGAATTATTTTTAATATGTAGAATTATTATGTTAATGCATAGTAAATATATGTTGTTATATGTAGAGTTAGTATGTTAATATAATTAATATAAATAGTTAATATCTAGCTAACATGTTCATATATAGCTGATATACATAGTTAATATGTACAGTTAGCATGTTAATATATAGTTAATATGTAAAAAGTTGATAGTGCTGTGTATTTTCAGTAGTTCTGTGCAGTTATATCTCACAAATTCTTTCTAGCCATTCTTAGTAGTTAGACACCAGTTCTAAGATTCAAGATTTCTCTTGTTTTCCTGAGGGTCTCCAAGCTGTGTCCCCATCTGAGAAGCAGTATACGATATGTTCTATCTTTTATGTGCATGAGTCTATACATCCTGCTAGCCATGCTGACAAAAAGACTAAAAACTAATCAATAAGAAAGTGAATTTTATGGTACCAAAACACAAGGAAGACAAAATTTTGTTCATTAAAAAATGCCTCTCCTTCAGGTCTGAACCTATGCCCTGAGCAGACCTTGGAAACTAGCTCCATACCCAGTCCCACAACACCCAGAGGATGCTCAACTCCAGGTGCTCTAACATGCACAGGATCATATGTGAGGAGGCCACAACATCTGCCCCAACACCTGTAGTAACTGGGACCCCCTGGGATCCAGGGACACAGGAACCCCCCCGCCCAGCCAGTGGCATGGGTTCTTCCAGTTTTTATCCTGCACCTGGAGCAGACCTGGGGTGCTGGCTTTGCACCCTCTTTTACAACACCCAGAGGGATCCCAACTCCCAAGTGCTCTGAAATCCCCAGGATCATAGGAGAGGCCACAACATCTGCCCCAACATCTGGACTAACTGGAATCCCTAGGATCCAAGGACACAGGAACCTCCCCTACCAGGCCAGTGACATGGAATCCTTCAGGTTTGAAACTGCAACTGAAGCACGCCTAGGGCACTGACTCTGCACCCGCTAGTACAACACCCAGAGGGAGCCCGACTCCCAGGAGATGGGACACACCCAGGAGCACTGGAGTTCTGACACACTCAAGATCACAACTGAAGCCACAACATCTTTGCCAAAACCTATCATAACTAGGAACCCCACAGGAATCAGGGAAACACAAACCCCCACCCAGCCAGAGGCATGAGTTCCTTCCAGCTTGCACCTGTGCCTGGAGCAGACCCAGGGCACTGGCTCCCCACCCATCCCTGCAAGCCCCAGAGAAAACTTGACTCCAAGGAGCTCTGACACAGCAGGATCTCAGGAGCTTGGTCACAGCAAGACTTCAGGATTCCAGAGCCAGTTTGAATCTCAGGAACTCTGACAAACCCAAGATCTCAGAATCACAGAATCTCAGAATAACAGGATCACAGAGACAGCTGGATTCTGAGGAGTTCTGACACAACCAGTATCAAAGGACGGCTAGGCTCCAGTCAGAGACAGCAAGACCAACTAACACCAGAGATAACTAGATGGCAAGAGGCAAGTGCAAAGACACAAGTAACAGAAACCAAGGCTACTTGGCATCATCAGAACCCAGTTCTCCCAAGACAGCGAGCCTTGAATAACCCAACACACCAGAAAAGAAAAACTCTAATTTAAAATCTCATACCTCATTATGATGATAGGGGACTTTAAGAAGGACATAAATAACTCCTTTAACGAAATACAGGAGGACACGGGTAAACAGCTGGAAGTCCTTAAAGAGGAAACACAGGAATTCCTGAAAGAATTACAGGAAAACACAATCAAACAGGCAAAGGAAATGAACAAAACCATCCAAGGTCTAAAAATGGAAATAGAAACAATAAAGAAATCACAAAGTGACAACCCTGGAGCTAGAAAACCTAGGAAAGAGATCAGGAGTCATAGATGCACCAACAGAACAGATCACCAACAGAATACAAGAGAGAATCTCAGGTGCAGAAGATACCATAGAAACCATTGACACAACAATCAAAGATGTAAAATGCAAAAAAAACTCCTAACCCAAAACATCCAGGAAATCCAGAACAAAATGAGAAGACCAAACCTAAGGATAATAGAAATAGAAGAAAGAGAAGTTTCCCAACTTAAAGGGTCAGTAAATATCTTCAACAAAATTATAAGAGGAAACTTCTCTAATGTAAAGAAAGAGATGTCCATGAACATGCAAGAAGCCTACAGAAGTCCAAATAGACTGGATCAGAAAAGATTCCTTCTGTTATATAATAATAAAAACAACAAATGCACAAAACAAAGAAAGAATATTAAAAACAGTAAGTAACATATAAAGGCAGGCCTATCCAAATTATACCAGACTTCTCACCAGAGACGCTAAAAGACAAAAGATCCTGGGCAGTTGTCATACAGATCCTATGAGAACACAAATGCAAGTCCAGGCTACTATACCCAGCAAAACTCTCAATTTACAAAGATGGAGAAATCAAGATATTCCATGAAAAAACCCAATTTATACAATATCTTCCCACAAATCCAACCCTACAAAGGATAATAGATGGAAAACTCCAACACAAGGAGGGAAACTACACCTTAGAAAAAGCAAGAAAGTAAACTTCTTTCAATAAACGTAAAGGAAGATAGCCACACAAACATAATTCCACCTCTAACAACAAAAATAACAGGGAGAAACAATCACTTTTCCTTAATATCTCGTACTATCAATGGGCTTAATTCCCCAATAAAAAGACATAGACTAACAGACTGGATACATAAACAGGACCCAGCATTTTGCTACATACAGGAAATGCACCTCAGTGAAAAAGGCAGACAGCACCTCAGACTAAAGGGCTAGAAAACAATTCCAAGCAAATGGTTCCAAGAAACAAGCAGGAGTAGCCATTCTAATATCGAGTAACATCGACTTTCAACCAGAAGTTATCAAAAAAGATTAGGAAGGACACTTTATACTCTCAAAGGATAAATCTACCAAGGTGAACTCTCAATTCTGAACATCTATGCTCCAGATACAAAGGCATGCTCATTCATAAAAGAAACTTTACTAAAGCTCAAAGTACACGTTGCACTTCACACAATAATAGTGGGAGATGACTTCAACACTCCATTCTCAGTAATGGACAGATCATGGAAACAGAAACTAAACAGATATGCAGTGAAACTAACAGAAGTTCTGAACCAAATGGATTTAACATATATGATAGAAGATTTCATCCTAAAAAGAAAGAATATACCTTCTTCCCAGCACCTCGTGGTACCTTCTCCTAAATTGAACATATAATTGGTAACAAACAGGCCTGAACAGATACAAGAAGACTGAAATAATCACATGCATCCTATTAGATCACCACTATGGACTAAGACTGATCTTCAAAAAAAACAAAAACAGCAGAAAACCCACATGCACGTGGAAGCTAAACAACACTCTACTCAATGATAACTGTGCCAAGGAAGAAATAAAGAAATTAAAGACTTTTTAGAATTTAATGAAAATGAAGGCACAACATACCCAAACTTATGGAAAACAATGAAAGCAGTGCTAAGGAAAACTCATAGCTCTGAGTGCCTCAAAAAAGAAACTGGAAATCTCTAGAACAAAAAGAAGGAAATACATCCAAGAGGAGTAGAAGGCAGGAAATAATCAAACTCAGGGCTGAAATCAATAAAGGAAAAACAAAAAGGACTATACAAAGAGTCAACAAAACCATGAGCTGGTTTTTTGATAAAATCAACAAGATAGATCAACCCAGACTAACCAGAGGGCACAGAGACAGGATCCAAATTAACAGAATCAAAAATGAAAAGGGAGACATAACAACTGAAACCAAAGAAATTCAAAAAATCATCAGATTTCTACAAAAGCCTATATTCAACAAAACTGGAAAATCTGGATGAAAGGGACAATTTTCTAGACAGATATCAGGTACCAAAGTTAAAACAGGATCAGGAAAACCATCTAAATAGTACCACATCCCCTGAAGAAATAGAAGCAGTCTCTGCACCAAAAAGATCCCAGGACCAGATGGGTTTAGTGCAGAATTCTATAAAACCTTCAAAGAAGACCTAATACCAAGTACTTCATAAAATAGAAACAGAAGGAATACATTCTATGAAGCCACAGTTACAATAATACCAAAACCACACAAAGACCCAACAAAGTATTTCAGACCAATTTCCCTTATGAATATGGATGCAAAAATACTCAATAAAATTTTTCTCAAACCGAATCCAATCATCCATCATGATCAAGTAGGCTTCATCCTAGGGATGCAGGGATGGTTCAATATATGGAAATCCATCAACGTATTCCACAATGTAAACAAACTCAAAGGGAAATAAAAAATACATGATCATCACATTGGAGGCTGAAAAAGCACTTGAAAAAATTCAACACCCCTTCATGTTAATAGTCTTGGAAAGATCATGAATTCAAGGCCCACTCTTAAATATATTAAAAGCAATATAAAACAAACCAGTAGCCAGCATCAAACTAAATGGAGAGAAATGTGAAGCAATTCCACTAAAATCAGAGACTAGTCAAGGCTACCTACTCTCTCTGCCTATTCAAGTCCTAGCCAGAACAATCAGACAACAAAAGATCAAAGAGATACAAATTGGAAAGGAAGAAGTCAACATATCACTATTTACAGATGATATGATAGTATACTTAAGTGACCCCAAAAGTTCCACCAGAGAACTCCTACAGCTGATAAACAACTTCAGTAAAGTGGCTGGATATAAAATTAACTCCAACACATCAGTGACCTTCCTTCTACTCAGAAGATAAACAGGCTGAAAAAGAAATTAGGGAAATGACACCCTTCATAACAGTCACAAATAATATAAAATTCCCTGGTGTGACTCTAACCAAGCAAGTGAAAGATTTGTATGACAAGAATTTTGAGTGTCTGAAGAAATAAATCAAAGAAGATCTCAGAAGATGGAACGATGGAGATCAGAAGAAGCTCGTGGATTGGCAAGATTAATATATTAAAAATGGCCATCTTGCCAGAAGCAATCTACAGATTCAATGCAATCCCCATCAAAATTCCAACTCATTTCTTCATAGAGTTAGAAAGAAAAATTTGCATATTCATTTGGAATAAAAAATAATATCCCAGGATAGTGAAAACTCTTCTCAACAATAAAAGAACTTCTGAGGGAATCACCATCCCTGTACTACGGAGCAATAGTAATAAAAACTGCATGGTACTGGTAGTGAGACAGGCAGGAAGATGAATGGAATAGGATTGATTACCCAGAAATGACCCCATATATCTATGGACACTTGATCTTTGACAAAGGAGTTAAAACTATACAGTGGAGAAAAGACAGCATTTTCAACAGATGGTGCTGGTTGAACTGACATTCAGTAAGTAGAAGAATGTAAATTGAGCCATTATTATCTCCTTATACAAAGCTCAAGTCCAAGTGGATCAAGGACTTCTACATAAAACTAGATACACTGAATCTGATAGAAGAGAAAGTGAGGAAAAGCTTCAAATACATGGACACAGGAGAAAAGTTCCTGAACAGAACACCAATGGCGTATGCTCTAAGATCAAGAATCAACAAATGGGAACTCAGAAAACTGCAAAACTTCTGTAAGGCAAAGAACACTGTCAATAGGACAAAATGGCAACCAACAGATTGGGAAAAGATCTTTACCAATCCTATATCTGATAGAAGGCTAATATCCAATATATACAAGGAACTCAAGAAGTTAGACTCCAGAGAACCAAATAATCCTATTAAAAATGGGGTATAGAGCTAAACAACGAATTTTCAGCTGAGGAATAGTCAATGGCTGAGAAGCACCTAAAGAAGTGTTCAACATCCTTAGTCATCAGGGAAGTGCAAATCAAAACAACCTTGAGATTCCACCTCACACCAGTCAGAATGGCTAAGATCAAAAACTCTAGTGACAGCAGATGCTGGTGAGGATGTGGAGAAAGAGGAACACTCCTCCATTGTTGGCAGGATTGCAAGCTGGCACAACCACTCTGGAAATCAGTCTGCCGGTTTCATAGAAAATTGGTCATATTACTACCTGAGGGCGCAGCTTTACCACTCCTAGACATAAACCCAGAAGATGCTCCAACATGTAATAAGGACACATGCTCCACTATGTTCATAGCAGCCTTATTTATAATAGCCAGAAGCTGGAAAGAACCCAGATGTCCTTCAACAGAGGAATGAATATAGAGAACATTTGCACAATGGAGTACTACTCAGGTATTAAAAACAATGAATTCATGAAATTCTTAGGCAAATGGGATGGAACTAGAAAATGTCATCCTGAGTGAGGTAACCCAGTCACAAAAGAACACACATTGTATGCACTCACTGATAAGTGGATATTAGCCCAAAAGTTCAGAATACCCAATATACAATTCACAGACCAAATGAAGCTCAAGAATAAGGAAACCAAAGTGTGCATGCTTCAAACCCCAGAAAGGGGAACAAAATGCTCACAGGAGGAAATTTGGAGACAAAGTGTGGAACAGAGTCTGAAGGAAAGGCTATCCAGAGACTGTCCCATCTGGGGATCTATGTGATATACAGTCACCAAACCCAGACACTATTGTGGATGCCAAGAAGTACTTGCTGTCAGGAGCCTAATATAGCTGTCTCCTGAGAGGCTCTGCCAGAGTCTGACAAATAGAGAGGCAGATGCTCATAACCAACCACGAGGATTGAGCATGGGATCCCCAGTGGAGGAATTAGAGAAAGGACTGAAGGAGCTGAATGTCAACTAACCAGACCCCCCAGAGCTCCCAGAGAGTAAACCACCAACAGAAGCATACACATGATGGGACTCATGGCTCCAGCCACATATGTAGCAGAGGATGGCCCTGTTTGGCATCAATGGGAGGAGAGACCCTTGGTCCTGTGAAGCCTGGATGACCCAGTATAGGGGAATGCCAGGGCAGAGCAGTGGGAGTGGGTGGGTGGGTAGGGGATCACCCTCATAGAAGCAGAGGCAGGAGGATGGGATAAGGAGTTTCCTTAGGGGAAACAGGGAGGGGGATACCATTTGAAATATAAATAATAAAATATCCAATAAAAGAACATGCTTTGTGGGGATTATTAAATCTTGATGATTAGGGAAGATACTCTTTATTGTTTTGGTCAACTTGTCTAGGTTGGAAAGTAGGGAGAGAAGGGGGGATCACAGAGTGAAAAAAGAGAACCATCTAAATATATGAATTTAGGTCTAGATCCCGGTATATAATAAACTAGCTCTCATTTATTACAATGGAAGTGAATCTTCAGATCTACTGAAACTCAGACCCCCAAGCTCATCTGTATTCAAAGTTTCAAAAGAAAGGGCTGAGAATGTGGCTCAGTTGACAGAGTGACCACTGACATGAAATTCGGCACCTTGTTCTGAGTAAACTGGCATGGTGCCATGTGGCTATAATCCCAGCACTCTCAACCCTAAGGAGGTAGAGGCGGGAGGACCAAGCCAAGTATCCTTGACTATAGAACAAGTATCCTATAGCTTGGGATTCACAAGACCCTGTCTCAAAATTAAAATAAAATGGTTTAGGCCATCAGACAGCATATATAAGTTCTACCTTTAATAACCAGCACTACATAAACAGGCATGGTACTGTGTTCTTACAATGCCAGCACCTAAGAAGCTAAGAGGGGTAGACTGCCAAAAGTTTAAGTCTGGCCTGGGCTATAGCATGACACTCTATTTTAAAACAGACAAACAAACAAACAAACAAACAACAAACAACAATCAAAGAGAGTTGAAATAATGTTGAGCACTTCCATCTTGACATCACACCCAGGTGAGCTGCCTTCTAGAATAAGATCCTCACCTAGAGCCTTTTTTGCCTCAGTTAGGGAGCTCAGCGAGTTAGGGGGACAAGGGACCAGTTCACAGCAAACCTGAGACACAAAGTAGCCAAAAGTTTTGCATCCTGCACATACAAACTTCTAGTTGATTCCAGTTTGATTTTATCTAGGCCTTTCGATGACCCTTCTTCCTTATTATACCAACTGCAAGGAGTCACAAATCCAGTCGTCTTCTCCCCAGCATTTGCTCCACTGCCACTCCTGCTCTGTCTCGATGAGTGGATGAGGCATGCCAAGGCACCGTGATGAAGGGGTCACTTAATTTCCGTTTGCAAAGCCAAATCTCCTGTGCTCCCCGTAATTACCAATCAATTTTACATAAATAGCAAAATTAAGTCCCATTATTCTCATTTACCACAAAATTAGAGGAATTAATTAAACATGGAAAAGGGGCCAATGCCTGCCAAATCACCACTTCGAGCAGATAGAAACAAATTCCACGCAGGCAGGAAGAAAACTGAATGCCATGTCCAGAGACTGGGAAGCTGCCTATGAGTGGGGCAAGTATCTGACACCAACATAGCTCAGTGCTCCAGTCTCACCGAGATGACAAAGAAAACATAGTCTCCCCGAAAGGTGTGGCTTGTGTTTGGTCTGGATAGATATCCATTACTAAAGTGCTTGCCTGATGACTTCTAGCCTGAGAGCTCACAGAAGAAAAGCCAGGGATGATGATATGCAATTGTGATCCTACAGTCAGTGGTGGAGTCAGGTAAATATCTGAGGCTCACAAACCTAACCAAAGAGAGACTTGTCAAAAAAAAAAATCTGTGCCCAAAGAACATCTGAGGTTTCCCTTCTAGAAGATTCTAGTATGACCTCATGTAGGCCTGCAAACACACCTGCACAAACATGGACATCTGGAAACACATGAGCACACACACAAACAACATGTACATGAAAACTCTATAAAGCCTGAAGAGAAGGCAACCCTAAGATGTGCTTTCGAATGTGGATGTGTCAGAGGAATCACCATGCCTGTGATTGTTGGTAATGACTCCAGATAAGCTGCCAAGGCCAGACCTCAGGAGCAGCCTGAGGTTTTTAGAGGCCCTTATACTGTTATAAGAGGGTATGGGATGAATAAGAAAACACATCTGAAATAAATGGAAAGTAGATGAATAGGGGCTAGGGCCAGCTTTGAACTCACACAAATTTGTCATCAGGCTTGATCAAGCTCAGATCTTTTACAAAGTTTATACACTGTCAGGCTGTGGTCAGTAAATCAGATTCACAAGCCAGCAGAGGTTAAGAAATAAGACTGTATGATTGCCCCTTGCAATGACTCCCATTATGACACAGCACATTATTAACCATTCCTTAGATAACTTCCCAAATAGAACACTCTCTAATATTTTGGCTACACATTAACTAACACTGAATTTTTGTCTTGAGAACACTGAATTGTTACATCTCTGGTAAGTACATGAGCATCCCTCTCAGTCTTGTGTTTTGAAAATGGCTCCTTCTGGCAAAGGGAAGGTCATTGAACCTGTGCAATTAGCTGCCTTCTGTAAATATGCCTTTTTTCTTCTAACTCAATGCTGGAATTATATTTATAAAGGGAAACGATGTCAATAAATATTTTGGGTTGGAGTAAGCTCATCTTAGTGTCTGAGCACAGTGGAGAGACAACTAAGAGAAGTACAGATGGTGTGCAGATAGCGTGCAGAGGTACCTACATGTCAGAACCTACATGTCACCTGCACCTTCAAGCAGGGATTGGAAATTCAGCCACAAAGAGAACCAACAAGTTCTTCTCCCAAATCCCACTTAGAGAGAGTAAAATCTACATTACCCACTTTTGAATGATGTGGCTCCTGTTGTTGATGTTTGCATCTGAGCCAAGTTGTAGTGAATTCAGAGCAACCGAGCCTCTGCTGAGAACAGGAGATGGAAGCTGACCAAGCAAGGAAAGAACCCTGATGCAACAGTTACCAAATGTTCTTGCTAGAGGCCAAAGCGTGCTCCAGGATGGTGTTCCTGCTTCTTTCATGTGTCCTAAATGAGCAATTATCTGAAGGTGTACATGCTTTTGGAACTAGGGGAGAGGAGACTCCTGGATGGAGCAAATGACTGGCCATCTCATCCTCTATCCCCAGCCCCATACCTTTACCCAAACAGGCACTGAATTTCCTGGGATTCCCTTCATGCTGTACAGGAGTCTCCCTCTCTCTCTCTCTCTCTCTCTCTCTCTCTCTCTCTCTCTCTCTCTCTCTCTCTCTCCTTCTCTCCCTCTCTCCCTCTCCCTCTCTCCCCAGTCTCCCCTCTCCATCCCTCTCCCTCTCCTTCCTCTGCCCTCTTCCTCTCCTCCCTATCCTCCTATCCTCCTCCCCTTTCTTTCCCTCTCCCCTCCCTCTCTCTCTCCCCCACCTTTGCCTCCTTCTTCTCTGTCCTCCATTCTTCCTCCTTCCTGCCCTTCCTTCCTTTCTCTCTTTTAATTTCCAACCTGTGATTCTTTAATAAAATGGTCTCTGATACTCATTGTCTGTGTTTCATGAAGTTCATACTACACATTTTTGGGACAAGAACCCAAAAACCCCTGGTACCGAAGATACTTGTACCTCTACCTGTGTTTCTTTTAACTTAACAGAATGGCCGTATCAATCCAACATTAGCCAGAGGCAAGTCAGAGAAGAGAAGGAGGAGGAGGATAAAGAAGAGAAGGAGGAGAAAATGAGGGATTTACATTTATAAAATGTTTAATGCATTCTAAAGTCATTTATAATACATGGATAATATATACAAGACTTCCACTAAATTATTAAAAATTATACGTGTGCAAGTCCATGCATGCACATGCACATGTGCATGTGTGTATGTGCATTTGGAGGCCAGAGGCTAACCTCTGGTATTGTTCCTCAGGAACACCACAGCCCCCGCCCTATCCCAGTTTTTGAGACAGGGTTACTCACTGGCCTAGAACTCACCTAGTTTAGCTATGAACTTCCAAGTATCTAACCATCTCTACCTCCCCAGCTCTAAGACTACTGCCATATGTTATAACACCAACCTTTCCCTTACATGAGTTCTGGTGCTTCAAGTCAGGTCCTTGAATTTACAAGGCAAACATGTTCCTGAGGCATCCCAAGTCCCGTGAGTTAACTGTTTTTTAAAGTTTTATTCTCAGAAGTGTTAACATGATCATACAAAGGTAAACTGTACTCGATTTGTCTGTTATTACTGTTGGTGAACACAACAAGGAACATTTCATTGGACAGGACAGGCTAGATGCGCCCCTTCCAGTTTCACCATCAATTCTACAATGAGGGAGAAGACAATAAAGTTGTCAGGGAGACAGAGGGTGCAGTCTTAGGTGGGATATCTCTGAATAGTTGTTTGAGTTGCTATGAGAGCTTGAGCATTTGCTCTCCCTGCCCACGCCTAGAGCCTTATGGTTCAGAAAACTGACCAAGATGGGTCCTGAAGGCCTGGGGATCTAGCACTAGTCAGGTGCCTGGAGGGGCTCAGTTATTTGGGGGCAACTGCAATCTCTGCTATTATTTCCACTCTGTTACTATCTCCCAAGGATGGGTGACTCCCATCCTACTTTTCCTGTTTGCCAGGGACAAGTTAATATTTGGGTTGGGGCAACTATTAGGGTTTGAAGGAGAGGGTGTTGGGCATGCTTCTCCCTGACACTACGGGCTGAAAGCAAGAAATGATAGACCAAATCCTCTTGTCTTTTGCTTATTTTAATCTATTTGTGTATTCATTAACATGCAAGGTTTGGCAACACTGTAGTCTCTGGTAGAATCACAGTTTCTGGGATAAACGCAGAAGCTCTATTATTATTTCCAAGGGAACCGTGAAGTTCTAGCAACAAAATATTACAGACATTGAAAAGAGAGGTTCTTATTATTATGCCTTGCTAGATATACTCATCATCCCTGTGATGGAGATTCCAGAAACCAACAGAGGCAAACCCCTAGGGTTCCCAGGTCCAATCCCGAATGTCTATGAGTTCCACACAGGCCCCCATCTTTGCCCACCAACAGATATGGAGAAATAGAATAGGAAAGTAGGTAGGTAACCACAGCTCATGGATCCAACTGGGGGCAGGAGACAGTCACTATTAGATGAAATAACTGTTTTTTTTAATTGTGGGGCTAAGATGATGACACAATCATTTACTCTGTGATGTATTGTTTTGTCATGATCATAGTGTCAAGAAACCTAAGAATGCTACCCTGAAGCTTATGTGTGGTTAGTAAAGTTAGCTGAATTTTCAACAAAGAGTTAGAAGTCTGTAGATATTTTCTACTAGGGCAGCCTTAAGCTATGTTAGCTCTCTCTCTCTCTGCCTGCTTCTACCTTCAGACAGAATTCCATCCACCTGCCCACCAGTTCCTTCAAAGTTCTCCCTCTGTGAATCAAATTACCTTTTCAGCCAGTGCCAGAATAGACTTCTAGGACAGTGAGATTCCTGGCCTGGGGAAACCAGAGGCAAACACACAAGCCCATTCTGTAGATTCCTGGTTTGGAGGTAAATTTTCCTTTCTTTAAAACACAGAGGAGAATCCTATTTTTAAATATTTATCCCCTTGGACACTACTTTGAAATTCCAAAACTTAAAACAAAACAAAACAAACAAAAAACACAACCAACCAAAACCAAACCAAAACCAAAACCAAACCAAAACAAAAAACAAAAAACCCATGCATCTGATAAATATAGAGAACTCATTGTGTTCTTTTTTGCAGATATACTTATCTTAAAATTTTATTTATTATCCATTCCATTAATATTTACTTCTATTTTTTAACTTTTTTTATTTTTTTATATATGTAAGTATACTATCACTGTCTTCAGACACACCAGAAGAGGGCATCAGATCCCATTACAGATGGTTTTGAGCCACCATGTGGTTGCTGGGAATTGAACTCAGGACCTCTGGAAGAGTAGTCAGTGCTCTTCATCTCTGAGACATCTCTCCAGCCTAATATTTACTTTTATAAACTATTGGGAGTAGGTTGCAGTCTTCTCCCCTCTTTGTTATGAGATCCTTCAGTCTATACTTTTTCAAAGTATATCTATCTAAGTATATCCTATCTAAGGGCCAAGGTGGCTTCATATCAGATTAGTACTTCCTGTTTATGTGTTTCCTGGCAGGATGACAAGGCAGCATCATAAAGTATAAGAGTACCTAAGTTTTGGAAGATGGAGGGAAGAGAAGATTAGGAAGTCAGCAGATAAAGTCATCAATTATCCAAAGGCACTGGAGCTTCTGAAAACTAATTCTTGTCCGTTCCCCAGACGATGACTGCCTCAATCCAGATTTCTGCTTTTGACCTCAATAGCCCCACTAAGGAAAGAAAAAAGAAAGAAAGAAAGAAAGAAAGAAAGAAAGAAAGAAAGAAAGAAAGAAAGAAGGTTCTAGCTCCAGAGCCTCAAGTAGCCCAGGGACATGTAATTCCTAGATCTAGCATATCCTAACCTAGTCATATCTGTTGCAGGTATTAGCCCTGGCTCTTCTTGCAGGAGCCATCTTGGTGGGACCATGCTGGTACCTTGCAGGTTTCCCAACATTGGGGACCCTTACAGACTACAGCTTTATAGATCCTGGGCATGGGTTTCATTAGAACACTTGCATGCAACAGACACAAATGGAGGCATAGGTCAGAAGCTGAACTAAAATTAGAAATAATCAGATGACTGGGTCACTATAGCTGTCATTGGGACAACTGGCAATAGCTCATAGAATGAACTTATGATCCCCAAGTAAATGCATGGGATGTGAGGACTAGGGAGTTGCTCAAGAGACAGTCTTGGGCTGTCTACACAAAGGCATGTGTAGGGGTAGTTCTGATGCTAAGGTCCTGTTCTACAATTGGTTCTTGAACAATCAATAAAGATGCTCACAGACAATGAGCTGTGAGAAAAAGGAGACACTTTCAGGTCCTCTCAGGCAAGCTAGCAGACACAGGAGAGAGAAAAAGGTTTTATCATACTTCAGAAGGAGAAAAACCAACTAGCCATGTGATATCATGTGATATCTGCCATAGGCCACTTCTCCAGGTTGGAGGTTAGGGTGTTGACCCGAGACTGAAGGTGACTGAGCAACTTAAGCTAGAGCAGGTTGAGAGGTGATGAGCTAAGACTATTGGGAAATTGGGAGGGGCATGCTTGCCATGGCAGATTGGAGGCACCCTCCAGTTGAGCCAAGATGATGGCAGGTAGAAATTGGGTAATGTGTGTGTCTGTGTTTTTCTTTTCTTTCTCTCTCTCTCTCTTTCTTTCTTTCTTTCTTTCTTTTTTAGATTTATTTATTGTTATACGTAAGTACACTGTAGCTGTCTTCAGACACACCAGAATAGGGCATCAGATCTAATTACAGACGGTTGTGAGCCACCATGTGGTTGCTGGGATTTGAACTCAGAACCTTTGGAAGAGCAGTCAGTGTTCTTAACTGCTGAGTCATCTCACCAGCCCATGTTTTTTATCTGTAGACCCAATACTCTCTGGGCAATGGCTGGTAGTGCAACTCCCAGAGCTTAGGCAGGGAAGTAAAAGCTTCATTCTATAGATGGAGCCTAACATAGGATGAGAATTCACTATTAATTTAAGAAATTCTCAGATGGATCACACACACAAAGTGATATAAGTCTAGGAAGAGGGGAGAATTGGTTTCTTAGCAGAGCAGAGCAAGGAGTCATGTGGCTCTGGTATAGGAAACTTGAACAAAGGAACACAGGGAAAGCCTCAGCTCAGAGATGCTGAGATGCCCTGCTGTCAAAAGAGACAGGATAGCTGCTCTGAGGCAGAGAGCCAGACATTAAAATCTGTCTGCTTCCTACAAGCAGGTAATCAAAAGATAGATTTTAAAATTTTGATTTAATTGTTTTTAAGGATAGAAAGTAATACAGATTTTGCCAGAGCCACATGGGGATTTTTCCCTGTGATTTGAAACTGATACAAAGAGCTTAATAAGAGAGCCAGAGAGCCAGGTGGCAATAGCTGCTGCTTCCTACAAGCAGGTGATCAAAGAACAGGAATAAATAAAATCTGATTTAATTGTTTTTAAAATAGAAGAAAGTGTAATGGTAATTGTTTAAATGTTCTTAAGTATACAGAAATATTAAGCTCCACAGAAGGGAGAAGTTAGGGAGACTGAATAAAAATGTACTTTAGAAAAGATTTTTAAAAGTCTTGCTTGGACAGTTTCTCAAGATTTTTAAATATGGTCTACTCATGGGATTTCTGAGATTTCTTTACCCGATATGACAAATAGAGGCTAAAAATAGGCTTATACAGTAAGTAGGCAGAGATATTAAATAATTTAGGCCTTGATCTCATAAAGGTCGAGAAAAAAGACAACAGAAGTAAAAAGAAAAGAGAAGTACGGTCTCATCCGTTAATGTTCGCTTAGATTGCTTTATTTGCCTTGAATTGTTTTATTTATCAAAATGAATGTCATTTTGAGTTTGGTAGCTATATTAAAATTCATCTGGTAGTGGTCAAGAGAAACATTTAACTATTTCCAGTTACTGGACCAAAGATTTGTTATTATGGAAAAGATGCTCTGTATGTGTGTTGACAGGAAAAGGGAAGAGGCTTTGGACCCCATCCAGTCATATGGATCAGATATGACAAGGGGAGAGCCACTGAAGAACCAGAAAATTTCAAGAGATTCAAGTAGGACTGGTAAAGATTCTTCATGCCACCCTTCACATTGCATGAACAAAGATTTATTACAATTGGATATTTAAAAAATTAACTTCTAAAAAGATAGCTGTCTTTCACCTGCTCAATCAAGGTACAAAATTTTATCCTTAACTGATCTGTACACCCTGCACAATCCATCGGATATTTTAATGGTACTAAAATTTTGGTTGTGAGAGTCATACATTACAGAATGTAAAGCTTTGGGGAGCTTCATCCTCAGAGATGCTAAACTAATCCACTTGGACGCAGGCTTTTGGTTGTTGCACAAAACAGTGTTGAGGATTGCTGCTATTTCCAGGTCATCTTGTCTCATCTAACCTTTTAGATGGATCCAGTCAAGCCCTGAACCTTCTAAACATACAGAGACTAGATAACAGATGCCAAAGCTAGATTTCTTAAGTCTAATCATTTTTTCTAATTTTCCTTCTCCTCCCCATCCCTTTAGAGAATTTCTTGTCTTCCATATTCAGCAAGAAGCAGCTATGGAGAATCGTCAGCCCAATTCCCTGGAATTGGGTTATCTGGTAATAGTTACTTTATAAATTATAGACAGTTGTCATTTTAAGGGGTAATTTGGAAATGGTCATAATTTTGAACAAGGAGAAAATAAATGGATGAATTACTAAATTTTATCTTTGAACAAAACATTGTGTAGCCATAATCTTAATTGATAAAAATCTTTATAATTTTACAAATTGAAGTTATAATTTCTTACATTGGTACAAAATTTATATTGATATAGATTTAAACTTTTCATTGATGTAAAAACCCTTGAGGTTAATATTATTACTCTTAAATAGATGTTGTACCTATACAACTCATTAAGAATATGAGATTTAGATCCAGTTCTTCTAATAGATGCTTTAAAAACTGTTTAAGATGATTAAACAACATAAATTAAGGGTCAAATAGCAAACTCATATTATATTCTAATTTAATTATAATAAAGTACCTTCAATTTACTCAAATAGAAATGGCTAAGGTTTAACAGTTCAAGATACTTTAGATAGTCTTCAAAAACATCAAAAATCCACAGAATGTGACATGAAATGTTATTTAATCTTTTGACAATGAGACATGTCTGCTCCAGACAGTTTTCCCATTTTCCTTCAAAGAAGAATTAGGCATCTTTACCTCCAGGCAAGGTTGCTCAGCATGGCAAGGTAGTCATGGGGCAAAAATTGCTTATTTCATGTGCAGACAAAATACTTTCCAGGAAAAGGACACACTATATGGAAGTCAATTGATAGCTCTGCCAATACAGGTCCTTCCTAATCCTGCTGTGCAAAGGTCTATAGAAGATCCTGGACCAAAAGGCTGAAGACAGATGCTCCAACTTTATAAGAAATTAGGGAGCTGTCCAGACAGTTATCTGTCTCTACAATTTTTAAGTTTGAGAAGCTGCGTTTAGTTCTTCCTATATACCCAGCTAATGTTTGAGTCATTCTAGGGTTTCTGATGGTGTTGTAGACTAGTTATAGTCTCATAATCAAACTCAAGTTGTTAAACACCTAGAGAGAGGTTATAGAGTGGATGACAAGGTTTTCAGATGGCATTACAGGCTAAAATCTAAACGTAATACAGGGATAGAATCATAACTCTAAGTTAGGAGTGAGGGTAGAATATGTTAATTGTATATCATACTTTTGTAATTTACAGGGTTATTATGGTTTTGTGTCCCCATTTATGTCTGGAGAAGAGGAGAAGAGGTTTTTTTTTCTTTGTTTTTTTTTTTTTTTTTTTTTTTTTGACAGAAAAGGTGTGGTGTAGGGATGGTTCTGATGCTAAGGTCCTGTTCCCCAATTGGTTCTTTATCCATCAATAAATATGCTAGCAGCCAATGAGCTGGGAGAAATAGGCAAAACTTCTGGGTCCCTGCAGGCAAGGTAGGAGATGCAGGAGAGAGAGGAAAGGATGTTTTGCTATGCTTCAGATGGAGAACAGCCAACCAGCCATGTGAGATCTCCAGTGGAGCAGCTATAGGCCACTTTCCAGGTAGAAGGTTGGGGTGTTGACCTGGGAGTGAAAGTGGCTGAGCAACTGAAAGTTAGAGCAGGTTGAGAGATGATGAGCTAAGAGTATTGGGACGGACATGCTAGTCATGGCAGATTGGAGGCACCCAACAGTTGAGCCAAGAAGGCAGGTTGAAATTGGTCAATGTGTGTGTCTGTGTTTTTCATCCATAGATCCAATATTCTCTGGGCAGGGGCCTGGTGGCATGGCCTGTTCCCAGAGCTTAGGCAGAGTAGCAAAAGCTACATTCTACAGGCATGTGGCACAACCTTGGGGACATGTAATAAGAGCATTCCTCTAGCTAAGCTAACAGAACAGAGAGCAGACTTGCCTGCCACATTATCTCTTTGCTCCAGGACACAGTCTGGAAAATGCCACTCTCCAGAATGATGTTAGATAATGAGAATTACTCCCTCTCATGAAGGCAAATTCCAAACATGACTGTGACCCACCAACAGGATAGCTCCTCTGCTCTAAGTTTTCTTATCTGGATAGAAGGATGGAAGGAATGGCCCACTTTAGTCAGGTTTTGCAACTTTTGGTAACTGTAGTGTAGACAACTGGTGGGAATGAGTGAGAGCAACAGAGATGAGGGCAAGGGCAAGGGCTTCAGCTTCAGAGGCAGCAGGATCAAAGCTACCAATTGGTTGTTCAGAGATGTCAGGCTTCATGAAATAGAAATGCTCACAAGGTTTCAAAATAAGCCCACATGACCATTGTGTATAGAAAGAGGTACGTTCAGCATCCAAAGATTCAGAGCAGGGTGCTTAACTCAATTGGTAGAATGTCTGTTGAGTATGCATGAGGCCCCAGATTCCATGTCCAGTAGCAAGTAAACCAGGAATATGGTGCATGTCTGTTATCCTAATATTTGGAAGATGGAGGCAGGAAGACCAGGAGTTCAGGGTCATTCTTCGATATAATAATGAGTTCAGGATAGCCTGGCTTACAGGAGACCCTGTTTCAAAATTTAAACAACAAAAACAAACAACAGAAAATCCCAGAAATAACAACTACAACAAGCAACTCAAACCCACTCATTTAAATGAAGTTTAACACCATTTTCAAAGTTGTGCAGAATCTCCTCCAAACAGAAGCCCAAAGTCGTGTCTGCAAATAGAAACAAAGCTACATAGGTGAGAGGAAGAACCAGAAGGAGCTCCCCACTGAAGCTGAAGCTGCAGCTGAAGCCTCAGAGGTGTTTGTCATACTGGAGAGAGAAACACAGTTCCCTTTGCTTCTGAGACAGAGCAGAGACATGCTCAAAAAAAAAAAAAAAAAAAAAGACAGGAGGTCACTCTACTGAAACAAACATCTTGCATGCCCGTTTGCACAGCCAAACAGTCAAAGCCTCTAATACTGTGGAAATATGGGGTGATCTTAGGATATAAAGTGTGTTCATAGCATCAATCTGGACTAACCAACTGGGACTGCTCAGTGGCAGCATGGGAAGCTCAGAGGCAAAACCCATTTGAAGTCAGAGAGGCAGAGAACAGGCCACCCAGAAAATGCCCTACCAGGCAAAAATCCCAGGCTAATGAAGACACCACCATGAAACCAAGAAGTACACAGAGGGAAATTCAGTTAGGCAACCAAGGCAGGAAGGACAGGAGTGTGAAGGCCACTAATAGGAAGGTAGTAGATGAGTGCTGGAATTAGCAAGTGACATTATTGAATGCCACTGGGCCTCATTTCTCTTACCAGTGACATGACTGTTAGGTAGTTCCTACCCACTAACACTGTTGTAGATTTTAAATAAGCAAATCTTTGTTTCCATTTGTGTGTATGTGTGTGTGGTGCGATAGTGGCCTGAGGACTGGGGTAGTTACTCTCTACCTTACCATTGAGGCAGCTCCTCTCAGTCAGACCCAGAGATTTCCTGTATGGTTGGTCTCCTTAGGCAGCTCATGCTGGGAAACCCTGTCACTGTCTTCTGAACCCTGCCGCACAGGCAGACTGCCATACCCAACTGGCATCTGCATAGGTTCTGGGGATCTGAACCCACATCTTCACACTTGCATCGCAAGGGTTTTGACCACAGAGCTATCTCCACAGCTCCCTGTTATGGGATTTTAGAGCTTCTTTCAGCTTAGTACCCAATGCAGAGAAAGGGCTGCTACCATTGTAGCTGCCATTGTTGTTAATTTAGTGAGCAATCTGTCTTGTGTTAAGTTTATTT
The DNA here is from genome assembly GCA_036184795.1 of Tokudaia tokunoshimensis. Lineage (NCBI taxonomy): Eukaryota > Metazoa > Chordata > Mammalia > Rodentia > Muridae > Tokudaia > Tokudaia tokunoshimensis. The sequence goes on along the minus strand of BTHU01000011.1, from coordinate 103,820,152 downwards.
TTACCAGCTAACCAGGGCATGGGAAAATAGCAGAATTAACAGTTAAATGGGACGGCAACCATGCTTTTACTTAAGATAATGGTCTTTTCATTAGACTAACTCTTAGTAGCTCTTGCCCTGACACACCAAACATGTGGGTACTGATTTAGCCTCAAGGTTTGGCTATGTAATCAGTGTGCCTTCTGACATCTAGTTTGTGTTGTGGAGCTAAAGCATGGCAGTGCCTATAAAACTCTATTGTTTCTCATTATCAATATCATTAAAACAATAGTAATACAATACAACAGTAGAGACTCGAATAATTCAATTTAAACTCTGCCAGTCAAACACAGAGGGAGGACTCAGCTGAAGCCATTTTCCTAAAGGAAGTTAAAATCAGTTTTCATCTTTTTCTTTTTTGGGGAGGGGGGCTGAGATAATAAAATAAAAGTTTTGTAAATCACAACACATATTTCAACTTGTGACTACCAAAGGTTTTAAAGATCTTTCAACTTGTAGTTTCTAAGATATTTTGACCTCTACTTTTTATATTACCAGCAAAATAGGCAATTTGTCTTTCAGACTTAAAGTGAGACACTGTCTGGAACACAGGAGAAACTGCACCATCTGCTGACCAGAGTGGAGAACTGCTGGGAGGAGGTAGAGCTGCTAACTATAGGCTTGCAAATGGAAAACCCAGTCACAGGTGGAGTCTCTGAATGGTCATAGCTTGAATCACACTGCCGTGATGCTTCCCAGTGATAACTGGCTCATGCTGGTCTCTAGGAACAGCATTAACCTTTTCAACTCTAGAAGCAGGAAGTCATCCAGTGAGAGTCAGCTGGGAGTTCTGATAACTAGGTTCCTTTCTTTGTCCTTTGTCCTGGCTGGGAATGCATCAGAGCCTGTGTTCCCTGGCCTGTGCAAGAAGAGTATCAGACCATCACAGGGCTCCAGAGCTCCTCTGCCTCTCCCTTCTTTTCAGACCTCTGGGATTGAAACCCATAAAGGAAGCCAAGGAACCAGGGCGTTGGAGCTAGGTGAACAGGACACCATACTGCCTGTCCTGTTTTGGAGTTCCAACTCTCCAAGGCAGAGAGCAGCTCAGGTGGCCTCATTTTAAACAATTTTCAAACTCAGAAGGCTTTACACACAGTAGAAAGTTCCAGACACAAGGTAAGCTATATCTTTCAGACTACTCCCATACCCTATATAGATTCTGGATGTACTGGCCGGTTTTGTGTGTCAACTTGACCCAAGCAAGAGTCCTGAGAAAGGATGGAGCTTCAGTTGAGAAAATATCATCATGAGATCTAGCTGTAAGGCATGTTCTCAATTATTGATCAATGGGGAAGGACCAGCTCATGATAGATGGTGCCATGCCTGGAGTGGTAGTCCTGGGTTCTATAAGAAAGTAGACTGAACAAGCCATGGGAAGCAAACCAGTAAGCAGTACTTCTTCATGGCCTTTGCATCAGCTCCTGTTTTAGGTTCCTGCCCTGATTGGGTTCCTGTATTGATTTCCATCAGTGACATGAACAGCAACATGGAAGTGTAAGCCAATCTTCCTCAACTTGCTCTTTAGTTATGGTATTTCATCGTAGCAAGAAAATCCCTAAGACTCTAGCCAATATGTTAGCTACTATCACATGTGTTTTTGTGTATTAATAATTCATGTAATTCTTTCAACAACCTCATGAGGAATGATTCCAATGAAATCATCATTTTAAAGATGAGGAAACTGACGCAGGCCATGTTCTTCTCAATGATACAAAGAGAAAGACCACTGACCCAAATCATCATGGCCAAATTAATTAAAACATGCAATTAAAGCAATTTATTATTATTATTGTTATTATTCATGTACATGAGCTGGACTGTCTCCTTCTTAAGACAGGGTTCAAGAGATCAACACTGAATGTGAGGAAAATAAGATTTTTATAGTTCCAAGGGGTAGGGGATTTCCAAATAGGGGAATTGGCAGGCAAAATTGGCAGGATTACAGAAGCAGAACATAAACATGACTATAACATCCTCCTAAAACAAAAGCATGATTCCAAGTTGATCATAATAAGGGGGTCATAACAAGGTAGGCATAACAACAGATGGTTACAGCAACCTTCTGAAACAAAGGCACGACTGCTGTTTCCTGGATCAGACAGTCCAGAATCGTTTGCAGTTAAGGTCACAGGTAGGGTACAACCCAACTCTTGAGAATTTTACTGGCATTTCATTTAAGGGTTTCAAGGGTCTCAAAAACAAGTGTATCAAGTTTCTGTGGCTAAATCTAGGCTTGGAGGGGAGCCCTGAAGCTGTGGCATGCAGGAAGAGAGCCTAAAGAGGCTTCTCCAACTGCATCATAAGGCAGTTTCAGACTCAGAAGGCTAAAGATGGCTTGTATTACAAAGTAAATTTAGAAGTGAGTCAGATGATGGAGTGCCTGCCTACTATGGAGAAGGACTAAGTTCAGCCCATAGTACTGCATAAACCTAGCTATGATCATGTCTTTGATCCCAGAAAATAATGGGTAGAGGCAGGATAATCTGAATTTTAAGAACATCCTCAGCAAAGTTCCAGGCTAGCCTGCACCACATAAAACCATCTTTCAAAAACAATAAATTCTAAAAAAAAAAAAAAAAATTTCAAATAAAGTAGGGGAAAACAAAGGCCTCCTATTGTCTGAAGCCACCCTGAAGCTTTCCTTGAGTTTTGCAGATAGCAAGTCTGAAATGAGTCCCTGACTTACAGGATGCTAAGTCAACTGGCAGACTGTGCATCTCAGACTCATCTGACTAGGCATTACAACTGTAGAACTGAGAAAAACACAAGCCAAAGTAGAATTTCAAATGACAGCCTTTATGGTATTGTGGGTAGCCAAGAGCTGAACCCTTGGTGTTCCAGTGGCTGCAGTCCCCAGCTGCTTCCCAGAGTTGCTGTGGGCTGTGGTAGCAATGCACATTTCTGTCTGTGACGACACAAGGCTCTTTAGCCTAGCTTTACCTCAGTTTTTTTTTTCTGTCTACTGAGAATAAACCCAGAATTTACTTTTGAGTCATCACTAGAGGCAAAGAAACAACCTGCCTGTTTGGGGGGTCTGGTCTCCCTCCAAAGGTGAACATACATTGAAACTGTATTCTGACATAAAATATATATATATGTCAGAGTATTTCTTGTCTTCACCTCTCCCCAAATAAGGAACTAAGTTACCCTTTACTTTCCATTCTGACATTCAGGTTATCTTAACATGTTTCTTAGCCTAACATAATTTAAAAATACATATTTATTTTATTTTAATAATCATGTATATTCATGTGTGTTGAGTCATGGGTGGGAATGGATGGGTAATTATGCATCTTCATGAAGTGTCTACAGAAGCCGGTGGTGTCAGATCCCTTGGAGTGGGAATTACAGGTGGTTATAAGTCACCTTCCATGGGTGCTGAGAACTGACTTGGAGTCCTCAGAAGAGCAGCACAGACAGAGTCATCTCTCTTCTGGCTAAAATCTTTATCATATTCATTTTTCTCTCTTCCCCAAGAACTTTCTATGGGAAGAGCTCCATCAGTCTTCTCTGGGACATTGTCTAAAAAAAAAAAATTACTGTTCTCTACTGCATACATCATCAAAATCCATAAAACTCAAAGAATTCCCCTGAGAGCCACTCATTGATGAGTTTCTCCAGCCTCACAATCATTTTGACTCAATGATTTGGGAAGTAAGTCGTCCATAACATTACCATGAACCTACTAGGAACATCCCAATGCGAGGCAACTTATAAGAGCTACTACTTTAGACAGGATCCTGCTTCTCAGGGCTTGACAATGGGAAAGATTGAGAGTCACAGATCTTATCTATAAAGATCCCATCTGCTCCCTTAAACTTCGACCATATGTATATAGTCAGTATATTTAAAATTCCCTACCTACTAAGAAAGGCAATTATGTATCTTGGCCTCTGCGAGAAGAACTATGTTAAACATGGGAGTGCTGGTTTTTTTTTTCCCACATGCGTTTCATTTCCTGTATCTGTCAATAGCGGGTTCAAAAGGAACGTGGCCCTGCTGACACATTGACTTTCAGACATCTGACCTTGAGAATGGTGAGATGGTGAACTGATCTATCTTGAAGCTGGTGAAGTGCAGAGACTTCCTTGCTATGGTAGGGACAACAGACAGAGATGACTGGACCAATGCACAGCTCAACAGAAAAGCAAAGCTCAAGCTAGAGAAATACTTTGAAAGTAGGACTCAAAGAACTAGGAGATGGTTGGATATGGGCCAGTGAGAGCAATGACCGTGTAGAGGTGGGCATGCTCACACAGCCATTGGCACTGGGGCCTCTGGCAGGACAGCAGGGGATTCACCTAATGAAGAAGACCAGGGACAAGAAGAACAGATCCTTTAAGGTCAAGCTCCTGTCTCCTGGGCTGTGTTACCTGTTTTCATGCTGAGAATGACAGAAAAGTCAGTTGGGAACAAAAGGAGGGAAAAAAATCAACCTCAGAAATCTCGAAACTTTTGCAGGAGACAGACCTCAGGACATTCAGGAAGGCTGAGTAGGGGTGGGATGGGAACCTGTTGAGATGGATATTTCACACATGGCTGAGGCACAGGAAGGGTACTTGATATGAATCTGCTTTAGGAAAGAGAGAGTCTGCTAGGCCCAACTAAAAGAACACAGAAACGGATAATATAAACACACAGAGTGATCTGGGGACAGTTCAGTCACATAGGTGCCAATAGCAAGGTCTTAAGTCTCCACTTGTTGTGGGCACAAGCTCTGTGCTTGTCTGGGCAAGCCAGGCTGCAGCAGGGGCTGCCCTTCAGAGGAACGCGTAAGCTTTGGGTACTTCCTTTAGAGGAATCACACCACAGAGGAATAAAAGGTTGGATGTTATTTTAATTGAATTTGTTTTCAATTTATTTTCTGCTGTCTGGGGAAAAGTCTTTTACCCTCACATCATCTGATTCCTTTTTTAACTTTGTGTCCATTATCCCCATGATGAGCTTTTAACACATTAACTCAGCCCTGTTTGTTGAAGAGTGATTCACGCTGCTCAAATCAATAAATAACAAAAGCTGGACTGAACCAAGCCACTGACTCAAAGTGTAAATGGAAAACCTGGGTTCTACTTCCTCAAAAGAGGCTGCATTCTGGTACTCCCCCAAGCCATGGTTTCAGGATGACTGTGCAGAGATGCTGCGTTTCAAACTTCATTTCCCCAGGGGCTATCAAGCCAGCAGAGATAACTGTAGGAAGTCCTGGAAGCTCCTCTACCTGTATTGGTCCTTGTTCTCTGAGTCCCACAGAAATGCTGGGATTGAAACAATATGGTACCTTCCTACAAACATGTCTACTGGGAAAAGAAAAGAATTAAATATGAACTCATGATATTTTTCTAAGTTACAAAGGAAGTGAAGAATAGAAAGTTTTGATATCTACACTTGGTGATGGTGGTGGTGATGGGAATGGTGGTGATGGTGGTGATGATGGTGTAGTGGTGGTGGTGATTGTGGTGATGGTGATGATGGTGATGGTAGGGAAGTTAGTGACAATAATGGTGCTGCTGTTGATGATGATAGTGGTGTGGTGGTGGTGGTGGTGGTGGTGGTGGTGGTGGTGGTGGTGGTGGTGGTGGTGGTGGTGGTGTGGTGGTGGTGGTGGTGGTGGTGGTGGTGGTGGTGGTGGTGGTGGTGGTGGTGGTGGTGGTGGTGGTGGTGTGGTGGTGGTGGTGTGGTGGTGGTGGTGGTGGTGGTGGTGTGGTGGTGGTGGTGTGGTGGTGGTGGTGGTGGTGGTGGTGTGGTGGTGGTGTGGTGGTGGTGGTGGTGGTGGTGATGGTGGTGGTGGTGGTGGTGGTGGTGGTGGTGTAGTGGTGGTGGTGGTGGTGGTGGTGGTGGTGGTGGTGGTGGTGGTGGTGGTGGTGATGGTGGTGGTGGTGGTGGTGGTGGTGGTGGTGGTGGTGGTGGTGGTGGTGGTGGTGCTATGCGTATGTATGTATGTATAAAACTTCTATGTACATGGTGACCATTGTCAATTTTACAGTGGCTTATCAGGCTTACTATAATTCAAATTGCTTTTCAGATTATAACAGAAATGTCTCTGTGTGTAACATGTTCTAATTCCCACAAGGTACAGGATAATATCAGTGTAACCCAACATGGCCAGGGAGCAGGAAAGGTTTTGGGCTTCAGTTAACCCAGAACCCGTTCCTGTCTGACCTGTTGTAATCAGATATTACAGCCTGAGTATTTTTTAAAGATTTATCACATTCAGAGTTCCTGGGGATGGAAGGTTGAGGTTTAATCTCTGGTGAGACCTTCTCTCTGCTGAGTCCTGAAGTGATTCAGGGAGTCTCACAGTGAGAACAGTACATACAAGAGACAGACAAGATACTTTTATGAGCCATAGACTCACTGATGATGAACCATTAACTGACTCATTTAAATGGATTACTGATCATGGGGCAGAATATCTTAAAGGCATCTATAAAAGGCCCCACCTATTCCCACCCCTTAACCCTTCACACAGGGATTACACTTCAACAAGAGTTTTGGTAGAGATACTCAAATCATAGTTCTAGAGCTACAAAGGTCTGAGCCACAATCAATTAATATGTTGGGAAGGATCTGAGGTGCAGTTTCCCAACCTGCCCTCCTTAGAGTGCTGCATCTCTAAAGTGTCATCAAGAGTTCTCTGCAATGCCATCTGTGCTTTGGGAGTCTAACCAGCTTCACTTTATATCCCTCTGGGTCAGTATGTGAAGTTCCTTACGCCTTAGATCGTATGTGGAGAACTATAGAAAATAACTTTTTTACTTAAAAAAAATAACAGATTTTTTTTTGTATATTTATGCTCAGTGTGTGTTAGTTCATGTGTTGTGTGTGGAGGACTGAGGACGACCTCAGGTTTTTTTCCAATGCCATTTGGTTTTTGTTGTTGCTGCTGCTGCTGCTGCCACTACTGCTGCTGCTGTTACTGCTGTTATTGCTATTGTTGCTGCCATGGTATTTGTTGTTGCTGCTGCTGCTGCTGCTGCTACTGTTGGGAGATCAGGGATCTGTCTGCTTCTGCCTTTCTATTGCTGGCATTACAAGTGGATGCCACCTTGCCCAGCAGATTTAACATGGGTTCTAGGAGTTGGATTCAGAATTGACTGAGTTATAAGATTTTGCTTACTGAACTAAATTAAAAATACTTTAACCATTTGAATAAAAACGATAGACCTCACTGTAGAATACAGAGAAAGGTGTCCATCGTAATAATGATTTTAGGGAAACAACCACATTTCAAGCTGAACCACCTTTTCATACTGGCAAATGTGTGAACAGCCTCCTGAATGAACCGCCACCATTGCCTTCTTCTCCCCTGTGGTGTATGTGGTTCCTTAGGGAAAATCTGGGACCTTTGTATCCAAAACACAAGTGTTTATTATACACCTGGGAAAGAGGAAACTATTCAAAACTCATTCTACCACAAAAGAAAAAAGCCCCAGATCAAACCAGCCTAAGAAAACAGGTGTTTACTGAAGAGCTTGCTGCTCTGGAAAAACTAAACAGCCATGTTGCAGCCCCTCACAAGGTACCCCAAAGAAGACACGTCGCACCCCACAGAAAAGGCTGCTCCTTGGCCTACATCTATCCAAAAGGCGTTGCTCACAAATGTCAAGCACCTTCATGGGTCGTCACAAAAAGTCTCCATGTTTTCTGCCAATAGACCCCTAGAGTACACACAGAGAATGGATATAGATTAATCCAGACGCTCAAGGACTCCAGTACCCGACTCGACTCTTTCTCTTTGCTCTGGCTAGCTCTTGTTTCTTGCTACACCTTATGTTTGTTCTCTCAAATGGCTACATCTTAAAAGCAGATTATAATTGCAATTGGCCTGGGTCATGGCCTAGGTCGACTACCGTTGTGCGATGGACACATTGTGCTTATCCTTGAGTGAGTTCTTAAACTGCAGCTGCCTTTGAATCCACACAAGGAGCACACCCGCACTCTAGCAAAGGAAGAAGAAAGCCACATTTGCAAGGAGGAAGAAGTTCAGTATTGCAGTTCCATGCCTGCAGATTTGATGCAGGTGTGTAAAGGCAACCAGAGCATTCTCCCTTATCCTCCACTTTCTTTGGATTCATCCAGACTCTGAGAAAGTTGTTTGAGGAAAAGCGGCACACTAAGATCAGTGCTGCCCCTGCGTCCCTAGAGGGCTAATGCTTTAGAAAACCCATCGTGTCATTGGTGATGCTGTACCTAATCTTTGTTATACTGTTTAAGTCTTTTCATAAGTGGAGAAAAATTGTGCTATCACAGGAGCGATAAGCTCTCTTGTTTTCTTGAGAAATTCTTTGATGCCCAGACAAAGGGGTTTTAAGTTTGCCATCTTCCTTTTTGCCATCCTTCATTCTAAGTGATGCATTAATCATGTCTTCATTGAGCAAATCAATTACAGATGTTTTATTGGTGGGTTAATTTAATTAGCTCTTTGGATGTCCTTCATATTTATTTAATAATAATGGGATGCATTACTGTAAGTCATGAGCATGTTGACTTCTAATCAATGATTATAAAAGAAATTAAGGAAGAACATAAGTTGCTTTCTGTTATCCAGCTGCATATCACCTCCTTAGACATATTTACCCTTTCAGCCATTGGCTCATCCATCTACCAGTCAACCTTCCTGCCTGCCTACCTCCCTGTCTACCAGCCAACAAATCTTTTTAAATATTAGGGTCTTTTCTAAATAGATAGTTCCTATAATCATAGCCCTGGAATAGACTTGCATTCCACAGCAACAATACCTACAAGTTCTCTAATACTATTGGGAGGAGTTTTGGAGGATCTGGACTCGCTGTCTCCACTCTGCCTTACCTAATGCTCTGAACACAGATTGGGGCTTTTCACAATATCCCAATATGCAAAGGCAGATCCACAATTCAGAGGCAGGTTAACTGACCTGAAGAATCATTCACTAAGCGTCTCTGAGATGATGATAATGGTGAGTGTCATGTTAGGGTTCCTAATTAATAATCTCTCACTGAAGTATATTTTATAGCTAAAACTCTGTATACCAATGTTCTACTTGATCCAAGAGCCAAACACGTAGCAATCATCTCTCCCCCTCTCCATATCTCTCTTGTAGCCAACTCTCCCAGCACTACATTTTTTTGATGGTATGGCAACATTGTTTCTTGATAGTTAGAATAGGCAGAACACGGAGGTGTGCTCTATAGCCCATGTAACTCATTTCACATGATTTTGAAGGATCTAACTATTTCCGATAGAAACACCCCATCCCATATAATATGAGAAGTAGGTACCCAAAGGAGTCTAGCTTTATAAGGACTTTCACTCAAGTGTCTGGATATAATTTCCTTGGCTATACAATGTGGAAGCCTATATTCATCAGTTGATTTTCTGGAGTCTCTGGCTGTGTGCTTGGATCTGATTTTGGGGTCAAGAATAGTCATATAGCAAATTCAGCCTGTGTGATAACACAGAACAATGAGGGGTATGTCCAGGGAGGTGCTGCATATAAGTAGAGGACTCAACTCAGATGTGCAGAGACTTCTGAAAGAGGCGACCTTTCTACTCAAGTTGTAAGAATGAGCAGCAGTCAAGGGCATGGTGGTCAAGGGTGGCAGAGAGATGAAGGAAGAGGACTGAGAAGTGGTATAGTTAGGATGTTACATTTCCAAGAAGAAAGCAAAAACAGACTGCCAATTAAAACTGACAGCAAGAGAATGTGAGAGGTAAGAGAGAAGAACTGAGGTAGAGATGGCACAAGACTGGAAGGGATGGACCTGGAAGTAACATAGTGAAAGAGAAATTAAGGAAATTGCTGGAGGCAGCTTTTGGGTCTGATCTTTCAATAACCTTGTGCTACACGTTCTGAGCAGAGACTGGGGCGATGACTTGGCTTCTAAGGTGCTGGCTGCATAGGCATGGCAACCTGATTTCAGATCTCCACCATCTACATTAAAAGCCAGACACAGCAGCATCTACATATTACCCCAATGCTGAAGAGGTGGAGATGGGAGGATCTCTGGTGCTTGCTGGGCAGCCGGCCTAGTTAGATAGGTGATCTCTAGATTTAGTGAGGAAACACTGCCCCCACAATCTAATGGAGTGACAGAAGAAGACACCTCATGTTTGACCCCTAGCTTCTACATGCATGTGCACAAAATGATACTTGTGAACATGTAGATACATGAACATGTGAACACAATCACGTTCATACCACACACACACACACACACACACACACACACACACACACACACACCAACACAGACATTTATAGTGGGCTACGTTGTCTCTGGAAATCCACCTATGGAAAGTAGATTGGAATGCAAATGGAGACAAATGAGTCTGGAGATAGGGCAGACAGTGTCAGAGCCACATGTAGCAGGAGTAAGATCAGAGGCTCAGAGTAGAAGAAACACAGCACTTGGTAACAGGTTGAGTTTGGAAGGAGAAGAGGGATTGTAGGGAACAAAAGAGATGGAGGGAGGAGTTAAGAGTGGAAAGGAGGAGCCAGCAGAAGCAACAACAGCAAGGCAGGCCCTAGGTTCCTTGAAGCCCTCACAGACCTCAGAACATAGGCAAAGGAGGCAGCTTGGAGACCAGGCATGCACCTGGGGGTTGTGCATCTACACATAAGTATGAGTGCATGGGGTCCCACCCCCAACAGTGAGGCCCTCAGGCTCTCTGAGGTAGTTCGCTGAGTAACCCCGACAACAGAGGTGGCTCACACTGCATGTCATTGTCACCTGGCTAAAGCTCTAGGCCAAGTCTTCACCCTCATATACTCCCTGAAGTGACCGTAAAGTATATCCTCTTTAGCTGATGCATGGAGGCTTGGTCTTCACCTGGGGGGAAGGGGTGATTGGATCATGAGATGATTCATCAATGGGACCAGTACAACCGTGAGTTTATATTGGATGTGCTACCTGCACGTGGGGCATGGGCAGAAATATGTCCCTGGTCTTCTCCACTCTCCCATGTCCTTCTTCCTGGATACCAAAGGGTAAAGGCTTTAGTCAGAAGCAAAGGAAACCCAGAGTAGGTACGTTTGTTGATATGAGCTAGCCATATCAAGGACAAAAACCTCAGACACCTAGGAATGTAGTAAAGTCCTTCACCATCCTGGGGAAAGCTCAGGGGGATAGCAAAGCTTGCCTTTTGTCTGAGTGTGACTACTGATGGTGTGTGCAGATGTCCACTGGGATTTCCTCCTGAGATATTTATGACCTAAGACTGCTCCCTTACAAAGACTGCTCCTGCTGAGATTAGGTAAACCTGCCTCTCTGAGCCAGTTGTTTACCATAAACCCCACCTCCCTGTTCAAGTCTATGTGAACACTTTGAGCTTCCAGGGTGCTCTCTGTGCTTCTCAGAAAGCCCAGATCACCTGACCCCAGCTTCTCCTTGTCCTAGGGTTTGTCTTTTCTATATTTCTTCACCTCCCCAGTCAAGTTAATCCCTGGATCCCTGCAAGGATGCAGCAAGCTCTCCCCTCCCATGTCCATCTGCCAGGATCCAATCTAGGCCACAGAACACTGCCCAACTGAACACAGACTGAGATATCTGAAACCAAGAACTAAAATGAGTTCTCCCTTCAAGTTGTCCTTATGTTGTACTTTGTCACAGAAGTACTGAGTTTCTACACAGAGTACTGCCCAGGCCACAGTGACAAAATTCTTCAGTGACTTGTCTCTGGCAGTCATTGACCAAAACATTATAAAGATTATATGGTAGAGATGAATGCAACTTTTGTTAAGAGGACCACTGCATATACAACAAATTGCTCTATAAACACTTAGGGTGACTAGAAACCATTCAAAGTCAACTTAAATAAGCTGTAGCTTCTCCAATTCTGACTTGGCAAAGCAAACAAGCATAGTGGCACTTTGGGACTCTGTTTTAAATGAGACAAATGAGTGCCATCAAGATGGTTCAGCAGGTGCAAGATTGACCACCTGAGTCTGAACTCATAAACCTATATAAACATGAAAATGGTACACACACGCGCGCGCACACACACACACACACACACACACACACACACACACACACTAGTTTTTTAAAAAAATGTAATGAGAGAAATAGAAAGTTGAAAAGGCTATATTATACCAAAACAGTATGATGTGGTACCAAGTTAGGACCTGCTTAAAATGGAGGAGTTAGACATAAAGGCTTTTAAAAGGTTCATTTCTAGGCTACAACAGCTCTGATCTCTGAGACTGAGGCTGAAGACCCAGATGCTCAAGCCTTGTACCTTTTCTGTTTCAGAAGCATGGGTCTCTGATTACCTATTCAGAAGGGGTTGCCTGGGCTCTAAGATTCTCAAGGTACATTGTGTCCACCTTTTAATTCATAGCTACTGAGAAGGTCTGACTTCTTTCTTTAGTCCTGTCTGAGGTCTGGCATTAGGGGCAAGTGTTGGTGCTTAGCATGCTTCTTAATTCTTCCGTGTGGAAAGGACTCAATGTTACCTTAACTCAGCTTATCACCTCATAAAACCATGAGGGAGGCCAGAGGCTGGGCACTTGGAGCCCCCTCACTCCCACAGTCCCAAGTTGTCATACTTTATTTAATACCCCTTCATCCAGGCTGATTTAGCAGCCGTGGCTGCCACTGTACCCTCAATTTTCTTTTTTTTTTTTTTTTTTTTTTTAAATTATCTATATTCTTTATTTACATTCCAAATGTTTTCCCTTTCCCCTCCCCGAAAGTCCCAAAAGCCCTCTTCCCTCCCCCTGTTCCCCAGTCAATCCCCTCCCACTTCTCTATCCTGGTATTCCCCTACACTGCTGCATCCAGTCTTTTCAGGACCAGGGGCCTCTCCTTCCTTCTTCTTGGGAATTAATCGATATGTGAATTGTGTCTTGGGTATTCCGAGCTTCTGGGGTAATATACACTTATCAGTGACTGCATACCATGTGTGTTCTTTTGTGGTTGGGTTACCTCACTTAGGATGATATTTTCCAGTTCCACACATTTGTCTAAGAATTTCATGAATTCATTGTTTTTAATTGCTGAGTAGTATTTCATTGTGTAAATATACCACATTTTCTGTATCCATTTCTCCGTTGAGGGACATCTGGGTTCTTTCCAGCTTCTGGCTATTATAAATAAGGCTGCTATGAACATAGTGGAGCATGTGTCCTTATTGCGTGCTGGGGAGTTCTCTGGGTATATGCCCAGGAGTGGTATAACAGGGTCCTCCGGAAGTGTCATGCCTAGTATTCTGAGGAACTGCCAGACTGATTTCCAGAGTGGTTGTACCAACTTGCAATCCCATCAGCAGTGGAGTGTTCCTCTTTCTCCACATTCTTGCCAGCACCTGCTGTCTACTGAGGTCTTTTTTTTATTATTATTTTTATTTTCTATATTCTTTATTTACATTCCAAATGATTTCCCCTTTCCCACTTCCCCCCTCCCCGAAAGTTCCATAAGCCCTCTTCCCTCCCCCTGTTCCCCATTTGCCTAAGAATTTCATGAATTCATTGTTTTTAATTGCTAAGTAGTATTCCATTGTATAAATATACATGGAAAATATCTCTGATAAAATTGAAGAAATTTATACAGATAAATTGGTAGGAATAAAAATATTCCTAAGTTGATTGAAAGTAGAATGGTAAACATTTCCTGATAAAATTGAAGATTTACATGGAAAATATTTCTGATAAAATTGAAAAAATATATGGAAAAACATTAAAATTGAAGATTATCATGGAAAAATGTACAGATAAAATGGTAGGCATAAAAATATTTCTAAGTTGATTGAAAGTGAAATTATAAACATTTTCTGATAAAATTGAAGATTTGCCTGAAAAATATCTCTGATAAAATTAAAGAAATATATAAAAAACGTGTTAAGATTGAGTATGGAAAAATTATACAGATAAAATGATAGGCATAAAGATATTCCTCAGTTTTTTGAAAGTAGAATTATAAATATTTTCTGATAAAATTGAAGATCTACAAGGAAAATATTCCTGAAAAAATTCAAGAAATATATAGAAAAACATGTTAAAACTGACTATTACTTGGAAAATTATACAGATAAAATGGAAGGTATAAAAATGTTCCTAAGTTGATTGAAAGTAAAATTATAGACATCGTTTGATAAAACTGTAGATCCGTATGGAAAATACTTCTGACAAATTTGAAGAAAAATACAGAAAAATGTTAAAATTGAAGATTATCATGGACAATTATACCAACAAAATGGGAGGTACAAAAACATTCCTAAATTGATTGAAAGTGGAACTACAAACACCCCCTTCCCCGATGAAACCAAAGATCTACATGAAAAACACCTCTGACAAAATTGAAGAAATACATAGAAAAAATGTTAAAGTTAAAGATTATCATGGAAAATAATACAATCAAAGTGGTAGACACAAAATGAATTACTAAATTGAAAGAGGAGTCACAAACATTTTCTGATAAAATCGAAGATCCACATGAAAAACATCTCTGTTAGACTGTTTTTTGTTGGGGAATTGAGTCTATTGACATTACAAGATATTAAGGAATAGTGATTGTTGCTTCCTGTTATTTTTGATGTTCTTTTTATGTTTGTGTGGTTACTTTCTTTTGGTTGGAAAAAGATTACTTTCTTGCTTTTTCTAGAGTGTAGTTTCCCTGCCCATGTTGGCATTTTCCATCTATTATCCTTTGTAGGGCTGGATTTGTGGAAAGATATTGTGTAAATTTGGTTTTATCATGGAATATCTTGGTTTCTCCATCTATGGTAATTGAGAGATTTGCTGGGTATAGTAGTTTGGGCTGGCATTTGTGTTCTCTTAGGGTCTGTATGAGATCTGCCCAGGATCTTCTGGCTTTCATCGTCTCAGGTGAGAAGTCTGGTGTAATTCTGATAGGCCTGCCTTTATAGGTTACTTGACCTTTTTCTCTTACTGCTTTTAATATTCTTTCTTTGTTTAGTGCATTTGGTGTTTTGATTATTATGTGCCGGAAGGACTTTCTGGTCTGGTCCAGTCTGTTTGGAGTTCTGTAGGATTCTTGTATGTTCATGGGCATCTCTTTCTTTAGGTTAGGGAAGTTTTTTTTCTATACCCTCAATTTTCATTTCTGTCCCCTGCTGTTCCTCTTGTGAACAGTGATACATTACAATTTCCAGGTGCCTCGGGCTGCACATCCTTTCAAAATATAATCAGCTGAAAATAAGATTTTTTTCCATTGGAGGCTGAGCCCAACATGACTACCTACCTATTATCAAACCTGTATAATTAAAAATAAGCATCTCTCTCTCTCTTTCTCTCTCTCTTTCACACACACACACACACACACACACACACACACACAAAACCATCACCTGATGCAGAAATAATTTCAGGATTAAAATTTGAAGGAATCACCAACTAGAATGAAAATGAGGAAAGAGTATTGGCAGAGAGCAAAGAGGGGAGATGGGAGGGTTCCCCCCAAAATTGTCTGGATATGATAGCCTGTTTACTTGTATGCCATTTCATAGAGTGCAATTCAGTTTCCTGGTTAATCTGTTGGGCCTGTGTTTGTGTAAACACATAAACATTTTGAGTAACATCTAATCACAAAGACTGTTTCAAAGCTCTCATCTGACGGCAGGTATCGGTGTCATGCAGTGTTACACTCCCAAATATCAGGCTACTACTGCAAAACTCAGCTCTAGGTCTCTCCCTGGTTAAATCCATGCACCTGCAATATTCCACTGAGTTGTGGATTTTGCTTCTCATCTATTGATATGACCAAAGGTGATATGATTTCACCCCCATAATTATGACACCCCCATAGCATACTATCTTGTTGGGGGATGACCTCCCTGGTTTAAAATGTTTATAGCATTTGTCTTTTTTATCTAGCAGTAGAAAATTAATATATACCCCAAAGTGATTTTCAGAGGGAAAGCTGGTGAGAGTTTTCTTTCATGAAATTCATACTTATCTGGGCAAGTGGGATGCTTGTGAACTATCGTATAATGAGCCTCGACTGCCTGGATCCACCTGTGTGGTGATTGCTCTGTGTATTTTTGACACCACAGTCTGGTAAGAGCAGCAGCAAGGACCAGTGCCAGCTCATTTTCTTCAATAAAACACAGTGTGGAACTTGTGACTTACTAATATTCTCTGTTGTGTTAAATACTAAGCTCCAGCCCCCATGTCACAGTGCGGTCTTCTATGCATTCCATGCATTCACAAAGAATCTGCAAAGTAATGTTTGCCCCGATCCTGCCAGTCCTAAGTGCAGATAGGAAGACATTTTCAATTCCATTGCAAAGTATGCAAGGTCAGAAGCTGCAGGTCTGAAGACATGCTCTCACATGCAGCTGCATGGGAAGAAATAAAAGCCAGGTGCCTGCATGCAACACATAACCAGAAAAAAGTAAACACAGCTTCAGAAAGGGTGACATTATGGTAAAGGGATGGGGTAGGCAGCCCACATGCAAGAGAATCAACATGGGGATGTAGAGGAGACATTAAAAGACCTTAAAAGGAGCAAGAGAGAAGAGGCTTCGGAGTGAAACAGCTAACACATATCTGGTGGCTCAATGTAGTCCCCAAGGGAAGAAAAGAAGGGAGGTACCATAATGGGGGTGGGGGGCACATGCAAGCATGATATAGTTCAACAGTGGTTTGCAACCTCTGATGCATGACCTACTACTACTACACTTTCTCAGGGGTTATATAACTGATATCCTGCATAACCAATATTTACTTTATGATTCATAACAGTAGTAAAATTACAGTCATGAAGTAGCAACGAAAATAATTTTGTGGTTGCAGGGTCACCACAGCATGAGAAACTGTATTAAGGGGTCATAGCATTATAGGAAGGTTCAGAGTCTCTTTTCTAGGGGACTCAAAAGACAGAAAAGTGATTTGAAAACCTATCTGCACTAAAATATTCTTCTTGCAAAAAGATATTTCACCATGCTTCTTTAATAATAAGACTTCAACAGAAAATATAATTGCAATGTAGAGGAATGCCACAGGTAATAAATTCAGGCTGGCTTTTTATATAGATATCTGATAATAGTGACTTTATTCCAAGACAGGTTAAGCAGTGTGGGTAGAAACTCAAGAGGGTGTATTGTGAGTTTAGACAATATCCCAAGTCCATTAGGGAGTTGACACTAAACAAGTGACAGTGCATGAAGGTGGTGAAACTTTAAGGTGAAAGGCCCTAAAGTCAGATGGGGTATTAAAGAGACCTTAGGACCTTTCTTGCCTGTCTCTCTTTTCTACCTAGCTCTCATGACATTAGCAACTTGCTCTTTCATATACTCCAAACCATACAGTACTGCTCTGCTACAAGCCCTAGCCAAGAGAATAGATGGTTGGCCAGAACTTCTAAATCTATAAGACAAATAAACTCTCCCACTTTTTAAACTGATTACCCTAGGCATTTTCTTACAATAGCAGAAAACTGAGAACATAGCTGGTAACTTAAGAAGCATAAGAGTTATCTCTAGTGATAGGATTGTCTGTGTTGAGTCAGATCCATGGAAGAATCTGTTCAAACTCAAAGTAAACAAATATTAAAGTATTTTCTATAATACTATATTCTAGATATATTCCTGGAAAATATATTATCTAGTAAAACCTTGGGGAAAATATGTATATCTGATGTATAAGTTAGGGTGAAGTTCCAGGTCCAAGCAGGCATAAGTGTGTTTTCACTGTTTTGAAAGCTACAGGAAGGCTTGAGAGATGGCTCAGCAGTTAAGAGCACTCACTGCTCTTCTGGAGGTCCTGAGTTCAAATCCCAGTAACCACATGGTGGCCCACAACCATCTGTAATGAGATCTGATGCCCTTTTCTGGTATGTCTGAAGACAGCTACAGTATACTTACATATAATATTAAATAAATCTATAAAAAAACAAAGGAAGCTACAGGAAACAAGACTTATCAGTGTGAGAAAATTTCTAGAACATTTGGTGTCTCAAACCTTTGCTATTAATCACAAGTCAGTAGATCTTTAATGACATTACATAGCACAACTGCCCAGAGGTTTCCAGCAAGCTTTCCAGGGAATGGACCCATCCTATCTCTGTCTCTGTCTCTTTTTGTGTAACTATTTCTGTCTCTGTCTCTGTCTCTGTCTCTCTCTCTCTGTCTCTCTCTGTCTCTCTGTCTCTGTCTCTGTCTCTCTCTCTCTCTCTCTCTCTCTCTCTCTCTCTCTCTCTCTCTCTCTCTCTCTCTCTCTCTCACCGCCCCTTTTGCAAGACAGAGTTTATCTCAGATTCACCTGCCTCTGCCATCTGAGTGCTGGGATTAAAGGCATGTGCCACAATCTGGAATCCTTAAGGACTGTGCTCTCAGGGGGAGAGAATGGAGTCTCATGAAGAATTCTAGGAGAGGAAATTCGAGTTCACAAGTGGGATAACACTTCAGCATGCTGGCACGACCAGTGATTGCATGTAAGCAGTTACCTTCCAGAGACCCAATGGCCAATGCTGTAAACAAGGATCTGACAGAACTAGATGTTCTCACCCTGCATGTATGTACTACTTCTTGCTTCTAGCTCACTATGGGGAAGCACACAATGGCTACTTAGTATCTCTGAGATTTAAGTTCTTAAACATCATCTCTAGTGTTTCAATATGGACATCTCAGGGTTATATCATGGGAGAGATCTGTTACTGATTCTAGTGTGAAGCCTATAGCCAGGTCCATCACAATCTCTTTATTCTTGTGCTCTGGGATCTTATTAGAAGAATACTACAGACAAGCCATGCTCATTTCAAAGAAGCTCTCATAATTCCCAGTCTTCATTCTTGCTCAATGAGAAGCACAAGAGACCAGCATCTTTTTTTATTATTAGATATTTTCTTTATTTATATTTCAAATGTTATCCCCGTTCCTGGTTTCCCCTCTGAAAACACCCTATCCCATCCCTCCATACAGTCACCAAACCCAGACACTATTGTGAATGCCAACGAGTGCTTCTTGACAGGAGCCTTATATAGCTATTTCCTGAGAGGCTCTGCCAGTACCTTACAAATACAGAGGTGGACACTCTCAGCCAACCATTGCACAAGGTACCCAATGGAGAAGAACAAAATCTTAAACATCAAGTTTCTCAGGACCAATTTCAGCTCAGTTACACAGGATCTCCTCAGTAAACTTGCCTTCTCTGACCTTCACCTCCCTCTTCAGTAAGAAGAGGACAGCCAGCAGGGTCCATCTGTGCACATTATAAGGAAAACAAGTAAAAATAATTCATAGAACACTTAGTAACTATTTTAATTTCAGGGCTACAGAAACACATAATGATGGGCAATGCAACAGTGGTTTTTTTTTGCCAAGTAATTAATAGTTGCTATCATGTGATTGTTCCTGCTAGCAACAGAGGTTCCATACAGAACAGTGATTAAATGCTTCAGCCAGTGTTCTGTTTGGTTCTGCACTTCTAGCATCATTTTAGCTACCAGGTATGAGTTTCTAAGCTCTTCCACTTTGTTTCTTCAACTTGGCAACTTTTAAATAGAACAGTAGCTGGAGCGTGTTGTTCTGGAAGGTACCTAGCAGCTTCCCATTCCCTGTCAGAGCAAGCCTTCATCACCAAGTGTGAGCAAATGGTAAAGACCTCTGCTAATACTTAATTATTTATTTAATAATTTAATTAATTATAGTAGTGTCAAGTGGCTGTGATATTCATTGGTATCTATAATGTGTGAGGAGATTTCTTGTTAGAAAATGGATGGGACCTCAGAGTCCCAGGAAACTCTAATCATATGGAAGTCTTGATTTGGGTTTTGACCTGACCCCAAGGATTTTGCCCAAATACAGGAAGATAGTGCATATGTATTGGAATGGTTTTCTTAGGCACATTTCCTATTTTATGGTTGAAGTGGTATTAAAGATGTGAGAAATATATATTCATCTTTATGTTAGGAGTCAATATATTGGTGGTTAAGAAATTTACATCTTTCATACATTTTGGAAATTACCAGTTTTCTTCATGCAACACAGAACCTCTCCACAGGACTCAGCTTCCTTGGGGAAACGGTTAATAATTTTTAACCACTATAGAAGGCAAAAGTCAGGCTGGCATGAAATGCGCATGTTTCTGCATTCTTGTTTCCCTTTGACCACAGAACATCAATTGGATGAAATAATAGCTATTCGGCTGGTCATTCCCCTATGACTGCAAGCCACCTGGAGCTCAGGCCTTACAAAAGCCAGTATCGACTATGTGTAGAAATATCTGCAATGAGATGCTTCATGGCTGACATCTCTCATTCATAATCATTGCAAAGTCGGTGTTCCCGGGCCTAGTCAATGGCCAGTCAATATTCCCATTATAAACTGGAGCAGGGTAAATGGCTAGGGCAGAAACACAAAACAAAAATATACTCAATGGAGCCCATAGATGTGGGCATCAGAGTTGGACAGAAATATGAAATGATGAGCCAACCATGGGCTGGAAACAAATCTTCTTTATAATGCCTCAGTTGTGGACCAGAGACAAACCTCTGGGAACATCATCTTTACACAGGATGAGACTGGCTGACTCCAGTCCCTTCAAAGTCTATGCTGAATATGAAGGAGGGAGAGAGCTGAGCACCCACTCACCTTTCTGCCTCCTGACCAAGGTCATGATGCGACCCATTGCCTCATGGTCCCACTACCACAACTTGAGCCCTAGGAGCTGCCTCACAACCGTGCCTCCTCCCCCCAACAATGAAGTATGCCTTCAGCTTGTCACCATATACAGACCCTTACTTCTTAGCTGATTCTGTCAAGTATTTTTGCCATAGAAATGAGGAAAGGGACTAATGCATACCTGGTGCTGGTGAACAGCCTCAGCGGAGCATAATCTGTGCAGACTGTATCAAAGTTCCAATGTGCAGCAGTTGGCTTAGCACCATGATGTATTGCACATCTCCTCACAGGAGATCACAATGCAAATGGGCCTGGGCAACATGGGCATCATGCATGTGTCTGCACGTGTATGTCATGTATGACAACATGTGTGTATGAGTGTCTGTATGCATGGATGCATTGGTGCACATATGTGTGTTTGTGCATGCGTGTGTGTGTGTGTGTGTATGATTTGTTCCCATATACCCTGTAAGTCAGCCAGTGCTTAATTCTGTGTACATGCTTCCGCAAGGAATTTTCTTGTTAAATCAACATACATGGGTGGGTATAAGCAATGCAAGTTAGCAAGCAGAAGCCCAAAGAAGAGAACTGAGGCCTTAGCACAGGTGTGGTGACCCTCCTCAGCAGCAGACAGGGGTCCAACCAGGATGAGCAGGAAGCAGCTCAGGACTCTCAGACATCAGTTTAGCTTAGGATCCATCATCAGCGTGGGATTTCCTTGCACTGTGTGCAACTGCCTTTCTACTTTGTCAGCATGATAGCAGTGTGAGCCTTACTATAACGTTCCCATAAACGTTGTAAGTCAGACAATGGTCAAGTTTTTTTTTTTTTTTTTTTTTTTGGTTTTTCGAGACAGGGTTTCTCTGTGTAGCCTTGGCTGTCCTGGAACTCACTTTGTAGACCAGGCTGGCCTCGAACTCAGAAATCCTCCTGCCTCTGCCTCCCAAGTGCTGGGATTAAAGGCGTGCGCCACCACCACCCGGCGAATGGTCAAGTTTTATGCACACTTTACTGGGGGCCATTTCCTTGTTAAATCAACATTTGGTAAAGATTTCTTCACAGTAAATAACTAAACAAGGACATTAGGGAATCCTGGTTTCGTGAATATCTTTTATGCTCAGAGTTTCACAGAAAATGCTTCTAGATGCCATTACTCACGCATGATGGATGTCACTACCTGAGCTTAATTTAGGTAATTTTCCTGCTGCTTTAGTATACTAGCACAGAAATGAGTATTAATTTACTGTGCTAATCTTTAATTAGAAATGAGCTTGGTCTGAAATATCTGATACTGAAAGCTCAGCGATTTTTTTTGCAAAATAAAAGGTACTAATCGACATATGTACACAAACACATGCACACACACATAGACACACATATACAGACATATAGGCATACATGTACAGACACATCTATGCAGACACACATACATTGGCATGAATATCCACTCATATATGCACACATACAGGCATACATACACACACATATAAACACATGCAGACACACACATACATACATGATGACACACATATACATATATACCACCCCTCACCCGCCCTGTGTACTCCCACATTTACATCACATTTCTCATCTCCAGACCCCCCCACACACACACACACATGCGTGCATGCGCACGTGTAAACACACATATCTGTACCCCCTACTTCCTCCCTACACCTTCATCTCTTTGTCACTTTCATTTCGGAAATCTACCACATAGATGGATATCAATTTTGAATAAGTTCCTAGCAAACATAAGTGATACCATAATGCAGCAGCTTATTTGATAAGCAAACAGACTTAGAGATGAATAGATTGTTGAAGAGATCCTCAGAAAATACTCTGAGGGCTTTGCATGTAGAGCAAGCATTGGAGAGACTCAAGAGCATTGGATTTCTGCAACAGTAGAATCAGTGGGTTGTTCTAAGCAACAGATTTGCTCTAAGAATGGATCAAATGGTGTTTTCTATGACAACTCCTGCTAATGAGTAGTCAGGGTTTTGAATCGTTTGTTTACCCATCTAAGAGGCATTCATTCACTCAACTGGAGGTCAGCATGCAGAAGAATGCAAATCGATCCATTCTTATCTCCTTGTACTAAACTCAACTCCAAGTGGATCAAGGACCTCCACATAAAACCAGACACACTGAAACTAATAGAAAAGAAACTGGGGAAGAGCCTTGAACACATGAGCACAGAGGGAAATTTCCTGAACAGAACACCAATAGCTTATGCTCTAAGATCAAAAATTGACAAATGGGACCTCACAAAATTACAGTTTCTATAAGGCAAAGGACACTGTCAAAAGGACAGTATGGCAGTCAACAAATTGGGAAAAGATCTTTACCAACCCTACATCTGACCGAGGGCTAATATCCAATATATACAAAGAACTCAAGAAGTTAGACTCCAGAGAGCCAAATAACCCTATTAAAAAATGGGGTACAGAGCTAAACAAAGAATTTTCACCTGAAGAATATCGAATGGCTGAGAAGCACCTAAAGAAATGTTCAACATCCTTAGTCATTAGGGAACTGCAAATCAAAACAACCCTGAGATTTCACCTCACACCAGTCAGAATGCCTAAGATCAAAAACTCAGAAGACAGCAAGTGTTGGCAAGGATGTGGAGAAAGAGGAACACTCCTCCACTGCTGGTGGAATTGCAAGCTGCTACAACCATCTGGAAAGCAGTCTGGCAGTTCCTCAGAAAACTGGGCATGATACTCCCAGAGGACCCTGTTATACCATTCCTGGGCATATACCCAGAGGCCTCCCTGACATGCAATAAGGACACATGCTCCACTATGTTCATAGCAGCCTTATTTATAATAGCCAGAAGCTGGAAAGAACCCAGATGTCCCTCAACGGAGGAATGGATACAGAAAATGTGGTATATTTACAAAATGGAATACTACTCAGCAATTAAAAACAATGAATTCATGAAATTCTTAGGTAAATGGTCAGAACTGGAAAATATCATCCTTAGTGAGGGAACCCAATCACAAAAGAACACACATGGTATGCAGTCACTGATAAGTGGATATTAGCCCAGAAGCTCAGAATACCCAAGACACAATTCACATATCAAATGATTCCCAAGAAGAAGGAAGGAGAGGCCCCTGGTCCTGGAAAGACTGGATGTAGCAGTGTAGGGGAATACCAGGACAGAGAAGCAGAAGGGGGTTGACTGGGGAACAGGGGGAGGGAAGAGGGCTTATGGGACTTTCGGGGAGGGGGGAACTGGGAAAGGGGAAATCATTCGGAATGTAAATAAAAAAAATATAGAAAAAAAAGAGACACGGCACAGTTTGGGCCTATTTCTGGAGATGAAATCCAGGAAGTTATTTCCAACATTCACATACTAGCAACAACGGGGAAACATCATGTTCTGTTCCTTTAAGAGTCTTTGCATATATCTGTGACACATACATCAATTAAAAAAAATATTGACTGTCTGCTGTAGGACAGCTCTCTCCTAGTGCAAAAAAGGATGCTGTAATGGCAGAACAAAGACCTGGAGGCACAGGCTCCTAGCTCCTCCCAGAGAAGCTAAGGCAGGAATATTGCAATTTCCAGGCATGCTTGGGCTACATTACGCAAGTACATTCAGGACAACTTAATCAGACCCTGTTCCAAAATGAAGGGTTAAAAGCAGGCTGGGGTTGTAACTTAGCACAGGAATATTCGCTCAGTATGGAAATCTACCTCCCCAAGCAAATAAAAACTGCTGTGGTGATGGGAATAAGAATGATCTCATAGGGTAGCGGATGATTTAAGTGCTACATGGCACTGGTTGAGGAGGATTAGGAAGCATGGCCTTGTTGGAAGTATGGGCTTTGAGGCTTTGAAAAGCCCAAGTCAGGTCCAGTGCCTCTCCTGCCTGCAGATCTGGAACTCTGTTACCTTTCCATCACATAGCTGCCTGCATGTCATCATGCTTCCCACCATGATGGCAATGAACTAAACTCTGAAACTGTAAGCATGCCCCAATTAAATGATTTCTTTTACAGCAGTTGCCTTTGTCATGGTGTCTCCAGCAATTGAACACTGACTAACACACCATCTCACCCAAAAGCCACATATCAAACAACACCAGGGCCAGAGTTCCAAGTGTTGATTGATTTTTGTATTTCTGACCCCTGCTCCTAACCAATAGAAGATGTTGCTCTCTAGTACAATAGAGCATTCTATACATTTTGGTCAAGTATTCAGTGTTGCTTGCCTTTTAGGAGATACTGCTGTTAGGAAGTCAAAATAAAACTTTATTAAAGCAAGCCACATACTCACTCTAGCTTTTCCTCCTTCTTTCCTACCACTCCCTCATGGTCCTCTGTCCCTGCCATGGATAGTTGCCAATTTAATATCCGTTCTTCTTTCCTGACTTAATACAACAGGCCTAGCTTTGTTTTAGAAAAGCACTACTTAAAGAAAAACAGAGATTTGAAACAAGGGGTGATCATGTGACTAAATTCTGAGCCATGAGTTGTAAGAGCCCATTGGTGGAATAAATAGGAGGGTTTGCTTTTCACATGAAGTGGAGAGGCTCTACTGGTCCATCATAGAGTGCAGTCTACTGGAGTCATTCCAGAAAGGTGGAAAAATCGTGGCACTGGAAGACTAGAATCATCTGTTAATATATCAGAACCAGAGTCTGGATGCCATCCTCAAGACATGAGAAAAATTACACCACCATTTGATTCATCACTGGAATGGGGTGTTGTGCATATAACTCATTACAGTATCATTGGTACAAACTACAAAGTACAGCCAATAACCCAGTGTTAAGTATTCAACCTCTCCATTATCGGTGCCATTTTCAAGCTGCCTGACTTTATGGTAAATTGTACCAACATGCAGTTGTACCACAGTGAGTTTATGGAAGAGGCATCATTACTTTATTTAAAAGATGAGGAAACTGAGGTTGCGTGTTGTATATCAGCTAGAACTCTGGATGGTTCCAAAGCCCAACTCCAACTAGCTCATCTATCATCCTTATAACACCACAGAAAGTGACTACTGCTATCATTTGAGAGATGGCCTGATTGATGTTTACATATGTCAATGTTTGTGCTGACCTTGGGAGCCCAAATGAAGATAAATCTGCAGCTCTAGTTTCTTCAGAATCATTTTAGAGAAACATCTTTCCTTACATTATTCAAGTCCTTCCACCTTCAAGTCCTTTGGACTTTCAAACAACATGACATTCTGTCAAGCCTGCTTCCAAGTGCCATGATACTCAGAACAAATGCAAAGCTTCCTTGCTTGTCATCCCAGGGCTAAGATCTGGGTTTGCAGTCACAAAGCCCTAGAAGTTACTAAGCTCCTCTTCCCTTGGATTTATTCTGATCACAGTATGATGGCATTGTGGGCTGGCAAGCATCATAAAAGGAGGGAAGTTCCAGAAGGATGCACAGGTTCAGGGAAATCAATGTGGTTGGCAGGTGAGAAACAGAATACCATCTGGGTGATTCTTTAAACTTGTCTCTTCTCTCTGCTTAAATATCCTTTTTTCTAGCAGTGAACTTGAGCCTCTAGAGATAGGCTGACCCTCTTCTTTTTCATGGATTAAGTCTCTGACACTATTTGAGAGGAAAAGAAACTTCTTTCAAGTCTTTTGATATTTAATCAGCTGATCTGACTGTTTTGTATTTTGTTCCAGACCATCAGTTCTCAGGGTTGCAACTCTTTTGGAGGCTGAAGTATCCTTTCAAAAGAGTCTCCTGCAACAATCAGAGAACACATATGTTGCAATGTAATTTATAACAGCAAAATTGCAGTTATGAAGTAGCAACAAAAATAATTTTATGGTTAAGGTCAACACAATATGGGGAACTGTATTAAAGGGTTGTAGCATTAAAAATGTTGAGAACCTCTGTTCCAGATTGAATATCTATTTTGCACACACACACACACACACACACACACACACACACACACACACACACACACATACACACACACACACACACTCATTCACCACACATATATGTGTTGGTCTTAGCTATGACACACCTAGTTATCAATTCCTATTAAGTCTGTTGCTGAGGCATTTTTTCACTAGAACCTATTTCTTCAAGATTACAATTTACACTGAAAACCACTGGAGTCTGGGAATCCCCCAAGAATCCAAGTCCAGATAGGGAATGGTGAAGCATCCAGTCTTGTGAACTGAACCACTATAGGAATCCTGTCCTTTCCAACTGGAGACATTCATTCCTGGATTACCTGGACCACAGGCACTATCTGATGACCCTGAGAAAATAATCTTAAATTTAGGAAGCTCAATGATGCAGGTCTCTTCTTAATCACTACTGATTTCTCAGTTCTGACTAAACAACATCAGTTGTCTCAGTAAAGCAAAGGATTCACTAAATTTGTGCTGGTCTCCTGTGGATCACAATTGACTCTGCAGCAACAAAGAAACTGCAGATTCCTAATTCATAATACCAAATGATCCTGATAGGGTCTTTAGGAGAGTCTCAAACTTCCCTCTAAAATTTCCCAAGCCAAGCCTCCATGTTCTTCATTATTCTCAAAATTGTTATTGTCTGAGCTCCCACAGAACACCTCCCTAAACTCTAAGGACTCAATGGTTTTTCCAGCTCAAAGTTTGAAAATTCTTCCATAATCCAAACATATTCATGTCTGTCACAGCAATACTCTACTCCTTGTATCAATTTTGTGTTAATTAGCATTTCTATTGCTATGATAAAATAACATAACCAAGAAATAAGTTAGGAGAAAGGTTTTATTTCATCTTGAAGCCCACCGTCCCTAAAAGGTAGGGAAGGAGCTCAAGGAACAACCCTAGAGGCAGGAACTGCTGATGGAGAGGCCATGAAGGATTACTGCTTGTTAACTTGGTCCTCATAGCTTGATCAGCCTTCTTTCTTATTCACCTCTAGAACCATCTGCCCATAGATGACATCACTCACAGTGAGCTTGGCTTTCCCATCTTATCAGTCAAGAAAATATACCACAGACTTTCCCAGAGGCCTATCTGGTAGGCTATTTCTCAGCTGAGCTTCCTTTTTTAAAAAGACCCTAGCCTATGTCTCCTTGACATAAAATTAGCCAACACACCTTCCAAAGTTGGGGAATGGCCAGGGCAGGACTATTCAGGATGAAGAGAGAGTCTGGAAATGGGAGGTACCAGGGACTCAGAGCCCCCAGAGGACTCCCACTACTGGGGCTCCTTCCATATCCTTAATGGGAGCCATTTGTTTGCTCCAATATAGTTTGTGGATTTTGTTCCTTTTTCCCTGTGACTGGTGTTTCTCTGTCCTTGTTAATCTATGGCTCACTTTCACCTTGTCCCTCAGGATCTGTGACTGTTATTTTGAGTTCAGGACCCTCAGGATTTCATTTACTTTCACTCTGAGGCTGCTGTCTACCTTCCTGTCTCTCAACCCCTTAATCCTCCCACCTTTTTACCCATACCCCACCCCAGTTCTTTATCTGTCACTGTATCAGTGGCCCTTTTGTTACAAATGTCACTTTACTTTCATGATCAAGTGGGTATCCTTTCCAGGACAGATCAGAAGGCATACTTGGCAGTGGCCCTGAGTGGCCCATAGTCCCATTGTACTTTCTGGGATTAGAAAATTACAAAGAAAAGAATGGCATTTAATTACACTTCTATGACTCAAAAATTATCATTCTTAATTTGATACCTCCTATCAATGAATATGGAAATATATTTATTGTTAGAAAAACACGGAACTAAATTTGAACATATTTCCCTTCAAAAAAAATACAAGAAAATTCCAGATTCAGGTACAGTATCTTTGTCTACCACCACCAGTCCTATCTTCAACTGTCTCCTCCTTCAAACGTCTTTCTCTCCTTTTCTCTGAAACACCACCTCTAATCATTTTTGTATGCAGTCCTATTGTCATTTAAAAATGCTTCAACATCTATCTATGTCCATGGGAAACATACAGTATTGATTTTTGTGTTTTTCAAGTTCAGATTTGACCCAGGCAGGACATTAGTCTTCCAAGAACTATTTCAGGTAAGCTACATGCATATCATTTAAATAAACACTTTAAAAACCTTTTAGTCAACCAGAAAGAAAGTGACTCTTTCAACCACAAAAAGAGAAATTCACAAAAATCAAAAAGAAAAAGTACATTTAATGGCAAAACATCAGAAGAATTTTGAAAGCTAGCAATAGCAGCTGTCACTACATCTGTTCCACAGATTCAGGCCAGTGGTAGGAGGCTTGAAAAATTGTGAAAAGGCATCCGGGTTAGTTGTAAAAGAAAAAAAATACATCTGCTATAATTCACACACATTATGATATGCATTTCTGACAATCCAAGAGAGGGTTGGAGTAATGGCTCAATGGGTAAAGATACATGCTGCCAAGGCTGATGACATGAGGTCAATTCCTGGCACCACTTGGTGGAAGAAGGTAAGGGCCTCCTACAAGTTGTTCTTAGATCTGTAACACGCACACCCGTTTTCTCCCACATATGCACACAAACATGTTTGTGCAATTTTTTTAAAAAATGCACTTTGAAAAGCAAAGAGAATCAATACAAAAAACTGGGATTGAAATAGCTGGTATGAGGATATAAACAAGAAAAGTAAGACTGTAGCTTTTGAGAGATGTACAAGGTGACAAGACTCAGGACAACAACAATTTTTTTCTTAAACACAATACAAACTCTAACTCTGTCACTGATGGTAAGAACCAAGAGTACATGAAAGATTACAACTACCATATCATAAGAAACTGCAAATAAAATGTAATGTTTGCTCCAGGGCTGCAAGCAACATTATTAATATACATATCTGACAGTGATTAATGAGGAGATGAAGGCTTTATAGATTGTTACAAATGGACAATCAATAGGGAACCAAATGGCAAAAACACATGTCTGCCATTTTGCCTATTTCATTACCTAATACCTGTATAAGATTGTTGTACTACTACTTAAAGTCTTCAAGCATCCTCAGTTAGATTCTGATGTATATATACAATGTCTCACAATCATTTGAAAGACCAAAAATTATAAGTTTTAAGACATCATGTGCTGAGAAAGATAGAGGGCAACATAACCTTCCACACATAGCAGGGGTCATTGTCATGGTGTGACTTTGGAAGTAGGTAGCAGTTCTTTTTTAAATCACACATGGGTATTGTCTATCCTGGATACTGTAATCTTATATCTAGGTATGTATGCTCAAATGTATGGCCTCTAATCTTCATAAGAAATAACTCACGTTACAGCTTTTTAAGACCATCATTCTACAAAATGATATAAATATTTACTAATAGAAGAAAATTCCATTAAAATACTCACAATGTCCCAACTAGAATAAAATACTACTGAATGTTTAAAAGGCACCTACTGTAGCTTTCTGTGCCAAAATAAATATTCCCCAAAGGGAGACTGTGAGGAGAAATGAGTATGGGTATGTAGAGTAAAATTTTATTTAGACATTAACAATTAATTTAGATTTTAAAAGACAAACATAATATTAATGTTAATGTTAGATGTAGCATGTAACAAAATTATAGAAACAATATATAAAAAACAAGCATCAAATTCAAAGCAATGTTTTCTTCTGGAAGGAGAGAGAAGAAGAAGGTTGAAGAATCTAACCTGCTGTGATAGTTAGGGTTACTATTATTGTGATGAAACTCCATGACCAAAGCTTCTTGGGGAAGAAAAAGTTTATTTGGCTTAAGTGTCCACATTACTATTCATCAAGAACTCAAGCAGGGCAGGAACCAGGAGCTAATGCAGAGGCCATAGAGGAGTGCTACTTATTGACTTTCACCCTGTGGACTGCTCAGCCTATTTTGTTATAGAACCCAGGACCACTAATTCAGGGATGGCACCACCCCCAATGGGATGGACCCTTCTCCAATAATCACTAGTTAAGAAAATGTTCTACAGGGATAGGGGTTTTGTGGAGGGGAAACTGGGAAGGGGAATAACATTTTAAATGTAAATAAAATAACCAATTAAAAAGAGAAAAAAAGTGTTCTATAGGCATGTCTACAGCACATTTTTTATGGAAGCATTTTCTTAAACAAGGTCCCAGCCACTCAGGTGACTTTAATTTGGGTCAAATTGGCATAAACTCTCCAGCACAAGTGACCACTTGTAAACACAGTAATATACAAACATATCACCTTACAGCCAGGACTTTCCCTTTCTCATTCATCTTCATTATCTTACATTAAAAACATAAGTAACTTTAACTATCCCACAGTCTTTTCAAATTCAACACATTAAAAGTTTAGTCTCTTTAAAATATCCAGTTCCTAAAAACAAACAAACAAACAAACAAAAAAAACAACTCTTCTAAAAGTTTGATATCTCCTAACTGAAGGGTCATATAAAAATAAAAATAAAGTTAAACTTTTTTTAACACCAAAGGGAAGAACCGGGGCATAGTCACAACCACATCAAATCAAAACAAACTATCAGCAGTATACATAGCAGAGTGTTTGTGTCTGGGATCCACTCAATCTTCTGGGCTCACCAAAAGCAGCCGTCTCCATCTCACCCTTCTTGCCTGCCAGGCTCTGGCTGGTTCCATTCCCCTGCTGCTGCTTTTCTTGGTGGTCGTCCATGGAATCTACAGCTCTAAAATACTGAAATCTTCTTCTCCTGCAGCGGGGCTGCACTTTCTTTCTTTTGATTGTAATCTTCATTATTTAAAACATTTTAAATATATTTTGATTGTATTTTTCCCTTCCCCAAGTCCTTCCAGATCCTCTCTCCTTCCCTGTGCACCCAACATTAATTTCTTTCTCAACAAACAAATAAAAATCCAATGCAACAGCAAAACTCCCCCAAACCAAAAAAAAAAACAAAAAACAAAATAAAACCATACCACCCAACGTAAAACAAACAAAAAAAAAAAAAAAGAAAAACAAACCACCAAACTGTAACCAAATAGAAATACATACAAAACAAAACAAAATGTAGAGACTATTATATTTTTGATCAAATAACTTCTGAACATGACACCTGTCCTAGAGTAGTTGATATATCCACTGTCACTCTACTGAAGAAAACTGACTTTTCCCTCTCTCAGCAAGTATAAGTGACAGTTCAGGTGTTAATGTTTGCTCTAATAGCTATGTTTTCATTCATTCATTCATTCATTCATTCACTCATGCATTCATTTTTTTAAAAAAATATAACAAACTATCACATCAAAGTTAGACAAGACCCAACAGAAGAAAAAGAGCCTAAGGGGAGGGCGCAAGAATCAATGAACCACTCATTTCCTCACTCTGGAGTGCCATTAAAGTACTAAATTGGAAGCAAGTGCCTTGTGGTAGGGTGAAGCAACCTTTGGGTAGATGATGTAGTTGGAACTTAAGGTAGAACAAGTCCAACTTTCCTGAGGATCTGTCTCACTGATGTCCATAGCGACTGTCCAAGTTTGCCCTCCCACCATCAATGGAGGAGTGTTTCCCTTGCTCAACATCCTTACTAGCATGAGCATTCACTTGTGTTTTTGATCTTAGCCCATTCTGACAGAAGACTACATGTAAAAGAATCCATTTATTACTATAGCTCTGTAGTACAATTAGAAATTGAGGATGGTGACACCTTAAACAGTTCTTTTATTATTCAGGATTGTTTTAGCTATCCCGGGGTTTTTGCTTTTTAATATGCAGTTGAGAATTGTTCTTTCCAGAACTGTGAAGAATTGTGTTGGAATTTTGTGAGGATTGTATCAAATCTGTACATTTCTTTTGATTGGATGACCATTTTTACTCCATTAATCTTAGTGATCCATAAGCACGGGTGGTCTTTCCACTTCTTGATATCTTCTTCAATTTTTTCCCTTCAATGGCTTGAAGTTTTTATCATACAAGTCTTTCACTTTCTTGCTTAGAGTTATCCCAAGATATTTTATATTATTTGAGGCTATTGTGAAATGTTTTGTTTCCATGATTTCTTTCTTAGATCATTTGTCATTTATATATAGAAAGATAGCTTTTTTTTAAAGTTAATCTTATATACAGCTTTCCTGAAAGTTTATAAGCCGTAAGACTTTCCCATTGAAATGTTCAGGGTCACTCCTCTATACTATCAGATCATCTGCAAATAAAGATATTTGAGTTCTTTTAAAATTATATCCCCTTGATTGCCTTCAGTATTTCATTGCTCTGGCTAAAACTGCAAGGACTATATTGAATAGGTATGAAGAAAGTAGACAATCTTGTCTTGTTCTTGACTTTAGTGGAATTGTTTTGAGTTTCTCTCCATTTCACTTGATGTTGGCTATTGGGTTGGCTGTAAATTGCTTTATTTTAAATTAGGTATATCCCTTGTATCTCTAATCTCTCTAGGACTTCTATTGTGAAAAGGAGTTGGATTTTGTCATAGGCTTTCATTTGCATCTAATGAGGTTTATTTTTTTTTCTTTCAACTTTTATGGTGGTTTACATTGATCAGTTTACATATGCTGAACAATCATTTCTGGGATGAAGCCTACTTGATCATGGTGAATAATCATTTTGTTGTGTTCTTAAATTTTGTTTGTAACCATTTTATTGAGTATATTTGCATCTACGTTCATAAGGATATTTTGTCTGCAAGTTTATTTAGTTATTGAGTCTTTGTGCGGTCTTGTAAAATGAGTTTGATAGTATTCCCTCTATTTCTATTTAGTGGAATAGTTTGAGGAGTATTGGCATTAACTCTTCTTTGAAAGTGGTAGAAATTTGTGCTAAAATAATTTGGCCTCAAATTTTTTTGATTGAAAGGCTTTTAATGGCTGCTTCAATTTCATTAGGACTGTTTAAATTGTCTCTCTGATCATGACTTAACTTTGGTATCTTGTATGTATTAAGAATATGATTCAATTCTTTTGATGTTTCAATTTTGAGGAGTACAGATTTTTCAAGTATGTCCTTATAATTCTTCGGATTTCTTTGGTATCTATTGTTATGTTCCCTATTCCATATCAAATTCTATTGATTTGAGCACTTTCTCTCTGCCTTTTAATTAAGTTGGATAATGGTTTGTCAATCTTGTTGATTTTCTCAAAGAACCAACAGTTTGAACTTTTGTAGTTTTCTTTTTGTTGTTTCTATTTTATTGATTTCATCCCTTAGTCTGATTATTTCTTGTCATCTACTCCTTTGAAGTGTGATTTCTTCTTTTTGTTCTAGAGCTTTCAGGTATATTCTTAAGTCCTTAGTATGAGATCTCTCCAGTTGTTTTATTAAGGCACTTAGTGCTATGACATTTCCTCATAGACCTACCTACATTGTGTTCCATAAGTTTGAGTGTGCTGTGTATGCATTTTCACTCAATTCCTGAAAGTCTTTAGTTTATTTCTTGGTCCATTTTTCTTTTTTTATGCTTGACTTATTATATTAACATTTTCTAATTCAAGTTTTACTTTATTAATAGTATTAATGTTGCAAATTTCTATTTTTTAAGTCATAAAAAATAATTTATAATAGTTAAATGCCTCTTAAATAAACATGATATCTTCTGAAGCTAAAGGTAATATGCATTCAATGGGTTTTTAAAATCTATTTGTAATATGAAACATGATAGAAGTAGAAGAAAATCTCTTATGAAGTCCTCTGTGAAAGGATATTGTGACAAGTCCCTGATTAGACAGAAACTGTTCCATCTCCAAGGGAGAATACTCAGCATAATTATGACTTCATAGAATGAATTGTGTTGTGTTCCTTCTGTTTCTATTTTGTGGAATAGTTTGAAGAGTATTGGTATTATGTCTTCTTTGAAGGTCTGATAGAATTCTCCACTAAACCCATCTGGTCCTGGGATTTTCCTCTTCTTCTTCCTCTTCTTCTTCCTCTTCTTCTTCTTCTTCTTCTTTTTCTTCTTCTTTTTCTTCTTCTTCTTCTTCTTCTTCTTCTTCTTCTTCTTCTTCTTCTTCTTCTTCTTCTTCTTCTTCTTCTTCTTCTTCTTCTTCTTTTTGGTGAGGAGATTTTTAATGGCTGCTTCTATTTCTTTAGGGGTTATGGGACTATTTATATGACTTATCTGATCCTGATTTAATGTTGGTACATGGTATCTGTCTATAAAATTGTCCATTTCACCCAGATTTTCCAGTTTTGTTGAGTATAGGCTTTTATAGTAGGATCCAATGATTTCTTTTGAATTTTATTGTTTTCTGATATGTCTCCCTTTTCATTTCTGATTTTGTTAATTTGAATACTGTCTCTGTGCCCTCTGGTTAGTTTGGCTATGGGTCTATCTATCTTGCTGATTTTCTCAAATAACCAGCTTCTGGTTGTGTTGATTCTTTGTAAAGTTCTTTTTGTTTCTACTTGGTTGATTTCAGCCCTGAGTTTATTTCCTGCCATCTACTCCTCTTGGATGTATTTGTTTCTTTTTTTCTAGAACTTTCAGGTGTGCTGTTAAGCTGCTAGTGTATGCTCTCTCCAATTTCTTTTTGGAGGCACTCAGAGCTATGAGTTTTCCTTTTAACACTGCTTTCATTGTGTCCCTTAAGTTTGGGTACTGTAGTAGCTATTCCTGGTTGTTAACTTGACTAAATCTGGAAAGAACTAATCAAGAATTGGATGGCTCACCTATGATCCTAATTTGGAGGCTCAGAAATACAAGTTTCTGACCTGAATCTTGGCATGGAGATCTTGAATCATAGTGGCTACAAATTCCAGAAGATTAAGACAAGGAAATCTCCGAGTTCAAGGTCATCTGGGATTAATGGCGCAGTGGCACATGCCTTTAATCTGGGCCATACCCTCTGCTGGGGACCTATATAAGGACATTGGAAGAAGGCAGATTTTACTTTGACTCTTCCTGGCCTGCTTGCCTCGTGGGACTGAACAACTTCTAGATCCTTGGACTTCCACCCACAGCTGCCTCTTGGGACTGAGCAACTGCTAGATCCTTGGACTTCCATCCATAGCTACTGCTGACCATTGTTGGGGATTTGGACTATAAGCTGTAAGTCTTCGACAAATTCCCTAACTATATAGAGACTACCCATACATTCTGTGACTCTAGAGAACCCTGACTAATACAGAAGTTGGTACCAGGAGTGAATACATTGTGTAAAATCTAATCTTCCACAATGGGATGGTCCAGAAGATATGCCCTTCACCAGTCCTATAAAATGCATACTGGTGAGGGGGCACCAGCACATGTAGAGTTTTGTTCTTGCCCTTTTCCTTGTGCCAGACCTTAGGAGTGGAAATGCTGCTGCTCAATTAGGCGAATTAAATTCAGTGGGTTTAACTGGGCTCCAAGGTAACAAGGACCAGGTGTCAGCCTTGAATCACCAGAGACAAGATGATTTATTTATTATAATAGACAGGGTAGATAAAACAATGTTTATAATGACATACCCCGTAATGGTCAGTACAAGAGAGATGGAATTTATAATGGCATGACTCGTTTGGATATTATTTATATCAAGCTGACAAGGGGTGGATTGTAGTGGCTATTCCTGGTTGTCAACTTGACTAAATCTGGAATGAACTAATCAAGAATTGGAAGGCTCACCTATGATCTTAATCTGGAGGCTCAGAGATACAAGTTTCTGACCTGGATCTTGGCATGGAGATCTTGAAGCATAGTGGCTATGAATTCCAAAAGATTAAGACAAGGAGATCTCTGAGTTCAAGGTCATCTGGGATTAATGGCTCAGTGGCACATGCCTTTAATCTGGGCCACACCCTCTGCTGGGGACCTATATAAGGACATTGAAAGAAGCAAGATTTTACTCTGATTGTTCCTGGCCTGCTTGCCTCGTGGGACTGAACAACTGCTAGATCCTTGGACTTCCACCCACAGCTGCCTCTTGGGACTGAGCAACTGCTAGATCCTTGGACTTCCATCCATAGCTACTGCTGACCATTGTTGGGGAGTTGGACTACAAGCTGTAAATCATCGACAAATTCCCTAACTATATAGAGACTACCCATACGTTTTGTGACTCTAGAGAATCCCGACTAATACAGGTATGTTGTGCCTTCATTTTCATTAAATTCTAAAGTCTTTAATTTCTTCCTTGACCAAATTATCATTGAGTAGGGAGTTGTTCAGCTTCCATGCATATGTTGACTTTCTGTTGTTTTTGTTGCTATTGAAGACCACCCTTACTCTATAGTGATCTGATAGGATGCATGGGATTATTTCAATCTTCTTATATTTATTCAGTCCCTTTTTGTGACTGATTATATGGTCAGTTTTGGAGAAGATACCATGAGGTGCTGAGAAGAAGGTATCTTCTTTTGTTTAAGAATGAATTGTTCTATAGATATCTGTTAAATCCATTTCATCCATAACCTCGGTTAACTTCAATGTATCTCTGTTTAGTTCGTGTTTCCATGATCTGTCCATTGTTGAGAGTGGGGTGTTGAAGTTTCCCACTACTATCTTTTGAGGTGCAATGTGTGCTTTGAGCTTTAGTAAAGTTGCTTTTATGAATGTGGTTGCCCTTGCTTTTGGAGCATAGATATTCAGAATTGAGAGTTCGTCTTGGTAGATTTTTCCTTTGATGAGTATGAAGTGTCCTTCCTTATCTTTTTTTGATAACCTTTGGTTGAAAGTTGATTTTACTCGATATTAGAATGTCTACTCCAGCTTGTTTCTTGGGACAATTTGCTTGGAAAATTGTTTTTCAGTCCTTTACTCTGAGGTAGTGTCTGTCTTTGACACTGAGGTTTATTTCCTGCGTGCAGCAAAATTCTGGGTCCTTTTTAAGTATCCAGTCTGTTAGTCTATGTCTTTTCATTGGGAAATTGAGTCCATTGATGTTAAGGATATTAAAGAATAGTAATTCTTTTAATAATAGTAATAGTAATTCTTTATAATAGCCAGAAGCTGGAAAGAACCCAGATGTCCCTCAACGGAGGAATGGATTCAGAAGATGTGGTATATCTACACAATGGAATACTACTCTGCAATTAAAAACAATGAATTCACGAAATTCCTAGGCAAATGGTCAGATCTTGAAAATATCATCCTTAGTGAGGTAACCCAATCACAAAAGAACACACATGGTATGCAGTCACGGATAAGGGGATATCGACCCAGAATCTCGGAATACCCTAGACACAATCAGCATATCAATAGATTTCTAAAAAGATGGAAGGAGAGACCCCTGGTCCTGGAAAGACGGATGTAGGGGAACGCCAGGACAGAGTAACGAGAGGGGGTTGAATGGAGAAAAGAGGGAGGGAAGGGGGCTTATGGGACTTTCGGGGAGGGAGGAAATGGGAAAGGGGAAGTGATTTGGAATGTAAATTAAAAAAATAAAATAAAATAAATAATAAAAAAAAAATGTCACTGAAGCGAGAGGGGGTTGAATGGGGAAAAGATGGAGGGAAGGGGGCTTCTGGGACTTTCGGGGAGGGAGGAAACGGGAAAGGGGAAATGATTTTGAATGTAAATAAAAAAAAACTTAGAAAATAAAAAAAATTCCTTGGATTTAAAAAAAAAAAGAATAGTAATTCAGTAGAGGAATGTTCAATTTCCATGGGTTTGTAAGTTTTCTGTTGTTTCTCTTGTTGTTGATATCCAGCTTTAATCTGTGGTGGTCTAAAGGGTGTAGGGTTGTATTTCCCTTTTCCTGTATTTGTTAAGACTTGCTTTGTGTCCAAGTATGTGGTTAATTTTGGAAAAAGTTCCATGAGGTTCACAGAAAAAAATGTATATTCTTTTGTGTTTGGATGAAATACTCTACAACCATCTGTTAGGTCCATTTTGTTGATAAAAGCTGTTGACTCCAAGATTTCTCTGTTTAGTTTTGTCTAGATGATCTGCTTGTTGGTAAGAGTGGAGCCTTCACACTATCAGCGTGTAAGGCTAAATATGTTATATATGTATGTATTTATTTTACAAACTTGGGTGATCTTCTGTTTGGGGCATAGATGTTAAAAATTGCAGTGTCCTCCTTGTGGATTCTTTCTTTGATGACCATGTAATATTCTTAATATCTCCTATTTAGTTTTGGTTTGAAGTCTATTTTGTCATGTATTAACAGGGCTACAGCAGCTTGTTTCTCAGGTCCCTTGCTTGGAATGTTTTTTACCAATCCCTTACCCTGAATTGATATCTATCTTTGATGTTAAGATATGTTTCTTGTATGAAGCAGAAGGATGGAGTCTGTTTTCACATTCATTCTGTTAGTCCGTCACACTTTATTGGAGAACGGAAACTGCTGGTGTTGAAAGATACCAACGACCACATTTATTAATTTCTCTTACTTTGATGATTTCTCTCTCTCACTCTCTCAGTGTGTGTGTGTGTGTGTGTGTGTGTGTGTGTGTGTTTTCCTCTTTCTGACTTTGCTGGTACAAAATTATTTGTTTCCTGTATTTTCATAGTTGTAGTTAACTTCTTTAGCTTGAAATTTTTCTTCTAGCATCTTCTATAAGGTTGGATTTGTGAAGACATATTGTTTAAATTTGACTTTATCATGGAATGCCTTATTTTCCACATCTATGGTTTTGCTGACTATAGTAGTTTAGTCTATCATTTGTGGTTTCTTAAAATATGAAGTAAATCTGTTCATTTACTTCTGGCTTTAGGGTCTTCATTGAGAAGTCTGGTGTTATTCTAATAGGTCTGCCTTTGGTCTTTTTTCCTTGAAGCTTTTAATATTCTTTTTTTGTTCTGTACATTTATATGTTTGTTGGATTGTTTGTTTTGCTTGTTTTATTGTGTGTTCAGGGGATTTTCTTTTCTGGTGCAATCTATATGTTAATAGGAATCTTCTTTAACTTAGGGAAATTTTCTTATATGGTTTTATTTAAAACATTTTCTGTATTCTTGACCTGTTTCTTCTCCTTCCTCTATTCTTATCACTCTTAGATTTAGTTTTTTCTTACTGTCTCAAAATTCCTGTATGGATTTTGTCAGGATAATTTTTCTTTTTTCTTTTTAGATTTAACATTTTCTTTGAACAATGTATCTATTTCTTCTATCCTGTTTTTAATGTCTGAGATTCTCTCTTCCATCTCTTGTATTCTTTTGGTGAGCTAGCCTCTATGGTTCATGTTTGAGTTACTAAAATTTTCAATTTTTAGATTTCCCTCAGTTTGGGTTTTCTTTATTCTCTTTACATTCCCACTGAGGCTGAGGACTCCCTTAGGAGTCGCACATGGAGACGAAGCTATACAACTAATAACCACAGACTCTTAATTAAAAATAGCAAATGGCCCTGAAATAGTCTTTAAACTTCTTCTGAAACTTCACAAGCCAGGCCTCCATCATCCACATTGCTTGTCTCCAAATTTCTAACAAAACAGGTTTTCACTAAATTTTGTTTCTAGTGTGTTTCTAGTCCAAAGCTACCAAGTCCTTCCACAATCCTCCCAAAAATAAAATGATCAGGTCTGTCACAGCAATACCCCATGATCCTGGTACCAATTTGTTCAGTTACGGTTTCTATTGCTGTGATGAAACACAATAGCCAAAGCAACTTGGGGAGAAAAGGGCTTATTTAGCTTAAGCTTCCCAATTATTGTTCATTATTAAAGGAAGTCAGTACAGGAACTCAAATAGGGTTGGAACCTGAGGGCAAGAGCTTTTGC
Source organism: Tokudaia tokunoshimensis (assembly GCA_036184795.1). Classification (NCBI taxonomy): domain Eukaryota; kingdom Metazoa; phylum Chordata; class Mammalia; order Rodentia; family Muridae; genus Tokudaia; species Tokudaia tokunoshimensis. The sequence continues at coordinate 103,780,023 of BTHU01000011.1, read as the reverse complement.
AGAGGCCATGGAGGAGTACTGCTTGATTTCCCAGTTTCTCATGGCTTGGTCAGCCTGATTTCTTATAGAATCCAGAATGCCACTACTCCCCAGTGGCCTGAACCTTATCCCATTAATCACTAATTAAGAATATGCCCTATTGTTTGCCTACAGCATGATCACATGGTGGCATTTTCTTTATTTTAATTTATTTAAATTTCAAGTGTTATCCCCTTACCTGGTTTCCCCCTCTCCCAAACATCCCCTCTTCTGTTCCCCCCACCCCCCTGTGTCTATGAGGGTGTTTCTCCACCAACCCACCCACTCCCACCTCCCTGCCCTTGATTCCCCTAACTGGGGCATCTATCAAACCTTCATAGGATCAAGGACCTCTTCTCCCATTGATGCCTGACAAGGCTATCCTCTGCTACATATGCAGCTGAAGCCATGTATACTCCTTGGTTGGTGGCTTAGTCCCTGGGAGCTCTGGGGGATCTGGACACTGTTCGTCCTATGGGGTTGCAAACCCATTCAGTTCCTTCAGTCCTTTCTCTAACTCCTCCATTGGGGACCCCACACTCAGTGCAATGGTTGTCTGCAAGAATCCAACTCTGTATTTGTAAGACTGTGGCAGGGCCTCTCAGGAGACAGTTATATCAGACTCCTTTCAACAAACCTTTCTTAGCATCTTCACTTGTGTTGGAGTTTGGTAACTGTATCTGGGATGAATTCCCAAGTTGGACAGTCTCTGGATGGCCTTTCCTTCAATCTCTGCTCTGCACTTTGTCTCCATATTTGCTCCTATGAGAATTTTGTTCCCCTTTCTAAGAAGGACCAAAGCACCCATACTTTTGTCTTCCTTCTTCATGAGCTTCATGTGGTCTGTGAATTTTATCTTGGATATTTGGAGTTTTAGGGATAATATCCACTTATCAGTGAATGCATACCATGTGTGTTCTTTTGTTACCTCACTCAGGATGATATTTTCTAGTTCTATCCATTTGCCTAAGGATTTCATGAATTCATTGTTTTTTATAGCTGAGTAGTACCCCATTGTGTGAATGTACCACATTTTCTGTATCCATTCTTCTCTTGAAGGACATCTGGGTTCTTTCCAGCTTCTGGCTATTATAAATAAGGCTGCTATGAACATAGTGGAATATGCATCTTTGTTACATGTTGGAGCATCTTTTGGGTATATGCCCAGTATTTTCTTAAATAAGGTTCCCTTCTTTCAGAAGACTTTAGTTTGTTTCAAGTTGACATAAAACCATTCAGCTCACCTACCTCTAAATGTTCTCAAAATACCCTGTGTAGAATTCTTGGAATCACATCTGTAAAAGTCATAAGAAAGGTACATTGGTATTTTGCCACAGAATTCTCCAAATGACTAAAATCATCAATGAAATGTTTAATTGTGTAGAAGAACAAAGAAGCATGTTCATTTCAAAGTCAGTAATATACATATGCACGATCCTTAAATGTTGCATAGAATCCAAACTGCTAAGAGAGTGACAAACTTCTCTAGAAAACTTGCCTACTTTCCTTCCAATGAAAAGTCATATTTTACCCACACTTACTCCATCCATCTTCAAAATAATACACTGCTCCATGTCCATCATCATCAAGCTTGCCGGCCTGTCAAGACTTACTCTAGAATGAATTCTACTTCAAAGGACCCTCAACCATTTCCCCAAACACTGTCTATCACTGCCGGTCAGCCTCTGCCTATGGCATTAAATATATCTCTGTGATGTGTGCCTTGTCAGCTTTGAAGTTTCTATCTATCAGCATTTACACAGCTTCTCCTTTGGTCCTAGGCTCTAGCCTCAGCTGCTGTGTTTCATGTTACTTGTTTTTCTCCTTCTGTATTGCTTATCAAATCATTTATTTATCAGTCAGGCATGACTTGGATTCCTAGTTGCCACATCACTGTAACTGGAGTTTGGTCTACACATATTGGACCAGTTTCAGTTATTTAGGACTTTGAAGCTCAAGGTGTTTCCAAGTCTCATTTACTCTGAAAAAACCTGTGCTTTTGTCTCAGCCCTTCCTTCTCATAACTCCAGCTTCATCCGTCATTCCTTGAACTATTCCTGATCTTTAGGCCTAGTGTCACCATTCATTTTGTTGCATACCACACATAACATAATTTAGTTCTAAAATTGTGTCTATTTTTACTTTATTTGTGGGTTTATTTGTATCTCTATGTATATAGCCAAGTCTCTGCAGAAACCAGAAGAGGGCGCTGGATTCCGTTTAACTGACGTTACAAACGGGTGTGAGCTATTCCATCTATTATTCTTTGTAGGCATGGATTTGTGAAAAGATACTGTGTAAATTTGGTTTTGTCATGGAATATCTTGCTTTTTCTGTCTATGGTAATTGAGAGTTTTGCTGGGTATAACAGACTGGGCTGGCATTTGTATTCTCTTAGGGTCTGTATGACTTCTGACCAGGATCTTCTAGCTTTCATGTTCTCCCATGAGAAGTCTGGTGTAATTCTGATAGGTCTGCCTTCACATGTTACTTGACCTTTTTCCCTTACTGCTTTTAATAATCTTTCTTTGTTTAGTGATTTGGTGTTTTGATTATTATGTGACAGGAGGAATTTCTTTTCTGGTCCAGTCTATTTGGAGTTCTGTAGGCTTCTTGTATGTTCATGGGCATCTCTTTCTTTAGTTTGGAAAATTTTCTTCTATAATTTAGTTAACAATATTTACTGACCCTTTAGGTTTAGAATCTTTGCTCTTTTCTATGGCTATTATCCTTAGGTTTTATTTTCTCATTGTATCCTGAATTTCCTGAATGTTTTGGGTTAGGAATTTTTTGCTTTTTGCGTTTTCTTTGACTGTTTTGTCAATGTTTTCTATGGTATCTTCTGCACCTGAGATTCTCACTTCTGTCTCTTGTATTCTGTTGGTGATGCTTGCATCTATGACTTCTATTCTCTTTCCTAGGTTTTCTAGCTCCCGGTTTGTCTTCCTTTGTGATTTTTTTATTGTTTCTATTTCCATTTTTAGATATTGGATGGTTTTGTTCATTTCCCTTTCCTGTTTGATTGTGTTTTCCTGTAATTCTTTAAGGGATTTTTGTGTTTCCTCTTTAAGGGCTTCTATCTGTTCACCTGTGTTCTCCTGTATTTCTTTAAGGAAGTTATTTATATCCTTCTTAAAGTCCTCTATCATCTTCATGAGAAGTGATTTTTAGATCCGAATCTTGCTTTTCCGGTGTGATGGTGTATCCAGGACTTGCTATGTTGGGAGAATTGGGTTTTGATGATGCCAAGTAACCTTTGTTTCTGTTGTTTATGTTCTTACACTTGCTTCCTGCCATCTGATTATCTCTGGTGCTACATGCCCTCGCTATATCTGACTGAAGCCTGTCCTTCCTGTGATCCTAGTTGTTGTGTCAGGTCTCCTCAGAGTTCAGCTGCCTCTGTGCTCCTGTGCTCCTGTGGTGCTGTGACCCTGAGATCCTGGGTGTGTCTGAGCTCCTTGTCGTCAAGCTACTTCTGGGACCCTGAGGTCCTGGTGTGACCAAGTTCCTGTGATCCTGGGCATGTTAGAGCACTGAGGAATGGAGCTTCTTCTGGGTGTTGTGGGACTGGCTGCAGTGTTCACACCCAGTGTTTGCTCAGGACACAGGCCCAGACCGGAAGGAACTTGGGCCACACTGGTTGGTCAGAGTTCCTGGGTGCCTGGGACCTGCTGATCCTAGCTACTGTCAGTGTTGGGGCAGATGTTGCGTCATTCTCCCCTCTGATCCTATGATCCTGGGCTTGTTAGGATGCCTGGGTGTGGAGCTTCCTCTGGGTGTTGTGGGACTGGCTTTGGAGTTCGTACCCAAGGTCTGCTCAGGGCATTGGCCTAGACCAGAAGGAAAGGCCTCAAGGGTTCTTAGCCACCAAGTTATTTTTCCAGTTCTGCAAACATAATATCACAATCAACCTCACCAAGTGTAAGAACCATTCAGGAAGAGTAGGTGACTGTGTCATTCATTACACAAGAACTGTCAAGCACAAAAGCCTAGCATGCAGAAGATATTCAATAAATATTTCATGAAAAAATGAAGGAAAATCAAGCCAGACAAGTGGTTTGCCCAGTAAAGTATTCATCTTCTGATGAGTATTACAGTTTGTCTTTATGAAGTCAAGGGTTGTAAGTAGTTCACAGTTGTTCTGATGTCTTGTTAAGGATCAATCTTCCAATAAGTTTTATAGCTTTTTGTTAAGCTTCAGCTTTCAAGTTTTCTAGACTATTCCTGGGATAATAAGTTCCATAAGATTATAATAAAGTCAGTTGTGAATTTTGTACCTTTTAAAACATTCTTTCAAATATGATGCCTGTAAGTCTAAAATATTTGCAGTTACAATGATTTACTTTCTTCCATGGAAAACACTATAGGAAGGTTCTTTATTTTTTTTATTTCCAGGGAACAGTGAAGGGGAGATAATGGAGACCAGGTAAGACTGAGTTGCAGCTCCCACAGCCAGTCCTGGTTGATACACATTGACTTGGGTATTTGACATTGGTGACGATTATGACTGGTCATCTCACCACCAGCCTTTATGGGATTTTCTTCTGCCAAATTTTAAACAACAATATGCCAATGTCAATGCAGACAGGATACTTAATAGGGGCTGTTTGACAGCTCTTTTCCTATTGGCTTATATTCTAAGGTTTGTTTCTGTAGCAGTAGCTGGGAGCAATAGATTCTCTAAATTATCACAAGATTCACTGTTAAAATGTGGTCCAAAGAACAAACAAAACTAGCTAAAGCAAGAGAAAAATCAAGAACCTATGAAGAAAGCAGTTAGGATCTAGAGTAACAGGACCAAGTTTTCAGTTTATGCAAAATATATTTAAACATTTAAGGGTTTGCATAGATGTTTAGCTTATATATACTATGCACACATTTCCCTTTACTTGTTATATATGATTATACATTGAAATATGTGTATCACATAGTACAGGATATACATGTATACATGTATACATGTATGTTGCATTGATTCTTTTTGTCTTACCATAAAGTTTTGCCCTGGGAACTTGTGTAAACATTTCTACAATAGATGCTTTTAAAAACTGTTGTGGGACTTTAAGAAAATTTTATTTAGCTTGAACAAAAGAAAATCATGAATGAGTTAATGTCTTAATTTTATAAAATGTTTACAAATTTGTAAGGAAACCAAAGATTGTTTGTCTGAAACCAGCATTAGAGGATGTTTTCGAAATGCCCATCAGTGCTTGCCAACTCATAGGTTTCAATATCCTTATTCCTGATTTAAGTGCTGCTAATCCTTTACATCTTTCTTCTGAAGTGTTTTAAATTGTACTCTTAAGCAGGGCTTATTACTATGAATTTCAAGTGAATAAATTAGTTTATATATTAAAATTATCTTCTGCAAGCCCAGCTGCTCGTGCATGTGGCTAATGACAGAGGAATGTGTTTTGAACTGGGCTATGCTTTCCAAGTTAGACTTAGCAAAGTGTACCAGAAATACATCCCCATCACCATTTCCGTCCTGGGACCCGTGCCTTCTTATTAGAAAAACATATTATTCAGAGGATAGCTCCAGCTGGCTACTGATCTAACTTTTACTGGTGACAGCTAATGTAATTTGTAGAGTTAAATATTGAAAACTGTAAACCATATTCCACAGTTTCCCCACCCAATGTTCCAGAGATTATGCTCTTCCTTTTTATCATAAAAAAATCCAACAAACCCATATGTCTTCTTCGGAACTGATGTTTAAATTTATGAAGTCATAACCTGTTCCCGAGGTCATCTTTCACATAATACTGGAAGAAACAATTCACTGGCTTATTTTCTCAGAAGGTCGTATGAGTGTGTGTGTGTGTGTGTGTGTGTGTGTGTGGTGTTTATTGCAGGGTAATTTTGAAATCATGGCTTTTTAAAAATCAGGAAAATTAATTGTTCATTGTGATAAGGGTGCATGTTCTGAATCAGATAGCTCTTTAGATCCACATTTTCATTTCACCAGACTGTGTTTTGTGTTGCTTTAAAACTCATATGACCTCTTCCTATTTCAGTTTGTGAGAATAACAATAGATGTTTCAGGTCATGGTTAGTGGGGCAAGTCAGTAAAAAGATCCTATAAACTTAAGGGTAGTATGTTGCTGTCACTGCTGTTAATTTTGTGTTATAGTGAAAAAATCCTGTTATATTTTACAGCATAGGTTGAGTGTGCTCAGGTTGTAGAACCTGACTTAGAGGAAAATCATCCAAACATCACCTTATAGGAGACTGTAGGTTCTAGTTTTATCTAACCTGAGCGTATATAACCTGAATATATTTTGAAAGCTCAGATATTTTGCAAGCAATCTGAAGTGAAAATTAAATTTCAGGTTTCTTAGTTGCAAGGAAAAAAATCCCAAAACAAAAGGAAGCTCAGAAAGGCTGGAGGTATACCTAATGGTAGAATGCTTACATATTTTGAAGAAGACTGGAGGTTCAATTCCTGCTACTAGAAGAACAGGCTCAGGCTGTTGAAAGCAAAATGGAGACTTTGAAACGATGCCGAGAAACTAATGAAGAAAGATGAGGAAGGCATAAAAAACTAGATTCTTAACAGAGAGGAGCTGGTCAAGAGAATGCAGAATCCCTGGGCTCTGGCACTACACTGACCTGAAGCTCTAGCCTGTTCCTCTGCAGCATTTCACTGCCTCTGGTGTCTGGAGAATTACCAGTCCATGGGATGCTGCAGATGTTGCTAGCAAGAATCCCTAGCACCTAATTCTTCCTGTCATCTGGAAACTGTTACTGTAGATCAGTCCTTCTTGAAGGATACCAAATTGACTGAGGAATTTATGATCATGAAATAAACAAACTACCCAGCTCTTTCCATAGACCCTATAACTCTAATGAGTCCCATGACCACTAGAGACTGGCCAGTTGCAATGTATGAGGATCTGTAGTATTAATAACTACATACTTAACAAAACACACATAATTAGAACAATTCCAAAGTATTGAAGTGTCCTTACCTAACAAAGAAATAGAAAACATTTACGAAGATTTACATCAATGTATTGTTTTGTTTTACAAAAAATGAACGAAATAAACAGCAGCATGGAAATCACAAAAGGCTTAGGAAAAGAGGATTGGACATTTTGCTTTTCTTCTTTTATTTTTACCCTCTGTGAGACCATATTTAGATATACTCTCTAACATAGGTGTTGGATACAGTCAGTAAATTTCTTCACCTCTCTGTTTAGAGGAGAGTGATACACATCAGCTCCATCATATTCTGAGTTCTACAAGTCTGGATCCTGTCACTGGCTTTCTTTATTGAAAATCATCAATGGTTTGACAGATAGAGAGGAGAGGATAGAGTGGCACTCTGTGATACATCTTGACAGTGTGTCTCAGAGTGGCTGTCCCTGTCAGGGTCAATTCTTTGAATTCTTTTTCTAACCAGTGCCAAAGAAAAAGAATGTATGCGTTTGCCACTAACATTTCTCAAACACAAAGGACAATGGATACCTAAAATTAAAATCTTCATTCTAACCTGGTGAGTTTTCAATTTGTTATGAAGTTTGGAAAGTCATTTGGACTTATGTTCATGTTTACATGCCAATAATAAAATGCTTGGGTTGAAAACTGCATTGGTTTAATTTCAGTCTTGATGCTAGTATGCAGCTCTAAGCAATCTTAGAAGTCCATTACCAGGTGTTAGAACTGTTAAAATAGGCATTAAGAGGCACAGAACATTTTTTATCTCAATTCACTACATGTACCTAGAATTTCTGCCAAGATGACTGCAGCGTCATCAGGACCCACTTGCTATGTGGAGAGTCTTATTTTGTATGTAGCAAGATGGAGGTCACTTTGCTACCTAGTTTTCAATTAAACTGGCCACTTTCCTCCTGGTAGAAAATAACCTGCTGTGCTAAATAATTTTAAATGGCATTTTCGTTAATAGGCAATTAAAATGTATGGCTAACAAGGTGCCTGAGACTTTAAGCTAAAGGGATATGTTATCATCTAAAAGCTTTGTCATCTGAGGATCTCACCAACGTTGGGGAATGATTCAGACCTCTGTCTCCAGGAAGGTAAGAATTTTGAGGATGTGTCTATCTTCCAAACTACTTGGTTTGAATCCTGTTTGATGCAGAGCTGTCCTCAAAGCATGGATGGATCTTCTATCTCTAGCTTACAATATGGATGCAAGTCAAAACAAAATGAAAGGCGAATAAAGAAAACAGATAGGCCTCCAAAGTTGCAGCCTGGGCTTATCATCTAGATGGGCTGATGTAGTACCTCAGTTTCCTTGCTTACAGCCTCATGATAACTTGCCTGCCATCTCAAAGCATGTCTTAAAATATTCTCCAACCTTTGACATCCCTTCCTGCCTTGGGCCCCATGAATTAAACATTTATTCAGTCAGCAGCTTTGGCAGAGAGGAAAAGCCAAGTTTCATCTATCAATGTCAGGAACTGAATCACCTAGCGACTACAGATCCTTTACTAACCCCATGTCTTTATGACCAGGTTGGTAAACAGTCAAACAGTGCCAGTTCTGGCATTCGTGGTAAGTACTCATTTTCTAGGCTGGCATCATGACTACCAAATGAAAACAGTGAGTCTATCACACACACACACACACACACACACACACACACACACACACACACATTTTCTTTATCTATTTTATGACAGTCTATACTAGTCTGTTGTGCTTACCATGATAAAGTCTCACAAATTGGGCACTTGCAATAAATATTTGTGTTCTCAGAGTTCTAGAAGTTGGAAACCCAAGTCACAGGTTACAAGTTCTGGAAGATGTGAGATGAAAGTGTTAGTAGAATTGGCTTATTTGAGGGGAGTTGGGAGGAAGAACCTGGCCCAGGCCTTTTGAATTTCTGGTTACTTATTGGCAATTCGGTATTTATTATTCAATATGGAGATGGATCACTCTGCTCTCCTTCACTTTCACATAGCTTCTTCTGGTACATTATCTGTAATCAACTCCATTTCTGAAGAGGATGCCAGTCACATTGGAGTGAAGCACCCATTTCAGTGAAACTTCATTTCATCTAATTAGACCTTTAAGGGCCTGATTTCCAAAAAAGGTCACACTCTGAACAACTTATAGGTAGTACTTTTTTTTTTTTTTTTTTTTTTTTTTGGTTTTTCGAGACAGGATTTCTCTGTGTAGCCTTGGCTGTCCTGGAACTCACTTTGTAGACCAGGCTGGCCTCGAACTCAGAAATCCTCCTGCCTCTGCCTCCCAAGTGCTGGGATTAAAGGCGTGCGCCACCACCGCCCGGCTAGGTAGGACTTTAGTCTTAGCATTTTTAAAAGAACACACTTGAAATTATAAATTTGTAAAAACTTTCCCCAAATTAATCTCATTTTCTTGTTGCTTGCATGGAAATCAACAAAATCTACCCACTATATGTCAGTAGGGATTAGTGACTCCTTAAATATATCAAGTAGAATCTGAATTCACATTTAATCATTAGCTTATCTTAATCAGTTTAATGCTGTGGCATTTAATGACACATTAGACAATTAAAGTAAGTTGGGCATAATGTATACAGTTACTGGTAGTATTCCATTGGTAAATGATTTTAAGTGACCATACATTTGAGACCATGTGAGAAGGAAACTAAACAAAAAGCTTATAATGTGACATTATAAAACTCCATCTTTGAATGTTCAGAAAATACGATATCTTTTCTAAATTCCTATAAAAGAATGATTTAAGACTGTAAACATCACAGGGTTATGAATTCAAGTGGTGAAAGGGAGGCAACCTTTCTGTGAAAAGGCATAGGTGCCACACTATGATGTTAGTGGAATTATTAACAGTCTCAAGTTGTTTTACTCACTAGGAAACAATAATCGACTATGGTTTTGGAGTTTAAGAAGCAAGTTTTCACCAAGTATTTCAATATTTTAATTCAGTAAGAAAATGTACCCTCAGAAAGCAAAGAATGCTTTCTTGATGCTAAAAATAAAGGTGAGTCACATGAGGACAGATTCCCTCAGGACAGACTCCCTCAGGACAGACTCCCTCAGGACAGATTAGATTTCTAACCCCTGGGAGAGCTCTGCTAGACCCTTCTATATTAATCCCATTCAGTATGTGTGCTTTCACATAGTCACAAAATAAATGTATGCTAAAGAGTATACTAGAAACTTGAAAGCCATTATCTTGAGTGCCTGTGTATAAATACAAATATAACCAAGTTCCATAAAAACATCTAAGAAAAAGACCAAGTAATTAACTACAGACTCCACCTACCCCAAAGACATGTTGCTTCAGTTTATCTGTAGCCAAAAGCCTCCTCCTCATTCTTAATTATACTCTGGTTCTAGAGCACTGAGCATCCATGATGCACACACACACACACACACACACACACACACACACACACACACACACAGACACACACACTACAGGTTTAATTTCCTTTCTGTTGCTGTGATAAACACTATGACGAAAAAACAGTTATGGTCCATAGTCTAGGGAATTCAGGTCAGAAACTCAAGCAGGAACATGGAGGCATGACTTGAAGCCAAGAACATAGAGGAATGCTGCTTACACACACACACACACACACACACACACACACACACACACACACACACACTCAGTCTCTCTCTCTCTCTCTCCCTCTCCCCCTCCCTCTCCCTCTCTGTCTCCCCACCTCTCTCTCCCTCTCTGTTTTTCTCAGTTAACCTTTTTAAATGTTTGTAAATATTTTTATTTATTTAAACATTACATTCAGTTTACACAGACTGAGGTTCTATGATTGTATATTTGAATCTTTATGAACATCTGAAATAGAAAACAAATGGTCCTGTAAAGTTTTATTTAGATGGTTGAAGTTGGTGTGTTGATTACTAGTTAAGAATATACCAGAACTGTAAATAATTGAACCATTATTTGTGATCTTTAGAAGACAATTCTTATCCTTAGGAGAATTGGGGGAAAATGTTTTTGAAATCAGGTCTGTTTTGAAGGATTTTGAATGATCACGTCTAGTTTTTCAGTTCAAATTGAGTGATTGGAAACAACCTTGAGTTTGCCTAAAACGTGTACCATAAGTATATCTTGCTTGAATCAGCATTTCAAAGACAAAACAATGCTTGTAACATTAGCTACCAAAATGATGAACAGAAGGGGTGTTATCCACCTCCCATTAAAATGCAAGTATTAAATAGTTTTCTCATAAGAATATTTATGTTTTGACGAACATAAAGCACTTTTATTTTTGTTTGATTTCTGTCCTTTTCATTTCTTCTTTGATAGGGTATGTTTTTTTCATATTCTTTCCTGTCTTCCAACTCCTGCTCTCTACCTAAAAAAATTTATATTCTCTGTTTTAAAGACAAAAGAAACAACAACAAAATGGAGTCTGTTTTGTGTTACACATCTATTCCTGGGCATGGGGCTTAATTTACCCTGAAGTGTGGTTGATGTAACTGGTGTCACTTTATTGAAGAAAACTGATTTTCTTCCTGCCAGCAGCTATCATTTGGAATAGCTTCGTGGACTGGTTGGGATTTTGTGCTTTCTGCCCTCCCTTCGTGCTGGGATTTTGTCTGACTTTCACAGTCTGAACTCATATGTACAACTACTCTATTGAGTCTGGAAAATGATGCTTCCCTTAAAATCACCCACCACCTCTTATTCTTACAGTCTTTCTGCTTCCTCTTTTGCATAGATCCCTGAACGCAGAGGGGAGGGGTTTGATAAAGACAACTCATTCAGTGCTAAACATCCCAAAGTCTCTTACTCTGTATTTTTGTTTTAAGGTCCTGGCTCTCTGTTATTTACTATCTAATTTCTCCCTTGTCTGCTGAGGGCTACTCAGATACTCAACTTACACAGTCCAGGCTCTCCTTCTTAGGGCATCAGGCCTGCACAGCAGACTGGGTCCTCCTACATCAATCAATAGTTAAGAAAATTCCCACAGGAAATGCCCATAGGCCAATCTAATGGAGGTAATTCTTCATTTGAGCTTCTCTTTTCAAGTGACTCTAGTTTGTGTCAAGATGGCAATAAGAATTAATCAGCACACAGAGAGATATATATCCATATAAAAATGCACAGACGCACGTACGTAGACTCAGAGCATCAGGCTTTTATCATTCAGAATAAACACAAATTGTTTGGATAGCCTTTCTTCCCATTATTTGCTCAGCATCCCAATAAAGCTCCTCAGGAAATAAAGCCCATCCACATATTTCCTTTCTGTGTCCATGTGCTGTGGATTCTACTAATGGGGAGCCACAATACGATTGTTAATTCTGTCCTGAAGACCCATCAAACAATATCACCTCATAAACACCACGAGTGTGTCTTCAGACAGATCCCCTTATCCCCCCAACTACTGTAAGTGTAAGCGTGAAGCAAACAATTTCTATGATTTGCTTCATACTGTTTTTCAAAAACCATCTCCTTACATAACATTTTCTTTCAATATCACAAAACTCCACTTCAGAGAGTTGTTTGATTAACTATTGCTGAAAAATATATTTGTTGTAGACAATTAGGTAAACTCAAATGCAAAAGATGAAAATTCCCACAGTGCTATATAATAATAATAATAATATAAATAATATAAATAATTCCTGGTGCTATATAATATAGATGACACTGGATCCATCAGTTACTTACAAACATACTTTTGCATTTCCCTTTGTGTGTTTCTTTGTTAGATTTGAATTACACATCTCAATAATTAAAGAAAACTGGAGCTTTTCTAGAGTATGCGAGATTTTTTTCACACTGATGCACACGTGTGTGCACGCACAAGCACACACACACACACACACACACACACACACACACACACACACACACACACACACACACACACCCCAAGCCTGCTGTGCCAATCACTGCTGTTGTTCTTTAGAGATGGACCCAGAAGGGATTTCTTTGATTTCTATTAGCCCTCTGTTGCCTTTTCTTAGAAGCTAGAATAGAGTGTCTAGAGCTTAGAGAGTTCTCAGCCTAGACCCTTAGCCAATTCCAGAGTGATCCCAGGCCTGCTGCAGGGAAGACAAAGAGTGCTAATGTAGTGATTATAGAAAAATGTTTAGGGAATTGGGAACTTCTTTCTAGTTTCAGAATCCTAATACCTTGAACCAACAAACTGCAATCAGCCAATCTCAGAGTTCAAAGCTGCACTAGGAAAGAGAAACTGCTTTATACAGATGTCTACCTTCCTAACCAAAGCTGCAGTACTTGTCAGAGAAGTGGCTAGAAGCCCCTGGACAACTCGCCTAATTTATTTGCCTAAATCCTAGGCCAGTAAAAGACAGTTGTCTCAAACAAAAATTGGAAGGTATCTAAGGGACAGAGGAGGCTGTATACATATGGACACATGCATACCTGCACACATATGTGCACATGCTCATGAATACAGGCACACACATAATACACGTACCAATTGGAAACAGTCAACTGGCCCCAACACTCATTTTTAAAACAACAGCAGCATGGAAATACTGTTGAAAAGAAAGATAGGAAGTTCTTGATTGCCAGGCCAGAAAGTGCTCTGCAATAGTCTTGATTTGAATTGTGTCATATTTCCAATTTGCAGATCCCACTTGATGAACCTGGACCCTACCATCTCCCCTCACTTCTTTTGGCAGAGAGTCACACTACTTCCCTCCCTGCCCCCCTTTACACAGCTATTTTGCAAATGGATTGAGACAGAGCTTGTTCTCATTTCGAAGTGACAGTTCAGTAAATAATTTTCTGGAGAATTAGCAAGTACCTTTTTCTTTTTTTCTTTTGTTCTGTCTTTACTCTCCCTCCCACCCTCTTTCCTTTCTACACACTGCCTCTTTGATATAATAGTTCACAGTGAGAATTTTCTCTTTTTGATCTAGTTAGAAAACGGTCCCATTGCTGATGTTGATGGCAGACAGAGCAGGTGCAGCTGAACTGCCCCAGGCCAGAAATCCTTTATCTAAAACAAACAAAAAATCTGCTTCTCCTTACTTCCCCACTGAAGTCTGTTCCCTGCCTCTCAACTGGAAAGCTAACTAACCCCCAGGCATCTGCAGCATGGGGTTGGTTTCTACAAGTCACAGCAAAAGGCAAAATTGAGCTGGATCCTCTGTCTATAGGGCAGGTTTCCCTGCACCCAATCTGTTGGGGATGACATTTCTGATAATGTCCTTGTCTATATTTTAAATCTACTAGGATATCACACTTTAGCACACAATAAGAAGCATTACCTAAAAGATATTGTAGAAGTTCACTAGAGAGAAGGAGGGAGGGAGCAAAGGAGAGGGGGAGGAGGGAGGGAGGGAGGGAGGGAGGAAGAGAAGGGGGCAATTTATAAAGAGATAAACTAACATTTTTTTTTTTGTTGTTGTTGTTCTCCATTTTGAAGTTTACTGTTCATCCCATTAGGAGTTGTGTGGAGCATCATTTTTTTTTTCTTTAAATGGGTTAGATATTAAGTCTTTTCTTCTAGTGGATCGGACGTCGTTATATATCAACCGCTTCAGGATGCTGCTGTGCCTGTGAAGTATCTTTGGGGCCTAGTTGTCTGCCCTTTCTTTTCTACTAATTGACATACTTACACAGACACAAAGTAAGGTTTTGTTCAGTCTCTTCTCATCAAATCATAGGTTGTACCACATCCAGGAAGAGCTATTCTCATAAAATGACCAGGGGTTAGAGAGCTGGCTCAGAGGTAAGATTTCTTAGTTAACACTGGATGTTCTTGCAGAGGACCGGGTTCGGTTCCCAGCATGTGTGTCCAGCTCTCAACCATTCCTATCTTTAGTTCCAAGGTGTCTAGTGCCCTCTTTTGGCAACTTTGGGTATTGCATGCCTAACAGTGCACATGCATACATGCAGGCAAACACACACACACACACACACACACACACACACACACACACACACACACACACATAAAAATAAAAACTTCTGAAAACTGTGGCCAGACAGTACTAAAGATCACACAAAGAAATTCTTTGAATATTTCTATGATTGATTACGAGCAGGAGGAAGAAAGAAACATTGCTTCCTTCCAGCTATATGTTTTTTTAAAAACACAAACTACAAATAAAACATGGATATTCTTACTCTGAGTTTTTGAGACAGCAGTGAATTACAGATAAATCTTCACTCAGCTCCTTCCATTTTATGCAAGAACCCTCTTTAAGACACCTTGTAAATTTAGGATGTTTTAAAATTATTTTTAAAATTTACATACAAAGTAATGGATTTCGACGTTACATTTACATATCATTATGCTGTGTTCTTATCCCCTCCTACACTACTTTCCCCATCCCTCCAGGTCCATGATCCTGTTAAGTTGTCCCCTCCCACCTGCCTTCATCTCTCACATATCCATTATTAATAAACCACTTGGAAGCTTCTGGTTAAAAGGGAGGGAGTAAATCTTTGCACAGCAGAATGTACTTCTCTCTCTTCTCAGTTCTCTGACCCAGCAAAAATTACTGTCAACTATCTGTCCAGCTGAGGGATATTGATTCTCCGGTTGCCATGGCAACACATGAGCTGTCAGGTCTGTGTGACTCTCACACTCAGTGCCTCATCTGTTCCTCCTAGTGTTGGATTTTGACACTTTTTAAGCCTTAATTAGTTTATTTGATGGGACTTGCACATTTTATTTTTATACTAAGTAGCTATTGAAAACACAGTCATCCAGAAAACGGATCATAGAGGCAGAAATCGGTTTGCTGTCAGGCCAACCGGAGATGACAAAGATCAAGAAGGAAGAGGGATATGCAGACTCTCTTCCTGCTCTACAGTCTGTGGAAAATCAAAACAGTTTTTGCCATCTGTCACGAAGCATGGTGTGAAAATTATGAAGCTGTTCGTTTCAACGGTTAAGGCACATTCTGCTGTGGTGGTTAGATCACAATATTACCTCGTCGCTGCAGGTTCAGAACGATGCTCGTTAATGCTGTTTTTCTGAGAGAATGCACGTCCATCTTAACTTACTTTCCAGTGTGGATGGCTTCGGAGCAACCCATTAAGAGACATAGTTAAGTGTGGAGGACAGGAGTAGGTTCAGCTGAGGTGTGCTTAGACGGCGTTCAGGATCGGAGGGGGAAGAAGCAACGTCATAAAGCCCTGTCACCTGCAGCAACATGACTGTGGAACAGCGTCTTCAAAAAGGGTTTACACAGCCCCATACTAGAGTGGGGTGCAGGGAACATCTTAGGGAAAGCAATACACAGAAAAACTACTGTCTCGATGTACCTAAGAAACTGTTTTCTTCTGTTGCCCCTGTGTAGTGATGATGCGGAAGTCATCACAGGGAAACTGCTAAGAAGTATAGCAGGCAGGAAGGTGATTGTGGCAGAGAAGATCAAAGGGAATACATCTGTGAAAAATGTCACGCTGAAAAAAACTGTCACGCTGAAATCCATTCTCAATTAGTTTGTGTTAAGTCTTAAGAATTAAAGTAAAGGAGGGCAATCATGCCAAGGCCCATCCCATGTGCACATACAGAGTCATACAGAAATGTGCATATGTGCACACAGGATGAATTTTATTCAAGAATGTCTTCATTGGGTGTTTAACATGATTTAGCTTTTAATTTGCTACTTGCAAATGCAAACCTTTTAAAATCCTCTGTGTAGTAAAATGGATCAGTCATGGAGAACAATTTGCAACACGTTTCCAGTCATCCAATGTGAACGTTAAAGTAAAATCAGAGTTCTGGGGAAGTGTTAACATATAAGGGTTACAGTTATGAGAATATTTTTGACACTTGTCATTTATATGTGTCAACATTTAGAAGATCTCCAAGAATTCTCAAACAATCCCTGAAGAATGCTATATAGGTAAATACTATCCATATATTACAAAATATATGTAGGATGCTACAAAACCAGAGGAAAAAAACACAACCGACATTCATGTAACAGTTTATAAAACAGTAATCATTATGACTTCTGATTGTAAATACTACAGACGGTTTTAGACAAACAACTACTAACCATGTTTTAATGTAGTATTAGAGGATCTCCCACAACTATCTGAAAATATACACTGAAATACTCATATCTTTTGTAACTACACAGTAAGTAAAGTAAGAAAGGGCCCAGTTACCCAGATCAAAGCAAATGTGGAACAGGAACTGAATGCCAAGAATGTAAGAAAATCTGTCTTCAGTGTGCTAAGCATAAGGAAAAGATACACAAAACTACAAAATAGGGCCACTTTCAAAATTACTTTGGTTTTGAAATAATCATTTATTGTTCATAAAAGTCTAGTTATAATGTAATGAATTATTTTAGAAAGTAAATATATTCAAATTTTCTTTAATTTTCTAATATGGCTTATATGCAAACAAAAGAGTGAGACTAGTAAGTTTGTGGATGATTGGTTATTTTATAGATGAGGCCAAAGAGGGAGCTGCCAAAGGCACTGAGACCACATAGTCTCAAAGATAATAGTTACAAAGAGGAGGGAGTTCTTGAAAATCTATTTTATCTTTTTGGAGGGAAGAAACTGATTAGCTAGAGGATACAGCAGGGGGTGCATGTCAATGTACAGACAAGAGCACGGACCTCTAGAAACAAGACCAGCAACTGACAAATATTTGCTGTGACATCAGTTGTCACAGCAAATATTAAATGTTTAATTTCACTTTCTCCACTACGGCAAAACAATCTGGTAAGAAATATTGTAAGGAGACATTCTATATTATTTTGTATCTTAATGATACAATTGCCTGGTACACTTTGGCCTGGAACCAGGCTCTGGAACTTCAATAATAGTAGTATAAAATGAAATAAAATGAAATGAAATAAAATAAAATATAATTGGGAAATACCATTAATCATATCAAACTAGAATATCCCGATAATATATATGTTGTATATACATATTGAGATGGTGTGGCCCTAGGTTCCTGAGCAGACTTGGCCGTTTGACATTTTTTACCAGCCCATAGAATGGGAGAGAATTGTTACCAGCTGCATGTATACCTGACAACTGATTTATACCAAGACCATACAAACAACATAAAAAATCTCAGTGAGAACAGAGCAGGGATTGTCTCCTTATAATCATAATTATAATCCTTATAATCATTAATGCTTCAAAAGTGCCCCAAACAATACTGAACTTTGACATTGCTCTCAGTTTCCCACCATAACTAGACAATAAAATCCCATTGCTTTTGGAGCATAAGCTAGCACAGCCATTCTGGGAACCACTCTGATGGTTTCTGAAAACACACACACACACACACACACACACACACACACACACACACACACACACACACAATCTTACTAGTACATGCCATATGAACTAGTTATATCATTCTTGGTGACATTGCATGGAGTGGGGAGGTTCTTCTAAGGGCATACCCCTGGATGAGGAGCTACTGGTAATTGAGAATGGTGGGAGAGGGGTTACATTTTGTTTAGGAGTATAGTAAGTGGTAGATTGTTTGTACTCTAATAGGAGACCCCACACCAATTTGCATTTGGGCAGCAATAGTTTGACTGTGTGGGTCAAAAACACACACAAAAAAATTGAGAACTGTTAAAGGGGTACATGAGGTTGAGAAGAAGATATAATGAGGGAATTGGTCCTTAGGGAAGGATAAATTAAAGAAAAAACTGTTTCATGAAGCAGTTTAAACTCTTTCCACAAGTGCAGAACATACAACTGCAGACCAAGAAATTGATGGTCCTCAGTCTGAGGACAGTTGTTCTGCTTTCTCAGGTAAGACATGTATGTACCTTTCTCTTTTTTCATCCTGTAAAAATCATTTCAACTAAACCTTTCATGGTGCAGTAGTTTGATAAAGAATGTTTTATTTCAAGTTGACAGGTAGGCAACAACAGTGGTTGTACCTTGAGAATCTACAACATCAAACTACAATGTGTAGAGACCAAAAGCAAAGCTTCATGGATAATGGATGATTCCAAATCTGAATAGAAGCTACTTTGTATGCAACACTAAATTCTAACAACAGACCTCTTCTGCTGTTATGCCTTATATTACCGGAATGATAATCACCGATTCTAATATGACTAGCACACATCTATTGATAGCCTAAGGGCACTTAGATCTGGCAGATAGATTGGGATCTCTGGTCAATGTTATACTTCCGTAGTATCAGATGAAGACCCATCTCATACCAGTATCAGAGAAATGTCAAAAGGCAATACATCTTTTAACAGTGTGAGGCAACGATTCAGACTTCCCATAAAATATTATCCTATAAACAGAACATTTATCACCCAGGCAAAACAAGTCAGTTAAGGAACTCTGCTCTGGTCTATGCTTCTCAGAACAAATTTAACAGAAACCACTCATCATCATGGATTGTTTTACAGCCCATCACCCAACGAAGAGCAAGAACCTTGGTAATTGCGTCTGCCATCATGTCTTCTCATCACAGGAGGAAAAAATAAAAAAAAATTAAAATCTACCCTGAACTCTTTTATACTTCCTCATTCAGCATGCTTCTTTACTTTTGAAATCAGTGGCAGGAAAAGGGTGTGATGAGTAAGGCCAGATGACTTTCTCAGGAGAGTGCTCTCTACTCCTCACCTTTCCAAGTAGCAAATTGGCGTTTACTTGCCTTGTTCTTTATCATCTTTTATTTAGAAACAACAGTGGTGACATGGTGGTTTTGGCAGAGTATGCTTTTTGTAGGCTACAAATCGATTTTATTGTACAATTTTTTACATGCCTAAATTTCTTAAGGCTAAATATAACATCAGTAGCAAATATCTCTAACAAACTTTATTTTACAACCTTCACAGGAAATGTTAAATAATTACTTTTACTTTCTCTACTGTTGCAAAATCTAAGCAAAACATTCTGGCAAAAATATCATAAGGAGACATACTATAATATTTTGTATCTTGGTGTATTTGCTATGGTCCTGGGACCAGCCTCTGGCACTTCAATAATAGTGCCATATAATGAAATAAAGTTATCGAAATAATAATTGGGATATACCATACATCACAACAAACTCGAATATCACAATATTACATTTTAGTTTGAGATGGCATGGCATTAACTCCATGAGGAGTCTTGGTATTTTGACATTTCTAACCAACATACCACATTTGAGTGTGCTTTAAGTACGTGAATGTGTGTGCATGGGTACAGTGGTTTTGAAGGCCAGAGGCTGGTGTCAAGCAATTTCTCCTATTGTTCTCCATCTTCTGTTTTAAAAGTCTCTTACTGAACCTGGAGTTCTCAATTCAACTAGACTAGCTGTGCAGAGAGCTCCAGGGATCCTCCTGTGTTTACTGATCTAGTGCCAAGACTACATGTGCTCTTTCTATCATGTCTGGCTTTTTACATGGATACTGGGAACACTAACTTGGGTCTTTGTTGCTTTTGAGGCAGACACTTTACTGATTGAGTCAACTCTGCATCCCCTGACCTACCATTTTAAAGTTCAGCCCAGGATACATTGTGTATGCTAGATACTGAAAGTCCTTCCTCATCACTAGAGAGCACCACACTGCCAATATCAGTTCAGCAGTCTTCCCTGGGGAGCAGTTATGGAAGAAAACACATTGTGGAGAGTGATGGAGATGATCTGGGCTGTTTCCTTCCCTGAGCCAGCACAGAGGCATGTATTTATAGGTCTGTCCCACGGTCTTGGTTTTCTCATTTCCCTTGTCAGCAAGGAAACAATACATCCTAGGTGCTGTGTCATAATCTGTTTTGGAGCCAATATTTGCATTGACTTATAAGAAAATGGAAATGTTTTGCTTTGTTTTTACCTATTTGGAGGTATGTGGGAATGACATTGGTTCTTCAAACAAAACATACCTCTGTCCCCCTTTTCATGGCTACAATGGAGAAACCAATCATAGACAAAGCTATCATAAGTTTACAATTGATTTTGTTGATGTGAATTTTACTATTGAGTCTAAATCCATGCTGTATGTTAAATATTGTCAAAACACTGTCAAATACACCCTTTATTATTATTTCAGTGGTCCATAGTTTTGCTTTGACATTTAGAGCTAAATGATAATAGTGTATAGGCCAATCGCCAGGTTCTTTTCACTAGCAGGTTAATTTCTTATAAAACTTTAATTTAAAGAAACTATGAAAATTTTTAAAAACAGATTTTTCCTATTTGTCCAGCAGCTAGACAATGATCTCTGCAGAGACTTCAATAAGAGCCAAAAGAAAAATAAACTATATGCTTAATTTATATTTCTTAATATTTCTTCTTAATTTTATTCCTCTTCACTTTGCCCCAATCTTGTAAAATTATTATTCACTGAAGACAGAAATCCCTTCTGGGCTTTCTGCTTTCCTCTCTTCTCACTTTAGATTTAAAATATGCAAGGAAGTTTATTAGCAGAAAGAAAATGGAGCTGTGCCTCTCAGCTTGTTGGAGGGACAGTGGTCTGGTGACTGCCACAGGGGGATTGCTTCACACTCAGAATTTTCACTGAACGCCTTTTTAATAAGGCTAAGAGAATCTGTCCCAGAAGAGAGGTCACCATCAAGGAGAAGACAGGCTGCTGTTTTAATGTACTTGGGTTGGTACAGTACCTAACAGTGAGCACATAGCATTTATCTTTGCCTGACAGTCACCTATCCCCATGTTTACCATCCATTTTTCTTACTGTGGCCAAGTATGTTCTAGACTTACCATTCCATTTATATATCTCAAGGCACAATTCACATTCACAATCCTGTGTTTTTCTTCCTCTGTCCTGTATCAGGATTTGTATCATTCTCCAGAGAAACCACAGTGGACCTACAGTGTTTACAGTATGGACTCGAAGCTAGGCTTGGATGACCTGCTTGTCTCCAGCACCTAGACACGCTCACAGTTCGGGTATTTAAGGACTTTATTTAAATCTTGGTCTTGACCTGCCCTAGATTACTGCTCCATCTCTGAGCTCCACTGTCCTAATGTATGGAAAGGGAACAATCATAAAACCTCTTACAGAGTCCTAAGGAATCGGCCAGAACCTTGGAACCTACTCAGCTCATTACGGGATGAACACTACATTCTCTGTGTATGTTTCTTATAGCTATAAATGTGGAATATGAACTTTATCCATTGTCTTAACAATCCACAAGGTTGCCATTGTTGCTACTTCATCTTATAGATAAGAAGCTCAAATGTAGATGGGTTGCTTGAATTGGACAGGATCACACAACTCCTACACCAGAGACAAGATCTGAACTGCAGAAACAGGGCTTATCATCCCCAGGCTGTGAGATCTCTATTACTACCAGATAGCATAAACTAGTACACGGGAGTCGTCTCTCTTAATTATAACGCTTTATTTACAGTAACACTGTAAATCGGCACAGCACAGACTGCCCGTATTCCTGCCTCTCCCATGCAGCATCCGACAATATGTCTGTGCGCGCATCATTGTTTCATTCAGTGCCGCCTCTTACCCGGAAGTGGATCATAGGTGGAAGAACTGTTGAGTGAGCCTTTGAAATTCCCATCTGATTATGTGGTTAGGTTATACCATACTGCTTGCATGCTGTCACACCCTGTGCTGCTAGGCAGTACCTATCACATCAAGAACTTATATTTAATTTGGGCTATGCTGTCACAGAAAAGAAAGGCTAGGGCTCGATGAGCTTTAAAAAAAAAAAAGTCTTCTTGTTTAAAACTTGTCCTGTTTTCCTTGTACCCTGGTGACAGGCTGGAAAAGAGGAGAGAATATAGGATCAGAGCATTGGCTACAAAGGCCGCAACTCTGTGGAGAGCGAGGGGCATGGCAGTGACGGCTGGATGCCGTGAGATGGCGGAGGAGCCTGGCGCTATCACACTGAAACCAGGGCAAGTCCAGGGTACGATGCTTCACTGTGTGATTTTTTTTTTAAAGTAAGCTCAAGTTCTGAAATTTCTCTTGAGGCATCATTGCTGTTGATCTTCATACCTGCAAAAGGAGAAGAGAAAGTGTTCCGTGTTATTTGGTGATATGTTAAGTTTAGCTTTTCCCCTTAATTGCACTATGTGTTTATGATATAGAGTTAAAATAACACAGAAGCAGGCAGAGAAAAATGTGGTTCAGTTCTTTCCATCACTCCCTTCTAACCTCAGTTCCCTGGGGAAATACAGTCAATGTGTTAGAAAAAAAATTCAGACTCTTTCTTATTTATTTCTGTGTACATTCAAGTGTAGACAAATATCTGAATGTTTGGGTGTGCACACTGATATATAAAAGCCTAACTTTCATTGAAACAAGGCATAGAAGAACAGCGCAAAGAGCTGTAAACTGAAACGAAAGAGTGGATCTCCCATTAGGAGCTGGGAGCTAAGTCGAATAATTCCAAGGTGAGAGGAGTGGAGAGGTTGATACAGCCCATTCTTTATCACATTCAGTGCAAACATCACTCAAGAAATGGCCTTTGCATATGTCGCTCCTACTGTGACCATGCCATTGGGAAAAATTACATGATCACGCCTCCTCACGAGAATTAGGTCAGTCGTACCCAGCTTTAGACTTCTGTGTCACACAATACATAAAAACTGAAAAAATATACTGCCTTATCCATTGCTGTTCATAGTATGCATATTCCATTTGACACTCTTTACACAGTGTTGAATCTCTATTACACTCTAGTTCCAAATCTTTTCCTTATATTTCCTTTCCCTATATCCCCCCTTGCCTCTTACACTCAATACCTATTTGTTCTTCAAATGATCAATCATTTGCTATCAACCTTGCAAAGACTTTGATTGTTCTTGCTACTAACTTCAGGTCCTGAGAGGTTGAATTGATGAAAATGCAAAAGGACTCAAGCAAGCAAAGCTTTTGTTAGGAAACCTCCTCAAGCAACATGCAGCTATGAGAAAAATCAGGCTGGAGCTCTCCTGACGAAGGGATAGTGGGAGCTAATATAGAGAATAGTCCTTCATGAGAATGTGGGAGAGATTTCATGTTTAACCCATGCATATTGGACTACCATTAGGTAGCCTTTAGTATTCATGATTTAAATTTTCAAGTAGGAAATCAAAATGTTCTCCTTGTAGCCTGCAAGTTCTAAGGAAAAAGGAAATCAGCGTAGTAACAAGATTTGCTACCTTAGGGTCTCCCAGTAGACTCTGGAGGTGATTAAACTCCGTGAAATGGTACACACAATCAAGCAAATGTCCCCAGGTTCATATGGTTGTTTAGAAACAGGGACATGACCTTCATCCGGTTGGTGCCTCCAAAGGATCAAGAACAATGGCATAGATCACAGAAACAGAAACACAGATGTTTAGGACAAAGCAGGGATGCATGTGCAATCTGGTGGGTGTGGATCTTGCCATAGACAGAAGAGTCTGAACAGGCCTGAGTTTCTACTCTATTTTCAGCAGCTTCTCAGTTAATGCTTGACATTAACAGACTGCCTTTTGATATTTTTCAGTGAATGTACATCCCTTTATTGTGGCATGGGTTTGCAGCACAGAGGGGCATAATGAGAAAAGGAACAAGAAAAGGACCTCGGGGTGGAGGGTTTACATACCAATGAGGCTTTTACATCAATATGCTCTCAAATCTCAATGCACCATCCCACACTCAGTTAAACACACAATAACGGCACTGCAAAACCCTTCTTATCCCTCTTTCTGTTGGTATTGCTTCTGTAGAACTGGTATGAGTGAACTTTATAATAAAACATGCCAGACATAGCCCTTTAGCTCAGAAGATATTAGCAAGAATGATTCCTGACTACAATACCCAACCCTAAAAGAGCCCGGTGCATGGAACTCATTATTTATGAAACTTGACAGGCCCTAAAAACATCATTGTGCTGACTTGAATTAGAAGTGGTTTCCCACCAAATATGGGTTTGAGTAACAGACAATGCTCTCAACAATTACAACCCCATATTGAGATGAAGTTGAATCATGCAGGGTTTCGGCAGATGTCAATTCAAATGATGGAAGCAATTACTACATTGTAAACTTAGAATCAAATTCAGGATTTCCTGAGAATCACAACTGGTCTTAACAGTCCTGAGCCTGTCACTTACAGGTAGGTGATCCTGGAAAAATCAACTGATCTGATTTTCCTCATTTGTAAAGTAAGTGGATTGGATGCTGTCTCCACTCATTCCCTTCCAGATATAGCAGTTGATAACTCAAGTGTCACTTGTAAGACACTGAAAGGATAAAAAGATTTCCAATGGGCAGAGATGAGTAAGAAATGAATCTACATTTAAGAGACTAATTGCTAAATACTCATATCAGATTTAATTCTGTAAGGTGGTTCTTACTGTCTTATTAGAGACATGTAGATATATTATCTTAGGGGGCTTAAAGCTCACATTTAAGTTATAGGTTTCTCTAACTTAAAGATACTCAGGGATACATAAACACACACCTAAGTAAGATGGAATCAACATTCTAAATTTATCTGGGTTTTCTTCATTTCCCAGAACCAGAGATCTCTTTTAACAGCTGCTCTTTGTACTAGATGTGTATATACCTTGAATCTCAGCACTAAGGAGACAAAGCCAGGCAGAGCTCAGTGAGTTACAGTCTATCCTCATCTACATAGTGAGTCCTAACCAACAAAAGTGTATAGGAATAGATTGCTTTTTAAAAATAAATAAAGTTTATCTTAGTATGTACCAATTCTTAGCAGTTCCCTATTATGACAATCTAGGGCAGTGGTTCTCAATCTAGGATTAAAAATAAGAACAGAGATCACATCACAGTTGGTCTTGAAGCTTGACATGTCTAGTAGAAGTTGTAACTAGATACTCTCATCTTTAACCAATGTCTGAAATACAGAAAAAATATCATTGGTCTCCTTAGTGCTAGTATTCCCAAGAAAACAAAAGGAATTCCAAATGCCTTTGGCTTGGCAAACATTTCTTCCTAGGAAGATGAAATTGTAAACCTCACTTAGGGAATGGCCATTTCTTCCCAAAGGAACAACTGTAACAGCAATTTCTGTGGTATCTTATGGGTATATTATGTGGAATCTTATCTTGCTAAGGATTCAGGGTTTTCTAGCATCAGTCATCAGAAAGAAAATAGGTCAGAACCAAGGCCAAAGATTTTCTGTACCAGCAACTCCATTCTACCAGACACCCCACATCTATTGCTGCCAGTGATTAGCTTTCTTTCTTAAAAAGATGGCCACTTTCCTATCTACTAACCTACGTAACATCAAGTATCTCTGTATTTCTGTATCTTTTGGTCATTAAGAACCGCCTGAGAATCTCAATTCTACATTAGAGCATTTAGTCATTTACCCCATGATATGAAGCCAAATTCTCTTCTTGAGCAACACACACCTTAAGTAAAATAAAATAAATTGGTGTTGATCCACCTCACGGATTTATTCTCAGTGCCTGCATGTTGTGTATTCAATTAAGTTTAAGAACCTACTATATGCTAGGTAGCTTTATGGGTGATCATGATACATGAAAGGTAAAACACTACATCTAACACTCACCATTACTAAAAATAAACTGCTTGAGAAAAACAAGTATTTCTCTTTTGGTCTCATTTTGGTAAAAATGATGGTTCATCATATTCAAAAGTAGAGACCAGTATTGATTCTTTTTTTTTTAAAGATTTTTTTTAAATTTATTTTATGTATGAGTACACTGTAGATATCTTTAGACACACCAGAAGAGGGCATTGGATTCCATTACAGATGGTTGTGAGCCACCATGTGGTTGCTGGGAATTGAACTCAGGACCTTTGGAAGAGCAGTCAGTGCTCTTAACCGCTGAGCCATCCCTCCAGCCGTCCAGTATTGATTCTTACCCTTAATAATCAGTTATTTAAATTTATTTAAATTATTTACTAATTTACCTAGTCTACTCAAGTATTTGTGTCTATAAACCAAGAATAATAGTTGAACTTAAATTACTTCTTCAAAAACTCCATCTCCATCTCCAAATACAGTCACAATTAGAGTTAGTGTACCATTTTATGGATAGAAGAAGCAACTTAGTTCATCCCAGACATTCCCTATGGGGCTGGGCGTATCAGTTACTATTGAGTGAGTATTCACTGCCATCTTCACTGGTTTGTACATTGTGTTGCTTTATAGCAGTAGGAATTAAGAATTCTTTTCCTTCAAACTCAAGGAAAGTTAGGGGGTATGCTGGAGAAAATGGCTCAGGAGTTTAGAGAACTTGTTGCTCCCAGCACCTACATGGTGGTTCACAACCATTCAAAACTCCAGTTCCAGGAGATCTGATGTTTGTGACATACATACATACATGTAGGCAAACATGCACATCCTTGTGAAATTTAATGCAAATTTTAAAACGACAAAGTTTAAAAAACTACAATGTCTTTTTCAAAAGATCTTGCCCCTCCACACCACTTACTCAAAGATATTGCTTTCCTTATACAAAGCTTTAGTTTGCATGGACTGGAATTCCTACCAAAACATATGCCTCCCTTTCTGATGTTAGTTACAAGTTATAGTAGCCTTGGTTTCATCTTTAGTAAATCACATGCCTAACCATTGCAATGTTGCTGGCTGTAATGCCAACACAACTGTTCTACTTCATAAAGTAGGGTTCGAGCCACACACAGGGGCTGTTAAAGGATTTCTCTATGCTTTAATGAACAGGATAGGAAAGCAGCATAATTTCCAAAATGAACTTCCAAAATATCCATAGAGAAAACCCAGAATAGCTAAAACTATTCTCAAGAGTAAAAGAACCTCTGGAGGAATCAGTATCCCGGACCTCAAGCTGTACTACAGAGCAATAGTGTTAAAAACTGTATGGTATTGGTACAGTGACAGGCATGTAGATCAATGGAACAGAATTGAAGACCCAGAAATGAATCCACACTCCTATGGTCACTTGATTTTTGACAAAGGAGCTAAAACAATCCAGTGGAAAAAAGATAGCCTTTTCAACAAATGGTGCTGGCTCAACTGGAGGTCAACATGCAGAAGAATGCAAATTGACCCATTCTTATCTCCTTGCACTAAGCTCAATTCCAAGTGGATCAAGGACCTCCACATAAAACCAGACACACTGAAACTAATAGAAAGGAAACTAGGGAAGAACCTTGAACATATGGGCACAGGGGAGAATTTCCTGAACAGAACTCCAATAGCTTATGCTCTAAGATCAAGAATAGACAAATGGGACCTCATTAAATTACAAAGTTTTTGCAAGGCAAAAGACACTGTCAAAAAGACAAAGCAGCAACCAACTAACTGGGAAATGATCTTTACCAACTCTACATCCGACAGAGGGCTAATATCCAATATATACAAAGAACTCAAGAAGTTAAACTCCAGAGAGGCAAGTAACCCTATTAAAAATGGGGTACAGAGCTAAACAAAGAGTTCTAACCTGAAGAATATCTAATGGCTGAGAAGCACCTAAAGAGATGTTCATCATCCTTAGTCATTAGGGAAATGCAAATCAAAACAACCCTGAGATTCCATCTCACACCAGTCAGAATGGCTAAGATCAAAAGCCCAGGAGACAGCAGTTGTTGGCGAGGATGTGGAGAAAGAGGAACACTCCTCCACTGCTGGTAGGATTGCAAGCTGGTACAACATCTCTGGAAAGCAGTCTGGCGGTTCCTCAGAAAACTGGGCATGACACTCCCGGAGGATCTGGCTATACCACTCCTGGGCATATACCCAGAGAATTTACCTGCATGCAATAAGGACACATGCTCTACTATGTTCATAACAGTCTTATTTATAATAGCCAGAAGCTGGAAAGAATCCAGATGTCCCTCAACGGAGGAATGGATTCAGAAGATGTGGTATATCTACACAATGGAATACTACTCTACAATTAAAAACAATGAATTCACAAAATTCCTAGGCAAATGGTCAGAACTTGAAAATATCATCCTTAGTGAGGTAACCCAATCACAAAAGAACACACATGATATGCAGTCACTGATAAGGGGATATTAACCCAGAATCCCGGAATACCCTAGACACAATTCGCATATCAATAGATTTCTAAGAAGATGGAAGGAGAGACCCCTGGTCCTGGAAAGACTGGATGTAGGGGAACACCAGGACAGAGAAATGAGAGGGGGTTGAATGGAGAAAAGAGGGAGGGAAGGGGGCTTATGGGACTTTCGGGGAGGGAGGAAACAGGAAAGGGGAAATGATTTGGAATGTAAATAAAAAAAAACTTAGAAAATAAAAAAAAAATAAAAAAGGAAGATCGTTGCTGGCCTTAAAAAAAAAAAAAAGAATAAGAGCTGCCCGTGTGCAAAAAGGATGCTCATCTTGAAAATATTTGCATTGTGTTTACTAAATACATAAAAGTATACTTTTGCATTATGTCAAAAAAAAAATCCATAGAGATAAGAAGAAAAGCTGTCACTTAGGAAATTGTGGCCATTTGGTGGAACCTTTGTTCTATGGCTTTTATGTGTTCTTCTTTATAAGAATCTCAAGAGGGTTGAGTTTGAAGAAGTAGAAGCTGCTTTGACATTCTTGGGTGATGCAAAAATATTCCACTTGTTGCCAAGAGCTAATTT
Organism: Tokudaia tokunoshimensis; assembly: GCA_036184795.1. Classification (NCBI taxonomy): domain Eukaryota; kingdom Metazoa; phylum Chordata; class Mammalia; order Rodentia; family Muridae; genus Tokudaia; species Tokudaia tokunoshimensis. Next base: position 103,750,592 of record BTHU01000011.1, on the reverse strand, counting down.
GCAAAGCAAATACTGCACAAAATCTCCATTTTATATGCCAACTCACCTTCTTAAAAATAAATTTCTTATATTGAACCATCCCTGCATCCCTGGGATGAAGCCTACTTGATCATGGTGAATGACCGTTTTGATGTGTTCTTGGATTGGGTTGGCAAGAATTTTATTGAGTATTTTTGCATCGATATTCAAGAGAGATTGGCCTGTGATTCTCTTTCTTTGTCGGATCTTTGTGTGCTTTTGGTATTAGCATAATTGTGGCTTCATAGAACGAGTTGGGTAGTGTTCTTTCTGTTTCTATTTTGTGGAACAGTTTGAAGAGTATTGGTATTAGGTCTTCTTTGAAGGTCTGATAGAATTCTGCACTAAAACCATCTGGACCTGTGCTTTTTTTGGTTGGAAGAATTCCAATGACGACTTCTATTTCTTCAGGGGTTATAGGACAGTTTAGATGGTCTATTTGATCCTGATTTAATTTTGGTATTTGATATCTGTCAAGGAAATTGTCTATTTTCTCCAGATTTTCTAGTTGTGTTGAATATAGGCTTTTGTAGAAGGATCTGATTATTTTTTGAATTTCCTCAGTTTCTGTTGTTGTCTCTCCATTTTCGTTTCTGATTTTATTAATTTGGATACTGTCTCTGTGCCCTCTGGTTAGTCTGGCTAAGGGAATCCATCAATGTAATCCACTATATAAACAATCTCAAAGAAAAAAACCACATGGTCATCTCATTAGATGCTGAGAAAGCATTTGACAAAATTCGTCATCCTTTCATGCTAAAGGTCTTGGAAAGATCAGGAATTCAAGGCCCATATCTAAACACAGTAAAAGCAATTTACAGCAAACTGGTAGCCAACATCAATCTGAATGGAGAGAAACTTGAAGCAATCCCACTGAAATCAGGGACTAGACAAGGCTGCCCTCTCTCTCCATATCTTTTCAATATAGTACTTGAAGTTCTAGCTAGAGAATTAGACAACAAAAGGAGGTCAAAGGGATACAAATTGGAAAGGAAGAAGTCAAACTATCACTATTTGCAGACTATATGATGGTATAATTAAGCGACCCAAAGAACTCCACCAGAGAACTCCTACAGCTGATAAACGACTTCAGCAAAGTGGCCGGATATAAAATCAACTCAAGCAAGTCAGTAGCCTTCCTATACTCAAAGGATAAGCAGGCTGAGAAAGAAGTAAGAGAAATGATACCCTTCACGATAGCCACAAACCATATAAAGTATCTTGGTGTGACTCTAACCAAACAAGTGAAAGATCTGTATGACAAGAACTTCAATTCTCTGAAGAAAGAAATTGAAGAAGACCTCAAAAGATGGAAAAATCTGCCATGCCCATGGATTGGCAGGATTAATATAGCAAAAATGACCTTCTTGCCAAAAGCAATATACAGATTCAATGCAATCCCCATCAAAATCCCAACTCAATTCTTCATAGAGTTAGAAAGAGCAATTCAAAAATTCATCTGGAATAACAGAAAACCCAGGATAGCTAAAACTATTCTCAAGAGTAAAAGAATCTCTGGGGGAATCAGTATCCCGGACCTCAAGCTGTACTACAGAGCAATAATGTTAAAAACTGTATGGTATTGGTACAGTGACAGGCATGTAGATCAATGGAACAGAATTGAAGACCCAGAAATGAATCCACACTCCTATGGTCACTTGATCTTAGCCTTTTCAACAAATGGTGCTGGCTCAACTGGAGGTCAACTTGCAGAAGAATGCAAATTGACCCATTCTTATCTCCTTGCACTAAGCTCAATTCCAAGTGGATCAAGGACCTCCACATTAAACCAGACACACTGAAACTAATAGAAAGGAAACTAGGGAAGAACCTTGAACATATGGGTACAGGGGAGAATTTCCTGAATAGAACTCTAATAGCTTATGCTCTAAGATCAAGAATTGACAAATGGGACCTCATTAAATTACAAAGTTTTTGCAAGGCAAAAGACACTGTCAAAAAGACAAAGCAGCAACCAACTAACTGGGAAATGATCTTTACCAACCCTACATCCGACAGAGGGCTAATATCCAATATATACAAAGAACTCAAGAAGTTAAACTCCAGAGAGGCAAGTAACCCTATTAAAAAATGGGGTACAGAGCTAAACAAAGAGTTCTCACCTGAAGAATATCTAATGGCTGAGAAGCACCTAAAGAGATGTTCATCATCCTTAGTCATTAGGGAAATGCAAATCAAAACAACCCTGAGATTCCATCTCACACCAGTCAGAATGGCTAAGATCAAAAGCCCAGGAGACAGCAGTTGTTGGCGAGGATGTGGAGAAAGAGGAACACTCCTCCACTGCTGGTAGGATTGCAAGCTGGTACAACATCTCTGGAAAGCAGTCTGGCGGTTCCTCAGAAAACTGGGTATGACACTCCCGGAGGATCTGGCTATACCACTCCTAGGCATATACCCAGAGGCTTTACCTGCATGCAATAAGGACACATGCTCTACTATGTTCATAGCAGTCTTATTTATAATAATAGCCAGAAGCTGGAAGGAATCCAGATGTCCCTCAACGGAGGAATGGATTCAGAAGATGTGGTATATTTACACAATGGAATACTACTCTACAATTAAAAACAATTAATTCACAAAATTCCTAGGCAAATGGTCAGAACTTGAAAATATCATCCGTAGTGAGGTAACCCAATCACAAAAGAACACACATGGTATGCAGTCACTGATAAGGGGATATTGACCCAGAATCTCGGAATACCCTAGACACAATTCGCATATCAATAGATTTCTAAGAAGTTGGAAGGAGAGACCCCTGGTCCTGGAAAGACTGGATATAGGGGAATTCCAGGACAGAGAAGCGAGAGGGGGTTGAATGGGAGGGAAGGGGGCTTATGGTACTTTCGGGGAGGGAAGAAACGGGAAAGGGGAAATGATTTTGGATGTAAATTAAAAAATCTTAGAAAATAAAATAAAATTAAAAAAAATAAATTTCTGCAGAGAACTTGGGTCAATTTTTCTGTATACCAACAACACTAGAAATAGATAAAGTCTTGTTTAGGTACTACGTGGATTAACATAGGATATGAGAGTTACCCAAAGGATAGACAAAGGATGTCGAACAGTACAAGTTGATGGCAAATGAATTTTTACAATATTAGATGTCTTAGCATTTTGGTGCTGTTATAAAAGGGTACTAATACTAAATAACTTTTAAGCAATGAAATTTATTTTCTCTCAGTTCTAGAGGGTATAAAGTCCAAGTCATTCTGTAAATTCTGCTCCTCTGGAGAACCCTGCCAGATGTAAATTTTGGTAGCAAAAGTAGTTATACAACAATAGAAGTATAAGAGTGACTTTTTTAAATTCTAGAATAGGTTTTCCAGTTTGCCCACACCTACAGTTAACGAAGCCTTTCCAGTTACTGAAACTTCGAAAAGTTTGGAGAATACTGAAAGCCCATGGTATGAACTATTTTACAAACTTAAGGAGACAAATTCAATAGATCATCCTGATTTACCAACTCTGAGAGCCAAGGAATTTGGTTGTCTATATAAAACTGCTGAAAATTTGTGAAAAAATAAGGAAAATGATGCTGCTGATTGGTAGTTTCTAACAACTCCAGATACATTAGCAGAGGAAAAGAATGAGGTCTGTGATAAAATTTGCCAACTTCTAGCATCTCAGAATATAGTGAAGGAAAACAATGAACTCTATTATTGAGTTGTCCTTCTCCAGATGCACATAAACAGTCTAAAGTTTCTAAGAGTGCTCTAGAAGGTAATATTTACCCCAGCAGCCACAGTTCTCAAGTTGTAGCTCAAACTGAAGTCATCCTTATAAGGTTAGCTAAATTACAGCAAAAATTCAAGTTTTAGTTCTGGATGGTGTTTATGGTTAAAGTAAGAGTACTCATTGGTTAAAAAAATGGGATCCTGTAATTTGGGATGGGTGTGTGTGGGATGATCCCATTGAAGCTGACAATTTTGAACCTTCCAATTCTCAATGGTTTACCACATCTGAGGAAGTCTCTCCATCCTCAGCAAAAGATGTGCTCCCATCATCACACCCTGAAATATTGCTTTTTCTGACTTAGACTAGAGAAATTAATCTTTCATTAATATCTGATGTCTGCTCAGTCAGCAGAGAATTTCTCTGAAGGAGATGCCAAAAAATACATCACTAACATTGCTCAGGGTCCACCAACCCACTGCGCCTAGACCTATAATCATTCTTTTTTTTTTAATTATTTATTTTATTTTTTTTAATTTACATTCCAAATCATTTCCCCTTTCCCGTTTCCTCCCTCCCCGAAAGTCCCATAAGCCCCCTTCCCTCCCTCTTTTCTCCATTCAACCCCCTCTCGTTACTCTGTCCTGGCGTTCCCCTACATCCAGTCTTTCCAGGACCAGGGGTCTCTCCTTCCATCTTCTTAGAAATCTATTGATATGCGGATTGTGTCTAGGGTATTCCGAGATTCTGGGTCAATATCCCCTTATCAGTGACTGCATACCATGTGTGTTCTTTTGTGATTGGGTTACCTCACTAAGGATGATATTTTCAAGATCTGACCATTTGCCTAGGAATTTCGTGAATTCATTGTTTTTAATTGCAGAGTAGTATTCCATTGTGTAGATATACCACATCTTCTGAACCTATAATCATTCTTAAGGCAAAGCAGACTCCTAGAGGGGAGGTAAAAGATGCACTACACTACCAAAGAGCTTAATGAGTTTAGTAGTTCATTCAAGAAGGAATTCAAGGGAAATGTGTGTGGAAATGGATAGAATTAAAGGGTTTTGGATGATGGTGGAAGGAAAAAATGTGGATCAGACTGAATTTACTTATATGAGCCCTCTGAGTAGAGATTCTAGGTTTAATATGGAAGCTTGCAGTTAAGAAAGGTGTCAAAAGTTTATTTGAATAGTTGGCTGAAACATTTATCAAAAGATGGCCTACAGAAAAGATGGCTTGCAGATGGCTTAAATTCGCTGAAGAGATTTTCAAGGCTCAGGAAAATTACAATGTAAGTACACTGTAAAACCTAATTTTCAACAGGTCCAGAAGACATGTTGTTCACTAATCTTATAAGACTCAAAACTGTGAGCAGGGCACCAGCACATTGAAGAACTTCATTGTAACACCCTCCTTTTTGTATGCAAACGTTAGTGTTGGAGATGTTGCTTCTCATTTGAATGATTTAAATGTAATTGGATTAATTGGACCCTAGGACAGCAGGAACTATGTGGGAGCACTGAATCACTGAAGGCAAGGTGAACATAGATATTGTAGTGGGCAGCATAGACAAAGCAATATCCATACAGTAACCATAACTTGTAATGGTTAGCACAGGCAAAGTGAATTTTATAGTGATATATATATATATATATATATATATATATATATATATATATATATATATATATATGGAGAGGGAGAGAGAGAGAGAGAGAGAGAGAGAGAGAGTATGACCTTTGGTATTAGCTTATCAACATGTCATTTCTAGGCATGAAATAGCTAATAAGCATGATATATATATATATTTATATATGTACATATATAATTACACTATACACACACATATTCAACAAATTCTCAAACAAATGAAGCATAGGATATTGGATCCTGGCAAAAGAGAAACTTGGCTTGTGAAGAAATTTCCTGACTTGGGTAAATTTGCAGACCTAGAACTGGTTAAATAAAGTTATAACCAGGCTCTGCTGATGAAGAACCTTGATATAATATTTACTGTTAACTTTTCTCCCAGAGGATCATATGGCCTTTTACAAGGGTAACTGTATACTGGAAAGATAGAAAATTATTAGACATTTCAGGGTCTATTGGCTAGTGCTTCTGAATTGACATTGATTCCAGGAGATATAAAATGTAATTGTGGTCTTCCCCTTAAAGGAGGGGTTTACATAGGTCAGGTGATTAATGGGGTTTTGGCTGAAGTCAGAATTATGGTAGGTCTAGTGTGCCCCCAAACTCATCCTTTGGTTATTTACCTAGTCCCAGGATATATAATTGGAATAGATATACTTAGAAGTTATCAGAATTCTCACATTTATTCCTTGACCTTTGGGGTAAGTGATATTATGGTTGGAAAGGCTAAATTGAAGCCTTTAGAGTTACATCTGCCAAAAAGTAGTGAATAAAAACCAGTATCACATCCCTGGAGGAATATCAGAAATTAGTGCTACCATCAAGGACTAAAGTTGCAGGTCTGTTGGTTCCTAGCACACCCCCTTTAACCCTCCTATCTGCTACAACAGAAGACAGATGAATCATGGAGAATGACAGTTAATTATTGAAAATTCAGTCAAGTAGTGATTTCTACTTCAAAAGCAATGCCAGATGTGATGTCCTTTCTTGAGCAGGCTAATATATCTCCTAGTGCATGGTATGTAGCTATTGAACTAGCAAATGCCTTCTTCTTAGTATCTGCCTATAAGGACCACCAGAAACCATTTGCTTTTAGTTCGCAAGGCTAGCAGTATACTTTTACATTTTTCTTTTTTGATACAAAAGCAAAAGGTTTATTTTCTGGCACATTGGGGTTGACCTTCAATTAGTCCCTCAAGGGGGGAGGAGGTGACTAGAAGGTAACCCCAAATGGCTATTACAAGCTGCATTTATACTTTTTAGGGGCACTAATTACATCAGCAACGTTACAGTTTAAACTTATTGGCTAAGCATATGGACCTTTAAATCTATTGGCTAGCAAGTATGACACAAATTTGCACTCTACCTGGGACTTTCCAGAGGGTCAGGTAGCTATCAGTCAGTACATTCTGAGATTTTTTTTCCCCCAAGAATGTTCCTGTGGGTGTAGAATGGAACTTGGCCTAGTCTTGACTCCAGGCAGGAGGGGGAAGCTGTAAGGAGGGTGTAGTACTGTTAAACCTCTTAGGGTCCCTTATCCTCCCCCCACCTTTTCTACTACAAGCTCCAATCCTGGAGCTATGCTCAGGGGTCTTTGGTAACTAACTCATATTCTTCAGGTCCTGTCCTTAGGGTCTCATATTGTTGGGGCCGGACCATTAGCTTCACTTCTATTGTCTCTTTTAAGTTTGTTCAATATGCAGTGTCCAAAGGTCAAAAAGAGCAGAAGAACAATTAGGGGTCCTAACAAGGTGAATATGAGGATGGTTAACCAAAGGGAGGAGTTAAAACAAGACTCGAATCATCCCTGACACTGTTCTCTTTTTCTCTTCCACTTGGCTAACCCTTCTCTCACCTTGGCCATTGAATCTTTTAACTACCCCCCCACCCCCAAATGGACTCCAGTATGTGCTTCCCAATGTTTCCACCCCCAGCTAGCACAGAAAAAGTGGTTGCCCCCTAATACTGATGGGCCTGCTGCTGACTTCTCCCATCTTGGGGACACATATATGGGGATTTCTTCCAGGACACTCCTCAACTTTGGATGACCGTACCCTGAGCTCCACCCTCCAAGACCACTTCTGGGACACGGTTTAGATTCACAAGTCCCTCATGCCCCAATTCTGTAATTCCCTACCCCTTTGTCTCTAGGACTGGGACACCCAGGAGTCAAGGCCCATAGCTTAATCACAGAGATCAAAGACAAGTTCTAACCACCAGATACAATTCGGGTGTTCCTATGTAGTGGACCAAGCCATATCCCCAGTGGCTGAGAGCACCTGCCAAGTCATCCTGGTATACCATAACCATTTCATGGTTTCTCTGGTCTTGCAGAAGGGGGTTGCTTGCGTGTCTGGCTGCTATCCAGTTGGCATCAGATACAGGTGTTGGTCTGACGTGAGTTACTTGAATCCAGGCAGTTACTCCATCCACTTTAATGGAGGTTTTGGGTGGTAAACAACACCAGGAATGGCCCTATCCACTTTGCTTCAAAGTTTTCAGCATGGTGCCTCTTAACATATACCCAATCTCCAACTCATTACTCCTGTGGAACCTCTAGGGTACTTCCATTATACAGGGCTCTAAGTTTAGGTCACAATTCCTGGTGGCTGATCTGGAAAGCTTGCAATCGAGCCATAAGATCCTTGTCAGCCTGAAAAGACACTCTGGGGTTATGTGTCAAGAGCTGGGGTCAGGAGAGTGGGAGTCCCATACAGGATCTCAAAAGAGGGCAGGTTAAAATGATAGGGGTTGTTCCAGGCTTGGAACAGGGCCAGGGAAAGGAGCACCACCCAGTCGGTGCCAGTCTCCAAGGATAATTTTAGTTAAGGTCTCTCTTTGGGTTCTGTTCATTATGTCTACCTGCCCTGAGCTCTGGGGACTATATACACAATGGAGCTTCCAATTAGTTCCCACAATATCTCTGCCAATCCCTGACTTACCTTAGAGACTAAAGCAGGACCATTGTCCGATCCAATTACCTTGGGCACTCCAAACCTTGGGAAAACTTCCTCTAATATCTTCTTAGCTACCACGGTAGCTGTTTCTTGCTTGGTGGGGAAAGCCTCAACCCATCCAGAGAAAGTATCTACAAATACTAGAAGGCATTTGTAACCACATTTTCCTGGCTTAACTTCTTCTTCTTTTTTTTTTAAACAGAATATAATATTATTTCATTCTTGTCACTTTCACCCATGTATACCAGGTATATGCCTTTCCAATTCTATTTATTAAAAAGTAGATTCTAGAACTGGAGTAGTGCTTTAATAACTGGTGTTCTAACTTTATTCTCTGATGGCTTAACTTCTATAAAATTGACCTTCCAATGTACTCCACGCTGTTCTCCCCTAGGTGTTTTCGCCCTGTTTATTCTTGGCCATATAAACATTCACTTGCTGGCATTCCTTACACTGTTCTACTATCTCTCTGGCCCAAAACCTGAGATACGTTATATATACTTCAGATCCCTTAACTGCTCAGAAAGCTTTTTTATCCCCTAAATGAGTCCATCTCTGCATTTTTTCTAGTATGTCTTTTGCTTGCTTTCTGGGGAGTATAGTATGCGCCATTGCTCTTCCTTCTCTAGGTACTAGTTGGTAGGGTGACTATCAATCTGAGTCCTTTCATCTTCAGTATATTCTGAGTGAGGCCATCCCTTAGTCCAGTCCCATTTTCCAGAGGGTGCTTCTTTCAGTCCAATAACCAGTATAGACTCCTGCATATCCACTTCTCAAACCACTTGACCTGCCTGGTTATTGCCTTGGGCCACTGAGTCTCTACCCTTCTGATGTCCTGGGCAATGAATAATACTCACAGTTGCTGGCTTCATCAGGGCATCCAAGAGATCCAAGATTTTCTGTTTGATTTTATTTCTTTTCCCTCTGATGTGAGCAGTCCTTTCTCTTGGTATATAGCACTGTGGACATGGGCTGTGGCAAAGGCATACTTGCTATCTGTGTTGATGTTAATTTTCTTGCCAGCCCCAAGTTCCAAGGCCTTGGTGAGGACAATTAGATCTGCTTTATGCCCTGACATGTTGGGGGTAGAGGTTCCACCCTGATGACATTTGTGCCATCTACAGCAGCAGCACCTGCTCATCTCTGACCAGCATAGAGAAAACTATTCCTGTCTGTAAAACAGGTAGCCTTGACTCCCAGCAGGGGCCAGTTGGAGAGGTCTTTCCTCCCCCTATGTCCTCTACTTTTGGGCAGGTTAGTTGTGGCCGGCCCGGCAAGAAGTGTATCTGGGCCCCCATCTTGGAGAGTAAGTCTCGCCCCAACAGAAGGTAGGGACAGTCTGGGATGACCATAAATGAATGGGGTACCCTCCCCATCCCTAGGTCCACTGTTCTTCCGGTAGCCCATGAATACATTTTGGTGCCAGTGGCTCCTTGGACCCAAGACTTTTTCTTGGGAACTGTGCCATCAGTTCGGAGGAGGACAGAGTGTTGAGCCCCTGTGTCCACCAAGAATTGAATGGGATCCCCTCCACTCTCAGAGTTATCCTGGTTTCAGGGAGGGAGTCTGAACCTTGTCCTCCCTAGGTGTTGTCTTCCCCCAGAGCTAACACTTTCACCATTTGGGGGTGCTTTTCCCACGACCTGGGATTTCCCACTCCGGCTTCCATTTGTTGGGGCACTCTCAGGCCCAGTGGCCCCTCTCCTTGCAATATGCACACTGGTCCTTTTCAAGGGGTTTTATGCCTTTCTTTGGTTAAAGTCTCTCTTCTCTGCTTTCCCTAACTACTGTAGCCAAGATTCTTTAAATTCCTTCACTATTGCCTTTCTTTTTTTTTTCTTTCATCTCCCTTTCATCTTCTTTTTCTTATTCTCTGCTCCTTCTCCTCCTCTGTCTCCCTGTTATGGTAGACTTTCTATACTAACTCCCCCAATGACTTATCCTGCAGTCCCTCTGGCCTCTGAAGCTCTTTCCTGGTCTCTCTCCTAGCCTGGTCTATAGAAGCCATCGTCACAGTTGCTTTGTGCTCCTTGCTGCTGGGGTCGTAGGGTGTGTGCTGACGGAATGTCTCCATGAGTCACTCTAGAAAGGCAGCAGGTGACTCAACTGATTCTTGTCTAACCTCACATACCTTGGTCAAATTTGTGGGTCATCATGTGGTCCCCTTAAGACCTGCCAATGGAGCCTGGAGGTAGACCTTCAGGTGCCCCTTACCTTCTTCTGTATTAAAATCCTGCTGTCAATGACACCCTGGTCAATCCCATGTCTGAGGGGGCATTTTTTCTGGCTTCCTGCATTATCCTCTCTCACTCTTCAGTCCTGAAGAGCACTCTAATGAGTTGTTGGATATCATTCCAGGTGGGCTGATAAATAAGTATAAAACAGTCTCAAAGATATTAATCAGCCCATTGAGGTTATCTGAAAGTGGGGAGAGGCAGTGTTGGGCCTTCCAGTCGTACAAGTTGGCCGAAGAGCCAATGTTGCATGGCCTGATTGCCTTTTTCTAGAGGCCTATATGCCCTAAGTGGGAGAGCTACTGTGGTATCAGGGGAGGGGAGGTGGCTCTCAGATTTCAGGTCCCCAGGGGGTACCCAGAAGTTGGGGGTCTCATTGTACTCCTCGATCCAGTAAAGGGGGGTACAATGGCCCCAGTTCCATATGAGCTGAGAATCCTGGAGTCAGTGCTGGTGTTAGCAGGGCCATGGGGGAAAGGGTAGGGGGATATGGAGGAGGAGGGTCTTGGAGCATCAGCATCTGCTGTTGAAGGGTGTTGGAGGATCAACTTCTCCTCTGGTTCTGATACTTCCCCCCATGCTTCCTTTTTTCTGATGGTCAGAACCTATGAGGTGGGTCTTAGGGAAAGAAAAGTTTTTATCCATGAAGGGAAGGGGGATGGTCTTCCACTAGATTCTTCCCAGTAACTACATAGGGCACATGGTCTGGGTTCCCGAGGGATCCTGGCCTAAAGATTTTTCTTTCTACTGCTTTGATCACCCCCAAGTAGAAGGTTCCTACAGGTGGCCATCCTACTCTGAAGGTGGGCCATTCAGAGAAGCAGAGAGTAACTAACTTTCCCTTCTGTACTACTACTGACAAGTTAGCTCCTCCAGTGGTTAACTAGGATGTTTAATGGGGTAAATTCAGTCCATATGTTCAAAAATGTCATCAGTCCAAGTCCAAGAACACAGAATGAGATAACCAACATCAACAAACACAGAGAAAGACAGCACACAGACTGTTCGCCCCTACCACGGACACAGACAGTCCGAGTCCAAGAACACAAAGACAATCAACACACAGTTCGCCCCTTCCATGGGTGCATGTTTCAGACAGTTCGCCCCTTCCAAGGGTGCAGAAACCAGGTTATAGCAAGACTCAATTCCCTCAGCTACTGTCTTGCTGTTTCCAAAAGGAGCCGAGTCCTCTTGAATCTTTCCAGGAGGTGGGGCCTGAAGCATCCTCCAGACAAACCACAGCCATTGCATTAAGGTACATCTTCCTGCCGTGATTGACCACACCAGACCAGAGGCTTTCCAGCAACTCCATGCTCTTGATCCAAAAGTGAAAGCAAAAGACAGAGAGACAAACACTGACAAACACAAGTTGGTGCCTGTTGCCTACCTTAGTCTTTTTCCCTCCGATCAGTTTAGTTGGTGGTCACTTGTCGGGGTGGGGGTCTTCTGGAATCCAGATGAGCCCCCAAATGTAAGACCCCTGTCCCCCGACCCTTGGTCCGTGGTACTTACTTTGAGATGCCCCAAGTGAGACACCCAGGCATAGATCAATGCAAAAGCAAGAGGTGTATTTTTTGGCACATTGGGGTTGACCTTCAATTATTCCCTCAAGAGAGGGGTTGACTAGAAGGCAACCATACTTTTACATTTTTACTTCAAGGATATACTAACTTTTTGATCCTGTGAGATAACTTATTTCTAAGGACTCTTGATCATTGGTGTCTTTTGCAAAGTATTACATTGATACAGTATATTGACAATATTATGCTTACTAGAGGAAGGGAGCAGGAGATAGTAACCATTTGAGAATTGTTGTTAACACATATGCACATGAGGGAATAGTTTGAAGGTCTGGATGGGAATGCTCACCCCCACCCCACAGGCTCATATATTTAATGCTTGGTCATTGGGTTGTAGAACTCTTTGAGAGGCTTAGAAAGTATGATCTTGTGATAGGTGTGGCCTTGTTGGAATGAAGTGTGTCATTAGGGGTAGGCTTTTAAGTTTCAAAAGCCCATGCCAGGCCTAGCATTCCCTCCCCCTTTCTGGATCAGGATGTAGCTCTCAGCTACTGCTCCAGCATTATGAATGGCACCATATTTCCACCATGATGGTAATGTATTAACTTGCTGAAACTGAGCTTGAACCTCCAATTAAGTGCTTTCTTTCATAAGATCTTCCATACTTATTGTGTCTCTTCACAGAAATAAAACAGTGCCTAAGAAAGAAGTTGGTACCACAGGCTGGGGTATTTCTTATTCTTCCTATTACCAATAGAGAAGCACAATGTTTAGTGAACCTTTTTGTATTCTGGAGACAGTACATTCCTTACTTGGGTGTGTTATTCCAGCCCATAGACCAAGTGACATAGAAAACTGCTAGCTTTGTGTGGAGCCTGGAACAGAAGACAGTTCTTTATCAGGTACTGGCTGTTGTGCAGTCTGCTCTAACACATGGACCATATGATCCAGTAGCCCTAACAGAACTTCAGGTGTCAGTGACATACAGGGTGGCTATTGAGAGCCTTTGGCAGACCACTATAAGTGAATCATAGAAGAAACCTTGAAATTTTGGAGCAAGACTCTATCATCATCTGCACGCAACTATTCTTTCTTTGAGAAACACCTCTTGACCTGCTATTGGGCCTCAATGGCAGTTTTGACAATAGGCCACAAAATTAATGTAAGAGTTAAGCTGTCCATCATTAGCCAGATCTGATCCACCTATTCATAAAGTCGGATATGTATCAAAGCAATCCATCATCAAATAGAAGTAGCATATACATACAGGCCCAAGAATGTCCTGAAAACACAAACAAATTACATCTTTCCCTTCTTTTTTCTTTCTTTCCTATCTTTCAGGATATGCATCAATTAAAACTCCTGTAGGAGGCTACTCTGACGGATCCATGGTCAGTTAGCCTGCCTATTTTAGCACTGTTCTTTGTTTATGGTGTTCCTAGTGCTTAGCTGGATAGATAATTTTATTTGCATATTTGATTGTTGTTTTGTTTCTATTGTAGTGGTTGAGTTGAACAGTGCATGCTGAACTATATACACTCAGCCCTTGAGTACTCTTTTCTTTCTGACTAGCTCCACCAAGGCAAGGGTCTTAGCTATCTGCTTATCCTGCTGTTTATCCCCTTTGCTTGGTTCATTCGCCTGCTATGTGACATAGCCAGCTAGCAATTCTGTCTACAGTATACAGGCATAAAACTCTTTTCAAGGAGATCTGAAAAATAAAACATGTATATTTCATTGTAGGTGAGTTAGAGACATATCAACCCTATTACAAACAAAAGTACTCTGCATTGATGGTATACCAACCCTAGGAGAAGCAGGAGTATGTCACAGTGTTAGCACATGGGTTAAGGACATAACAAACCATACCCATTTGGGCCTACAAATTCAATGATTTAGTCCAAAGACCTTGAGAGAAGAAGGGATACTTTAATGTAGCCAACATAGCTCTCTCTATTCCTTTATAGCATCACACTTATCAAGACTAATAAAGAAGCAACAGTTATTTACAGATATAGTTTATGTTCAGAATTTCTAGAAAGGGCTTCCAGAGTTGGAATTAATTTTTAGCTCAGTGGTTCTCAGCCTTTAATGCCATGATCCTTTGAAACTGTTCCTCATGTAGTACTGACCCCCATGCATAAAATTATTTTTGTTGCTACTTTATAACTGAAATGTTGCTACTGTTAGGAATCATCATGTAAATATCTGTGTTTTCAATGGTCCTAGGTGACCACTGTGAAAGGGTCATCTGACTCCCAAAGGGGTCAAGATCCATAGGTTGAGAATCACTGTTTTAGCAACCTTCAGAAGAGCTTCTGAAAGCTCAGTATGCCCATGGTGAATAATAGCAGTTAGAGATGCTGTGGGACTGGCAGCTAAGGATACCATGTAGCTGCTTCATGGAGGACAATGAGTCAGAGTAGCTCTTGGTAGTAAGCTATTCCATATGTAACATGCACATAGACCAAGTGGGAAGCTGCCAATAAGGCCCCAAGCAAGTTTTTATATGGAAATGGGTTTAAACCAGAAACAGAATTCTACTAGAAACTAAGAGCCTAATGTTTGCCAGACCTCACTTGGGAGTTAGGCTAATTCCAAGTCTATTTTTTCCCAACTGTGAGGAGTCTGTAGCCTTCAATAAAATATCTAACTTATTTGAACCCCACTTTCCTCTTTTGTGAAATGAGACTCACACGAATATAGACATATATATCGATTAATAACACAATATTTATCAATTAATAAGGCAAGCTGTTGGGCTGTGATTCTAATTTTTCTTTTTACTAGTTATATGTTGCCAATTAGCATACTACAATATCAAGTTGAGTACAAACCTTGAACCACAAAGGTCAGAAGCCTGGAGCACAAAACAACTCACAAAACAGCAACACCATGGCTTCCCACTGTTTCCAAGCGTATTCTCCAAAAGTAAACAAGGTACTTGATATGACACTGAAACAGAATCTCAGACAGATCTACCAAGTAACTTTGTGAGACCAAAGCCACAGAGAGAAACACAACTAAACACTGTATATATGCAAGACCTCAGAGATGAAAGTATTCAGAAGCCCTTGACAACAGAGGCTTCTCAGCAACTCCTTGCATCTCCTGCCATAAGAAGAGGAAGCAGATGCCAATAGGCAGAACTGAAGTTCTGTTTAATGTAGAGTGGAAAAGAAAAAGTGGGAACACTTGGAGATGGAGGACCCAACTCTGTTACTCACATGTTATTTTTCATTTGATTCCAGCAGTTCACACACTTCAAAGAAAGCTAGCTTTTAGATATCAGAGTTCTGCTAAATTCAGGAAGCATGGGAGGGAGTAATTTCCATTTCTCTCTCTCTCTCTTTTCTACTTTTCTAAAAAGCTTCATTGGAATACCTTGTAGCTCCTAAGAACATTAACTATTACTGGAGTTGTAGAATCTCTGCAATTCACCCACATCTCAAGTCTTTGTGATAGTCTCTTCTAGCACTAGATTCCATTCTTTTTGTTTTCTTTTCTCATATATTACATCCTGACCATACTTACCTCCCTCCACTCCTCCCAGTTCCTCCCCACCACCTTCCCTCTCTGCCAGATGCACTCCTTCTCTGTGTCCCTTCAGAAAAGAGCAGACTTCTCAGAAATATCAACTGAACACTTCATAGCAAGTTATAATAAGACTAGAAACATCCCCTCATATCAAGGATGGACAAGGCAACCCAGAAGAAAGAAAGGGTCTTAAGAGTTGGCAAAAGAGTTAGAGACACCCCTCATCCCACTGTTGTGAATCCCCAAAAGAACACCAAGCTACACACCATAAAATGGGACCTATCTCAGACACATACCACCTCCGTGACTGCTGCTTCAGTCTCTGTGAGTCCCTATGAACCCTGGTTAGTCAATCCTGTGGGTTGTGTTCTTGTGGTATCCTTGATCCCTCTGGTTCCTACAATCCTTCCTCCATTTCTTCATTAGCATTGCGTGAGCTCCTCCTAATGTTTGACTGTGGGTTTCTACATCTGCTCCCAGATCTAATACTTCTGATAATCTGCTTCTTTGCTGATGACAAGAGAAAACTCATCACTTCAGGACAAATAGATCTTGTTGCATAATAGCCATTGTGTTAGGGGGTTGTGGATAAAACAGTAATAAGTAAAGGTGTCATATTTAGCCCCAGGAAAAGTGAGAGATTGTGGGAAATTGCAGACCTACTGCAAGACACTGTGGAAATAGACATGGTCATCATCCAATCGTGGGGACTCAGGGAGCTTTTGTGATCAAGCAACATGAAAACAGAGAATAGAAAGGCTTTTCTTGGGTTAATCAGAAAAAGGGTGTGAAGAATAGAGATGAAAGTGAGATACCACTTCAGGCAAAGGATAATAACCTGGAAACCCAAAATCTCAATGAGAGGATGAAAGGTGAAACAGAATTCAAGGATTCCTAGGTGGAATTGAAGCATACCCAATCCTTCATAAAGCAAGAGGTGAACTAGTCACACAGCTCCTAAACTGCACCAACTCTGATTGAAAGCTACATTCTGGGGACAAGATGAACTTCACCATCTTGACCCCCTCATCAGATTCATGTTTGTGGGCACATATTTCTCCAGCCTATGCCCATGCTAGGATCCCCTGTATCTGTCCTCGTGAGATATCACACAACAGAGATGTACTTGTTGAAATAGCAAGGTAACAGAAATGGAAAGAAATGTTTCAGAACCAGAACCCAGTTCAGTCAAGGACTGACCAATATCTAAGAGTGTAGAATGAATGATAATGGAAGAATGGGAAAGAAGGGAAATTCCAAGGAGACCTTGTTCTCTATTAGGAACACAGTGGGCTGGCAGAAGAAATACTTATCATAAGCTACTTCCTGAGTGAGCCAAAGGGCAGAGAGCAATAATAAAAATAGGTGTCAAAATGAGTGATTTTTTTTCTTAAAGAAATGAGGTCACCTCACATCAGGTTCTGTGTAGCCTGATTACAGCACAATTTAGAGTTTATCCAAAACACTCTTAAAAGATAATTAACTTAATCTGGCATATTGAAAAGTCATTTGAAATCTCTATTTGGTCAATGAAATAATGTATTAATCAGCATGTGTGTGTTAGTGATAACTCAGTTTATTAAGGGCCAGGAGAAACCAAACTGTAGGCAAATGCTTCTATATGAACCTAGGGGCTGGTAATTATCTTCTACCAACCTTGCACCTGGAATAAGTCTGTTTGTGATGTGGCCCAATTCTTAAAGTCATACCAGCTTGTTTCTGAGGTCCCCCACTGGAAAGTTTAATACACATGACTTAAGAAAGCTCAGAGCAGGAGGAATTCCATCTAAACCATAACTGTCATTAAGTCATAATTAAAATTATGATTTTTAAAAGATCCATTGTTTAAGATTTACTTCCTGAAAAGGCCATTTAGTCTTTTCATTGCTATTTCAACATTTCAGAAATAATCCCATATTAAGAAACAAGTCATTGGGGGCCATCTAGATGCAAAAACTTGTAATTACATGATTCCCTTAATTAATTTTGACAGAGGAATCATAATAAAGATTCCAAGCTTGCCTTGTACTTTCTAAGAAAAGCACTGGGCATGTAATCCTTAAACACAAAGCTCTCTGTTTTGGACAGAGTTTTCCCAGCAAGCCTCAGCAAGTACCTTGATTACTAATAACAAGACAGATACACACCTTCCAGGTGATTAACTGAGTTTCACACAAGAGATCCTGACTTGGGTGAATGAAGCCTGAGATCTAACCTTTGCTTATTAGCACCACTTCTGACAAGAGCTGGTATAAAATATAAGCTGTGTAAATGCAGAGCCACCAACTGGAAAAGGGATGAATTTCAAAGTCAGTAGGCAATTTCCAGGGAGAAGTCACATTGGTGGTCCTTATACATCTCAGACATTAAAAGTTGTCCCAAAGCCAAGGCCCTGTTTTCTTCCAGGGTCCAGGAAATGAGAATCCAGTAACTGTGGTCACCAGGCTATTGTTTTCAGTCCCAAACACAGACCAGTGATTTTTTTTTTTTCTGTCATTCAATGTTAAGGGGCAGAAAATCCTGATTCATTCTCTGACAATTACTTTGCTAAACAAGCAAGTGCTCTCCAAAAGCACTTCATATCCAACTGCTAGATTTTTTTCTTTCTCTCTTTCATAGGGTCTAGTAGTTTCCATCACCCCTTCCAGTCAATGAGCTGTTTGGTGGCCCCTGTTTTTATGCAGCTGAGCAATCTTGACTCCTTATGAACTGACTATTTTGATGATCTAATCAAAGCTGCCCCTGTTGCAGGGAAATGCAGAAGCTATTTCTACTTACAAGTATCTTCTCACTCCAGACTCCTGTCTGTACAGACGCTGAGCCTTTTGCTCTTTGTGTAAGTTGTAGTGGTGTACCTGAACTTCGCGTATTGTTATTGAGCCTCATTTGTGTAACAGCTGCCCCAGACATCCAGTCTCTCAGGCTTGGCTCCAGTATTTTCCAGATTCTAGTATATGCGTAAGTTTTATGAGAATCTGATTTGATTCTAAGTGACTAGGTCAGCACCTGGGGAATCTGCATTTCTAGCCAGCTCCCAGGTGTCACCAGTCTGCAATCCTGTGAATGCTCACTGGTATGGGGACACCAAACTTCATAATTATTGTTCCTCTGTGCCTCCCATGGGGTTCTTTAATTCTAACTTATAATTTCTCCCTAGTATCACACTCTGATTCCAATGGTGCTCTCCACTCCTCATAAAAGCCAACACCACAACCTAAATTAGTCCCATCTGAAAACCCAGCCATAAAGGGAAACTCACTTCCCTCTTCTACTTGTCATTTCAATCACCAAAGACACACAAATTAGAAAGAAAGAGAAAGACAATAAAATATCAAATGTCCTATGCTCCTCTGTTTATCTGAAGGTGTTGATTACCATAAGGTATTATTTTTTTTGTAAAGTAATTTATTTTAAATAAAAAAGGTCAGGCAGCTATTTCATTTATCACTATTACAAAGGAGTCTAAGCCAGTGATGGAGAAAGGGAAAGAGAAATTAATTACAAGTCAGAAGCTGCAATAACACTCCTGGTAATTGTGACAAAAGTTTTAAATTAACATTTCTGTTACTGAGATAAGTTTGATTAATATTACAATTGGAGATGTGATTGCCAGAATATTGGGGGGGAGCATCAGAGGACAGAGTAGCATTTAACTTAAGATGGAGATCCACTTCTTTGAGACTCAGAATGCATCCTCAAGATACCTTCATACTTTATTAACAGTTCAGTCAATGCCCTGCTGGAAAGAATCAGCCATGAAGGTCCAGAGTACATAGCTTGCCTGCCAAATCTGCTGAAGAAAGATGTATTCAAGAACCTTTTTGTGGCTGCTTGTTTTCTATGTTTCTAAGTGCACCGGGGGAGTGTTTCCCACTGTGGCCACAGTAATTTTTCTTGGTAGTTGGTGGATGGAAGCGTTAAAATAATAGAATAAGCTGCAGTTCAATTTCTCTCATCCACATATCTTTACTGGTTTTATGCTGGGAGGTCGGGTGGACATGGACCCATTATCTGGAAAGCAAGAATTAAAGAAAGGAAGAGTTGTGTCAACAGGACAGTTCAAATTAGCTTGCAATGGTCTCCTAGAAATGAATTTATTAATTATCTATGCACTACATTGCTTCAAATAAATACAATTAACATTTAGTTTTGTGCTTATTATTTTGAAGGCTTTTGGTCTGAATGAATTCACACAATCCTTATAATGGGTTTTCTAAAGCAGATTCTATAATTATCCTCACTTTATGGATGGATGTCCTGTTGAGGAATGGGAAAGGTAACAAGCTTTGAGATTTTATAACCATCTGGACAGTGAAGAACAGAGCCAGCTAAT
Source organism: Tokudaia tokunoshimensis (assembly GCA_036184795.1). Classification (NCBI taxonomy): domain Eukaryota; kingdom Metazoa; phylum Chordata; class Mammalia; order Rodentia; family Muridae; genus Tokudaia; species Tokudaia tokunoshimensis. Next base: position 103,730,644 of record BTHU01000011.1, on the reverse strand, counting down.
TTTGGAGTCAGCAAACTCATCTCATCCAATAGTTATAGTGCAATTGGATATATACTTCGGTTGAGAATCTATCAGAACATAGTCATGTTTCTTCATTTACATCCTTTTCTATTTTGTTTCCTGTTGTTGTAATAAACACTGTAATCAAAACCAAATTAGGAATGAGAGAGTTTATTTGAACTTACATTCCAGGCCCATCTTTGAGAGAAGTCAGGCAGGAACTCAAAGCAGGAACCTGAAGGCAGGAACCATTGAGGCATACTTCTTACTGGCTTGCTCCCAGGTTCATCTTTCTTATACATCTCAGACCTACCTGCTTATGGATAGTACTTCCTACAGTGGACTGGGTTCTTCTAATACATCAATTGGCAATCAAGAAAATACCCACACAAACATGGCCTCAGACTAATCAGATGGAGGCAATTCCTCAACGAAAGTTAGCTCTTTTCTGGTGAGACCAGTTGACAACCCAGACTAGCCACTACACATGCTATGGTTATCTATTTCTGCCAGTGTTAGAGCTGGGTAGTGCAATAAAACTATGGTTCATAGAACTAAAATTGTTTACTAAATGCCTTGTATAGAGCAAGTTAACCCAAATCTGCTCATAACTATGATGCTGCACCACATTGGTGATTTCTATGTTAACTCTCAGCCTCCATCAAGGATTGAACACATAGAAACCTTTGGAACACTGATCCATCAAGCAACAAAGAAAAACTCTCAGACCATGGAAAACTCATTTGTAAAATATAAATGTTAATGTGTTAACATACATGAATAATTTACTAAGGTTTCCCACAGTGTTACATTAGGTTTTGTTATTAAACCTATCATTTAGCTTGTGGGACAAAGCAGGAGAGCAGAAGTCACTTTGGTACACAGACCTGTAGGTTCTAAAGAAGTGCTAGTTTCCAGCAGAACACACTGAGCTGCTCTCAGGGAATGCAGTGTACACATCTCTTCATCAAGCATCTCAAGGCCCACCTCTGCCTCTATTTCTATATATGTATTTTAAGACTAGACTTTCTATTTTCCTCTGCCAGTTAAGTCATTGAAGTTACCATTAAAATGTGAATTAGATTATTTAGATTTCAACTGATTTTCATGCATTTCATATTACCTTAATTTTTCATTTTTTTCATTTCTATTTTTATTTCTGCTTTTAAACATATGTGTTAGCTCTGTATCATCATACGGATGATAACTGTAGCAAAGATCAAATGGAATTTCATGGAAAACTGCAGCTAAGATCAGTGTTCATGCATTCTTTAGACAAAGTTTGAGGCTAGGTTAAATGGTTTTCGAATAAGATAGAATAGAGAAAGAAAGACCAGACATTTCAGTTTGGAAAAGATTGGCCTAGAGTGAGATACATTATTGTATAGGAATGTTAGAAGACAAAGGTCATAAACAAGGAGAGAAAGATATAGAAATCCAATAGGAATGGAAAATGATAAAACTGAAGAAAAGAGTGGCACATACTGACAGTCATGGTGTTTCATGTTAAAAGGTAATAGCTGAGTCCACACAGTGCTCAGTGTCCTGACACGGAAGCCTTGCATGATGTGGACTAGTGAGAGAGGACCAGCTGGTAACACAGTCACTAGAAGGGAGAACACCCAAGGCACTTTGCTACAGTTATCATCTGTATGATGATACAGAGATAAAACATATGTTTAAAAGCAGAAATAAAAACAGAAATGAATAAACCAAAAAGTTAAGAGAATATGAAATGCGTGAAAGTCAGTTGAAATCTAAATAATCTAATTGACATTTTAATGGTAACTACAATGATTATATTGACCTAAATGGCAGAACTAAATAGAAAGTAAGCCTAATCTTAAAATACATATATAGAAAATAGAGGCAGAGGTGGGCATTGAGTTGCTTGATGAATGGTGTATACATTTCTTCACTTAATAATGTTAAATAACTGTATACATTGTATATAAAATAAATCTAAAAGGAAATTGGATTGACCATAGCTTAAGCATGGGAACACTGCTCTAAGTGTAAAACAGTAAAACAAAACAAGGTTCCAGGATTGGCAATATGAGTCTCTTTACTTCCTGGTCTACCCAGATGTGAGCCAGCAGGTTAGTGTTCCTACTGGAGCCATGGTTTTCTAGTCAGGAACGTTACCTGCAAACTGTGAGTCAAAGGATCCCTTTTTGTCTTAAGTCACTTCTTCTAAACAATGAGGAATGTAACTCATATGAAAAAACAAGACCACAACCTAAGGTAGTTGCTGGAATAAAACTGTCAGTCTGAAGCCCTTTGGAACTGGTTTGTAGGAAGAATATTCAAAATCCTAAAATTATAGGTCTATGAGGACTTAGAGTACAAGAAAGAAGAGGTTAATGGAAGATTCTGGAAGGAGTTCTGGAGACCAGAATGTCAATAGGAAAGCAGACAAGAAAAGACAGTGCTTATGAAATTCCAGAACAGAACAAGGACTCGACTGGGAACTGGAGTAGAGGTTATTCCTGTTCCATTATGAAAGGATCTGACTGCCTTCTGCCACTGTCCTGGACGTTATATGTAGCTAAATACAGAAGTAGGATTTAGGCACTTGGCAGAGGTAGTTTCATGACAGCATGGCAGTTGGGTTGTGACATGGTCACTTCTCTGTGCTCTGTCCAGATTTAAAATGAGAGAAATAAGTGAAACAGATATGAAAACTGGGATGTTTTAGAGAAAAATCAGAGGAAAGGAATTTAGAGTTGTGGCAAAGCAATAAGGACAAATTATAATTGCTAAGAGATTAGTACTGTTAAACCGATATCATTGGTATAGGGAGATGACTCAGTAAAGGTCTTGCTGTTCAAGCATGAAGACAATCCCCAGAGTCCATGTAAAGGCCTAGCAGTGGCACCTTCTATGATCCCAGGACTCAGAAGTCTAAGATGAAAGAATTAAAACTGCTTCCAAGCTAGCCACTCTAACTGAATTTGTGAGCTCCAGGGTTAGTGAGAGCACTTATTTTTAAAAAGTAATGTGAAGAGCAATTTAGGAAGACATTTGGTATTTATCTCTGGTCTCTAATACACATGCACGCACAAACAGTTATACATGTATACACAAACACAGACATACAGACACACAGACACATACACACATACACACACACACACACACACACACACACACACACACACACAGAGAGAGAGAGAGAGAGAGAGAGATTGATTTTGTATTAGGAAAATGGGGAAAGCCGCCTTGAGAAAAAGGCTCGCCCATAGAAAGATCTTATATACAATAAGGCATATCATTTGAAAAGAGTCCCCTAGAGAAATCCCCCAGCATACCCTGATGAAACACAGCCTCCTTAACAAGAAGATTGTCCCAGATTGAGCCCTGAAGGATCACAGATGCCTCTGTAGCTGTGGCCAAGGGGGTAGATACATCGTGAGCTGAAAATAAAATGTGGGTTGTTTATATGATGCTGGCTTCTCCTGCCCAAGATGCCCAGTGTCCTGGAGGCTCCCGCTGAGCATTCAGAAAGCCACTGTGGTCAGGCAATATGTGTCAGATTTGGTCTCTCTGCAAGAAGATCTCAAGGAGCTTTTGTTTAAAGCTGTGAAAGTGAAGCCAGTTTGCAGTGGAAATCCAAGGACATTGCAGATATGAAAGGGGGCACATTTGCTCAGGAAAGCTGCATGAACTCAGTGTCCCTGGCCTAAGAAAAAGGCACATGCTCTAGAAACAAGAGGGGGGGCAGGGGTGGAGCCAATGACACTGGAACCAAGTGATGCCACCTGAAGCCCCACGATAAGCATGGAAATGTAGGAGCTGGTGTTTGCCCTGCTGGATTGAGACTCACTCTGGACTGATTTTGTCTTGCTATGCTTCTAATTTTCCATTTGGAGCAGCAGTGTTTACTCTATGACAATGTATGTTGAAAGTGTGAAAACAGGGTTGTTGTTTTTGTTTTGTTTTGTTTTGATTTGGGTTGGATTTTTTGTTATTCTTAGATTCTCACTTAGTGTGCATATGTGTGAGTGTGTGTGTGTGTGTGTGTGTGTGTGAGCACACAGGCTGAGTGGCCTAGCTGGAGCAGTGTTAGAGAGCTTGCTCTGATGGTGTGGATAAGGAAAAGCTGGCTGGCTGGCTGGCTGGCTGACCAGCTCAACTACCACCCGGGCCCAGATTCAGTGCTTTGACTTGACTCACCCTAAAATTTACATCTGTGAACTGCTGGGGCATGTGACAGGGCCAGTCCTGCTGATTCAAAGCTGTCGGATCTCCATGACACAGGGCAACAATAGGTTGACTGGGAGGAGAACTGGGGAAGAGAAAATAGTGATAGTGTCACAGAAGCCAGGCACCTCAAACCAGACCAGTGACTCATTGCAATAAACTCATGGGCAGAGTATATTGTGAGACACACTACAGTTTCCATGACTAGATGTTTTCTATGGTTTACTTTGTTTTGTTTTGGTTAATGTGTGTGTGTGTGTGTGTGTGTGTGTGTGTGTGTGTGTGTGTGCGTGCGTGTGCATGTGTATGTGTGTGTGTGTGTGTTTGGGGGGGTGAGGTTGCAAGGGAAGAGAGTGTAAGATATGAGGAGACAGGGAGATGAGTGGAACTGGGGTACATGATGTGAAACACACAAAAATCAATGAAAAATTAAAATTTATAAAATCATAAATTGATACTATATAATTAATAATTAATACTTTATAAAGGACAATGTAACAATGATAATAAAATAATTTTAATTTGATAAGGAGAAACAAATATTTAATGAACTTAGGAAGACAATTGACTCTTCCTGATTATTGAACCTATGGACATTTTTATAAGTTGATATTTATTTGATCTGTCACATTAACCACTGTTCTCTGGTAGGACCTCCATCACCATCAGGCAGCGGTCCTCCTCAAGTGGCACACAAGAAATAAACACATAAAACACTTTAGGATGACTAGTTAATCCAGGAATTTCACCCCAGAAATTTCATTTTAAGAGAAAACTATTACAGGTGAGCAAAAAGACATGAATGACAATATAATCCTGATAGAATAAAAGACAAAAGCTAAGTGGGAAACAAGGAAGTCCAGGACACAGGACAATAGAGTGGCCATATGGAGTATGGCATGTCAGTGAAAGAGCACATTGTGTGATCTAACAAATTCTTGCCCTAAAAGAAGGCAGAGGTAGGAGAATATTCTACACATACTGTTGAGTGAAAAGTAATTACAGCACAGCATGAATGATAGCGTCCTTGATTCAGAGACAAGATAAGATAATCAAATATACAATGTTTGCTACAGAAAAATAAAAGGAAAATACTGTTTTTCTTTCTTGTGTTCTCCTATACTTTCTCAGCTTTCTCTAAGAGAACTCAAAATAATTTTGCAATTAGTACTAGTAAGTATGCTCAATATTCCCTGTGAAAGATAACACAGAAATATGGTAGACTATAAGACACTCTCCCATGGACTTAGGGCAGCAGTGGGCAGAAGTGGCAAGAGGATTAAGAAAGCTGGAGCCAGAATCAATGCATAGCCACAATTAGAGTTAGGACATCTCTGTCACCTTCTGTGATACTGTGCGACTGCAGAAGGGAGAAGGGTTAGCAAGATGCCAGGCTGATTAAGTTCCAAGTTTCAGATGACCTTCAGGTAGATATGGACCCCCAGAAGGGAAACATCCCTGGAAATCTGTAGCACACATGGTGACTTAATAAGTAACCACAAACCCACCTGTCTACCCACTCTAGACCTCAGGATTATAGTATCTTAAGTGAATCTGCATGAGGAAAGCAAGCTGACATTGGGAGATAGTGTTTTATAGCAACCAGGTACAATGCTGCTTCTTTCAGAAATCATGAAAGGCAAAAACTCCGTCAGAAACATACTCGCCTTACATCACTCTCCTTTCTAAAAACAGCTGAGACTGTGGAAAGGCAGCATCATGCATTGCTATCCAGCTTTGTGCCTTGAGCACTGTGTCCCTCTGATGGTCAGTGAGTCAAATTGAAGGCACTGGGATTCATGCAGAGAAGAGGTCATTCTAACTCTTGTTCTACTCCATTCCATCCAGCTGTCTGGTTCTCCCTTTATAGGAAAATGGAAAAGTATCAGAGTGCTAACTCACAGGCTACTCCACCTCAGAATTCTCTTAAGAGGAGTCCTCCACCTCCAAATTGTGCTGGTATGTAGGATGGCACCTGACATATGGCAGACATACCATAAGTTGTCCTGAAGAATAAATAAGTTCAACAACTACAGAATCCACAAGGAACTGGGGAATTCTACTCTCTCTTGAGTTCTCTTTCTATACATTAAACCAGCCATTCAGTAGAGATGTGCAATTTCCCTATGACTCTGGCTTGCTACACAGTGAGCTCCCGCACAGGGACTTGAATTTCCTGTCTCTTTGGATCACCTTGCCCATCCTAACTAGCCACAAAAAGAAGAGACAAAACAAAACCCAAAGGACAAGTGTGAATGGTTACTGACAGGCGATGGGGTCTCATCATTCTCTTCTCCTGTGCTTGGCTCTATTTCATTAATTCAGACCCTCAGTAGGCAGCACAGTGCAGATGCACCAACACTTTCATTCATGTGAAAGAGATATTCTTTGTGACTTCCTCCCTCCTCTGTGAAGTTACTGTTCTCCTAACATGTGAAGATCATATATGCCCAAATAGTAAGTTTACATCATCAATCTATATCATCTAGAGATGACTAGGTACCACAGTGATTTGTTTACTTATTTATCTGCTTGTTTATTTGCATGTGTATAGGTGCCTGCAGAGGTCAGAAGGCATGTGTATAGGTGCCTGCAGAGGTCAGATGTTGGATCCTCTTGGAGCTGGAGTTGCAGACAGTTTTGAGCCAACATCACACATGGGTGTTGGGAACCAATTTTGAGATCTCTGGAAGAGTAGGGAACACTCTTAACACTTGAGCAGTCACTCTAGCTGTGGCAGAATGCTTTTGACCTGTGTAGCTATGAGTTAGAGAAAATCACAAGGTATAAAGTTTAAAAATATCCTTTCCTTTCCCATCCACTCTCAAGCCCAGGAATTCTCTAGGCATCCTGGAATGGACTTCATAGGTGTATTTTTTTTAATGTAGTTTTTATTTTACTTGTGTGTATGTATGTCGGTATGTATATGGGAGTATGGGTGCCCATGGAGGTCAGAGTTGGAGTCTCAGGTAGTTGTGAACTCCCCAGCATGAGTTCAGAGAACTTAGATCTTCTACAAGAGCAGTGTATGCTCTTAACCACTAAGTCATCTCTCCAACTCTCCATGATTTTTTTAAACTATCTCCCCAGCTGACTGGGAAAGATGGATGGAGCCACATTTCTTTTGACCATGAGCTCCAGGAGACTGGTGACAACTTTATCCACAAAATTGAGAACAATACTTACCGTAGAGAAATTGGTTCATAAGTGTGTATTAACTTTATATTGACTAGGAATGTAGTATGCTTTCTTAAGGCATGTGAACACAAGATAGTATCTGAGAAGAATGCCAAGGTAAATATTTGAAGTCAAGTTTATCTGTTTTTTTTAAATTGGATATTTTCTTTATTTACATTTCAAATGTTATCCCCTTTCCCAGTCTTCTCCTGAACTCCCTATCTCATCCACCCTCCCCCTGCTTCTCTGAGGGTGTTCCCAAACCCACTCACCCACTCTTGCTCCCCCCTGGCTTTCCCCAACACTGGGGCACCAAGCCTTCACAGAACCAAGGGTTTTTCCTCCCATTGATGCCCAACAAGGCCATCCTGTGCTACATATGCAGCTGGAGCCATGAGTCCCTCCATGTGTACTCTTTGGTTGGTATTTTTTTCCCTGGGAGCTCTGGGGGTTCTGTCCGATATTGTTGTTCTTCCTATGAGGTTGCAAAACCCTTCAGCTCCATCAGTCCTTTCTCTAACTGATCCATTGGGGACCCTATGCTCAGTTCAATAGTTGGCTGCAAGGATATGCCTCCGTATTTGTCAGACTCTGGCAGACCCTCTCAGGAGACAGCTATATCAGGCTTCTGTCAGCAAGCACTTCGTGGCATCCACAATAGTGTCTGGGTTTGATGACTGTATGTGGAATGGATCCTCAGGTGGGGCAGTCTCTGGATGGCCTTTCCTTTGGTCTCTACTCCACACTTTGTCTCTGTGCTTCCTCCCATGGGTATTTTGTTCGCCCTTCTAAGAAGGACAGAAGCATCCATACTTTGGTATTCCTTCTTGAGTTTCATGTGGTCTGTGAATTGTATTTTGGGTATTCTGAGCTTTGGGGCTAATAACCATTTATCAGTGAGTACATACCATGTGTGTTATTTTGTGACTGGGTTACCTAACTCAGGATGATATTATCTAGTTCCATCCATTCGCCTAAGAATTTCATGAAGTCATTGTTTTTAGTAGCTGAATAGTACTCCATTGTGTAAATGCACCACATTTTCTATATCTATTCCTCTCTTGAAGGACATCTGGGTTCTTTCCAGCTTCTGGCTATTATAAATAAGGCTTCTATGAACATAGTGGAGCATATGTCCTTATTACATGTTGGGCATCTTTTGGGTATATTCCCAGGAGTGGTATAGCTAGATCCTTAGGTAGTACTATGTCTAACTTTCTGAGGAACAGCCAGACTGATTTTCAGAGTGCTTGCGCGAGCTTGCAATCCCACCAACAATGTGACTTCTCCACATCCTCACCAGCATCTGCTGTCACCTGAGTTTTTCATCTTAACTATTCTGACTGGTGTGAGGTGGAATCTCAGGGTTGGTTTGATTTGCATCTCCCCAATGACTAAGGATGTTGAACATTTGTTTAGGTGCTTCATAGCCAATCAAGATTCCTCAGTTGAGAATTCTTTGTTTAACTCTTCATAGAATTAGAAAGAGCAATTGTAAATTCATTTGTAATAACAACCAAACAAACAAAAAACCAGGATAGCAAAAACCATTCTCAACAATAAAAGAACTTCTGGGGTAAATGAGCATCCCTGACCTCAAGCTGTATTACAGAGCAATAGTAATGAAAACTATATGATATTGGTACAGAGACAGGCAGGTAGATCAATGGAGTAGAATTGAAGACCTAGAAATGAACCCATATACCTATGGTCACTTGATCTTTGACAAAGGAGCTAAAACCATCCAGTGGGGGAAAAAAGCATTTTCAATAACTGATGCTGGTTCTAGTGGCAGCCAGCACGTAGGATGCACATCGATCCATTCTTATCTCTCTATACAAAGCTCAAGTCCAAGTGGATCAAGGACCTCCACATAAAACCAGATACACTAAAACTAATAGAAGAGAAAGTGGGAAAGAATCCCAAACACATGGGCACAGAGGAAAATTTTCTTGACAGAACACCAACTGCTTATGCTCTAACATCAAAATAGACGAATGGGACCTCCTTAAATTTCAATCTTCTGTAAGGCAAAGGAGACTGTCAATAGGACAAAAGGCAAAGAAGAGATTTGGAAAAGATCTTTACCAGTCTTACATCTCTAAGAGGGCTAATATCCAATATATTCAAAGAACTCAAGAAGTTAGATTCCAGAGAACCAAATATCCTTATATAAAAATGTATCTTTTTTATCGCTTCCTTTGGGACATTGCCACCTACATTCTCTTGGTCATATGCTTTCAGGAAACAGTAAAGCTGAGAAAAGACGGGAGCTGGGAGAGGCATCTATTTCTGCGCCATCATGACCATGTGATCTTGGCAAGTTACAGCCTCCCTGTAAGACAAGCAGCTGTTTGCATATTTTCTACTTGAATCACTTCTAAGAAAGGATTACACAGAGCAGTGTCAATGTGACAACAGGGTAAATTTTATAAATTCTAAAAATTAATAGCTACTGCCTTCTAAATATTCATTTTCCCCCCAGTAATTTTGTTTGAAACCAGACAAATTTTGACAACAGCTGAACCTCAGTTTATTGATTTTCCTGGTGTGTGTTCTCTGCCCAAAAGTATGTTGGGAACAAAGAGAAAACTTATAACCTCAATCAACTCGCTGTCTAAAATTACTCTCATTGGGGTTGATTTTTTCCAGCTTACATTTGATCTCATAGCTTTTCTCTCAGGGTCAATTTTAAGAAGAATTCCTTTGTTCTCTAGAAACAGAATCTAACCACTTCAGTTTCTGTAGGATAATTTAAAATACATAACTGTACTATTTCTATTGTACAGTATTTGTCAAATCTTTACTCCACCTCTGACCCTCAACTGCTTGAGAAGTGTGTAAGTACATCTTAATGAATATTCAAAACATTAATTAGGTTAATTAGGCAGTTTTCAGTATAATTATGCCTTCCAAAAACAAATGCCACAAACCCGTTTTTAGAAGCCAGGCATTTTTTGATTATTATTATTATTCTGAAAGTTATTCTGTTGCCACCCCCCCCTTTTTTTTTCTGAGAATACTGGTTTCCCTGTTTTCTCATTCCTTCAATGTAATTATCATTTAAAGCTAAACTCTGCAGGCATTGCCAGGTCTTGGTCTGTGATTAAGTGAGAAGGAAGTGGAGCTCATCCAGGATATTGGGAAGAAGCTGGAGCCTGAGAAAGTCATGAGGCAATAGGACAGACTGACACTAGTCCATTGCCTTTGTCAGCAAGAATTTTGGGAAGAGCCAAAAGTGGTAGGATGTTGCAAGATATTTCCTATCCATTCATATTGAGGCAATGAGAGGCCAGTGATTGGAGGGGAGACAGGAGAAGGAGCTAGAGAGATGAGGGATGGAGAGAGAGAGAGAGAGATATGAGAGAGAGAGAGAGAGAGAGAGAGAGAGAGAGAGAGAGAGAGAGAGAGGTTAGGTGGACCAGATGACAGGAGCAGCAGAACAGGGAAGGAGACATGGATATCAAGATGACTTCAGACATATTTCTGGTGTTTTGGAGAGGGTAGAAATATTGGGATAGACTTTATCATTGTAAATTGGCATTATGTAATTGGGAGTTTGATTGACATAAACATATTTTGTTAACTATACAAGTGTAAGAGTCGTGCTTTACGGGATACTTGGAAGGAGTGGTGCAGAGGCCTGGCAGGGTAGTACTATTTCTTAATTATTACCCACTACGGTATGAAGGTAAGACATTCATTTTTCCGGAACAACTCTGCCTTGGCAAACCTGATGAAATGATTTTGATAGTACTTCCTCTAAAGGCTCATGCTTTGAAGACTTAGTCTCTGGCTTGTGGCACTATGAAGGGGTACTGGATCATGAAGATATTAACTTCATTAGTGGATTAGTCAATTGGCTGGCTCATAATTTGTGGCATTATTGAGAAGTCCTGTTGAACACAGGATTACCACTAGGGAATGGAGAACCTGGTTGAAGGAAGTAGGCCACTAGAACATGGCTTTCAAGGTTACACCTTGTCCCTTACCTCTCCTCTTACACCCAACCCTTTGCTTCCTAGCTTCCAGGAGGTCAGTATGTCCTTTGCATCTGTTTTCTGCTTTGCAATAGCCCTCAAAGCAATAGCACCAGATGGCTATAGACTGAAACCATGAGACGAAACACATCTTTATCCTTTTAAGTTATTTACATCTTTAATTTTTTCAAACAATGCAAAAAAAAACTGCCATGTTGTATTTTTATCAAGGAGTATTCAGAGGAAGGGGATGTAGCCTTGACACAAACACATGGTGGACTGTGAGGTATAGTGGCTAGCACTCCAAGCGCTTAGTTCCCTGTGATAGGATATCTGCAAGGACCATTCTTGTGGTCACTACTGTGATTTTGAATTAGACATGTGAATGGAGAGTTGTTTAAATGTCACAATTAAGGAACTAGATAGTTTTGGTTCCATGAAGGATAACGAACTAAAAGTTGGGAAAATACAGTTGTTTCAAATGGACTTGACAAAACAAGAACAATGTGCGAAAAGATTCTTCAAGGTAGAAAAAAAAATCTTTCCATGGTATTTAAAGAATAGCATTCACTGTGAAGCCATCAAAGCTGCTAAGATTCAGTCCCAGGAGCTGTGAGCCCTTCCATGTTAAAACAGTAAATAATTTGATTGAGCTAGAAGAATATTAAGCTCCAAAGATTAATAATGGTAGAAGATAACTGTGATAATCAGCTTCACAGTGATGGATCATGGGAGGGTTTAATGAGAGAATTTCAGAAGAGGAATTTCAATAGAGTTGACTAGACTCAGAAAAATGCAAATTACACAGCTAAACCTGAAAGTGGGCTGACTGCCCAGAGGGCAGAGACAGGAATGCCATTTTCCTGTCTGCACACTAAATGCTAAAATATCACACAAATTGGTGTCAAGAGGTTGAATGGAATGTGCTGCAGCAGAACGTGACTGGAGCAAAGAAACTGCTTACCACTCTCATCTGGAAGCCAGAAGAGCTGAGCTAGCAGAGCAGGAACGTGTTTTAGATGCCCTTAGGATCTCAGCATCCATCAGTAGTCTCCACTGAGGCATTGCACACACTCGATGCCAATGATGCCAACAGAGCAAACCAATGTTATCCTGTTTCAGAAAGTAACCGGCCAGTTCCTCAGTGCCTAGGCCAGCCGTGTGGGCACACATTCAGTCCCTCCACAGAAGACGGCACATACTCCCAAGGAGACACACTCTATTTATTCTAAGCCTGGAGGATAAAGGCCAAGCCTTGGTCCTAAGTTCAAAAAAGAAAAAAAAAGAGCCCACTGAGTAGCAGGAATTGTGATTTAATGAAATTCATTGGTGCATATGGTGGGGAATATAGACTCTGTCTTAGAACAAGGACATTAGAGGCAAACTGGCCCATGTTTAAGACTCAGCTCTGTTACAGTTTCCTGCTTGGTCAATGGCTTGAAGTTCAGTTTCCTTATTTGCCAGTGGGCAACATTTTTGCTCTCTGTTTCAAGTTACTAGAACCTTAGATGGGGTAAAGCAAACACATTTTTCTCCAGGGTCAGGGCACACTATACTGTCCTCCAAACTGCATCATTTTCTCCCACAAGTCAATACCTATCTGAATAATAATGATTATTACCTATCTGAATAATAATAATTATGAATATTTTTTAAATAATAAACTATAAAGAGAATAACTTTCTGTACAGATGGCTCACAATTTTGGTTAAGACTAGAAGAAAACTTTTAAAATGAAAGGGAAAAATATATCAATGAGATTTCTAGAAAAATAAAAAAAAATCTAGACACACAAAACAAAAAAAAAACTGGGATTTTTTATCTTAAACCAAAGTATGCAAAACGATGGCTACCTTAGAAACTGGTAAGAATTTCAGTGTGGTTGGAAAATTTTATAGCTAACAGGAACAAGGAGGAAACCTCATCTTCCTTTGGAACAAGAGTAACATTGAAACATTCTAAAGTAGGAGAAGAATAAACAGAAAGAATTTGTGATAACTTGTTTGATATATCCTTTGTTAAAAAATAAAGTCCCCTTGCTCCCCAAAATAACTCTACCTACATCATAAGCACAATCAAGTCACTTGAATTGCGATTGTTGCCTCCAACTCCCAAGTGCTGTGAGGAATTCTGTCGTCATTTGTGTAGTGTGAGACCAGCTGGCATTTCTCAGTACTCCTACACTAAGTACCTTGTGGTGTATGAGCTTGCTACTTACCTCTAGTCTGTTCATCAGCAACCTGAACTCTGAAAAGGTTAGATCACTTCCCCAAGTACACACACACACACACACACACACACACACACACACACACACACGCGCGCGCGCACGCGCGCACACACACACATATGCATGCATGCATGCATGTTTGCACACACATGTGCACACACATGCACACACAGAGTGGCTCATCTAGCATGTAACCTAATTCATGTCTATTCCCCCATCCTTTCCTCTAAAACAACCAGCTATCTTTTCTGCAGGAACCAAGAGAGACTTTAGATTCCCACTGGTTTCCATTCTGCTCATAATGGGTGAATCACATTATAAATTAATCTAGATAAAACACTCAACTTTCCCCTCCCTGTAAGATAAGAGGATGCACTGTGGTCTTCAGACCCCCAAGACAGACCTTCAGAGAAAAATCCAGAGGCCTTGATTACATTTGTTTTTTAATTAATCTAGAGTGTTAATTTTCAGCTGGAGGAAAGTTAATTCTTCCTTTTGTTAATCTAATGGCCACAGGCAATACTCAGACTCTTGTGGCAGAAGTTTGGAATGACTGTGAAGCTCCCTGGTGTTACAGAACATGCAGTGGTAAATAAAACAGCTTCTTTGACTGCAGAAGGTTTGAAACAGAGCTCGCAGATGGTGCTGGCTACTCTCAGTCAGAAGATGAAAGAGGTTAATTCTGACCTAGTCAAGCTACCCTAATATCCAGGCACATTCTTTTGACCTCTTCAAAATTCATAAGACATGAGAGAAAAAAGAAGAAAGAAGAAAGGGAGAGAGAAGAGAGAGAGAGAGAGAGAGAGAGAGAGAGAGAGAGAGAGAGAGAGAGAGAGAGAGAGAGAGAGATTTCTTCCCACCAGAAAGGAAGTATAAATGAAGCAGTTTTCACATTGGGACTTAAGCAATGTAGTTGTTTCTCTAGACACCATCCTGCTCTCAACTATGTCTTCTTGGCCCCTTCTATGTAACTGCCTTCTTGGGTTCCTTATAACTAAAACAAAGGATGCTATTTGGAAGCCTACTTAAAGCTACAGGGCATCAGGTTCTTCAGAAGAACATTGATGTAAGAAAGATTAGCTATGTGTACCATTATGCACAGAGCACAGAGGCGTGGTGAACTGAGATGAAGTCCTGATAATCACATTTCTTTGGTCCAAAAAGCTTAGGGACATTTGAGATTTGCAATAGAAGGCCAATGGGCAGTGTTCAAAATCCTGGACAGAAACCTAAATCTTAGAGGTTAGGGAGGCTGTTGAGGGAACAGTAGCCAAAGGGACCTGAATTTTGTCTTGACTCTGGATATCAATGAGTGTTGTTCCACCTATTGCAACCGTCTACCTTCTCCAAATACTACCTTGCCATTGTAATTTTTCATGTCAAGTCAAACTGAGCAACAGTGGTTGCCTAGAGCACCATGAAGACAAGAAATCAGGAGACTCAGGGAAAAAGGATTCTCTTAATTTTAGTGATCTGATTGTTCCCAAGCTAGCCAGTGATAATACGGCTTGTGCTCAGGGAGAACTTCTACTCCTAAAATAAGACCCATTCTCACCAAAGTACCCCCAAAGCCTCATTTTATAAAACTGCCAACCATCCTTTGAAAAAACTCCCACGCTTTTGTGTTCTTCCAACCAAATTTTTGCCAAATAAAGTTGTTCTTTGGTATGAAACAGTCCCTTTGAGAATGTTTCCTTCCTAGGATACCAAGCTTGAAAATCTAACATTGAATCAGAGTCTCTAAGGGAAAAACATGTTTAATTTTGTATGTAAAATGGAGGGGAGAACATGAACTTATACAGACATCAAGGGGTTACACCTCTGTGCATAGAAAAATTCTTTCCCAGTGTGGATTTGAGACAATGTATTCAGCCCATCCAGTTTCTAATGGTTTGCATTATTAAAAACATTACTTATGCTTTTTGTGTGACAAAGAATATGAGTAATAATTTCGATAATAACTTTTTCTTTATACGCAAAGAAACGCAGTGTGAAAGTTTAAAAAAAAACCCACTATCTTTGATACAAAGACAGTGATTAGCAACACAGGGAAAAGAGCCACTAAACTGAAGGAGAAGACTAAAGCATCGGTTCTTGTTCTTGTTGTTGCTGCTGGTTGGTTGGTTGGTTGGTTGGTTGGTTGGTTTTCAATTAGAACACTACCTGACAGCTGGTAAAAACACTTAAGCAATCATATTCATTCGAATATTTGCTTTCTAGAATGAATGCTAATACATCATACTCAACAAAAGATAATATGCTCTTCAGTATTTCCTCAACTTGCCTGACCAGTGAATATTTTTCTGATGGATGGAACATCCTCAGAGATGAAAGATGTATGGGAGGTGGCTACTATAGATGGGACGTCCTGAAGCTAGAACTATGTCTTCCTACTTCCTGTGTGACCACCAAATATATATATATATATATATGATCCACAATTTATTGAACAAATTACAAACTGGTAAGGCTGGACACAGCATCTAACAAAGCTAAAGGGATGCCTGATTTCTTTCTAAACCTGCATTGCAACACGTGGAATAAGTCTGCGAGAACCAGCTGAACAAGACTGGCTTGGTCCTAAACCAGGGTTTGGGGAGTTTCTTGTCAGCAGGATCTCAAGTAGCCAGGGTCCTGCCTAACTCACTTGTGCCATCAACACATTGGAGGAGGAGACCTGGTCTACATCTCTGAGTTTGCAGAGCTGTTCACTTGGAGTCGGTGACCCGCTCTTGTGCAGCCAGATAACACTATACAAGTTGCATGGTACTGAAGCTGATCTTGCATGACATTAAGAGACACAGTCTGGTCTTAGGTGACAGTACCAGAAGTAGATGTGTGGGGCACAAGCTTCAGTGTGCCCATTTACTCTACTTTCAGAAGCAGGACCTAAACTCAAATGCACTGTGAGGACAAAATGCCAGAGCAAGGCACTAGCTTATGGTCAGGGCAAACTGGTCAAAGACATTGGCTTCTCTGTCTGACTCTTTCAAAGGGTAGCATGTACCCAGCACCTACTGTGTTGGGTGCTTTATTTTCTCAATAGATTTACAGTATAGAATTGTCCCTATTTTACAGGTAAGAAAAGCAAGGCTCAGAAAAATGTTATCCACATTAAGAAAGAGCATCAGGAAGCAATCAGCAGGGCTTAAATGTGTCCCTTAGATCTTACCTAACCTTAACTACTGCCAGCCCAACATTAGCTACCAAAGGCTTGGTGACATCATCAAGGAGACCAAGAAAAAATGCTTAGCCACAGTCTTTCAGGGATTCTCATGTAAAACACCTCACCTGGATAATTAATATGTTACTTTAATAGAGTATGTTCCTTTCAGCGACAACTTTTAAAAATGCAATTAGGCTCAATTTCTGTCCTTTGTCATGTTTGTATAGTGTTTATGGAATCTATTCTCTCAAATTTTAAAGGTAGTTTTGTTTTTCTACATTGGAAATATTTTTTTCTATATAAATTTGAAGTATACAAATTAGGGTTAGGGTTAGGGTAGGGTTTAAAAATTAAATGTCATCAAACATCAGGGCTGGAGAGATGGTTCAGTGGTTAAGAGCACAAACTGCTCTTCCGAAGGTCCTGAGTTCAAATCCCAGCAGCCACATGTTGGCTCATGACCCCCGGACACCCTCTTCCGGTGTCTGAAGACAGCTACAGTGTACTTATATAAACTAATAAATAAACCTTAAAAAATAAAAATTAAATGTCATCAAACATGGTTATATTAGTTATTTCTGTTGTTGTAATAAGATAATAAGATAATAATAAAAATAATCTTAAAGGAGGAAAGGCGTATTTGGGCTGACAGTTTCCAAGGTGTTAGTCCATAGACTGCTGGCTTTGTTATTATGAGCCAGAACATCATGGCAGCCAAGAGAAACTTACCTCATAAAGCCAGAAAACAGGAAAGAAGGATCAAAAGGGATCAGGGATGTGGTATACTTTAAAACGTGCCCCTGGTGATCTATCTTCTCCCTTCAGGTCTTGCTTGCCCACAGGCAGGAGAACACATTTGTAATTCTAGGGCTTCTGTGACAGAGTAGGAGGTGGAAACAGGAGAAACCCCAAGGAAGCTCATGGAGCAGGTTGCTTGGCATAAGCAGAAGTGAACAAGGGACCGTTTTCAAATAGATAATGTGGAAGGCAGGGATCAATGCTGCCTTTGAGCTGGTTCACTGACCTCCACACCCATGCAGTGGCTGATAATTCCAGGATCCACTCATGAATATAAGCACGCTCACACATCATATACATACAACCAAAAAATTATAGATCCATCACTGGTTTATTCCACTTGTATAGTTCTCACTTTGATAAAGTTCCCTTGAGATCTGATAAGCTCTCAATGATTTTAGTCATTATTTGGGAGACAATCAGTTATTGCATGAAACTTTTGAGGGAATACTTTATAACCAAATCATAGCGCTGGTGTATGATTCGTATCTAAGGCAAAGAAAACCTTGCTCCTTACAAAAAGACAATTTTTGGTATTGTCACATGTTCCAACCCTATTCTTGTGGAGTCTAATTTAGGGTTGAGAAAAACATTTCAGAAATAGATATACATAAGAAGTGGTTAATATCATTGTGAATACTATCTTTGCTTGAGCCCTTAATTAATTAATTAGAGATACGTAGGTTCCATGGAACTGAAGAAGGCAATCCTCCTGCCTCAGCTTGCTTAATGCCAGGATTACAGGTATGTGTCATTGTACCAGGCTTGCTTGTACACTTTAAATAGTTGTATATTATATGACTTTGATCTTTTAAATAACAACTCCATATTCCTGAACCATTGACTGGAACTCCAACATTCTTTTCCTTGGAGATCAATGTTACTCTTAGCAGTCCTGTACAAGCTGCAGCCCTCCTTTAGAGCCTTAGAGCACTCTCTAAAACTCAAGGTCAATAAAACCCCCTGAGACACTGGATGGGATGTTGCTATGGAAATGTGGCTGCAGAATAATCCCATTTAGAGCAATACAGAAAATGCCAAAGTGAGTCATCTCCAAGAGAATCAAGTTTTAGAACATGCAGTCCTGTCAACAAGTCTGAAAAAGGTTCCTCATAGCTTAGGCTTTCCCTCAGGCAAAATATAAAAAGCTTGCTCATGTGCATGCAATTTCAATAAGCCCCATCCATGACAGGGGGATAACAGGCATCCCCAGTAACTATTCTGCCCATCAGAAAGAGACTGTCATATGTCCTTCTTTGGCTACTGTTTCAGACTACTGTAACAATGGTCTGTAAAATGAGAGTAGTCCTAGAACTTCAAGCTGGGAGAAGGAACAACCAGGGCCCTGAGAGTAGCCACAATAGAAACTTACCTCTTAGAGAAGGATTTCTGACTTGTCCTGACCTGGCAGGAGAAAATGACTTCACACAAGAAATTGGAGCCGAGATAGTAATGGGTGAGAGTACACCCTGGCTGTGCTGTTCAGTTCTGCTATTTAAATCTTCCTCTCATGTGAGGATTCCAAAAATGGACTGGAGGGGATCTCTTTGTCCCTCTTCCAACAGTGTGGCCACACTGAGGAAATCTTCCTGTTCTTTTCGTTTTCACTCTCAATGTCTCTTTTATTCCTTTACTAGGGACAGGTGACAGAGCCTGTTGGGACTGCCAGGGTACAGGGTTCAATTCTAATGAACCTCTTGTCACCTCCAACACCAACATGTGCAGCCAAGTCCCACTTCTATCAGGGTTTCCAAAGGGTGTTGAGTACAGTCACCAGGGCTCACTGTCTTTCTCTTCTCCTTTCCTACCTCAATTTACCAGATCACTGTGAGGCAGACTCTTCTATCTTCTTACCAGACATCCCTCTGTATACATACAATTCCCAGGTTTAGGTAAGGGCTCCATCGTAGCACGCATGGATCCAGCAGCTCTGACCCTGGCACGGCACAGGGATCACAGGGTACCCAGGCCAGTTCCTTCTCACCTTGGGGCTGCACCTCTCCATCCCATCTTGGAGCTACTCAGCTCATGTTCAGCATCTCACAAATCATCTCGTCTCATGTGACAAATGGTTCTGCTGTTTTGCAGCCATCATACTTAGAGCATTGACTCCATGCTCCATACTTAGAGCATGACTACCTGAGTTTTGTCCATCCAGTTAAACCACGCCCTACTGCACAAATATGTGCTCACCTCATCACACACAATGCTGTGCTTCTGAGTCATTGTCGGCCAGTGTTCAGGAGCAACGGTGACATGCTCATTTTCATCTGCTGTACCAGGTGACCAACATCATGCACTGCCTCCATGGTCTTCCAGAACTCACAATGCAATTCTAGGGTATGTGATAGTTTTCTTACATGCAAGGCTAATCAGCTGTGTCGAGCTTAAGGCCACCACACTGACCTCACCAGCATGCTCCCCAGACTGTTTATACTTCACAAAGATCAAAAACCATACCCAGAATGAAAGCGAATACCATGAAATGGCCCTATACTTTAATTTCTTCTCTGAAGGTCAGGGCTCTATAATGAGGCTCACAAAGGAGCAATCCAGTGGGCTAGAAACACGCATTAAAGGGACCTTTCTTATATCAAAAGAAAAAAAATAGGTCATCGACCATTTTAATGGGATCATTTCAGTCTGCTGGCCCCTGGTGCTAAAACCATATTGGAAATGGAAAAGTGAGTGGGATCTTTTATGTTTGCTAATAACATCCAAACAGCAGTAAGACTGAAGTGGGTCTAAAATTACACACTTTCTGCACAAGACATGGGAGCCGATGGATGCAGTGTGTCTTAGCACAGTGTTGCGTGACTTTTTCTGGGGAGACCTGACTAAATGCCTATTTATTCCAGAATGGGCACCACTTCCAGATTAAAAAAACAATTCTGCTCAATTCTAACTTGGCAAAGCAGTGAGTTCAGGAGGCTTGCTCCTAAGACCGTGCAGGAGAGGTTACTTACAGGCAGGTGGGCAACCTCCAAACTTTCCAATACTCAAAAAATCTCAGCATGGATATCAATAGATTTCCAAGAAGATGGAAGGAGAGACCCTTGGTCCTGGAAAGACTGGATGTAGGGGAATGCCAGGACAGAGAAGCGAGAGGGGGTTGAATGGGGAAAAGAGGGAGGGAAGGAGGCTTATGGGACTTTTGGGGAGGGAGGAAACGGGAAAGGGGAAATGATTTTGAATGTAAATAAAAAAAAACTAAAAAAACAAATACATGTTGGGCTGGAGAGATGGCTCAGCAGTTAAGAGCACCGACTGCTCTTCCAGAGGTCCTGAGTTCAATTCCCAGCAACCACCATCTGTAATGGGATCCAATGCTCTCTTCTAGTATGTCTGAAAACAGCTACAATGTACTCATAAATAAAATCTTTAAAAAAATAAATAAAAATAAAAAAATGTCATGCCAAAAAAAAAAATTCCCAGCATGGGTAACAATCTCCTGAGAACTGCATAGACAGAGTCTTTCTCCAGCAAAGCTTTTGTTTCCTATATAGTGGTACCTCCCTCCCAAGACTACTGGGGCTGGGGATGAATTACACAGATTCAAGGCAGGGAGAGCTCAAGAGAGGGTGAATGACCAGGATTTTAAGTGAGGATCTAGTGACCCTCCTCAACCTCTCTGTTACAGAACTTGATTGTGAATGCTTGAGCTGGTGCGGGTCTGGGTCTCCTGTGAATGGAGACAGCTACTTTGATAAAGATGATGATGTTATACCTACAACTGTATTCTACACCACACAGTTTCTTAAGAGGAAGCCTGCACAATTGGTATGCATGTGTTTATTTGACCAATTAACTTCCAGGACAAGAGACTGCAATCTGAGACAGAAAGCGCAAAAGCCCCAAATCAGGCCACCAGGTACACAATGAGTTGCTCTGTTCCTAGGATCCTCTTCCAATCCATATGTGTCTCAAATGTGTCCACACGAGGAAGAAAAGGGGAAACACCATGCTCTGCCTGCCATTTCCTCTCCCAAAGTCACTAGGAAAAGTCCTAACTCTTGTTTCTGCAGATTGTATTTATAAGCCAGCCCAGGAGCTCTGGCAGTCACCCTTTGCCATAGCACCACAGAAGCCCCGGGACAAAGGCAGGAGGTGTCATGCAAATATAAAGTTGGGTGGTGTGCAGGTGCAAAGCTGCCAGAGCCCTCATCACCTTCTTATTACAGTCAAGGTATAAGCTGTTGGGAAAAACTGAAGCCATGTTTACTGACACCAACAGCCTAGCTCAACAACCCTGCAGCAACTAAGTTGCCACTGTCAGAAGGTAATCAAAGTTCTCCATATAAGGCATGCAATCCTACTTTCTAGAGGAAGACTACTCAAAATGGGCATGGCATTCACACCTATAATACTTGAAAAGCCAAGGTATTAAGATTGCCGTGACTTTGAGGCTAGCCTGGGTAACATAGTGAATTTGAAACTAGCCTAAGGTACGGAATGAACCCTGTCTTAAGCCCCTCACCCCATTATGAAAGAGGGAAGGAAGGAAGCCATATTGCTGAAAATGTGTGCATTTCTCAGAGCAAGTGTAACCACAGAATTCTTTCTCAAAAAGCAACAGGACTTTCTTGTCTCTTTCAAGTTAAAAACAAATTGTCAGCTTCCATTGCCATGGTATGGACACTGTGCTTCAGGTAATGATTTGGGCTAAATACATCAAATACAGTTGTGATACATGGACCTTATCATGCCTTTGTCTTCCTGATTCACCCTAAATTTTATATTTCTGTCTCCACAACACAGAAACAATTTGCGGTGGACAAAATAGAAGTTTCCTTTGATTTCAGACCTTAGCAAACTGCATCTGCAGAAGAATACCAGGGATACCTGTTGAGAACCTCTCATAAACACCTAGGCTAAAGAGAACAATTCCTTGTGAGTTTAATATTTCTTTATTCTACTAAAAACATATAGTAGACATCTATTGAGTCAATCTAGCTATTTTGTAGGAACGGGAGAAAATGTTCCCTTAGCTATGTTGTTTCAGATAGGAACTTCTACTGTAACTGTGTATGTGTGGTAGACTTCAATCACAGAGCATGTCTATCCATTGTGGCTTCTCTAGGTTTGCTGAATGGCAAGCAACTTACTTTCCAACTTATCCTTTAAACCTGGTCTGTCTAGAATCTAGTTCTCAGCAGCTAGAAAAGTTTGGGTACACATCCTGCCTCAATTGCAGGAATGCCTCTTGTTTTTCCATCTGCAGGTTTGAATCATTCCCTGAGATGTACAGACACCCAATTTGGGTTAGGGGTTTGATTTAAATGTGCTGTCACTTTTGATTTTTCACATTATCTGCTCATGCTAGCAGAGAAGGCTGACTAAACTAGCAATAACTTTTCAATTCAAAGAGGTCAAACAAAGTCATTGTCATGTGAGCAGTTAGGGGCTCCTTCTGGTCAGATTTGGCCAAATGAAGGAATGGAACTGGTGGATAGCTATGAAGGGGGAGCACTTTTCTCTTTGGAGCTGTGCAACAGAATTCTACTCATATTAACTTCTTAGCTTTTGGAGAATTGATTTGTAAATTGTCTGTAGAGCCCTGCAATAGCTACTAATTGGGTGACCTCTCACTGATTACATGGCCATAAAGAAAACAGGAACTCAGAAAACATATATTAGAAAATGTTTGATGAAGCATCCTGAGATTCTATCAGTGCTTTATGCATAAGAGGCATCAGTAAATGTGCACAAAGCAAAACAGCCACGGTACTCACCCCTGCACAAGGCTCTGTTAAGGTGGCATATGGATTTCCTGTCTGGTTTGTTTTGTTTCACAACATGTAACTACTACCCACAGCTGCAGCTCAGCAACTGGTACCTCTGGAACCAGTAGAGGAACAGCTGCAGAGATATTGCTATTCAGTTAATCTGAAACTCAACCTGACTGGGGGTGTGATCATCTCTACTAGGCTTATGTGGTCCCTATAGCCAAGGAACACTGCAGTATCTTCCATTGGCAACTCAATGTTTTTGCCTAGAAGAGATTACATCATATCTCTCTCACATTTAATTCTCTAGACTTGCAAGGGTAGCGAGCCTACATCCCAGGATAGCTCTGAGCCAAGCTAAATGGTAAACTACTTACTTAAAACACCATTAGAAATGTGTATGTGCATGTGCGTGTTTATATGTGTATGTATGTGCTTGTATGAGCATGTGTGTGTGTGTGTGGGGGGGGGTTCTCTAACTCGAATAAGCATTTTAGATGGCAGCATGAATACATCTACTAAAGCAGAAGGAATTGAAGCCTGAGCACTAAAAAGGGAGTGGCAAATAGAATGCTTACCAACAGCATGGTGAGTATGATGTGGCCCTTTTCTAGCTTCACACAGAGAACCTGACTTGTGACAATACAGCTCTAATGAAGATCACTTTCATAATGAAGAAAACCAATGCTTTATAGGTAAAATGCAGTATCAGATGTGACCCAAACACCTAGTTTCAAATGGCCAAACACTTCAGACTCTGTAGATTAGTAGCTATGAGGCCCTAGCAGATTGAGACCATTCCTAAAAGCTACAATCAGCCAAACTGTAGAGAACTACTGACCATGGATTGCCCAGCCCTAACTAATAGCATAATACCTATCTCTAAGGCTTGGGGAGCATTGTAGAAGAAGAAGGCAGAATGATTGTAGGAATCAGAGAACTAGGAAGTTAGCTGTGAGGTTATATCTCCTAGAAATGACAGGGAAGCTATACCCATGCCACCTCCACAATATGACTGCCTAGACAAGGCCTCAACAATGACATCCATTGACGACACACTAATGTGGAAGGAAGAAATCTCACAGAAGTCCATCTCTAAATGAAGAGGTATAGGCAATTAAGGATGAGAGAGAGAGAGAGAGAGAGAGAGAGAGAGAGAGAGAGAGAGAGAGAGAGAGAGAGGAGAGAGAAATCAATCTTCCCCAGGGATGAGTTCCTAATTCCTAATTGGTTATTTATTAGTGGTCAGCCCTAAAAGCAAATAAACAACATTTAAGTGGACTCAGTAGGTTGTATTTAGTGTGTGTGTGTGTGTGTGTGTGTGTGTCTGTAAAACAAAAATAATTAAAGTAAAATAAATGAATTTGAGTGAGAAAGTAAGGGGAGGTGATAGGGGAGGGGTTGAAGGGAATAAAGGAATGGGGAATATAGAAAATAATATGTTCTGATTTTTAGAACTTTGAATAAAAAAAGAATGAGGCATCTATCACACACATCTAGGATATCAGGATATGATTCTGTCTAGAGCTGATCTCAGCCAAACTGTTCCTGGGTCCTTCAGCACAGCAATACTCCTATTCACAGCTTAATTGATTACTGAGATTCTGGAAATCAAGTCTGAGGCATTGAATCACTGATGTGTTCTAGAGGAAAGAACTGAACAGAAAGACTTCTGTCAGGGAGTACTGACAAGAAAGGAGATAAAGAGTAGCTAGAGGGGCGACATCCTCTAGGACTCGACCACACCCCATCAAATGAATGGCACCCGTTCTCTCTGACCAAGTCGCTCCAACTGACACAATAAGTTTCCTTTGGCCTCACTGAAAAGTACAGTCCTTCCTAACTTCCTATGGATGGTATAGGGTCTCAGAAAGTATTGTCAGGATGCAAGCATAGAAGCCCCATGAAAACTCTGCCTCCTTAGGAAAACAGAGCCACTTATCTGTGGCTCAAGTAAAGTCAACAAATTTAAAAAACTTATATTGTTCAAGAAATTTCAAATTTAAAAACCTTACATTGTTCAAGAATATCTGTATATATTTAACAAACCTTGCTAGAGTAAAGGTTGATACATAGATACTGATATACATGATTCTTTATTAATGAATTTATATTCTAACTGTTTACATGCATATTTATTGTTTCTGCTGGGATCTCTGGACGAAATATGTCTTCCGTGTTAGAGAAGGAATCACTCAACTGTAGTCCACAGGTCAAATCTAGCTGTTTATATGGTCTTTTAGCTAAATGGACTCTATATTTCTAAATTTTATGAAAAAAATATAGACATTAGCTTTCTATCTTATTGTCTAAGCATCTATGTAATATCCTCACTTTTGCTTCTTTGACTTAAAATCAAAATATCCATTCAGTTATTTAACAACAACAACAAAAATACCAACCTCTGCCCTAGAGTGCTAAAAATAGAAACAGGCTCTGGGCATTCTCCTAGGAACGTGTCCATTAAGGGAATCTATTCTTGACCTCATGTGACACTGCTACACAAGGCCACCTGCTGGGGTTCCTGTAGATATTATTGTTTACTCTAAGTAGCAAAGGCCTAGAAGAAGGGCAGAAAAGAGAATGGTGAGGAGGGAGATATACCAGACTAGACTTCGCAACCCACACACATGCTAATGTCTTTTCAGAACATTTTATATATTAACTCTTACTATGTTCCAGGAAGGTCTTGTACTCATAACCTTGTGACACCTTTCTGAGGATGGGATTACAGGTGTGATCAAACACACCTAGTCAATACATTCATATTTTAGTCTTTCGTTAAGCAGAGTTTTTTAAAAAGCAACCTCATGTACTCACCTGTAAAACAGGATAATCTCACTTGGTTTTCTCATTTGTTGTCTTCATGTGCATTCTAATTGGACCCATAGATCAAAACTTGCATCTGAAGCAAGCTGGGCAGATGGAGTAGACCTGTAGGTAACGTGTTGTGGTTTTTTTGTTTGTTTGTTTGTTTTGTGTTTTACCATTTCCACCCTCTAAATTCCATAGGATAAAAGAGCAAATGCTCACCTAGAAATTGTTACCTCACTCTACCTGAGAAGAAATCTAGGCATCTGTACCTTTCCCCAGCCTTGAGGGGGTTAATCAGACCTTGTTTGCCACAGTTGCCTAGCCTACCTTGGGTAGGCTCTTCTGACCAGATGGAAGCCTCTGTTTACTACATCCACAGTAGTCCTCAGAAACAAGACTGCCTGCTGAGCTTGTTTTGAAATAAGAACTCAGCTGAAACTAAGAATGGATCTTTACCTATGTAAATGCAGAACTGAAAATTAATCTTTGAGCCTTTATCATAACTTTTCTCTTGGCTTCATTCTTCTCTCCGCGCCCCCCCCACCTTAATTCCAGCCTCACTTTCAGGTAAACCCAGTTTGCCCGTGGCTGCAGGATGTCTACAGGCATCAAATTATTGCACAGCATAGATGGCTAGCCACAGTTTCCTAGGTTGACCTGAAATCTTTGATATGAAAAATTTCAGTCTCAACTAGGTACCATACTGTATATAATAACAAGGGCCTGGACCATGGGGTCGCAGGGAGGAAGAGAGTGCAGAGATCTAGAAAGAACATTTGTTTCCCTATGTTCTTGTTCTTTTCATATCCATGTAATCACATTTTCATGAGCTGAGAACTGTCTTGATTTAGGGTTCTTTAAGTGGGAGAGGAGGCAGACCGTTCTTGTGCTGTTGATATATTCATATCCTGTCAATGGGAGCGACAGGTCCCAAGGAAATGACAGCAAACTGAAAAAACAATGAGAAGGACAACTGGGAAGATATGCTATGAAGAGAAAGAAACATGATCCAAAACAAGAACTGGGTAACACCCTCCCCAGGAAGGGTGAAGTAGCATTAAGGGGATTCTGACTATATGGACATAAATAAGATATGTGATTACTTGCAGGGAACATGGCCCACGTACAGGAAACAGTAGTGCATGGACTCAAAATACGAAAGATCACAAGGAGAGAAGGATGTGGAAAGGAGATGAAGGCTGGAGCAACAAAACAGGGTCAGATTGTACAGAGATGTAACACTGGCTTGATTTGGGTTGTTTATATGAGGTGAGATAAAATATTTCCAATTGAGCATCTGAGATCTGATCTCTGATCTATGAAGCCGCCTCTACCAGAAAATCATTTAGCTAGATCAGGAGCCAGAGGGGCCTGCAAAGTTATACGTCAGGCCGTGTGAAGCTACTCAAAGCTGGAGTTCAATCTGCATGAGAACTTGAGGGGCAAGTGTGGGAGCCAGATGGAGGACCAGAGTTGGGAACTGAAAGGATACAGGCAGTGACCAATGATGCCAAAAGATCAGAGACATCAAACTTTTTGGCACTGATGTGTGTTTCTTTTTTTTTTGTTTTGTTTTTTTGGTTTTTTTTTTTTTGAGGCAGGGTTTCTCTGTATAGCCCTGAACTCAGAAATCTGCCTGCCTCTGCCTCCCAAGTGCTGGGATTAAAGGCGTGCGCCACCACTGCCCGGCTGATGTGTGTTTCTTAAGAGTCCTTCCCTTTTTTTGCCTGTGGTTTGTCCAACCATCGGCAGAAAAGCTTCTTGCAGTAGATGGAAATAAACACAGAGACATACAACAGGCCAATATGGAGAGAGTAAAAGTCTTCAGAGCACTCATTCCTAAATTGGATGTCTTCATTAAAGCCCTCCCCTCAAGGCCCTGATATCTATGTGGAAGAGGGGGTAGAGAGATTATAAAAGCCAAGGTTGGAGAGTAACTCCAAGGACACAGCATCCTCTAATCGCAACAGGGCTGAAGCACACTTATGAACACACAGAGTCTGTGACAACACACACAAGATCTGCCAGATGGGTCCCAGCACTGAGAGGAGGAAATGGACACAGGTTCACAACCCTAACCCAGAAGAAGCTATTGGCACTGCTACCTATTGGTAAAGACACATCAGTTTTCTCCAGTGGAATACCAACCACATTCCAGGGCTTGCCTCAGGTACAAGAGTAGTTGGGCAATACAAAATAAACTTCATGTTTGATTTTTTTAGTGGACATTTGGTATCATTGTGTGTGTGTGTGTGTGTGTGTGTTGTTTTGCATTGTCTTGTTGGTCTTATGTTCATCTGTTTTGATTTCATTTTGTGTTTGGAGGCCATTAAAAGAGAAAGAAATAAAGGATGTAAAGTTTGATGGATACAGAGACGGGGAGGATCTGGGAAAATTTGGGAGGGCAAAACGTCAAACATATGATCAAAATATATTGTATGTAAAAATTATATATATATATATATATAAATATGGTGAACTTGTGAAAGTACATTTGAGTTTAAAGTTTCTGGAGTCTCTGATAGTTCAAAAATCTGACAAGGAATGGTGATGCATGTCTTTAACTCTAGAACTTGGAAGACAGAGGCAGGAGAAGATTTGCAAGTTTGAGTTTAGCCTGGTCTATATACTGAACATCAAGCTAGCAAGAAGGTGGGTGTAGCAAAAGTCAACTGAAAAACATGAGCTATAAGATACAAGCAAAGGCCTCTATAAATGCTGAGAGCATCACACACTGTTTCAGGACATACTCTACATGGTTAGAGTAGTATGAGCAGCTTTGAGATGAAGCAGAGGACAAAGAATAGCTGAGTAATACCTCAGATTTAGTGTGGCAGATAGTGAAGGATGTGAAAGGTCAAGGATGGGCAGGAAATAGTTAATGAGAAAGGGCAAGATGAGGATATCCCAGATAAGTGCTCTGCTCATCTCCTGTCCTGAGCATAGGTATTTTATAGTAACATTCATTTCTTCCTCTTACCACCTGAATCAGATCAATATTAGCATCCCTTTTAGAGGAGGGAGAGGTAAGGAGTGACTCTCTACAGAGATATGGGAAGTCAGCTATGCTGCAAACAGGGCTCTTCTTTGCAAACACAAAGGGGAAAGCTGTATGCTAATGAAAGGTATCAATCATCATTATTTACTTCACATGTTGGGCTCTCTCATAACAAAAGCTTCATTCTCTGTAATCTCATTGTTGCTTCTGATCACAAAAGCATTCAAATTCATTTACACTTTCAGCTCTCAGTATGAAAGCTACCTATTGCTCTCCCTCTGAGGCTGGTTTGAACCTATAATTATATATCTCATAAATGTGTATATGATATATATCACAATGTATTATATGGCTTCCTCAGTGAAGATGGTAGGGTATACCCATGCCAAAGTCTCTTGCTTCCCTCTATGTGAATGCTGGTTTGTTGTTTGAAAACACAGATGAAAAGAAGAAAGGTTCATATCAGAATATTTTGAAGGGGTCACTGTCAGGAATACAATCCAGAGACACAGTAAGAATAATAGCTTAGGACTCACTGCACTGACCAAAATGAAATTTTGTGATCTAGAAACAGGGAGTGAGTCTAAGAAAAATATTTTATTTTATTTTATTTGCTTTAAAATTTACTCATTCCACATTCACATACACAGGCATGTATTAAAGATAACTTATTTTACCAAGGATAGAAATTCTGAGGATCTTTGTAAACTACTGAAGTATGGCAAGAGCAGATCTCTATCAAGTAAGTCATACTTCAGGAAATCAAAGCCACTGATGCCAGCCTGGAAAACTTTAGCTGCCTAAGATGGTGTCTATTGTAACCAATTCCTGGATAGAAATACCAAGACTTAGGAGGAGTTTAGAGCTCCACTCAGTTAATAAAAGCACACTTCTTATCAAGGATGGGCTCTCCATCGGTCTGACTTTGATTTCAGTAGTTTCTGAATGTGGAGACATCTTGAATGTCTCCATTGCCTTTGGTTGAATTTTTGTATAATGAAAGTACCATACTCTAAGGCAATGCCACATTCTATAAGGAAATTCCATAATATGTGTTTATATACACACATACATACATACATACATACATACATACATACATACATACACACATTTAAGTACTTCATGAGATGTGGTTCAAAAAAAGACCACAAATGAAGAATCAAACAAGCAAGCAAGACAGAGATGGTGTCCACCTGATCCTGCTGTATGTACAGAGCACAGGCTGACTTATACAATGTATTTTCATTGTTTTGCAGGCCTTGGCTCTGTGAAACCAAAGAATGCTAACAGTTATATGCTCTTGAGTTGCACATTGGCAGGTTCTCCTTGTGTTTCACACAGTGCAAAGAACTCCCCAGAGGCTCTTTCCCAAAGTCATTAATCTTATTCCTGAAGATTTACAATCATGATCAAATTATCTTTCAAAGGCCCCACCTCCTAAGAGTATCTCAGTTTAGGTGGAACTTTCAATATCTGTTTTGAGGGAGAACATAAATCCAAACTCTGAAGTCAGTAAGACCCAGTCAGGGCTGCCTTCTCTTGGACCTCCTGGTTGAGTAGAGTTTTCTGGATACCTGAAGATTCTGTGTCTGTTTATAAAGAAGATGGCCTTTCAGATTCAGTGGAGGAGGTTAGGGTGGGTCTCTATTCTTTACCTTACCCATAAGGTAGCCTGAAGCCTCCCTGAACCTAAATGACTTGGTACTACACATTGGTTTCCATCTCAGACCTTCTGAATCACAAGGTTCTGAGGAAGGAGAGCAAGAATCTACATTTTAAACAAGTATTACACACCAGTAGAATCTGAGAACAATTTTCTTCACATAAACATCTTTGAAGGCACTTTGCCTATGGAGGTTTCTAAAAATATAAAGTACAAAACTCAAGTAAATCCCCTTGGCACTTTCAATACATGTTGTATTCACATTATCTTTAAGTCATCTTAAAGCACTGTAATCATGAGGGTGGTTAAAACAGTACACCAGCAGTAAATGTTTTTGATAATCATCCCTTCTTATTAAAGTGGCTTCTGACTGTTCTTACATGAGCATATGCCTTTTAGACTCAGGACTGTGTGTCACAGGCAGCAAGTCAATCCCCTTATTTCCATGTACTTTATGGGTCATAAGGAAGCTACTGTGTAATGATTGTAGTTTTTATACCAACTACAGGAGTAAGGTGATGTTGAAATACTTCCAAAATCACAAAGGAAATATTCCTGAGTTCTAATGATGTGCCTCCTACTGCAAAGCTCAGCTAGGAACTCAGAAAATGACTAAGAAGCCAGGCCCCAACCACAGATACTTTCCATCCTGAAGCTGTGAGAAAGCCAGAACTACAGCTTGTTATCTTTACCTGGAAGCATCATGAATGCCAAAGCAAACATGTTTAGTGAGGACATGGAGAAGGTGGGGTTGGTCAGCTTTACATAGAGAGGGACAGAGGACTCCACTCAGAAGATCTGTATAGCACTACGAACATGTGGACAGATTGACTCATTTACTCTAAGTGCTATTGGTAATGCAATGACTATGCCAGATTCCCTTCGAACACCCTCTGCCATATGTGTTAGATAGCAAAAACCTAAGAGGATGTCATCTATTGGTCTCAAACACCCCAGCACAAAGATGCTTCTTAATGTTCTTTCTATATTTTTTTCTGGTGATTAGAAGGAGGGTGTCCCCCATGGACTTGAGTTGGTGACTCTGTTTAGGTAGATTTAAGTGTTGTGTCTTGGCTGGGGCAAGTGTGACACTGGAATTTGAGGTTTCATAGCCACATACCATTTCCATCGTACACTCTTATCCCTCTGGAAACATAGGTCCAAACAAGTTCTTCCTTCTGTATATTGCAATTGGTATGATGTTTTACCCCAGCAACAGAAAAAATAGCTAAGATGCTTTTATTTCAATATATCCTTTGGTGTCTATCAAACTGAAATGAACTAGCTAGATGCCAAAATATATACACCTTGAAGACTAAAGAGAAAGAAAGAGAGCCAAAAACATGGATTGGAAAGGTATTATAGTGTGTATTTACTGTAAGGGCCCCATGTAAAACATAAGAGAGAAGTAAGAAATTATCAAGTGTGAATTAATTCTAGTTCTCATGTAGAGGAATTCTCTGAGGAGAAAAATATCTCATCTTATGCTTAACCTACATAAAGACTTGAGACTTTAAGGCCCAAATTGATTTAGTCAACAAATAAGGCAATTGCATTGGTTTAATTATAACAAAGAATAAATATTACATGAATAAGTCTTTGTTGTTTTAAAAACAAAGTTCATTACAAATGTCTGTGCCCTCTCAAAATATCAGCATTTACTGAATAACAGTAAGTTCATGTAGTAGTTGTTTCATTGGCAGTAATTTGCCAGTATCCCCATTTTCCTTAACAGCCTTAGTTGAAACAAACATGGATTCTTTTATTCCAATCTTAGTTACTAATATTAATTCTAGATCACACAGTACATACCACATAGTACATATATATCTACATATACATTTACATATATATTACAGAATATCTGTAAAGGGTTAAGGGACCATATAGTTAATGAATTTTAATGAGTGCCAAGGGGCAGAGAAGATGATCTAGATGCAACCAGGGTCTTGGGCAAGGATTATATCTGGTAACTGATTCCTGACCCTGCTGGAGGTCTGCTAGAGATGCAAGTCTCTGCTCTGAGTTGGACTGTAGAAATAAGACATGGCAGAGATCATAGAGGCAGAGGATGGTTTAGATGGACAAATACATAGATGGATGCAGGTCCAGAAACATGACAAGTAGACAAAGAGATGACAATTCAAGTAGGTTATGTCAGCAGTGGGGTTTGAGCAGAGTTGAAGTTCCTGGGAGTATTGAGGGTTCTCTGTTGGTTCCTCAATATTATTATTACATTATTATAGATTATATAATGTATTATATAGGGATGACAGGTCAGTAGGGCCATTGTCACTCATTTCTAAGTATCTTCCTCTTTAGATGGTTCAGATGAAAGACCTGTGCCCTTTTCTCAATCTTGACTGTCTGATAGTTCTCAGGCCCAGTTGCCCTGATATGATGTTAATAAGCCCACACATTCCTGCAGTACCAGTATGCTTTGGTAACTTTACAGGGTGGCACCATTTGTACTTTCAGGAGTAAGTCATAGATCTGTCCATACCTCGTGGGTAATGTTAGACAGATGGTGGAGTCTGTTTGTCCACTAAGGAGCAAATGCAAATCTGCCCTCAGAGTACAGTCAAATACTGCTTTTAAAATGGAGTCTGGAAGACAAAACAGTCTGATAAATCTCTGCCTTATACATCATGCAGCAATGTAGAGTAGGAGTAGCCTGATCAACTTCTGTGTTGAATATGTATAGACATGTGTTCTTGTCATTATTCCTTAAGTAATTTATGATACATAACACTTAACAGTATAATAAGCAACCAGTTTAAACAACAAATCATCACATAGTGACTATGAATAAGGCATTTGCATTGTGTTAGACAAAATAACTCATCTAGAGACGATTCAAAGCTTATGGGAAAATACACATGGATTATACACAAATATTATGCTACCTTTTATAATGTCTTCAAAGTGTTCAAAGTTTCTTACCTACTATTGTCCTGGAACCAGTTAATTTAACAACAGTCAAATGTATACCCGAAAAAATTCACATACTAAATTAATGTTCTTTTTTTTTAATTTGGACCAGGGGAAAGAAGAACAAGATAATTTTGAAAGCACATTTCTAAGACTAACATATTTTTAGCAATCTCTCTTCTGTTATAACTATTTAAAAAAATAAAAGAAATTTAAATTTCAAAAACCAAAATTATAAGGTCAAACTAAGTATGTTATCCCTTGATAGGAGAGTAGAAGAGTGGCAGGAACAAGTCTCAGACAGCTGATGCTAAGCCTTTTGGTATGGAGAAAAGTCCGCACAGGAGGTGCTCCATCCACACAAGTACTATGGGTATATTTGTGATCAGTGTGATTTCCACCAGTAGGAGCTTCCAGCATCATTGCTGTTGAATTAGTGGCTGAACAGAATGGATACCAGCATCCCAAACTCACATCAAACCTCTACTCATCCTTGGGCCCTCCAAGGCCGAGGTTGTGCTTTGATGGGAACCTAAGCAAACCAAGACTTATCACAAACTTTATCCATTGCTGAAAGTCAATACCTGAGTCCTCTCCCCACCCAGAAGGTGAATTGATATTGAATTGAATCTTCCTTGTGCTGTTACAAAATAAGCCCTTAAAAAACAATGAGCAAATGGAAAATAGAGTGTCTTTTATTGATTGTGATGTTTCCACTTAACTTGATTCCGGCAGGGGAGCTTCTGAGGTGGTACATGTGCACAGAGCAAGGGTACTGCCACGGGTCGATAATTCCGAGGAAATGGACAGCCCTGTCTGCCTAATGGAGCTCTCCAATTTCTTCCATTGGAATCCAGCTTGGGATTAGTCACCAGACAAATTTTTCAATAGTTCCTCCGCACGATGCTTGCCTTCAAAGCAATTTGGTAAATGTCAGTTGAGCATCTGGCTTACATCCATGAGACACAAGTATTTTCTCGGTGTTCCCATGTAACACCAAAGT
This sequence comes from Tokudaia tokunoshimensis, assembly GCA_036184795.1. NCBI lineage: Eukaryota > Metazoa > Chordata > Mammalia > Rodentia > Muridae > Tokudaia > Tokudaia tokunoshimensis. The sequence goes on along the minus strand of BTHU01000011.1, from coordinate 103,695,952 downwards.
GTTCTGCTCCTTTTCTTGTGGTCATCTTTGATTTTCTATTGTTATTTTCTCAGGACAGGACTGGGAAAACACATACTCCCATGAAGCACATGTGTATGTCTGTCTCTCTCTGTGTGTGTCCTATGCAACATTCTATCAAAAAAGCTTTAGTAATTCCTTAAATCCACTTCTTTCTCTCTCCAACTGTTTTCAATACAATTCCCAATGAATATTTCATATTGAAAGAATTTTTGATATGTAGAAATGTTGCAAGGACAGTGCAGTGAACTTTTACAATCTCTATACTCACTTATGTCCCCACCCTCCAGTATTACTGTATTACTTTGGTATATCAACCAAAGCCAGGGAAACTCCATTTGTTAAACTCCTGGGTCAGCTGTGTTTCTCTTACCCCAGCCCCAGCCCCAAAGTTCAGTCCACAGAACTGTTCTATGTAGTCCTCCTGGGTCCTGGTTTTCTCTGGTTTGTTTAAAAGTCTGTTTATAATAACCTTGCCATTGTTGGGGACCACTGGGTAGTAGGTATTTTGTAGCCATGTTTCATGATTCAGGTTCATTTTCTCTTGTTGGCTTGGATTATGGATTTAGCACCTTAGAGGTAAAGTTTCCTTTCAGCTGCATCATCATGAGTGGCATGACTGTTGCCATAGCTTCTCACTGACTATGGCTGACTTTATCATGCTATATAGCAGTGGTGCAAGAAGACAGGTCAAACCTGTGTGAATGTGAACATACGGAAAGCAAGTGTGGGATCCAGTGACCAAGATAAAGGAAAGAAGTGACTGGATGGCCTCAGACTCATCCAAGGATTATATAAACCTATTCCAGTAGCCATAGAAAACTAGGACAACATAAGAAAGATTCACCCTTTGGAGAACTCTTCCTTGTCCTGTGTGGGGAAAAAGTTCCTGGAGCCTAAACCTCCTTAGCCACATGCTTACTAGACTCTATCCCTGTTCTGTGGGCAGCATTCTATATTTTTGTTCTTACAGTAAATAAATACAATGCCACATGTTCCATTCAGTTCTTTGTCTGCGATACAGAGAAATGGGATATGCCACCAGGAAACAGCAAGGAGCTCCGCCTCCTGAGACACCAGGTTTCTTCTCTATGAATCTTTTGTTGTTAAAGCAACTAAGACAGAAACTGCATGTCATGGGCAGGGAATCTTGATAAATACTATGTGATTTGAGATAGTAAAATATAAAGTGCTGTGACTATGCAAGTGTTTACAGAAATAGAACGAAGCTGAGATATTGGAAAGGAGAGTCAGAGTGCTCACTTGCAAGTTCTGTTTGTGAAGCTCTTTTGAAATCTGACGCTCCTCTCTAAGGGTCACTGCTCAGTACCAGTCTTCCAGCCTTCCATGGAACCATTTGTTCTTTATCAGCAGCACAGCAAGCTGACATCCACTTCTTTTTTTTTATTTTATTTTATTTTATTTTTTTAATTTACATTCCAAATCACTTTTCCTTTCCCGTTTCCTCCCTCCCCGAAAGTCCCATAAGCCCCCTTCCCTCCCTCTTTTCTCCATTCAACCCCCTCTCATTACTCTGTCCTGGCGTTCCCCTACATCCAGTCTTTCCAGGACCAGGGGTCTCTCCTTCCATCTTTTTAGAAATCTATTGATATGCTGATTGTGTCTAGGGTATTCCGAGATTCTGGGTCAATATCCCCTTATCAGTGACTGCATACCATGTGTGTTCTTTTGTGATTGGGTTACCTCACTAAGTTGAAATTAGCAATTGCCAACAGAAAATTGACTTTGCACTTCAGAAGTGGTGAGAATATGGTTCTGTGCAACAAATTCCGTTAAAGCTTCTGAAGGAAAACAAACAAGAAGAAACAGATTCATCTTTATACAAATCTTAGTGATGTGGCCTCTAGTGCATAAAAATGTTTCTGCTGCAGAGGTCTTCATGGTAGCGAAGCCCACAATACACCAGAGGCTTGCTTTGCGAACTATGATGCTCTAATATCACATGGAAGACATGCAGTCTCCATCTCACCTCAGTTTCCTCTATCTCTCCCTTCTCTTCTTCTTTTTCTCCTCTTCTCTGTCACTTTCTTTCCTCCCACCTCTCTGTGTATATTATATGTATTTTGTGTACATATGTATGTTATCATGTTTGTAAGTCAGGTGTCCACATGCCATGACAAGCATGTAGATAGCAGATTGTACACATATGTGTGCTATCATGTGTGTGAGTGCAGGCATCCACATGCCATGACAAGCATGTAGATATCAGATGGTACACATATGTGTGTTATCATGTGTGTAAGTGCAGCCATCCGCATGCCATGACAAGCATGTAGATATCAGATGGTACACATATGTGTGTTATCATGTGTGTAAGTGCAGGCATCCACATGCCATGACAAGCATGTAGATATCAGATGGTACATATATGTGTGTTATCATGTGTGTAAGTGCAAGCATCCACATGCCATGACAAGCATGTAGATATCATATGGAACACATACGTGTGTTATCATGTGTGTAAGTGCAGGTATCCACATACCATCACAAGCATGTAGATATCAGATGGTACACATACATGTGTTATAATGTGTGTAAGTACAGACATCCACATGCCATCACAATCATGTAGATTTCAGAGGGCACCCATACGTGTGATATCATGTGTATAAGTGCAGGCATTCACATGCCATCACAAGCATGTAGATTTCAGAGGGCACCCATATATGTGATATCATGTATGTAAGTACAGGCATACACATGCCTTCACAAGCATGTAGATATCAGAGGGCAACCTTGGGTGTAAGTCCTCATTTTCAACAATAAGAGTCCCTTCTTGTTCTCCATTGTATATGCCAGCCTAGCTGGTCTGTGAGCTTCCACGATTCTCCTGTTTTGTCTCCAATCTTACAATAGGAACACTGCAATTACAGATATGTACCATCATGTTCAGCTTTAAGTGAGTTTTGGAATCAAACTCAGCTTATCATGCTTGCATGGCAAGAGCTTTACCCACAGAGACATCCCTCCAGCCCAAAAGGTGCATTTTAAATATGAGATCCCCAAGTGGGGCATACACCATTAGAGTTTGATAAACAGCCTTGGAGATTACCTATGAAGCCTCAGATGTGAGAGAAAAACACCCAGCTCATGAAAAATACATGTTTGGGGACTTCAGGCCCTCTGCCTTCATGCAAATGTTAATATATGTTTGAAAAACACACTTTCTAAAGGAGTTTGTCATATTAGTTTGAATTATACCTCTTGATTTTACATTTCAAATGGCAAAATAGCTCTATTGGACAAACCTCTAATTTAAGGTACCAAAGTACATACATGTACTGTTAAACATAACCTTTCCCCAATAAAATAAATTAGAAAATAGCTTCATAATGAAGGAGATACACAAACCCACATCTGCTTATTGTGAATTCATCTCACTGGGTCCTATTGTTATGTGCAAACACAGCAGGTCTTCTAACAACAGAGTTTTGCTTTTCATCATTAACAGGACACTTTGCAACATGCCTTAGCTCTGCTCAGACCATAGCTACTTTGTTTTGTTTTGTTTTGGTTTTGGTTTTTCGAGACAGGGTTTCTCTGTGTAGCCTTGGCTGTCCTGGAACTCACTTTGTAGACCAGGCTGGCCTCGAACTCAGAAATCCTCCTGCCTCTGCCTCCCAAGTGCTGGGATTAAAGGTGTGCGCCATCACCACCGGAGCTACTTTGTTTCTGGTTGTGTGCTCACAGTAAAATATTTGCAGAATTCTACAGCAGCTTTTCTTACTTATTTCTAAAATTGGGTGGTATAATTTTAAAGGACAAAGAACCTTGTCCCAGAAAATGTTGTAGACCCTGTTATGAGCTGATATGGATACTGATTAGCACAGTGTAGCAGGAATAAGGACTTGGCAGCAATTCTGGGTGAGTCATCTTCAGGAAGTGGGATGACTCACAGCAAAAGAATTGATGACAGCTGCTAATGGGAAATAGGAAAGGAGGAAACATTTGGAATTCTACAAAGAAGAATTAAGTCTGACTTGGTCCAGCAATACCTGTATGATGCGGGTCAAGGTGCTCAACTTCTCTGAAACTGCAGTTTCCTTATCTGTAAAATAAGGTAATGACAGGAAATCCTTCAAAGGAGTGTCAAAGAGCTCATGACATGATGCCCAATGCCCAATCATTATCCTTTAGTATCAGCTATTACCACTATTATATACAAATACACATAGTTGCTTTCATAATACCAGGCACATCTCTTCAACAAATGATGGGTATTCCTGTTGTGATTTGCAAGTCATTATGCAAAATTTTAAGATTTAAAATCTCAGAAAAAAGATAGAACAGACTGAGCAAAATGAACTGAACAGTGGAGTTCTAGTCTATGCTGTCTTAGGGAACCCATCTCTATCCTCACAAACTCTCAACTTTGGCTTGTAATTCCTCCTCAGGATTCCTTCACTGGCAAGAGGAAGGTATCCTCATCCTGGAAGCTGACATGATTGGTAAGGTCAATTTTGAACTGGGAGAGGCATCTAGTCCTTGGGATGAGATGCAGTGCTTTTCTAAGACACATAACAAATGTCATCCCAGAGACAACTTTCTTAATTGATGATGTTCACAGTCATCAGAGAAGCCAAATGGCCCTCTGTGGGAATGTCCCTCTGACATCCCGAGTCTTGACAGCTACAATTCTTCCTTTTTCAATTTCAATTCTTATTGATTTTCAAGATTCTCATTTCAGAGATGTATGCCTTCATTGTACTACAGTGTTTAGACATTTATCTGTGCCTGCTTTTATATGCTAGATTGATCTTTTCCTACTGAAGCTGCAGGGGGAGAGTAAGGGTTGCTACTCAGGCGCCATCACCTGCAACTTATTAAGTAGAGATATATTACTGTCTAAGCTGAGGAAAAAACTCCAAACCAACAGTGGCTTAGGTTTGGTAAAGAAGCCGTAGAAGCCAGCTAGGAGTTAATTCTTAAGAAAAAATCATAAGTTAGGAAAGTCTGTCTCTGAGAAGAGCTGGGTAACAGAGGCATCCTACTCCAAAGGCACAAGATTATCACATTCTCTATTCAAAGTTTCTATGGGTCTAGTCATAGGCAGAAACAGTGGTCATATTTTTTTCCCTTATCTATGACATAAACAACTAGAAGAGATCTTAAGAAGTGTGGAGAAGGCAAATGATATAAACCTGAATGAGAATAAACTTATTAACTAGTCTTTGCAAGAAAGGAACTCTACAGTAAATATTGTAGTTTTACTTTAACTGAATTAAAGACCTCATGATGCATAAATAAAGAAATGGGGCTTAGGATTTAGAGGGTTTGGAATGTACTCCTGGCCCAGCACATAAGGAACTGTCTTCCATCCCCTACACTTACAATGTGGAATGAAAGCATGACCAAAAACATGGATAGATTAAACAAGTACTTATTTTTCTGTACTCGCCTAATTTCAACAATTCTGTCTCTAGTGACTGTGATGGTTTGTCACTAGCGATGTTTGTTCAAGCCATATTACTACCTAAGAATTGGAAAATCACTTGGTTCTTTGGGTGAAGCATCTGAAGATTACACAAAACCTCCTTGAGTGTCCAACTCTCTAAACTGTAGATTGTACCCCTCTTAAGGTCATGCAAATCAATGAGAAGGGTCATGAGAAATTTAGCAAAAGTAAAATATTTCTGAATGTGTAACAAGCAAAAATTGACTCACAGTCAAAAGCAAAATGCATCCAAAGTGTTTGGGGCTAACATTGACCCACGTTGTATCAAGGGACTTCACTCCAGCCTTGGCTGTGAGTGTGTGGTACGTGTTCTGCTCTGCAGACGCCATCAAATGCCACAATGCCAATGAATGCTGCCTAAAACCACCAAATTAGATTGAACTCCGTTTTAAGATTACATGATGAACTTGAGTCTTTTTCCTCCTATAAAAAGTTTTCTGTCCTTACAGAAACACAATGGCTTGTGGAAAGCAGACTTTTAAAATATTTTCCTATTGTCACTTCTCAGAATGTGAGGATCTTTTCATTGCATTGTGTTATGGAAGTCTGATTTTAAAAATTACTATTTGGGTTGCTGACTCAGATTTCAAAAACTGTTAAATAAATTTGAGCTTGAGATTTGGACAGGATTCATGAAATGGTCCTGTCCTTGGCCATTTCTATGGTTGTAACAGATATCATGACACAAAATAACACAGGGAGAATAAAAGGGTTTACTTTGCTCATACTTCCATAATTTCAGGGAATTCAAGGCAGAAGGAACTCAAGCAGTAGGCCATAGCATGTTATCAGTAGAGACCAAAGAGTGAATGAACAAAGCCTTGCTTGATTGTGCTCGACTAGCTTTTTCTTGTTTTAAACCCTTTGGGATCCCCTTTACAAAGGATGGTGCCACTCATTATATTCTGGGTCTTCTTCCTACAGCCAGCTTGATCTCAGTAATTACTTATTAAATCTCTCTTCCCAGATGTTTATAGGTTGTGTTAGATTGATAACAGTGATAAACCAGCACTGGCCTTAGACCTATTTCTCCTAGGGGTAGAAAGATGGCACAGTGGCTAAAAGTAATTTTTGAGCTTCCGAAGGACTTCAGTTTAGTTCTCAGCACACATAGCAGCTCAGAACCATCTATAACTATAGTTCCAAAGGAATATAACACCATTTTCTGATCTCTGTGGGTACTACATTGATGTGGTGTACAGATTAACACAGCAACACATAAAATAAATCTTTTCAAACACTTTTAAAAACATGCTATTGTTAGTTTATACCATATATTTATAAAAGTTGGATGCTCAATAATGATTTTTATCAATCAAATAAAAAAGCTTGAAGATGCCCTATGTCCTGTAGTGTCAAATATTTAGCTAACATTTCTTTTTATGTAAAAATTAGAAAGCACAGCTATCTCATTAATATCCAAAGTTACACTTGATTTTAATAAATAGCAAAATGTAAACAAAAGATTGTTAAGAAATATGTTTAAACCGGTTTCTGTCTGCAGTTGGAGAAGATCCTCTGCCATAGGGCTCCATACCCAGGCGGCACAGGGAGATAGCTAGCCTCCAAGGATTGCAGACAGGCCTGTGAGTGCAGGTAGGAATATCCCTGCTGCTCAGAGGAATATGCCTAGAACGCTCAGGACACAGGAACCCAGGGGTGGCCTGGGACTGGAGGCTTCTGATTTCCATCTGTACCCAGAGCTGATCCTGGGCAACAGAGCTGCATACACAAATACTGCCAGGAGAGAGCTAGTCTCCCAAAAGTGCCTACATACCGGCAAGCACAGAGCTGACCCTGTACCACAGCTCTCCATGCCCAAATTACTCAAGGAGAGAACTGGTCTCCTAGTAGTACTGACAAACAGGCTTGCAGGACAGACAAGTCACAGTCAAAGACAGCAAGACCAGAGATAACCAGATGGTGAAAGGCAAGAGCAAGAACACAAGCAACAGAAACCAAGGCTACATGGTATCATCAGAACCCAATTCTCCCACCACAGAGAGCCATGGATAATCCAAAACACCAGAAAATTAAGACTCTGATTTAAATTCACATCTCATGATGATGATAGAGGACATTAAGAAGGATATAAATAACTCCCTTTAAAAAATACAGGAGAACACAGGTAAACAGCTAGATACCCTTAAAGAGGAAACACAGAAATCCCTTAAAGAATTACAGGAAAACACAAACAAACAGGTGAAGCAAATGAATAAAACCATTAAGGAACTAAAAATGGAATTAGAAATAATAAAGAAATCATAAAGGGAGACAATCCTGAAGATAAAAAAACTTAGGAAAGAGATCAGGAGTCATAGATGCAAGCATCACCAAAGGAATAAAAGAAAGAGAAGAGAGAATCTCAGGTAAAGAAGATACCATAGAAAACACTGAGAAAACAGTTAAAGAAAATACAAAATGCAAAAAACTCCTAACCCAAAACATTCAAGAAATACAGGACATAATGAGAAGACCAAACCTAAGGATAATAGGTATAGAAGAGAGTGAAGATTCTCAACTTAAAGGGATAGTAGATATCTTCAGCAAAATTGTAGAAGACAACTTGCATAACCTAAAGAAAGAGATGCCCATAAACATACAAGAAACCTACAAAACTCCAAATAGAGTGGACCAGAAAAGAAATTCTTCCTATAACATAATAGTCAAAACACCTAATGCACAAAACAAAGTAAGAATATAGAAAGCAGTAAGGAAAAAAGGTCAGGTAACATATAAAGGTAGACCTATCAGAATTATACCAGATTTTTCACCAGAGACTATGAAAGCTAGAAGATCCTGGGCAGATGTCATGCAGATGCTAAGGGAACACAAATGCCAGTACAGGCTACTATATCCAGTAAAACTCTCAATTACCATAGTGAAGAAAACAAGATATACCATGACAAAAACCAAATTTACACAATATCTTTCCACAAATCTGGCCCTAAAAAGAATAATAAATGGAAAACGCAAACACTAGGAAGGAAACTACACCCTATGAAAAGTAAGAAAGTAATCTTCCTTCAACAAACCCAAAAGAAGATAGCCACACACACAAAAAATAATATCAAAAATAACAGGAAGCAACAATCATTATCCCTTAATATCTTAATATCAATGAAATCAGTTCCCCCCAAAAAAATAGATTAACAGACTGGATATGTAAACAGGACCCAACATTTTGCTGCATACAGGAAACACACATCCATAACAAAGATAAATACTACCTCAGAGTAAAGGACTGGAAAACAATTTTCCCAGCAAATGGTCCCAGGAAACAAGCTGGAGAAACCATTCTAAAATTGAATAAAATTGACTTTCAACCACAAGTCATCAAAAAAGATAAGGAAGGACACTTTATTCTCATCAAAGGAAAAATCTACCAAGAATAACTCTCAACTCTGTACATCTATGCTCCAAATGCAAGGGCATCCACATTCATAACAAACTTTACTAAAGCTCAAAGCACACATTGCACCTCACACACAATAATTGTGGGTGACTTCAACACCCCACTCTCACCAATGGACAGATCAAGGAAACACAAAATAGAGACACAATGAAACTAAGAAATTATGGACCAAATGGATTTAACAGATATATATGGAACATTTCTTCCTAAATCAAAAGAATACCTTCTTCTCAGCACCTTATGGTACCGTCTCTAAAATCGACCATATAATTGGTAACAAAACAGGCCTCAACATATATAAGAAGATCGAACTAGTCCCATGCCTCCTATCAGATCACTGTGGAATAAGGGTGATTTTCTTTTTTTTTTTTAATTTATTTTTTATTTATTTATTTATTTATTTATTTTTTGGTTTTTTTTTTTGAGGCAGGGTTTCTCTGTGTAGCACTGGCTGTCCTGGAGCTCACTCTGTAGACCAGGCTGGCCTCGAACTCAGAAATCCACCTGCCTCTGCCTCCCAAGTGCTGGGATTAAAGGCGTGCGCCACCACTGCCCGGCATGGGGTGATTTTCAATAGCAATAATAACAACAGAAAGCCCACATACACATGGAAGATGAAGAATGTTCTACTCAATGATACCTTGGTGAAGGAAGAAATAAAGAAAGAAATCAAAGACTTTAAAATTCAATGAAAATAAAGGCATAACATACCCTAATTTATGGGACACAATGAAAGTGGAGCTAAGAGGAAAATTCATAGCCCTGAGTGCCTCCAAAAAGAAACCGGAGAGAGCATACACTAGCAGCTTAATGGCACACCTGAACACCCTGGAACAAAAAGAAGCAAATACACCCAAGAGGAGTAGAAGGCAGAAAATCATCAAACTCAGGACTGAAATCAATCAAGTAGAAACAAATTAAACCATACAAAGAATCAACAAAAGTAGGAGTTGGTTCTTTGAGAAAAGCAACAAGAGAGATAAGCTCTTAGTCAGACTAGCCAGAGGGCACAGAGACAGTATCCAAATTAATAAAATCAGAAACGAAAAGGGAGAGATAACAATAGAAACTGAGGAAATTCAAAAAAATCATCTGATCCTACTACAAAAGCCTGTAGTCAACACAACTAGAAAATCTGGAGGAAATGGACAATTTCCTAGACAGATACCAAATACCAAAATTAAATCGGGATCAAATAAACCAGCTAAACCAATAACACCTGAAGAAATAGAAGTGGTCATTAGAAGTCTTCCAACCAAAAAAAAGCACAGGTCTAGATGGTTTTAGTGCAGAAATCTATCAGACCTCCAAAGAAGACCTAACACCAATACTCCTCAAACTATTCCTCAAAATAGAAACAGAAGGAACACTACCCAACTCGTTCTATGAAACCACAATTATGCTGATACCAAAATCACACAAAGATCCGACAAAGAAAGAGAATCTCAGGCCAATCTCTCTTATGAATATCGATGGAAAAATACTCAATAAAATTCTTGCCAACCAAATCCAAGAACACATCAAAACGATCATTCACCATGATCAAGTAGGCTTCATCCCAGGGATGCAGGGATGGTTCAATATAAGGAAGTCCATCAATGTAATCCACTACATAAGCAATCTCAAAGAAAAAGGCCACATGGTCATTTCATTAGATGCTGAAAAAGCATTTGATGAAATTCAGCATCCTTTCATGTTAAAGGTCTTGGAAAGATCAGGAATTCGAGGCCCATATCTAAACATAGTAAAAGCAATTTACAGCAAACCAGTAGCCAACATCAATCTAAATGGAGAGAAACTTGAAGCAATCTCACTAAAATCAGGGATTAGACAAGGCTGTCCTCTCTCTCCATAGCTTTTCAATATAGTACTTGAAGTTCTAGCTAGAGCAATTAGACAACAAAAGGATGTCAAAGGATTACAAATTGGAAAAGAAGAAGTCTAACTATCACTATTTGCAGGCGATATGATAGTATACTTAAGTGACCCAAAGAACTCCACCAGAGAACTCCTACAGTTGATAAACAACTTCAGCAAAGTGGCCGGATATAAAATCAACTCAAGCAAATCAGTAGCCTTCCTATACTCAAAGGATAAGCAGACTGAGAAAGAAGTACGAGAAATGATACCCTTCACGATAGCCACAAACCATATAAAGTATATTGGTGTGACTCTAACCAAACAAGTGAAAGATCTGTATAACAAGAACTTCAAGTCTCTGAAGAAGGAAATTAAAGAAAACCTCAGAAGATGGAAAAATCTGCCATGCTCATGGATTGGCAGGATTAATATAGTAAAAATGACAATCTTGCCAAAAGCAATATACAGATTCAATGCAATCCCCATCAAAATCCCAACTCAATTCTTTATAGAGTTAGAAAGAACTATTCAAAAATTCATCTGGAATAACAGAAAACCCAGAATAGCTAAAACTATTCTCAAGAGTAAAAGAACATCTGGGGGAATCAGTATCTCGAACCTCAAGCTGTACTACAGAGCAATAGTGTTCAAAACTGCATGGTATTGGTACAGTGACAGGCATGTAGATCAATGGGACAGAATTGAAGACCCAGAAATGTATCCACACTCCTATGGTCACTTGATCTTTGACAAAGATGCTGAAACCATCCAGTGGAAAAAAGATAGCTTTTTCAACAAATGGTGCTGGCTCAACTGGAGGTCAGCATGCAGAAGAATGCAAATTGACCCATTCTTAACTCCTTGTACTAAGCTCAATTTCAAGTGGATCAAGAGCCTCCACATAAAACCAGACACACTGAAACTAATAGAAAAGAAACTAGGGAAGAACCTTTAACATATGGGCACAGGGGAAATTTTCCTGAACAGAACACCAATAGCTTATGCTCTATGATCAAGAATTGACAAATGGGACTTCATAAAATTGCCAAGTTTCTGTAAGGCAAAGGACACTGTCAAAAGGACAAAGCAGCAACCAACAAACTGGGAAAAGATCTTTACCAACCCCACATCTGACAGAGGGCTAATATCCAATATATACAAGGAACTCAAGAAGTTCTGTCTCCAGAGAGCCAAATAACCCTATTAAAAAATGCAGTACAGAGCTAAACAAAGGGTTCTCACCTGAAGAATATCGAATGGCTGAGAAGCACCTAAAGAAATGTTCAACATCCTTAGTCATTAGGGAAATGCAAATCAAAACAACCCTGAGATTCCATCTCACACCAGTCAGGATGGCTAAGATCAAAAACACAGGAGACAGCAGTTGTTGGCGAGGATGTGGAGAAAGAGGATCACTCCTCCACTGCTGGTGGAATTGCAAGCTGGTACAACCACTGTGGAAAGCAGTCTGGCGGTTCCTCAGAAAACTGGGCATGACACTCCTGGAGGATCCTGTTATACCACTCCTGGGCATATACCCAGAGGCTTCCCCTGCATGCAATAAGGACACATGCTCCATTATGTTCATAGCAGCCATATTTATAATAGCCAGAAGCTGGAAAGAACCCAGGTGTCCCTCAATGGAGGAATGGTTACAGAAGATGCTGTATATTTACACAATGGGATACTACTCTGCAATTAAAAACAATAAATTCACGAAATTCTTAGGCAAATGGTCAGAACTGGAAAATATCATCCTTAGTGAGGTTACCCAATCACAAAAGATCACACATGGTTTGCAGTCACTGATAAGGTGATATTAACCCAGAAACTTGGATTTCCCAAGACACAATTCACATATCAATAGATTTCCAATAAGATGGTAGTAGAGACCCCTGGTCCTGGAAAGCCTGGAGGTAGGGGAATACCAGGACAGAGAAGCAATAGGGGGTTCAATGGGGAACTTCAAATGGGAGGGAAGAGGGCTTATGGGACTTTCAGGGATGGAGGAACCAGGAAAGGTGAAATTTTGGGAATGTAAATAAAAAAAAATATAGGAAAATAAAAAGCAATAGACAACAAACCAATAGCCAACATCAAACTAAGTGGAGAGAAACTTGCAGCAATTCCACTAAAATTGGAAACTAGACAAGGCTGTCCACTCTCCCCCATCTATTCAATATAGCTTGAAGTCCTAGCGAGAGCATTTAGACAATAAAAAGACGTCAAATGAATACAAATTGGAAAGGAAGAAATCAAAATATCACTATTTGCAGATGATGTGATTGAATACGTAAGTGACCCCAGAAATTCCACCAAAGAACTCCTAAAGCTCATAAAAAACTTCAGCAATGTGCCTGGATGCAAAATTAACTTGAACAAAGCATTGACCTTCCTCTACTTAAAGGATAAAAAGAATGAGAAAGAAATTAGAAAAACAACTCCCTTCACAATAGTCACAAATAGTATAAAATACTTTGGTGTGACTCTAACTACACAAGTGAAAGATATGTATAACAAGAACTTCAAGTCTCTGAAGAAAGAAATCAAAGATCTCAAAAGATGGAAAGATCTCCAATCCTCATGGATTGGCAGGATTAATAGAGTATATATGGCCATCTTGCCGAAAGCCATCTACAGATTCAATGCAATCCGCATCAAAATTCTAACTCAATTCTTCATAGACTTAGAAAAAGCAATTCTCAAAATCCTTTGGAATAATAAAAAACATAGGATAGTGAAAACTATTCTCAACAATAAAAGAACTTCTGGGGGAATCAGCATCCAGGACTTCAAGCTGTAATCCAAAGCAATAGTGATAAAAACTGCCTGGTATTGGTACAGTGACAGGCATGTAGATCAATAGAATAGAATTGAAGATCCAGAAATGACTCCATATACCTATGGTCACTTGATCTGTGACAAAAGAGCTAAAACCATCCAGGAGAAAAAAGATAGCATTTTTCAACAAATGATGCTTGGTCAACTGGGGGTTAGCTTGCAGAAGAATGCAAATCAATCCATTCTTATCTCCTTGTACTACAAAGCTCAAGTCCAAGAGGATCAAGGACCTCCACATAAAAACAGATACATTGAAACTAATAGAAAAGAAAGTGGGGAAGAATCTCAAGCACATGGACACAGCGGAAAATTTCCTGAACAGAGCACCAATAGCTTATGCTCTAAAACCAAGAATTGACAAATGAGACCCCATAAAATTACAAAGTTTCTGTAAGGCAAAGGACACTGTCAGTAGGACAAAATGGCAACCAACAAATTGGGAAAAGATCTTTACCAACCCTACATCTGATAGAGGGCTAATATCCAATATACACAAAGAACTCAAGAAGTTAGACTCTAGAGAACCAAATAACCTTATTAAAAATGTGGTACCGCGTTAAACAAAGAATTTTCAACTGAGGAATATAGAATGGTTGAGAAGCACTTAAAGAAATGTTCAATATCCTTAGTCATCAGGGAAATGTAAATCATGTAAATGAGATTCTACCTCATACCAGTCAGAATGACTAAGATCAAGAACTCAGGTGACAGCAGGTACTGGCAAGGATGTGGAGAAAGAGGAACATTCCTCCACTGCTGGTGGATTGCAAGCTGGTACAATCACTCTGGAAATCAGTTTGGTGGTTCCTCAGATAATTGGCCATAATACTACTGGAAGACCCTGCTATACCGTTCCCGGGCATATACCCAGAGGATTCCCCAGCATGTAATAAGGATACATGCTCCCCTATGTTCATAGCAGCCCTATTTAAAGGACCCAGATGTCCCTCAACAGAAGAATGGATACATAAATATGATACATTTACACAATGGAATACTACTCAGCTATTAAAAATAATGAATTCATAAAATTCTTAGGCAAATGGGTAGAACTGGAAAATATCCTCAGTGAGGTAACCAAATCACAAAAGAACACATGGTATGCAGTAGCTGATAATTGGATATTAGCCCAGAACCTTGGAACCCACGATACAATTCACAGACCAAATGTAGTTCAAGAAGAAGGAATACCAAAGTATGGATACTCTGGTCCTTCTTAGAATGGGGAACAAAACACCCACAGGAGGATATACAGAGACAAAGTGTGGATCAGCGACTGAAGGAAAGACCATCCAGAGACTTCTCCACCTCAGGATCCATCCCAATATAGTTACCAAAACCAGACACTCTTGTGGATGCCATCAAGTGCTTGCTGACAGGAGTCTGATATAGCTGTCTCCGGAGAAGCTCTGTTAGTACATGATGAGTACAAAGGGGGATGCTCTCAGCCAACAACTGAACTGAACACAGGGTCCCCTATGGAGGAGCTAGAGAAAGGACCCAAGGAGCTGAAGGGGTTAGCAGCCCCATAAAAGGAACAACAATATGAACCACCCAGTACCCCCAAAGCGCCCAGGGACTAAAACACCAACCAAGGAGTACACATGGAGGTACCCATGGCTCCAGCTGCATATGTACCAGAGGAGGGTCTTGTTGGACATTAAAAGGAGGAGAGGCTCTTGTTCCTGTGAAGGCTCGATGCCCCAGTATAGGGGAATGCCAGGACAGGGAAGCAGATGTGGGTGGATTGGTGAGCATAGGGAGGGGGGATGAGGGGGCTTTGGGGGGGGACAGACCAGGAAAGGGGACAACATTTGAAATGTAAATAAAGAATATATCTAATAAAAAAAGAAATTTATGTAATTTTGATTTGTTATCAGGAAATGTTCGATTTGTACACATTCTGTGGTAGTTTGAATGTAAACTCTCCTGGCTTATGTGTGTCAACACCTGGCCTCCTGGTGGTGGAGCTCTTCAGAAAGGTTGTCTAACTTTTAGGAGGTGGGGTCCTGGGAGCTGACCTTGTGGTCTTGCAACCTGACTTCATCTGTTGTTCAGTCTCTAGTTTCTACTTGTCAGTGCAACAAGAACAGCTAGTCTCCTACTCGTGCTGCTGTGCCCTGCCTGCCATGATGGGTTGTATGCCCTCCAATTGTGAGCCAAAATAAACTTTTTCATCTTTACATTTCTTTTGTGAGGCATTTTATCACAGAAACAGGAAAAAATAAATACATCTACTATTATGCTCATCTAGATAAGATAAATTTCTGAATATCACATGTATCCTGCTGCATCTTTGCTGGGACTGGCAAGCTTCCCTTCCTACTAATATGAGAACATTCCTCTTAGGAAATGTCACGTGAAAAGGTCTGTGAGTAAATGAAGTGCAAGTGGAAAAAGTTTAAGAATCCATAGCCTCAGACAACTCCTCAGGCAAAGACCCAAAGAAAGCAGAAGAGATACAAAGGGTGCTTCTAGTGGGATGAGAGAGGAGAGCGGTTGAAAAGAGGCATGGGCAGGAAAGGACAAGGAAAGAATTGCCTTAAGCTTTTGTCCACTGCAGTTGTTAGTTAGACTGGTATGAAAGCTACCTTCTGCTAAGAATGCCATGAGGCTTGACTGTACACTTCCTTGAGCCAAAGTAAGACAAAATAAATGCCATCCTACTGTCAAGGGCTGTCTGTGTTTGTCCAGAACTCAGGGTGAGTGTGCTAGTTGAGATAGAAGACAGTTAACTTGTTATCATCTTGGGTCAATTTTAGATATTGTTAGCCTTGGGCTATAAATGAATAAAAAGCCATCTTGTTTTGTTGCTGTCATCTTATCTTTTGACTTTAAGGCTAGCTTAAGGTCCTAGAATGTTTCCCCTTCCTCCTCCTCCCCATCATCATCATCTTCTTCTTCTTCTTCTTCTTCTTCTTCTTCTTCTTCTTCTTCTTCTTCTTCTTCTTCTTCTTCTTCTTCTCCTCCTCCTTCTCCTTCTCCTTCTCCTCCTCCTCCTCCTCCTCCTCCTCCTCCTCCTCCTCCTCGTCCTCCTCCTCCTCTTCTTCTTCTTCTTCATCACCTTCATCATCATCAGTATTTCTTTTTAACTATCAGTAGTAGTTACTTTGGCTTAGTTATCGAAATGTCAGCATTTTAACATTGTAGCCATTCTCTGAGACTTCCTCCTTTCCCATTGTCAATACATTTTGTTTGGTTTTGTTCATTTGTTTTTAACCTTTACTATTGACTCATCTAAAAAATAGTCCTTGAGATCCCAGTGGGGTGGAAGGACTGTCAATTACACTGTTTAGTAGAAACTAAAAATTAACTGGGCTCTTTGGGTGCCACTAGTAACACAAATTATATTATTTATCTGAAGTTGAAATTAAACAGTTCTAGTTGAAACATGCTTTTACTAAAAGTTATTCATTATTTATTGAAAGTTCTAATATCCCCAGGAATCCTGCCTTTCACTGGGCACCCTTGCAATTTGCACATCTCTGTACACATGCTACTGTGTTTATGGTATTTCTCCATGGAATTCAGAAATCGGTCCCTCATCCAATAAGAAACATCATTTTCAAATATCACTATACCAATATGCTGGGAATCTTGGACAAGCTATGGCATTCGGAGTACTTCCTACTAATATGAGAACACCCCTATTAAGAACAGCTGTCACAAGGGAAAAGAAACTACTCATGCCAACATAAATCGGCATGTGTGAATCAATTCCTTTGGCCCTTAAGACATAATAATTTCATTCAACAGGTATCTTTAGTGTTGCTGCATTCAGACAAGTTTGCTCATGAGAATTTGTTTCAATGCACTAGAGATATGGATAAGTTAAGAGTACTTGCTGTCCTTGCAAAGGACCTGGGCTCCATTTCAGGTACCCATGTCAGGTGACTCATATCCACTTATAAATCCAGTTCCTGGTGATCTGAATCCCTCTCCCAGTCTCTGCTGGCACCTGCCTATGCCCAGCACACACACATGAACACTGTACAAAATAGTTAAACGAGTATTTTTTTAAAGAGAGAATATGTTCCTGGGGTAGTGAATATTCATGTAATCCCATCCTCTTCCCCATGCTCTCAACTCTTTTCAGGGTTTGGAAATGTTACAATATATTAAGTTTCTTAGCTTCGTTCATTTGGAAGCATTTTATAACCTGTGCATGCCCACAGAGAGGTCATCCTGAAGCCAGCTCCCTACCGTGATAAGTTTGAAGAGACTAGCTCACCAGTATGCAATTTTCTGACCTTCTGCCTTGCTCCTGCACCTTCCCACTGGGACAGCAGCATTTAGATTCACTTTGCAGAAGATCCTAACAGGGTATGTGGGGAACAGGCCCACTAATGGGATGAAATTTGAGAAGTTTCCAGATAGTCTTTCCACAGCACTGAGCTATAAGCAGCTTAAATGACCCACTTTTGCAAATAACTCTGGAACCTTGCTCTTGGAGTCAAGTGCAGAAGGCAGAGTAGTGCTTTCCCAGTGAGCATTAAGGCCCGCATAGCAAGGGAGAGAAAGGAAACATTCAGTTCAAATGAAAGATTCAAAGAAACACTTCTTGAGTTTGGTAAAATGAAATGGTCCCAAAATGTGGCTTCATGGAGCTTGGAAAACCCTTGAAACTGTATCAACTCCATTGTTAGGCATGGCTGAATGTTGTCTTTTCTAGAGTCGGACAGTGCAGCTGTTTGGCAGAAAAACAAAAGACAATGTTCACTATGTAAAACTCTTTATAATTTTCAAGTTTTTCCTCTGACTTTAAAAATAACCTTTATGGATTCAGAAGATGTGGTATATTTACACAATGGAATACTACTCTGCAATTAAAAACAATGAATTCACGAAATTCCTAGGCAAATGGTCAGAACTTGAAAATATCATCCTTAGTGAGGTAACCCAATCACAAAAGAACACACATGGTATGCAGTCACTGATAAGGGGATATTAACCCAGAATCTCGGAATACCCTAGACACAATCCGCATATCAATAGATTTCTAAGAAGATGGAAGGAGAGACCCCTGGTCCTGGAAAGACTGGATGTAGGGGAATGCCAGGACAGAGAAGCGAGAGGGGGTTGAATGGGGAAAAGAGGGAGGGAAGGGGGCTTATGGGACTTTCAGGGAGGGAGGAAACGGGAAAGGGGAAATGATTTGGAATGTAAATTTAAAAAAATCTTATAAAATAAAATTAAAAAAAAATAACCTTTAGAAGGGAATCATGCACATCCTATTTCAGATAACAAGGTATGTTTTAAAAATTCTTATTTCCATTGTTGTAAATTAAATAAATGAGAAATGTCCAGTTCCCAAGCAGGAGGCCCATCCCTTGTATTTAGTGTCCCAGGTATCATCACTGACACGGAGACTGAGAAGAGACAGGCTCCACCTCACGGTGCTCAGTATCCTTTCTCTCTGTAAACACTGAACAAGTAGAGCTCAGTTCTACCAACTACAAGACCTATTCGCATCCCTATAGGCAGTTGAAAGAGCAGCATAGAAAGGCTTGAGTTCATAGAGGCCAGCTTGGAAGAGAGACAGAAAAGGGAAAGAAGTGCAGGGAGAAAGGCGGTGAGAGAAAAGCCTGAAGGGTAGGTGCAGAGAGCAACCAAAGCTTAGCAGCTGACACAGCACCTAGCTTTACCATATAGAGTTGTGACCCTGCTGTGGTTCTGTTATTAAGGTGCAGGACAGTTCTGCCTAGAGTCCCCTTCTCTCCTTCCAGCTCTGTGCGCTCCAGTTATTCCTCTCTAGGACCACAAACTTCTTTCTTCAAATAGAGAAGAAACCAATCCTCCCCAAATTACAAAGCTAAAATTTACTTCTGAGTCAACTCAGTTACTCCTAACCCCTCAATACAGTGTGCAGTACCTATTAGCTCTCATCAGATTTGTTACTGAATTGAGATTAAATTGAAGTCAACCGCTCCTAATTTACCACCTTGGGTAAATAAATCAGACCCTATTTGAGAAAGATTAAGTTTTATATTTTCTATGACAAAAAAGCAACCTCTTCTACAAAGCTTAATGTGCACATTGGGTTTTCATTAAGGGACAACAATATAATAACCATTAGAGCCCAAGGAGACAGGGCTGAAGGAAAGCACTGGAAACCTCTCTAAGGCTAAGGATTCACATTCTATTCTTTCCCACTAACTGTTTCTATTTTAATTCTTGATTACATCTGCCTTGCCACTTGTCAGTGAGGTCCTCTGAGGAAAGTGTATAGCAGGATCAGCCATGTCTGTGGGACTTCCTGAATGCTATCCAGATACCCGCTGGTGGAAAAGAAGGCTGGACTCCAAATAAAGAGAACAGAAATACAGTGGGTGTTCTTGATTATCTACTTGACTACATCTGAATCAAGTGAAACAAAAACATGGACACTTGTGAAGGTTTATTTGCTTAACTTGAGGTAGGAAGATCTACTTCTAATCTGGATCCATGAGGTAGAAAGACACAAATTTAATCCATATAGTTTGAGCTGGGAAAACCCACCTGCAATCTGCCCCCAACTCTCTGCTATAAATTTACATAGGACCTGGAAGAAAGGTGCTTCTGTTCTTTGCTTCCTTGCTGTAGCCTTGCTAATATGTCCATTCCTTCACTGGTTTTAGAGCCTACTTCTTCCAGATTCCAGCATATACTGTATTCTGCCTTGATGACTGAGCAATTATAGGATTCTTGGTCTTTCCATTCATAGTCAGCTATTATTGGATGTGCTGAACCACAGTCTGTAAGTCACGCTAGTATTTCCCATTCATACACACACACGCACACACACACATACACACACACACATACACACACACAGAGAGAGAGAGAGAGAGAGAGAGAGAGAGAGAGAGAGAGAGAGAGAGAGAGAGAGAGAGAGAGAGAGAGAGAGAGAGAGAGAGAGAGAGAGAGAGAGAGAGAGAGAGAGAGAGGAGAGAGAGAGAGGAGAGAGAGAGAGAGAGGAAGATTTATCCTATAAGTTCTGTTACTCTAGAGAATCCTGACTGATACAGCATACAAAATACTCATGGAAATACCCAGTATGCACGCATATGAGTCAATGGTTTCTTCTATGATTATTTATTTGTAAAGAACAATGTGATTTACTGAATGAAAACCACAAGAAAATTTACTATTTTTTTTTTTGATTCTTTGCACAGATCCAGGCATTCACTGTCTAGGATATCTAGTGTCTTCCATACAATCAAAATTTTTCTCAAAGAAAACCAGTTGGTGAATAAAGATGAAGTCTAGTTATATGCTTTCATTTCTTTCTTTAAGAATTCTGTTTGTTTGAGATAGGGTTTCTCACTCAGTATCCAAGACTGTCTTACAACTCACTACATAGTGCAGACTTGCCTCCAACCTGTGCAAAGACCTCCTGCCTTGTCCTCTCAGGTATTTGTATTGTAGATGTGAGCCAAGCACCCTGAGAATTAATGTGAGTAAAAGTAGAGATTTTTCAAAGGCATCATAGTAATTACATTGTAATATAGAAAAAATAAATCTCTTATTAGGGTTAACAGAAGCTAAAATTGCTAAGATTGTATAGTTAATAAAGAGGCCCCAATGAACAAACTAACTGCAGTACATTCTTTCAGTGATATTTACCCAGAAGAGGGGCATCGAGCTTTGGAGACAAAATGACATAGAAGGATCATAAATAGGTATGGTTAGTTAAATCAGCCAATCTGGCCAGTGGATGCCGGTCAAGGAGGAATGGGTGGACAGACAGGCAGAATATGGTTATTGTAGAATGTGCATTTGTATGGTAAGAAACATTTGTGAAAAAGACAACATATAATAAAAACAATGCAACCTAATATTAATTTTGGGCCTGATGTAATAGCCTTGTGACAATGTTGCCTCATCAACTGTAACAAATGTACCTCATGAATAGGAGATGTTAACAAAGGTACATTTGAGGTGGCCTTGGGCCCTGTACCTAGACATGTAGAAATCTGAACTTTCCATTTAATATAGAAACCACAAATATAAGCAGTCTTTGGAAGGCAATGAAAGGTAATCGGAAGTCCCCAGAAATCGACAGGAGAGGTTAACTTGTTCCTTTCACCTAGCTCCAATGTGGCAGACCTCCATCCCAGGACTAGGGAGGGAGTAGTTTCTTGTAAAGCTGTCCAGCAAGGGAGGCTGTTGCTGTGTTACTTTACACTTCAATGAAAGGAAGAGTCTCCAGGTAATACAACCCACCTGAGCGGTTGGCATTTGAGATTTGTTACTTCTTAATTAACAAGAGGACCCCTTTGGAGTCAGAACATCATGAGGTAGTTGCTACAGATTCCTTAAGATTGATTAGAATGTATCTAAGGCATATATCCCTCTGGGATCTTTCAAGACATTTTTGGTCATACTGTGTTGACACAAAAGAGTTAATATCAAGAGTACTGATCTTGTTTACTCTCACAACATCCAGGACTGACAACTAGAAACAAAGAACTCAGAGTAATGGGGAGTGAAAAAAAATACAAAAACCCAACAATGATATTGAATGAGATGTACAATGATATTGCTTTAGCAGTGCATCCGCATCCTTCCCCTTGGGCCCTGTCACAGTGGCAGAAGAGCTCAGTTGGAAGACATCAGGGTGAAAAATGGAGAACTTAAAAAAGTTTAACCAAGAATTCTCAAGCATTTATTGGTCAAAGACTGGTCAAAGACTGCAGATAGTTTGTAATAATTAGAAGTCTGAGAACATTTTTCCTTACTTACTAAAAATTCTGAGCAGCCCATTTTAATCTGCACTTTTAGGAACTGCTTTAGACCACATTTCTGATATAAGACACCAGAGCTTGCATAGAAACAGGCAAACCCTGCTGTCAGGACAGAATGCCAGTCTGTTGTCCCTATGTTTGCCAGGTGATGGACCTCTATGTGGAAGACAAAGGACATTTGACTGAAGGACTGGATGGATTCAGGTCTGTTCCTTGGAAATGATTCCTTTTCTTATTTACACCACTTATAAGAAATATACTGAACAGACAGGGGAATCCTTTAAAATACTAGTGTGAGAGTGGTCCTCTGTGTTATTGAGTAGAGAAAATAGGAATTTTCATGGACTGTGTCCTCATTTTTCAATTTTATTTTATCTTTTATTTGCATGTCATTCTATCAGTGTGGTTTGCACATGGTCTCTATCCTTCCTAGTGCTACATCCATTTAACCTTGACTTTGGAGTTTCTCCAAGAGGCATTGATAATTAATTGGTTGTTCAACCTTAAGAGCAACAGCAAATAGATAGAGCTATGTCAAGATAATGCCAAGCCATGTCAAGGAGACATGGGGGTTATTTTTAAACAGTCTTGAAAAGGAAAAATAGAACTCGCATTTTCCAATTTGAAAACTATGATAAATAAAACAACATAGTTTTGGCATAATGAGAACCATGTGGATCAATACAGTACAATTGAAAGTCTTGAAATGGGCATGGATGTTTATAGTCAATTGATTTTCACCAGGGTTGTCAAGGCCATTTAATATGAAAGGAAGAGTTTTATGAACAAATGATACTAGGAATGTTGATACAAAAGACCAAAGCCAGAGGCTCACCTCAGATCATATTCAAATAGGATGTAAGATGGTTAGAGGCATAAATCACTGAGATAAAAATACAAAGTTCCCATAGGAAAACACAGGGGAAGCTTTTAATGACAATGGATTTGGCAATGTAATCTTAGATATAGTAGCAAAAATACATGCAAGGAAAAGTAAATGAGCTGAACTTCATCCAAATTTAAAACTTTTATAGTTCAGAGTACCATCAAGAAGGCAAAAGAGACACCTGCAAAGTGGGAAATATGTTTGTACATAATGTAACTGGTATCTAGTGATGGGTGGTCACTGCTGATGGTCTAGCATAGTATCTAGAATATACAGAGTACACTCAACAGTAAAATGTTAAGCAACCCCTAAAGAAAATGAACAATAGAATTGAGGAGACATTTGGCAAATGAAGTTGTACAAATACACAAAGAACCATGAAAAGATGCTGGACATCAAGTCACTGGGAACTGGAACAACAATAGGTCAAGGAGTTTGTGATCGTAATTTCAGGAAAATAGCTTCAGCAAGGATAGTGCAAAAGTGAAACCCTCACCCATCACCAGAGAGAATGTTAAATAATGCATTTTCTGACATATTCTAATCATCGGTAGAAAATAATTCAGATTATTTCTTACAAGGTTAATATAGGATTTCTACATAGTCTGGTAATTCCATTTGTAATATACACAGTTATACATGATTGTTCATAGCAATATAATTTATAATAACTAATATGTGCAAACAACCCAAATATCTGCTAAATGATAAATGGACAAATAAAAGCTGTATCCCTATAAAAGAATATTATTCATTCATTAAAATGGGGAAATATAAGATGAGAACCTATAGGCCAACCAAAATGAAGGAGTAAGAAGGGAACCTATAAGTTTGTAAACAAAATAAAAATTAAAAAGTTAAAAGGGATACATACTATATGGATTGTCAACGCTCTTCCTTGAAGATATGAGTTTTAAAATAAAATCCTCCTTGTCAGATCTCAGAAACCTCTTACCAGTTCTTGCTCAATGAGGTTCAGAGGTCCACCAAGCAATACACTATTGTGCTCATCATAACTCAAAGACAAAACCTTATTGCTGAAGTTATTACACACCTGGATTTCATTATATACAGAAATCAAGCTGAAACTGAGGTGGAGATCTCCTCCATGCCAACTAGTGATGCAAGGTGCTATGCAGGTGCTCATGAGATAAAAAGCATCAATAGTTTTATCCATATGAAATCTATACAAACACTTGGGCAACAGTGGTACAGCTATCATGGAAATAACTCTGGTTGCATTTTTTGGCCCACCATGCAGGAAGAAATCCACAGCTAGTATTATAGAGCCACTAAGAAACCTGTGGCTAGAAATAATATCAGACCAAAAAGAAGGAAAATGATTCTTTTGTTTAGATAACTTAACAGTCTTCTAAAATATATATGTTTATACTCATAAATTTATTAATGTCAGTTTTAATGACTGAAGCTTCTCTATCCAGTGAATTATAATGGTGACAGAGTCTTATAGTTACACAAGTTGCTGAGAATAAGTGACAGCTGAGTTCACCCCTAAAGAAGAGCATTCACTACACCATTCCCTTCCAAGACTCAGACAACATTGTGGAAGAAGAGGCAGGAAGGCTGTAAGAGCTAGAAGATAGGAGAAGAGCTGTGAAGTTCTGTTTTCTGGATAACACACAACACTACAATCACAAAAAACCAAAGTACCTTATAAGTATGCACGGAAGTATCAAATAACTAACTTAATAATTAGTACTTATTTTTAAGCCAATTACTAAACCCCAAATTTTAAAAAGCCATTATACATTTTGAAATCATCAAATAGTCATTCATACACTGAAATCTAAAGATAATTTAAAAAGATCTACAAATATCTTTCATTGTTCACACGCTTTATTATTTTTATCTCAAATCCAACTTGAAAGTAGCTTTATACTATTTCATTTTGGTTTTAATTTCTTCTATGTTCACCATGATCCTCTGATACGCAATTTGGCCAGACAGCTTTTGTCTTTAACAGAAATCACTTGATTGTAATAAAACTATTTTATTCATATAGTAAAACTCCAATAAATTTCCATTTATTTTACCTAAAAATGTGAAATACAGATGCATGCTGTGATATGGATACACTTGGAGAAAATTATACAAAGTAACAGAACATCATAGAAGCCTGTTATTATGCATTCATTCACAAAATATCCATGGTTTCTAAAAACAGCAGAGGCAGAAGGCAGACAGCTGGGTTCTAGATACCAAGAGATTAGAGAAAATAGGAGCATCTACCTAGTGGGTGTGTGTCCTTGGGGAGGTAAAAATGTTTGAAATCTGACTTAGTCAGTATCATGCTTCTACTACAGAAATCACAGACCAGATAATTCATAAAGAACATGGGGTACAGAACTAAACAAAGAGTTCTCACCTGAAGAATATCTAATGGCTGAGAAGCACCTAAAGAGATGTTCATCATCCTTAGTCATTAGGGAAATGCAATCAAAACAACCCTGAGATTCCATCTCACACCAGTCAGAATGGCTAAGATCAAAAACACAGGAGACAGCAGTTGTTGGCGAGGATGTGGAGAAAGAGGAACACTCCTCCACTGCTGGTGGAATTGCAAGCTGGTACAACCACTCTGGAAAGCAGTCTGGCGGTTCCTCAGAAAACTGGGCATGACACTCCCGGAGAATCCGGCTATACCACTCCTGGGCATATACCCAGAGGCTTTACCTGCATGCAATAAGGACACATGCTCCACTATGTTCATAGCAGCCTTATTTATAATAGCCAGAAGCTGGAAAGAACCCAGATGTCCCTCAACGGAGGAATGGATTCAGAAGATGTGGTGTATTTACACAATGGAATACTACTCTGCAATTAAAAACAATGAACTCACGAAATTCCTAGGCAAATGGTCAGAACTTGAAAATATCATCCTTAGTGAGGTAACCCAATCACAAAAGAACACACATGGTATGCAGTCACTGATAAGGGGATATTAACCCAGAATCTCGGAATACCCTAGACACAATTCGCATATCAATAGATTTCTAAGAAGATGGAAGGAGAGACCCCTGGTCCTGGAAAGACTGGATGTAGGGGAATGCCAGGACAGAGAAGCGAGAGGGGGTTGAATGGGGAAAAGAGGGAGGGAAGGGGGCTTATGGGACTTTCGGGGAGGGAGGAAACGGGAAAGGGGAAATGATTTGGAATGTAAATAAAAAAAACTCAGAAAATAAAATTTAAAAAAAAAAAAGAATACAGATGGATTTCTCAGGATTTTGTTGACCTGCAAGTCCAGCTTAAGTTGCTGGTACCAGTATAGGGCCTTTTCATGGTAGAAAGCAGGAAAGGAAAAGGAGGTTAAATATTGTGTCTCTATATCCATATTGGAGGAAAACAGAAAAGAGTGGATCCATTTCTGCAGCCCTTCTATAATGACATCAGTCTATCCATGAGGAAGAGGTGTGAGTGACCTAAATTTACATTGTCTAAAAGGCCTTATCTTTCATTCTCATTTTTCTAGGAATTGAATCACTAACACAAGGCTTTCAAGGGCCACATTCAGACTACAACAGAGTGCAGTGGACAGCTTCACAGCACTGAGAATGTACGAAGCACCACTGAATTATACACTTTGCAGTTGCAATTGTGTGATATATTTTACCTCAGTTAAAATATGCAACAATACATCAAGTTCATGATTCTTAAGAAAAACAGGACTCATGTGCATAGGCTTTCAATTACATATAAGTAAATATGTCTGGAAGAAAATACAAGAATGAAATTATATAAAATGTTAATGGTTTTATACTTAGGTTATAAAATAATGAAGGATCTGATTCATCCTTCATATTGTTTGTATTTTTCAAGTTAACCTTAAAAATTATGTATGTCAAAAAGCACTTAATACATTGAAGAAATATGACTACAAGTCTCCTTTAATCCCAACATGGCAGACTGGAAAAGCTGGCTATGAGAAGGGGAGCAGAGGAGGTATGAACAGGAAACATGATCTCTGAAAGAAGGAGCTTGAGTTAAGGGTAAGAAGTTCCTCATCAGCATACCTGACACACCCTGACTGGATAGAGGGTGGTGCTACAGAGCCTGAAGGATAACTGATGCCTGCCACACTGTGCTAATGACCCTCATTAACAAAGTAATTTCAAATGAGGCAGAGGAGTTCTGCCGGTCTTGGGTCTTCTGGGAAGACTTAGAGAGACATGGTGGCAAGATGAGTGAGTAGAATGTGCATAGTCAAGCTCACAAGTGTAAGTGTGTGTGGCTTAAAAATGTTAGGTTCTCAGCATCCTACATTTTAAGTTTGCTGTGAGTCATTAGACCCAAGGGCAAGGAAGGACTGGGTAGTGATACAAAGCCCTGAGTCTGGAAATTCCACGTATTTCATTATATTGTTTATTATTGTAAGGCAGCTAGTTCTTCTCCTATCTTATTCCTCTAGCAATACTTCACCATCGCTGTCTTGTAGTTGAACTATTTCCTACACCAGATCTTGGCAAATGGACTGGGAGGAACCAGTGGAATATCTCACTGTCACGCCAAGACATTTGTTAAGAAGACATCTACTGATCAGGGCTTCTTGGCTTCTGGGATTTTGTCATTAATTATCCTAATATAGAAACTGGAACTCAGAAGGCAAGTGTAGTCACAACAAAAACCCTAACAATATATAGTTGTACTAACTACCAGGGAGTGGGTGATGAGGAGCTGCTTTCAGGGGAGTCAGTCTTGGTGTCTGTGTCAATGGACAGTTTAGCCGGTTGACCCTGGACAAGCACTGGGAAAGCAGGTGGTTAGTGCATGTTGGTTACTAATGGCTACAATACACATGGTGCAGTGGTGTTAGAGGAATGAGTTAGAAGAAGTGCTAGCTACCTTACAATAATAAACAATGGTATTTCTAAACTCAAAGCTTTGTATCACTGCCTAGCTCATCCTTACCATTGGGTCTAATGACTCACAGCAAACCCAAAATGCAGGATATGGATTTCCCATTCCCCATTCCACACAGCAGCAAGGTAATGGCCATCCACTTGGGGCAAAGAAAAGATTGAAAAGTAAACTTCAAGTTCATTTAAAATTGCTCCCCCAAATTTTCAAGGATGACTTTGACACATGGAACATATTGGCAGTCATCAGCTATTTAATGTGGAAAACACATTCCACAAAGCAGCCAGAATCTGGGAGCAAAAACATCTGCCTATGGCTAACAGTGACTATCAAGTCTCTATCTCTCATAAGCAGGAGGTGACAAGGAACCTACATAGCCTCTGAGGCAGGAAGATTCTCTCATCCATATTCCAGCCAGTGAAAAGCAGAGTTGGAGTCTCCAGGAGAAACATGGCCAAAAATCATACAAATAGCCTAACCCAGAAATCTCCCCATCTGGGAGAACAATAGTCTTCCCTCCTCAGGCAAACTTCAGATTGCTGGGAGTCACTGGTTACTGGCTGAATCCACTTATTTTCCACTCCCTAAACAACTGTAAATTTCCTGAGGGGTTGGGAAGATGGCTCAATAAGTATAAAGCACATGCTGCACAAACACAAGGATCTGAGATTGTATCCCCAGTACCCATGACTCGCACACTCCTATAAATACACACACACACACACACACACACACACACACACACACACACACACAATTTGGACTCCAGTTAAGAGAACTTACTGGAATTATCCTGTGTATTATAAAAGGAAGAATGGGTCTTTTTAGAATAGAGATCTCTAAGCAAGAGAAAGCAAACAGAGATATCAGAGTTTACTTTGGGGCATTCTGAGTCACACAGGTAGATATGATACAGCACCAGGGTCATGCTTAGGAAGAATGGCATACCTTCTTTGTCTGAAATGAAGGAACTGCCAACAGGATCCAATCTCTGATTATCAAAGATATTGACTAGCAGAATCAGTCAGAGCTGATTTGCTGTCTCTTTTGGGGATGATCTATAAAGTACTGCTAGCATATTAGAATATCCTACATTGTAAGTCACCAATCATCTATGCCCCACCCCATGCTGCCCATCATCCCACATGTCAACTGGAGGGCCATAGCACTAGTTTTAGTTAACAGACTGTGAGCTAATATGCTTTCTCCATCTTTCCCCCCACAGTTGGGGCTTTATGGGACATACATTACTGAGGACATAGCTATCAGATTCTCTAAACTACAGATGTATTTACGTGAGCAATAGGTAATCATGAGTTACTAGAATTTGTTTGATACAGCTATGAGAATAACTGAACAAGAAGGCTTGTTTTGTGACAATAAAATGTTTAAATAAGTAATAACAAAGGCTATGAACTATCTATTAAGACCTAACTTCAGGGACCAATACAGTGACATGCATAAAAGGACTGATAACAGAATTCAAAGCATAAATCTTAGAGTATGGGACAGTTATCTGTCCCATACTTTAATTGTTGGGTATTTTGAGAATGTCATCTGGCAACTCTGAGCTTCTTATAACTTCTTTATTTTTATTTTCTAAGTTTTTTATTTACATTCCAAATCATTTCCCCTTTCCCATTTCCTCCCTCCCCGAAAGTCCCATAAGCCCCCTACCTACCCCCAGTTCCCCATTCAACCCCCTCTCGCTTTTCTGTCCTGGCATTCCCCTACATCCAGTCTTTCCAGGACTGGGGTCTCTCCTTCCATCTTCTTGGAAATCTATTGATATGCGAATTGTGTCTAGGGTATTCTGAGAACTTCTTGCGAAAGGGATGCTGATGCATTTCCAGAATTTTCCAGCAACAACCATGTGCTTTGATTGCTTTGTTCCATGTAACTATCAGCTTATACAAATCTTTCCATATTCAAATTTTAAATGAAAGAACTGGATCTGGAATATGGAAGATTAAATTGAGGGAGATGTTTGTTAAAAAAAAAAAGATTCCTCCTCATCTTGAAAGGATGAACATGACCTTGTAGGTACCAAAAGCCAACTGAGATGCTACAATACACTGCTGATGGAAGTGGTTGGGATTTAGGATCTTCTAATTGTCTAATAGTGCTGTTAGCAAATAAGCTTCCTCCAGGAGACCAGGAAGAAAAGGAGTCTCAGCAGCTGTAGCTCTCCAGCTGCATAGAGGGCATGCCTCTGCTACAGCCCAGCAGCAGATGCCTTTGCTGATATGTCATTATCCAGTGTGTTAAGTGTGAACTCTAATTATGGCATTTTACTTTCTAGAAATCTTTTCATGAATATCACTTTATTTCGGGTGCTTCCATTCTTTCTATATGTGAAGTCTTTCTTCTTCTTCTTCTTCTTCTTCTTCTTCTTCTTCTTCTTCTTCTTCTTCTTCTTCTTCTTCTTCTTCTTCTCAATAGCAATTAATTCTATGGCACCAGCTGATTATGTGACAATTCAATCCTGTTATGTTGTTATGTTTTATGTTTCTTATTCATGCACAATACACATACCTGCATACAATATGCACCTCTCTCTCTCTCTCTGTCTCTCTCTCTCTCTCTCTCTCTCTCTCTCTCTCTCTCTCTCTCTCACACACACACACACACACACACACACCAAACATAAAAGACTTAACTTTCAAAGAGGCCAGGCATGATGGCTTAGAGCAGTACCAGTGTTTTGGAAGCTTAGTCAAGAGACTTGTGGTGAATTCGAGGCCAGTCTGAGTTACAATGGCAAGATTGTTTCTCAAAAAAAACAAAAAAAAAAAAAACCCCAAAAACTATAAAAAGGATTTTCAAGATTTTGTTACCTCCTTGGCCACTAATTGTAAAACTAAACCTCTAGCCATCTGCTAACTCCCTTTGTGGGTCAAAGTTCCAGCCTCTGATCATATGCTACAGTCCACTGAGTGCCAGCTTCTATTACTAAGCTTTCCAGGGCCCATCAAGAGTCATTTCAGTAGCACAAACCCTTGAAACAGATGAGAAACTGAAGATATTCTTGTAGCCTAGGAAATGCCAGTGTGTTTCAGGAGCTCTGTGGCATAAAGTGGGATAAAGGCCATATACAATGCTTTCTGTGCCATGTTCCACAGGGATGACAACGACGATGACTGTGACAACAATGGTTGTTTTAGTAATCCACATGAGTATATGTAAGGAACTTGGCTGCCCCTAAAGAATAGCTGTCCTTCAAATTCTAAGAACTGAGAGGGAATTTGATTCTTCACTGGAGAACCCAGATGGCTTCTCAGCTGCTTCTGATGAGGGTGAGGAGAGAGATCCCTTTGTTGCCGTCAGCATGTTTTCTGTAACTGTAGCTACCTGGTGACAGGGCGAAATCACAGATGGCAGTTTGTTTTCGTGCCTCCGGTTGACTGTCAATTTCCTGGAGTAAGTCCTTCAGCTGAGTAGTATATGATTTTTATATCTCCTTAATCTCCATTCTCTCCATTTTGTCAGCAATCCCTCACTCTTTCTGTACATGGGGTATCCCTCAACTGAGTTTCCCTTCGCTGAAGTCCTGCCCTTATTTCTACCTGAAATGTTTTGAAAAGCAGTTCTGCAAAGACTCTGAAGCTAATTGGAGCTGCTTGTGTGCAGACACGCATGTGCATGTACTCTCTGCCCACATGTAGTTTATCCCTTCTCTGACATGAAGAAGGAACCCCTTCAATATTTTCATTTTCCAGTTTGTTAAATATTCATAAGACATCCATTACTTTTTAAAAAGCAAACTTTCACTTAGGAGAATTTGAAATAAATTGTTGGTAGATTCTATTTAAAAGAAATCTAAATGTAGTATCAATCCACTATTATTTTCTTCTAACTTGAAATGGTTTGCCATAAACAAGAAGGCAATATACCCTCTAATCTGCTTTAGACTCCTTCCACAAATGATTCTTGCAGATGCATAAACTCTAGTTTGGAGACTCAGCAGAGTTCTCCATATAAAGGCCCATGACCAGGGATAGATATCAAGAGTGAGCATTGACTAAAGAGAAACAAGAAGTGGGGCATAGGGAATGAGGGAGAAAATGAATGGGAATCTTGGTTCTTTTAGGGCTACATTTAAATCAGATCACATAACAAAATCTCAACCCATCAAAATTCATTTACTAATCTATGAAGTAAGAAGTTGTCTCAGTGGCTCAAACATCTGCTATATCTGAGTTTGAATCCCCCAAACCAATGTAAATCTGGATTTAGTAGCATGTATATGTAATATAGGAATATACATACACCTAGTATGTTACTGTAAAATGGTACTAGGACAGGAGAATCTGTGGAAACTCAGGGGCAGCTAACCTGCCTGGTATGCAGTTGCAAATCACAAAGAGAGCCTGCCTCAAAGTGAAAGATGAGGACTGACTTTCATAAGTGACTGAGGCATGGACAGACTCTCAAACATATGAATGTGCATGGGCACACACACACAAACAACAAACAAGTAGAAAAATAGAAAACTCAGAGGTTGTTCTGAATATAGACTCTCACACATACTTCCAAAATGAACATCTTGTCATAAGTCAGCTTCTCTCTCATATTGTGTTTTGAAAAAGAATTCAGGAATGCTCAGAGCCAAAGATTACTGGCAAATCACTTCATTTTTTTTCTCTCTACCAAATTGGGTTTATATTTGGTAACATCTTTGCAAATGCCCATCAGAAAATGTATTTTGGAAAAAAATTAACTTTTTAAATGTTCTTTAAAAATATTTTATATGTATGGGTGCTTTACCTGCATGAGTGTCTTTATGCACCATATGTATAGTTGGTGCCAACACAGAGGCCTGAAAAGTGTATTGGATTCCCTGAAATACTAGAGTTACAAAGGGTTGTGACCTGCTATTCAGATTCTGGGAGCCAAATCTGGATCCTGTACAAGATTAGCCATTATTATTGTTTGCTGAGCCATGTGCCTTGTTTTGCCTTGAAGAGACAAGTTTTCTTTTCCCTGGTGTCTTATGAACTGGTCATCGTAGCTATTGAAATAAGTGTGTCTGTCAGGCTCTGCAAGTGAGAAGTCACTCATGTTATGTCAACCAAACACAATGTGTAGCTCTGTGGGTTCAGTCTCCTCCGGACTGCCCCATGCCTGAGAAAAAAGCCCATCAACAAAAACACCTGAGAAATATGACCTGCTTATCCTTCAAGGAATAGCCCCGAAGCACCAGCGAAAAACCCAAAATATTTCTCAAAACCTCTTCCCTCTCTCCCACTTCATAAATCTACCCCATAACACACACACACACACACACACACACACACACACACACACACACACACACACACACACCATTAAGTATCTCTCATCATCTTTCTACTAGAAATTCTAATCTGAAGAGCATATTGAAAGAGTGGAACAAGAGATGCAGGCACAGCATAGACGTCATGGATGATACATGTTAGGCATGTACATATGTGAGTGTATATCTATATTCATATAATCAGCTACATGAGTGTGTACACAAATACATCCAGTCTCTCAGTTCTACATCATAAAAATTTATCAAAATAAGAGTCCACACAGTACTCTTCTTGGAAACTGGAGGGAGGGAAACTGAACCAACACAGATAAGTGTACCTTTGCAGGGCTGATGATATTAAAAACAAATAAACAAAACCCACCTGCTTCATTAGTGGGTTCGTGTGCTCCCTTGCCTCCTCCTGCAGGATCTGAGCTGCCTCACCATAC
The DNA here is from genome assembly GCA_036184795.1 of Tokudaia tokunoshimensis. Taxonomy (NCBI): domain Eukaryota; kingdom Metazoa; phylum Chordata; class Mammalia; order Rodentia; family Muridae; genus Tokudaia; species Tokudaia tokunoshimensis. The sequence continues at coordinate 103,662,131 of BTHU01000011.1, read as the reverse complement.
CAGCGTTTTCTGTCTACATATCTGTGTTCTTGCTGAATTCCACCTTAACTCACCTTTCAAAGCTGCACCATTATGAGGACATCAAAGTCATCATGTAATTTCACAAGAAGTTCTCCTATGTGAGAGGAAAGTGGAGCTGACAATTTTCTGGGCAGTGAGGGCTATGTTCCAAATTACTGAAATCAGAGTCATCTAATATCTAACAGAGTGCATCATTTTTCTAAAGCCAGGGGCAACTCTGGGGCTAATTTTCCATTCTGTGTGTACTAATAAAGCTCAGAAGCAAGACTTAGCACCTAGGTGGGCATCTTCATAGTTTTACTTCCTAGATAGTTGGTACAAGCCCATGGAATTCTTAGACATTTTCTAAGGAGGTGAATCTTCTAGGATCCTAATGCTCAGACCTTGACCTGAGTTGCCAAAGTCAGACACATGAGTCACAAGAAGTAGCTAGAGTGAAGCCCACTGAAGATTTCCTGCAGATCTTGTTTGGTAAAAATTTTAAGACTGCTATCTTGACAACCAACATTTAACTAAAGTTTTAAAATCTTTTGTTGATTCTTTATTAACAGCCATAATAGATTTCCTTATCTAGGTAGCAAGGAATTTCAGGAGACTGTGATACAGAATAAAAGAGAGTATGTGAGAGCCTTACATTAGAAATTCATTTGAACATATGTCAGACCTTAGAGCACATGTGGAGTAGCTCCCCAAACCTCAATTTAAGAGATTTTGGAGGAAAATCCTATAGATACATGAATGGCGTCCTGAGATCTGAGTCAGTCACAGAGGAAGCACTTCCCACATGTCCAACTTCCCCTTCTCATGATCTCTAATAATTGTTGTAGTACTGGCCAGTCCTCTCACATACTTAGCGCATGGAATAGCCACAGGAAGATATAAACAATTTTCCTTCATTTAATTTTAGCCTCTTCCCAGTTCTCCAGAGCAGTGATCCTAAAATCAAGCATGTACAACTCACCAGGTTAGAGTCCCCAAAGCCTGTGTGTCTCTGAAGAGATATTGTACTACAAACAAGCTCATGATGTGTGTTACTAACTCTTAGGCCACACTTGGAGCAGTGAGGTGCTAGTTAACTCAGTAGGTTTCATGAGAGACAAAGCAAGATTGGTAGTTTTTCCTAGACAGAGTAAGTGACATATTTTAGTGAAAGGAGAAAGGGAAGAAAGTCAGGAGGAAGTGAGTTGAGATTTCTTCTGAAATCTTCAACACTCTTGCCTGCTACACCAGCAAGAGAACACTTGACCTGATGTCAAGGTTCAATGAAAAGGTACCAATTAATTTAAAAATACTTACCAGGGAATTTGGAGGCTAACAGTCATCTTTTATTGAAACAAGGAGAATTTCAGCAGAGGAATGACTGACAGAAGAAGAGAAGAAAAAAGGAAGTTGAATATGGAAGCTATCTAGATTTATCTGAAACCTGAGGACATTCATATCTCCTGTGAATTCATTCAGCAATTTAGCAAACAGGCTCTGCACTGAATGGAGGAAATCATGTCCCAAACTCCCTAGATCCTTCAGCAAATAATCAAAATTGAGATACTAGTTAAAATCTGATTTTGGGCTACAAGTGAATATTGTGTGATGCTTTCAATTTTGACCTTAATAATATTAAATCTACAAGTTTAAGGAAATGTCATCTGGATGAGTTTTGGCTTCACCATAGTTTAAATATAATTGCATCACTGGAATGAAGATCTAATTGTTATCTCATTATTATAACACACAATTTATAACAACCAAAACCCTCACACATCTGTCCTCTCTTCTCCATGGGAGAACTATTTTGCTAGATTGATTGATATCAGATGAAAATATGGCAAATCAAAAACACTGCCACATGAACATATCTATGGGTTTTCTTCATGTGTGGAGTTCTCTATAACACATGTTCAAAAGTCAGTGTTTACTTAAAGAACAGAAACAAATACATTTGTGTGCATATGTGTATACAAACCTACAGATGTATTATAAGAAATCAGCATACATCTCTATCGAGGTTAAGGTATTCCAGAACTTGCCATCTGCAAGGCAAATACCAAGGAAAGCCAATGATGTCATTAAGTTCAGTTTCAAAGACTCGAGAAGCATCTGCTTCCACTGGAATCCCACTATGAGGCCCACTATTATTATTAAAAGCCAGACTCTCTGGCACAGAACATGGAGCTGAACCAATCCTGACAGGCAATGTCACTTAAGGAAGGGAGCTAGCCACAGATTTTCAGGACAATTGAGCCCTGAGATCTGAATTATTAGCCAGTTCTACCAGCATGCTAATGCATCTAAATTATATAAACCAGTGACTTGGGATACCTTTGTTAGACTATATTTGTTGGAGAAATCATTTTATTCTGGACATTCTTTCATAGAGATGTGAGAGACTATTAAATGGTACACTTGAGTTACAGATATTATAAATTCTATTATCTTCTGGGAGCAGGGTTTTAAATATCTGTAAGTTGAAGATCCATAATCTAGAAATCAGGAATATATTTCCATAAAAATACTCTTTTTTGAGATATTAAAGAAGTAGAATGATGGGAAAAATAAATATTAAAATAAATATCAATGCATCCAAAATAATAAGGCTTTAAAAACTAAAGCCTTCCAGAAGGCTCAGGTAATTGCCTAAGTTACACATTTGACATTTAGTTATGCCAACGAAGGTGCTGCTGATTGTTTTGAGTTCGGGAAGCAGCAGGTATTTTCATGGATACTCACTCACAGGTTCCAAAAGTTAGTTTCATTATTGAGTTTTATGACTCGTTTTAAAAGAAAAAGTTTTCTAATTGTACCCAAATATATGATTTGTCATCCTGCAAAATTGAGCTATATAAAAATATCATTATTATCACACATAATACACTGAATTAGAAATGAAAAATTATGAAAGTAAACATTAATTAATGAAATATTATTTGTTAAGTACAGTTGTCATTTGACATGTCAACACTTCACATAGAAATCTCTTCTCTAAACTTCACATGGATGGCTTTTTCCTGTTGTTAAAGCCATAAGATCACCATCAAATCCAAGGTCAAGAAGTTTGTCATGGAAGGCAAAAAGCAGGGACACATGAACACCTTTTTAGGACTTATTCTCTTTTTCCGTATGGTGATCCATAAGTTCATTTTATGTGTTTAGCTGTGTACTAGCTTACAGTTATCTGGTATTGTCAATGAGGGCACATTTGTGCATGTGTAGACACTAAGTTGTGTGTGTGTGTGTGTGTGTGTGTGTGTGTGTGTGCGTGCATAAGACTGTAAAAGCATATGTATGCATAACACTGCATTGTGTATATGATTGCATGCATGTACTGACACAGACTGTGTATGTTTGTGTGTGTGTCTGTGTGTGTTTACATATAATGAGTAAAGTTCCTTTGGGCAGAATTAAGGCTGTTTTACCTTATAAGAGTATTGAAAAACCACATTTGAACACATGCTGACAAATTCTTCTCTTCCATCCCAAAGAAGGCACTTCATAAACTTAATCTAAACCCTTTAGTGTCTGAGATGTCAGAGCAAAAGTTGGGCTACCACAATTGGGGTTATCTTTAAATAAATCGAAACCAAAGCTTAGAAATTTTCTTGCTCTTTTTAAAACAAATGTAAGGTCCTTCCTAGATAGATTATCTGTTGATGTGGCATGATACATCATATCAATACCACTTGTGAGGCATGACCCTATATGTCCCTAGAAAATGAACCCCTGTGTGTTCTTAGACATACTCGGTTTAACTCATAGAATTAGGAATTTAAGGTTTCATATTTCTTCTATCATTACCATTAGACAAACAAAACTATAAACAATAAAGGTCCTCTTTTGGGCTCATTATTTTGAAATATTTGTGTTGGAAGATAATTAATAAAACATTTTTTAGCTTTTTTTAAATTTTCTGTATTTTTTTTTATTTACATTCCAAATGATTTCCCCTTTCCCATTTCCTCCCTTCCCGAAAGTCCCATAAGCCCCCTACCTACCCCCGGTTCCCCATTCAAACCCCTCTTACTTCTCTGTCCTGGTATTCCCCTACATCCAGTTTTTCAGGACCAGGGGTCTCTCCTTCCATCTTCTTGGAAATCTATTGATATGTGAATTGTGTCTTAGGTATTCCGAGATTCTGGGTTAATATCCCCTTATGAGTGACTGCATACCATGTGTGTTCCTTTGTGATTAGGTTACCTCACTAAGGATGATATTTTCCATTTCTGACCATTTGCCTATGATTTTCATGAATTCATTGTTTTTAATTGCAGAGTAGTACTCCGTTGTGTAAATATACCACATCTTCTGAAGCCATTCCTCCTTTGAGGGACATCTGGGTTCTTTCAAGTTTCTGGCTATTATAAATAAGGCTGCTATGAAGATAGTGGAGCCTGTGTCCTTATTGCATGCAGGGGAAGCCTCTGGGTATATGCCCAGGAGTGGTATAACAGGATCCTCCAGGAGTGTCATGCCCAGTTTTCTGAGGAACCGCCAGACTGCTTTCCAGAGTGGTTGTACCAGCTTGCTATCCCACCAGCAGTGGAGGAGTGTACCTCTTTCTCCATGTCTTCGACAACAACTGCTATCTCCTGTGTATTTGATCTTAGCCAGTCTGACTGGTATGAGGTGGAATCTCAGGGTTGTTTTGATTTGGATTTCCCTAATGACTAAGGATGTTGAACATTTCTTTAGGTGCTTCTCAGCCATTACATATTCTTCATATTCTTCAGGTGAGCATTCATTGTTTAGATCTGTACCCCATTTTTTAATAGGGTTATTTGGCTCTCTGGAGTCTAACTTCTTAAGTTCTTTGTATATATTGGATATTAGCCCTCTGTCGGATGAAGGATTGGTAAAGATCTTTGCCCAGTTTGTTGGTTGTCACTTTGTCCTTTAGACAGTGTTCTTTGCCTTACAGAAACTTTGCAATTTTATGAGGTTCCATTTGTCAATTCTTGATCTTAGAGCATAAGCTATTGTTTTTCTGTTTGGGAAATTTTCCCCTGTGCCCATATGTTTAAGGTTTTTCCCTAGTTTCCATTCTATTAGTTTCAGTATATCTAGTTTTATGTGGAGGTCCTTGATCCACGTGGAATTGAGCTTAGTGCAAGGAGATAAAAATGGATCGATTTGCATTCTTCTGCATGTTGACCTCCAGTTGAACCAGCACCATTTGTTGAAAAGGCTATCTTTTTTCCACTGGATGGTTTCAGCTCCTTTGTCAAAGATCAAGTGACCATAGGAGTGTGGATTCATTTCTGGGTCTTCAATTCTGTTCCATTGATCTACATGTCTGTCACTGTACCAAGACCATGCAGTGTTTAACACTATTTCCCTGTAGTACAGGGATACGGATTCTCCCAGAAGTTCTTTTACTCGTGAGAATAGTTTTAGCTATCCTGGGTTTTCTGCTAATCCAGACGAATTTTTGAATTGCTCTTTCTAACTCTATGAAGAATTGAGTTGGGATTTTGATGGGGATTGCATTGAAACTGTATATTGCTTTTGGCAAGATGGTCATTTTTGCTATATTAATCCTGCCAATCCATTAGCATGGAAGAATTTTCCATCTTCTGAAGTCTTCTTCAATTTATTTCTTCGGAGACTTGAAGTTCTTGTCATACAGATCTTTCACTTGTTTGGCTAGAGTCACATCAATATATTTTATATTGTTTGTGGCTATCCTGAAGGGTATCATTTCTCTTATTTCTTTCTCAGCCTGCTTATCCTTTGAGTATAGGAAGGCTACTGATTGGCTTGATATGATTTTTTATCTGGCCACTTTGCTGAAGTTGTTTACCAGCTGTAGGATTTCTCTGGTGGAGTTTTTTGGGTTGCTTAAGTATACTATCATATCGTCTGCAAATAGTGATATTTTGACTTCTTCCTTTCCAATTTGTATCACTTTGACCTCCTTTTGTTGTCTAACTGCTCTAGCTAGAACTTTAAGTACTATATGGAAAAGCTTGGAGAGAAAGGGCAGCCTTGTCTAGTCCCTGATTTTAGTGGGATTGCTTCAAGTTTTTCTCCATTTAGATTGATGTTGGTTACTGGTTTGCTATAAATTGCTATTACTATGTTTAGATATGGGCCTCAAATTCCTGATCTTTCCAAGACCTTTAACATGAAAGGATGCTGAATTTGTCAAACGCTTTCTCAGCATATAATGAAATGACCATGTGGTTTTTTTCGTTGAGATTGTTTATGTAGTGGATTACATTGATGGACTTCCTGCATCCCTGGGATGAAGCCTACTTGATCATGGTGAATGATCCTTTTGATGTGTTCTTGGATTTGGTTGGCAACAATTTTATTGAGTATTTTTAAATTGATATTTATAAGAGAAATTGGCCTGAGATTCTCTTTCTTTGTCGGTTCTTTGTGTGATTTTGGTATTAGCGTAATTGTGGTTTCATAGAACGAATTGGGTAGTGTTCCTTCTGTTTCTATTTTGTGCAATAGTTTGAAGAGTATTGGTGTTAGGTCTTCTTTGAAGGTCTGATAGAATTCTGCACTAAAACCATATGGACCTGTGCTTTTTTTGGTTGGAAGATTTCCAATGACCGCTTCTATTTCTTCAGGGGTTATAGGATGGTTGAGATGGTCTATTTGATCCTGATTTAATTTTGGTACTTGGTATCTGTCTAGGAAATTGTCCATTTCCTCCAGATTTTCTAGTTTTGTTGAATACAGGCTTTTGTAGTAGGATCTGATGATTCTTTAAATTTCCTCATTTTCTGTTGTTATATCTCCCTTTCCTTTTCCGATTTTGTTAATTTAGATACTGTTTCAGTGCCTTCTGGCTACTCTGGCTAAGGGCTTTTCTATCTTGTTGATTTTCTTTTTTTTTTTATTTTATTTTTTTAATTTACATTCCAAATCACTTCCCCTTTCCCGTTTCCTCCCTCCCCGAAAGTCCCATAAGCCCCCTTCCCTCCCTCTTTTCTCCATTCAACCCCCTCTCGTTACTCTGTTCTGGCGTTCCCCTACATTCAGTCTTTCCAGGACCAGGGGTCTCTCCTTCCATCTTTTTAGAAATCTATTGATATGCGGATTGTGTCTAGGGTATTCTGAGATTCTGGGTCAATATCCCCTTATCAGTGACTGCATACCATGTGTGTTCTTTTGTGATTGAGTTACCTCACTAAGGATGATATTTTCAAGATCTGACCATTTGCCTAGGAATTTCGTGAATTCATTGTTTTTAATTGCAGAGTAGTATTCCATTGTGTAGATATACCACATCTTCTGAATCCATTCCTCTGTTGAGGGACATCTGGGTTCTTTCCAGCTTCTGGCTATTATAAATAAGGCTGCTATGAACATAGTGGAGCATGTGTCCTTATTGCATGCAGGTAAAGTCTCTGGGTATATGCCCAGGAGTGGTATAGCTGGATCCTCCGGGAGTGTCATGCCCAGTTTTCTGAGGAACCGCCAGACTGCTTTCCAGAGTGGTTGTACCAGCCTGCAATTCCACCAGCAGTGGAGGAGTGTTCCTCTTTCTCCACATCCTTGCCAACAACTGCTGTCTCCTGTGTTTTTGATCTTAGCCATCCTGATTGGTGTGAGATGGAATCTCAGGGTTGTTTTGATTTGCATTTCCCTAATGACTAAGGATTAAAAACTGCATGGTATTGGTACAGTAACAGACATGTAGATCAATGGAACAGAATTGAAGACCCAGAAATGAATCCACACTCCTATGGTCACTTGATCTTTGACAAAGGAGCTAAAACCATCCAGTGGAAAAAAGATAGCCTTTTCAACAAATGGTGCTGGCTCAGCTGGAGGTCAACATGCAGAAGAATGCAAATTGACCCATTCTTATCTCCTTGCACTAAGCTCAATTCTAAGTGGATCAAGGATCTCCACATAAAACCAGACACACTGAAACTAATAGAAGGGAAACTAGGGAAGAACCTTGAACATATGGGCACAGGGGAGAATTTCCTGAACAGAACTCCAATAGCTTATGCTCTAAGATCAAGAATAGACAAATGGGCCGGGCGGTGGTGGCGCATGCCTTTAATCCCAGCACTTGGGAGGCAGAGGCAGGAGGATTTCTGAGTTCGAGGCCAGCCTGGTCTACAAAGTGAGTTCCAGGACAGCCAGGGCTACACAGAGAAACCCTGTCTTGAAAAAAACCAAAAAAAAAAAAGAATAGACAAATGGGACCTCATTAAATTACAAAGTTTTTGCAAGGCAAAAGACACCGTCAAAAAGACAAAGCGGCAACCAACTAACTGGGAAATGATCTTTACCAACCTTACATCCGACAGAGGGCTAATATCCAAGATATACAAAGAACTCAAGAAGTTAAACTCCCGAGAGGCAAGTAACCCTATTAAAAAATGGGGTACAGAGCTCCACAAAGAGTTCTCACCTGAAGAATATCTAATGGCTGAGAAGCACCTAAAGAGATGTTCATCATCCTTAGTCATTAGGGAAATGCAAATCAAAACAACCCTGAGATTCCATCTCACACCAGTCAGGATGGCTAAGATCAAAAACACAGGAGACAGCAGTTGTTGGCAAGGATGTGGAGAAAGAGGAACACTCCTCCACTGCTGGTGGAATTGCAAGCTGGTACAACCACTCTGGAAAGCAGTCTGGCGGTTCCTCAGAAAACTGGGCATGACACTCCCGGAGGATCCGGCTATACCACTCCTGGGCATATACCCAGAGACTTTACCTGCATGCAATAAGGACACATGCTCCACTATGTTCATAGCAGCCTTATTTATAATAGCCAGAAGCTGGAAAGAACCCAGATGTCCCTCAACGGAGGAATGGATTCAGAAGATGTGGTATATCTACACAATGGAATACTACTCTGCAATTAAAAACAATGAATTCACGAAATTCCTAGGCAAATGGTCAGATCTTGAAAATATCATCCTTAGTGAGGTAACTCAATCACAAAAGAACACACATGGTATGCAGTCACTGATAAGGGGATATTGACCCAGAATCTCGGAATACCCTAGACACAATCCGCATATCAATAGATTTCTAAAAAGATGGAAGGAGAGACCCCTGGTCCTGGAAAGACTGGATGTAGGGGAACGCCAGGACAGAGTAACGAGAGGGGGTTGAATGGAGAAAAGAGGGAGGGAAGGGGGCTTATGGGACTTTCGGGGAGGGAGGAAATGGGAAAGGGGAAGTGATTTGGAATGTAAATTAAAAAAAAAAAAGAAAGAATAGACAAATGGGACCTCATTAAATTACAAAGTTTTTGCAAGGCAAAAGACACTGTCAAAAAGACAAAGCGGCAACCAACTAACTGGGAAATGATCTTTACCAACCTTACATCCGACAGAGGGCTAATATCCAAGATATACAAAGAACTCAAGAAGTTAAACTCCAGAGAGGCAAGTAACCCTATTAAAAAATGGGGTACAGAGCTACACAAAGAGTTCTCACCTGAAGAATATCTAATGGTTGAGAAGCACCTAAAGAGATGTTCATCATTCTTGTTGATTTTCTTAAAGAACCAATTCCTAGTTTTGTTGATTCTTTGTATGGTTTTATTTGTTTCTACTTGATTGATTTCAGCCCTGAGTTTGATGATTTCCTGCCCTCTACTCCTCTTGGGTATGTTTGCTTCTTTTTGTTCCAGGGCTTTCAGGTGTGCCATTAAGCTGCTAGTGTATGCTCTCTCCGGTTTCTTTTTGGAGGCTCTCAGGGCTATGAACTTTCCTCATAGCACCACTTTCATTGTGTCCCATAAATTAGGGTATGTTGTGCTTTCATTTTTATTAAATTTTAAAAAGTCCTTGATTTCCATCTTTATTTCCTCCTTGATCAAGTTATTATTGAGTAGAGCATTGTTCAGCTTCCACGTGCATGTGGGCTTTCTTTTGTTTTCGTTGTTATAGAAGACCACCCTTATTCCAGAGTGATCTGATAGGAGGCATGGGATTAGTTCAAATTTCTTATATCTGTTGAGGTCTGTTTTGTGACCAATTATATAGTCAGTTTTGGAGAAGGTACCATGTGGTGCTGAGAAGAAGGTATATTCTTCTTTTGCATTAGTATGAAATTATATATATATATTGATATATATATTTCCATTTGGTCCAAGGCGTCAATTAGTTTCACTGTGTCTCTGTTTAGTTTCTGCTTTCCTGAACGATCCATTTCAGAGAGCAGGGTGTTGAAGTCACCCACTATTATTGTGTGAGGTGCAATGTGTGCTTTGAGCTTTAGTAAAGTTTCTTTTACGAATGAGGTTGCCCTTGCATTTGGAACATAGATGTTTAGAATTGAGAGTTCTTCTTGGTGGATTTTTCCCTTGATCAGTATGTAGTGTCCTTCTGTGTCTTTTTTGATGACTTTAGGTTGGAAGTCAATTTTATCTGATATTAGGATGGCTACTCCAGCTCCTTTCTTGGGACCATTTGCTTGTAAAATTGTTTTCCAGCCTTTTACTCTGAGATAGTGTTTGTCTTTGACACTGAGGTGCATTTCCTGCACGCAGCAAAGTTCTGGGTCCTGTTTACGTATCCAGTCTGCTAGTTAATGTCTTTTTATTGTGGGAATTGAGACCATTGATATTAAGAGAGATTAAGAAATAGTGATTATTGCCACCTGCCTGTCTTGACCTTATCTTTTTCTTTGAGTGGTTATCTATTTTTGGGTTTGATGAAAGATGGTTACTAGCTCATATTTTCCAGGGTGTAGTTTCTCTCCTTGGATTGTCAGTTTCCACCTATTATCCTTTGCAGGGCTGGGGTTGTGGAAAGATATTGTGTAAATTTGGTTTTATCACTGAATGTCTTGATCTCTCCATCTATGGTGATTGAGAGTTTTGCTGGGTATAGTAGTCTAGGCTGGCATTTTTGTTCTCTTCGTGTCTGCATGAGATCTGCCTAGGATCTTCTGGTTTTCATAGTCTCTGGTGAGAAGTCTGATGTGATTCGGATAGGTCTTCCTTTATATGTTACTTGGCCTTTTTCTCTTACTGCTTTTAATATTCCTTCTTTTTTTAGTACATTTGGTATTTTGATTATTATGTGACGGGAGGTATTTCTGTTCTGGTCCAGTCTGTTTGGAGTTCTATAGGCATCTTGTACGTTCATTGGCATATCTCTCTTTAGGTTAGTGAAGTTTTCCTCTATAATTTTGTTAAAGATATTTACTGGCCCTTTAAGTTACAAATCTTCACTCTCATCTATACCTATAATCCTTAGGTTTGGTCTTCTTATTGTGTCCTGGATTTCCTGGATGTTTTGGGTTACACGTTTTTTGCATTTTGCATTTTCTTTGACTGTTGAGTCGATGCTTTCTATGGTATCTTCAGCATCTGAGATTCTTTCTTCCATCTCTTGTATTCTATTGTTGATGTTTGCATCTATGACTCCTGATTTCTTCCCAAGGTTTTCTATCTCCAAAGTTGTCTCCCTTTGTGATTTCTTAGTTGTTTCTACTTCCTTTTTTAGATCCTGGATGGATTTTCTCAGATCCTTCACTTGTTTTTTTGTGTTTTCCTGTATTTCTTTAAGATATTTTTGCATTTCCTCTTTCAGGATTTCTGCCTGTTGACCCAAGTTCTCCTGTATTTCTTTAAATGATCTTTGTGTTTCCTCCTTATGGGCTTCCATGTGTTGATCCATATTCTCTTGCATTTCTTTAAGTGATTTTTGTGGTTCCTTTGTAAGGGCATCTACCCATTGATTCATTTCTTTAAGTGATTTTTGTGTTGCCTCCTTATGGGCCTCCATCTGTTGACCCATATTCTCCTGCATTTCTTTAAGCATTTTTGTGTTTCCTTTGTAAGGGCTTCTAACCGTTGATTCATGTTCTCCTGTATTTCTTTATGAGATTTATTTGTGTCCTTCTTGTGATCCTCTAATAGCATAATGAGAAGTGATTTTAAATCCAGACCTTGCCTTTCAGGTGTGATGGGGTATCCAGGACTTGCTGCTGTCGGAGAGTTGGGTTTGGATGGTGCCATATTGCCTTGATTTCTGTTAGTAACGTTCCTACATTTGCCTTTTGCCATCTGGTTACCTCTGGTGTTAGTTGGTCCTGCTGTCACTGGCTGTTGGTTGGACCTCCTGTGAGCCTGCAAGGCTATTTCTGCCTCTCCCCCCACCCCCCATGACCGGGATTCCCCTGGCACCGATTGCTATGGGGCTGCCCTGCTCCTGAGTGACTTTGGAGCCCTGATGTGCCTTGCCCCAAATGATGTTATATTGGGGAATCCCTGCACATCCGAAGGCTCAGCGTAGTCAATCCCTGGAACAGAAGTCGACAAGGGGAGGTTGGTTTGCTCCCTCCTTGTGCGTGTGAGCTCTCTCCCAGTGCGGGTCCCTCTGCAGGTCAGATGTCCCACAGCAGAGCTGGCAGGTAGGTGACCACAGAACTGCCCAGCTCTTGAGTGCAGGGAGCACACAAACTGGCTGAGTCCCAAGAGATGTTATGCTCGGTTATCCCTGCGCCTGGAGGTCCCAACTGCTCTGTTCCTGGGACAAAGATGGCGGAGTGCACAGTGCACCCTCTAGGCGCAGATCACTCTGCAGGGCAGATGGCCCACAGTAGAGCTAGCGCCCAGATGACCACAGAGCTGCCCCACCCTTGGGTGCAGATGGAAGTCCATCAGGCTGTGTCCCTAGCAATGTTATATTGGGGAGTCCCTGCGTACCTGAATGCTCAGTGTAGTCAATTTCTGGAGCAGAGTTTGCCAAGGGGAGGTTGGTGCACTCACTCCCTGTGCGGGTGTGCTCTCTCCAAGTGCAGGACCCTCTACACGGCTGATGTCCCACAGAAGAGTTGGCGCGTAGGTGACCACAGAGCTGCCCAGCTCTTGGGAGCAGGGAGCACACAACCTGGCTGAGTCCCAAGCGATGTTATGCTTGGTTATCCCTGTGCCTGGAGGTCCCAACTGCTCTGTTGCTGGAATAAAGATGGCAGAGTCTAATTAAACATTTTTAAATAACAGTATTGACACCAATAGAAGGATCCACAAGGAATAGAGAGCAATCATATGTGCACACTATCATCTGAGTTAGGATGTGGCTGGGAGACATGGTTCATTCTGGTTCGAATGGATTTGCCAGCAAAGCCCCTGACCCAGCCTTATTATCACCCCAGCTCTTATCTGCAGAGTTTCTTCATTTCACTGAGGTTATGAATGCATTTGAGAGCTCCTGCAAAGTGTGTAGCAGATACCAGGGCAGTGGGTAATATGAGTCTTTCAACAGCATTTTTCTATTTCGTCTTCTGTGCCCCTGTGGATGGAAGGAGACTGACATGTGGTAGAAGCCTCAGTTTTATTAGGGTCTGAAAAAACAAATGAATTGCTCAGGTTTTATGGACATAGCAATATGTTGGTATGAATTTCTTGCCCAAGAAGGTGTGGACTTGGAGTCAAAATGACCATAGCTTTTAGACCAATCAAACAATGGGTTCACATATATGTTGGATTTACCTATGGATACCTGAAGTGCCATTTTTACATTTTCTCCTTTATTACCTCCTGAGCATCTGGTGAGTCAGAATTCATCAAGGTCCAAATACAATACTGCCCACTGAACATTCCAGAAAGGACAGACCAAGACACAATAGCTCAGAAATGCATGGTTAGCATAGAACCAAGTAAGAGCCCTGAAAGTCCATTCTTATAAGCATTTCATTGTAGTGAATTCAACAGTGATAATGAGACTCCATCCCACTGGAAAGCACTAATATTCCAAGACAATATCTATGAATAAGTTATATAAACTGTCAATCAAGATACTTAAAAGAACAGAATCATGAAACCCTGTGTGGTAGGTGTGGACCATGTCTACCAACTCATAAAATACATTTATTCAGCTGATGGCTTTTGCTAGGCATCTAGTAGAGAAAGGAGTGAATCCCGCTAACTGATTTCACTCTCATGGAGTTTAGAGTTTTGTGGGAGACATAATAGGAAACAGCAAACAAATATACCAAAAGAACACAGACAGGAAAGACACACTGAAGAGTGATGTGGAAAGACGGCTCTTTCTTGTGCTAGACAAAGCAAAAAACTCTACAATGTATAGCTCTACAATACTCTACAAAACTAAATGAAAACTCTTCAGGATAGAACTGTATGAGTCTGATGTATACTGACATCACCACCCACTGTGCTGAAGTGGTTAAATGATCAACCCTTGCATGTCAGAACAATCTCATCAAATACATAGAGCAATATTGTCTGAAGAGATAACACAAGACAGCAGAGAAGCAGCTATACTGTGGGTTGGCCTGAATCTGAATTCTAGCTCCTTCACTTATTAATTGGCTATCTTTGGTCCAGGTAAGTGCTCTCATTGACTCTCTGTTTCCTCACATGACTTGAGGGAGAACTGTTATGACTTCAGAGTTTTGTCAGAATATAAAATATCATCACTGCAATGTTACACATACCAAGTGGATGTTCGAAGTGGTATCAAAGAAATTAGCCTCTACTCTAATGTTCTGCATGGGCTTTCCCTTGAGGTGAGTTCTTTCTGGTGATCCAGAGACTTTCTTTGTCCTCTTCTCCCTCCCCTTGAAATAGAGATCTGTCCTGTTACTCAAGATGAATGAACCAGACAACCCAATAGCTAATATCCTCTGCCCTTAAGTACTTAGAAAATAATAGTGGAGGTGGAGCTACAACTCAGATGCTGCCATGTTACCAGTTACATTCCTTCAATCAGGAGAAAAAGGTATGCCATTATGTTAATGTATCTATTGTAAATTATCTCAGGGCAAGTGTGACAGCATCTTTTTAAAATATAGATTACACACGCTGTCATTGTTCGCATTGAGTCTGAGGTGTTATGCATGCAGAATGGATTCCATACACTAAATATTTGTTGACAAATTACTTAATGCTGTCCTTAGCTCATCTGTAAAATGTTCAAGAAAGTGATTCATGTACAAAAGCTTTGTGGGACGTGGCCATGGATTTTCTAATTTGGCTCTTCCTATAGAAATTCCTGTTTACTCAGCATAACTTCTAGCTATTTCCTTGGTTCCTTCTGTGATGTGTTTCCTCAAAGCTCACATGCAATTATAACTCTCGTCCTTGAAATAGTTTTGACATGAATTTCAGCCTACATGGTCGTTGTCTTTTCTTGGAGAGTCAGTAGTTAGACTTTCATTAGCCAATGGACTTTCCATTCTCAGCTACAAATGGCATAGACAAAATGCTTGATTGACCCTGGGATTTATGATAAGTCTTTTCACTTATTATCTTAATTTATTACAGCTCTATAAGGAAAATACATAGAGATAACCCATTTTGGAGATGAGGAGACTGAAGCTTAGCACACTATTATTGACACAACCATAAAACTGAAAGTATATCACTTACTTTAGTGTCACAGTAAATAACATATCAGAATTTAAACCATTTAAAGGGGAAAGGATTTGTTTTTCTTATACTTGCAGTGGCGCCATTATCATAGTGGGGAAGGAATAATGGATCAAAGCTCTTCAACTACTCTATAATTATTTCCCACAAATAAAGTACTGATAGGAATACCAGAACTCAGGGCTCTTCCAAAGGTTTTTGCAACAAAAGATTTTGTAGTTTTATTTAGGGTCTTAGCTCCAAGGGCATTCCATCATTTTACCTATAATAATATATTTAACAATAATCATGAACTTGGTATTCTATTGGTTTCATAATATTTGTTATATGGATGCATGAAAAATAAATTTCTGTACAATGAAGGAAGACATAGTCATAAAATCAGCTGAAACAAGTTGAATGTCTTAGAAGGAAGATCCATGAGGTGTCAGGGGATTCCAAAAATCAATAGACCTGCATGCAGGTAAGACTCCCAGAGGTTTAGGTAAATTTAACTCTCTTTGCTTGGCAAATGATACAGGATTGGGGGACCTTATTAGCCAGTCAAATACATCAGTCTGGGCAGAGTAGAGAAGGCAGTTTGACAATATCCTTTCACGGGGTTAAAAAGTTGGACCCAGCTTTTAGTATTTACATATGATGCAAGCACTAAAGCAAACATTTACACATTTGGATGAAGCCAAATAAGGAGTTTTATCTGATACAAATCCAATCCATGACCATTGTATTTTTATCATTGTATTAGTCTACAAAGTAGGACAACCTAGGATGTTATCTTAAAGGAAGTAATGATCAAATATGGCCTTAGGAAAATCAGAAGGGCAGGTACAGTGGTTTTGGCAGATTAAAGCCACCCTGTTACCACTTTCAGGTTTAAGAAATAAGTGCTGAGCCACACATCATAAATTACATTGAACTAGGCAGTAATCTTTAGTTTGGGGATGGTTAACCTCCAATGGAGAGTTGAGGAGAAAAAGCCCTAGAGAACAGTCCCCTGTAAACACTGCTGGGGCTGCCAGAGACAGACCTCCATTGAAGACCAGGAATTAAGGAAAACTGATTTATTCACAGGGCCTGGATACTTGAGCTTGAGCAAAAGAATAGAGTGGGACATGAATCTGGAGGGACAAACAGAATGTGCCTAAATCATTGCAGACCTTTGTGAACATGGAAAGAACAAATCGCAGCTGTGTAGCTGCAGGCAACCAGTATCTCGTATGGGAAACATACTCTGTTTTGTTTTATAGCATGTTTTCATATAGAGCTTCTATTATGATAGATAGTACTGGTTTTCCATTTACTTAAAGATAAAGTTTCCTTTCAGAATACATTTAAGTTTAAAAAAGTGAGTCCATTTAATGATAAATATAAACAACCTCACAGATGGAAGGGGAAACAGCAAAGATAATGGAGGAGTGATGCCTAATGTGCAGGAAAGCCTCCTGCAGAATGGGCTGCAGCTGGCAGGTTTTGAGCAAATGAGTGATAGGATCAAGGCTCTGCTCCGGCAGTCTAATGTGCCTTCAGTCTAAAGAACAGATAGAGATGGGAGGTGGGGGCCAGCAGGCAGAGCTGCTAGGACCGGACAGGCAGGAATAGAAGGGAAAGAACTGAGGCAGAAAAAATATAATCAAAAGCGTTAAGAATTCCCACCACCGAAGGCAAGCACAATACAAAGTGGAAGATAACAACTGCCACTAAAATTGCCTTTAAAAAACGTCTATTACTAGGAATATTAGAACCAATGTAGCAAAATAATGGGACAGTAATCAAGGCCTTTTAACAGGTAGAGCACTTACGTAATTCATCTCCCGTGAGGCCATCAGAGATGGAAGAAAACCATGAACATTTATCTAATGTGCACTGTTCCCCCCACCAGCATTTCTTCAGAACATCTAGGTTTGCTTTACACATTTGCAGTAAAAAGCTTGAGAAGGTCATCCAAGCTTGGTGTGGAGCATCAGGAGGTCAATATTCATGCCCTCAGCAGACACCACAGTGGATGTATTTTCAGAGAGCAGGGATACTTACAATGTGTGTTTACAGCTTGAAGTAAGCCAGAAGATCTATTTTCTTGAACATACTATTTAGTTAGAGAAATAGAATCAAATAGACATAATCATCTAAGGGTCGGAAAAATAATTTTAAACTACATGTCAGGAATAGTATACATTTATCAAGGTTGAAACAAATCTTATGCTGTCAAAGAACTGTTACTCTTGTCTTACCTTATTCTGGATTGTGTGTGAATATACCCGTCCCAAAAGCGCGCGCGCGCGCACACACACACACACACACACACACACACACACACACACACACACAGACAGAGTTTCTAGAACATGCCTTGCTTCTATAAAAATTATTTTCAATTAAATTCTCAAGTTCTGGTTCCCTGAGAGTTTTAACCATCATGTTTTCAAATGAACCAGCGATTCATAGGCATCAAGAGAAGGAGGAGACCTATCAGATTACCAAGTCCATCCCAAAAGATATCTAAGGAGTGTTCCCAGCAGTTTACTTTCAATTGCTTTGTTCACTTCTGGTTTTAAATGACTCCAGCAATGGGATTCTTCATCAATCCAAGAGGCCCATGGGAGCCTTTGCTCAGCCAAAGAGTCCTCATTTTAGAAAACATATTCTGATATGAAGTCTTGTTACACTGCTTGCCTCTCCCAATGGGCCCTTTCTTCTTCCCTGCGTTTATGCCCTTCAGCCCCTACTGATGCCGGGGAATAGCAATAGCTTTCCTCATCAATTACTCTCTTCTTTCCCCTCATCACTTTTTATTCTTTGTTAATCTGGAGATTTCTATGCTTTTGTCTGCGACTCTGGTCTGTGTCACCATAGTAACTGCAGGCTTTGACAAGCATGTCATTTCATCAGAAATCCTTGAAGGCTGCTTCTTGCCCTTATGGCCTTCAGCTCCAGAACAGAAGAAGACTTTCTATAATCTTGAACACTTTTTAAGACCTGATCAAGTTTGAAAATGCCCACATAATCACCCACACACAATAATCACTCAATATATCTCTGGTGTCCAGGGGCTAAATGTTCCACAAGGAAGAGTTGCTGAAAGCCATCATATACTCAGAAATATAAGAAAGAGAAAAGTAACAAGGAGAAGCAGCCAGGTGCACCCTCCCTTAATCATTCTGTGTCTCTAGATCTCACTTTACAAAGTTGTTAAAATAGAGTGTTGGACCGCAAGACACATAAGGATATTCCATCCAAACAATAGTGCCCAGCTCCAAGTAATGAGAAAGTAATGGTGATGACCCTGCTTAAGGTTGCCAAGTTTATCAAACAAAAATATACTATGCCAGTTACATTGGGATTTCAGATATATTACTAATTTGTGGTATAAGTGTATCCGATGCAATTGGAATATAGCTCTGCTCACCCACAGGCCCCCCCCCAATAAAAGCCCTTATTTTTTTTCCTCTGAGGGTGAAATATATAACTGCTAAACTTAGGAGACTGAACAGTAGTGTCACTTAAACTGAGTGGTATCAGGTCAGCCTGGACAGTAGAGAAAGAGTCTTTGCCTTAATAAATAAAGGTGGAAAGGGCTAATCACACACACACACACACACACACACATACAGAGAAAGAGAGAGACAGAGACAGAGACATACACACACACTTACACACACACATAGATAGATAGATAGATAGATAGATAGATAGATAGATAGATAGATAGATAGATAGATAGATAGATAGATAGATAGATAGATGATAGATAGATAGGATGATAATGCTCCTCCATAGAGCCATAGACTATCCAACAAGTACTCAAGTCCAGACATTAGAAACCACCTTTCTAGCTGTTGGCCAGGGCTGTCCAACAAACTACTAAAACAATATAAGCTATTGCCATTGCCCTTGGTTGTCTACTGGAACTTGAGGGTAAATCTTTTTCTTTCTGAAGATACCATACCATGTATTTGTACACAAAACTTGAAGGAATTGAGCTGGAACTGTCCTGGAAGTCTCCTCACTAAGGACTAGTGCTCATAGTATTGGAAGGTGCCTTGAAATATACTAAGACAGGAAAGCAATTAATTGATCAAAAGTATCAATAACTATGATAACTATAAAACACAACAATGAGCAGCACAGCAAATTATCCTCAAAGGTTCAATAATAGCACTCCTATCTTGGGTATAACCAATAGCTCTCTAATTAGGTTTAAGGGCCACTCATTTAGAAGGAACTCATATCAAGTACTCTAAACCTTGTCAGCTACCCATGACTTGGTGAGGTCATGGGCTTAGAGGAGAACCTATTACCTGCACTTATCTGCACCAGTATAACTCCTAAATACCAGTCCTTATGTTGACAGCTAACTATACAGCTCTCAACCCTCATCAAAGAAACTCTTTAGAAGCAGAGGTAGAAAACTACAATAATCAAAACTGGTCCAAATATGGAGAACTAGTAACTACAGGGTGCTCAGTTCCAATGATACATCAACAGGGCAGCCCTTAAAGCTAAAGCTTAGGGAGCCCCTTGGAAGAATGGGTGAAAAAATTGTAAAAGTCAGAAAACAAGGACATTTGCTATGAAACTTGCCTTCTATGCCAGGGAAACTGCACCTGTATTGCATCTTAACAATATAGTAGCTCAAACATTGACAATATCAGTTCACATGCCAAAGGGATTAGTGGAAATCTCATAAGGCCCTACCTCTAGATGAAGAGCTATAGGTGACTAATGACTTCTAAGAGAGGGAGAATCAGTCTTTCCCTTCGATGAGTTCCCTAACTGCTTATTCATAACTTAAATACATACACACAGAAGCAAAACAAAGTGGACACAGCAGATTGTATTTAAATATTTACATTTAAATATATCTGATAATAGTAACTAATGGAAAAATAGAGATAATTTATGAGAATATAAGAAAGATGTGGTGGTTAAAAAAGGGGGAGTAGTGGGAAGGGAGCAGGCTACAATAATCAGTCATTAAAGATGAAAAAAGCATAACATATTTATATGTCTATTATGGAAGAACCTACAAAAGCAATCCCATACAATTAAAAAATACTAATAAAATTTGAGAATGAAATGAAACTAAAAAAGGGTGAAAACACAGGCTAAATGTAGGAGTAAAAATAACCTAGTCAAAACAGTCTCAGCCTTTCAATATTTTAGCCATGAAGTATCTACCCATTCAGCTAGCACAAATGGAGACATACAATGAGTATGAAGTGTTTGCCACACTTCAAAAACCTCATTCACAGTCTTAATATTAATTGTATTAAGTAATATTTAATATTAATGTTGCTAGTTTAGGTGGTATTAGATAAATAATATAAATCAACAATTCCGATTTTATTATACTTTCTTAATGTGTCTTCTATAAAATTGGCAGCACATGTGCATTTATCATTGCATTCCTTTTTTTTCTTTCTTTTTTCTTTTCTAAATTTTTTTATTTACATTCCAAATGATTTCTCCTTTCCCGTTTCTGCCCTCCCCAAAAGTCCCATAATCCCCCTTCCATCCCTCTGTTCCCCATTCAACCACCTCTCGCATCTCTGTCCTGGCACCCCTACATTCAGGCTTTCCAGGACCAGGGGTCTCCCTTCCATCTTCTTGGAAATCTATTGATATGTGAATTGTGTCTTGGGTATTTTGAGATTCTGGGTTAATATCCCCATATGATTGCATACCATGTGTGTTCTTTTGTGATTGGGTTACCTCACTAAGGATAATATTTTCCTGTTCTGACCATTTGCCTAGGAATTTCATGAATTCATTATTTTTAATTGCAGAGTAGTATTCCATTGTGTAAATATACCACATCTTCTGAATCCATTCCTCCATTGAGGGACATCTGGGTTCTTTCCAGCTTCAGGCTATTATAAATAAGGCTGCTATGAACATAGTGGAGCATGTGTCCTTATTGCATGCAGGGGAAGCCTCTGGGTATATGCCCAGGAGTGGTATAGCAGGATCCTCCAGGAGTGTCATGCCCAGTCGCAGACTGTTTTCCACAGTGGTTGTACCAACTTGCAATCCCACCAGCAGTGGAGGAGTGTTCCTCTTTCTCCAATCCTCGCCAACAACTGCTGTCTCCTGTGTTTTTGATCTTAGCCATTCTGACTGGTGTGAGATGGAATCTCAGGGTTGTTTTGATTTGCATTTCCCTAATGACTAAGGATGATGAACATCTCTTGAGGTGCTTCACAGCCATTAGATATTCTTCAGGTGAGAACTCTTTGTTTAGCTCTGTACCCCATTTTCTAATAGGGTTACTTGGCTCTATGGAGTCTAACTTACTGAGTTCTTTGTATATATTGGATATTAGCCCTCTGTCGGATATAGGGTTGGTAAAGATCATTTCCCAGTGTGTTGATTGCCGCTTTGTCCTTTTGACATTGTCCTAAGCCTTACAGGAACTTTGTAATTATATGAGGTCACATTTGTCTATTCTTTATCTTAGAGCATAAGCTATTGGAGTTCTATTCAGGAAATTCTCCCCTGTACCCATATGTTCAAGGTTCTTCCCTAGTTTCCTTTCTATTAGTTTCAGTGTGTCTGGTTTTATGTGGAGGTCCTTGATCCACTTGGAATTGAGCTTAGTGCAAGGAGATAAGAATGGATCAATTTGCATTCTTCTGCATATTGACCTCCAGTTGAACCAGCACCATATGTTGAAAAGGCTATCTTTTTTCCACTGGATGGTTTTAGCTCCTTTGTCAAAGATCAAGTGACCATAGGAGTATGGATACTTTTCTGGGTATTCAGTTCTGTTCCATTGATCTACATGCCTGTCACTGTACCAATACCATGCAGTTTTTAACACTATTGCTCTGTCGTACAGCTTGAGGTCCAGGATACTGATTCACTCAGAAGTTCTTTTACTCTTGAGAATACTTTTAGCTATCCAGGGTTTTCTGTTATTCCAGATGAATTTTTGAATTGCTCTTTCTAAATCTATGAAGAATTGAGTTGGGATTTTGATGGGGATTGCATTGAATCTGTATATTGTTTTTGGCAAGATGATCATTTTTACTATATTAATCCTGCCAATCCATGAGCATGGAAGTGTTTTCCATCTTCTGAGGTCTTCTTCAATTTCTTTCTTCAGAGACTTGAAGTTCTTGTCATACAGATCTTTCACTTGTTTGGTTAGAGTCACACCAATATATTTTATATTGTTTGTGGCTATCCTGAAGGGTATCATTTCCCTTATTTCTTTCTCAGCCTGCTTATCCTTTGCGTATAGGAAGGCTACTGACTTGCTTGAGTTGATTTTATATCCAGTCACTTTGCTGAAGTTGTTTATCAGCTGTAGGAGTTCTCTGGTGGAGTTCTTTGGGTCACTTAAGTATACTATCATATCATCTGCAAATAGTTATAGTTTGATTTCTTCCTTTCCAATTTGTATCCCTTTGACCTCCTTTTGTTGTCTAATTGCTCTAGCTAAGACTTCAAGTACTACATTGAAAAGATATGGAGAGAGAGGGCAACCTTGTCTAGTCCCTGATTTTAGGGGCATTGCTTCAAGTTTCTCTCCATTTAGATTGATGTTGGCTACTGGTTTGTTATAAATTGCTTTTACTGTGTTTAGATATGGGCCTCAAATTCCTGATCTTTCCAAGACCTTTAACATGAAAGGATGCTGAATTTGTCAAATGCTTTCTCAGCATATAATGAAATGACCATGTGGTTTTTTTTCTTTGAGATTGTTTATGTTGTGGATTACATTGATGGACTTCCTTATATTGAACCATCCCTGCATCCCTGGGATGAAGCCTACTTGATCGTGGTAAATGATCCTTTTGATGTGTTCTTGGATTCGGTTGGCAAGAATTTTATTGAGTATTTTTGCATCGATATTCATAAAAGAAATTGGTCTGAGATTCTCTATCTTTGTCAGTTCTTTGTGTGATTTTGGTATTAGTGTAATTGTGGTTTCATAGAACGAGTTGGGTAGTGTTCCTTCTGTTTCTATTTTGTGCAATAGTTTGAAGAGTATTGGTGTTAGGTCTTCTTTGAAGATCTGATAGAATTCTGCACTAAAACCATCTGGACCTGTGCTTTTTTTGGTTGGAAGATTTCCAATGACCGCTTCTATTTCTTCAGGGGTTATAGGATGGTTGAGATGGTCTATTTGATCCTGATTTAATTTTGGTATTTGGTATCTGTCTAGGAAATTGTCCATTTCCTCCAGATTTTCTAGTTTTGTTGAATACAGGCTTTTGTAGTAGGATCTGATGATTTTTTTGAATTTCCTCAGTTTCTGTTGTTTTATCTCCCTTTTCTTTTCCGATTTTGTTAATTTGGATACTGTCTCAGTGCCCTCTGGCTACTATGGCTAAGGGCTTTTCTATTTTGTTGATTTTCTCAAAGAACCAATTCCTAGTTTTGTTGATTATTTGTATGGTTTTATTTGTTTCTACTTGATTGATTTCAGCCTTGAGTTTGATGATTTCCAGCCTTCTACTCCTTTTGGGTGTATCTGCTTCTTTTTATTCCAGGGCTTTCAGGTGTGCCAATAAGCTGCTAGTGTATGCTCTCTCCAGTTTCTTTTTGGAGGCACTCAGGGCTATGAACTTTCCTCTTAGCACTGCTTTCATTATTTCCCATAAGTTAAGGTATGTTGTGCCTTCATTTTCATTAAATTTTAAAAAGTCATTGATTTCTTTCTTTATTTCCTCCTTGGCCAACTTATCATTGAGTAGAGCATTGTTCAGCTTCCATGTGTATGCGCTCTTTCTGTTGGTTTTGTTGCTATTGAAGACCACCCTTATTCCAGAGTGATCTGATAGGAGGCATGGGATTAGTTCAATATCTTTTATCTGTTGAAGTCTGTTTTGTGACCAATTATATGGCTGATTTTGGAGAAGGTACCATGAGGTGCTGAGAAGAAGGTATATTCTTTTGCTTTAGGATGAAATGTTTTATATATATATATATATCTGTTACTTCCATTTGGTCCAAGGCTTCAATTAGTTTCACTGTGTCTCTGTTTAGTTTCTGCTTTCCTGAATGATCCATTTCAGAGAGCAGGGTGTTGAAGTCACCCACTATTATTGTGTGAGGTGTGATGTGTGATTTGAGCTTTAGTAAAGTTTCTTTTATGAATGAGGGTGCCCTTGCATTTGGAGCATAGATATTCAGAATTGAGAGTTCTTCTTCATGGATTTTTCCTTTGATCAGTATGTAGTGTCCTTCTGTGTCTTTTTTGATGACTTTAGGTTGAAAGTCAATTTTATCTGATATTAGGATGGCTACTCCAGTTCGTTTCCTGGGACCATTTGCTTGTAAAATTGTTTTCCAGCCTTTTACTCTGAGATAGTGTTTGTCTTTGACAGTGAGTTGCATTTCCTGCACGCAGTAAAATTCTGAGTCCTGTTTACGTATCCCATCTGTTAGTTTATTGGGGAATTGAGACCATTGATATTAAGAGAGATTAAGGAATAGTGATTATTGCCACCTGCTTTTTTTTTTTTTTTTTTGGTTTTTCGAGACAGGGTTTCTCTATATAGCTCTGGATGACTTGGAACTCACTCTGTAGACCAGGTTGGCCTCAAACTCAGAAATCTGCCTCTGCCTCCCAAATGCTGGGATTAAAGGCATGCACCACCACTGCCTGGTTATAGCCGCCTGCTCTTCTTGATGCTATCTTTATGTTGGAGTCTTTATCTACTTTTGGGTTTGATGAAAGAAGGTTACTATCTCGTTTTTTCCAGGGTGTAGTTTTTCTCCTTGTATTGGCGGTTTCCACCTATTATCCTTTGTAGGTCTGGTTTTGTGGAAAAATATTGTGTAAATTTGGTTTTATAATGGAATATCTTGGTCTCTCCATTTATGGTGATTGAGAGTTTTGCTGGGTATAGTAGTCCAGGCTGGCATTTGTGTTCTCTTAGAGTCTGCATGAGATCTGCCCAGGATCTTCTGGCTTTCATAGTCTCTGGTGAGAAGTCTGATGTGATTTGGATAGGTCTTCCTTTATATGTTACTTGGACTTTTTCTCTTACTGCTTTTAATTTTCTTTCTTTGTTTAGTACATTTGGTGTTTTGATTATTATGTGATGGGAGGTATTTCTGTTCTGGTCCAGTCTGTTTGGAGTTCTGTAGGCATCTTGTACCTTCATTGGCATATCTCTCTTTAGGTTAGTGAAGTTTTCCTCTATAATTTTGTTAAAGATATTTACTGGCCCTTTAAGTTACAAATCTTCACTCTCATCTATACCTATAATCCTTAGGTTTGGTCTTCTCATTGTGTCCTGGATTTCCTGGATGTTTTGGGTTACACTTTTTTTGCATTTTTCATTTTCTTTGGCTGTTGAGTTGATGTTTTCTATAGTATCTTCAGCACCTGAGATTCTTTCTCCATCTCTTGTATTCTATTGTTGATGTTTGCATCTATGACTCCTGATTTCTTTCCAAGGTTTTCTATCTCCAAAGTTGTCTCCCTTTGTGATTTCTTAGGTGTTTCTACTTCCTTTTTTAGATCCTGGATGGATTTGCTGAGATCCTTCACTTGTTTTTTTGTGTTTTCCTGTATTTCTTTAAGATATTTTTGCATTTCCTCTTTCAGGATTTCTGCCTGTTGATCCATGTTCTCCTGTATTTCTCTAAGTGATTTTTGTGTTTCCTTCTCAAGGGCTTCCATCTGTTGATCCATATTCTCCTGCATTTCTTTAAGAGATTCTTGTGTTTCTTCTGTAAGGGTATCTACCCATTGATTCATTTCTTTAAGAGATTTTTGTGTTGCCTCCCTATGGGCCTCCATCAGTTGACCCATATTCTCCTGCATTTCTCTAAGCGATTTTTTTGTTTCCTTTGTAAGGGCTTCTAACCGTTGAGTCATGTTCTCCTGTATTTCTTTATGAGATTTATTTGTGTCCTTCTTGAAATCCTCTAATAGCATCATGAGAACTGATTTTAAATCCAGATCTTGCCTTTTGGGTGTGATGGGGTATCCAGGACTTGCTGCTGTTGGAGAGTTGGGTTTGGGTGGTGCCATATTGCCTTGATTTCTGTTAGTAATGTTCCTACGTTTGCCTTTTGCCATCTGGTTACCTCTGGTGTTAGTTGGTCCTGCTGTCACTGGCTGTTGGTTGGACCTCCTGTGAGCCTGCAAGGCTATTTCTGCCCCCCATTGCTAAGGCTTGCCCTGCTCCTGTTTTCTTTGGAGCCCTGATGTGCCTTGCCCCAATTGATGTTATATTGGGGAATCCATGCACATCCAAAGGCTCAGAGTATTCGATCCCCGGAGCAGAGGTCGCCAAGGGGAGGCTGGTGTGCTGTCTACCAGTGCAGATCCCTCTGCAGGGCAGATGTCCCACAGTAGAGCTCGTGTGTAGGTGACCACAGAACTGCCCAGCTCTTGGAAGCAGGGAGCACACAAGCTGGCTGAGTCCCAAGCGGTATTATGCTTGATTGTCCCTGCACCTGGAGGTCCCAATTGCCCTGTTGCCGGAGCAAAGATGGCGGAGTGCACTCTGCACCCTCTCAGTGCAGATCACTCTGCAGGGCAGATGTCCCACAGCAGAGCTGGCGTGTAGGTGACCACAGATCTGCCCAGCTCTTTAGTGCAGGGAGCACACAAGCTGGCTGAGATCCAAGCGATATTATGCTTCTATCACAGCATTCCTGTTTGACTAATTCTCTAAGTTAGTAACCAAGAACAAAACTTAGCATAAGAAAATGAGAAAGGTTTTCTACAGTAGCTGGGCTGTTATAGGAAGGTGCTCAATCTTATGATTACTCTAAACTAATTGCATGCTTTCAGCGCACTAAAATTCCATCATCAGAGGAGCAAACACCAGGAACACTAGCCACATCTGATATCAGACCTGGCATGGAGCAGTAGGAACATTTATTCGTTGCCACTGAAAAAACAATTTGGCATTCATCTATAAAACTGAACATGTGTATAGCCTGTGAACCAGCAAACTCACGCCTACATATCAGTCTGAGAGCGCTGCTACCGCTGCTACTGCTGCTGCTGCTGCTGCTGCTGCTGCTGCTGCTGCTGCTTTGTGATGCAAGGCATCCATCAAAATGCTTAGAATGTTATCAGTGATGCCCTAAGCTGGAGATGATTCAAATGTCTGCCAGCTATCCAGTGGTCAAACCAATTGTGACATATTTTATAGGTTGCAAACCTATGTGGATACTCTAATAAAATGAATGGATATTATGAACAGCTGAACAATTTAGAGATAAGAGGGGACCTGTATCTCTTTAAAGCAGAAAGATCACACAAAATTCAGAGAATTGTGTAGCAGTGAAGGAATGAGATTGCCAGGCTAGGAGGGATTCCTAGACAATAGGGTCGCAGACATTCTTTATTTCTTCAATAGATGGTGGGTTCACAGGGATTTCTTCTGATTCAAACTATAAAAAAGTCATACATATACACATACACATACGCATACACATACATATATAAATATTTATATACATATATACACATTTGGCTGGCCAGTAATTTGTTATGTAGACCAGGATGGCTTTGAACACATAGGAATCTTGAGTGCTGAAATTAAAGTTGTACTATACCACACTGGGCCTGCATTTTGTTTTTAATGACATGTACTGATGACACTATGTCCTATTGGTTTTAATAATGTGGCTTCTATCCTATCTTTCCTATCCTAGTCTCAAGATATTCATACATACACACAGACACACATACATACATACATACATATATACATACATGCATATATGTGTATCTATATGTATTTGTATGTGTCCACGCAGACCCATGCACTACATCTAACATAGATAAAAATAAATTAAAAAAGGGCTTGCCACTCTTAGGTCTTTACATCACTCAGTCACAAAGAGAATGCATCACTGAAGAAAAGCAGGACTCTCATTCCCACTTGGCCCTAGAGTGAGGACCTTGTGGGTGTGTGATGCTGATAGCCACTTGTTCATTTTCCAGTGTCTCTTGACTAATCTTTATTTATGTTCTTGTCATGGTTAATAAGTGGTAATTGAAGATGTTCTTGAAAGAAATTTTGAAGCTCACTGCCAATATTTTTGAAGATATACAAGCGAAAACAAATGTGCAGACATAAAGATATATTTTGGGGGCCAGGTCGGCACAGATAATCTTTGCAGGGCTCAGCTCACACTACTGAAGGGCACTGGGAGGCAATATAATGGACCTCACAATTGAATTACTTCCTGGTCAAAGTACAATCAAAAGATGTTTTTCAAAGGTGTCAAACTGTTTCCTACAACTGGGTTATATAACCATTTCCCTTAAAATGCCTAACTAAATCCCAAAAGGAAATGTCAGAGCTAGCAAGTATAGCTTATTTTCTTTCAATTAAAACAAAAAATAAACCCATATTGACATTTTTACTTCCATGTTTGGTATAGCATTGTACATGAATGTTAATCTATGGAAACAATCTAAATGTCTAATGACGGAAAAATAGGCAATAAATTAATATTCACAAGCAGTGGGATATTACTCATCTTTAAAAAGGAACTTCTGTCTTTGACACTGATGAAACTCTGGGGCATTAGGTAAAGAAGTAGACACAGAGGAGACACTGCATAATCTCACTTATACAGAGAAACTCTTAGAATCAAATTCATAGTCACAGAGACATGTGACAAGTACCAGGACCCGGAGGTACCAGAGAAATGGAGTATGTATTTCCATAGCTAAATAAGTTAAATAAATACTGCCTTCGGTGTACAGCTGAGAGATTGTGAAGAGTGTACTTTATATGGCAAAATGGTGGAGAAAATGCTTAATACTTCATCACAATAAAATATGAACAAAAGCATTTGACAGGTCAGAATTGCTTACCTTGATTTGTATACATGTATGAAGACACTACAGGGTTCCCCATAATTACATGGTAGATACAATTGAAAGGGCAGTACTTTTAGCTGTGAGTCACTTTTGGAATCCAAATGCACAGCAAGATGATCACTATCACACACACACTCACACACACACACACACACACACACACACACACACACACACACATACACTATGAGCTTGTAGTTATCTTAATCAGCCTGACCATGGTGATTAATTCCCCATGTATACCTTCATGAAAGTGTCACATTGCACTCCAAATGTCACACTTTAAATATATACCATTTTTATTCCTCATTCATACCTTTATAAAATTGGAAAAATAAACAAGGTAGTTTTGAATGTGCAAGCAGTCTGAAACATTTTTACCTTGAAAACACCCACTCCGCCTGAGGGCGCCTGGAGGCTTTCCTGGTCAAATCACTCTGACTAAGAAGAGCTTAAGGGGTCTGCTAATTTCATTGATCCTGAGTAGGCTCCTCTGTAACTGCCAGAGGACCCTGGGCCCTGTTCTCAATGTAAACTCTAGCTTCAGGATGTAGTGAATCAATGCACTCACTGTTATTCTCACCAAGGAGTGGAACAATTACTAAAATCTATTTGCCAGTAAATGTGCCTTGTCTTGTAAATCATTGGGTCGTTAACCTTAACAATTTCAATGTGCCGTCTCTATCCAATTCAATTAAAGCTTAAGAATACATTTCAGGCAAAGGAATATACTATCATGGTATTATATTCTCATAAATTAAACAATTCACTCATCCTCCTCTTGGAGAAGGGACACTGAATGATAAACACAGGGCAGAGGAAAAACAAAGGCAAGTCAGGGATTAGAGTTAGGGAGAACCAACATCCAAGACACAATTGCATGTGCCCCTTCTGCCCTCCAGCACAACTACAAATCATTTGGGGAAATCCCACTGCACCCTTAGGTGTTCCAGCCACACCTCTGTGTGTCACAGATGCCTGAATTATACCATAGGGCAAAACAGTCTATCTCCTGGTCCTAGTCTCTGGTGACTGTAACAGAAAACCTAAATAAGTACAAGTCCTGACCTGGTCCTCCACAGACCGAAAGACAGACTTCAATAATAAGTCAAAGAAAGCTCCAGAGTTATTGCACCTACTCTGTGGTCTTTCCTGGTTGCTTGGAGTTTGACAGAAATTAAGAAGGAAAAAAAGAGCTAATGGGAAGCATGCCTCAGAACTAATGATGTCTTTGCAAGATTTAATAACATAGCGTGGATGTCCCTGCTCTTCTTAGAGGGGTTGAGACAAAATTGTGCTTCAGTTTCCTTCCCCCCATAACTCTCCCAACTAACTAGCATATTTGTATCATGAGATACTACTTGCCAATATTAGTCAATACACTGCTGCAAAGTTAGTAACTAACACACACCATCTTATAGTTCTGTAGGTTGGCACACCGTATAGGTCTACCTTGGCTAAAATTAAGGTGTCAGCAGGCTGTCTATACTCTGTTCTGAAGATGATAGAGGAAAAGCTGGTCCCTGCCAATTCTGATTGTTGCAGTATTAGCTACCTACGCAGGTGTTATGAGCCTTGGAGGCCACACATCCATTTCAAGAAGGTAAAGCATGGAGATGTAGACTTGGCATGTAAGAGCACTCGTTGCTTAAGCCTGAGGACTTGCGTTAGGATTCCTAGCACCTGTGTAAAGAGATGGATGTGTAAATGTGTACACCTATGACCACAGGACTGTATTGGGGCAGAGACAGGAGGATCATTGGGGCGTGTTGGCCAGCCGGTCTAGATGACTAAATGGAAAAAAAGACAAAGAATGAGCTGCAGTTCACTGAGAGAACCTGTGTGAGGAGACTAGGGTAGACAGTGAAAGAAGAATATCCTCTTCTGGTCTCTGCACACCTGTGCATGGTAGATAAAGCACATACATGTACAAACATGGACACTCACAGAATTATGGGAACAATGCGGTTGTCTTTTCTTAGATTTAAATGCCATATGAAAGAGAGAAAGGTAAAGCTATTAGGGCTTTGTTGAGGCCCACCATCGGAAAACTATTTTTATCTGGTGAAAAGAATAGAATCTGAAGTCTATCTATCATCCTAGGAGAAGAAGACACGATATTGTAAACTAGCTCTGCCCCCAAACATAAGATTACATATCTCCTGTTGCCCTTTCCTTAAGAGTCTATGCAAATGGGCAGAAAAGCACTACTCAGGAAAGCTGACCCAGAGGAAGAGATGTTAGAGACATGGGAGGAGTGATTATCCCTTAATGAGCTACAAACTCAGAGACCCAGAAGCCCCTCTCGGGAGGCACATGATATCTGAGCTTTCACTTCTAAGCCTGCCAGCTTTTCTGAGTTCTAACTTTAAAAACTCACAATTCCTTTCCTCTGTTCTCTCTCTTCTTCAAGCCTTAAGCACTCTAACCCTGACTCTAACTCTGGATATCCTCCCTGTGAAGGCATGCTGGTTCCTCCCCTCTGGGCAGCTGAGCACAGGCATCTCAGCCTGGGCCTGCCGGCCTTCCTGGACCCTAACTCAAAAGACAAGACACTCTCTCTTCCTTTTCTCCATCTTTGCATCTCCCCAGAGCTTCTGTATTTCAGTTTGCCTGCCCTGCTGTTTTCCCCTCAAACTAGCCACATGGTCCTCGATCTTCCTTCCAAGTCTAATTTTAAATTCTTTTATATAAGAGATTAAAAACCTGCAAAAGAGACACCCAATTCCTGGATATCATGAGGGATCAACTTTCGTGGGGTCCAAGTGCCATTTTCATGATAGCTGTTGTTAGGGGGTGGGAGGTGTTCTGAGGTGTTAGAGGTGACCAATCTTGTTTCTCTTTCCACTTCTAAAAGCCACCAAAAGCAATGGATCCTTTTCATGCTTCCCCTGCCTTATTTCTCCCTGCTTTGTGTATCTTCCTTTTCCAATCAGGAAAGGTATTGGGCATCACTGTTTAGGGAGGTGTTGTCTTATACTTTCTACCACCTACAAGCCTACTCATATGGAAAGACAACTTTATTTAAAAATTCACTTTAATTTTTATTGGTGATTTTATTTATTTATATTTCAAACATTATCCCTCCACAAACACCCTACCCCATCCCCCTGCTTCTATGAGTGTACTCCCCCACCCACCCACCCACCCACTCTCACCTCACTGACCTAGCATTTCCCTACACTGGGGTATCAAGCCTTCACAGCACCAAGGGCCTCCCTTCCCACTGATACCAGATAAGGGCATCCTCTGCTACATATGCAGCTGGAGCCATGGGTCAGCAGGACTTTAAGGATGGGAGAAGACACATGACACTAAACCTTTTCCTCCCTTTGCCCCACCTCCTCCTGACACTTCCAATCCACACTGTAAGAACATTTGGCTTCTCTCATCCTATTTTCTGTTCTCACAACATTAGCCTCATTGCAGGCCCCCCTTCTCATGGACTAATAAGGCTGGTGCTTTCTTTTCTGAGTAAAGAAAAAAATTTTATTTCTCTGAATAAAACTTATAGAAAAGCAGCATCCACCCCATGGTTGCCGGATACCCATTTATGCAAGGATCACCTGGGAAAGGACACTCCAATTTAGAGTCTGGCTTTGTCTAGCTGAGGCACTGGGTTTCCCTGGAGATCTCAGTTTCCTCATCTGTTACCTGGCAGTAACAGAATTTGCCACAGGAGGGGTTGGTAAATGTGCCCAGAAGTTGCCACCAAAGCCTTGTGTACAGTCTTTCCTTTCAATAAGGAAAGCCATTTGGTAGCCACTGCCATCACCACTGTGTATAACAGGCAAAGGCTTGCCACCCATGAATACTGATTCACCCACCAGTTAAAAGAAAAGGAAGTTTATTTATCTAAAGGGCAAGGTAGGGATTCCATTAAAGCATTTGTTTGCTTCATTGTCAAAACCTGAGAACTACAGCAGAAGTGGTAATAGAATTTGTGGAAATGATACATGTACTGCCTTTATTGCATTAGATTTTAGACCAAAAGTCCATTTTTTCCTATGAAGGACCAGAGCACTGCTATTACGAATGTTAGAGACTATCCAGTCTTCATTATACTTGTTCAATGCCTTTATTATAGTACAAATTTAACTGTAAATAGCATACAATAGCTGAGCATCCTTAACCCACTATTTGCAAGAGCAGGGGCTGGGCTGGACTCTGGACTTTGTCGTGGTTTGAATAGATGCCCCCCATAGACTCATGTGTTTGAATGCTTGACCCATGAGGAGTGGCATTATTAGAAGGCATGGTTTTGTTGGAGGAAGCATGTCACTGTGGGGTCAGGCTTTGGGGTCCTCTATGCTCACACTTTACCCAAGGTGGAATCAAGTCTCTTTCTGCTGCCTGCAGATCAAGATGTAAAACTCCCAGCTTCTTCTCCAGCAGTCTGCATGGGCACTGCCATGCTTCCCTCCATGATGACAACAGACTAAACCTTTGAAACTATATGCCAGACTTAATGAAACATTGTCTTTAATAAGAGCTGTGGTGGTCATGATGTGTCTTCATATCAATAAAGTCCTAACTAAGATGGACCGTGTGCTATAACTTGTTTCTCTTTAGATTGACATCTAGAAGTCTCAGACTTAATTTTAGTGATGGAGTCTTTCTTTTAGCCTTTATTCCTTAAGTGCTTCTCAGAATTTGTGTTGGGACAATTCATACCTATTCTCTGAGAATGCCATTGGAGACCAGAGATATATAAACCTATGGCATATGGCAGAAATCCCTGACTTGCCTGTAACAAGCCTATTTGATGTTTCCACTAGCATACCTGAAAAATGCCTTTATTTAGGATTCTGTTCTGTTCTCTTACTATAAAAACTTAATAAAGTTACTATATCAGACCATGGTATTTGAGGTAACCTAAATCTATGTTTTCAGGCTATTGTGACACATATTTGGACCCAGAATAAACTATCTTTTATTCCATTTGGGATGAAAGCTTGTGTCATGTACCATCAACAGCAATAGTGGCTTTTAAGAAGGTACTAGAATTTTGCCTTTGTTGCTATGTGGTGTTCTCTTCCAAGAGCAAGAGGGCCATAAGACCATAAGAGTTCCAAAATTCTAGAACCATGAACAAGATAATCTTCTATGGCTTATATTTTATCCATTCTCCAGTATTCAGTTATAGCAACATAAAACAGACTAAGACATCATCTTTTACCATCCCTAATGTCCCCAAAAGCATATTCAAGTAAATTGTTATATCCATGCTCATATGTACAAATTTAAACTGAATTTTAACATTAAAAAAGCTGTTTTTGTATTTAATGAATTTATTTTTGCACGGAGAGCACTACACAGTATACATATGGAGTCAGACAGCCTTCAAGAGTCAGTTCTCTCCTTCCATCATGAGCATTCTGGGGATCAAATGCAGGTCATCAGGCTTAGCGGCAAGCACCTCTACCCCTGGCACCATCTCACAGACGCTAGACTGAACTTTGTTTATGCACTTTTAACACATTTAAAGCCCGAAGAAAAAGTTAAAATTAAACCTTATATGTTCAGTAGATGATGGAGGATTTAACTTGGTGCGTTGGGTTGGCATCTGCTGCTTTGACAATAGTCCATGCTGGGGAGATCTCCCATAGCCTTAGGAAATACGGAAGTAGTCTCAATTCTAAAGACAGACTGTGTACCTTTCCGTTAGCTACCAAATTATTATCTATTGTTCACTGACAAAATAGTTGTGTTAAATGCCATGCAGGAGTGGGAGTCTGAACTTGAAGTTAACCTCCAAAAGAAGATATAAAAGGTTTCTTCCCTGTGCCCATCAAAGCAATGAACTAGAGACAAAGAACACTCTCAGGACCAGACAGGGAAAGAGCTTCCATACCATTTCTATCGTCTAAGCCATTGGTCTCATGGCTTTTCTCCTGATTTTAACCAGTAGGCTGTGATAGTTCATGCTCCTCTAGAAACTGGAAGAGTTGTAAAAGCTTGGTAGAGAGGAATGGAATATTTTTCTCTCTCTGGTCTGGGCAAAGTATAAAAAATTTCTTTCTTTCTTTCTTTCTTTCTTTCTTTCTTTCTTTCTTTTTTATTTTATTTTCTATATTTTTTTATTTACATTCCAAATGATTTCCCGTTTCCCGTTTCCTCCTTCCCCAAAAGTCCCATAAGCCCTCTTCCCTCCCCCTGTTCCCCATTCAACCCCTTCTTGCTTCTCTGTCCTGGTATTCCCCTACATCCAGTCTTTCCAGGACCAGGGGTCTCTCCTTCCATCTTCTTGGAAATCTATTGATATGTGAATTGTGTCTTGGGTATTCTGAGATTCTGGGTTAATCCCCTTATCAGTGACTGCATATCAAGTGTGTTCTTTTGTGACTGGGTTACCTCACTATGGATGATATTTTCCAGAGGTTTCCCCTGCATGCAATAAGGACACATACTCCACTATGTTCATAGCAGCCTTATTTATAATAGCCAGAAGCTGGAAAGAACCCACATGTCCCTCAACGGAGGAATGGATTCAGAAGATGTGGTATATTTACACAATGGAATACTACTCCGCAATTAAAAACAATGAATTCACGAAATTCTTACGTAAATGGACAGAACTGGAAAATATCTTTCTTTCTTTCTTTTTCTTTCTTCCTTCCTTCCTTCCTTCCTTCCTTTTGGTGTTTTGAGACAGGGTTTCTCTATGTACTCTTAGATGTCCTGGAACTCACTCTGTAGACCAGACTGTCCTCAAACTCAGAACTCAGAAAGGATCTGTCCGCCTCTGCCTCTCAAATGCTAGATTAAAGGCATTTCCTAACACTACCTGGCAAATAAATCTATTTTTGTCTCTTAATTTCTATGTCTCTTTAATATTTTATTTTATTTTATTTTCATTTTTTCAAGACATTGTCTCACTATGCAGCTCTGGCTATCCTCGAACTCACTATGTACACCAGACTGGTCTTGATCTCACAGATATTAGCCTGCCTCTGCCTCCTGAGTTCTGGAATTAAAAGGGTACAACACTACACCCAGCTCTCTTTCCTTATTATTTTAAAATATAAAGAATCTAAGTTGATAGGTATGGACCAAGAGCCTAGGGTAACAATGAGAGCCTTCTTGCTCATTTAAAATTGTGGAGGACATCACATGTTGGAGACAGGGCTTTATGATTCTAGTGAGTTACTTAAGCACTCTATCTCAGTCACCTTCTCATTTAAAAATACAAGATCCTAGTTTGTATCACAAGGAAGAAAAGAATCATACAAAAAGTGAATACAAAGCAGAGAACTGAGCTCCTGGTACATAGAAAATATAGAATTACCACCCACATCATGGCTTGTCATATAGAGGTCATCATGTATAATTAAAACAAACAACATGAATGGTGAAAATTCTGACGGGTGTCAGAAGAAACTGTAGGTTAGATAGAAATGATAGAAAAGACGTGAGCAGTAGCAATCCTAACAAGAGGCTCACCGTAAAATGATTAAACTAAAGCACACTGCAGCTTACACACTAAAGACACAGCTCTCTACTTCTTGGGTCAGTTGTAACTGTCATCTAAAATGCCTTAAGGGCTTTGAGGGACACATTCTTACATAGTGGCTGAGAAGCTCACAAATGGCCTTCATGGAAAGACACTAGACATGGTCATGGTGTCAACATGGTCCTGAAGGTGTCAGAGCATCTTCCCTGTGTCCTAGACTCTAGATGCTATGTTTCACTCTCATAACCCCAGCTTCTCATGGCATGATCTCATTGCCATCAATATATCTGGAGGAAGAAGCCATATCTTTTCAGAAACATACAGCCAGTTCCCAGAATAAATGTCATCCAAGGGTGCCAGAAAATGATGTAATGAGACAGGTTAACTGCACAGTGACAGGTTGGCTTCCTTCCGTGCTGGTAGCTGCCAGACCTCACAAAGCTGAACTCTGCACACAAGGAGACATTCTGTTATGAGCATCCCTTCATCCTTATGGCATCCTATCAAGAGTGAGAAAGAGAAATCCAGTACCCAGGGCTGAGACCACTGAGCCACATTCTTTGGGGAGTGGTTTGATCTTAAACAATGAGGTAAAGCTGCAACCTTCCTAGTGGGAATGCAGGTCTAACGAGCCACTTGTCTTCCTCTATTCAGCTGTCAGATACTGAGACATTGGATCTGATTTCCCTAAAAGTTTCATGCCAGGAGAAAGAAAAGGTCTAGTGCCAGCCAAAGGGGTAATTTGTGTCCTGAAAAAGGATTTTGTAACTTGTCAGAGGACCTTGCTGGAGAGACTTGAGCCCAGAAAATGATTCTGGACAGGACTATACCTCCACCAGAACTGTTCAGTCATGGCCCTTCTAGCTTTCCATTTAAACCTGAACTGACAAAGATGAACTGGAGGGCAAGTGGTCATGGGACCATTTTGTTCCTTTTCTCAGTGTATCCACATTGAATAAGTCTCCTTTCTCTAGATTTTCATTATTATTTGTCTCTTTAACTGAACCATAGAGGACAGGTAGCTCAAACCAAGTTTGTCAGGGTTGCCAGGGCCCTGGCTCTGATCCTAATAACTCCGGTCACAAGACAATAGGCAAATGACAGAAGTCAGGCTGGCCAGTGTCTTAAAAGCACACTTCCCTTGTGCTGTCTATGTGATCTTCAAACAGTTGCATTAAGTGTGGGCCAGTGTCAAAACCAGCAAATCCACTTTATAGCAAACTATCTCAAAATCTCCTGTAGCTTGATTTACTCTAGACTTTGAGCACACGGTATCTACTATACCACCATGTTCTGAAAGTTACTAAGCTTGCATTTGGTAAATTCATAAAAGAACAATTGCATTGGGCATAATATTTGTGATATGAACAAGAACCATAAAAGTCTTCTCTGGTAGATATTCCACAACATTATGCATTTACTAAATTTCATTTTTAAGGGGAAGATAAACATACACACACACACACACACACACACACACACACACACACACACACACACACGGAAGTTATCTTCAGACTGACTTCATCCATAGGAACATAAGAAATGCAAGATTTTGCTGGGCATGGTGACTGTTTTGATTTATGTTGCTGTTGCTATGATACAACATTGACCAAAAACAACTTTGGGAGGAAAGGGTTTGCTTGGCCTGTACATCCCTGTCACAGTTCATCCATGAGAGAATCACTTAGAAACTTAAGCTGGGATCTTGAGGCAGAACCAATGGAGAAACATTGTTCACCAGCTTGCTCTCTGGTTTGCTCAGCTGCTTTTCTTATTTAGCCAGGACCACCTACCTGCCTAGGGATGTCACCACCCGCAGTGGACTGGGTTCCTACATCAGCTAGCAATAACATTTTAAAATGGGGATGCAGATTAGCCTGGGCTAATTAGCAAGTTCTTGCCTCAAAATAAAACACAAAGAGCTGAAGGCATAATTCAATGACAGAAAGGTTACGTAGCATGTACAGGGTCCTGGATTCAATCCCTATACTAGGAAGAAGGAAGGAAGGAAGGAAGGAAGTGAAGGAAGAAGGAAGAAAGGAAGGAATTAAGACAGAATCACAGGTGTGAAGACCTCTAGTAAAACAAGTATAGAGAGATACGAAACCCGAGACAATGTGCAGATGAAAGAAACAGCATCGGGGAAATGGGTAGAGAGCCCCAGCCTTTGCAGAAACAAGCAAAAAGACTGGCTAAGGTGGAGCCGAGTATCAAGGAGGGCACTGGATACAAGTTTCTGAATTTTGTTAGTAAGTTTCAACAGTTGAGGCAATGAGGAACCTTTGTTGGGGGACAGCTGTCAGTTATTCAGAAGCAAAGGATGGGGAGAAACCATTAAGTTGCCACCAAGAAAAGTTCCCAGGAGTTGAGGAGAGTGCTCAGTAGCAGAGGGCAGACTTATAAGTTGGAAAGGGTGCTGGAGAGATGACTCAGCAGTTACGAGCACTGACTCCTCTTC
Organism: Tokudaia tokunoshimensis; assembly: GCA_036184795.1. NCBI lineage: Eukaryota > Metazoa > Chordata > Mammalia > Rodentia > Muridae > Tokudaia > Tokudaia tokunoshimensis. The sequence continues at coordinate 103,623,064 of BTHU01000011.1, read as the reverse complement.
TGAAGGTCCTGAGTTCAAGTCCCAGCAACCACATGGTGGCTCACAACCATCTGTAACAAGATCTGATGCTCTCTTCTGGAGTATCTGAAGACAGCTATAGTGTACTTACATATAACAAATAAGTAAATCTTTAAAAAAAAACAATGTAAATAAATGAGGCCACATTTTAGAGCCCAGACTACCAATATTTGATCATCAAAGTTTGTGTGTTTGTGTATATGCATGTGAGAGTGTGTGTGAATGCATATGCATGAAAGTGTGGAGGGGGGGTTACACATGTGGGAGTGTGTGTGAATGTGTACATGTATCAGCACTTCACATCCATGGGTGAATAACACTCTAATGTATGGAAATAGAAACACCTTGTTTACTGCTTCCGTGGCTGGTGGATCTTTGAGTCCTTCCTGCATTTTGACTGTCATCAACAATGCTGTCTTGAACATTTGTACAACCAAGCTTGTACAAACAGGTATTTAATTCTCGTGGCTATAATTCTAGAAGTGAAGTTGCTGGCTCACATGGCAGCTGCATCAACCCTTTGAACAACACTCCTGTTTCCTGAAGAAGCCACACCATTTTCCAGTCTCAGAAGCTGACTGTGAAGGTACCACAAGTTCTCACGTATCTGTATCTTTTCAATTACAGCTGTCTTAACAGCTGCAATATTGCTTCCTGGCTTTAATCTATACTTTCTATAGCTAACGATGTTCAGTATCTTTTCATATGCTTGTTGTCAATTTGTATGCCATATATTGAGGTCCTGTGCTGGTGATTTAATTGAGTTGTCATTTCTGTAAACTGTGGACATTCTTCCTATGTTCAGAAGACGGTACCTGATTTACCGTATAAGTGGTCAGAAATATTTCTCTCCCATTCTGTGGCTTGCCGTGTTCATTTAAAAAAAAATTGTGTCCTTTAAGCAAAAAATGTTTTTCTTTTGAACTTTTAAAAATCTTCCTTATTATTTGGTATGTGTATATATGTGTGCCATGGCATGCATGTAGAGGTTATACAACAACCTGCAAGAGCTGGTTCTCTCCATTCACTATGTGTGTTCTACAGATGTAACTACAGATGTCACTAGCCCTTGTTCTAGCTGCCTGGAAGTTAGTCTTCTAGATGAAGATCTAGAACTCTCAGCTCCTCCTGCACCATGCTCCTGCCTTGATAATAATGGATTGAATCTCTGAACCTGTACACTAGCCCCAATTAAATGTTGACCTTATAAGAGTCACCTTGGTCATGGTGTCTGTTCAAAGCAGTAAAACCCTAACTAAGACAGCTACTCATTGAGCCATATCATTGGTACCCCACAAAACTTTCTAATTATAAAATCCATATGCAAATTACAAATTCTATAAAGGAACAGAAACAGAGAAAAAAAGATCAACAGATTTGAAAAAAAATAATGGCCGAATGTTTTCCAAATTGATTTAAAGAAAAATATAATTACTATACATATAAAATGGTCAGTAAAAATCTATTTGGGGTAAAGTCAAAAAGATTTCCCACCAAAAAGAGAGAGAATCTAAGAAAAAAATCAGATATAAAGAGACATAGAGCATTGATACGAGAGCAGGTCAGTCTGAATGTCCATCAAAATCCAGCAAAGAAAAGGATCACATTCTTCCCCAGAGCCTCCCAGGAGTCACTGCACTGACACCCTGATGTTAGTCCTCTGAAAGAGAGAATATATTTATGATGTTTTAAGTCAAAATAATGAGAATTAGTTATGGAGCCCCTGGAAAATGCAGCATCCTAGAGTTATAAGTTTTCACATTCCTTTTATAACATTAGTTCCTCTGAAGTTTTGTTCTTAAAGAAAAAATAAAAATTCTTTTATTCTTAATTGTGTGTGTTAGGTGTGTGTGTTGGGGGAGTATGTTATGTTTATATGAATTTAGGTACCAACAGAGGTCAGAGGCATTAGATTAGATCACCCCTGGAGTTGGAAGTGGAATTATAGACATAGGTACCTATGTGGGTTCTGGGGACTTGGGTTAGGAGTTCCTCATTAGGAACAGAAACTTGTTTAATGCGTGGCCTACACAACATGGTAGTAGTTGAGGTGCCTTTTTACCGCTGGGAGTCCAGGGGCCTGCCTGAGTTCCTGCCCTGTTCACAGACGTAACTGCCAGGGCTTGGGTTCTATTACATTAAGAGCAGCTCGACGCATGCAAATGATAGGGATGAGAGTTACAGCTCTTATGCTCCCAACATTCATGTAGCCATCTCCAAGGAAATGGCCAATTCAGAACAACCCAGGGCAGAAACAGGAAAGCAGAACTTGCAACCTTTATCAAGATGACCAAAGACACTCTAATGTTACCTGTAATTCTAGAATTCTGTTCCATGCCTTTCCCTATATCAGCTGAATCCAGAATATTTAACACTCACAGAAGTTAGTTTTTATTTAGGTGTATGAATAAGTTATTTTTGAGACAAATGGATCAATGGTGGTGGTGAAAAACACAGGAGAAAGGACAGCAGAGCTACAATGTGAAATATGGATGGCAGAGTAGAAACCAGAGTCATTAAATTGGCTATTGCATAGCAATTTTCCAGGGATTGAAAATCCATTGTGGAAGCAGGGATGTTCCTTAAAACTCAGAGAAGGAAGTAAACAGTTTTCAAGACTCTGAAAGTCCCTGAAACTTACAAGATTCACATAGAGATGGAGATCTCCAGGACTTTATAGACCATAAGGACTGCTGAGGGTAGAGGAAATTCTCTGTTCTGTCAAGCTGCCTGGGAGTCATGAACAGATCTCCAGAAATGTATCTTTGACTTTCAGCCTTACTGCATTCCTTATATACTTCCAATCTCAGCTAATATGCTGCAAAAGCTAAGAAGCATCCCCGGCCTCCTGTCTATTTCTATGTTCAGTCTCAGTGACATCATCCTTACTTATGTACCCATCTGTTTTCCTAGTATAGATCCTATAATGGCTAATCTCAATATTCACATTGATGAGATCTAGAATCATGGGCCGCTGAATATACTTGAGGGTATTATCTGGTTAGGTTAATTGAAGTGGGGAGGCCTGTCCATTGTGCCATTCTCTAGACTAGGATTCAGAACTATAAAAAGAGGGTAAGTGAGCATCTTTAACCTCAATATATATGCTTTATACATTCCCCTTTAGTGAAGAATATATTTAGATGAAAGATTTGACCAATTTCTGGAATATATGTGGAAGCAATATTATGTTGGTAAGAGGAAGATTGTAGAGGAGATACACAGAGAACTATGAAAATGACCACAAGCATTCATCACTCTGCTCCTTTCAATGGATGCAATATGACCAGCTGCCCCTGCTGCTGTGAATTTCCCAACATGGTTGACTGTAATCTGCAACTGTGATCCAAAATAAACACTTTCTTTTGTCAGGGTGCATTTATCATAGACAACAGATTTAGGTAAGTCCCATTCTTCCAGAATGTTACATGGCAAAAACAATAATGATACCAAAGTTCATGTGTATTAAGTACTGTGTAGTAAATACAAATCTGAGCACATTCTATGTTTCAATTAAGTACATTTTCACAATAATCCTCTGATATAAGTGCTATTATTGGTTTCATTTCACAGAGTAGAAAGATTCAGGAAGAGAAATCTGATTAGAAAGCAACAGATATAAAGTTTTAATACAGTCAGTTTGATCCAAACTCACACAATTGTTCATTTTGAAAAATAATCTCAAAATATTAGTAATGGCTTCACAGGTTGTTCTGTTTATCTCCTTATGGTTTGTTTATATTATATAAATTATTTCTTTCAGTCAAAAATATGTTATAGTATCTCCTAGACCAGAGAAATATAAATGTTTGTATCTCTGGATGGTAGCTATATTGAAATAGCCATTGGAGATAATAGCAAGTGATTAGTTGGCTATTTGCACAGGATCTTAATTATTCTAAAAAGCATTTTTAACCTCAATATATATGCTTTATACATTCCTCTTTAGTGAAGAATATATTTAGATGAAAGATTTGACCAATTTTTGGAATGTATGTGGAAGCAATATTATGTTGGTAAAAGGAAGATTGTAGAGGAGATACACAGAGAACTATGAAAATGACCACAGGCAAAAGACCAGGCTCACTCTAATGAAAGCAATGCCTATGCCAGATGCCACACCTCTTAAACATCAGTATTGCTCAGGCCTCTGAATAACTAAATGAAAATCCTAACCTGGATTCTGAACTAGGAAGAAGAGTAATGCCTGTGTGCCCTGTATACATAACTCAGGGATGATAAATGCTTATCAACAAGTGGGATATGCTGCACACCAGTTTGTAAGGAGTGTGAGCATGAGAGATAGGAGGCTAAATGATATCAAAGAGTGTCATGACCTAATCTCTGAAACTTTGCATGTATAAAACTAATTAAAGGTTTAGAAGAACTTGGTCCACACATGGAGGGGAAGTTACTGGATTGGCCTAATTGGTTGGCCTGAGTTGTTCAAATGAGCCCAGTATAGTCACAAGAATAATCCTTCAAAGTAGGAGAGAAAGGTTGAAGGAGAGACAGTTCAAGAATGGCAGAAGACAGCACACAAAGATGCAAATTTTCTGACATAAACATAGTCGCAAGATAAAGTATTCAGGCAACCTTGAAAAACTAGAAAGGACAGGACAACAGACTCTGCTGGGGTCTCCCAAAAGGCTACTGCCTTGAAAGAACCACTTTTTAGCCCAATGAGATCCTAAACTATATAATGTATATTTGTGAGATTTTTCCATCATTAAGTTTACAATCATTTGTTCCAGTCACCAAGGGAAACTGAGAGTAACAGGTAGTGAGTCAAGAAGCTAAAGCAGCCATGATGGACTTGATCCTGTACATTTATAGCTCAGATCATACTAAAATGTCAAAGGTTGCATGTCTCTGGAATTAAGCTGTCCTGCCTGTAGAACTTTAAAGTTCTCCATGCTTCCTCTCACAGTGTAAGCTCAATATCCCCAGGTGCATCTCTGAAGTATCTTTCTTGATTTTGTCAGTGTCTTTCTCACCACTTAGCTACAAAATCCAGTAGTAACAGAGCTGCATTGCTGACATGGGTTGAGCCATTTCAATTGAGAAGCATTGGACAACTCTCAGAGGCCATAGTGGTAGTGCTTGATGCATGAATGAGAGCAGCTGCCACCAAGCTATTAATCTTTTCTTTCCTTTCGATCTGCCCCCAACATCAGCTGCATCCACTATTGCCTCTAGCACCAAAACCCAAGCCTAAGCTGGAGTGCTACCTTGCTGCTTTGGGGCCCACAGTATCTCTGCACAACTAAAAAGAAAAAGGTCTATGGAGAAAAAAATTAAAACGTAGTCTCATGAAATTGGAAAGACAGCTGACATATCAGAGCCACAATTGTGGCAGAGAAACTAGAGATGGTGTAGTGTGTAGGGTATGAGAATGATATGGGAACCAGGCCATGTTGGACACAGAACATGACATTACCGAATAGGGCAGCATTGAGGCACTGTGGCTGGAGCCTGTGCTGCCCACCATGATGGGAGAAGAGGAGAGCAGGGACATGACAGTGCTTACAGCTGCAAACCCAATACTGTACCCAGTGAACTTTGAGGCCATAGGCCCTGAGGGTAGAAAAGTATATGACAGACTGGAGCTTCCACAGATCCTGCCCTTGGATGTGCTGCCTAGCCACAAAATTACCCTGACTCTGGGTAACAGCAGGATGTCCAAGATAGTCTTGGTGAAGACTTGCGTACTTACAATAGTTTGGAAATCACAAAACCTTGAACCAGACCAATGACTTGTTGTGATGAGTATTTCCTTGTAAAGTTGTTTAGGATATATATATATAAATATATATACTAATTACATATTGCATATTACAGAATGCATATTGCATATTATATATTGTATATTATATATTATATAATTGAAGTCCTCTATGCTCCCTCTCTCTATATATATATATATTACATATGTAATATATATGTAATATATAGTATATATATATAATATATGTACTATATATATATATATATATATATATATATATATATATACTATGTGACACATAGCAGTTTTCAATGCCATTTCAATGAACAAATATGTGATGCAGAATTGGTATGACAGAGGAACCGAGTAATGTGATGGAGAAAGGCAAATCTAAAAATGGTGGTCAGGTTTGGGGGAAGACTTTCAGCAGGGTGGTGTGCAGTACCCTAGAGCTCACACAGGTTCTGTTCACGAGCACACTACCCAGCCACTCAGTCACCTTGGTTCTAAGCAAAAATAGGATGTCTTAAATTATTTACCCTTCTTGTTAAGATTCAAATCAGAAACATTTCTTTGCAGATTCATGCTTTGAACAATTAATTATCCTTCATCTGGCAGTGCTGGTTGGTGAAGCCTTGGCATTTTCTTTTTTTTTTTTTTTTTTTTGGTTTTTTGAGACAGGCTTTCTCTGTGTAGCCCTGGCTGTCCTGGAACTCACTGTGTAGACCAGGTTGGCCTCGAACTCAGAAATCCTCCTGCCTCTGCCTCTCAAGTGCTGGGATTAAAGGCGTGTGCCACCACCACCCGGCTGCCTTGGCACTTTCAAAAGGTGAAGTCCTGCTGGTGAAGGGAAGTTACTAAGGGTACATTTTGAATGCTATACCTGTGCCTTGGTTCTGGTCCCTCTTTCTTCTTTGTCTACATTGATGGAAGAGCCTAGTCTACCACACACCCATTCCATGACTTTATTGCATAGTCTCTGCTGTGACAGATGGAAGCCCCTGCCTCCATGAGCTAAGGTAAACCTTTCTTCCCTCAAGTTGCTCCCCTCATGTACTGTGGTTGCAGGAACAGAAATGCCACTGATACATTCCCATTTTCACTCCTTGCCTTAAAAAACATACATTTTGGAAGAACTACAGGTGCTAAGTAACCAGGGAAGAACTTTCTCTCTGTTCCTTCTTCCCGAGGCCCATGAGGATGAAAGTGAGTTATCCATAGTATACAGACACAGGAGAGGCCAGGAATGATCTGTACCAGCCTGTCAAATACACAGAGAAAACCTTCAAGTGACTTTTTTTTATCTATGCTGTTTAAAGACCAAGACAAACTTAATGGAGGAGAGAGCTTGCTGCTCTCTGACCTTGGCTGTGTGTTTTTCTCCATCTCCTGTCAAATTTAGCACTATGAACAAACAAATACCAATGAGCTGGAACACTAGGATACAAAGGGCAGACAGCAATGAGACAGCATTGAGGTGAGGCTGAATCTAATCCTAGAAAATACAGTTTTTTCATGATGCTCCCAGAAAAGATGGACTGACTTGCATAAGGACACAGGTGTAATGCACAAAATGTTTGTGTTGTGGCTGTGGGATTCTGACAGACTACCAACCCTGCGTGAGCCTGGTCTCACAGTCACGTGCATGGCTACAGCTTCCTGGGAGGTTAGGGTTGGAAGCTCTGAAACCCTGCTTCACAGCAAAGCTCCCTCAACCTGGAAGGAATGGAGGTGAATGACATAGAAATACACTTAAAACCTAATAAAATTCAAGAGCAGGAGCCTGGAGTGATCAGGATTCCAGTTCATGGCTTATACCAGGGACTGTCTGGTATCTACAGATCACACATATGTACACACATGCACATACACACACACACACAAATACACACGCACACATGCACACTCACACACACAGAGAGAATATTTAGTAGGAAAAAATTAAAACTAAGAAAAGTTATATACAATAAGTAATGAGATCATCTGTGTACCCTCCAGTAAGATTTTACAAATATATTTACTCAAGTAACAACACTAGCATTATGATCCAGCAGGAGTCAGCCATGAGACCTGCATGCCAAACCCACTCTTCCACGGCTCTCACAGTAGTTTGAAGAGAGCATGACAACCCACCCATTGTTTGTGACCCTTGAAACCACCTGCCCAGTCTCTCTCTCCTTACTCTTAAGCTACTTTGGATGTATATTACAGTTTAACTTGGCCTTGTTCTTCAGGAAAGGATATTGAAGCTTTTATTCATTTTGGATCCAGCTTAACATCTGTGAGACTCAATCAAATCATATCTACTTCTAATCCCAAGTGCTGCTGTCTTTATGATTCATTTATACTCTAGGCCTCCTTTCTCTGTCTCAATACTACATTTCCCGAAATTCAATGTCTGGTGACTCTGAATGCCCAAATTCATATGATCCTGAGACCTGACTTAAAATAATCATTCTCTCTCTATCTCTGTCTCTCTGTCTCCCAGTCTCTCTCTCCCTCCATCTCTCCTCCCCCGCTTCTCTTCCTCTCCCTCCCTCTCTCCTCCCCCTTGTCTCCCTCTCCCTCTCCTTCCTCTCCTCCTTCTCCCTTACCCTCTCTCTCTCTTATGTGTGTGTCTGTGTGTGTGTGTGCGTGCTTGTGTGTGTGTGTGTGTGTGTGTGTGTGTGTGTGTGTGTGTGTGTGCATCTCATCACGTTGTGAAGCATGCATGACTGATCAATCCAATCGGGACAGATGCATAGTTACTGAAATGCTTAGTTAAACAGCAGCAGTTGCTATTGTTTTTATATTATGTCTTACACTAGGAGAGAAGAGCAAAACCCACCTTGTACTCAAGACAGTTTCTCTCTCTTAATAAAAAGAAGGGGAAAGATAAGAAGACCTTGTCATCACTTTGTGCTTTACAAAAAGGGCATAAAATGTTTAGGTGAATGGGACAGAATAAAGACAGACAACTTAGTGTTGCCAGGCTCTGCTATTGGGCCATGAGTCTATGGAAATCAAGGTGACAGGAATCTGGATCTGGTTGACAGCAGAGCCGGCTGGGAATTCACTGTTCTAGGCCTCTGTTATCTGAAGAACGTTGAGACTTTGGCCCTGGCTTTGAGAACTCACTGCTTTGGGATCCCTCTCCAGCAATGGGGTGCATAACATCAGAGCAACCATGAGACCTGCTGCTTACTGCAGAGACCAGGCTTGGACCAAGACCAGTTAGCAATGAAGCTTAGGCAGACACAGAGATCTGTTTACAGTTTTCCAGGTGCACTTATAGGACAAGCGGTATTGATGATGAAAGTCCTTCAAAGACTTCAGAAGAGGAAAATTCAAAGTGCCCTTCACATATAGGTAGATTTGGGCATTGAGGCAAAAAAGAAGAAAAAAAATGAAAAGAAAATGGAGACAAAGTGTGGTGCAGAGACTGAGGGAAAGCCCATCCCTAGACTGTTCTACTTAGGAATTCATTCTGTAAACAGGCACCAAACTCTGACACTGTTGTGGATGCCAAAAAGAGCTTGCTGAAAGGAGCCTGATATGGCTGTCTCCTGAGGGGCCCTCCAGAGCCTTAGAGATACAGAGGCAGATGCTAGCAGCCAACCATTGGACAGAGCGTGGGGTCCCCAATGGAGGAGTTGGAGGGAGAAGTGGAGGAGCTGAGGGGTTTGAAGTCTCATGGGAAGAATGAAAATGTTGGCCAACCAGACCCCCCCAGGGCTCCCAGGGACTAAACCATCAACTAAAGGGTACACATGGTTCCAGCTGCATTCATGGTGGAGGAATGCCTTGTCAGGCATCAGTGAGAGGTCCTTGGTCAATAGATGCCCCAGGGTGGGGAAATCGAGGGGAGGTAGGTGGGAGTGGGTTGGGTGGAGGGGCATCTTCTTGGAGGCAGGGGGAGGGAGGATGGTTTGGGAGTTTTCTGGGAGTGGGGGAAACCAGGAAAGAGTATAACGTTTGAGTATATTCAATGAAAAAAAAAAGAATACTCATTGACAGATGTTAATTGTACAAATGAATGGGATTCACCATGATATTCCAAGACAGTGTCCACTGCCATCTCCTTTTGCAACTCTTGTATTATCTGTCAATAGCACTTTGAAAAAGGTTTTCATATAAACCACACTGTTCTGATTTAAGACAAAAAAATGAAAGAAAGTCTCTAATACTTCAACAAGGACTAAACAAAGACATTGTATAGCAACATGAACAAAAATATTGCCAGATGCTGACTAAATGAATTTAAATGAATGACTTGCATGTAGGAACTGTACTACAGAGCCTGATAGGACTGGATCACTTGGTAGGTGCAAAGGCCTGATACAGCAACAGCGAAACTCTAAAGAACAGGAATTCAGTGGATGAAGGAGGAATGTCATCTAGCTTGCAATTCAAATTTGTGATGCAGTTCCTGTCATTAGTACAGAGAAACCCAAAATTCTGTGTATCATTTAAATGGGCTCAAAGACCCCAGGTCAAGGATGTTGGTTAAATATTCTATCCTTTCTGCTTCAGTTGCCACTGAAAATTAGCAGAGTCTTTCTCTGTGGGTAGAATAAATTCCCAAGTGAATGCTCTTGGTCAAGCTAATATTTTTAATTAGACTGAACAAATTATAGGCTCTGCCCAATTCGTGGATTAGCTGTCTTTAATTTAGGTTCTCTAAAAACCCTGTTTTATACATCATGGCAGAGGTGCTGTTTGTGTAAGTGTGTTTAGGCATGTGTGTGTGTGTGTGTGTGTGTGTGTGTGTGTGTGCACGCCCATGATGTGTGTAGCAGCAGATTCACATAATGATATTACAAAGTTCCCTATGTTATGGACCTGAGAGAGACAGTCATATAGGAAAGTGTGAGCCGGGGAGGTTCTGTGATCCTTCCAGGAATCTTAGAAGTCATTGATAGAAACTACTTAGTAAACTCAATGAAGATCTAGGTAGCCATGGAGTGGATGAGGATGCTGATGTTGATGAAAATGAAGATGATGGCAATAACAGTGCTGCCAATGGAGCATCATGGTTGATCACAATGGGCTTCAAGTCTTCAAGAATCACTTCTGGAGGACTTTCCTCGACTCTATTCTCTCACAGTGCTAAGTGTGTTAGGGGGCATTGAGAGTAGGGTTTAATAACATGGACTTCATGAGCTCCAGTGATAGTGTCTTTGAGGAAGACAGTCAGGTAAACAAATCAAAAGTGCCCACTTCTGGCTGGGGTAACTGCTCCGTGGTTTAAGTGCCTGCTGTGCAAGCCTTGAGGACCTGAGTTCAAGTCTGCAGAACCAGGTTAAAAAGGCATGCACCTGTAATCCCTACCAGGAGCAGAAACAGGAGGAGTCTGTGTCTTTCTAGGCTGCCAGGGTAACTGAATCAGTGATTCAGTGAGAGACCCTTCAAAACATAACCTGACGAGCAGTTGATGAAAACATCAGATGTTGATCTCTGGCCTCTGCATATATATACATGTGTATATGCATATTTATGTGCCACACACACAAACACACACACACATACACACACACGCACACATACACACACACACGTACATACACAAAAGTTTCCTCCTAAGTAGTTAAAATATAAGTAGGTTTCAGATTTCTTCCAAAACTGAATCTCTCTAAAAATATTCTAATACAGACTAAATAAAGATATCATATGGCCATTTGAATTGGAATGTTGTCTGAAGGATGGTAAAGTGTTCCTTTTGTCTCCTTACCCTTGTGTAGTTAATGTCACAGCTTTCTCTTACATGGTGGCCTCATGACAAGGGTGCCCTGCTGTCTCTTTGGGATGATGATGATGTGTGGTTCTATTTCTCATTTTCAAATGTTCTGTTGAAATTTTGTATTCAACACTCTCTCGCCCTTCCCCTTTCAAATCCTAATGTCTAAGTAGTTATGAATAAGTCAGAACATTGTGTGATTTGTCTCTATTCTCTTTTAATTCCAAATTAGTTTAGGTATTCATACCTATTTAACACAAGAAGACAGGACCTGCATTCTGGAGAGAGAGATGAGGACATTTGCTTCTCTGTAAAACAACGTATCAACACTACCCACAAAGAGTCACAGGATTACAAAGCTTTTCTGAAAACCTACTATGGGCAGTCATTGCGATAGATCTTAGAGGGAAGACAACTGACTAAAAGTTAGCATACCCTAGCAAAATTCTCTTGCAACTGAGAAGGAAACAAACGACTCAAGATGTACCTAGTGTCTGGAAAGACATTCTTAGATCATGCTTCCCAGGAATGCCAGTGAAGATTCAAGGGATGCTTGAGTGCTCTGGAGTCTTGGCCATAAGGTCAACAGTGGTCACAGATACAGGCCACTGGCACTTCAACTATTCTCTAGTAGATACAGGTCTTCTCACTGCTCCCAAATCCTGGAGGGACTCACGCAGTCCCTCTATTTAACACATACCAGCATGTCACTGTAATACTGTTTCAGTCAAGAACGAAAACAAATTTTTTACTTCCCTTGTCCTTTTCAGCTCATGGTTGAAATGTTGTTGAGGCTGTCAATCTTCACTGTTAACTTGGGTTGAGGATCACCTAGGAGAGAGCTGATGGGCACTTGGGGGTGGGTCTGTCTGGGAGGGCATTTGCAGAATAGAGGGAGGAAGACCTTTTCTAAATCAGGACAACACTCTTTCATGATCTCGAAGCTCAGAGAAAAATAAAGAATGAAGAAAGCCAGCTCAGTATCTGTGTTCTGCATCTTCTCCATCTCCATCACTACCTCTTCTTCCTCTCTCCTGTTCCACCTGCAGTGAACAGGTTCTGCCTCTTGCTGCCAATAACATGAATGTCTTCCTAACAGCTGGCCCAGAAACATGGAACCAAGGAACCATGGATGGAATGCTCTGAAACTATGAGTTCAATGAATTATCCCTGCCCCCAACTTGTTTCTGTCAGTATTTGCTTATGAAAGTAGCTCACTGGAAAGAACCCAGATGTCCCTCAACGGAGGAATGGATTCAGAAGATGTGGTATATCTACACAATGGAATACTACTCTGCAATTAAAAACAATGAATTCACGAAATTCCTAGGCAAATGGTCAGATCTTGAAAATATCATCCTTAGTGAGGTAACCCAATCACAAAAGAACACACATGGTATGCAGTCACTGATAAGGGGATATTAACCCAGAATCTCGGAACACCCTAGACACAATTCGCATATCAATAGATTTCTAAGAAGATGGAAGGAGAGACCCCTGGTCCTGGAAAGACTGGATGTAGGGGAATGCCAGGACAGAGAAGCGAGAGGGGGTTGAATGGAGAAAAGAGGGAGGGAAGGGGGCTTATGCGACTTTCGGGGAGGGAGGAAACAGGAAAGGGGAAATGATTTGGAATGTAAATAAAAAAAAATAAAATTAAATTAAAAAAAAGAAAGTAGCTCACATAGACAGATTCAGCAAGGCAGGTCTTAGAAGTAGACAAAATAGACTAGTTTCCTGCTGTGCAGTGAGCACAGCAGTGCTTCCTTGATTGTATTTCAAATAATGGCCTCTCCCCACCACCCCAGAGCCCTGATGAGAAAGTCCTGGAGATAAATGAGCTCTGCATATGCACAGGCTGGGAAGCTTCCACCCAGGGAGGAAAGAGCTCCATGTGAGGGGGAGGGGCACCATATACACTTACCCTTGAAATATTAGAACCAGGGAGAAGATGGCTTAAGTTACTATGATTTGTGATCTGAAAATGAATATGTATTTTTATTGCAGTCTTCATTATGGAGATCACAGCAAGTTTTGCTTTAAGCAATCCCTGCATCATGTCATATGAATATTGTAATGGATTTCACAATGCACAAATTCATGAAAAACTATTTCACACAGACTAATCTGGAAAGTGGCCTCCTGGAGTACATTGATAGAAGGATCCCACTCTTGTCTTTGTCACTGGAGCCAGTTTCTAGTGTGTCCTTCCATACCCATGCTCTATGTAGCATTTGGAGTCCAAAACTGAGAGAAGCCCCCAAAACCAACCATAACATGAAGGAGGTACATTTTCCCCCAAGATTGTGAAGGGAAAGAATGAGCATTGAATGGTATTATCTATAGTAGTGGTTCTTAACTTTCCTAAAGCTGTGTCCCTTTAGTACAGGTCCTCATGTTGAGGTGACCACAATAAAATTAATTTCATTGTTACTTCATTACTATAATATTGTTACTGTTAAAAATCATAATGCAAATATTTGTGTTTTATGATGGTCTTAGGCAACTCTTGTGAAAGAGTTTTTATATCCCAACGGATGGCAACACACACACACACCTTGAGAACCTCTAATCTATAGAATGAAATGATTAGCTGAATTGTTCCCAAGTATGTGAAAACTAGTGTATGTAAGATGTGTGAGTCTAAAAGCAAATGATTTCGAGTAATATTATAGTCATGTGGTTGTCCTGCCTCAACCTTTCCTTTGATCTAAAACTACCTTGGCCACAGACTCATGTCCATAAACAGCACTTAGTGCCTTGGATGACTGGTTGGAGTAGAAGTGACTAATTTACCCAAGAAGGACCAAATTCCAAACTGCCCAGAAACCACCATAGAAATCAAGAATCAAAGTTCAGTCCACTAGCTAAAATGACATCTCCCTTCTGGATAGGAACTAGAAAGGGTTGTACATCCCTGAGAATGCGGCAGGCATGAGAGAGCATCTGAGACCCAGAGCAGCTGAGCGTCACACTAAAACTCTTCAGTATCCAGTTCCCCAGTGGTTCTTTGGTTTCTGAATGGACACTATGTACACTCTTATTGATACTGATTTCCTTAAAGCTTATTATTTACATTTTACTGAAATTAATAAGCGCATCCTTGGAGTCTATATATTCTTAGTTCTGTTGTTTTGATGACATTGTATTGGCCTATAGAATGTTCCTCAACTGAAGTTTCTGATGCTTTTTTGATGATTATACAGAAATATGAATTTAGAAAGGAGGTCCTCATGGAAAAGACCATTATTTTTAGATTATTGCAAGGTTCCACTAAAAACTTTGGGTGGTAAGCTTCTCCCCCTGGCTGAAGAAACAAGTGTAGGATTCTCAACAACCAAGTTGCATTTCCTTCCTACCCCCTTCTAGAGAATTTATGCAACCTACAAATAATGAACAGAGAATTCCATTCCATGCTATCAAGAATGGACTATAAATATATCTGAAATTCTTCTTAATGAGAGATTTGTCTATTAACCTTTGTTTCTTTGTTTATATAAATATTTATGCCAATAATGACTCATTTTATTTGTTTTTATAAGTCAATAGATTTCAATATTTTATTTTGTAGTTTACATTGTTCCAGTATTGGTTAATATGAATTCTTCTGATTGCTTCCTGTGGTCATTTTGACATATCCTAGACCTCTGTGCATGTGTTTGCATGTGCGTGTATGTGTGTCCATGTATGTACATGCATGTGTGTCTGAGTATTTGCATGCAAGTGTTCATTCATGTGTATGTATGCATGTGTGTATTATCATGAATTCATGTGTACATGTTCGTTTGTGTGTGTGTGTGTGTGTGTGTGTGTGTAAGTGCATTTGCCTATGCATTATGTGTTTTGTTTTGAAAGCTTTTTTACTTTCTGGTGTTATTAGACGCTGTGAGATTATTGTATATTCTGTCTCTGTGTTTTAGAATGAGCACTTTCTCCAAGGCATTCTCTCTTCCTTAACTGCAAAATAGTATTAAAGTCAGAGATTTGTGCACTGAGTGTAACTATGGATTTTCTAATTATGTGAGCCTATTCATCTACTTCTCCCCTCTTAAGTCTATTTTATTTGAATTTGTTGTCACTTGAGGCCAAAATGTAATTAATAGAGATACAAAGATATAAAACAGAGCTCAGACATCTTCCCATCTTCCCAATTTCAATAAATAATAACTCCATCTAGATCCTCCTCTGCAGAGCCAGGACACTAGTCGGGCATTAAGCTTAGTCCCTGACTTGTGCTACTCTCTTGCTCAATTCTCTCTGCTTCTCAAACAATCCTCTATCTCATAATTTTGCAATCTCCATGCTTTTCCTTTCCCTCCTCTGGCTGTATCAGTCTAAGCCCCTGAATCAGAGCTGACTTGGAAATCTCAGCTAGCATGATACAAAAGCAAATATCATATGCTTCTGCCCTAAGTTATAA
This sequence comes from Tokudaia tokunoshimensis, assembly GCA_036184795.1. Classification (NCBI taxonomy): domain Eukaryota; kingdom Metazoa; phylum Chordata; class Mammalia; order Rodentia; family Muridae; genus Tokudaia; species Tokudaia tokunoshimensis. Next base: position 103,607,182 of record BTHU01000011.1, on the reverse strand, counting down.
GCGGCAAAGTAGGGTTCCTGCAACATAATGCAATCAGTACCTGGATACTTAGTTCTCTGATGGTGACTCCATTTTCTAAAAGGTCATCTTCCAGGTGATGGGGAGGTTGCTTAGGAGGAACAGTGCTTATTGGGCATCCAGATAGTGACTGTAGGCATGGTGACTATAATCTCAATGCTAGGAACCAATGACATGAGTTTCCAAGAGACTTTCTTGGCCAGCCAATTTAGCCCTCCCAGCAAGCCCCAGTTTCAGTGAGAGACTCTGCCTTAAAAAACAAAACAAAACAGGCTAAACAACAATTGAGGAAGATACACAACTTGAGACTTCTGTCCAGCAAGTCACATTCACTAACATCCATGAGTATACATATGCATCCACCACAACCACCTCTACCACCAGCACCACCACTATGACCACAAAAGCAAAAATTTAATAAGTTATACTCCAGATCCTCTAAAACTTAAAAGCTTCTCACTAGTGGGAATTTCTTATGCACCATTCTACTTATTCCATCATAGAATTTGTTTGCAATAATATTTTTATTGGTATGACATGTTCATTGTCCATATTCTTCAGTATAATTTAATCTCCATCAAAGAAGGCCTTACTTTGCACTCTATTCCCAGTCTTGTTCAACATGAATAGCATATGATTTGTACTTCATAAATAGTAGTGGAATACACATATGAATGAAAGAATGAATGAACAAACAAACCAATGAATGAGTGATAGTCAATAAGGTCTTCTCACAATTTTACGTTGAGGAATTCCAAAATAACTTAGTCATCTCATTCAGAAAATAAAAAACAGGTATCCAGGGAGCACAGATATCATCAAAAGAATACACTGTCAGAAAGGTATCTGGGACAGAGCACTGACACTAGGGCTTAGAGATAAGTGTGATCACCAGGCAGACATGGGGCCAGGTGTATCTGTATTGAGGAAATATTCAAGACAGTAGGTTAAACATTGTAAAGACATGGAGATGCAGCAGATGCATCAAGCATTGCAACTAAAGTGCTTAAAGCAGCTCCAAAAAAGGATGGAGGAAGAGTTGGAAGGCCTGGGAATGACAAAGGAGAGGCCTGTACAGTAAGAGATGAGTTGGGTTCAACCAATCAATCATTTTGACAGATGATGAAATGGGCTAGAAGTGGAGGAACAGAGTCTGGGATGGTGGTACTGGGTGCCAGGACCAGCTCTCTGGGTGAAGGACAGTGGAAAATAGAGGCCAGTGCTGTGTGGGGTGGGAGCATTAGTCAGAACAACAGTTTGAGGGATGGTACACAGGGCTATTCAAAAGTCTTATTGAATTTTATCTATGGGTGTGGCGCATGGAAATAAGAGCCATTCTTGCCTCTACTGTGTATGTCCAGGAAATCAAGCTGAAGTCCTTGGACTTGTCATCAAGCACCTTAACGCACTAAGTCAGGTTACCAGCCCTCCAGCTCCTGTGTAACAGCTGGATGCAGCTCTCCCAATTCTCATTGTAGTAATAAACTGGGAGCTCAAGCAACCATGGTGGGAATATTCACATCGCAGAAGTTGGGCAACACTTGGGCTTTTTACATGCCTTTCTTTCTAGAGGAGGTGCCTAGCAAAGCTGACCCAGACTCAGTGAAAACCTAGAAAGCCACATTTCTGTAGTGTTTTCTGCCCACTACATTTTGTCCCTATGTTTAGTAGGTTTGTGCTGGGAGGTTTGAGTAGGTACAAGATTATACAAATGAGGAACAGAATGAGATATGCCCTGGACTTGAGATCATTGACTTTAACTCACAGAGCATTCTTGCTTTTCCACTGAACTATAATTTCTTATTAATAATTGCCTTTGTTCTATAGGAACAGGGTTAGAGAGAGAGAGAGAGAGAGAGAGAGAGAGAGAGAGAGAGAGAGAGAGAGAGAGAATGTGTGTGAGAGAGCGGGAAGGGAGTATGGAACTAAGTCAGGAAGGAGCAGTGTTTTGTCACTCTGAAATTATATACCATATCCTCAAAACAAACAGCATCAGCGTGTGATAGCACATATCACTAATTCTAGCACTTTGGAATCTGAAATAGAAGGACTGAATTCAAAGCTAATTAGAAGTACATGTCAAAACACTGACTCAAACCACAGACAACTACAACAAAAGCATAGCAGCTTTGGACTCCATCAAGTGTAACAGTGCTTAAACTCTGCTCCAGTTTCTTTTGTATTGTAATAAAACATCCAACACAAAAGCAACTTCGAGGAGGAAGGCATATTTCATAGGTCAAGGGCCATCATGAAGGGAGTCAGGTCAGAAACTTGAAAGCAGAAATCGTGGAGGAATGTTGCTGCCTAGGTTTCTTGCAGTCATGCACATGTGACTTCAAACAGCCCAGAGCTACCTGCCCAGGATATGGTGCTGCTAGTAATGAGCTGAGGCCTCCTATTTCAATTAACAATCACGACTCTACCCTATAGACATAGCCACAGCCAATTTAATATGGACAGTCCTTCAATTAAGATTTCCTTCAAAGTGGACTCCAGGCTGTATCAAATTGACAAATAAGTAAAATTAGCTATTACACTCCACTCCTTGACACAAAAACATATCATGGTAAACCATAACATTTTAGTTCTTTGTCCCCAAGATTTCATGTTGATATTATAAAATAAAACACAGTACAACTTTAAAAGTCCCACAGTCTTTTAAAAACTTCCAGTGCTTTAAAAGTTAAAGATCTCTTTTAAAATGCAAAGAACTATACATTCTTATATAATTAAAACAAGTTTCAAACTTTCTTATTTCAAAAGGAAAAAAAAAACCAAGCTATTAAAACAATTAGACATAAGAAATTCATCAGTGGAAATCCAAATCCTGTAGCTGAATATCTAATATCTAGGGTTCAATCATGCTCTTCTGGTCTCCAGAGTTTTGGGCTCTCTCCACCATCTGGCTCTGCCATCCATAGAACATACAGCTTATCTTTTAGATTTAGACTGGTTCCACTGATTTTGGGAGATATTCCTTGGTCTCGCCCTTTCCAACATCCCAGGCTTTCTGCTGCAACTGAGACTTCACTCTTACCAATGGCTCATAGGAACTCTCTTCAGGGACTCCACCCAGCCATCAGGTGTCAAGACTTAGCTCCTCTCCATGAGCCTTTTACGACTTTAAAGCCTATACCACTTCAATAGCTCTGACATATTGTTTTTCAAGTCCTGAAGTATAAAGGTTTCCAATTCACTGTTGTTCTTTTGTTAATTACAGTCGGCTCTTCTGGCCCAGCTGACCAGGAAATACAGACTCTTAGTCCAAATTATTATAAAAATCGCCTGCATCATGCTTCCTCTGAAATTTTACCAGCCAGGGCTCCATTGTCTGTCTTTTTCTCATCAATGTTCTTTTCCAAGCTTCCCCAGAATGTCCTGCTACGTTCTGAACACTTAGCATCTAACAAATCCCCAAGGATTCTCACAACCTTTAATTTAATTTATTAAATTATTTTTTTTAAAGATTTTTTTATTTATTATATGGAAGTACACTGTAGGTGTCTTCAGACACTCCAGAAGAGGGCGTCAGATCGTGTTACAGATGGTTGTGAGCCACCATGTGGTTGCTGGGATTTGAACTCAGAACCTTTGGAAGAGCAGTCGGTGCCCTTAACCGCTGAGCCATCTCTCCAGCCCCTCTCACAACCTTTAAATGTGTAAAAGTCACATGATTAGGTCAAACACAGCCACACCTACCGATCTGATACCAATTCTACTCTAATTCCTCTCTGTGGCTATGATAAAGCACTATAACAAAAAAACAACTTGGGGAAGGAAAGGGTTTATTTAGCTTAGACTTCAGGATCACAGTCCATCACTGAGGGAACTCAAGAGAGGACCTAAAACAGGAATGAAAAGGTAGAAATCAAGAAGAAATGCTGCTTGCTGGCTTTCTTTCAGGCTCATATTCAGTTAGCTTTCTCATAAAGTTCAGGACTACTTAACACAGGAAATGGTGCCATCCATAATGAGGTAGGTCCTCAGATACCAATTAATAAAACAATCTCCCACAGACATGACTACACGCCAATCTGATCTGGGCAATTCTCAGGTAAGACTTGCTCCTCCGGTGATTCCTGGCTGTGTTGACAGTTAAAGCTAATGAGGGGATATTCCAAATGCTTCATCACCATCATCATCACCATCATCTATACTTTACAGAGATTTAGCAATTAAGTAATTTGACCCAGTGTCTATGTGCTTAAAAGTGTGCCTGGTCACCTTTCTCATGAGTCACAGAGTCACAGAGATATAAAAAAAAATTTGAACATACATTGTATGATCCTACAGTCTGCATTCTTAGCTACTGTTCAAACAAAAGAAAGTAGAATTGTGAGCGAACACATCTAAGAACTCATTATTGATATAAAAATATCACCAACATGTAGGAGAAGTCCAAGTCTTAAAGAACTGACCACATTAATGCACAGGCAAAACAAATGGAGAGATGAAACCTTGATGACAGTGAGCCAGACCCAGCTAATGGGAAAACAGGGGAACTAAGATGTCTTCCCCTCTTTGTATTCCTGACACTTAGTGTAAAGCAGCTGTTCTCAACCTGTGGGCTGCAGTCATTTGGGGATTGAGTGACCCTTTCATGGAGATTGCCAAAGGCCACTGGGAAACACAGAGATTTACATGATTCATATTGCTAGCAAAAATACGGCTATGAAGTAGCAATGAAAATAATTGTATGGTTGGGGCCAGAACATGAGGAGCTGAATTAAGGGGTGGCATCCTTAGGAAGGTTGAAAATCATGGAATAAAGCCTGTCTCTATACACATCTATTCTCGGAATAGCCCGAGCTTGTATCTGGAGGATGGATGTGGGCATGTGCAAGCTTTTGTCATTGCAAGATGATATTTTCAGCTACAGATTTTGTACTCAGGGGTGTCCTGCATCTTGCCAGGGTATCCAAAAATGAACCTGGTCTTGATGGTGGGAGTGTGGATGAGCCATCCCTGAAGGCATAAAAGCTGGAGAGACGTTTCCATCACTTCTCTGTTGTAAGTTAGTATGGGCAAGGGAGAGATGCCCTTCCCACCTTCAACACCTGTGGCAGGCAGACGAGCAGGCCCTGAGTTTAGAAGAGTGGGAGAGCTGGTTCTGACCCTTATCAGCTGCAGAACTAAGGAGAACAGGCCCTGTCCCTCACCTGGGCATCACAGTAGACTGTGAGGTGATGGTGGGTGAACTGGCCCCAAGGTCATGAGAGAGGGCGAGCTGTCCCAGTCCCTGGGTGACTGTGGCACTGGGTGACCTAGCAGGGGCAGTGTTGGAGTGCTTTCACTGATGGTATAGGTGTGGAAGAGCTGCAAGGCTGACCAGCTGAGCTCTTACCAAGTCCCAGATCCAGGTATTTGAGATGACTGACCCCATGAATGTACTTCAGGAGCATGTAAAGGGACCTGTTCTACAGATTCAAAGCTGCAGAATCTCCATGACTCGGGACTTATCTGAGTGGAAATACCAGTGAAGATCCAGTGTTGGTAGAATAGTAGAAGTCAGAGGTTTCAAATCAGACTAATGGCTAATTGCAATGAACATTTGCAAGTAAAGATGTGTGGGCAAAAGGATATACTGTGTGATACACTATGACACATTATGACTTCCATGATGAAATTTTTGTTGTTATTTTTATGCTTTGTTTTTATTTTATTGTGTGGGAGAGGTTGCAAGGGCAGAAGACAGATATGAAGCTACTTTCTGATGAGTGGTATTGGGTGCATGGTGTGAAATTCACAAATTAACACTAAGAAAACATGAAATTGAGTTATGAAAAGAAAACCTGCTCTAGTAATATTCTGTGTTGAACTCCATCTGTGCTCTCTTTGAGTACCTTCAGCCAGGAGCCCTGGGTTAGAATAGCCTGCCACAGTGCAGTCTTACAAGTAGTTCTTGAAGGGAGAAGGTCCACCATGCTAAGCAATGCCAACTAATGTGTTCAAGGAACAGAAAGGCAGCAGGTGGGTTCATTTGGAACAGATCACCTTCTATCTTCCCTTTCAGCGCCCTGCAGGGACAATCATTACCAGAGCCCTTTTCTTTAGCTCCAAAGTACAGATTGTTGCAGCAAATCCATTAGCAGCAGGTTGTAAATCTGATGACTAAAAAGCCTACTGATGGGTCCAGATGGTTAGGCCTGAGCTTGTATCCAGGAGAACAACAAAGAAGGGGGAATGAGTAGATAAGTCAAAACATGGAGCCTTGGGCCAAAGGAAGACAAGGGCAAGCTGAAAGCCAGAATAGCTCCTGATGACTTGAAAATAACACCCCAACCCACTGATCAGTTCCATCACTCCCACCCCAAGGTTCAAGTGCACTACTACCACCCACCTCTGGTTCATCTCAGAACCATCTTTCCTCCTTTCTCTTTGCATTTCCTGTGTGATCAGAACCAAGTCTTCCATGTGTGAAGCTGATCTTGAAGTTGTCCTTCCTCCCATTTCCAAGGGCTTTCACTGAAATAAAATCATGACCCTAAGCCTAGAGTGCAGCTGAATGTTGGCATGAAGTAAGAGGATGCTGGATGCTGGCCTACAGAAGGCACTCACCGTATATGAATGACCAATAAACAGAATCTCTACTCATTCTTCTAGGTCTAGCTCAACTGCCATGAACTCTAGAAAAGATCTCCTGACCCCCTAGGCGGAATTAGTCTCAGTTTCTTCAAGTTCCCACAGCACTGTGACAATAACTAGAGTCAGCTAATCAGCTTCAGTTCCTCCATTAGACTAGAAGTTTCCCTCAAATGGAAATCATCTTTTTGTTTTTGATTTTTGTTTTTTGTTTTTTTTGGGTTTTTTTGGTTTTTCGAGACAAGATTTCTCTGTGTAGCCCTGGCTGTCCTGAAAATCACTGTGTAGACCAAGCTGGCCGCGAACTCAGAAATCCGCCTGCCTCTGCCTCCCAAGTGCTAGGATTAAAGGCATGCGCCACCACTGCCCGGCTGGAAATCATCTTTTATAAATGTGTATACACTGTATCTAGGATGCACTATCTTTGCTGTTCAATACAGTAGGCATTACTCTCATGAAGTTAAGTTAAAATGTAATAAATAAAAATTAAATTAAATAAATTATTAATTTTTCAGTTGCATTAGTCACATCCTTAAGTTCTTAATAGTCACATTGGGCTATAGACTGTCACATTAGACAGTACTAACATAGACTCCTTTCATTAGCACAAAACATTCTATTAGAATACTGTTAGCCATTCCTATGTAACTTGAAACTTTACTATGTATCACTCATTGTGCTAAGGGCATTTTGTGGATCATCTCAATTAATTCTAAGAACTACAATATGAAGTAGACAGCATTGTTTCCACTTTATGCATGAGGAAACAGATCTAGAAAGTGTAAGTGATTTGGACAAGGTCATAAAACTTGTAGCTAATAGTTATATCTTACATTCATCAAACACAAGTTTCAGGATGGATGTGGAATTTCTTTTATGTTCAAATGACTGTAGTCTTGCATAAATAAAACAGCAAGTTCTCTCTTTAAATCTTAATTTCTCTACATTTGAGTTGTTCCACCTTGGGAGAAGTATAATATGGGAGGTAGCCATCATGATTCCTAGAGTTACAGTGAGTACTGGCTGAATGTGAAAGCCTGCACAGCTCACAGAGGGCCTGTATAGCCCAAACAGACCCTACATAGCTCACAGAGGTACTTCCTAGCTCACAGAGGGACTATGTAGTTCACAGAGGGCCTGCATAGCTAACACAGGGCCTCTATCACTGACACAGGGCTTTCGTCACTGACACAGGAACTGAATAGCTCACAGAAGGCCTGCTTAGATCACAGAGGACTTGCCTAGCTCACAGAGGACCTGGCTAGCTCACACAGGGCCTACATAGTTCTCATAGGGCATGCATAGCTCACAGAGGAACTGGTTAGCTCACACAGGGCTTGCATAGCTCACATAAGGCATACATAGCTTACAGAGGTTCTGCATAGCTCATAGGGAGCCTGCAAAACTCACAGATGTTCTGGCTAGCTCACAGAGGACCTGCAGAGTTCACAGAAGTCTTACATAGCCACACAGTGCCTGCCTAGCTCTCAGAGGGCCTGTATAATTCACACAGAGCCTGCATAGCCTACCAAAGGCCTACTTAGCTCACAGAGGGCCTCCATAGCTCACACAGGGCCTGGATAGCCTACAATGGGCCTGCTTAGCTCACATAGGGGCTACCTAGCTCACACAAGACCTGCATAACTCACAGGGGCCTGCATAGCTTACAGAGGTCCTGGCTAGCTTACTGAGGGCTTGTATAGCCCACATAGGGCCTACATAGCCTACACAGGGCCTGGCTAGCTCACAGAAGACCTGCATAGCTTACACAGATCTTGCATGCCTCACACAGCACCTACATAGTTTACAAAGGACCTAGCTAGCTCACAGAAGGCCTGCCTATCTCACAGAGGTGCTGCCTGGCTTACAGAGGGCCTGTATAGACCACATGGGGTCTCCATAGCTCACACAGGATCTGCCTAACTCACAAAGGGTCTACCTAGCTCACAGAGGGCCTCCATAGTTTAGACAGAGCCTGCATAGCCTACACAGGACCTGCCTAGCTCACAGAGGGCCTGCATAACTCACAGAGGTCTTGCACAGTTCACATAGGGACTGTATAGCTCACAAGTGGCCTCCAGAGCTCACAAGGGTCTATCTAGATCACAAAGGGCCTGTCTAGCTCACAGAGGACCTGCATATCTCACACAGGGCTTGCATAGCTTACACAGCACCTGCATAGCTCACAGAGGTCCTCCATAGCCTACACAGGGCCTGACTAGATCAGAGAGGTCCTGCATAACTCACAGAGGTCCTGCCTAGCTCACCAACAGCCTGCATAACTCACAGAGGTCCTGTATAGCTCACACAGGGGGCCTGGATAACCTACAATGGGCCTACTTATCCCACACATGGCCTGCATAGATTATAGAGGCCCTGAATAGCTCACAGAGGGCCTGCCTAGTTCACAGAGTGCCTGCATTGTTCACACAGGGCCTGCATAGTTCACAGAAGGCCTGCATAGGTCACACAGGACTTGCATAACTCATAAAAGGATCTGCATAGCTCAAAGAGCACAGCATATATCCAACCAATCTCAGCTATGTTCTTGTCAGTATTTTAAACACTAGGTCATCAGAAACTTTTTAGTTGAGTTGGAAGTAACTATGAAATTCATTGTAAGTATTCCTCCAGATGTTTTGTTCTAATTCCAAGATACACTCTTAAGTCCTCATCAACATTGTTCAAATGTGCCTTTTTCAAGTCTTTGATTTACTGCCTACACAATTTGTGTCATGTTAGTAATATAAGATGACAGAAGGTGGGGGACAGAAGTGGCTGCCAAAGAATTAAGAGCTGTTCCAGCAAGGAAGGGTTAACTCAATCGATGTGAACAGAGGCAATTATAGAGTTTAAGAGGAAAGATTGAAATGCTGGCCCAACTAGGGGTTCAAGGCCACACCTCTTCTCTGATGACAGAGTCACCTCTATATCTTTAAAGGGAAACAAATCTGATTCTTACTGACTGTGGACAACTTGGGGCAATTAATAAATATCACGGTTCAGGCAGGCTGTTACTGTGCTGCCTAGAAGAAGGTCAGGTCTGAGAGTGATTAAATCACATAAAACCCAGAAGGAAAAGATTATCTGCTAGTTAGTGGGAGATAAGGGAAGGATTGTTTTCCAAAGTCAAAGCTCTGGCAGTGACACCACCTCTTTAGGTTCTTTGCACTGATGCCCCCCTACCCCCATGCACGGTTTATTTCTACCTCTGGGCTTTTGTTCTCAAATATCTCAAGAAATATACTCTGATCTGGTGAGTTAGATGCCAAAGTAATGCCAAAGCTGACTGGGCATGCTCAGTGGTTAGCAGTGAAAGAGGACTGGGAGTTTACTTGGCCCAGTGACTCCAGCTTTCTTTCCATGGAATTCCCTAAGGTGCCTTTTTGTGTGTACTGGCTTCATTGTTAGGTGGTCAGGTAGAAGGCTGTGAAGGTTCTAGAGCTCACACATGCAAGGCACTATGGGACATTGGATTATCATGCAGACTCTTCAGTCCCTCTCTCATTCTAATGAAGATTTGTTACTGTGCTCTCCCCTGGTGACACAGCAGGTAGGCTAAGCTTTTACCAGCGTGATGTGAGCAACTGTGATGAGGCCTGCGGTGGATAAAGTCACATCTTAAGGCTGATTTCCCCCCACCTCTGCCATCTCCTAAGAACATGCATAACCCAGTCTCCTGGTTTTGAGAAAGGATGGAAAACTTGGGTGAGACTCAAGACTCATCAGGGGAACCTCTAGACGTATTTTTGAACCTTTGTAGGACTTGGAGAACTACTATCCCAGCTGACAAGGCCCACATTAGCTAACATATTGCTTCTCAATGCAGACTGTCAAGATTTCACGGGACTTTAACCATGCAGAATTCTAGTGGCATAGCTGAAATATGGAAGTATGCAGTGTCAGCAAAAGCTAATGAGGAAGATGGCATCATTTTTGAAATATCCCCGTAAGACCAAGAAAAAAAAAGCCCTCAGAAAGTTTCTCCTTTTATCTCATTTGCTCAAACTAGGTAACCATTGATCACAGCAAAGATGTTCTTATCCTTAGACAAAGTGGCCACCAATAGTCATGTGGTACGGTGATGGTTTGAATAGGATTAGCACTCAAATGTTCATATATTTAAATGTTTTGGTCATTAAGGAGTGTTGGAGTAGTTGTGGCCATGTTGGAAGAAATGCATCACTGGGGGTAGCTTTGGGGTCTCAGAAGCTCAAGCTAGGCCCAGTGTCTCGCTTTCTTTCTGCTGGCTGTGGATCCAGACATAGAAGTCTCAGCTCCCTCTCCAGCACCTTGTCTGCCTGCATGCCGCCATGCTTCCTGCCATAACAATAATAGACTAACCCTTTGAAAGTGTAAGCCAACACCAATTAAATAGTTTTGTTTATAAGAACTGCCTTGGTCATGGTGTCTCTCCACAGCAACAGAACCCTAACTAAGACATGTAAATAAGCTTTATACCAAGTTCATCTGCTGTAATGCAGTAAGAGATGGCAAGGCCAACATTTCCAGAGTGAGAAATCATATTCCTCCACAAGAATACTAAGGGAAGATGAATACTCTAGGGAGTAATCTAGTTTACCACATGATGATGCATCCGTGTGAGACCCAGAGCTGCAGCATTCCCTTTCCTTACAACAGGAAAATTAATCAAGCTCAGGGGGAAAAATGGGCATCTGGGAACTGGGGAAGCACCTGACTGGGAAATTAATGCCTTGCAATCTGAAGACTTGAGTTTCATTTGTACAACCCACATAAAAATTAGCTGGGCGTGATGTTGTGCATTCATGACCTAGTCCTGGGGAAGTGCAAACAGTAACTTTCCTAGCACTTGGTGGCTAACTAGCTGAGCCTATTGGGTGAGTACCATACAGAAGGGAAACTTTGTCTCAAAAGAGAAATGGACAGACAGCACCTGAAGAGTGACCTCAGGTCTTTGCATGCTCACATGCTCACATGAGAACAAACATACCAGCATGCAGCATGCATTAACTCAACTCTTCCTCGTACAACCTACGTGCACGCGCGCGCGCACACACACACACACACACACAAATGGGCATCTGAGAGAACCTATTTCTGAAAGCTGGGGAATTATGAACCAACCATGCCTATGGATATCTGATTAAGACATTATTTATGTAAAAGGGAAAAGGCTATTGAGAGGGAACTTTTTTCTCCCTTCTTCACTCCCTGAGCTCATTTCAAGTCTTGACTCATCTATGAAGACTGCCAGAGCTCTCTAGCCTCTGCTTGCTCTTCCCTGTGAAGGCCTACCTGGACTAACTTCTTGCTATAGACATGACTGCTTCAGCTTATTTCTTAGAGTCAACACCAAAATGAAGGAGTTTTTATGTTAATGCAAATGTAGCAGTGTGTTTGAAGTCTTGAGCTACGTCATAACTCCTACATCTTAGCTCTATAATGTGTTACTTCTTAAGGAATGCTCAGTACCTTATCTTTAGCCTTAGTTTCTAACATGAGAATCAATGATTGCAGGCTAATGATTAAACATGCTAGTTATTAAACATTAACTTTGCTTTTTGTTGCTTATCAGAATAATTTAATTGGAGCATTTTCCCCATGACATTCTGAATTTAGAGTATTAAAATTAAAGATATTGTTGGTATAATACCCCCTAGGAGACAAGAAGACACATGTCCTCTTAGGAAAGCAAATTAGAGAGCCTGAGTGAGTCATCAGGGACAGTTGACCTAGGCTGTCATCTTGTGCCATCTCATGTAGATGACATGTTAGACTGTTATTTAGTTAGATTGTTTTCAGAAGCTGGGAGTCAAAATCTGTGCACACCGCCCCCCAATGGGTATCAGAAACAACACATTTACTAAAGCTGGCAAAGCCTGTACCAGCCCAGCCTACCTATTGTGCTAGTTAAAGCAGGAGTGAATATCTGATAAAATCAGAGGTCTCTTTAAGAGGAAATGGATGTTGAGATGGGAATATCTTCAACCTTCACTACTCTCTGGGCTCTGTCAAATTCTTAACTCACCTGTGGAAGCTATCAAAGCCCTCGGTGGCGTTCACAATCTCTATAGCAAAGCGTCACAAACTAGACTCTTTTAAAAAATAATAATGCCCTTTCTCTCTTTCTGCATATGTGTGTATGTGTACTTGTCATGAAAGTCAGAGAGCAATCTTGGGTGTCTATCCTTGCCTTATTTCTTTGAGACAAGATATACTATTCACTAAGCTGGCTGGCAAGTGTATAGGGATTCTTCTGTCTCCATCTACTACCTTGCTGTAAAGGTACCAGAATCACATATATGTGCTATTATGTCCAGCTTTATGTATGTTCTGGGGCTCTAAACTCAGACTCTCAGGTTTACCTGGTAACCACTTTATTGAGCCATTACCCCATCCCCACAGCCATGGTTCTTGAAAGAAAGTTTTCACTTTTCTACGGGACAAACAACTGAGACCAAGGTGCTTCCAGTTTTGATTCAGGTAGAGAGTCTTTTCCTAGACAACTGTCTTCTCAGAGTTTTCACTGAGAAAGCTGCTGTCCATCTTCTTATGAGAATACATCCCATCAGATAAAATTTGTGTCCTTATAGCCACATTTGACCACACTGTTCTCTACAGAGCTTTTTCTGGTATGGATCCACACTGAGTAGTGCGAGTGTTAACATGGCTGTTAAGGAGGTGCAATTCAGTCTGCAGTGTGAACTTGGTGGAAATGTCATATCAGAATGCCAGCATAGAAATGCGGATGCTGGAAAATTGCCAAGGTATTTGGTTGTTTTGCCTTGAGTCCTCAGAGGACCACTCTCCTACAGACTATTTGTCTCTGCTCCCTGTCTTGAGATCACAGTTTGTAGCTCTATTTTCCCATGTCACACTTTTAGCCACTCCCAGAGCAACCTTGTCAGTAAACTCCACTTATGAATTCTTGGAACAAGAATTTGTTCTCATTTACACCACCACCCTCTCTAACATGGTGCCAATCTAGAAGCCTCCAAAAAATGGATGCCCTTCCATGAGAGAAAGAGAAAATTTTAAGTTGGGTTTCAGTATTGTCTTAGTAAATTTATGTGCTCCACTTAAGAACAGAGCTCTTGCCCAGGTTCTATGCTACCTCTGTCATAATTATGCAGAAAGTCCAGAGAGTGACGTGCAATTTGGTGTGTTTAGGAAGGTCTCAGATGACTTTAATGATTAACAAGCTTCTTTAGGAAACTTTGTCTTGAGCTGCTCACACACATGGTAGAAGGAAGAAGAATACTCATAAAAATAAATTACGTAGAATAGAGTTTTCAGCCCAGAGAAAATAAGACCAAGAATGTGTAAGTACACAATAGACTCAATGATGATACCCAGCTTTTTCTCTGCATCTACCACATGTAATGCAGAGCACGAGGTCACATACACAGAAACAGTCCCTAATAGGAAAAGAAGCTTTAAAAGAGAGTAGTGTTCAGAACCTTTGAAAGAGTCTCAATATGTTTGCAGCTGTGTAAACAGACCTACTGACCTTTCGGAATGTTATGTAGTCCAAGGGCCAGAAGTAGAAAACCAGCTTTTCAGATGATGTTTGAGTTTCTCAGGTTAAGACAGAAATGGCTCTTGTAGTCATTTATGACCTATTTACAGATCAAATTGCACACCTGGTTCCCTTAAGATAAAAAGTCATGTATGTGGGTTCTTTAATAAGCAGAGAAGACAGTGGCCCTGACCCCATCTCCTTTACTCACCAACCTTGGGTGCAAGCAGATGCCTTAATGGTTAAATAGCCCTTTATCAGACAGATGGGACCCAGTAGTCATTACTATAGTGTAGTTCCTATGGTGATGTGACCAGGCACTTACTGGAGCTTCACATGGTTACAAGACAGGGGGAAGTGTAGGATGGGGTCTGCACATCCTTGTCAATATCTCCAGGTCATGCCAGGTCTCAGTACGTCTCCGCTTGAGGCTGAGACAAGGATTCATCATTAGACTTGTAGCTGCCTCCCTCACTGTAGCCCAGAGCTTGTTGCCATGGCTCATTTTCTACTGCATCTGATGCTTCCAGCCTGTCCTGGTGCCCTCTATCATTTCTAGCATCCTTTAGTCTGGCAGGTGTCAGGTACATTAAAGTCAGGACTAATTCCTCAGCATCCCTGTGCATCTCCTTTCCTCACCTTTCTGTGTGGGCAAGGCTGAATGCTGTGATTTAAGTCTCTGAGAAGAAAACGAAGCAGAAGGCCTGAATGAGATTTGGGGTTTCTACCAGACCTCAGTGATCTAGTAGCTCTAAACCAAGTTTTGATCTCATGAATATTCCTATGGGGTGAACAGTGTTCTCTGGTACCTCCAGGCAGATAGGCAGCAGGAGGAACTCAGACAATGCCAGTCCCAAGGGAGTGTATCAGCCCTTTCTGACTTCAACAGAACTAAAGCATGTGAACAAATGAGCTCCAGCCCTGTACTCTCTCTTTAAAGGCAACAAACACATGTGACATTTGTTCCCTTATCCTTACCTCTCAAGGGAAGATTAAAAATTCACAGATCTACAAACAAATTTACATGTTATTTTTGAACCATGGTCTGTGATTCTTCCTATTTAGTCTGAACTAAGAAGCCATATGAGAAGTGGAGAAAAATAAGCAAGGTTGTTCCTCAGCATGAGCTCAGCCAGCCACAGGGTCCTGGACCACTGAATGCTTCTGGGCGTTCTGTGGATCCCACCTTTGCTGTTTCAACATCCTTGTCCCTCCTAAGAATCAAGATGAACTTCTTCAGTGAGTTCTGAATCTCTAGTTCCATAAATTGCTCCCCAGAAGCATCTCAATAATGCAGAACATTTGTGTGGTCTTACCCCACCTCTCTCTAAGACTGGAACTGAGGGCACAGAGAATCCTTGCAAAGAGAGACTCCTTTTGACTGTGCTTAGCTCCGAGAGCCTCTCATGTATCCCACTTGGCATTTAGTTTATATTTGACTGAATTAAGAGTCACCCAAGAGGGGCTAGAGGCCTGGTTCAGCATGTAAGAGTTCTCATTGTTATTACAAAGAATCCATGGTTGATTCCCAGCACCCACATAGTGGCCAACAGCCTTTTATAACTTCAAAGCTTAAGTTCTCGGGCATTTGAAATACTCTTCTGACCCCTGTGAATACCAGTCACACATATGATACACATACAAACATGCAAAGAAAACACTGAGAAACATAAAATAAAATAAAATAATCTAACACAAAGAATCACCCAGAAGACTGTCAAGGCACACATGAGGGTGCACTGTAAGGGAATTTCTACAGAGGTTACTAGAGGGAGAAATCAACCCTGAGTATGGGTAGATCCAGCTCATGGAGCAAACAAAAGCGGGGCCAGAGACAGCAACCCATGTGACAGCATACCCTTTCCCCACCATAATTTAAGTTGGTCTTTCCCACCACATCTTCCCAACCATGATGGTGTCACGCCTCTGCAACTGTGAGACTGAATTAAGCTGGCGTTCCTATTCTTGAAATGACGATCAGAGTATGATATCTCAAAAAATATACATGAAAAATAAGTTAAAAGAGCCCAGTGGTAAGGTTACCATTACCTACCACCATGCCCTACTGATGTAAAATACTTAAAGAAGGAAAGGCTGATTCAGTGAGATACAACTGCCTTGCATGGGCTTCTCATGTCCACAATTTAATTTGACATCTATGACTTTTACAACGAGAGTAGAGATTTGTACTGTTTTATAAAGCAATAGTAATTCTCAGTTCTCCAGATTGCTATATTGACCCTCTTTGTTAGGGGTTTGACAGCATTTCAAGCAAGCCAGTGTGCGCAACTCTAGGGTTAGGGCATTTTTAACAAGTTACCAAGAAACTTTTCATATATACAGAGAGCTCCAGGAAGTTAAGATGACCCCACTTTGAAATGCACATTGAACTACTTGATGCCTTATTTCACTATTTAGTTAAAATACCATGTCTGGAGAAAATATATGTAATTTGCAATGTCAGTATAAAAAATGACAGTAATTGTAATTTCCCCAAGTGGAACAATCTGTTACAAAAGAGATGTCAATATTCTTAAAAGCTTCAGTCCTTCACAGGGTGTGAAATAACCTAGAATACTTCTTGAGTTTGAATATTTTCCTCTACATTCTATCTGCTTTACTTTTGTATCTCACATGTATGTATGATATGTGTGCATGTATACATTCCTGCCTGAGTGTGAGTAGTGTGTGTGTGTGTGTGTGTGTGTGTAAGTCAAAGGACAACATTGGGTGCCCTTCTATTGTGTCTAAGAGGCTAGCTTTTCCAAGAGCTTCTGGCAATTCTCCTATCTCTACCATCTAGCTGTCAGTGGTCCCAAATTGTGCTATCACGCTTTATTTGAAGTTCTGGGGATTTGATCTCGAGTTCTTATACTGGATAGAAGTGCTTTGCCTACTAAAAAATCCCCTTGGCCTGTGTATTTATAATTCTATTCACAGCCATAGATGATCCTTTTTGAATGTGTCTCCCAGAATGGATATTTAGTATTGCCTATTGACAAGGCAGAAGGAAAGTATGGGGTAATCATTTCTGACCAGTGATCAATAGGACAATCCCCTGATCTATGGCAGACACCTTACAAGCAGAGGGAGGAAAGGATTTTTCTCAGCTTCAAATTCAATATGGCTATTGCAGATACGGAGGCACTAAATTAGAGATGGATGTATGCCCTGCAGTGTACATCACGTCTCACTCTTTGTGGAGTAAGCTCTATGGAGAAGATATAGAAGTGGCTGCAAATCATTCCCCAACACTCTATTGGCAAGATAAGCTGCTGGCCCTGTGATGGTCAGAGACAGGCAATCATATCTGAGCAGGGAGGGTTGGTAAATGGGGAGGAGGACTAGGAACTGGTATTTATGGCTGAGATCACCCCAAAGTATAGCTGACAAAGAGTATATAAAATTGTGCATTTATTCTTTCTGTCAGCTATTTTATGGTTCACACATGTCCTTGTCACAGCCAGGCCTGCAGCATACCTTCCTCTCAGCCCCAAACTTTCCATGTTGGGTCTCCATTAGTGAGTCAACAAAGACACTCTGCTTCATGCTTCAATCCTTGCCCCTTGTCACTAGGCCCTCGGGGGCACAAAGAATACACCACACTAGCTCCCCTTTTAATAGACACACAGGGAGATCTGAAACACCTGTATAGCATAATAATACTTTATTTAATTATTATTGTTTACCTGTTCCTGATAGCAATCACTTGTTTTCAGATGTTAGAGGCTATTTATCACCCACAATATGCAGCTGCCTCTGAGATCCAGGTCTGTCTATCTTAACATAGACAACAATGTTTGAGTACACAGCTATTGTAACGCTCTGTGCCCGGCCATGTGCCAGGCCCACTTTTCCTCTACATCAGCTCTTCAGTCTTCACAGCCATATGACATACATTTATTCTCTCCAGGAGCAGATGGAAAACTAGAGCTCCCATTCTTATGCCTGCCATCTAACTCTCTAAGCTAAGGTTTTGGATCTCTCTTCAATGGATGAGTTCATTATTAGGCAGAGGAGAGCTATCAAGGTGAGCATATATATTTCATGGATGCATAACCTAAAACACAAAGGATTTGGCAGGGGTAGTCAGAGAAAACTATACAATTATTAGCACTCTTAATCCTCCCACTTCCAGACATTTAAGTAGCAATTGCTGAGCATCCACTTAACTTGGGGGTGGATCATGTTCAGATGCAGTCTCCACCTTTAGGTCTCCTGTAGGCCTGGCACGACACCAACAGTTGGTCAACAAATAGGCAACCCTTTAATTGAACAAGATAAATGATATCCAAATATTTTATATAAGGACCTGAGTTTAAGCAGAAAAAGATTTACACGGACACATCTTGAAAGCTAGAAAAGAGTCCTAAGCCTCCATAATCCCAATCTGAGTTTTCATTTGTAGTGAAGGAAATAAGTGAGGTCTTCGAAATTCCCATTCCTCCATGCATGGGTTTTAAACACTCTTCCTTTAAGTTACCAGAACTGTTGTATGGTGAAGCTGTGAGACTCTGTCTCACCTTTCTGAGGCTCTTTTCATATCTAGAAGCTTAGAGTTCAGTCTGTGCCTCTAGTACAGAGGGGTCCCTCCCTTCCCAGCTCAGGGTACACACAATGATTTTCAGTCTCTGAACCTCAGTTTATAAATTAGAATGAACTTAGTTGAACAATTATTATTCATCAAGATGCTCAGAAAAACCACAGGGACAGAATTATTCCATGCCTGGGAGCCAAGGAGCTCTGCACAGCACAGACTACCTCAGCTCTTTCTCTGAAGAGTCATTCAAGGGGAAGACAACAGTGCTATCAACAGCGGATGTTTGGACTCAAGTCCTCTCTCCATTCACCTACTGCCCCCATTCTCTGTCACATTCCAATTCACAAAGCAAGCTCCAATCCAGGATCTAGGGTCTCACACATTCCTACAACACGGAACATGATTCATTTTGATCAGTAACCCCACACATATATAAACACACTGTCCAAATAACCAAAACTAACATTCAGCCCAGTCAGCCTCCAGGGATTTCATTCCCAGGTCTAATGAAGCTGGGGCTCTTGCTACAAACATTTAAGTCTATTTCCCAATACATCGTGATGACTTTCCTTTCAATTTGATGATTTCAGTCCAGAATCCCAAGTGGACAAACTTAGTAGAGACACAGCAATATATACCGATGGTTACTGTGCACAAGCAGAAAAGCAAAAATGAAGGGCTCAGCTCAAGGTTGCAGGGTTACCACAATGGCAGGTTAGAAAAGTAAATCAGTTGATAAGTGAATCGTGTCTTGGGTATTCCGAGCTTCTGGGTTAATATCCCCTTATCAGTGACTGCATACCATGTGTGTTCTTTTGTGATTGGGTTACCTCACTAAGGATGATATTTTCCAGTTCTGACCATTTGCCTAAGAATCTCATGAATTCATTGTTTTTAATTGCAAAGTAGTATTCCATTGTGTAAATATACCACATCTTCTGTATCCATTCCTCTGTTGAGGGACATCTGGGTTCTTTCCAGCTTCTGGGAAAGGGGAAATCATTGGGAATATAAATAAAAAAAACATAGAAAATAAAAAAAAATTAAAACAAACTCCTGTAATTGAGCTACATTAGATTAAATATGCTCAAGAGTTGAATGTTTCATACTCCCTGAAACCACTAAATTTTCAAGGTTTATTTTTATATTAACTTAAATTATTGGTTAATTCCAAAAAAAAAAAAAAAAGAAAGAAAGAAAGAAAAAAGAAAAGTAAATCAGGCCATGACCTGGCAACCCAACAGTATTAACCTGGTAACATTACCCTAATTTTTTTGTAGCTTAGGAAAGACATCAAGGACTCCTGGAGTTATTTGAATCACACTGTTCACAAAGCTGTATCTACCAGAGATTATTCAGACATGACAACATGTCCCCTTTGACTTTGGCTAGTTGAAATTTGGAAAATGTTGGAGCAGGTCATCTGAGGAGTTAGCTGAACTATAAAGTATTGGCCATGCAAGAATGTGAAGACCTGAGTTAAATCCCCAAGTACCATTATTACAAATCCAGGCCTGGTGGTCCATGCTTGTAATCTCAGAGCTAGACAGGTAGAGACAAGTGGATTCCTAGAGGTTTCTGACTAGACAGCCTAGCCTAATCATCATGCCCTGGATCCTAGGGACAGATTCCCTTTTAAAAATCAAGGTAGATGGTTCCTGAGGAAAACACTTGAGGTCGGTCTTTGGCCTCCAAATGTACACCCATATCCACATAAATGTGCACTCATAAATTCCTGACACAAGATACAGACATGCACAAAGGACACACACACACACACACACACACACACACACTGTTGTGAAATTAGGAAAAATGAAATTTCTTTTATCTAGACAGATCTCTCTGACTAAGATTGCAGGATACTTTGTGTTAAATTAGGGCATCAAATTGAACAGGAGGTTCTTGGAAATGGGGGGGGGCACTTCCTAACACAGGACCTCCCTGTCTGCAGCAAGAACATTTAAGGAAGAGTTATCTTAACAACTGGCTCCTAGGCAAATGGTCAGAACTTGAAAATATCATCCTTAGTGAGGTAAACCAATCACAAAAGATCACACATGGTATGAAGTCACTGATAAGGGGATATTGACCCAGAATCTCAGAATACCCTAGACACAATCAGCATATCAATAGATTTCTAAAAAGATGGAAGGAGAGACCCCTGGTCCTGGAAAGACTGGATGTAGGGGAACGCCAGGACAGAGTAATGAGAGGGGGTTGAACGGAGAAAAGAGGGAGGGAAGGGGGCTTATGGGACTTTCGGGGAGGGAGGAAACGGGAAAGGGGAAGTGATTTGGAATGTAAATTAAAAAAATAAAATTAAATTAAATTTAAAAAAAAAAAAAAACAACTGGCTTAGCATATACTCTCTTGAGATCCCAGGTGGGGCTCAGGCAGGCAGATACAAAAACAATGAGCCAGGAGATGAAGTCCCCCACCCTGTTGCTGCTTTGTAGTATTCCTAGAATATTGCTCACTGGGGGAACCAGAGGGGTAACCAAAAGTCCTTGTCCAGAAAGTCTTCAGCACCTTGGAAACATCTTTATTTAAGTTAGAAGACAATGATCCCAATATTAGTTCACATTCTCCTATTCTTTCCTCCTCCCTCCCTCCATCTCTCCCTTTCTTTTTTCCTCTTTTTCTACCTCCTTTTTCTTAAAAAGACTCATCATTTTGCTCCTGTTCATCTTGCCCAACCCTAGTGTGATAGGTTTTTTTATCTTATTATATTTTATTTTGTGTTATGTTTATTTTTATTCCTTAGGAGTTTGTCTGTTTTCTAATGAGAGACAGAGTGGTATGTATGGTAGGAGAGGCAGGGAGGAACTAGGAGGAACATAGAAAGGGAAACTTTGAGGATATAGTATAAAGATGACCTATTTTCAGTAAAAGAAAAAATGTAAAATAAAATTAAATTAATAGAAAGAAGAAAGAAAAAGAAAATCTGATCTCAGACGGACTATGTCCCAGTTCCTCTGCTTAGCTCACGTCCATGCATGTCTTTCTACACCTCAAGTTTGGTTCCCTGGAAGAGTCAAGGCAAACATGCACAGTCCCAGTGGGCTCAGAATCAAAACTAAGCTGGGAGACATGCTTCAACTTGTTCTGAAAATAAATTAAGTGCTCTGAATTCTTCTTGAAGGATGTCTGACAGCATCCCAATGAACAATCAAGAAGAAGCAGGAGGAATCTTTATAAGAACCTTTGGCTAGTTTTTCCTACCTTACAGGAGGTAAATAGAGCATTTGTATTTATTTGTAAAAAATAGCCAATTTTGTATGCTCAACCTGATGACCCAGAAAGGTTAGTGTCAGCTGTTAGAGAAGGGAAGTGAGTGTGTGAGAATTGAGTAGAAGAAAGAAGCTTCAAAGAAAGTTTTTTTTTTTAAAAAAAAATGGAAACTTAGGATGGCTACATCTGACATGGAGTCAGTTTATTATATTATATGCAAATTATCAAAGCTTTGGAACACAATAATGCAGAACTATTTAAGAATATGTTCTGCACACACACACACACACACACACACACACACACACACACACACATGCTTAGTTAGCCTCTCCCTCTCTTTTGGAGTTCAGATACTTTACTTTCCCTAGAGAAGACCATCTATGCACTTCTAAAGGGGATCAATTCCTCCTAAGCTCCCATATACTCTCATCAAAGTGATAATATTTATTTCCTGTCATGATACAATTTTGGAAGCATGTGTCCTATTATTTAACCAGGGTTCCATTCTTTCTCTGATGAGAAAACAGTCTCCACCATGATGGGATGATTTCTGGCTAATAATGGCAATAATCCTTTAGGAAAAAGATTGCCCAGCTGGGTTCATAATTTTCCCTCTCTGTCCCTCCCTCCCTCCCTCCCTCCCTCCTCCAGTGACTCCTCTTTAACATGATTAGTGCTACATAAGGATAGAGAGTTCCAGATTTTGTGTGATCATCAATCAATAGAGTTAACAACTGTAGTGACCTCAACTGAACAAATTATTTTAAACCCTCAGGTCAGTGGTTCTTTAGAGATAAATGGATCTTTATTGGAGGAGAAGCTGAATGGAGTCACTATTTTGAAAACTAGCCAACGAAGGGGCTGATTTAGCTACTCATTTCTGGCCCTGTGTGCTGTAGACATGCTTACCCTCTGGTGAAAGGAAGTTTTACTTTGTGGAAATGTTCTAACAACCATACTAGGAAACAATGTTTCTCTCTACCACTTTCAAACTTAATCAACTCTCTCGTGGTTGTGGAGTATTTTTTTCTTTTTACGAACTCATTCAAATATAACAATATTTTAGTCTTAGCACCAAGACATAAGATGAGGGTTTTGTTCCCCTTTCCTTAAAATTTAAGTTTTTTTTGTTTTTGTTTTTTTTTAGTTTGGTTGGGTTTTTTTTTTTTGTTGTTGTTGTTTGTTCATTTTTGCTTTTGTTTTTGTTTTTGTTTCTGGTTGGTTGGTTGGCTTGTGGTTTGGGGGATTTTTTTTTTAACAGTTAATGAAAATAGGAATGTGCAAGCCACGTCAAGCCATGTCTTTTTGTTTTTGTTGTTGAATATTTTTTTCCAGAATTCTTTGTCCTAACTCAGAGAAACGTGAAATTCAGAAATGGCTCTCAGGTACTCACCTGAGCCCACCCTCTTCTGGAGGTCTCATAGCTATTGTGAAAGTGAAAGTTGAGAAACAGGATTCATCAGAGGTAGAGACAGTGGGTTTGGAAAACCTTCCAGGTGTTTTTAAAGCTCCATCTTAGCTCTGCTCATGTATACACACCTTTGCCATTCCACCCACAGACTGTTTCTCTAGCTAAAGAATGTTCAGGATAACTCTTTGTTTGCAAGAATTGTTTTCTCTCTCTCTCTCTCTCTCTCTCTCTCTCTCTCTCTCTCTCTCTCTCTCTCTCTCTCTCTCACTCTCTCTCCTCTCCTCTCCTCTCCTCCCCTCCCCTCCCCTCCCCTCCCCTCCCCTCCCCTCCCCTCCTCTGCTCTCCTCTCCCCCTCCCTCTCTCTCTCCTTTATGACAGGACAAGGAATCAAACACAGGAAATGTGGAAATATGGAGCAACAGGGAATAAATACAACTATCATCCCAGAGGGAAAATAAAAATGGAGCATGCTTAGAAATCAGAGGTAACTGGGGACATGCTGGGTAAATGAGACTGTGAAGTCATGGCATCTGAGATCTGCTCTTAAGTTGATCATACACAGATCTGAACACACGGCTCCTCAACAGGCTCTTCAGAGGATGCTGACCACTACACAGGGTCTCTGTAACATGATAAAAGTCCTTGATACTACAATTCCTAGAGGCTACTGGAATCCTTTGATTGAATTTCATCAGGTTATTTACCTGCTAAACAGAATGTTTGTCATTCTCCCTATGGTTACGTAGACTCAGAGTCTTATGGCAAAGCACTAAAAACTCCAAACCCTAAATCAACAGTATCCAATGTATGAAGAACCAGAAAGCCCTCCCTGACTCCACTCCCTCTTCCTCTCCCTCTCCCTCTCCTTCTCCCTCTCCTTCTCCCTCTCCCCCTTCTCTCTCTCCCTCCCTCCCTCCCTCCCTCCCTCCCTCCCTTCCTCCTTCCCTCCTTCCCTTTCTTCCTTCCTTCCTCCTCTCCTCTCTCTCAAAATCAATCCTACTATTTAAGAAAAAGCATAAATGTGACCAGTTGAAGTTTCTGGCAAGTTCACAAGCAATTCAGTGGGACCAAGTATGCTAAAACCATTAGAGAGCCATACATTATATAAATGTATAAGCCCAAATCTATCTTCCACTTAAGAAAATGTTTTGTTACCACTCCTGGGCATATACCCAGAGGCTTCCCCTGCATGCAATAAGGACACATGCTCCACTATGTTCATAGCAGCCTTATGTGCCAGAAGCTGGAAAGAAGAACCCAGATGTCCCTCAACGGAGGAATGGATTCAGAAGATGTGGTATATTTACACAACGGAATACTACTCTGCAATTAAAATCAATGAATTCACGAAATTCCTAGGCAAATGCTCAGAACTTGAAAATATCGTCTTTAGTGAGGTAACCCAATCACAAAAGAACACACATGGTATGCAGTCATTGAAAAGGGGATATTAACCCAGAATCTCGGAATACCCTAGACACAATTCGCATATTAATAGATTTCCAAGAAGATGGAAGGAGAGATCCCTGGTCCTGGAAAGACTGGATGTAGGGGAATGCCAAGACAGAGAAGCGAGAGGGGGTTGAATGGGGAAAAGAGGGAGGGAATGGGGCTTATGGGACTTTCAGGGAGGGAGGAAACAGGAAAGGGGAAATGATTTTGAATGTAAATAAAAAAAAAACTTAGAAAATAAAATAAAATTAAAAAAAGAAAATAAAAAATTCTAATAACAAAGTCACAAAAAAAGAAAAAGAAAGTAAAAACATTTTATGATAAAATTAAAGGTTTACTTGGAAAATATTTCTAGCAAAATTGAAGAAGTATATAGAAAAACACATTAAGATTGACAATTTTCATGGAAAATTAAAGAGTAAAATGGTATACATAAAAAACATTGCTAAACTAATTGAAAAAGGAAGTAGAAACATTTTATGATAGAATTGAAGATTTACATGGGAAATATTTCTAATAAAATTGTAGAAAAATAAAAAACATTAAAATTGAAGATTATCATGGAAAATTACAGATAAAATGGTAGGCATAAAATATTTCTACGTTGATTGAGAGTGGAATTATAAACATTTCCTGATAAAACTGAAGATCTACAAGGAAAATATTTCTGATAAAATTCAAGAAATATATAGAAAAATATATTAAAATTGATTATTTCATGGAAAATTATACAGATAAAATGGTAGGAATAAAAATATTCCTAAGTTGATTGAAAGTAGAATTATAAACATTTTCTGATAAAATTGAAGAGTTACATGGAAAATATTTCTGATAAAATTGAAAAAAATATATAGAAAAACATTAAATTGATTGAAAGTGGAATTATAAACATTTTCTGATAAAATTGAAGATTTACAGGGAAAATATCTCTGATAAAATTGAAGAAATATATAGAAAAACATGTTGAGATTGACTATTTCATGGAAAAATTATACAGATAAAATGGTAGATATAAAAATATTCCTAAGTTGTTTGAAAGTGGAACCATAAACATTTTCTGACAAAATTGAAGATTTACATGGAAAATATTTCTCATAAAATTGAAAAAATATATAGAAAAAATGTTAAAATTAAAGATTATCATGGAAAATAATGCAGTTAAAATGGTAGACATAAAAAACATTACTAAATTGATTAAAAGAGGAATCACAAATATCTTCTGATAAAATTGAAGATTTACATGAAAAATATTTCTGTTGGACTATGTTTTTTGTTGGGGAATTGAGTCCATTGATGTTATATTAAGGAATAGTGATTGTGGCTTCCTGTTATTTTTGATGTTCTTTTTATGTTTGTGTGGTTACTTTCTTTTGGGTTTGTTGGAAAAAGATGACTTTCGTGCTTTTTTAGGGTGTAGTTTCCCTCCTCATGTTGATGTTTTCCATCTATTATCCTTTGTAGGGCTGGATTTGTGGAAAGATATTGTATAAATTTGCTTTTATCAAGGAATATCTTGGTTTCATCGATGGTAATTGAGAGTTTTGCTGGGTATAGTAGTTTGGACTGGCATTTGTGTTCTCTTAGGGTTTGTATGAGATCTGCCCAGGATCTTCTAGCTTTCATCGTCTCAGAGAAGTCTGGTGTAATTCTGATAGGCCTGCCTTTAAAGGTTACTTGACCTTTTTCCCCTACTGCTTTTAATTTTCTTTCTTTGTTTAGTGCATTTGCCATTTTAATGATTATGTGACTGGAGGAATTTCTTTTCTGCTCAAATCTACTTGGAGTTCTGTAGGCTTCTTGTATGTTCACGGGCATCTCTTTCTTTAGGTTAGGGAAGTTTTCTTCTATAATTTTGTTGAAGATATTTACTGGCCCTTTAAATTGGAAATCTTCACTCTCTTCTATACCTATAATCCTTAGGTTTGATCTTATTGTGTCCTGGATTTCCTGGGTGTTTTGGCTCAGGAGCTTTTTGCATTTTGCATTTTCTTTGACTGCTGAGTCAATGTTTTCTATGGTATCTTCAGGCCCTGAGATTCTTTCTTCTATCTCTTGTATTCTGTTGTTGATGCTTGCATCTATGATTCCTGAATTCTTTCCAAGATTTTCTATCTCCAGAGATGTCTTACTTTGTGATTTCTTTATTGTTTCTACTTCCATTTTTAGTTCCTAGATGGTTTTGTTCAGTTCCTTCACTTGTTTGTTTGTGTTTTCCCATAATTCTTTAAGGGATTTTTGTGTTTCCTCTTTAAGGGCTTTTACCACTTGACCCATGTTCTCCTGTATTTCTTTAAGGGAGTTATTTATGTCCTTCCTGATGTCCTCTAACAGCATCGTGAGATAAGACTTTAAATCCATCTCTTGCTTTTCGGGTGTGTTGGGGTATCCGGGACTTGCTGTGATGGGAGAACTGGGCTCTGATGTTACCAAGTAGCCTAGGTTTCTGTTGGTAGGGTTCCTGCACTTGACTTTCACCATCTGTTTATCTCTGGTGTTAGTTGGTCTTGTTGTCTCTGGCTGGAGCTTGTCCCTCCTATGGGCCTGTAAGCCTGTGTCTGTACTCCTGAGAGCCCAACTCTCATCTGGCAGGGTCTGTTCACAGAAGGCTGTGGAACTGTCTGGTTGCCTGATGCAAATGGCAGCCAGAAGGGAAGATTCCTGTCCCAGCAGTTCCACTGATCATATGCCCTGTATGCTCCTAGCTGTTTCCCTCCAGAGAGAAGGTGGAGATCTCACCTCTGCACTCTGAAGTGAAATCGCTGCTAGGAGATCACTCTTTCCTGGTGGGCTATACACAGAAGGCTTTGGAGCTGCCTCACTTAAGAAAATAATTAGCTACAGTATTTACATCAAAAGTATAAATCTTTTAGGGAAAAGTATAGAATAAAATAGGAGCCAATCAGATGGTTCAGTGAGTAAAGGGCTGTGCCTCCACATGTTTGTCCTTGTGACCAACATCCTAGAAGAACTGACACCCAGGAGTGGTCCTTTGATTATCACAGGAACACTGTGGCACTTACACATATATATGCACATGTGCTCTCCCTACCCCCTTCACACACACACACACACACACACATACACACACACACATGCATGTACACACAAAAATGAATGAATGAATGAAATAAAGGAATGTAATTCATAAGTATAATAAAAATAAAATAATTTTAACCTAGATTTAGGCAACATTTAGACATGACAGAAGGGCAGAAATTATAAAGAATTGGCCAAAATTAACAGCAGGAAAAAAATCTATTTGATAGTGAAAAACAGGGCTAGGGATACAGTTCAGTGCTTACCTAGCATGCAAACTTGGGCTTGATTCTAAGCACTGTGATGATGATGATGATGATGATGATGATGATGGTAATGATGAAGACGATGATAACCATCATCATGGTAATGACAAACCTGAACAGATACTTCCTCAAAGAGAGTACAGAGAGGACAAATAAATATGAACATGTGTGCAACATCACCGCCATTGCAAAGATTGAATTAAGACCACAATGAGATCTGATGGAGTAACTAAACTTAGCATATTAAATCCAGATACTGGTGTTCTCATTCTTTGCATTGTAGCAATGTAAAATGTTATGACCATTCTATGAAACAGTGTGACAGTTTCTTCTAATATTATACATTATTTACAATGTGCCTCACAAATGACACTTTAATATATTTAACGTAGAGAAATAAAAAATTTACACTCAACAAACATTTGCATATGACTGTGTTAGTGATACTGCTGAAGGCTGAAAACTGACAAGTACTCAAATAAACATAGCAGAGGAATGTATAAACAGATTACAAGTCATCCATAGGTCAGAAATTCAACCAGGAAATAAAAGGAAATACACTATTGCTCTTCATAGCACCATGGATGATTACAAAAGCACTGTGCTGAATGAAAAGTCATGAGCTCAAAGGCTGCCCACCATATAGAACCATTTATGTGTTGTTCTCAATAAGGCACAACTATGGTGAAAGATAAGGCAAAGGTCCGAGGCTGGATGAGTCAAAGGTTGCTAGAGGGTGTAGCTATGGAAGTATAGTCAAAGAGGGAGTCTCTGGCTGTGACAGGACTTTTAGGATTTTAATTGTGGTGGTGGCTAGAATAGTCTATCACAGAAATGCACAAAAATTATCAATTTTATTATGCATGAGTCTAAAAGAGGAAGAAAATAGTGAGCTCCATAAGGTTTCTTAGGACTTAGGATAATATCGTGGAGACACTTAGAGTTTATTAAATAGTAAATACAAGCCAGCAGCCTTATTCCTAAGCTCACACCTGCGCAGATGCACAGTCTTCCTAGCATGTTGCTCATCACAACATGTGTTTTGTTTCAATTTGTCTTGCCAAGGAGAATGAGAAATGCAAGAGAGGCATTCTTTTTCACCAATGTTTATAAAAGCAATGTCAGTCCCTTTATATGATCATCTTTAAGACAATGCAAAGTTGATGATGAGGTGTTGACAGGGACATAACATCTGTCCACATTGTCACCTTTTTACTGACTAAAAAAAAAATCTTTCCAGAATGTAACATGACAGCAGTTAGAAGCATGGACTTATATGAAAAGCTGACTAAACACTATTTGTATTAATATTGTCAACTTGACAGGATCAAGAACCACCTGAAGGACAAGTCTCTGTGCATGCCTGGGAGGCATTATCTTGATTAGCTTAATTGAGATAGGAAGAACCATTTCAGTTCTGGTAGTACCTTCCTATTATCTGCGGTCCTACACTGAATAGAAAGAAGAAAGCCAGCAGCTTAAAAATTCCCACATTATCTATCTATTTATCTATTAATCTATCATTTATCTATGACCTATTATTTATCATTTATCCATTATCTATCTAATTTGTCTAATCTATCTATCATTTATCTATGATCTATTTTTTATATTACCTATCATTTATCTATTATCTATCATTTATCTATTTATGATCTGTTATTTATCACTTATCTATTATCTATCTATATCTTTTATCTATCTATGATCTATTATTTATCTATTTATCCTATCATTTAAATATTATCTAATCTATCTAATCTATCTGTCTTGATCTGTCTGTCATTCTTTTCTCACACTATAAAAAAACCAATTCTTACATTCTAAGGATACAGAGGAAACCATGAGACTAGGCTCACAAAAAGAGGATGAAGCCCTCTACCTACACCATGTGAGTGAAACTCTAAGTCACTTTCCTATTTGCATCCCCAGCATTGCCTCCAGAGAGATTGAGGCAGGACTGTTTAGATGCTCACCTCCTATATTCCTGGCCCCCAGACACTATGATGAGATTAAAAAAAATGTTAGTTATTCTGGGTGGAGCAGGGTGTCTACACATGTCTGCCATGTCTGCACATGGAGGCGAGGAGGATACCATGTGTCTTATTCTATCACTCTCCAAATTGTCCTTTGAGAAATGGCCTCTCAATGAACCTAAAAAGAGTAAGGCCCAGTGACCCTTCTATATCCTCTTCCCCAGTCCAGTGTTAGGGTTACAGTTATTGTGTAGTCACACTGTTTTGTAACATGGGTTCAGGCTAATTGAACTCAGGTCATCATGCTTATACAATAAGTGCTCTTACCTACTGAGCCATCTCCCCAGCCTCCCAAAATGTTGTTTATTTTAAGCCAAGTTTGAGATAGCTTGTGATACATCCTTAGATCACTCATAGGGGAATCATGTTAAATTGGTCTTTAGTGTAAAATGAAGTTAAATGGGAAAAGAGAAAGGGGCTGAGATCATGATTCAGTTTAACACATTTACCAAGCCAAGAAATGCTCAAGTTATTTGAATTTATGTCCCAAGTGGCCAGCAATTTATACAAAGATCCAGGGCATTCCCTAAAAGGGATTTAAAAAACTAATCATCTTCTCACATTGACATTCTCAAGCTGGTGTAAGGGAATATTGAGGAAGTGACATTGAATATCTCCACAACCTCTCACCAGGGACACCCAGGCATCTCCTTTGTTAATGACTTTAAACAGGATGTATCATGTGGCTTCCTTGAGAACAGAGCCAAGGGGAGGGCTTTGCATGAGGAGGATGTGATAAGTGCATTGGTATGTTGGCAGTGGGTGCTGTTTGTTCTTTTAATTAGCAAACACTGCACTCATATCTAAGTCAGAAAGAACAAGCAAAGCTAAACACCTAGCATCAAGATTAAAGCTGCGACTCTGTCTCTATGCTCACACATGCAGAACTTTCTTCCCGTTCAGCATATGCTATGAGACAGGTGAATAAGAAGTTACTCTGGGGGAAGAGTATTTGATGTTCACATCTTCCAACACTGAAGTGAGGAAATGTTCCCAGCAACTCACAAATTGGGGAACACTTGACAGAAAAATATGCTTGGGCAGCATTGCTTGCTATATTCTTCAAGAGGAAAATTGAAAACAGGATCACCAGGGTCAGGCAGTTATTACTGGAATCTAGCTCTTATAGAACGTAATACATACCATTTCCACCAACTAAATTGCATTGCTTTGTCCAAGTCACCCGATGGGGCCCAGGATAAGGTGTTTTTCAGATGTAGATAACCACCTAGGTTTCCAAAGGCACATCCATTTAAAAGTAGGGCCCAAAAGAACACCAGCGGTGACAGAAAAATGATATTTTTCGGTAACCTCAGCATCACAGAGAATAGTTCCACAAGAAATAGTTGACAGAAAAGAAAAAACTTTATTATTAAACATATAGTGCTATTCAGCAAAATCTGTTGCAGATGTGACTCTCGAAACTATGCCTTTTGGAGTCTTGTTAGAACTAAGTCTCAAGTCGGTTCAAAGTAGTCTACAGATCAAAGTATTTTACTGATAATTTGAGTTCCAACAAGAAAAAAATTAAACATCAAGTGAATAGTAATTTCTAATCAAGCTGAGATCAGGTATATAACAGAGACATAAATGAAGAGTCAACATAGTGGCTTCTGACTATAATCTCAGAACTCAGGAGTCTGAGGCAGGAGGACTACTATAAGTTTGAGGCCATCCTACAAAGTGAGACTCTGAGTCAAGAAAGAAAGAGAAAAGGGAAAAAGAGAAAGAAGGAAAGAAGGCAGACTCAATTGAACCACAGATTACTATGAATTTTCAAGCTTAACAGGGTTTAACAGGGTTTCTGGAATCAGCTAATGTTAAAACTCTGTGGGTCTAAAAATTGGATCACATCACCTTTGAATGAAATATCATCCAGATGCTCTTACAAACAAACAAAACATAGGTCATCTCAATGAGAGTAGCCAACTGCTAATAAGAGAAACTGAGTCTAGACTTTGCGATATGGTGTTATCATTTTGAAATCTTGAAAGAAAGAAAATTGTCAATGTCGATGTTTGACCCAAATAGCATTTCTCATGCAAATCTCTCAGGTAACAATGGAGAATCAAAAGAGGCTACCTCATACACATTTCATAGTAATTATAAATTTCAAGAGATAAGAAAGGATGCATATGGGGCCCAGGGGGGAAAATGTGCTAAACAACTCCCTTTATTTCATGAAGACACCCAGAATTTTAAAACTTCAAGGAGAAAGATGGAAAAACAAGCTGACTTGTATGAAATGATAATTTCACTTAAGGAATCTGCTAGTGTAAAAGAATCTTTCTCCTCAAGACAGAACCAGATTATCCCCGACCTCACCCATACTGGGCAATGTTCCTTTCTTTTCATTACCTACTGTCTTCTCATAGGCCTACTGTCTTTCTCTTACTGGACACAAAGCCCACTTCTATTTTCTAGCAGTATTGTCTACTATGATACCATCCTCATAGGGTTTGCAGAATACTTTGTAATTTAAATGAAGCACTCCAATGGCTACCAGAATCCTGAGAGATACCTAAGCCTATAAGTAACCAACTATAATAATGTTAATTAAGTGATACAATGGATGGGAACTTTCATTTACTTCCTCTGTATAAATTTCTTAATAATCAGCACAACAACCTAAGTTACACCCCTCTTGGTGACAACACTCTTGGTCACCTTATTCTTAGAGAGTGTTTCCCTATATTAACTGGAATTTGCTCTCTTGAGTTGCTACCAATTGGCCTCTGTTTTGAATCCTTAAAAGAGTGGTTCTCAAACCTTACTAATGCTAAGACCTTTTAAAGCAGATCTTCATGTTGTAATGCCACCCAACCAAAAAATATTTCACAGCTACTTCATAGTTGTAATTTTGCTAGTTATGGATCATAATATAAATATCTTATATGCAGGATATTTGATATGTGACCCCTCCCAAAGGGGCTGAGACACACAGGTTGAGAACCACTGCTCTAGAAGAAAATAAATTCTTGTCTGTATCCTAGTCCACTGTAAAACTCAAATGTGATTTTCACAGCTTTAATATTTCCAAAGCATTAGTCACTTTAAACACATCAATTTTGGGGCCCTTCAAACCTACTGAGTTAGAACTTAAGAGACAGGCCCTTAGAATCTGTACTTATTGTGAAGAAGCCTCCTGATCAGATTCTAGATGGGTTCCTTTAAACTCAGCATATTTTAATATTCCACTGTAGTCTAGGTATTATTTTAGAAACTTATGGGTAGTACAAATGACTTCAACCTAAACATTGGAAAGTGTCCAGTCACTCAACTGTAATTAACTATGAACAGCATGTGTGTGTTGTGGTAGGGAGTGTAATAGCAAACTGCCTTGGTGAGTTCCCTCTAGGTACCAGGCACTAGGTTAGGTACCTTTATTAGTCTGCTGTCTTCTACTCTTGAACACCTACAAACTCCTTTTAATGCCTTCATTTGGTTTTTCTCAGGACCATGTATGTAAAAACAAGATCTCCATTTGGTGGTGGAGGATATGGAGAAGTTGGGCCCACTTGGGAAAAAAAACAAATTGCTGGAGGACAGGCCATAGGGACAAGAGTCTTACCCTGCCCTAAGACCAGTTTCTGTTCCCTGGTCACCCAGACATGAGGAAACTCCTCCATCTATGCCTTCCCTGCCATGGTGGGTTATAATCCCTCAAGTAATGACCCATAATAAATCCTTCCTCCTTTAAAGTTATTTCTTAGGATTTTACCACAAAGACAAGCAACTGAGTCTGTAAAAAGGTAAAAGGCTTGTTTGTTCAGTATCATAGAGTTTTGGAAACAGGAGCTGATCCCAAAGCCTATATCGTTTTCCCTGTTGAATTTCCATTTTCTACCTAAATAATCAAGAGAAACCTGAGACAGGAGGATCACTGAAAATTTAAAAGCAGTGCAGCAGTACTAAGACCCTGTCTCAAGAAAACAATTCTAGGTACCAATAGAATCAATTCTAACTTATGCAGTGTTATCTGTTCATAAGAGATCTCCCTTGAAATGTATTCGGGGAGGTCTTACAATAGGGATTTTCTTATTTTATACATTTGTTTCAGGCCAATTCATCAGATACCTGAGTGATATGTTTAAGATGCCACTGGCACTTTCACGGTGTGATTGGCAATTTCCTGCTGTTCCCTGCTCTGAACTCTTAACTCACCCAGGTGAATAGGATGTGATATAGTGACACTTAGGATGGAGTCTGAGGAATTCAGTATGAGCTCCAAGGACATAGCCCACAATAGTGCACAAGACTGGAAACTTCTTCCCTAATACCAATATGTTGACAGTGCTATCTTTAATCTCTTTATACTGCAACAAGAAAGACAAGAATGATGCTAGATACTTCAGGAAGCGGGAGTTAAGAGGGAAAACTGCCATACTGCAGAATGCCAGAATGGGAGATGGGGCTGTTTAGCTGGCCCCTTGCTCCATACTCAAGACCAGTGTGTCAGCCAATGGGAAAGTAGAGGCACTATCTCCATAGACATTCCCACCCAACCATCCACCACTGTTGGAAAACTCCACATAAACCAAGGCACTATTGAAGCACCTGATGTCTTTATTTAGAAAGTTCCCAATCAAGAAAACCAGTGGCTCAGTAAGCACACAATTCAGATTGACTCAGATTCCATTTCCTGGAGCCTTCATTGCATTGTTGGTCACGAGAGCCCTCTCCTCTCCCCAGTATATGTCCCTTATCAAATGACCATGAATGTCACATAAAGGTAATGGGGAACCCAAGAATCTCCACATTTCCTGATAATGATAGGAACACTGTTTAGAATAGTAGGCAGCACAATGTCTGGAGGTGTGACACCCTGGACCAAAATAGAATACAAAACAAATAATTCCTAGCTTCTCATTTGTCTGAATTCATAGCATGTTGCATTATAGCAAATGGACTTTACTAGACTCTATTTCTGGCAGGACTAAATCTGAACTAAAGGAGTAGCAGGTGAGGAATCTGTGCAGCTATTTCTTGAGACAAAAGCAGCACCAATGGCAACAGAAGCAGAATGGTTTCTCTTAAGATGAATTGTTTGCTCTTGATGGTGTACCTTAATGTCTGCACAATTAGATAGATTAGACATTGTGTTCCCCATATATAACAACAGGACATCCACTGATAATCACACATTTTGGTCTGCAGATGGTTACAACAGCACACAGATGAGATGAAGTTCCTCTGTAT
Organism: Tokudaia tokunoshimensis; assembly: GCA_036184795.1. NCBI lineage: Eukaryota > Metazoa > Chordata > Mammalia > Rodentia > Muridae > Tokudaia > Tokudaia tokunoshimensis. The sequence continues at coordinate 103,571,901 of BTHU01000011.1, read as the reverse complement.
ATTCACATAACATGAAATCAATATTCAATTATAGCTGGTCTGCATGGGGCTGGTGGTTGATTCTAGAGCAGAGGCTGTATGAAGCCTTTGGTGAGTTAGTAAGATTCAAGAGTGTTGCTGTGTAGCAGCAAAGTGTCACTGACTCCACTGACCATACTATACTAAGCAGAGGCTGAGAAAAACTGAGACATAAATAATGCTGCAAGATGAAATGTTGTCCCAATGGTAGTTGCTAGAAAGCTCTTCAAATCACATTCCTCTATGGGCATGCAAAGCCTCTGGGACAGACCTGGTATAAGTAGGAAGCCTCTAGAAGTGGCGCTAGAGAGAACCTGTGTGACAAAGGGAAATAGTGGGGAGCAGAGAACGCAGTGACCTGTGTGGACCCCCCAGCTCTACTGTGTCTAGGAAAATAACTGATAGCTCATTATCCATAAGACAGGGATGACAGTCAATCTGCCAAAGCCAGAGGACTTCTGTGAGGCTCAGAGAGGCAGGAAGTGTTTTTTGCAGACAAGGGGTCACTAGAAATTCATTTTTATTTACTTCTTTATTTTCATGTTTTGATATTGTGTGTGGTGTGATTACATTTCTATAGACATGTTCACATGCGTGTGGATGCATGTGAAGAAGCTGACATTATTTCTTCTTCAATTACTCTCCAGTGTGTTTACTGAAACCAAGTCTCTCAGAGAACGTGATGATTTGTGAGTCTTAACTAGCCAGCTTGCACAAAGGAACTCATAACTCAGAGAAAACCTGCCTAGCCTAGAAATGAAAACTCAGCCATTAACTGACAAGAGTTAACTCCTGTGAAAGCAAGACATAGCTGTTAAACTTGAGTGTTATGTTCTACTAGAACTGGGTTTTCCATTAATGGGTTAAGATACAATGCATAGTATAAAGTACTCAATCCTTCCTTGCTTACTCTGAATTCATTTTCGTCCCAGGATACATTTACCACTGGCTGACAATGCATACCAAAGAATCACAGAACATCTAACAAAAACCCCAACATCAGAAGTACTCTTTTATCAGAGTCATTTATCAGTTATTTATCAGAGTTGTCCAAGAGGACAACATTGTAGGCCATTGCTACTTTCCTTAGTTGTTGCTATTTCTACATATGTGGAATGTAAGCCCTTATTGCTGAAGATACAATGTACTTCAGACATACAGTCAAGAAACCCCTGAACTTGAACTGACCTGAAAGCTTCCTCCCTGGGGAGGTACCAGAAGGTTCCATGCGTGCAAGTTTTCAAAGGAGAGCAAAAACCAGCAGACCTATGTAGCTATGATGCATATGGATCACAGCAACAATCAGCATTGCTCAATAGCCCTAAGAGTGCAGTACTGGTATGCATAAATAAGCAGTAACCAATAGCTCTCTAACTGGACTGAAGACCTGCTTAACAGGAGGGAAATCATATCTGGTGATGGAAACTTAGGTAAGTGCCCCAAGGCTTAATGAAGTTATTGATCTTGGAGGAGAACCTGCAACTACAACTTTACTAAAACAACATAACTCTAAATATTTATTCATAACCCACAGTTAAGTATAGTATTTGTCCATCTTCAAGGAAACTTATGTTTGCAACAGACAGACCACTACAAAAAAAATCAGTTAAAATGCAGAGCCCAGTCATAACAGATAAATCACACAATTCATATACTTAAATTGTACATATCACTGTGGAAGTGTGACTAGAAAGAACATAAAAAGCAGAGAAATAGAACATTTGCTCTCTCTCTCTCTCTCTCTCTCTCTCTCTCTCTCTCTCTCTCTCTCTCTCTCTCTCTCTCTGTGTGTGTGTGTGTGTGTGTATGTGTGTGTGTATTTATAATCAATGAAAAAAGAGACCATGGATTTTAAACAGGGTAACATGGGAACTTTAGAAGGGAAGAAATGAAAAGACAGAATTGATGTTTTATTACAATCTCAAAAAAATCAAAAATTTATGCATAAAATGATCCAGACAGATACCTGAGGACTAAGGAGCACTTTGAACCAAAAACATGAAATAGTGTTCCTAAAATGATAGAGATTTTGCTTTTCAGAGTGAGATCTAAATATGGAGGGTTCTTGCACACCACACAACTAATCTCTCAAGATCAGATATCCCTGAAGTGACATTGATCTCAGTAACTAGCAGAGCATATGAGATTGTCATCTACTGATGCATTGGGCCACATCATAGCTATCTGGGCAAGTATATGGCATGACAGAAGATCAGCACCTGAAGGCTGAACATGCTTAGAATCTGAGGTAAAAATGGAGCTTGCTAACTCTCCTTGGGCTTATGTACTCACTAAGGATTCCCAAACTCATGGGAGCATTCTATGACTCTTTAGAAGCCTTCAAGGGCATTCACCCAGTCAACAAGTGCATCTAGAACAACTTAGTGAGATAGGTAAGAGGAAAAACTCAAGCTACAAAGAGTAGGTAAATGAGTTACAAAAACAATTAAACCAACCAGCTTGAGATCCAGGTTTTCTGAGGCCCAGGTCTTCAGGTATGACATCAGGGGCTCATGACACCATGTCATGCTGTTCTTGTGCAATGAATGGGAACTATCTGAGAGTACTGGATAAGCTCTCCACTCAGGCCTAGGAATTCCAGTTAGGGTCAGAGTGAGGAACACAGCATGGACCATTGGCCTTCTGTTTGGCCAATGTGCCTCCTTTTAAGGTCTGTTTTCACTCCATCTTTGGGTACTGCTGAGCTGACCAGTTGATGAAGATCTCTCCTTCCAAGAATGAGAATGAGAACAAACAAATCATTAAGGTGTCCTTTGTAAGGAAACTCAACTTTAACCAACAAAAGACTAGAGATACATTAGAAAGTACTACATTCTAATAGTATTAGAAAATAAGTCCTGAGTAGAACCACCTCAATCCCCAACTTTTTCCATGCCCATTCTTTCAAACTCCCACCAACTCTGAAGCCATTTAATGCTTTGCAACAAATTTCTGCTCTGTTAAATTAGTCAAACCTAATTCTGTCCACTTATAATAAAAAATAAAACTCTTCTTTGGAGCCAAACAAACCTACAACTTTGCCATGTACAGAGGAACCTAGTTCATCCTTTGAACCCTAGGAATCAGAGAAATGAGAATTCTCTGGAACTCTGTGTATACACATACACATACATATATATGTGTACATGCTTTTTTTTCTCTCAACAAGACTAACTCTACAAGATAAAATGCCTTGTGAGTTTTAGTTGTAATGCATGGCATGTACAGTGATTAAAAATATTTTGTTCAATTTTTTATGAGCGAAATGGGAAATTAAAAGCATTCTTTCCAAATGAAATGAAAGTAGCATTTGACACAATCTGGTAATTGTTTAGTATTTTCTATTTTTTCCATTGTTCAACTTTATCTCTTGGTTATTATATAATCAAAAAGATGTTATATCTGGTAATTATTGAACTCTATATTTTTTAAGATGAAACTTTATTCCAAATAAGTACCAAGCCTACTAAAGCAACAGGTTTCCCTTCTTGTGTGTGGGGTGAAAAGGATGAAAATATTCTCTTGACTTTGCAAAGGGTGAAACTGTTTCCATGAAATTGTGGATGAGAAAAACTCCAAGATTGCTGTCCAACTTTAATCAACTTTATCACTTGTTCCCACTGACTAGCTTATAGTTTTGATGGCAGGTCTTTCTACATGATCCAAGTACTTCCAAAGCAACTGCATTTCCAAGCAGAGAAATGTAATAAGCAAAGTAAATTCACAAAGCATGGCTCTGAATGCATTTCTACCTACTTTGTATTGTCTGATCTGAGAAGGTATATTCAAAGAAGCAGGGAGATCATTTCTAATCCATATCATGATAACAACAAACACTGACTGCTCGATCAAGATGGAGGCACTCACTGAATTCTCTGTCATTCCCAACAAATAAGATATGTGCTATCAACATATGGACAGCATGAAGCTAACTCCTTGAGTTAATGATTGTGGACCTAGAGGATTTTAGGCTTAGAGATGGGAGAAGTGCCTAAGTCCCATGGAGATGACTATATAGATAATGTATCACCACAAGTTATTGTTGTGACTTTACCTGAATTTGAATGGATTTGTGTTTCTTTGTTGACACTAAAAAGATTCTGGAAATATACTAAATAAATTGGCATTGTGGAATGGAGACAGGAAGGAAGGGGGAGAAAAGAGAAGGATCACTGTCTTCTGTTTCAACTTGCAGCGTAAAAGTTATCCACATGCTAGTTGCCATTGAAAAGTACCAATCTTCCCCATCCGTCACCCCCAACTGTTGGAAATAAGATAATAATAAATGCAAGCATCCAGTAAAATTAAGGCAGTCCTTATTATGCAATTCTATGGAAAGTAACATCAGCATAGAGAAAGAGAAAAATAACTTGCCACTGATCTGACAGCTGATGGAGAGAAATTTGATCATCTTTTCCTATAAACCAGATTTTAACCCCTTCCAAATTCCCTCTCACTGTCTTAAGATGCAAAGTCTCAGCTAATGAACAATATGGGGCCTGAGGCTGCCTCTGTCCCCTTTCTGATCCTGGCTTTAGTCATAGAATCTCCACCACTCCAAGAGTCCTGAGACAGGTAGGCCTAGCCTCTAGCCAGGGTAAGGAGGGGCCTGGAGCCTCCTATAACTCTGATAAACTCCAAACTCTTCCCACATTGAAAATGGTCCATAGTGATTGTACCAGCTTGCAATTCCACCAGCAGTGGAGGAGTATTCCTCTTTCTCCACATCCTCGCCAACAAAGGCTGTCTCCTGTGTTTTTGATTTTAGCCATTCTGACTGGTGTGAGATGGAATCTCAGGGTTGTTTTGATTTGCATTTCCCTAATGACTTAGGGTATTGAATATTTCTTTAGGTGCACTCAGCCATTCGATATTCTTCAGGTGAGAACTCTTTGTTTAGCTCTGTACCCCATTTTTTAATAGGGTTATTTGGCTGTCTGGGATCTAACTTCTTGAGTTCTTTGTACATATTGGATATTAGCCCTTTGTCGGATGTAGGGTTGGTAAAGATCTTCGGCAGTTCCTCAGAAAACTGGGCATGACACTCCCAGAGGATCCTGTTATACCACTTCTGGACATATACCCAGAGGCTTCCCCTGCATGCAATAAGGACACATGTTCCACTATGTTCATAGCTGCCTTATTTATAATAGTTAGAAGCTGGAAAGAACCCAGATGTCCCTCAATGGATGAATGGATTCAGAAGATGTGGTATACTTACACAATGGAATACTACTCTGCAATTAAAAACAATGAATTCACGAAATTCTTAGGCAAATGGTCAGAACTGGAAAATATCATCCTTAGTGAGGTAACCTAATCACAAAAGAACACACATGGTATGCAGTCACTGATAAGGGGATATTAACCCAGAATCTCGGAATACCCAAGACACAATTCACATATCAATAGATTTCCTTTGTGAGGGCATCTAACGGTTGATTCATTTCTTTAAGCAATTTTTGTGTTGCCTCCTTATGGGCATCTGTCTGTTGACCCATATTCTTCTGCATTTCTTTATGTCAATTTTGTGATTCCTTTGTGAGTGCATCTACCCGTTGATTCATCTCGCCTAAAGAGATGTTCATCATCCTTAGTCATTAGGGAAATGCAAATCAAAACAACCCTGAGATTCCATCTCACACCAGTCAGGATGGCTAAGATCAAAAACACAGGAGACAGCAGTTGTTGGCGAGGATGTGGAGAAAGAGGAACACTCCTCCACTGCTGGTGGAATTGCAGGCTGGTACAACCACTCTGGAAAGCAGTCTGGCGGTTCCTCAGAAAACTGGGCATGACACTCCCGGAGGATCCGGCTATACCACTCCTGGGCATATACCCAGAGACTTTACCTGCATGCAATAAGAACACATGCTCCACTATGTTCATAGCAGCCTTATTTATAATAGCCAGAAGCTGGAAAGAACCCAGATGTCCCTCAACGGAGGAATGGATTCAGAAGATGTGGTATATCTACACAATGGAATACTATTCTGCAATTAAAAACAATGAATTCACGAAATTCCTAGGCAAATGGTCAGATCTTGAAAATATCATCCTTAGTGAGGTAACCCAATCACAAAAGAACACACATGGTATATAGTCACTGATAAGGGGATATTGACCCAGAATCTCGGAATACCCTAGACACAATCCGCATATCAATAGATTTCTAAAAAGATGGAAGGAGAGACCCCTGGTCCTGGAAAGACTGGATGTAGGGGAACGCCAGGACAGAGTAACGAGAGGGGGTTGAATGGAGAAAAGAGGGAGGGAAGGGGGCTTATGGGACTTTCGGGGAGGGAGGAAACGGGAAAGGGGAAGTGATTTGGAATGTAAATTAAAAAAAAATAAAATAAATAAAAAAAAGAAATACAACACCTTAAAAAAAATAGATTTCCAAGAAGATGGAAGGAGAGACCCCTGGTCCTGGAAAGACTGGATGTCGGGGAATACCAGGACAGAGAAGCAAGAGGGGGTTGAATGGGGAACAGGGTTAGGGAAGAGGGCTTATGGGACTTTCGGGGAAGGAGGAAAAGGGAAAGGGGAAATCATTTGGAATGTAAATAAAAAAAATATAGAAAATAAAAAAAAATTGAAAACCCAGAAAAAAAAAGAAAGAAAATGGTCCAAAATAATATGTTTCTTACACTATCATTTTCCCTCTTCTGATTCATAAGCAATGTTCTTCAGGAATCATGCAAACTACACATTAACATAATCCAAGAACATCACCAGGGAGGCAAACATCAGACACAGAATAGGTTAGACATCATAAGACAGCCTAGTGTAGATGGATTCAAAACTCTGTTTTAGGGAACATACCTATGACCCTCTTATTAATGCAAATATTTTTAAAATAATTCTATCTATAAAATGTATTATTGTAAAACAAGTATGAAGACTTAATTAAGGATTTAACCTCATGTGTTATTGTAAAAGAACTGCAATTGCACGTCTGAAAGATTTTAATTTTTCCTGTTTGGTTTACTCACGATCGAAGCAAAATTATGATAAGTAGGTATTATATGGCAGATTATACAAATGAATTCCATGAACCTAGCATTTTTAAAATGATTATATACCTAACTCTCCACTTTACTGAATTTAGGAGAAGCTTAGAATATACATATTAATGAGGCTTTATCACCATCTAACTTTGCCAAATAAGCATCATTCTAAAAATATAGTTCCATGTCGATGCTACCTGAATGTTGCCAATGAGGTTACCAGCAGAGTGTTATGTCTTACTCCTTACAAATGACATTAGTCTCAAAATAGAAACACAATAAGATATAGGTGGGTTCCTCTGTCTCCCCATCTTCCCTTGTCATAGATTCTGGAACCAAATCCAAAATGTTCTCATGCAAAGCTGTCATTGATCTGAAAAGAACTTCCATATCATAATGATTGTCTCTTTCTCATAGTAGACTGTGAATTCAGAATTCAATGACCCTGTTGCAATATCAGCAGTGATGTTCATTTGACAAAGGAGGTAGTGAATGGACAGGATGTGTAGGTAGAATAAATATAGACCAGGTTGAAGGCGTTCAATCTCTGTGAGTACAGCTACAAATAAGATACTACCCTGCCCTATGAAGCTTGCATTCCATTGAGACTGGCACATGTAATATTAACTGAACACATAATTTTCTTCTGCAGAAATTCACTGATGAACTCTCTCTCTCTCTCTCTCTCTCTCTCTCTCTCTCTCTCTCTCTCTCTCTCTCTCTCTCTCTGTGTGTGTGTGTGTGTGTGTGTGTGTGTGTGTGTGTGTGTGTGTGTGCTGCATATACCTGAGTGTATGTGTCTCTGCACACACATATACTGACCACAGGAAGGAGTTGGGTGTCTTGCTCTACCACTTTCTCCCTTATGCTTTTAAGACATGGTCTCTCACTGAACCTAGAGCTAGGATGATTAAGGCCATGTGGTCCCACTGTCTCTGTTTTCCCCACCAGGACTAGAAATATAGCACTTGTGTGTGATAAGTGTGATAGTGCATTGCACTTTTTAAAAATACTGGTGGGGCATCTGAACTCAGGTCCTTGGGCTTGGTAATCAAGCAGCCTTGCTCACTGAGCCATCCCTCCAGCCCAAGACATAGATTTTTCATAAACTTTTGAGTCAGGGAGCAGGGTACTCACATGCTTCAAAAGATAATTCTGGCCTTAGTGTAGAAAATAGACCAGAAATGAGTGAGCCATGAAGCTCATTATTGTGTGGAGAGCTATGAAGAATAAGTCCAAATGCAATGAGCTGGGAGCTGGCTCATGATCTACAGTGTATGTTGATAATCAGAGAGTGTTTTTCACATTACACAACTGAATTCTGTGAAATGAACTATTAATCCTGGGAACTCAGACTAGAATCAACTGTCAAAACCAGGGCAGGATGACCACGGGTGACTGACATGAGGGAGGAATTTTACCAGAAATTTGGGAAAAGCTAGACCCTGCCTTAGCCTAGCCATTTCTCTTTCTTGGGACGGTTTCAAGAAAGACAGAGTTACAAAAATTCAAGTTGAAGGTAAGAATATCACCCTGACCTTTTTTTTCTAGATATACTGGTTAAAATAGCAGTAAGAATAACACTGTCTCCTAGCAGATCTTGTGTTTAGCACTCTTCTGTGGAGATATTGGCAAAAAACTAAACTAAACCAAATAACGATAGCAAAATTGAGCTGGAAAATGGTTCAGTGAGACTGCCCCAAGGACCTGGGTTCAGATCACCTGAACCTACACAAAGCTGGTCGCAGTAGCACACAAATACACATGCATTTGTATCCCTGGGACTCCTATGGTGAGACTGGAGACAGAGACAAGAGATTCTCTAGAACTATATGGGCTATATAACAACACACACTGGATTGTACAGGAAACCCTTGTATCAAACAAAGTGGAAGCAAGGACACATACTTGAAGTTGTCATCTGACTTACACTGTGGCACACATCCACACTAATTGTATTCTGTTATACTTACAACTATGAGGTTCTCCTTTGACATACACATACTGTGGCATACACCCACACCTCCTCTATCTCCTTATTCTTATGACTATATATATATTATGATTACATAAAAAGATTAAAATGTGAAAAGCACATATGCACACACATGAGGAGGCATGGACAGAAAGGGGGTGGAGATTCCTCTCTGATAGGGTATATTAACGGAATTAATGTCAAATTCTTCTTCAGAGTATTACCACCTCTAGAGCTATAAAAACTGAATTCTCTGGCTGAGACTGTGGCTTAGGAAGTTAAGTGCCTGTCACATCAGCATGAAGACCTGAGTTCAAATTCGCATATCCACATGCAGGTTTGCCATGTTAAGGTATGCCTATAAATCCAGTCCTGAAAAACAGATTCCTGAAGCTTACTGGTCAACCAGTAGATACCCTGTCCCAAAATAATATGGTGGAGAGTAAGTGAAGAACGCACCTGCTTTCAATCTCTGGCTTCTACATTCATACACTGACACAACATTTCTCCACCCTCCGCTCTCCACAGCCCACTCTCCACCCTCCAGACAAAACTACCTTAATTCTCCCACTGCTCGTTTTGGCAGCCAGTGCTGGCAGAAAGCCCCAACTAAAAACTGATGTGTTGTGCACATTGGGTTTCAAAAAAAATTAGTACTACTACTACTACTACTACTACTAATAATAATAATAATAATAATAATAATAAGAAGAAGAAGAAGAAGAAGAAGAAATGTCAAAGACCCCAGTGAAATTTTAGTTGAAGCAATAGTAATTTGGATATATTAAACAAAGTGAAAATATTATTGAAACTGGTTTCAACTGTTTGTCTCTTTTTAACTTGGTTATTGGAAAACTTTCAGTTGATGTACATGTTCCATATAGTTGTAATCATGGAGGGTGATGGCTTCTATCTCAATATTGGCTTTTTATTTAGGAATATATATTGCTAGTTCTCCTATGCCTTCAGATGTCCTGGGAAGCCATTGTGTTTTGCACTGGATACCACTGTGTTGCCTGCAGGTTGTACAGCTTATTTTTCCATCCACCTAACTGAAAGACATCTTTGCTGCTTTTAAGCTTTGCCAATTAAGGATAAAGCTGATATAAACATCCATGTGCTGATTTTTGTGGGGACATATGTTTTCAGCTCTAAGATGACAATTGTTGAATCATATGGTAAGAGCATGTTTAATTTTATAAGAAACTGCCACACTGTTTTCCCAAGTGGCCATGGTGTTTACATTCCCACCAGCAATTAATGAGAGTTGCTGTCCCTCTACATCTTCATCTGTGTTCAATACTCTCTCAGTACCCTGGATTCTGGGCATTCTAGTAATTATTAAGGCAAAATGGTTTCTTAGTGTTTTGATTTATCCTTCCCTAACTATATATGATAAGTATTTTTCACATATATTGATTTGTAATTTCTTAAATTATATTTTTATTTGTGTGTGTGTGTGTGTGTGTGTGTGTGTGTGTGAGTGAGTGAGATTGCCACAGTGTGTACATAGAGAGATCAGAAGACACCTTGAAATAGTCAATTCTCTTCTTCTACCATGTGGGTCCCAGGGCTAAAACTCAGTCCAATGGGCTTTGTGGCAACCATCTTTACCTACTGAGTCATCTCACTGGCTCTTCATGTGTATTTGCCATCTGTTTATCTCTTCTGGTGCATTCACTTCTACCCTGACCATTTTTTTGCAGGGGATGCTTTTCATAATCGTCATATATCTGGGTTAAGTTTTCTAAAATGTGTCTAACTGGACTTCTTGTGTAGGTGTGGCAATGCAATTACTACTGAAAAGCAAGTGAAAATGTCATTGTTTTTAAAATTAGTACTAATGAAGTCATGTCCTCTGTGTGCAATGGCTCTTTCATTTACGGACTGTGATGAGTATCCACTTCCTCCTAGTCAAAATGTCTTCCCTACATAACAGTTCCCTGAACTTCCTCACATTGGCTAGATTAGGTCTGATCACCCCAGAATGGTTAATTTGAGGATTTTGTTGTTGTTCACCAAGGAGGCATCAGCCCTGAGGGGTTTTCCTTGTTTTTGTTGTTGCTGCTTTTTGTTTTATTTTGTTTGTTTTATCTTGTTTTGTTTTTCATTCCTTGGACAGACATTTCACACAGTAACTAGAACACACTTTATCTTCTAAAAAGCCATGGCCTTTTAGTTCCTGATTCTGGAGCTTGGCCAGAAAGTTAATCAAACTGAAGAAAAATGATTTTAAAAATCATGAACTATTTCTGAGATCTGCACAAAAGCCCTTCTTGGTTCTTACTGACTTTTGTCAGTAGAATTCCCAGGAAAATCAGTATTTACAGTCATGAAGAAAAACAAGAACAAACCACTACTACAATCACTAACACATCCCACCAATGCTTCTAGACTATTAAAAATATCTGATTACCTGACAGTGACAAGAGATTCTGGGATGCTGTTAGTGATGTCTCAGAACTCTGTGAGGCAACCTGGCAGCAGATGTACCACAAGGACACTGTTACTAGCTCAGCTTCAAATAACATGGGGCAATCATTTCTCCTTGGTTTCCCTTCATATATGTAGCTTTATTTCTCAACACAAATCCTCTTGACTTGATTCCTCTATGTCACAGGTTCCCACTGGCATTCCTGCCATTTCATGAAATTTTTTCTTCCTGCAGTTTCATTTTCTACTTTGTCCTTGTGGTGGGGTAGAATACAACAGATTTTCTAGACTTCTAATGTTTTGATTGAATTGATCTCTCTGAATGGAAGCAGTCCAACAGTCATTCAGAGCAGAACCGCTGAGCAGAATTCTAGTTAATATGAACTTGATACACACAGACCCACTCACTTGGCCATCAAGGGCAATTATAATAGATTTTAAATGTTCGGTCCATTCTTAGTTCTCTGACTTTCATTTTAAGTTAAGCAGCTGGAAGTGGCTCAATAAAAGGACATTAATATTTAAAAGTGTCAATACACAGAGTTATTTCTTAGACTTTAAAGGCAAATACAATATAAAAGTAATGAACTAACTAGGACATCCTTCGTTTTGTTTCTAAATTAGCTTTATCAGTATGTGGAACTATCAGTGTTGGGGACCTCATTGGGAAAAAACTGTACATACTCTAACAGATACCTGCTAATCTGTGTTCATCACTGCTCTTTTCACAACAACTAGGAAATGGAATCAGTCTAGACTGGCAACAACTGATGGAGTGATAAGGAAACTGTGGTACATATACACAGTAGAGTTTTAGTCTGCTATAGTGAAAGTGAAATGATAAAATTTGTAGATAAAAGAATATAGAAAAAAACAATTATATTGAGTGAGGTAACCCAGGTCCAAATAGGTAAGCAACATGTTCTTTCTCATGTACAGATTCCAGCTTTGAATCTTTAGATGTGTATGGATCTATATATATGCATATTAGGAATAGGAGTTTTAAACAGGGGTGTGGGGATGAGGAAGGGTTAACCAAAGTATGTGTATAAAAAATCTGTATAGAAATCTACTACTTTGTAAATCAATTTAAAAGCATACTTTAAAGCAAAAGAATAAAGAGAGCCTGCTTGGCTGGATATTGCTGTTCCTAAAAGTCATGGATTATGAAACAAAACCCAAAGTACTAGATGATTGTACTGCCTTAGAAGTTGTTGGTTAGGGAAGTCTCCCAAGTCCCCACAACATTTCATGCTCTTTCTATTTCTCCTTGATATCCATAAGACCTAGATAATAGATGAAGATATATCTTCCTTGGGTGAAAGATATGGAAAAACAAATCTGCAACTTAACTGGAAGCTTTCTCTCTCCTGGCTAGTTTTCATAGTGTCAAAAGGTATTGTGTGGGTGACTGGGAGTAAAAGGTATCAACAGTATCACCCATCTGTGTCCCTTTTGAACTACATAATACCAACACACTAGGTATAATGTGTCCACTGATATAATAGTGACACAATTATTAAATGTGTAAGCAACCACTCTCCACATGAATTTGAGGCCTACTCCAAAGGAGGAAATTCATGTCTAGCACTGTAAAATTTGTCAAAAAGTCATGGACAATCCAGAGGTTAAGCAAGGCCCCTGGTTGGGAAATGGGGCAACCCACTTGTCTCCAAATTTTTAGCCCAGAATTGCTTCTATCTAAAGGAAATACAAGGACAAAGTGTGGAGTAGAGACTGAAGGAAAGGCTGTCCAGAGACTGTTCCACCTGGGGATCCATCCCATACACAGACACCAAACCCAGACACTATTGCAGATGCCAAGAAATGCTTGCTGACAGGAACCTGATATAACTGTCTCCTAAGAGGCTCTCCCAGAGCCTGACAAATATAGATGTGAATTCTTGCAGCCAACCATTGGACTGAGCACTGGCACTCCAATGTAGGAGTTAGGGGAAGGACTGAAAGAGCTGAAGGGGTTTGCAACCCCATAGGAAGAACAACAATATCAACCAACCAGACTTCCCAGAGCTCCCAGGGACTAAACCACCAACCAAAGAGTACACATTGAGGGACCCATGGCTCCAGCTGCATATGTAGCAGAGGATGGCCTTGTCAGGCATCAATGGGAGGAGAAGTCTCGCTGCCCCAGTATAGCATACTGTGAGGGATGTGAGGTGGGAGTGGGTGGGTGGGAGAGCACCTTCATAGAAGAAGGGGAAGGAGTGATGGGATAGGAGATTTGCTAAGGGGAATCTTGGAAAGGGGATAACATCTGAAATGTAAATAAATAAAATGCCCAATAAAAAAAGGAAAAAAAACCCTCATGGCTGGAGATAGTACAGACTCCAGTGGGGAAACTTACTGCTCTTATTTAGTCAACTTGATATACCATCAAACTCGCTTTAAAATATTTATGTTTATGCCCATAGAGAAATGCTACTCTTGATTTTACTCAGAGAAACTGATCTTGACAGTGAACTACATTGGTTGAATACAGAGATTCGTGGCTGCTCAAAGTTCTGAGAATAAGTTGAGTGTTGGTAAGTGCTCGGCCCTAAGCAGGATATTTATGCCATCTACCTGGAAGTCCAGAGAACAACCCAGAAGAGGGGCCTAGAACCAATGTTAAAAGCTAGAAGGTAGGGAGAAGGACTGAAGAGTGCCATATTCTCGGCATGATGCCACCACAGCAACCGCAATCTCACAGAAACTGTGGTAGCCTGCAGCGGACCACACAAGTCTAGGTCTATGACTGCACAAGACTAAGTCTATGATTGCACAAGACTAAGTCTATTGACAGTCAAGCATTGATGGGAGAAGGGCACGGAGGCCTTATCTCTCCATGACAGTTACTGGATACCCATAGATAATAAGGGGGGCAGACATTATCTTCAGGCAAATATCTATTGATAAGAGCACCAGTATTGAATGGATAGCACCAAAAACATAGTCAAGCAGACAACCCTAGTTAAACTTATTAGGCCACAAAAGAAACCAAAACATTAATGTGTTACAGGGACTTGTGGAGGAGGGGAGGGCTAATGTGAGTAAAGGAGGGTGAGGAGTGAGTGACAGAATGTATGATATATGCATGTTTGTCAAAGAACAAGCTCAATTAGTGTAAATATTCTATATGGCTCAAGACACTTGGATTATCTATAGGAAAGACTGTCCTTCTTAGGTAGTTTTTCTTTCTTGAGAATAAGCTGAGGAATAAATACAAGAACTGGAACGATGCAGAACTGAGAAAGTCTAACCTGATGAGCTGCCTCCTGTTTGATCAAAAATAAAAAGTCAAAGTGGGCTAAGAATTTAGCCAAGATTGTACAAAATACAGGAAATGAATTGTGTCCACATGATCAAGGAGCATGAAGGGCAGTGCTATCCAGTCAGAAAGTGTTTGTTTCAGATGGAAACTTGCCACCAGGCTGGATGCCAAGGACAGAGACACATTGGATGTGGACAATCAAAGTGACTGAAACTAAGATGTAATAAGCTGATTTATTAAAGTGAAATCTCATTTTGTTTTTCTAATCTGGAGGCATACTTTCTTTTCTGGTTGTCAGACAGGCAGAATGAGTATTGGTAATTACTTTTACATGTGGAGAATTAGAAATTCTGAAATTTACTATAAGCTTCCAGCCCAGTATTGTAGGGATAATCTCTTGTACAGAAGCATCACCTACCAGTAAGAAGTCTATGACCTATAGGAAAGAGTAGAATAGAAGGTGGGGCATCTGGCAGGGATACAGGAACTCTGGGAGATAGTCAAGCATGGGAAGGATTCCTCACCCCTCTCCTCCCCAGACACTGGAAGTTAAACATGTAAAACTGAGGAGAGGTAGCTAGCCATATGGCAGACACAGAATAGTATAAATGGATTAATGTACGTTACAAGCTAGTTAGGGATCAAGCCAAATTTATGGCCTAGGCATTTATTAAACAATGAGTCCCTGAATCAGGAACTGGGGCACAAGTGGAAAAGCTCATGGTTCTACAATATCTCTAATTCTGTGCTGGTTTCATGAAAATGTCAGGAGAGCAACTTTCCATTGTAAGTCCTTTTATCCCATTCATCAAGAGTTTCTCTGTAGCAACATGAAAACACTATATCTGATAGGAACAAAATGCTTTAATGCATGACCTATCTGTCAATTCTGATGTAGTATCATGGGAAGCATTATCAATCAATCACAGCACTGTATTCTATTAGCACAAGACACAACCTTAGAATCCTTTTCAAATCATGTCTCCAGGCAGCCACTCCTGACTGGGCTTGTTCTTGGTGTTGCTCCAGGCAGCAGAGGATCCAGGGGGACCACACACCGTGCAGTAGAATTTTCCATCCTCAAGTTACCACACCATATATCATCAGCAATTATAATATGTACAACAGCTCAATTACTGCCTCCAAACTCATCCATCAAGTTCCCTAATGTGTATTAGCTACTGTGGGGAAAAGAATATGGATGTCAGACATAATATGTTATCTTTAAGGGGTTTTTATTGGGGGTAAAACTGAATTTCAGATTAGCATGACCTTTGAAGGGACTTCCAAGTGCCAGTGTTCATAGAAAGCTAAAGGACCATAGAGAAGCAAGGGTGCTCCAACCAATAGCCTTGTGAGGAGAGCTTCATGGAATGGACAATACCTGAGATGGGTGTTTAGAGAAAGTACAATCATGGGAGGGAAGGAGGAGAAAAGAACATTCCAGAAATAAGAAGCAATGCTTCTTTTAAAGGCACATAGGCAGGGAACTCCAGAGAGAGTATATGGGAAGCACTGAATGACCAAGTATTGGATTGGCAAGTGCTTTGGAATGGCAGAAATGAAATGGGGAGGAAACTGGTGGTCAGCTGATAGGGACTGAAGAGCAGAAAAGGGTTTTGAGAAAATTTCTGTGCTAATTTCAGGAGCTACAGATGGAAGAGAAAGGGGAAAAGGTCTCTTACCAGTTTTACTACCTGCTTCACCAACCTGTATTCAGTCTTTGTCAGCCTGACCTAGCTGTCCCCCTAGTGGAAGATAAAACAAGGAGAAGATGAACACTGGTTCACTTTGCTTCATCAATGATAAGAAAATTCAAGAATTCTGTTTTTCCTGTGCTAGGGTCCTATTTCCCTGTCCGTCCAGGATTTCAACAGCATCACAGACCAGGAAGGGGAGACAGAGAAGAGGAGAAGCGGGTAGAGGAAAAAAGTTAGAGAAAGCACACATATGACTCAGTGAGCTCAGCAGTGGGTCTCAGTCTTTCTAATACTCCAACCCTGTAATATAGCTAGCTCCTTGTATTGTGGTGACCACAACCATGAAATTATTTCCATTGCTACTTTGTAACTGTAATTTTGTTCCTGTTATGAATCACAATGGAAATATTTTTTGGAGAGAAATAGGTTTACCAGAAGGGTCAAGACCCACATGTTGAGAACCACTGGCTTAAAGGTAAAGCGCTAATTCTAGAGAACTAGCCATTAGCTTGTACTGAACAGTTTCTGTGGACACATTGCAGGTATGATCACTGCATCTTGACAGACAACTGAGAAAAGCAACATCAGGAAAGAGTTGTGGCCCATGGCTTGAGAGGTTTCAGGCAATTGTGGCAGCTGACACATGGAGGAACATAGAAGCTCTCATAATGATGGCTAGGAATCAGAGAAGGGCAGGGGAGAGGGAAGGTGGGAGCAGAGAGAGGACACACACAGAGAGAACACACACATACCTACATTTTCCAGCTTCTCTTCTGTTTCCTTTTGAATCCGTCCCACCCCTCCACTTATAGGACAACACTACCCACAGTTAGGTGGTCCATCCCTCTTTAGCTGCCCTGTTCTGGACATCTCAGAATTGTACTTACTGATATGCTAAGATGCTCTAATCCAATCTTGTCAACTGTCAAGATGAACACAGAGAGCCTGTTATCCTCTCTACACCTTAAAGAACTCAGTGAAACAGGAAGACTAAGAAAGGTTTTCTCTGTAGGAAGCAGGAGGCCAAGTGACATGTCTGGATGCTGGAAACTGATCCTTCAAGCCAGTTTCCCTCAGCACAATCCATCCTCAATATTGGTTACTTACCCTACCTGCATCCAAGTTAGGATCAGGATAGGGCAGTGACACTCATTATCCTTCATTGCCTTCTTTCCATTTTCTCTGTGGCTCTTCGTACTGGTTATGATGTGGGGTCTTTTGTACCATGTGTTTGTTTCCAAGGACTTTTTCAGTTCAGAATCAAAAATGACATGTCAAGATCAGTCCTCTATCAGCTGCCTGACACCCCACAGTTTTCTAGAATGTCTGTTCAATCCACTGGTGTTTAGTTGCCCATCTAGATTTCTGACATGAATATGACAGCTCTGTACTAGTGTATTTTTTCTGTGTCTTTTGTTTCACCCAAGCCAGGCAGTGGTTGCGCACGCCTTTAATCCCAGCATTGGGAGGCAGAGGCAGGAGGATTTCTGAGTTCAAGGCCAGCCTGGTCTACAAAGTGAGTTCCAGGACAGTCAGAGCTATACAGAGCAACCCTGTCTCGAAAAAACAAAAACAAAAAAGATAAATGTTTCACCCAAGCACACTGAGCTTCATAAATCCTTAACATGCTTAAGATCGTTCTGTGTAAACCATGGCTTATAACTCTTTGCCACTCCTGATATCCATTTTGGACATATGAAGGAATTTGCCATGACTAATAAAATTAACATTCCAGGACTACAAAGAAGTCAACAAAACATGGGCAAGGGATGACCCTGCCACTCATAGAAACACACAGGGTGAGGGAATGGGATAATAGAAGTGGGAGTCTTCATAAAGTCCCATCTACATGACTACCTGAACACAAACTGAACAAGGGCATTTAAAAGTAGATGGGGAAAAATAACATGAGGCCTCAACCCTCAACAGAGAACTATTGGTAGCTAAGGGATACTGAGAGCCAGAATGAAATAGACTTAACCCAGAGGAAAGAACACTAATTGGTTATCCAATACCAAATGGTCATTCCTGAAATCATATGGGCAAGTAACATTATTCAGACTAAGCAGGTTATACTTAAGAACGTGTATGTATATATACATATACGTATGTACAGAAATTAATGATAAAAAGAAGCCATGAATTTGAAAGAGAACAAGGGATATGTGGGGGGCTTTGGAAGGGGAAAATGGAAGGGAGAAATGATGTATTATGTTATAATATCAAAACTAAAAGAAATCATGAAAAAATTCAAAGAGGAATGTGTGCTTAAACATAAAATGCCTTGTTGATGGTATAAATTCTTATCACCACCACACAATAACAAGAAAGGCCTGAATTTTGTTGGTTTCTACAAAGTGGAATTATTTTGACTGATTTCTAAGTAGTTTATGCTAACTGCAAAAAATGCCAGAATTATACAACACATAAACACTTTCCATCTCATAAAATAATCCTAATGACCAGTGAGATAATGACTCTTTATAATATATTATAAACATAAAATGTATAACACAAATGAAAGGAATACATACTATAACTAATGGACCACAATCTACCTTTCTGTTTGGTGTTTTACTGTGGGTATTCTCCCACATCCAGTTAAAATAACATAGCATGGACATCTTTAACTCCACTTCTGTCTGTCTCTCTAGCTCTTATGTATTTACACAGATATATATGTATGTATGTATACACACAGATAGATAGATAGATAGATAGATAGATAGATAGATAGATAGATAGATAGATAGTTGATAGATAGATAGATAGATAGTTGATAGATAGATGATAGATAGATAGATAGATAGATAGTTGATAGATGATAGATAGATAGATAGATAGATAGATAGATAGATAGATAGATAGATAGTTGATGGATAGATGATAGATAGGTAGATAGATAGGTAGATAGATAAATAGATAGATAGATAGATAGATAGATAGATAGATAGATAGATAGATAGATAGATAGATAAAAGTGAGAGATCAAAATAATTTCATACAATGAAAATGGAAGGCAAATATTTTCCAATAACCATTAGAAGGCAAATAAAACCCATAATGACAAGTAAAGTATAAACCACAAGTGCCATGTATTTTAAAATCTGGTACAAAATAAGAAAAGAACTAAGTTGACCTAATATAACTAAAGTTACTAATGTAACCTCTATAGGGGTAATTTACGACATAAAATTATCTTAATGAATAAAAATCTGGCCTAAAATGTTCATATAATACTTCCCCAGTGGAGATAATTGTTAAGGGCAGTTCACCAGATATGACCAATCAGACACAGTCCACAGCCAATTGACAGTCTTTATTTAAGCAGCCTGGACTCTATCGAAGGATTTGGGAATGTGGATGTCACTCTGAGTGCCCAAAACATGAGATTTTTGAAGCTAGAAACCATGTCCTGACATCAAGCTCGGCAGATGCAGTGAGGATTTACAGAAGCAAGCAGTATAACAGAAGCTAAGTTAGCTGGCACATCTTAACTTCAGGTTCCTAGAACAGAGTTAAGTAAGTTTTCATGGGACTCTCCATCGAGAAGGTCAAATTCCAGTTAAAACCAATATGACCTCAGCATACAAAATGGAGGAATCTTTCCACTGTCTTGCCCTGTCAAACAATGAGATACAAGATTAAACCATGGCCAGGAGACCACATGGTGTTCCTGCTGTTATAATACAGTATCACTGACTGGGTAATTTCTAAGGAACAGAACTTGTTTTCACAGTTCTGGGAGCCAAAAGTACATAATCAAGGCAGAAAGAAGTTCAGGGTCAGGTGAAGACCATGTTTCTTGTTCCAAGATGGCCCCTCATCCTTGAATCATCACATGGTCAAAGATGAGATAGCAAAAAAGGGATCCTGCCAGTTCTCTCCTGCCTCCTTACACCAGTCCTAACATATTGTTGACATCTTTGTAGTCTAAAGCCTTCCTAAAGGATTGTTTTTATCTTTATCTTTATGTTTATGTATGTTTTGCACATATATATATATATATATATAGATAGATATATAGATATATATAGATATAGATATGTCTGTGCACCAGAAGAGTGCCTGCCACCCGTGATGGACTGGTGTTGGAGTTACAGATGATTGTGATCTACCAGGTGGGTGCTGGGAACTGAAATGGATTCTCTAAAAGAGGAGTATGTGCTATTAACCATTATGCCATCACTCTAGTTCCTCATGTATCTCTTAATGCTCCTGCACCGAGTATTGTTTCAACACAAATTATAAAGTAACACCAACTTTCAAGCCATACCAAGAGGAGTTTCTTCACTGGCTTTCTTTTTCATAGCAGGAAATCTCTCAGACATAGAACCTGGAAAAGTACATGCCATTTTTATTGCTTAAAATTCAAGTTACAGTATGACTGAACAGCTTTACTGTTCTTACTGTTCTATTGCAAATAGAAATGACACCTTCTTCAGCACAGAGTTCATGGTCATCTGAACAATAACACATGTGGTCTGTTTATTACTAACAAGAGAGTCTAACAGAAATGATATATGGTAAGCAGAAGGAGAGCACCAGTCATTAGATCGTAATCAGACGAGTTTATAACTTCTCTTTTCTAATTATAAAGTTATTTTAGATTTTATAATTTTTATTATTTGTTCTTAGACAGTTTCATATATTTATACCATCCATTCAGATTTCTCTTTCCACATTTCCCTCTCATCTCTATCAACCCTCTGTCCTCCATGGTAGTCCTTGTTCAAAACGCATGCCTTTTGGTTTTGGTTCCTGATCTATTTAGATTAACCAGATCTACCTGTTTGACCACTGGACTGGAAATATCAGAGCCTGGTGGGATCATTCTTCAGCTGGTAAGCAATGATCCCTCTTCTTTCAGAATCTACTAGTGCTAGATACATCAGCATGAATTAATACAGGCTCTGTCTGTAATTCCCCTCCTCTGTCTATAAATGACTGTTTATTTTATTTCATGTATGTTTTATTTCCATGTGTGTGTACTATATGTGTGCCTGGTGCCCAAGGAGGCCAGATGAGGGCATAGAATCTGGGTCCCATGGATGGTAGTGATCCACCATGAGGGTGCTGGGAACCTGAGTCCTCTGGCAAGAGCAATATGTGCTCGTAACTGTTAAGCCATCTCTTTGGCTGCTATAACTGACTGTTGATGGACCCATTCTGTTTGCAATGGCTAGCTGTTACAAGAAAAATAGTCATTCACAGCCCTTCTCCCTATCTCCTATCTCTTACATTCTTTCTTCCATCTTTTATAATTCTTTAAGCCTTGAGGAGGAATAAGTGTTTGGGGACAGGCATTCATCTGTCACTTATCCCCAGTATGCTGTGCAGTCCCTTAGCCAAACTGAACACAAGATCTTCTAACTTGTAAAAGCCTCTTCTGAGTTACAAAAATACTGGGACCCAAACACAGAGATCATCCCCATGCCGAGAATGAAACAATGACATTTAAAGTCACTGAATTTACCTCTCTATTCACTGCTACAAAGTTTTATCTATAAGCAAGAAATTTGTTTCAGTTGAATTACTGTTATTCAATTATTTGGTTAAATCACTTGATGGTCATTAATAACTGTAAGAGATCCAACACAGAACATGTAGGTGATTTACAGAAGAGTGCAGAGAAATATGTAAGACAAAACTGATGAAAAATTTATATATATACATACATATATATATGTGTGTGTGAATATGTATATATACATATATACACATACATACACACATATAAGAGGAATTATCTCAAATTTCCAACACTGTGTTGCCTATACTAATAATAACTCAAGGAAATTATTTGAGATGTGTCAATTAACTAATATATCAACAGCAAATACACTAAAGCTTAGGAGCTCAAAATTTTTCTTTTCATAAAGATGTGAGAGGTATTATTATTTCCACCATCATTATTATTCATGTATATACCCTATAGCATTAGCAGTGATAGGTCAACTAACTCTGGTGATCCATTGATGAGATGAGAATCACCTCCATTGACAGCTATCTGGTACTGAAAGTAAACGCGGAGCTCACTTGAGATTATTGCCTGCATTCCTAGATTCTCTTTCCAAGTGGTAGTTAGAACTTTCTCACAGTGCCGTGTGTGGTCTTCAGCAGGAGGACACCGTGAGTAACTTATTACTAAGAGTCCAGAAGTGAAAACTTCCTGCACCTGACACAATAATACATCCAGCATTCATTTAAGCTCTTAAAGGGACTAACAGGTGAGTCTAAATTCAAGAACAGGCTAAACTAAAGCATAAACATTGGAAGGTATGGCTGAATAAAAGTCCTAAATAGTAAGATTCTGTTGTAGCATGCCCTCCTAGTTCTAGCAACACAGCACCTTCTCATATGCAAAAATGTAACCTTTTAACTTAATTTTAAAATTTATTTATATATTCACTTTATAAGCTGATATCACTCCTTCCTCTCTGTGTATTACCCCCTCACATAAGTCCTCCCATTCTTCCTTCCCCTTCTCTTTTGAGAAAAGGAAGCTGCCTTCTGGGTGTCACCTCCCACTAACGCCCAACACTTGAAGACCTCCCCACCCGTTCTAACTTCTGAGACACAGAAATCTCAGATCAACTAGTATAGCATCAGATTCTCATCTGGAGGCTAGTATATCATTGATTAAATCAGTCACCATGTAAATAAGACTTTTCAATCAAAACTCTAGATCTAAAGGGCAACTACATTGTGTGTCAAGTTTCTAATATTTCTACCTTTCTTATACCTCCAATGTATATTATATAGAAAGTCTCATCTAAGAAGATATCAAGGAGAAGCACCTGGCATTCAGCAGCCCACAATAGTTGCAGTAGGATACACAATTTGGTCCATTATGGAATATGATGACCAGACTTTAGTTCCTATGATAACCAGGAACATATATTAAATAACCATTTTTTTTGTTATTCAGATGTAAGCCACACAAACTAATCCTGGCATGATTAGCCAAAGTAATTTCTGCAATTGTTCTAGTTTTCTACCAATAGAAAAAGATTATAAATAGAGAGAAGACTCCAAACATAAATTGTTGAACTCTATGAAACAAAAATCAGATCTCAAGTATGATGAGCTGGTTAGGAATCATGGGTAAGAGTTCCCAAAAGGATTTCCTTGTATCGAAGACTTTTACAGATCAGTTAGTGGTTCTCTTGAGTTTCAGAGACATATGAAGTTTTGTGTGTCTGAAGTAAAATTCTAAAAGCTGGTACAGAAAGAAATATTGAGTTATACAAACTGAACAATGACAGAGCTCAATGGACTGAAAGGTGGTTAAGCTTCTCTGAACCAGAATAAAGTATCCACAGAGACGACTTGTGCCACGCAGTGCGAAGTGCCAGCAGTCATGATTTAACACTAATTGGATAACACTTTTCCAAAAGTAGAGTTCAAAAACCATGAAGAGAAGACAAGAAAATCCAAACATGCCACTATGCCATAGTCACAATGTGCAGCGGTCAATCAAACATTACAAGACTAAGAATCAGCAGAACATGGTCCATGCTCAGGAAGAAGCTCTGTGAAGAGAAGCAAACACCGAGGAGACAGAAAGGCTGACGTCACAAAGGGGGGCTGAGTTAAACAGTGGACATTCACAGAAAACATGGGCCTACTGAGGAGAGGAATTCAGCAGTGCAAATAGTCAAGTGTAACATTTATACCTAATGATAAGTAGTCACTTGTAAGACTCCACATGGTGGACTGTCAGAGCCGATTTAACCCTACAAAAGAAAAAAAACAAGCACTACTGAAAATAACATTAAATTTAAAGTGACTGAAGCAAGGGGGTGCAGAGGGATTTAAATAAAAACTGAAAAGTCTTCAGAATTTGGAGTAACACAAGATTTTCTAAAGCATGCTTTATAGAAGCCTTAGGATGGCGCTAGGGGGAAAACAACCTGCATATTTAAAACCAAAAGTCTGCAAATTTGTTGAAAACTATAAACCTATGGAGCCTGAAAACAGTGGAAAGATATTTTGAAAAATGTGAGGGAAAAATACAAAGTCCTCCTGCCTGCAATTTATAACTAGTGATAATATCTTCTATATGAAAAAGCAAAACAATTTTTTTCAGAGAAAATCTGAATCTGTAATCAGCAGATTCACACTTCAGGAAAGGGTAAAGAAAAATTACATGGAGAAGAATAGAGATGTCACACAGAAACATAGATCTGCAAAAAGAAAGGAAAATTAGAAATAACAAGCACGCATGTAAATTTAACAGTTTGCCCTCTAAGCTCTTTAAAAGCAAAGTAATGGCAATGCATTATTAAGTAAAATATGAAACAAGCTGAAGTTAATATAAAAATAACGCAAAGTATGAGGGGAATCAAATAATATTATTGAAGTGCTGTTAAACCCTATATACCACATGTACAATGCAAGTTTAAAATATATCAAGTTCCAGAGTATCTGATAAGATATAATAAGCTAAAATAAGAAGTAAAGTTAAATATTGACTTCTGTTGGTAGAAGATATAAACACTCACTCTAACATAATCCAAGAATAATAAAAAATAGGAAGAAAATGATGGATGTATCAGAGCAAGCACACATTAAGACAGTAGTAGTCTTAGGTCCAAACGTGATAGTTATATAATATTTAAATGGATTAAAGCGTCCAACTGACAGAGATTTATAGACTAGATATAAAAGGAAGAACAGAAATTAAGAAAATAAGCTCTACAGTAGATTCAAAG
Organism: Tokudaia tokunoshimensis; assembly: GCA_036184795.1. Lineage (NCBI taxonomy): Eukaryota > Metazoa > Chordata > Mammalia > Rodentia > Muridae > Tokudaia > Tokudaia tokunoshimensis. The sequence continues at coordinate 103,546,777 of BTHU01000011.1, read as the reverse complement.
ATGGAAGAGGTTTATTGTTTAAGCACTTAGGAACTAAGACAGTAGGAGATGAAAATCTCAGAACAAAGGATACAACCTAGAATAAAGGATATTTCAAATAACTAAGGAGCTGGTGTCCTGAAAGTCTGCATGTGCACATGCACCGACTATGCTGCCCGGACCAAGAACAAAACAGAAATCTAAAAAGAGGTAAATTCATGCTTAGGCTTGGTGCCTCCCATCCAACAGGGTTTTCTGTCAGCCATAGGAGAAGTAAGAAGAAATCTTGAGAAATATTAGAAATTAAAGCCACACTATCAACCAACTTGATCTAATTAATATGCAGAGACACACAAACCACAGGTAGCAGAATATATAGTCTTTCCAAATGCACCTGAATATTTTACTGGATTCTAGGCCGTAAAATGAGTCTTACTAAATAAAATAGTATCCAAGCAGTAAAAATACATGTTCTCTGACAAAAATTAGATTAGAAATCACCAACAAAGATACCTGGAAAGTCTGAAGCTATTTAACAATAAATAACACAATTCTAATAGCTTAGAATTTCTCATACTCTGGTTTTACAGCAACAACAACAGCAAAATAGTTTGCCTCCAGCTAATAATTCATGGCTCAAATGGAAATCTTGAAATTTTTTATTAATTTATTCTTTTATATATTACTTCCTGATCATAGTTTTTCCTCCTCCCTCTGTCACCCACCTCTTCCACCCCCACCCCCACCCCCACCTCAAACTTACTCCCTTTCCATCCACCTCTCCATTTCCCTGCAGAAAATCTCCCTGGGATATCAATCAAACATGGAATATCAGGTTGCAATAAGATTAAGCACATATCCTCATTTATTAAGGCTGGACAAGACACCCAACAGGACAACAAGGGTCCCAAAAGCAGGCAAAAGCTCCAGAAACAACTCTTGCTCCCTCTATTAGGAATCCCACAAAAAACACCAAGTTATACAACTATAACATAACCAGAGACCCTAGGTTAGACCTTTGCAGTCTCCCAAATTGTCAGTTGAGTCTCAGTAAGACCCCGAATACAGGTTAGTTAATTCTGTGGGGATTTTTTGGTGTCCTTGACTCCTCTGGCTTTTATAGTCCTTCCTCCCCTTCTTCAACAGGATTCACCAAGCTCCACTTAATGTTTGGCTGTGGGTCTCTGCATCTGTTTTCATCAGTTGCTGGATGAAGCCTCTCTGATGAAAATTGGGTCAGGCACCAGTCTGTGAGTATACCAGAATGTCATTGGGCATCATTTCATTGGCATTTTCATTGCCAGTCATGCTTGGTTCTATCCTAGCCATCCAACCTCTGGTTTCTGGTTCATTAGGCAGTGTCTGGGACGGGTCCCTTCTTGTGGCATTGGTCTCAAGCTGGACCAATCATTGGTTAGCCACTTCCATAATCTCTGTGCCATCTTTAACCCAGCATATCATGTTGGCAAGAGAATGTTTAAGTATTTGGATCTGTATTAAAATAAAACCATAGCACATCAAAATCAGGGGTTGTCAATTATTGGTTATGATTTGCTAAACACATGTTTTAAGATTAATTTAAAGCTTTAGACTGCAATAAGGAAAATGAGGGAGTAATCTCAGTGATTTGAGCATCTAAAAGTACCTGGGAGGAGAATGAGAAACCAACCTAAAATAAAAAAAAAGTTAAGAATTAATGAAAGAGTAATAGTGTCATAATATTTACTTTTAATTAAAAAAATGAATTACCCATGTAGGACTGAGATCAGGGATCAACTACTATAGGACCTATAAACATTGAAATGATAGAAGATAGACTTAAACAACTGTGTGCCAACCAATCCAGAACTCAGGGGAATAGAATCTTTAGATGATCCAATTACTAGCACCAAATTAGAAAATAAAAATCTGAATTACCTCAGTAAGTGTCAAGGATATTGACTTCATAATACAGCAATTGTCACAATGTGGGAAAACTCCCAGACCAGGTGACTCCACTTAGAAAATGTAATAAACATTTAAAAGAGTGAATAATTCACTTAATGGAATCATTTTCAAAAAAGTATATCAAACAGTTCCCTATTTACTGGCTGACAACAGGTAACTTCCTAAAGATGTTACAAAAATTGTAGACATATAATCCTCATGAATATAGACACAGAAAGCATACATAGGGAAAATGTATATGATCTATACGTATGTATAATGTCTATGTGTATGTGTAAAATGATGACTATATGATAACTAAAGAAAAGGAGGCTAGGAATTTGAGAGAGAACAAGAGTACACATGAGAAGGTTTGGAGGGAGGAAAGGGAAGGTGAAAATTATGTAATTGCATTACAATTTGTTAAACATTTAAATACAGTGTGTTTGCCATATCCCGCTGAATAAGAGGCATGTTTATTGCATGCAGATGAACAAAGTAGTACGTTAGCTAATCTCTGCAGGGGCACGGTCCCAGAGTGCAGCCATCCAGGAGTAGAAAGCTGTGGTCCATCACCTTGTCAACGTTCTTGGTAACACCTGTCAAAGGTCTTGTCATCCCATGAGTCTGAGCCACTAAGATCCTTGGCATACCTTTGTTCTTGTCAGTAATACATACTCACTCAGAACTTCATCCACTCTCTACAGTTTTCAACATTTTGTTACAAAACAACCAAGAAATAGAAAAGTTGAAACAGTGTCAGAAATGCAAATTGTCAATCTGAACAAGATTGAACTAACTCCTTCCCTTGTATTCACCATGGATGGGAATTGTGACAGGGGCAATGGGGTTGATAAGGAAAATCAATGTACAAAATGTTTGAAATTGCAATGACTCTAAAAATAAAACCATTTAACTCATTGCACTTTGTATACCTCCTTAGACCCTCAGCAGCTCTCTGCCTATCACTGTCCTGGAATAAGCATGCCTGTATCTGTGACCTAGTGAGGAGATACACACACAAGCATCACAGTGACATCAAGCAGTACCAAAGCTCTGCTTCTGTGCCTGTGGGATCTTCAAGTCTCCAGGAACAGGCTCCTGGTTCCCTGGTCACTGTGTCATGCTGTTGTTCACAGCTGGAGTTGGGCCTTTTCCTGGGTGTGAACAGTGTCCACTTCTATTTCCCAGTCTGCCTTGACTTCTCCTGTTTTCTATAGACTCAATTTTTTTTACTGTATCTTGTTTTCTTTTTGTAAACCAGGCAGTGCACAGTGGTGCTGTTTTTTCCATCTGAGTCCACATCATCACACCAGGGAAACTGAAGCTAGAAAACATCTCCCCTATTGCCCATATGACCTATGCTGGGGCATTCTTGAAAGAAAAAGTTCACCAACACCCCTCTGGAAACTTGGGAACAACTAAAACACAATTCTTTTTTTGTTTGTTTTCCTCCCCACCCCCCAAACTCCTTTCTACTTTGTACTCTGAATTAGGCCAGAAAGGGAGCAGTCTGTTGAAGTACAATTTCCCTTCTATCATGATACCCTTGGGCAAGCTTACAGAATAGACATGTACTTTATAGCAACAGAAAAATCTACATGTTTGTCCTTCCAGCATGTTCTCTCTCCTACCCTCCTTTGTAACAAGCAGCCTTATCATTTTGTTGATCTTAGATTTAAGGAAGATACTGTACACTAACTTCTTAGTCCAGTTTATACATCTGAAATAACATTTGGCTATTGATCATTACATATCAGCTACCACATTACTCAGCCAACCGTGATTCAAATGCACTCGAGTGCATAGTGGTTTGTCTGTTTTATAAATGTGAGCAATTGTGCCCTCCCTTGAGCCTGTGTTTTGCCACAGTTGCCACCTAGGAGCTTTCAGACCTAGGTAATTTCTATTGTTCTCCAAGGATCTAAAGTTTCCCAAGAGGAACCAGACACCTGCTGAATAGCTGAACCAGTTTTGCTGATGAGTTCCTAACCTTTTGGGGGAAAGGTTCCCCCCCACCTTTAAATTTGAAGCTACCCATTAAACATCTAGCCTTGATCACAAAGATGTTGTCTTGGTTCATTATTTCTTTTGCCTGCCTGTTCTATTTCAACCCAGCTCTCTTTCTAGGTGATATTGGTTCCTGTAGCCTCAGGTGGTTACAAGCAATGAGGCTTATAGATGTAGCCATAGAAAGCAGAGTCTATCTCTTCCTATCAGAGTTTCAGTTTTCCTTTCTTACTCAGTCTCTTTCTCTTATATAAAGTCTTCTGTGACTCTTAGTCATGTAGTCCCATAAGCCTATTCTATAGAGAGACAGAGGCTGGCACTTGGAGATTTTAGGCAGGTCTCTGTTGCAGCATTCAATTCTGATCCTGTAGTCTAAAAGATGCCACAGAAAATGTGTGAATGAATGGGTTGGATTCTGTTCTAATAAAATGGTGTTTATAACAAGAAATTGTGGATTAAATTCTGCCCACAGGATGCAGCTCACTAATCCCTGCTACAGATCAGTAAGAAGGACAAGGAATACAGCCAGGGATGCAAAAGGAGTTCACTACACCAATGGAAAACAAGGTTCCTCCTGGTCTGAATTCTTAAAGCCCTAAAAGTCTATCTAATCTACCACTGAATTACAAGTGTTCTTGGATTAAGTGTCACTTTATATATCTCTCCTTTTTACATGTGTAAAATAATACCGACTACTTTATCATCAAACAGTCTTGGAACTGAGACACAATGTTTCCATTTGAATTGTTTTATTTACCTTAAGTTTTGCTAGCACATTTGCAAAATGGGATTACAAATGCTGACTTGTGAAGGGATGAAGTTCCGAAGTGCAGTGGCCCTGGGCCAAATGTGTGGCATGGTTTGCAGAGGAGCTGCAGCCTAGATCTGGTGCAGCACAATGCTAGGTGCAGGTATGGTGAGAAGTCATGGTATTTACACTGTGCTTTACCATTTTCAATGTACTTACATAGAGGAAGAACCACAAAGGAGAGAATCTCTTAAAAGTTTGCATAAAATCAGTGACAGAAGAAGATAACTGGAGGACTATAGAATGGGGAGCAAGCCCTGTTTTCTTACTATGAGGACAGAGGAAGTTCTAGGTCCTGCATGAAGACAGGAACCTCCCCACAAAGAACTGACTCATTTCAGGATGCTAATTCTGTATTCTCATCCTAGTCATGAGGACCCATAACTCCCTGAAGTACCTCCTTCTTTGCACTTACACATGCCCACCCATGATCTATGTGGCTGTGTTGTCAGGAGAAGAAATGCCTTGAAGTTCCAGGAATCTCCAAGGCATTATTAAAGCCATATTTTTATATTATTACCAAGCCTAACCCTATGTTGGTTCTGCAGTTATAGAGTCCAGGCTAACACATTTGTTTGTGCCCAAAAGAGAGAGTGTCTTATATGTAGTTTTCTCAAGTATGCCAGAATAAAAGGGTAGTTTGTGGCTCAAGTAAATAAAACAATCTGGGCAGTTATGAGCTATCAAATAAATTATATTGACTTACTGATAAACCTACAGTGAATAACTACTACCTATGAGATGCTGCTGGGTAATACCAGATTTTATGGTTTTATGTCTTGTACTTATCAATATATATCAAAATCAATGCTGTCTTACACTTGAAGGAAAATTGTTTGGGTTTATGTCTATTTAATATATGTATGAACATCTGTTTAGCACTTTTAAAATTAATTACCTTTGACATCCCTATTAATATGCATTCTCATTATCTGTTTTCTCTGTTGAGAAGACAATTGGTAGCAGATTAGAGTAGGAGGTATATTTGGGATCAGACATGCACCTTCTATTAGGTCATCTAAATATCTGAAAAAACCAACAATCATTGAGTGTCTGCACTAGACCACACAAGGTGACTTAGCTGGATCGTTGAGTGTCTTTCAAAGAAGGCTACTTATCTGTGGTCATGTGCCTTACAGCACTAATATTTGTGGTTAATATGTGTTGATCACTTCCCAACTAGACTATCCAAGGTGATACTTGTATCACTCCAGCAACCCAGCCGAATGCTTGAGATGATTTGTATGACTGCATTCTTCTTTATCTCTGAATAACTCCTGATGGTATTTTATAGAGGAAATTTATTTTTGTTTTTATTATATTTTTATTATTAAAATAATCTTTTATATTAAATTTATTTTGCTTGTATTTTCCCCTGATCCAAGTCCTTCCAGATCTTCTCCTGTCCCTACCCACCTAATTCTAAGTTCTTTCTCAAAAATGAAACCTAATTCAACAAAATCTTCCAAAACCAAGAAAACAAAATAAAACACCACCCAAAAATAAAGGGAGGAAAAACCATATCCAAACATACCAAAACCAAAACCTGTGCAGTTCATCATGTTAGCCAGCTACTCCTGAACATGAGGCCTGCCCTCAAGTGGTTGATATAAACCATGTCATTCTATCACAGAAAACCAATTTTCCCTCACCCATCAGGAATAAATGACAGTTCAGTTATTAACCTTGCCCTGATGGCTAGGTTTTTATTCATTTATTCATTCTCTCTTTTTTTTACATATAACAAAATAAAATATAATAAGATAAAACAAAAACTATGTCATCAAAGTTGGACAGGACAAATTAACAGAGAAGAGCACAAGAGAAGACACAAGAATCAGAGATCCACTCATTTGCACACTTAGGAATCCCATAAAAGCACTACATTGGAAGCCATGATAGACACAGAGGACCTGCTGCAAACCTGCACAGGCCCTGTGCCTGCTGCCTCAGGCTTTGTGAATTAAGATGAGCTATGCTCCCGTGGATTTAGAGAGCCCTGGTTTTTTGGTGTCCTCCATCCCTTCTGGCTCTTACACTTTGCGCCTCCTCTTCTGAGGACTTTCCTAAGGGATTTGATAAAGACATTCCATTTAGTGCTAAACATTCCAAGATATAGTGACAATTCTTATGTTCTATGTTCTAAAAGGGTAATTCCTAACTGGACATTCTGCTCTTTTGATAGGAACTTTTCAAGGAATGCAGAACTTGGAGACTCTGAGAGAATCCCTTTGCAGATATCCAGCTCTTTGCCAGGCTAAGCTAGGAAGCTGCTCAGACTGGAGTCCTCTAAGTTACCCAGTTCTTCAGGATCCACTCAGAATTCTCTAAACTTCTTATGGTGAAGGCCTTTCTTATTTTCCAAGCCTTACTATTCTGTCCTTACATTTATCACTGAAGAGCCTGTCCTCAGAATTGAAGCCATTCAGTGGTAATCAGCTTCATTTTGTGGGCCCTGAACTGCTTATACAAGAGATGATATTACCCCAAAAGTACATCTGCCATGGTGTCAATGTGCTGCCTCCTAAATGTTCATGTGTTGGAGATTTGGTCTTCAGTGTGGTGCTGTTGGAATGATGAGGCTTTGGAAATGTGAAGCCTAGTCTCATAAGGGGGAGTTCTTTGGACACTGAGAGCATGCCTTATGAAAGAAACTCAAAAACATTGTCATATGTAATTAACATAGTTGATTCCTATGTACCAGGTCAATGGTATTTTGTTTTCATGTAGGCCACAGAATCAAGTAATCCATTACAGCAATCTTATTTTCATGAGAGAGTGGTCATGTGTCTTGGGATTTAGTGACCATATTATATCTAACCCTGTATAAAGCCTTTTGTGTAAATTGGAAACATCAGTAGGGTGCTAATATTGCTTAAAACTAGCATAGTTGATTTGGATTTTCCAGGACAAACATACCCTCCAGGAAAATCATTAGCTTTTCTATTGTTTCCTACAATTAAGAATTCAAATGTTGGGAAGTAGTTTAGTCAGAAAAGTGCTTGCAAACATGAGGACATGAGCATCCATGTTGAAAAATAGTGAGGGTGGTGGGTGTGTTTGGAATCCCAGTGCTGAGGAGGTACAGGAGAACAGATCTCTGGCTCACTGGCCAGGTAGCCTACCCTAGTTGCTGAAACCTAGCTCTCAGTAAGGTGCTTTGTCAGGAGCCATAATGGGACAAGTTAATATAGTAGCAGGTTATCATCCTGAAATGGTCTGCTTTGGATTATTATATAATTTGTGACAGGTGAGTCCTCACTAAGCAAGACTGTTCAGGAGTAATTTTAGGAAAGATTCCTGCTATTAATATGCTTTTCCTGTTATTATTAAACATATAATTTCAATAAGTAATAGCACACCCCTTTGGAACAAATCTCTGTAGATCCACGAAGTTACACTGTCTTATAGTGATGCTGTATAGACAAATAGATGACTTAAGTTTTAATGATGATCCTATAAGAACTCCTAAAATTATACCTGTGATTATTAAGCTCTTTTATAGTGGAACTTCTATTAGGTCCTTTTCTGATAGTCCAAACTACAATGAGAACTCTGCCAATCTCCCAAGTGTCACCAGTTAATTGCTCTTAGATGGCAACCAGACTTTCTCCTACTCAGAACACATTCCAAGAGGTTGTAAAACAATTACCCAAGGTCATTAAAAGGGAACTAACGATTTGTTATAGATGCTAGGACAGAAGATAAAATATTGACTGGGTTTATCTATACAAAACTTCACTTCTAACTTAGTTATGGTTTTAAACTTTCTATGAACCTGCAGAGAAGACAAGTGATAGATGTTTAGCTAGATAATTACTCCTAATGGATAAGCATGCATACATTCTCTGTTGTAAACTTCTATTTCAATTTATGACTTGGCATCTTGTGTGAACTTGTGATGAACTTTGTAACATGTGATGCATAAGTACTGAGGACAAAGAGATTAGAAAAGATTAGAGTAGAAATTTTCCTCTTCCCCAGTTAGAGTAGAATTTTAGCCTTTCCCCTCTTAAAAGAATTTTTCCCTTTCTCCACTTAGGATCTTTCTGCTTTTCCCTCTTAGATAGCTTTCATAGGAAACTTTTTACAGCTTAGTAATAAACTCATTAACCACTTCTCTAAGTGTCCCATTTTTCTCCCTGAGACTTCTGACTAGCAGGCTGAAAGTTAGAGCCCAGCAGTTCCTGTGGAGACAGTACAAAGGCAATTTACCTAATCTTTAGCAGTTTGAGAAAGAGGTGCTAAATGCCAGAAACTGCAGTTTCTGGCCTCAGAGGATTATAGAAGACAGGTCAGCTACAGTAGCATAGTAACCTAGATTTAGATAAGTAAACTTTTTTTTTATTATATATTGTATTAGTCAGGGTTTTCTAGAGTCACAGAAGGTATGGGTAGTCTCTATATAGTTAGGGAATTTGTCAATGACTTACGGCTTGTAGTCCAACTCCACAACAATAGTCAGCAGTACTTGTGGATGGAAGTCCAAGGATCTAGCAGTTGCTCAGTCCCATGAGGCAGGCCAGGAAAAGCCAGAGTAAATCTTCCTTCTTCCAATGTCCTTATATAGGTCTCCCCAGAGGGTGTAGCCCATATAAAAGGTGTGTGCTACCATGCCTTTAATCCCAGATGACCTTGAACTCAGAGATCTCCTTATCTTAATCTTCTGGAATTCATAGTCACTATGCTTCAAGATCTCCATGCCAAGATCCAGGTCAGATACTTGTATCTCTGAGCCTCCAGATTAGGATTATAGGTGAGCATTCCAATTCTTGATTGGTTCATTCCAAATTTAGTCAAGTTGACAACCAGGAGTAGCCATTACATACAGAAACTTTCAATTTTCTGTAAGACAGAGTCTTACCCCAGAATTTCATAAGACAGAATCTTACTCCTGCAGATGCTCTTTCCCCCTCTGCTGCCTCAAGAAGAACCAAGAAGAAAGAATACCTCTGTCTGGGCTGGCTCCCTGCAGTGCTTTGTCTTGGAAAGCAAGGCAGATGAAGAAGAACCAAGATAGATCTCTGGCCTGCACACACACACACACTCAAACCCACACACATGTGCACATACTTAACACACCCATACAGTTGAAGAAAAAGAATGTAATTCACTCAACTTTTATTGCTCTTTAACACTGACATTTATTAATAAGTATTGATATCTTTCTACCATTAGTTTGTACATTGCAACTAATGGTAGAAATGAATTATTTAAATAGAGATAAATGTTCTACTTTTGCCTGTTTGGGGAACATACTTAGACCAATGTCTTTAATTCATTTAGGAAACAGAGACATATTTAGCAGAAGTTAAATAATTACGAAACAGGTCATTATCACTTACTTCTTTTTTTTTTTTTTAATTTAATTTTATTTTATTTTTTTAATTTACATTCCAAATCACTTCCCCTTTCCCGTTTCCTCCCTCCCCGAAAGTCCCATAAGCCCCCTTCCCTCCCTCTTTTCTCCGTTCAACCCCCTCTCATTACTCTGTCCTGGCGTTCCCCTACATCCAGTCTTTCCAGGACCAGGGGTCTCTCCTTCCATCTTTTTAGAAATCTATTGATATGCTGATTGTGTCTAGGGTATTCTGAGATTCTGGGTCAATATCCCCTTATCAGTGACTTCATACCATGTGTGATCTTTTGTGATTGGGTTACCTCACTAAGGATGATATTTTCAAGTTCTGACCATTTGCCTAGGAATTTCGTGAATTCATTGTTTTTAATTGCAGAGTAGTATTCCATTGTGTAAATATACCACATCTTCTGAATCCATTCCTCCGTTGAGGGACATCTGGGTTCTTTCCAGCTTCTGGCTATTATAAATAAGGCTGCTATGAATATAGTGGAGCATGTGTCCTTATTGCATGCAGGTAAAGTCTCTGGGTATATGCCCAGGAGTGGTATAGCCGGATCCTCCGGAAGTGTCATGCCCAGTTTTCTGAGGAGCCGCCAGACTGCTTTCCAGAGTGGTTGTACCAGCCTGCAATTCCACCAGCAGTGGAGGAGTGTTCCTCTTTCTCCACATCCTTGCCAACAACTGCTGTCTCCTGTGTTTTTGATCTTAGCCATCCTGACTGGTGTGAGATGGAATCTCAGGGTTGTTTTGATTTGCATTTCCCTAATGACTAAGGATGATGAACATCTCTTTAGGTGCTTCTCAGCCATTAGATATTCTTCAGGTGAGAACTCTTTGTGGAGCTCTGTACCCCATTTTTTAATAGGGTTACTTGCCTCTCTGGAGTTTAACTTCTTGAGTTCTTTGTATATCTTGGATATTAGCCCTCTGTCGGATGTAAGGTTGGTAAAGATCATTTCCCAGTTAGTTGGTTGCCGCTTTGTCTTTTTGACGGTGTCTTTTGCCTTGCAAAAACTTTGTAATTTAATGAGGTCCCATTTGTCTATTCTTGATCTTAGAGTATAAGCTATTGGAGTTCTGTTCAGGAAATTCTCCCCTGTGCCCATATGTTCAAGGTTCTTCCCTAGTTTCCCTTCTATTAGTTTCAGTGTGTCTGGTTTTATGTGGAGATCTTTGATCCACTTAGAATTGAGCTTAGTGCAAGGAGATAAGGATGGGTCAATTTGCATTCTTCTGCATGTTGACCTCCAGCTGAGCCAGCACCATTTGTTGAAAAGGCTATCTTTTTTCCACTGGATGGTTTTAGCTCCTTTGTCAAAGATCAAGTGACCATAGGAGTGTGGATTCATTTCTGGGTCTTCAATTCTGTTCCATTGATCTACATGTCTGTTACTGTACCAATACCATGCAGTTTTTAACACTATTGCTCTGTAGTACAGCTTGAGGTCCGGGATACTGATTCCCCCAGAGGTTCTTTTACTCTTGAGAATAGTTTTAGCTATTCTGGGTTTTCTGTTATTCCAGATGAATTTTTGAATTGCTCTTTCTAACTCTATGAAGAATTGAGTTGGGATTTTGATGGGGATTGCATTGAATCTGTGTATTACTTTTGGTAAGATGCTCATTTTTACTATATTAATCCTGCCAATCCATGAGCATGGCAGATTTTTCCATCTTCCGAGGTCTTCTTCAATTTCTTTCTTCAGAGACTTGAAGTTCTTGTCATACAGATCTTTCACTTGTTTGGTTAGCGTCACGCCAAGATACTTAATATGGTTTGTGGCTATCGTAAAGGGTATTATTTCTCTTACTTCTTTCTCAGCCTGCTTATCCTTTGAGTATAGGAAGGCTTCTGACTTGCTTGAGTTGATTTTATATCCGGCCACTTTGCTGAAGTCGTTTATCAGCTGTAGGAGTTCTCTGGTGGAGTTCTTTGGGTCGCTTATGTATACTATCATATCGTCTGCAAATAGTGATAGTTTGACTTCTTCCTTTCCAATTTGTATCCCTTTGACCTCTTTTTCTTGTCTAATTGCTCTAGCTAGAACTTCAAATACTATATTGAAAAGATATGGAGAGAGAGGGCAGCCTTGTCTAGTCCCTGATTTTAGTGGGATTGCTTCAAGTTTCTCTCCGTTTTAAAGAAATGAATCAACGGTTAGATGCCCTATCACTTACTTCTAACTGAATGAGGCAATTAGTCAATGCAAATTAAAACTGTGGATGACTGATTGCAGTGCTCAACTTGGTTAACAGCCACTAATATTCTCTAGCTGTTGAATCCCAAGTCTGGCCGGAGTGGACTGATGTGCTTGCTCAAGCATTCCACATGGACAGTTATTGTCAGAGAGTCAAACACCTGATTTGGTGATCTTGTGGAGGGTACCTGTTGGTACAAGAGCAGAGCAGCATGCTGGGAAGCTGGACAGAATGTCATCTGCCTTGCAAGATTTCCTTTACAATTAGAAACATCAAAAATTAAGGAGAGTTCATGGCCAAGGACAGTAGTCCTTTCTCATCATGGAAAGAACTCAACACAGCAAGGACTGTTTTGTTTGAACAGGTTGTTCTTTTAATACATGTGTGCAGTGAACATTTTAATGAAGTGGTTAGGGAGGATGGATGAGTGAACAGCACGTGAGGCTGGACATCAAAATGCTTCTCATCTCTATGTAGCACCTGATGAGAAACAGTTTTGCCACTGAGTTCTACCCATGCCTCTCAAGAGGTAAGTGACCTTGATAAAGTCTCCTTCTCTGAGCCTCAGTTTCTTTATGAGGAAAGTTAGAAGAGTATCAACTACTTAAAGTCACTGCAAAAATTAAACAGGGCACTTAGATAACAGTGTTTCACACACTGGAATAATTTAGAAAGGTTAAGTGGTTATTATTGTCAACTTGACAGTCTCTAGATTCACCTAGAACCAAGTCTTTGGATATGCCTGTGAGGGATTGTTTGGATTAGATTAATGAAAGTAGGAAAAACCAGTTTAGATGTGGGCACACATTCTGTGAGCTAGGATCCTGAGCTGAATAAAGAGGAGAAAATGAGCTAAAACCCAACATCCATTTTTCTGCTTCCTTACTGTAGATGCAATGTGACCAGCTGCCCCTGTCCTTAAGACTTCCCAAGCATGGTAGATTGTAGGCTCTAACTGTTAATCAAAAAAATTCCTTTTTTCCTTAAGTTGTTTCTGTTGGACTCTTTTGTTGCAGCTACAAAACAAGCAACAAATGCAAAGGTGCAGTGAGTGTGCTATTTTTTTTTCTACATGAATTTTTTTACATGGATTCTGGTGAGCTGGTATCTTCCTATACATGATTTCTTCATTCATATAGATCTCCTCAGAAGCCACAAGTCCTTACACTTCCCAACTGTTGGCCTTCAATTTTCCAATTTGAACACTTTTATCTCTTTTCCTGCAAATTTCCTCAACACCTTTGTACAGGAGATCCCAAACAAGTATTTATGCATTCTACATAGCACTATGAAACACCAGGATTGTCCAAATAAAGATAAGAGAGAAAATAGACAAGTTCCCTATTTTAAGAAGCTCACAAAGAATTTTATTGAGTATTTTTGCATCGTATTCATAAAAGATATTGGTCTGAGATTCTCTTTCTTTGTTGGATCTTTGTGTGATTTTGGTATCAGTGTAATTGTGGCTTCAGAGAACAAGCTGGGTAGTGTTCCTTCTGTTTCTATTTTGTGGAATAGTTTGAAGAGTATTGGAGTTCGGTCTTCTTTGAAGGTCTGATCGAATTCTGCACTAAAATCATCTGGACCTGTGCTTTTTTGGTTGGAAGACTTCCAATGAACACTTCTATTTCTTCAGGGGTTATGGGATGGTTTAGATGGCCTATTTGATCCTGATTTAATTTTGGTATTTGGTATCTGTCTAGGAAAATGTCCATTTCCTCCAGATTTTCTAGTTGTGTTGAATACAGGCTTTTGTAGTAGGATCTGATGATTTTTTGAATTTCCTCAGTTTCTGTTGTTATCTCTCCCTTTTCGTTTCTGAATTTGTTAATTTGGATACTGTCTTTGTGCACTCTGGCTAGTCAGGCTAAGGGCTTATCTATCTTGTTGATTTTCTCAAAGAATCAATTCCTGGTTTTGTTGGTTCTTTGTATAGTTCTTTTTGTTTCTGCTTGATTGATTTCAGCCCTGAGTTTGATGATTTCCTGCCTTCTACTCCTCTTGGGTGTATTTACTTCTTTGTGTTCCAGGGCTTTCAGGTGTGCTATTAAGCTGCTAGTGTATGCTCTCCCCAGTTACTTTTTGGTGGCACTCAGGACTATGAATTTTCCTCTTAGCATTGCTTTCATTGTTTCCCATAAATTAGGGTATGTTGTGCCTTCATTTTCATTAAATTTTAAAAAGTCTTTGATGTCTTTCTTTATATCAACCTTGACCAAGGTATCATTGAGTAGAGCATTGCTCAGCTTCCATGTGTATATGGGCTTTCTGTTGTTTTTGTTTCTATTGAAGACCACCCTTATTCCATAGTGATCTGATAGGAGACATGGGATTAGTTTGATCTTCTTGTACCTGTTGAGGTCTGTTTTGTGACCAATTATGTGGTCGATATTGTAGGAGGTACCATGAGGTGCTGAGAAGAAGGTATATTGCAAAAATACTCAATAAAATTCTTGCCAACGGCATCCAAGAATATATCAAAGCAAACATTCACCACGATCAAGTAGGCTTCATCCCAGGGATTCAGGGATAGTTCAATATAAGGAAGTTCATCAATGTAATCCACTACATAAACAATCTCAAAGAAAAAAAACACATGGTCATTTCATTAGATGCTGAAAAAGCATTTGACAAAATTCAGCATCCTTTCTTGTTAAAGGTCTTGGAAAGGTCAGAAATTCGAGGCCCATATTTAAACATAGTAAAAGCAATTTACAGCAAACCTGTAGCCAACATCAATCTAAATGGAGAGAAACTTGAAGCAATCCCACTAAAATCAGGGATTAGACAAGGCTGCCCTCTCTCTCCATATCTTTTCAATATAGTACTTGAAGTTCTAGCTAGAGCAATTAGACAACAAAAGGAAGTCAAAGGGATACAAATTGGAAAGGAAGAAATCAAACTATCACTATTTGCAAACGATATGATAGTGTACATAAGTGACCCAAAGAACTCCAACAGAGAACTCCCACAGCTGATAAACAACTTCAGCAAAGTGGCCAGATATAAAATCAACTCAAGCAGGTCAGTAGCCTTCCTATACTAAAAGGATAAGCAGGCTGAGAAAGGAATAAAAGAAATGATACTCTTCATGATAGCCACAAACAATATAAAGTATCTTGGTGTGACTCTAACCAAACAAGTGAAAGATCTGTATGACAAGAACTTCACGTTTCTGAAGAAAGAAATTGAAGAAGACCTCAGAAGATGGAAAAATCTGCCATGCTCATGGATTGGCAGGATTAATATAGTAAAAATGACCATTTTGCCAAAAGCAATATACCGATTCAATGCAATCCCCATCAAAATCCCAACTCAATTCTTTATAGATTTAGAAAGAGCAATTCAAAAATTCATCTGGAATAACAGAAAACCCAGAATAGCTAAAACTATTCTCAAAAATAAAAGAACTTCTGGGGGAATCAGTATCCCGGACCTCAAGCTGTACTACAGAGCAATAGTGTTAAAAACTGCATGGTATTGGTACAGTGACAGGCATGTAGATCAATGGAACAGAATTGAAGCCCAGAAATCAATCCACACTCCTATGGTTACTTGATCTTTGACAAAGGAACTAAAACCATCCAGTTGGAAAAAAGATAGCCTTTTCAAAAGATGGTACTGTTTCAATTGGAGATCATCATTCAGAATAATGCAAATCAGTCCATTCTTATCTCCTTGTACTAAGCTCAAGTCCAAGTGGATCAAGGACCTCCACATAAAACTAGACACACTGAATCTAATAGTAAAGAAATTAGGGAAGAGCCTTGAACATATAGGCACAGGGGAAAATTTCCTGAACAGAACTCCAATAGCTTATGCTCTAAGCTCAAGAATTGACAAATGGGACCTCACACAATTGCAAAGTTTCTATAAGACAAAGGACACTGTCAAAAGGATAAAGCAGCAGCCAACAAACTGGGAAAAAAATCTTTACCAACCCTATATCCGACAGAGGGCTAATATCCAATATATACAAGGAACTCAAGAAGTTCTGTCTCCAGAGAGCCAAATAACCCTATTAAAAAATGGGGTACAGAGCTAAACAAAGGGTTCTCACCTGAAGAATATCGAATGGCTGAGAAGCACCTAAAGAAATGTTCAACATCCTTAGTCATTAGGGAAATGCAAATCAAAACAACCCTGAGATTCCACCTCACACCAGTCAGAATGGCTAAGATCAAAAACACAGGAGACAGCAGTTGTTGGCGAGGATGTGGAGAAAGAGGAACACTCCTCCACTGCTGGTGGAATTGCAAGCTGGTACAACCACTCTAGAAAGCAGTCTGGCGGTTCCTCAGAAAACTGGGCATGACAATATACCCAGAGGCTTCCCATTCATGCAATAAGGACACATGCTCCGCTGTGTTCATAGCAGCCTTTATAATAACCTTTATAATAGCAGCTATTTATAATAGCCAGAAGCTAGAAAGAACCCAGATGTCCTTCAATGGATGAATGGATTCAGAAGATGTGGTATATTTACACAATTGAATACTACTCTGCAATTAAAAACAATGAATTCACGAAATTCTTAGGCAAATGGTCAGAACTGGAAAATATCATCCTTAGTGAGGTAACCTAATCACAAAAGAACACACATGGTATACAGTCACTGATAAGAGGATATTAACCCAGAAACTAGGAATATCCAAGACACAACTCACATATCAATAGATTTCCAAGAAGATGGAAGGAGAGACCCCTGGTCCTGGAAAGACTGGATGTAGGTGAATACCGGGACAGAGAAGCGAGAGGGGGTTGAATGGGGAACAGGGGGAGGGAAGAGGGTTTATGGGACTTTCGGGGAGGGAGGAACCGGGAAACGGGAAATCATTGGGAATGTAAATAAAAAAAATTGAAAAGAATAAGAAAAAAAAAAGAAAGAAAGAATCTCACCAAGAAGCAATAGCAAGCATCAGTCGGGAATTCCTTGCTGCATGAGAACACAGACCAGAGTGACCTAGCTCAGTCTTTGGAAGGGCTGGTGGGAACTAGGAGACATTAACTCTGCTTTCCTCCACAGTGAAGCCTTGAAGCCCTGCCCTAGGCATCTTCTACCAAGTGCACAGGTCTGAGTACCAAGAGGATGAATGGGTATGGGAAGTGGAAGGTGTGCTGGCAAACTGTACTTTCAAGCGTGATCTTCATCATCCTCTTGGGCGTGAATTATAAAGTTAATATGGTTGTGTCTACAGATGAAATGAACAGTTCATCAGGTGTGTGAAACACATTTCCTTTCACAGCTCAGATCCAATTCATTGTCATAGTAATTTGCTGGCTGACAACAAAACTTTTAATACACAATTTTAAAATATTTAAACTTCTTATCTACTGCTTGTATAAGTAGTCTGAGGCAGAGACCAATTTTTCTACAGATACTGTGTTTTCTTACAGCATTTGTTGAATAATCATTTTATCTCTTCCCCATATTAAATTTCAACTTTTCATATGCAGAGTCTCCATTTATTTATGGAGTTTTTTGAGGGGTCCCTCTATTTCAGTCCACTTTTCTAGCTTTTCCTACTTGGTAGTGTGCCCTTCTTGTTTTTCAATTTTTTTATGTTCTTTAAAAATACATAATATGAAGTATTTTAACAAAGGTGATTCTGCAAGTCTAGACTTTACCTGTTTTGCAGTATAAAAATATAATTCATAGCATAAGCAGTGTTGTTTCTGCTGCTAGTGTTTCATGCCAAATTTTATTTGGGCATGTAGAAAAATGAATCATTTAATATCGGATAATGTATATTTATCGACCAGGCTCTTCTGTTTGCTATCTGGGTGAGCTGGAGGAGATCACTCATTCTTTCTGAGCTTCACTTTCTTCATCTATAACAAGGAGATAGTAACAATCTGTCTCCATAAGACTAATAGCTAATGCTGTTACCTTGATAGTATTTGGTACCATCTAAGAGACAAATCTCTGAACTTTGTGATGGAGTTTCTTGACTATGCAGGAAAACTCACCCAACTCTGAGAGGCGTCATTGTATTGGGCTGAACTCAGATTGAATTGAAAGGATACAGTGAGCTTAGCAACATCCATCTCTCTCAGAATCCTGACTACAGATGCTGTATAGCCAGCCACCCGCATAGAATGTACTCTCAAACTGTGAGCCAAAATAAACCTTTCCTTCCTTAAGGTAGTGTTGTCTGGTGTTTTGCTGAAGCAAAACAGGAAAATAACTAACACAGTAAGATACTGAGATTCTGTAAGAAGCCTAAATATTTTAGCAAAGATTCTGACACATATCACAGATGTATAAGACACTATAGGTATGACAAAGAGGCTGTGACATTTTTAAAATGCTAGGTAGTATTCAGCAACATTATTGTTGAAATTGGCTGATTTCACAACTCAATAACTTCCTCTCATGTATCTGGAAATCTATACAGCCTACATTATTCTCACAATGGAACTTTCAATGAATCCTCTTAACCCATGGTTATGACTTTGCAAACTCATGAACTGTAGACAATACACCTAAAGCTTTGACTTTTAGCTACCAGCAGAAAGGAAAGCCTGAACTTTTAGTTTCTCTGCCAAACACAAATGAGCTATGGGCCTCAGTGCAACTGTATGAGGCAATAACATATTATAAAATGTGTGAGCAAAACAAACCATGGGATCTTAGAAACTGTGCCAAGAAAATCATCATATTAAATGATCATTAGGGAATCAATCACTTCAATCTGTAAATAACTGTCATGTGAAGTAATGTGTGTGGTACTGCATTTGCTACTTTTTAACAGGAAGAAAGGAGAATGTAAAAGTGAAAATAAGTCCATAAATATTTCTGAAGAGACTATTGCAAATTTAATTAACTGAGCAATGAAATCTGAGTTCTTTAAATTTAGATCTGAAATATGAGTTTCTCCTCAAAGAATTCTTATTAGAGGGAGGCAGGCTGGAAAAAGAGAAAGAAAACCAAACCAAACATAAGCAAAACTCCAGTAAATCTTGGCTTGATAATGTTTTATCATCAAGAATATATTAAAAAGAGGCACTGTTGTGTCTTATGATCAGTAGAAAACATTAAGAAAGGACAACCCACTGGTCTCTTTTTTCCCTAAGAAACAAAACTAAGTCTCCAGTAAATGATTCTACTACTTTGTGCAAGTATAATTCCTACTGACTGTAAATCAAAAGTACTGTGGAAAATAATGTGTTCTCAACACATAGTACCCATTCTCCAAAAGCTCCAAGAGGATCGTACATGTGTAAATGTGACCAACATGGACAGAAGAGGTATCATGGTAGATATACAGGGCCCTTGAAAGTCAACAAATCAAGGATAAACCTCTACACAGTCTTTTGGGACCCCTGGGCCACAGCAGATCAAGGGTTATTTAAACCATGACAAAGAATCAATGAAAGAACTTTCTTCAGACAGTTCCACCCCTGTGTATAGATTCTGGGTTCTGTAGACATAAATCCCTCTACCTGTCTTTCCCTTTCTTTCCTTTCCATCTTTTCTTCTTCCTCCTTACTCCTTCTTGGCTGATGGCCACACTTCCACTCACTCTGTCTTCATCAGAATATTCACCAAGGCCACCATATGGTGTTTATGCTGAGATGAGACAGGAGGTGCATGATTGACTTCCACTTACACCATATACTAATGTAGTTTTCATCCTGGATTATTCTTAGGTACATGAAAGTTGAAGAATTATTAAGATTAATAAAAGGGATGTAGGAATTGTGTCTAAGGAAGCTAGCTTCATTAAGCTTTCCATGATGGGACTGTAGGGAGTAACAAGCCTCCCATGAGTGAATTTCACTGAAGCTGATCCAACTGAGGAGCTAAAATTTGAGCTAGGCTTTGAACATAGCACAGACAGATTTACATTCAGAGGTGAAGACTTGAAAAGACATGCAGAGAAGAATGTGTATATCTTCACTCTGCCACTATCTTCCTGGAGCCTCTGCATCAATTTTAAATCCAAGGTATCCTTAAGCAAGTGGTGTGCAGTCTGGAATCATCTCAGAACCCTGCACTTATGTGAGAGGACTCAGGGATAACAACAGGAACATGTTCATTCATGCAGGGATTGCCATCACAATTTCAAGTGATTCCCCAAACCAGATGTTTCGCTAATTGGTGTCTATCACCTGGATCTATGACTCCTCGGAACACTTCCAAATGTGATAATCTGAGCTTCTACTTTAAATATATGTGTGATGTCTATAAGTCTCTGTAGAGGAAATGGCACATTTCCTGTTAATTATATAATAATTATATATTCCTTATTAAATTATATAAAAATAATAAAATGATTATGGTATATAATGTAATAAACACAAAATATTGTATAATTATTAACTTATAAAATACTAAATATGAGTTATTAATAATTATTCATTATGATTATTATTGGTAGTAGTAGTAAAAAAATAACACCTATAGCTTGTCCATAGCACAGAGAATGTGATGAGAAAGAGGGCACACTGTATCCACAGGCACTTAGTGTTTTGAGTTCCACAGTAAACAGAAATAAAGTGACCAAACATCATCAATACAACCAGTTTTTTTACCAGTTAGGAAAGAAAGGACAGAGCAATATTGACCTGCTTTGACTCAACAATGTTCTGTAAGGTAGAACATCCTGTCCACAGAGGAAAAGATTATTTCCCACTTTAAGTGTCTGTGCCTGTCACATTGTACGTGCTCAGTAAGTACTTTGTGGATGAATGAAGTGATAGACTATGATCACAATCCGACAAACCTTGCTCCAGAGTCTACCATGAATTATCAAAGCCTTTCTATTCTCCTGTGTTTCTCAATTTTCTGCCAAGACAAGTGTGTTTCAAACTTTTGCTTCCAACAGAGAATCATCTGCAGGAGGGTAACAGGGTCTTCTGAGGAGCGCTAAACTGGATGCTCAATTGAGACGTTCCATCAGTGTGAGTCTGAAATGGGATTTGAAATTTGATATGTCTAACAAGTTCCTTGGTGATGGTAATGCTGCAGGTCTGGACCCGAAACCTTGAGAACTTCTGTCCTGGACCGACATCACCATGTTTTCATACCATCCACCTTTGCCCATTCCTATCCTTGGCAGGACAGCTTATCCTATCTACAATGGCAGTGGAAAGAAGGAATCGCTGAACACTGCCCAGTCTACATAGCAACAGAAACAAGCCCCAGCAGAATGTGCCTACAAGATGGAGAGGAGCTGTGATTTACAATAAGGACTCTTAGTACTTCCTCACTTCAGCAGCATAGCCCTATGCAAGAAAGCTGACCTCTCTGCTCTTCAACCTGTCAAATGGGCACATGAATAAATCTCATTTTCTATGCTCCATGGCTGTTGTGAGAATTCAGGGATAAAATAAGGAAACATTTTGTAGCTAGTAGAGGATATGGTGTATGTTATTATGTAGTCAGCTCATGAACTCAAAATGCTAGACTGGAGACCAGAATTAACTCCGATGGGTGATGGCTGAGTTCAGAAAGAAGTGTGGGTTTTCTTTATATAATGTACATCGGAAACAAAATGAAACAGCAAGATATTCCCAAGTAGAACATGAAATTAAAGCTATATACTTCCAGATGAAATATACTTCATTATCATGAGCCAAATATAAAATAAATAGGGGAGAAATACAGCAATATGTTCCCATAAAGAACAGGAAGGAAATTTGGGGAACTAGTCCTGAGTAACTTTAAATGCCTCTTCTATCTTTTACTGCAGAGCCAAGAAGGGCAGAAAATTATGACAAACTAATTATTATGATAGATGGGGAGCCAGTCCCTTCTGCTCACTACACTGCTGGAGCAAGGAGCAGCCGTGCATTTTGCATCCTTCAACATGTAAGACACTCCAGATAATAACGGTCCGTACAGATTAACAACATTATGTTAAAACAGGAGAATTAATTTTTTCATTTTGTAGTTCTTTTCCATGAACCTGGCCCTGTTTTACATTTTTCTATTTCTTGTTTCCAAGGCACTATCTGTGTATTTAAGGATGACTCCTTTCCTGCTAATTAAAGGTGATGGCATTCTTGGTTTGTCTGTGGCTTTCCAATGGCACGAGTCCAGGGAGCAGGTGCTGATGAGACTGCTGCAGGAGAACCAGGCTTGCTGCCTTGCCAATAGATGTAGGTCACAGGAGAGGCAGGGATGCAAAGGAAACTGCAGGGGGAAATCCTGCAATTTTTTATTTCATATTTTGTTTAAAAGAATTAGAAAAATGCATTCAGCAGTGTGATGTGAGGATGTTTAGCCTAAAGAAACAGGCACTGCCTCCTCCTCCTTCTCCTCTTCCTCTTCCTCCTTTACCTCAGCAGGAGGTGAATTCCAGATAGCAGCTATATAATTAAGTAGCCATCTCATTGTGTGAAGGAATAAATTCCTTTATGAGAGCAAGTGTATTAAGTATCTACCCAATGCCTGGCATTGAGGGAGAAACTGGAAATGCAAAGGGGAACACTGTAGACATGAACCCTACTACTCTAACAGGAAGAAGACAGAAATATAAAGGCCAATAGTATGTGGACCAATTGTAATTTGCAATTAAATGTCTTAATGGAAAGAAACATGGGGCTGAGATGGAACTCAAACAAGAGGCTGTTTAAGGTAGTCAACACCCTGAGTCACCTTGAAGAGACAGAGGATTAGGTAGGACTTAGAGGGTGAAAATGAGTTCAACTTTTAAAGGAGAAGAACCTAAAATTCAAAGCAAGAAAGAAACATTTGCAAAGCGGGGTGGCATGTAGCATATTCAGACGATGAGTACCAATACAGCTACTGCAGAGTAGTTGAGTACACTGGGACCAGGAGAGACAGGCAGAGTCTAGAACTCATTTCGAGGTGAAAGGTCACAAGAGGGAAAGCTTACAATGAGAGAGGGGAATGATGTGACTGTTTTCTCTAGGCTTTGAAGAATGGATGTGGATGTGTGGAGTCAGAATCTAAATGAGAGCTTAGTAGTGGTAAAATTTAAAGATAGGTTTGATGGGACACAAAAAGGGAGATGACAGTGAATGGAATCATAAGGATCATGCAAAGACAGGAGTCCTAGATGGTATAAATGCTTTAGCTCAGGTGGTTGGATGTCTTACTATTCACTGAGACTAAGTACAGATGAGGGGGGAGAAAATTCAATTCCAGGGTGGAAACTTTTCATTGTCTTTGGGATCCTGTGTGCTATCATTGCACAGACCAGCGTCAGCTTGCACTCCATAGTATGAAATCATGTTGGGTAAAGCTAGCTGGACATGCAGTCCTAGGAGAGTGTTCTTTGCCAACACAGCTCCCTCCACCACCAACTCAGCCCCACCTCAGGATCCTGTTGCCCACTAACAGTATCAGAATGAGCTCAAGCCAACATCAGGAATGCACATATGAAATTTACAGCCATACATTTGCCACAGAAAATATAATTTTGACTGTTTCTGTTACGTCCTAACTTAAAATTTACAACACATTTTTAAGACTTTAACATATATATTGTTACCTGGATATTTTGTAAAAATACAGGTTCAACTTCAGTAACTCTAGGGTTAGAGCTGAAATCTTGCATTTCTAGCAGGCTGCTGAGACTCTTGATCCACTGATGGCACTGCAAACACTATTATTATAATACACATAGTCTCATTTTTAATATACACATTTTCATTTCTCCCTATAGCAACCTTCAGAGAAGTTTAACTTTCATTACACGAGAAAAGCATAGACTTGGAGAGCTTTCAAATGATCTGTTTTCCAAACATTATCAGTTCACAAGTGTCTTAGTTGGAGTTTCTATTGCTGTGATGAAACCATGAACAAAAGCAATTTTGTGAAAAAAAGTCATATGATTATATAGGTTTTCATTTGCCGTACTTAATTTGCCATTTGCTGAATAAGTAAATAAAGGCCCATTTAAATCATTAGTAATCAATATATTTACCTGAAGACCAGTTCATCAACAAAAGAAAAATGTTTGAGAATCACTCTATTTAACAGGTCTGTGTGTATGCAATTTTATCCATTCTTATTTAAAGTCTAATTTACATACACTAAAGCACATACAGCTAACGTCTTTAGCTTTGTTCATTTTTAATTGAGGTATATTTTAGATACTTTAAAATTCACAGATCTCAGGTGTAAATATCACCCCAAACAAGATAAAAAATATTTTATCATTCCAGAAAAAAATGTTACACCTCTTCCCAGCTAATTCCTTTACCTCTACCAGCAGTTATACATTTGACCTGCTCATGACCTTCATGTGATCAAGAGTCACTACTGTAGTCTTCCACTCTACCAGCTTGACTGAGGAAGGAGTCACAAATCCTCTAACTAACAGCACATCCATGGCTCCTGTGGGCCAGCAATAGCAGCAACAGTAGCTAAGCAGCATTTTGAATCTCATAACTACCATTCTTTCATCAAGAATGACTCTCATACTATATGATGTCATCGGCTCTTTTTCACCCAGATTTTGCAATTTCTCTGCAATGAAAGGTTTCTCACTGGAATCTAAAAGGACAGAATTTATATGGCTAGTACCCACTGGACATTTAATTATGGTAAATTTTGTCCAAATTTTATCATTGAGTCAATTGCTTCTGAAGCAGTCACCTTGTCTTTTGCTGACTGTCCTTTTAAATTACTTAATTACCAGTAGCAGCTTTTCTCCTCATATCAAACATGCTATAGTCAGGCATTTTCTTAAGCAAAAAATGAATATCAATCACAGCATCACTAAGATTCAGTTTACTTACACGGAGACATATGCTTGCAGAAGCTGCTTGCTCATCCTTGGCCAACTTCTGACCAAAGTCTAGATTTTATCGGGGCTGGAGAGGTGACTCAGAGGACCCAAGTTCAACTCCTAGCTCTACATGGCATCTCACAGCTTTCTGTAACCCCAGGTTCAGGGCTTTTGACTCCCTCATACAGACATACATGTAGGCAAAACACAAACGTACATTTTTTAAAAAGTAAATTATATATTATAAAAACATAAGCATACAGCCTTAAAGATGCTAGTCTCCTATAAATAAACTCAACTAATAACTGTTCCTATATTACCCATACCTACCCAAAAGATAATAGATGATTCTTCTGATCCAAATCCAACTGCAGACCTCCGTGGTAAGAGCTGGGTTTTGTTAGCACCTTAGTTTTTGTACCTCTAGATAGTGTTCTAGATACTAGACCACAGGCCATACCCTGAAGTCTACCATTTCTTTAATGTGCCACTGAACTCCTGCACTTTCTCTTCTGTTACATCTGGGTGTGTTCCATTACACATACACACATGCTCGCGCACACGCACACACACACACACACACACACACACACACACACACACACACACACTCCAATTGCTTAGTGTCTACAGAGTTAGCTGAATTACCTGCACAAGAACCCTTCCATTTACCTGCCATAACCCATGTCTTAGTGACCCTCTACCATCTGTAGCAAACTCCATTGTTGTTGTTACATTAGTTCCTTTCCCTTGTGATGTGAACAATAAACAACTCAATGGAAGAAAGGTTTACTCCATCCGGGCTACAGATCAAGGGAGTTCTTCGACTGTGGTAGGAAAGGCATGGCAATGGAAGAAAAAGGCATGGTGGCAGGGCAGGAGGCCAGCCGTGTGATCACACTGTAACAGGAGGAAAAGGTGACCATGAAATGGCCCACCACTAGTTGACTCAACAGGTGTTCACCACCTAATGCTTCAAAATTTGGCGAGCAGATGCCAGATGGGAACCACATTTTCAAGCCTACCTTAGAGGGTATGTCACATTCAACCTGCAAGAGTTGCTAACAAGATATGGAAGCATCTCTCTATTTACCATGTAGGATAGGAAATAACACTATAAAAGATGACTCTATAATATTGAAGAATTTCAGTGAGTATCAAATGCTAAATTTTTATTTGGAAAGCTTTAATGAATATGCAGAGTGCAGACATCCTGCCCTGTGTGTCTATATTTCTAATACCTTCCTGGGCTAGGTACAGAGCAACACACTGTAAACATTTAGTAGGTCAATAACAGTTGATAAAGTTAAAATAATGATGACACTAATGTTTAAAAGGAATGATACCATGGTTTGCCTAACAAACTACAGGGTAATTACATAAGAAGCAGGAATACAAAAAAAAATACACCTTGAAAAGATTCTATCAGGAAAATTTCTTTTTAATGATTCTAGTGCTTTAGATCACCAAAGGAAATTATGCTACAATTCTTAATCTATTTTTTATTTTTTATTAGATATATTCTTTATTTACATTTCAAATCATTTCCCCTATCCTGGTTCCTCCCCTGCAAAAAAAGTCCCATAAGCCATCTCCACTCTCCCTGTTCCCCAATCAAACCCCTCACACTTCCCTGTCCTGGTATTCCCCTGCACGGCTGCCTCGAGCCTTTCCAGGACCAGGGGTCTCTCTTCCCTTTGATGTCCAGCAAGGCCATCCTCTGTTGCCTATGTGTCCAAAGCCATGGGTAACACCATGTGTACTATTTGGTTGAAGCTTTTGTCCCTGAGAGCTCTGGGAGTACTGGGTGGCTCATATCGTTGTTCCTCCTATGGCATTGTAAATCCTTTCAACAACTTGGGTCCTTTCTCTACCCCCCCCCATTGCACACCCTGTGCTCAGTTCAATGGATGACTGAGAGTGTCCCCTCTGTATTTATCATGCACTAGCAGAGCCTCGCAGGTGACAGCTATATCTGGCTCTAGTCAGCAAGTACTTGTGGGCATTGATAATAGTGTCTGGGTTTTGTAACTGTATATGGGATGGATCACTAGGTGGGGTAGTCTCTGGATGGTCTTTCCCTCAGACTCTGCTCCACACTTTGTCTCTGTATCTCCTTCTGTGGGTATTTTGTTACCCTTCCAAGAAGGACCCAAGTATCCATACTTTGTTCTTCGTTCTTGGGCATCATTTGATACGTGAATTGTGTCATGGGTATTCCGAGCTTCTGGGCTAATGTCCACTTATCAGTGAGTGCATACCATATGTGTTCTTTTGTGATTGGGTTACCTCATTTAGGATGATATTTTTCAGTTCAACCCATTTGCCTAAGAATGTCATGAATTCATTGTTTTAAATAGTTGAGTAGTATTCCACTGCGTAAACATACCACATTTTCTGTATCCATTCCTAAGTTGAGGGACATCTGGGTTCTTTCCAGCTTCTGGCTATTATAAATAGGGATCTAGGAACATAGAGGAGCATGTGTCCTTATTACACGCTGGGGAATAATCTGGGTATATGCCCAGGAGTGGTATAACAAGGTCCTCCAGTAATATCATGCCCACTTTTCTGAGGAACCGCCAGACTGCTTTCCAGAGTGGTTGTACCAGCTTGCAATCCCACCAGAAGTGGAGTGTTCCTCTTTCTCCACATCCTCGCCAACACCTGCTGTCTCCTGAGTTTTTGATCTTAGCCATTCTGACTGGTGTGAAGCGAAATCCCAGGATTGTTTTGATTTGCATTTCCCTGATGACTAAGGTTGTTGACCATTTCTTTAGGTGCTTCTCAGCCATTCGATATTCCTCAAGTGAAAATTCTTTGTTTAGCTCTGTACACCATTTTTTTAACTGGGTTATTTGGCTCTCTGGAATCTAACTTCTTGAGTTCTTTGTATATATTGGATATTAGTCTTCTGTCGGATGTAGGAATGGTAGAGATCTTTTCCCAATTTGTTGGTTGCCGTTTTGTCCTTTTGACAGTGTCCTTTGCCTTACAGAATATTTGTAATTTTATGAGGTCCCATTTGTCAATTCTTGATCTTAGAGCATAAGCTATTGGTGTTCTGTTCAGGAAATTTTCCCCAATGCCAATGTGCTCAAGGCTCTTCCCCAGTTTCTTTTCTATTAGTTTCAGTGTATCTGGTTTTATGTGGAGGTCCTTGATCCCCTTGGACATGAGCTTAGTACAAGGAGATAAGAATGGATTGATTTTCATTCTTCTGCATGCTAGCCATCAGTTGACCCAGCACCATATGTTGAAAAGGTTACCTTTTTTCACTGGATGAGTTTAGATCCTTTGCCAAAGATCAAGTGACCATAAGTGTGTAGGTTAATTTCTGGGTCTTCAATTCTATTACATTGATCTACCTGCCTGTCACTGTACCATTACCATGCAGTTTTTAACAATATTGCTCTGTAGTATGCTTGAGGTCTGGGATACTGATTCCCCCAGAAGATTTTTTACTGTTAAGAATAGTTTTAGGTAACCTGGGCTTTTTGCCATTCCAGATAAACTTGAGAATTGCCCTTTCTACCTCTATGAAGAATTGAGTTGGGATTTTGAAGGGGATTGCATTTAATCTGCACATTACTTTTGGCAAGATGGCCATTTTTACTATAATAATCCTGCCAATCCATCTTCTGAGGTCTTCTTCAATTACTTTCTTCAGAGACTTGAAGTTCTTGTTATACAGACCTTTCACTTGTTTTGTTGGAGTCACACAAAGATACTTTATATGGTTTGTGACTATTGTGAAGGGTGTTGTTTCCCTAATTTCTGTCTCAGCCTGTTTATCCTTTGAATATAGGGAGACTACTGATTTGTTTGAGTTAATTTTATACCTGACCACTTTGCTAAAGTTGTTTATCAGCTGTCGGAGTTCTCTGGTGGAGTTTTTTGAGTGGATTAAGTATACTATCATATCATCTGCAAATAGTGATAATTTGACTTCTTCCTTTCCAATTTGTATCCCTTTGACCTCCTTTTGTTGTCTAGAACTTCAAGCACTATATTGAATAAATATATAGAGAGAGGTCAGCCTTGTCTAGTCCTGATTTTAGTAGGATTGCTTCAACTTTCTCTCCATTTAGTTTGATGTTGGCTACAGGTTTGCTGTATACTGCTTTTACTATGTTTAGGTATAGGGCATGAATTCCTGTTCTTTCCAAGACTTTTAGCATGAAAGGATGCTCAATTTTGTCAAATGATTTTTCAACATCTAATGAAATGACCATGTTGTTTTTTTCTTTTAGTTTGTTTATGTAGTGGATTTCATTGATGGATTTCCTTATATTGAACCATCTCTGCATCCCTGGAATGAAGCCTACTTGATCCTGGTGAATGATCATTTTGATGTGTTCTTGGATTCGGTTGGCAAAAATTTTATTGAGTATTTTTGTATTGATATTCATAAAGGAAAGGTCTGAAGTTCTCTTTGTTTGGTGATTTTGTATGGCTTTGGTATCAGCGAAATTGTGGCTTCATAGAATGAGATGGGTAGTGTTAATTCTGTTTCTATTTTGTGGAATAGTTTGAAGAATATTGGAGTTCAGTCTTCTTTGAAGTTCTGATTGAATTCTGGACAAAAACCATCTGGTTCTGTGCTTTTTTTGGTTGGGAGACTTTCAATGACTACTTCTATTTCTTTAGGGCTTATGGGACCATTTAGATGGTCTTTCTGATCCTGATTTATCTTTGGTATTTGGTATCTGTCCAGGAAATTGTCCATTTCCTCCAGATTTTCTAATTGTGTTGAATACAGGCTTTTGTAGTAGGATCTGATGATTTTTTGAATTTCCTCAGTTTCTGTTGTTATCTCTCCCTTTCCATTTCTGATTTTGTTAATTTGTATACTGTCTCTGTGCCCTCTGGTTAGTCTAGCTAAGGGTTTATCTATCTTGTTGATTTTCTCAAAGAATCAATTCCTGGTTTTGTTTTTTCTTTGTATAGTTCTTTTTGTTTCTACTTGGTTGATTTCAGCCCTGAGTTTGATGATTTCCTGCCTTCTACTCCTCTTTGGTGTATTAGCTTCTTTCTGTTCTTAAGCTTTAAGGTTTGATGTTAAGCTGCTAGAGTATTCTCTCTCCAGCTTATTTTTGGAGGCACTCAGAGCTATGAACTTTCCTCTTAGCATTGCTTTCATTGTATCACATAAATTTGGGTATGTTGTGCCTTCATTTTCATTAAATTCTAAAACGTCTTTCTTTCCTTATTTCTTCCTTGGCCAAGGTATCATTGAGTAGAGCATTGTTCAGCTTCCATGTGTATGTGGGGTTTCTGTTGTTTTTGTTGCTATTGAAGACCACCCTTACTTCACAGTGATCTGATAGGAGGCATAGTATTAGTTCGATCTTCTTATATCTGTTGAGGTCTGTTTTGTGACCAATTATATGGTCAATTTTGGAGAAGGTACAATGAGGTGCTAAGAAGAAGGTATATTCTTTTGATTTAAGATGAAATGTTCTATAGATATCTATTACATCCATATGATCCAGAGCTTGTTAGTTTCACTGTGTTTGTTTAGTTTGTATTTCCCTGATCTGTCCATTTAGGAGAGTGGGGCGTTGAAATCACCAACAATTATTGTGTAAGGTGCATTGTGTGCTTTAAGGTTTAGTAAAGTTTCTTTTACAAATGAGGGTGCCCTTGTATTTGGAGCATAGATGTTCACAATTGAGAGTTCTTCTTGGTAGATTTTTTCCTTTGATGAGTATAAAGTGTCCTTCCTTGTCTTTTTTGATGGCTTTTGGTTGAAAGTCTATTTTATTGGATATTAGAATGGCTACTCCAGCTTGTTTCCTGGGACCATTTGCTTGGGAAATTGTTTTCCAACCTTTTACTCTGAGGTAGTGTTTGTCTTTGACACTGAGATGTGTTTCCTGTATGCACAAAAATGTTGGCTCCTGTTTACATATCCAGTCTCTTTGTCTATGTCTTTTTATTGGGGAATTGAGTCCATTGATATTAAAAGATATTAAGGAATAGTGATTGTTGCTTCTTGTTACTTTTTATGTAATTTTTATATTTCTTTGGTTATCTTCTTTTGGGATTGTTGAAAGAAGATTAATTTCTTGCTTTTTCTAGTGTGTAGTTTCCCTCCTTTTTTTGGTGTTTTCCATTCATTTTACTTTGAAGGGCTGGATTTGTGGAAAGATATTGTGTAACTTGTTTTTGTCATGGAATAACTTGGTTTCTCCATCTATGATAATTGAGAGATTTGCTGGGTATAGCAGCCTGGGTTGGTATTTGTGTTCCCTTAGGGTCTGTATGACATCTGCCCAGGATCCTCTGGTTTTCATAGTCTCTGGTGAGAAGTCTGGTGTGTCTGATAGGTCTACCTTTATATGTTACTTGACCTTTGTCCTGTACTGCTTTTAATTTTCTTTCTTTGTTTAGTGCATTTGGCATTTTAATTATTATGTGACTGGAGGAATTTCTTTTCTGCTCAAATCTATTTGGAGTTCTGTAGGCTTCTTGTATGTTCACGGGCATCTCTTTCTTTAGGTTAGGAAAGTTTTCTTCTATAATTTTGTTGAAGACATTACTGGCTCTTTAAGTTGGAAATCTTCACTCTCTTCTATACCTATAATCATTAGGTTTGGTCTTCTCATTTTGTCCTAGATTTCCTGGATGTTTTGGCTCAGGAGCTTTTTGCATTTTGCATTTTCATTGACTGTTTTGTCAATGCTTTCTATGGTATCTTCTGCATCTGAGATTCTCTTTTCTATCTCTTGTATTCTGTTGTTGATGCTTGCATCCATGACTCCTGACTTCTTTTCTAGATTTTCTATGTCCATATTGGCTGATGCAGTAGAGTGGCAGAGAATAGAGGGGAGAGAAGCAGGTACTGTACCACTCTTTCTGTTTCTCCCTTGCGACATACAAGTCCTCACCAACTACAGCCTCAATTCACTCTACATTCACTCCCTGAAGTGCCTTACACCCAGATCCTCAGGGGAGCAGCTTCTTCCATCATTCTGGGTTTTCCTCTAATGTCTTCTTCTGGGAGGCCTTCTTGGACCACCACTGCTGGTCATTTCCAAGCCTGTACTGTCAGCTCATCTAAGCTCTATTGACTTCCTCCTCTCTTCATGAAAAAAAAATGTCTCCACAAGGTCAGGGCCATATCTGCCAGTTCTCAGCCAAGGACCAAGTTTTCAATAAATGTTTGACAAAGAAATGATTGAATGTACACCCTACTTTATTTCATGTACACACTTTAACCATGAAAAACTTAAAGAAGCAGCACAAAGATTTTTCCATACCTGATGTCCAAGGCTCAATGAGTGTACCTGATAATTAGTTCTAGCATCTTGGATTCATTTCTTTGCATTCTTGTAGTTGAGATCATTAGTGGTCATGGATTGGTTCATCTGACATGATAAGAGAGTGGGAATATCTGGCTTCTGGGACCATGCACATAATAAATGATGCCGTGATTCCTAGCAATTGCTGAATATCAGGAATGAGCTCCATAGATACCTCCAGAGTTGGAAAATGTGGAGGCACATTAACAAAAGGTTAAAACAATGCCACTAGTCCACTAGTTCTTAGAGCATGGGTATCTAAATGCATTCCTAACTTTTCTTCTCCTTTATTCAAACCAGGTTTGTGTTACAATTTTTTTTTGATGAGCAGGCAGATATATGATGTATGATATCCTCTTAGCATTATAAAAAAGCTGAAAGATTCTGATTACTCCATTATTTCTGCTCTGCATTTTTTGTTTTTACTGTTTAAAATTCATAATTTCTTACCACTCTGTTGTAATTGCTTGTAGTATTCAGTATAGTAACATATTGTCCAGGTCTGTAGCTTAAAATCAATGGCCACAGCATATAACCTAGGTATATAGTCGAGTGTAACACTTAAATTATTGTATGCAAACATTGTATTTTTGAAATAATGACACTTCCTGGAACATGGCCCCATGATTAACCAACACATAACTGTAAGTCTCAGTGAAATTCAACTCACTATATTAAATCTGCCAAAAAATATCATCTGAGTGTCTCTGGGGTTTAATACTACCCTGGATCCTTATAGATTTTAGCAGAAGATCATAAAAGCTTACAAGTTCTTCTGGTCTCCACATTCCTGCCTTACTATAATGGGACTAGCCACTTCCACACTGAAGAGAAACAATAGAGTCTTCTTTTTCCACTCCTTTGAATTTCCATTCAACCGATAACATATTAACAAAGCCAGCAACAGATTACAAGCACTTGAGTACACTTGTTTTGCATATCCTGTGTCTGCAGATCCCTCACTACCACAAAAGGAAACTTGGACCATTGTCCTGGACCTAGATATATCTTTGTCCCATTAACCTCTTGGAGCTATGAATTAAGCCACTCTTGACCCTCCAGTTCTGGAGATGTAAATAAACCTATCTAAAACCCCTATTTGTAGCCATCCAAAGAAACATGGGAAAATCAAAGTTTATTGTATTTTTGTTGGCAAAAGTAATACAATCAATGAAATATTTTATCATATTAGTCCTCAATTCTTAATTTATAGAATATGAGACTTTGATTCCAACACTCTAGGTTTGCTTTAAGTATTAAGTGAGATGATGGGCAGAATACCTAGCATCATCTTTCTTGGTACCCAGAAAAGCTAACTAAATTAGCATTCATTCCTCCAGGCTAACGTTTCTTTAATGAAGGTTTTTGTATTTATTATTTTCTGTTCTGTTGGCATATCTTTATTTATCACAATGTTAGTCCTACCAGAAAATCATTTCTTTGCTGTTTATTGTGGACACGCTATTGGCTGAATGTTCATGTCCACCCACAAGCACACCTGAGCAACTCTAGTTCCAGTGCATGAGTATTTGTAAACAAGATCTTTCAGGGCCACTAAGGTCCTGAGAGCCCAGATGGAGGTACAAATGCCCCTGTGAGACAAGCCAGAAGCTAGCTCCTACAGATCCCCTGTGTGAGACATAGGGTGCTGGCAGTCAGCAACTTGATGACAATGCACTCCCTTGCCACAGTCATCTTAGGGAACTGTGTTTTCAGGGTTTCTGATGAAGACTGACTCCTCAGTGTAGACTGTAGGTTTGGGTACCCTGGAGTGACTGCTTCAGATCTGGAGATTCAGGAAAGAGCTTCCTAGAGTCAGGGGGCAACCTGCTGCTGCCCTGAAATGGAGAACAGGAGGGGAAACTCTTGGGTGTCATGACATCACCGAGATGTGGCAGGCATCTCTCAGACTTCAGGATGAACGCTGGTAGAGACCAGACTTGCCTGCAGTTTCCATGCAAAGTCTTTCCTAAATCTTTCACTTCCTCGCTGCAGCTTGTTGTGCATTCCACCCATGCTGTCTCTTCTGACCCACTTTCCTTCCTTTACACGAAGGGAAAATCTCTGTAGGAACTCGACTCAATCAACACCCAACTTCCAACCATTTATTGAGTCAGCCAAAGTACTGTTTCTTGTCTCCAATTTTTACAGCAGACCTTAAAGAAAAACACAGCCTTTAGTATTTTGATTTATGTCTTGCTGCCATTCTATATAATTTGCAAAATTTTGTTGGTAAATTCAGTATTACAGAAACAGATGACAATAGATTGACTCAGCAGCTGCTTTTCTTAGTTTTTATGTAGAGAGAAACTTCTCCAAAAATACTGGAGGGCTCACCTCAGAATCCAAATTGAATGATACAAATTGTCCTCTCAATCATGGGTCCTTACCCAGCTACTCATAGAGATGCCGGACACACAGACTGAATGTGCATCCTACATGGGTGTCCTGATCCATTTACTTATCTGAGACTTGTCTCCTCCCAATTTTCAAAAGATATCTGAGCTGGCTTAATGAGAGAGTTATTAGAGAAGGCTATCAGGAGCTGAAAAGATAGTTCAGTTGTTAAAGTGTTTACAGCCCAAGCATGAAGAACTGAGTTTCATCCCCAGTGCCCTTGCAAAAGTCAGGTACAGCAGTGTGTGCCTGTAATCCTGACACTCAGGAGACAGAGATAGGAGAACCCTGAGGGCTTGAAGGCAAATCGATGAGCCCCAGGTTCAATGAGAGATCATATCTCAAAACCTAAGGTGTGGTTGGGAAAGACATATGGTATCAACCTTTGACACATATAAATACATGCATACATATGAAGGTTCATATACACATATATGTATATGCACACATGTGCGCGCGCACACACACACACACACACACACACACACACACACACACATGCAGTCCAACTGCAATGGAAAGTCCAACTGCAATGGAAAGTATGCTATAACCCAGGCTGAGGGAGAACAACCAGTACCTTAATAGGGGTTAATTGGGGAAGGTATTTGCACTCCTAGTCTCTGGAACACAAGAAACATTGTGATGTTTTGAGAGATGTGAACTTAGGCATGCAGGGCTTAGATCTAAGATTCTTCACTTACCTAGTCAAGCTGCAAGCTTTCCTCCTGTTGCAGGTTTCACTGTTCCATGTGGCAACTGTAAGCACTTTATCTACTTGTTGAGGTGAGTAAATAACAATGCACATACAAGAAGTAACTACACAGGTGTGATGTTTCCAACACTGTCCTCAGGACTCTGTGTACATTTCTACAATTGCGACATGGTGCCTATGGATTTTTAGTGACCCTGAAACAGTGTGATTGACCTAGAACTACGAAGGAAAAGTTGTGGAAGACCATAAGCCAGTAGTTGATGAGTAAGGTCTAACCTGGGTACTTGAGTTTATATCCTTATCTGTTTTTCTACATTGTCTTTATCTACAAGTGGTAGAGTGACAAAATGGATGATAAATAAATGGTGATCTTATTATTTTTATTTCTTTCTTGGCAGCCAGTGGTGGTTTGAATGAGACATACCTTCTATAGTCTTAACCATTTGAATGCTTGGTCCCTGGTTGATGGCACTATTTGGCAGTGCTTAGATGTGACCTTAGTCGAGAAAATCCATTAATGGATGTGAGTTCTGAGAATGTAGAGACTTGCCATTTTCTAGTTTGTTGCTCTGATTCATGACTGCAGTTCAAGATATGAGTCCTTATTTTCCTGTTCCTGCCATTATTCCTCTCTGCCACTTTAGACTCCCACCCTCTAGACCGTAAGCTCAGTTGAATTCTTCTATAAATTGTCTTGATCATGGTGTTTTATCACAGCAATTGAAAAGCAATTAATGTCTTAACAGCTTGGGAAGGAAAGAGTTTGCTTCAGTTATAGTTCATTATGAAGTAAAGTCAGGGCAGAAATGGATGGTAGGTATGCAGAGGCAGGAGCTGATGCAGAGGCCATTTGTCTTCTTCCCATGATTTGCATGACCTGTTTTCTTAAACAACCCAGGACACCTGCCCAGCGGTGGGTGTCATTGCCTATAGTGGGCCAGGCCATCCCACATCAATTATTAATCAAGAAAATTCCATATAGACTGGCCTACAAGCAATGTGATAGAAGTTACTCATGCACATGTGTGTGTGTGTGTGAAAGAGAGAGAGAGAGAGAGAGAGAGAGAGAGAGAGAGAGAGAGAGAGAGAGAGAGAGAGAGAGAGAGAGAGAGAGAGAACAGCCAAGGGAAAAAATGAATGATTTGTTTCTGGTGTGGGTGGGTGTAAAATAAACTTTATTATAAAAGAAACTGTTTAGGAGATACCCCATTCACTATGCCAAGATTAAATTACACAGCAAATCAGGTATAAGGGTGGAACACTGCAATTGCAGCATTTGGAGGAGAGAGGCAGTAGGATCTCAAGTTCATAATCATTCTTGAGAACATACTTTGTAATTAGTAATCTCTTGCTGTGGCCCCAGGGACCCTATACTCTGAAGAATCAGAGCATTGCCTGAAACCACTTCACCATGCCCTTATCTCAGGAGCCATGAAATGGAAGAGTATCCAGTGGATATTACATACAGCCCATACCTTATTTAATAAACACTTAGCAAAACCACAGGGCTCTCTAAGTCCTTTCTAGAAAAATCCAAAGTGCCAAGGGTTCAGAGAGGTAGATTTCGATACTCCTGTCCATGGGCTTGAGCACAAAACCTATGTACCTGACAACCTCTTAGAATACAGCCTGGTCAGAGTCCTACCCCTAGTGCCCTGACACCATAGAGCGTGGTTCTCAACCTATGATTCATGACATCTTTGGGATCAAATTACCCTTTCATAGGGGTCACATATCAGATATTTTCATTATGATTCATAACAGCTAAATTACAGTTACAAATGTAATGAAAATAGCAATGATTCCTTGTATAGTTTTGTTGTTGTTGTTTCTACTTGGTTGATTTCAGCCCAGTTTGATTCTTTCCTGTCATCTACACCTCTTGGGTGTATTTGCTTCTTTTTGTTCTAGAACTCTCAGGTGTGTGTTAGGCTGCCACTGTATGCTCTCCCCAATTTATTTTTGGAGGCATTTGGAGCTATGTGTTTTCCGCTTAGCACTGCTTTCATTGTTTCCCATACATTTGGGTATGTGGTACCTCTGCTTCCTCAGCCCTGGACTCCCAGGAGAGGCCACCTCTTCAGTTGCTGGTCCAAACTCTGCTTCAACTACATTCCACATTGTTCAGGTGACACAGAGGAGTAAGAATAAGGAAATTGAGGAGGAGGAAGAGGAGGAGGAGGAGGAGGAGGAGGAAGAGGAAGATATCTCATAGATTCCACCATGTGTTTAGGAAGAAATCGTGTCTGTAGCAGCAGAACAATTCAGCACAGTAGTACCTGAAGTAATGAAGAGCCAAGGCCATGGGCGGAGAGCACTCTGGAGAGAACATAGCACAATGCTCATGAACTGGAGCATCTTTCTCTCTGAGAAAAAAAAGTCTGCATGGTGCCCTTGAGGGTTCTCTGAAGTACTAAAGGTAAAAGCAATTAATTTCCTCCCCAAACCTATAAAATCTTGGATTTCAGCATATCTGAATCCAAAAAGATAATAGCCAGAAAAAGACACATCAGCTGATTATCTCAGGAAATTATTTAAGAGGAATGGGCACAGATGTACGGAATGCCTCTGTGGACAGTGTGGTCTCTAGAGACTCTTCTAAGCAGTGTGCCTTATAAATATCTCCATTTTAATGGGAAATTGCCAATTCTCTCCATTTCTCCTCATTCCTGTAGCAATACACAAACCAACTCACCTCCTCATCCAGGTACATTTGTAAACATATACATTATTATGGTCACTTTCAGTTTTAAAATATTAGAAGATCATCATGGAGATAAAAGTTAAGGCAGGATCTAGGGAGATAACACAGTGGTAAAGTACTTTCTGTGTAAGCATGTGGCCCTAAGTTCATCATGTAAAAAGTTGGGTATGGTGGTGCACATGTATAACCGCAGTAATCTAGAGGCAGAAAGTTGTCTCTAGGATGTGTTGGGCAACCTGCCTGGTCTAATGAGCAGGTCTAGGTCTCAATGAAACAATCTGCCCCTACCGACCCAAAGGAGGGTATGGCTCCTAGAGAATGACAACCAAGATGACCTCTCATCTTCACATGCACAATACATGTGTATATGCACGTGATCACATAATAGAGAAACATAGAGAAAGAACAAGATGGAGACACTGACAAGTCTCTGTAGAATAAATGAGCTAGCAAGTAAATGAATCAATGGTTATGACTTGTTAGGCAAATCTAAAACAAGCTTAAGACAAAACTGAAGAAATTCAATAGACTACAGCACTGCTACCTAACCATGTTTAGAATAACAATCGGAGCATGTTGGATACCATTTTGTGCTAGAGGAACTCATAAGAGGAACACAGACTTTTAAGCCCCACAATTACAGAGTATGAAAGAAAATGCCTTTACGAGAAAATGTCACCAGCAGATTGAAATTCAAAGTACATTAAAAACTTGGTTAAAGAATAACCTAACCCTTAATTCTCAAGATCATCTCCTTTAAATGTTAAACTGGAACAATGCCATGGTCGACAATAGTAAATTTGCCTCTGTGGCTGTGCTTGCCTTCTGATATTCCTCTGTCATTTCTCTCCATTTGCCTCCATTGTGTGACATTTAAAGGTAATAAAAACTGAAGCAGGGTAGAGAGACAGGGGAAATTATGGGGACACAAAAAGGAAAAGGAGCCCCTCACCCTGGAGTGTGATTAAAACATCTTGTGGGCTGAGAATCAAGAATTTCAGAATAATTAATAACATTTGCTGTGAAGGTTGCTGATAAAATACTTTTTTTTCTGTGGAAACAGCAATGACTAGGGTTTCAGGCAAGGATGTGCATGACCTTGAGTAGAACTTTATTTTTTTCACAGACATTTCCCAGGAATATCAAACAAGATGATTAACTATGTGTACAGTGGAAACCTTCCCACATCTCTATGACACAGAATTGTATCTTATCATCTTCAATCTTCTCAGGGGCCACTGAGAATACACTCTGTAGTATCTTTTATGTTTCTTATCCACCTTGTGAAGACAGTATCTTCAAACCTTACCCAAATCCAATACATTACTATTATCATCATTGATAAGAACAAGACATAACCATAAGAGAAATGGTTATCCTCCATCTCAAAGTTGCCTCTTATATTTCTTCTTTTTGCTTAATAACATCTGTGCATTCACAAATCTTGATAGTAGATACCTCAACAAACCTTTACTCGTGTGGCATGCACAGATGAATGTTCCCCATAGATTTTTGTCATGATTTGCTTTCCATCATTGTGTAAAAGATCATAACCAACAGCAGCTTAGGGAGGAAAAGGTTTAATTGCCCTATATTTCTCTGTCAAAAACCTTTAAGGGAAGTTAGAGTAGAAACCTAGAGGCAAGAACTGAAGCAGAGACCAGGAAGGAATATTAGTTACTGACTTATTCTCCATGGCTTGCTCAGATTGCTTTGTATATAACCCAGGACCACCTGTCCAGGAGTGGCACTACCCACAGTGGACTCAACCATTTCACATCAATCACTTATCAAGAAAATGCCCACACAGATCTACCTACAGACCAATTTGATGGAGGCATTTTCTCGGTTAAGGTTTCTTCTTAAATGATTCTGGTTCGTGTCTAGTTGACATAAAACTAACCAACACAATTATGGTGGCTGCCAAGTAAACTGACAGGAAGTAACTTTTCATGCAATTAATTAATCATTGTGATCAGTAGCAACTGAGTCTGTGAAACTGAGTGCAAGTTACTTTCCAACAGAGACATGCAATCAAGAAATATAGACACTTGATCCCTGAAGGATTTTCACCCGGAAGTGACATAAGACCTAGGCCACCTCTATAGATGTAAGGAAAGTTGTCGAATGTTCAGTAGAGCCCATTACAGTTTCATTCTCAGCAAATAATTATGTTGCTGGTGACATATCTCTGCAGTCTGCGGTAACAGCACTGGAGAAAGTGAGACAGGCAATGATGACAGTGCTTAACCAACTGTCATTTGCTACTTTTGTCACAGCTTGTGAAGGAGAGGCTGGTACCATCCCAATTTTATCCAGAAAACTACAGCACAATGGTTCATATGCCATTCATGATCATACAGCTTACTGTAGAAGCAAGTTTTGGCTACACTGAATTGGATCCCTGTGGGTTGTGCCCTTCCAGTCAACCATCCAGCAGCTTTTGGATCTGTGAATAAAACACACACACACACACACACACACACACACACACACACACACTTATTTTTAAAATGCCTTGGCTACCTCAAAGGCTGGCCATTCCTAAACCTGCTACTCTAGGCCCAATCAGGGAAGTGACCAGTGTCTACTTACCCAAATTCTTACATGGCTCATTGGCTCTCTCTCCTCCAGCTCTTCTTTTCTGTCTACTCCCCAACCCCTGCATCCTGACAATCCTCTTATCTCTTTCCCCCTGTGTCCTAGTCCAAGGAACTCTAAGGGTTCTGTCCTGTCTCCCTTTTCCCAGCCATTAGCCACTGGCATCTTTATTGATCGATCAAAAACCAGTTGGGTCCAGGACCTTTAACATTTGGACGTGCAGATTCCCAATTGAAACAAAGCATTAGAACCAATCTCAAACACCTTACAGCACTTTGAACCCAGTGCCATTCAGTCTCCAGAGCTCATTTACAACCCACCATAGAGTTTGCTGAACAGAGAATACTCTTTCCTATGGATACCTGCCCTGCTACCTGCTTTTCCATGGTGCTGACTGACAAGATATTCATGACAATATAGTCAGCCTTCCCCACAGTGCTGCTGGAGAGGTCTGGTTTTTTTTCTTTTGTTTTGTTTGTTTGTTTTTGTTTCGTTTTGTTTTCTCAAACTAATTCAAAAGAGCAGCTTCCCTGGAAATTCTTTCTGCCTGGTTATTTCGCATACTCTTCCTACTCTCAAGAATGATTATGTGCTCAGATTGTGCTGAAGAATTAGCTTTGGAATGTGTTTATATGAAATCCCTTTTAGTGCAAACCATTGGTTGCAGAACAGGGCTCAGTAGTGAATCCTGATGCCTCCATTTGAAAAGATCTGTTAATGCTGAGAAGAAATATAACTCATCAGTGTTGTACATTGGGTGTTGACTGTAGAAAATTGCTAATTCACAGGATCCCTTCACTATGGGAACTTGAACAAACATATTAATTTAGAAGTTCTGGTTCTATTACTAAAATTACTGTTTTAGACTTATGTTCCATTATCTTTGGTGTGATGGAATGAGACTTGGCTCAGCCTGGTCAGGCCAGGTGACTATAGACCCAGATGATCTTCCAGGTGTTTACAATGTTCCCAATAGAAGGAGAAAACAACAACACATTGAATATTAGCCTACTAGGGAAGAAGTAAGGAAAACTAAGGGGAAACTTCAGTGTAAGGCACAGCAACCATAAGCAAGTTCTATTTGCCCCACAGAGAGAGGCAGGAAAATGCTTTAGCCCTGGGAAGGAAATTCTAAAGAAACTAGTATACAGACAAGGTTTTATAATAGCCCAAGACACAGGAAGGACAGACATGCCCATAGTGTTACTTCCAGTAGTCACTGAAACTTGATGTTTTTAAATACAGTAGGTTATTGGAGCGATTCATATTTATATTTTCTATAGGCCAGAAACCAGACAAAGATTTTGAGATTCACAATTTATTCTTTTGAGAACTGTAAACAATGAAGGGTAAATGAACAAAGAAAAGGCTTTGATTCAGGGTCATCTCTCCTCCCAACCCTGTGGTCAAGATAACCCTCAAACTTCTCTGAAGCTAAGTGGTTCTTGCATGGAGCACATGCTCCTGGAGCAGCTATGATTCTCAGTAGCTCCCTGCTTTATTCTGCAGGTGACTATCTTCACCTCTGACTTTGGTTACCTCTGCCTACCTCTGTTATGATAACAGGCCCACTAAAATCACAGGGTACTAAGAACTCACAGCACTTCAGCAAGGGTTATAAAGCAGAGGTAACATTGAGGCAAAGTCCTGAGGTCAAAAATGGTCTTTTCAGATATTAGCCTGGAAAAGACTACCTAGGCCATTTACAGAAACCTGAGACAAAACGAGTAAGTGGATTTAGATCATGGCTTCCTAAATCATGTCATTCCCATACAGAAAACACTGACAGAAGCTCTCCTCCAGGGGTCCCCTTGTGTCTTGCTTTCACTCTTACTCATGACCTGACCAGTTCCAGTTCAAACTCAGAGTGTGTTTCAAACAAGACCCAGACTCCTAGATATGTGTGCACATGGACTAGCCTCTGCTGACATTCCTGCAGCATCTGCCACTGCCCTTTACGCAGTGTGTAGGAGATGGTCAAGTTAGCTTTAATTCTCCAAGACACTGGGCTTCAAACAACAGTCTTTTAGTAATTAGTTTTTTAATCATTCTCAAATCTCCTTGAGACTCTATTAGATTCCTTCCTCATAACCCACAAGATCACTCTTCACCCTGAAACTCTATAATTCTATAGAACACTGTTGCTTAAAACATCTTATGAGATAGTTTGTCATTTGCTTTCCTCTACTCTCACATGAGCATTGTAAAGGCAGAACTGGGGTTTTAATACCTGACACCATGTTTAACATATCAGGTACTTAACAATTTGCTAAATACATATATCTTAAATAGACTGCTTCCCTGCTCTAAACGATTGTCATTCCATTTACAAGTTCTCACAATGGCTCTTACATAGAACAAATACATAGATGCTGCCTACCCAGCCATTTTTAATAAAACTGAAATATATATACTTATTAAGTTTCATACTGTACATATGTTAACTCCATGCTATGCAATAAGAAAATTGTCACTGCCAAAATTACAGAAATGTAGTTTTGATTTATGGTAATACAGGAAAACTTTTAATAAATTGTTAAATCTTATTTGTTTCTGGGACATCCCTGAATTTTCCCTTTCATGAAATTATTATTTAAAGTTCTAGTTAGTGAATTAATGTCAATAATTTAAATGAATTTCTTTATACATAATTATCTTGGATTAGAATGCAATAAAACAGTTGGAATTACTTTAAACAAATTATGAATTTCTTCCTCTTCATGTGCTCCACTGTTAACATTCGGGAAAGTTACTGCTGTAATTTCATATTTAAAGTGGAAGTATTTGGTTTAAAGAGAATTACAGAGATTAAAAAAGAATTCACACACTCCCCATCTGCACCTCAGAGTAATAAACATGAAGTCAGGCATCACTGTCAGTGATATTCAACCATGCTCAATATATTTGGATTTTGTTTTCAAGAAATTAGTTTGGGGAGAAAACATCCCAAGGAGAAAGGCTGAACTTTAAGGAGATAAATAAATTAATGCATAATACATTTTAAACTCATGAATAGCTAATGAGTTTCTTAACTTGTAGAAGTAGTAGATGTTTTTCCCCAGGAAATATTGGGTTTTCCTAATACCTTGGAAATATAAAGGCAAATGGAAAAAAAGATTAGTGATCAAATAAAGAAAACAGCAGTTTTCTGACTCCCTTAAATTAGTCATACCTGAAATTTTAACTAGTAGATAATTTAGTCGAATTGGACAATAGCATTAAAATGTTGCAGGCAAGAGTTCTGATGCTTGATATGTCATTATGCTGCAAACCGTGTTCTGGAAATTGCAGAAGTTAATGATGACAACCTCTGAGCAATGTGGAGAAAAAAAACTGAAAATAAATGATTCTTCTTCTATGGAAAAGAGGAGCAGATTAGACATTCATTATTTACTTTGAGGATAATGGCACCGATCTTTTGGTATTCAGAACCAGAATAAAGCTAACCATGAATATGAAACAAACGAACACATTGGATTTTAAATGAGGCTGCTTTTTGAACACACATTACAATAGCTATTGGATGATATAAGTTTCTTCTCTTAATAATAATGTAAAACCCTGTGTCAGCAGAAACATCTCACCCTGGTCCCCCTAAAAGTCACCAGGAAAAGAGCAGGCTCAAGAAAAAGGTAAATGGATCTCTGGGTATAATTAATGACATTTACACATATTCAACCTATAACCCAAACTAGCCTATTCCAAAATCAACTCATATCATTTTGCATATGCTTTATTGATTTAAGTCCACAAGGAATTCTTGCAGAGCATCTGTCAACACGAAGTCTTACAGGAATATAACTATCACCCAGCTATACATATGTGAGTTGGATCCTGAGGAACCCTTGGAATTCCTACAACCTTGAACTGTTTAAACTGCACGAATATGTAATTCCATTGGGATGGCTTCTCATATTATCTTCATTTTCACCTGAGGACATATGGTTTTGGAATGTTCCCAGACAGGGTAGCTGAAATTCCATAATGCCGTAGAGCCCAGACACGATTGTTGCTCAAGTAATCTTGAGCTTCCTTCTGGGATTCTTGGATTCTGGTCATTGTATATACACAAGGAGTTGGGCTTCTTATGAACACACCATGGAACCCTAAGATCTGGGCTGAAATATGAGGGTTGTAGCATTCCTTTAGGTGAAAGTTGTTTACATCTGCTTACTACCTGCCGTAGCACTCACCCAACCTTATAGCGCTACTCTTAAATAAGCCATTTATAACAAAAGCTTACTACCCTTG
The DNA here is from genome assembly GCA_036184795.1 of Tokudaia tokunoshimensis. NCBI lineage: Eukaryota > Metazoa > Chordata > Mammalia > Rodentia > Muridae > Tokudaia > Tokudaia tokunoshimensis. The sequence continues at coordinate 103,501,814 of BTHU01000011.1, read as the reverse complement.
TGATCACAATTAAAACTTTCAAAAGCAAAGGAAGACACAAAGTTGAGTGGTTAGGAAAAGAGGTATAGATTTGGAAGGAATTGGAGGAGGGTGACTGTGATCAAAATACATTGTACAACATTCTCAAAAGGATAATTGAAAGTGAGAAAAATCAAGAAGTAGATATTTAGTAAAAAGTTATTTATTTCTCACCCACATGAATTTGTACTTGCAACTAGAAGACTCAGGTACCTGTCTGGTTGATGTGTCTTACATTTCAGCTTTAGAACCTTGGGGATTCATTTAGCACTACAACTTAAGTTCCCATATCAATAAACTGACTTACAGCTGTTCCCAGGGCAGAGCCCACTTGTTCCCACCATAAATGAGTCCACTCATATCTTAGCCCGTCCTAAAAACCTGAGAACCCTTTTGAGTGTGTTACAGTGGTATATTTAAGCTGTACATAAGGATAATGTTTGAAATGTCCTTCAGTTCTATTGAATCAACACAACCTAGAATCTTCCAAATTAAGCATACCTTCTAGGGTAGCAAAAATGGAGTAACCTATACACACCGCTCATTAGACATTTGAAAATAGTAAGTCAGTTGTTCTTCCCAAGGCAACAGAAGCAAAACAAAAGAAACTCTTCTGAGGTCATGAAGGAAAAAGGAGAGCTCCTCCTAGAAACCTCCCCAGCCACCTCCACGTTCTGTTTCATCCCCCAATCCCCTTTAAGCCTGAGTGTAGGCATTTATGGAATTCTAGGAGAACACACAGCATATTAGCTTTAGCCCTGACATTGATAAATCACCTGGGCTCTGTGGAATGCAAAAGGATATTGTAGGGAGAAATGCAATACTGTCTGTGATAACACTTTGAGGTCTCCAGAGAAAGGCATCTATTTAAATGTGGCAAAAGCTAATGCTTGAAAACATTCTCAAGATCTCAAGGCTCTTTATGCAGCTCCATCAAGTGGTCAGTGGTGGGAGATGGTGGTCTTTGTGTCACTGCCTGAAAAATGTCCTCCTGCAGACAACAGGGCATGCTGTTGACCATCAGGTCTGCAAGTGGACATTGTATCTACTCTATTCTTATTTTCAAACTAAACTCCTCCTAAAAGCATCCTTACTAGGGTGTATTTTTCCATCTGATCATGATGAAGGTGAGGTTTTGCTTACCAGTTTATATTTATATCAGAATGTAGTTGAACACAACTTTTTACACTCAAGAACCCTCTATACATTAGGAAAATTATTGGGAAATGTATTATGAGCCCATATAGCAATGATAGCAATGGGAAGTCCTAACTCATGACCTTGAATTTCTCTAAAAACCTATGTATTCATCTTTCTGGGTAGAAAGAAGAATCCAGTAACTGTGAATGTATACAAAGTAAGAGTAGGGTCCCTCCTACCTCCCAAGGTTGCCTGTTTCCATTCTTTCTGCTGGCCCTCAGGGCTTCAGTCCTTTTCCTCTACCCAATACCAGATCATGTTCCCCTCTCCCCCATCCACTTTCCCTCCCAGGTCCCTCCCTCCCTCCCCTTGTGGTTGGTTTCTTCTCTCTCCCAAGTGGGACTGAGGCATCCTTACTTGGGCACTTCAGTTTGTTGGCCTTTTTTAGTTCAGTGGACTGCATCTTGGGTATTCTGTACTTTTTTTTAAATTTTTTGGCTAATATGCACTTATTAGTGAGTACATACCATGCATGTCCTTTTGGGTCTGAGTTACCTCACTCAGGGAGGCATTTTCTAGTTCCATCCATTTGCTTGCAAGTGTAGAAAAACAAGGACCAAGGAAGAAATTCAGTGGAGAAAGTGTTTGGCACACAAGCATGAGGAGCAGAATTCCAATTTTCTTAACCCCCATAAAAGCCAGGCTAGATGATGGCCACCTGCGAACCTGGCACTTGGGAAGCAGAAGAGAGATGCTCAGAGCAATCTGACTAACCAGAAATGGTGAATTCTGGACCCATTGAGAGTCTTTATCTCTCTAAATGAAGTGATGTTTAATCATGGAAGCCACCTTATAATAACAGCAGCTTCCACATGCATGTGCACATGTGTGCCCACAACATGCCAACACAGCAACAACAAAAACATAAGATGATGACTTTCAGTATTAACAGTATCACTGAAAAATTCCAAGGGGAGATCAGGTATGCTCAGGGTGGAATGGAAGAGGAGCAAAGCATTTTTCTCCACTGGAGTTACACTGGGTATATTTATCACATTTCAGGGCAGGCTTCAGGCCCAGAAGGAGTTGATCAACATAAATCGGAATCTGTGGGCTTTGGGTGTGTGTACACTTGTGTGAGCATGTGTACATGTGCACAGAGGATTGGTTTTGGTTTTGGTTTGGTTTGTGGGTTTGCTGTTTGGGGTGTTTGTTTTAAAGAAAGAACATGGGGACTAGAGAGATGGTTAAGAGCCCTGACTGCTCTTCCAGTGGTCCTCAGTTTAATTCCCAGCAACCACATGGTGGCTCACAACTATTAGTAGTGGGATCCAATACCTTCTTCTGGTGTGTCTGAAGACAGCTACAGTGTACTCACTTATATAAAATAAAATAAAAGAAGGAAGGAAAGAAAGAAAGAAAGAAACAGAGAAAGAAACAAAGAAATAAAGAAACAAAGAAATAAAGAAACAAAGAAACAAAAGTTGGGGACAGAAAGAGGGAGAAAGAGAGGAAGGCAGGAAGGCAGGCAGGAAGGAAGGAAGGAAGGAAGGAAGGAAGGAAGGAAGGAAGGAAGGAAGGAAGAGAAAGAAAGAAAATGAAGTTGGTAGGCAGAGCATGGAGAATCTGGGTATGTGGGGAAGCAGAATGAATATGATCAAAACATACGAAAATTCTCCAAAACTAAAAACTTTTTAAAAGTCAAAAACTACTGACTAAACATAAAATAATGCAAAGCATATCTTACATATCATTTATCTCTTGCTCTAGAAGCCTGGTCTTTTATGTTTACAGATGATGGGATGCTAAAAGTTGAATTGAACTTAAGGTCATTGAGGATGCTCCTATTCTGGTAGGTCTCCTGGAGCCTAAGTTAGTTTTCAACTGATGGGTTGCTATGGAAGCATATGCTTCTCCCATCTCTACTCTGGCTTCCAGTCTCGTCCCATAATTTCTTTGCATATGCATTCCTGGTTTGATATTCACCATGAGTCTCTCATCAGAGTCATGATGATGCTGGTAGTCTGCCCTTGAGCTGTTAGGACTGTAGGTTAACTAAACTTCTTTTCTTTACAAAGTACTTAGCCTCACATATTTCATTATTATCATGATAGAAAACTAAGGAATGCACCCTGTGTGGGATTTTCTATATTAATGTGCACAAATGTATATACTAGAAACACATTTACAATGTAAATTGTCCATGGAAGCTTATGAGCCCTGAATGTTCTGCTGCCTTTAGCATTTACTTTAGAGCTTCCCTCAGTACCCAGATTCAGGGCATGTATAATCATGCCCAGCCTAACTTATTGTGGGAAAAGAGTCAGTTTCAGCATGCTGAACAGAAATTCTTCTCCCTTACATTGCTACTTAGCTGATCTAGAATAATCTTATCTAAATGTGTTTTCTTAAAATACTATTCATTATATTTGAAAACAGTCATGGTCCACTTGAAAACTCAGTTTATGGTTGATTTTCCTAAGGAGAGACCTCCCTATAGCATTTTAGTAGCTGGATGTTTATTCCTGGAAAATGCCTGTTTTCCAGGGATTATTAATCACACTTTATTGGGATGTAATCACTTACATAGTTTACTTTTCTACCCATTTCAGAAATTCTAAAGGCTGAAATAGTAATTTTTGCTCTGAAAATCTACCCAGCAATTACCATATTTGCTTTTCATTTATGGGGGAATAATCTGTTTTAATTAAGCCTAACTGAAGAACTTTTATCAGATGTAATTATCTCTTTCGATAAATATGTCTCCACTAATTACATTTAACCATGGGATTTATAGCTCTTAAGTCATTTAGTAGGAAACATAATAAATCTCTAGTAATACAGGCTAAATTGCTATAAATTAATTCAAATCATTAACATAATAAACAAATTAGGATAATTTTGTTTAATTAGTTTGGGTGGTTAACTTAAAATCCCATGTAAGCTTCATGGTAATCTTCATTTCACCATTATTTATAGTACGACTTTTTTTTTTTTTTTTGCAAATCTACTTTACTATTTAAGTATAAAGCAGGTCCTTTTCTTAAATGTTAGTTATTTGACAAATGATTTACAAACAGAAAATGAAATTTACTGTGCTGAGATTTCTTAACTTCATATTTTTCTATCAAAATACTTTTTTTTCAAATAAAACTATTTTGTGTCACTTCAAATGAAGTAATCTTCCTTTTTAGAATCAATTAATACATTCCAGTTGTTACTGCTCCAGTTGGCAATGTGGCCCTGGGAGAGCTGGACCTAAAAATTAGGCAGGCTAAAGTCTCATGCAATAGGCATCTTTATTCAGGCTATCAGATATATTTATATTCTGAGCATCAGGCAAAGTTCACTTGAGTTCAAGCTGTATACAGTCACAGAGACCAGGTCACATACATTTAGGCTGTATCTAGTCACAAGGACAACTTGGGCTTGAAAGTATCATTTGGAAGAACAATGGGTAAGATAATGGGTAACTGGAAGTAAACCCACTCCTGTTTATTACACGCAGGAGTGTAGGAGTATAACAAAAGTCTGTTTCAAGAACAACCCATGTTATAGAGGAGCAGAGATGACAAGATTGTTTACTTGGAATTATCTCACAGATTCTCAAAAATTCTCTTCACACAGCTTCATTCATGGGCTGTATTTCTACATCAGTAAAAATCTTTGTTCCAGTGTATATGTGTGAGTTTCTGAATATGTGTGTCTGTGTGTAGTAATCCACTCTCAGATCACATTAGGAATGTGAGTCTTGGGTTAAAGAAGGAAAGGTATGTAGCAACAGGGTGGGAATATTGAAGACAGTATATTTACAGAAGTCTACAATAAAGAAAATGTCTCACACAGTGAATGAAAGTCTTATGGAAATTTGTTATCTCAAGAGAGGACACAGTCTAGATATGTAATTGCCTCAGAAACTAGTGCAACTAGATGCAAAGGTCACACTGGGGCTGGGCTATTAGAGAGGCAATATTCCATGTCCTCTTGCAGCTCTGCCAAGCATCTCTCTGTCTCTCCCATTTGTTCTCATTCTCCACAACTCCCAGGAAATACCAAGACCTAGCCTAAGTAGACCCTGTCCTAACCATGTTAGGTGTGGTCTCCAGCATGACATTTGACAGTATCCTCATTGAGTTGCACATTTTGTCACAGCTTATCTATTTCCAGCACAGGTGAAGCCACACCTCAACAAAAAATATCTGCCTCTGACTTTGGCTCTGACTCTGGCTTAGGAGCTGGTTTTAGTGACTTGGCCTATCTGTTCTTGGCTCCCTCAAACCTATGCTCTTCTTCCATGTGGAGAACTTCAGGATGTACTGCTGAGGTTTGCAGTCTTGCTTATCCTCCCTACTGAGGATAAATCTCCTTAGGTTTGCATAACACCTACAACTCAGGTAAGGCACATTCCCTCTGCCTATTTATAGCCAACCAGATTCAAACAAGCCAGTCTCCCTGACTCCACAGGGAGAACATAGGATTTCACTAGTATTTTAGTCACTGTGGCAAATGACCAGTTCTCAAAAAATTCTGAATCACGGGCGGTGGTGGCGCACGCCTTTAATCCCAGCACTTGGGAGGCAGAGGCAGGAGGATTTCCGAGTTCGAGGCCAGCCTGGTCTACAAAGTGAGTTCCAGGACAGCCAGGGCTACACAGAGAAACCCTGTCTCGAAAAACCAAAAAAAAAAAAAAAAATTCTGAATCAATAATAATAAATGTACGATGGAGAGCTGAGCAGTTCTCCCTAACTTAATGATGACTGGTTTTAGATGCTCAATGACAAGTTTATCTCACATTTTTATTCATGCATTCATTCATTCATTCATTCATTCGGGAACCATCTATTTGATAAGTACTCATTTTTGTCTCTTCTCTTAAATGTCATTACAGATTCTCGACAGTGATTTTATTTTCTCTACCCACACTCTGTGTGATGTAGAGGGAAGAGGGCACATCTGGCATGCTTAGCTTTAATAAGCTCACCACCCATCAAACAGTCGACGATCTTCCTCATATCCTCAGCCCACACCCTCATTCAAGTTTTCCCTCACTCCTGACTAGGATTCCTGACCATTCTAACTCTATGCAGTTTCCAAACCACATGTCATAAAGATGTAGGAGTTATTCTCTGTAGCAGGTAGGGGGAAAGGCCTTCTGTGAAGACTAAAACTTGATAATATAAGCTAGAGAACAAAGAGCTGTTTTTATAATTAACCGCCAGCAAGACATCAGTCAAGGTCACAGACCAGCAACACCTGCAAGGTTTGTAACTAGCAAAGTCAAAATAAGTGTCCAGCAGAGGAGCCTAGGTAAGCTTCTAACAAAAGTCAAAAAAGGATGGGCAGGGCTTCAGTACATGACTGCTCCCCGACCAGGAGAAGCATTACACAAACAGTATAGGATCATTGTCCAAGCTGGGTCAAGGAAACATGCTCAGATCCTATGGGGACAAAATTGGCTTGCCCAAAGGATAAACCAATATCAAAAGTGTCCACAGTATTTGTCTCATTTCTGACTTCTTAAAGAAAAAAAAACACTAGTTCCACAGCTTTCCATCTCTTAGGACCTTCTTCCTCATTTTTTCACTTTCCCCAGACAAATTCTGTTTTGTTTCCGGATCGTGCTTCCTTTGTCCACAACTTCATTCCTCCTCATTGTAAGATAAAGAGCTCAGGAGACATTGGATCTTCGGTATCTACTCTAGTAGATACTTTGATATCTACTGATCATTTGCACCTTAGGCCCTGAGTCAGGGCTTTTTAGCTCAGGAAAGGACCCTTCCCTCTCAGAGAACCAACAAGAGCATCTTTCTCCATCACTATCCCCGTGAAAGCAGAGAACACATCATCCTGGCCTCTGTTTGTCCTCTGTACCCAAAACATTCTCTCATCATTCTGTGACTTTTCCTGGGAAGACAAGCACAAACATCTATTCAGCTGATGGTCCACTGATGACCAACAAAAAGAATTGGTCTATCCTAGTCTAGCTTGGCAAATCAATGTTTCTATTGTGGTTATTTTAAGGAGGACCAGCAAGTCACAGGCAGCTGCATCTCTGGAAAGCCCATGCCCATTAGGGAGAAATCTTGAGTCTTGTACTTTTCAGAGAAATTTTGACCTTCCTGGATCTTATATGGTTTGTTTTCTTCCTTAGTCTTATGAATCATCAGTTCCTCTAGTCAGGAATGTTTCAACTCAGAGGAAATAACTATACAACACTCATACAGTAAAATCTCATGACTAGCATTAAAATTACAAGAGTAGGAAAATGTAGAGTTAGGCTCTGTTCTTATGTTCTATAGCTCTTATCAAGTGGGCAGTATGTACCAGGTGCTTTCATGTACACATTCTTTCTACTTTCTCTTCAAACACATATCATGGAGAGTAGTTTCATTTTACATTTAAAGAATTTGCAAGAACATCATGACTCAATATATCACAAATGAAGAAATGGAAGAAGATTAACTTGCAAAAGTTACATATATGTGTGCAATATTTTAATAATTTCCCTCTACCCTCTCCTTCCTCCTACTCCATCCTGTACCTTTTTCCTGCTCCTTCTCAAATTCCAGACATCTTCTCTTTAATTATTATTGTTGCACACATATATGTGAACAAATACACAAATATGTCTTGCTGGATACATTTAGTGTTGCTTGCTTACATACATCTGTTTTTAGGGCTGCCCATTTGGTATTGAAGAATCAATTAGGGCACTCATCCCTGGGAAAGACAGATTTTTTTCCCTATATATTTTTACTTCCCTATATATTTTTTATTGCCTATAGCTCTTCGTGTTTTTGAACTATGTTGTTAGCTCCTAAACAGCCCACGTTTTCCACCTCACTAGACATGGCAGGAAGACCAAAAACTAAGACTGACAAACTCTCAACAGCTTATTGGATTTTCCAAACATTACCAGAATAAAGAGAGGACAGTCAGATCTTAATCTCACACCAAAGTATAATATGCAATGGACAGTAAGCATAAATATGAAAGGTAAAACAACAGAATGATTAGGAGAAGTAGATTATCTTTGAAAGTCTGACTTTACAAGTATTTCTCAGAGAAGAATAGTCCACTGTCATCAAATTATCTGTCAGCTTGAGAGGATGTAGAATCACCATGGAAACACACCTCTAGGCAATCTGTGAAGGTTATCTAAATAAGGTTAATTAGAGCAGAAAGATTTATCATCAATGTGAATGGCATCTTTCCACAGGTTGGGGCCCTGGATATATGCAAAGGATATATGAAAAGCAAGCTGAGCCCTTGCTTTCTTCTCTTTTTGCTTTGCTGGCTGTCAATACTCCTTGACCAGCAGCCTCAAGCTCCTGCCACTGTGACTGGCTGTCCCTCAAACAGTGATCCAAAAGAAAGCCTTCCTTAAAGCACTTCTTGTCAAGTATGTGGTCTCAGCTATGAGAAAAGAAATATTCCCAGTAAGAGTTGAACAAAATATTTGAAGATACGTTTATGGAAGAAGGCAGACAAATGTCAAAAATAGATGAAAATAGGTGAAGCATCACCACTGTCAATGAAACACAAGTTATAAGACATAACTCATATACAGAAATATGAAAAAAAGTGACTCATAGCAAATATTGAGTAGGGTTGGAAGCAAGTAGAGCATTCATATGCTGCTGCCACTGTAACTCAGTCATTGCTCAACTAAGTGAGACAACAATCCATCCCTTTGCTCTAGTTTTGAAAATTCCATTTCACTTCCAAAAACTGAAAACTGTCCAACTATTGTTTACAAGATCAGCATATAATATTCTATGATCAGCAATTCCATATCAAGTTCTGTACCCAAGAGAACTTAAAAATTAAATAAAAATTAAAAATTTGTACACACACACACACACACAAACATACTACCTATAAAAATTTTCATGGCAGGATTATTTATAAAAGGTTAAGGCTGAATAAGGCAGGCATGTGGCATCAGGACACCAGGTACACAAATGATGGTGAGTCCTGACCAAATATTGACAAGGAGCATCTAGTGACACAACACGTGTAGTAGATGGGCCAATGTCAAAGGCTTGCTAAGTAAAAGACAAAGCTCTCTTTTGAAATATAAAATGAAATTTATATGAAAGTATTTATGTGAAATCCCCAAATAACTTTTGGTGGGAGAAAATAAGACTTTTAGTTGCTTCTGGAAGGAGGACAATTGTAAAAGGATACAAGGGGAACATGTGGACAGTTCTAACTGTCCTGTTCCTTCATGCACATGCATCAAACTGGATGGTTTTAGATCTGAGCATTCTACTGCATAAAATTTTATCTTAGTTTAAATCTGGGGAAAAAAATGGCCAGAGATGTTTTAAAATCCAGACAATTTCTGAGTAGAGTGTACAAGTTTCTAAATAAGTTAAGGAGGTATAGGCATAAATAATCATTAGTCCTTGAGGAAAGGGTACCAGTGTTCTGAACATAATGGTAACTTTTATTTTTATCATAACCCATACAGCTGTATGAACACCACTTTGAAATTTTTGACAAAATATTTCTAATGACTGGGCTTCTAGCAAAGATCAAATATCCTTCTCTGTATTATTTCTCCTTTGGTAAAGAGACACCAAACTTCCCTGGCTTTATTTGGTGACGGATGCTTCCAATGACCTCCAACAGACACCAACACTTTATTACTGAAGGTCACAGAAAATAGCATTCCGGTTCCGGTAGACTGCACTGAAGAGACAGGTACCCAGGCTCTCCCCAATATAACATCACTTGGGACACGGCCTGTTGGGGCTTCAGCCTGCGCCCAAGAACGGGACAGCGCTGTGGCCGTCTGGGTGCCAGATCTGCAGGCCATCGCCTCTGCAGGGTGAGCAGCGCCATGGAGAGAGTGCAGAGTGCACTCCGCCATCTTTGCTCCAGTGGCCGGGAAGTTGGGACTGCCAGGCTCTGAGACAGACAGGCATAATATCGCTTGGGTCTCGGGCGGATTGTGTGTACGTGGCTCCCAAGAGCTGGGCAGATCTGCAGTAACCAGCATGCCAGCTCTGCTGTGGGACTTCTGCCTGGCAGAGGGACGCCCCCTCCCCCCCCACTCTAGGAGAGATCACACACCCCTGGACAGGGCAGGAGCCTACCAGCCTCCCTTTGGCGACCTCTGCTCCAGGAATCCACTGCGCTGAGCCTTTGGATGTGCAAGGACTCCCCAATATAACATCACTTGGGGCAAGGCACATCAGGGCTCCAAAGTCATTCAGGAGCAGGGAAGGCCCCAGAAATCTGTGCCAGGTTAATCCTGGTAAACCAGGGTGGGCAGAAATAGCTTTGCAGGCTCACAGGAGGTCCAACGAACAGCCAGTGACAGCAGGACCAACTAACATCAGAGGTATCCAGATGGCAAAAGACAAACGTAGGAATGTTACTAACAGAAACCAAAGTAATATGGGACCATCCGAACCCAACTCTCCAACAGCAGCAAGTCCTGGATACCCCACCACACCCGAAAGACAAGATCTGGATTTAAAATCACTTCTCATGATGCTATTAGAGGATCACAAGAAGGACACAAATAAATCTAATAAAGAATTACAGGAGACCATGAATCAACGGTTAGAAGCCCTTACAAAGGAAACAGAAAAATCGCTTAGAGAAATGCAGGAGAACATGGATCAAAAGATGGAGGCACACAAGGAGACAACACAAAAATCACTTAACGAGATGAATCAACGGGTAGATGCACTCACAAAGGAATCACAAAAATTGCATAAAGAAATGCAGAAGAATATGGGTCAACAGACAGATGCCCATAAGGAGGCAACACAAAAATTGCTTAAAGAAATGAATCAACGCTTAGATGCCCTTACAAAGGAAACACGAGAACTGCTTAAAGAAATGCAGGAGACGATGGATCAACAGATGGATTCCCATGAGGAGGAAACACAAAAATCGCTCAGAGAAATGCAGGAGAACATGGGTCAACAGGCAGAAACCCTGAAAGAGGTAATGCAAAAATACCTTAAAGAAATACAGGAAAATACAAACAAACAAGTGAAGGATCTCAGCAAATCCATCCAGGAACTAAAAAAGGAAGAAGAAACAACTAAGAAATCACAATGGGAGACAACTTTGGAGATAGAAAACCTTGGGAAGAAATCAGAAGTCATAGATGCAAACATCAACATTAGAATACAAGAGATGGAAGAAAGAATCTCAGGTGCTGAAGATTCCATAGAAAGCATCGACTCAACAGTCAAAGAAAATGCAAAATGCAAAAAACATGTAACCCAAAACATCCAGGAAATCCAGGACACAATGAGAAGACCAAACCTAAGGATTATAGGTATAGATGAGAGTGAAGATTTGCAACTTAAAGGGCCAGTAAACATCTTCAACAAAATTATGGAGGAAAACTTCCCTAACCTAAAGAGAGAGATGCCGATGAACGTACAAGAAGCCTACAGAGCTCCAAACAGACTGGACCAGAACAGAAATACCTCCCGTCACATAATAATCAAAACACCAAATGTTCTAAACAAAGAAAGAATACTAAAAGCAGTAAGAGAAAAGGGCCAAGTAACATACAAAGGAAGCCCTATCCGAATCACATGAGACTTCTCACCAGAGACTATGAAAGCCAGAAGATCCTGGGCAGATCTCATGGAGACACTAAGAGAGCACAAATGCCAGCCTAGACTACTATACCCAGCAAAACTCTCAATCACCATAGATGGAGAGACCAAGATATTCCATGATAAAACCAAATTTTCACAATCTCTTTCCACAAACCCAGCCCTGCAACGGATAATAGGTGGAAACCTCCAATACAGGGAGAGAAACAACACCCTGGAAAAAATGAGATAATAACCTTCTTGAATCAAACCCAAAAGTAGATAATCACTCAAACATAAAGATAGCATCAAGAATGGCAGATGGCAATAATCACTATGCCTTAATCTCTCTTAATATCAATGGTCTCAATTCCCCAATTAAAAGACATAGACTAGCAGAGTGGATATGTAAACAGGACCCAGCATTTTGCTGCGTGCAGGAAATGCACCTCAGTGTCAAAGACAAACACTACCTCAGAGTAAAAGGCTGGAAAACAATTTTACAAGCAAATGGCCCCAAGAAACGAGGTGGAGTAGCCATCCTAATATCAGATAAAATTGATTTTCAACCTAAAGTCATCAAAAAAGACACAGAAGGACACTACATACTGATCAAGGGAAAAATCCACCATCAAGAACTCTCAATTCTGAATATCTATGCTCCAAATGCAAGGGCACCCTCATTCGTAAAAGAAACTTTACTAAAACTCAAAGCACATATCGCACCACACACAATAATAGTGGGTGACTTCAACACCCCGCTCTCTGAAATGGATCGTTCAGGAAAGCAAAAACTAAACAGGGACACAGTGAATCTTATTGAAACCTTGGACCAAATGGAACTAACAGATATATATAGAACATTTCATCCTAGAGCTAAAGAATACACCTTCTCAGCACCTCATGGTACCTTCTCCAAAACTGACCATGTAATTGGTCACAAATCAGACCTCAACACATATAAGAAGATAGAACTAATCCCATGCCGCCTATCAGATAACTATGGAATAAGGGTGGTCTTCAATGGCAAAAAAACAAAAGAAATCCCACGTACACATGGAGGCTGAACAATGCTCTACTCAATGATAACTTGGTCAAGGTGGAAATAAAGAAAGAAATCAAAGACTTTTTGAAAGTTAATGAAAATGAAGGCACAACATACCCTAATTTATGGGACACAATGGAAGCAGTGCTAAGAGGAAAATTCATAGCCCTGAGTGCCGCCAAAAAGAAATGGGAGACAGCATACACTAACAGCTTAATGGCACACCTGAAAGCCCTGGAACAAAAAGAAGCAAATACACCAAAGAGGAGTAGAAGGCAGGAAATCATCAAACTCAGGACTGAAATCAATCAAGTAGAAACAAATAAAACCATACAAAGAATCAACAAAACGAGGAGTTGGTACTTTGAGAAAATCAACAAGATAGATAAGCCCTTAGCCAGACTAGCCAGAGGGCACAGAGATAGTATCCAAATTAATAAAATCAGAAACGAGCCGGGCAGTGGTGGCACAGGCCTTTAATCCCAGCACTTGGGAGGCAGAGGCAGGCGGATTTCTGAGTTCAAGGCCAGCCTGGTCTACAAAGTGAGTTCCAGAACAGCCAGGACACAGAGAAACCCTGTCTCGGAAAAAAAAAAAAAAAAAAAAAAGAAAAAAAAAATCAGAAACGAAAAGGGAGAGATAACAACAGAAACTGAGGAAATTCAAAAAATCATCAGATCCTACTACAAAAACCTGTATTCAACACAACTAAAAAATCTTGAGGAAATGGACAATTTTCTTGACAGATACCAAATACCAAAATTAAATCAGGATCAAATAGACCATCTAAACCGTCCTATAACCCCTGAAGAAATAGGAGTTGTCATTGGAAGTCTTCCAACCAAAAAAAGCACAGGTCCAGATGGTTTTAGTGCAGAATTCTATCAGACCTTCAAAGAAGACCTAACACCAATACTCTTCAAACTGTTCCACAAAATAGAAACAGAAGGAACACTACCCAACTCGTTCTATGAAGCCACAATTACACTAATACCAAAAGCACACAAAGATCTGACAAAGAAAGAGAATCTCAGGCCAATCTCTCTTATGAATATCGATGCAAAAATACTCAATAAAATTCTTGCCAACTGAATCCAAGAACACATCAAAACGATCATTCACCACGATTAAGTAGGCTTCATCCCAGGGATGCAGGGATGGTTCAATATAAGGAAATCCATCAATGTAATCCACTATATAAACAATCTCAAAGAAAAAAACCACATGGTCATCTCATTAGATGCTGAGAAAGCATTTGACAAAATTCAGCATCCTTTCATGCTAAAGGTCTTGGAAAGATCAGGAATTCAAGGCCCATATCTAAACATAGTAAAAGCAATTTACAGCAAACCAGTAGCCAGCATCAATCTAAATGGAGAGAAATTTGAAGCAATCCCACTAAAATCAGGGACTAGACAAGGCTGCCCTCTCTCTCCATATCTTTTCAATATAGTACTTGAAGTTCTAGCTAGAGCAATTAGACAACAAAAAGAGGTCAAAGGGATACAAATTGGAAAAGAAGAAGTCAAACTATCACTATTTGCAGACGATATGATAGTATACTTAAGCGACCCAAAGAACTCCACCAGAGAACTCCTACAGCTGATAAACGACTTCAGCAAAGTGGCCGGATATAAAATTATCTCAAGCAAGTCAGGAAACTTCCTATACTCAAAGGATAAGCAGGCTGAGAAAGAAGTAAGAGAAATGATACCCTTCACGATAGCCACAAAACATATAAAGTATCTTGGCGTGACTCTAACCAAACAAGTGAAAGATCTGTATGACAAGAACTTCAAGTCTCTGAAGAAAGAAATTGAAGAAGACCTCAGAAGATGGAAAAATCTGCCATGCTCATGGATTGGCAGGATTAATATAGTAAAAATGAGCATCTTACCAAAAGTAATATAAAGATTCAATGCAATCCCCATCACAATCCCAACTCAATTCTTCATAGAGTTAGAAAGAGCAATTCAAAAATTCATCTGGAATAACAGGAAACCCAGAATAGCTAAAACTATTCTCAAGAGTAAAAGAACCTCTGGGGGAATCAGTATCCCGGACCTCAAGTTGTACTACAGAGCAATAGTGTTAAAAACTGCATGGTATTGGTACACTGACAGGCATATAGATCAATGGAACAGAATTGAAGACCCAGAAATGAATCCACACTCCTATGGTCACTTGATCTTTGACAAAGGAGCTAAAACAATCCAGTGGAAAAAAAGATAGCCTTTTCACCAAATGGTGCTGGCTCAACTGGAGCTCAACATGCAGAAGAATGCAAATCGACCCATTCTTATCTCCTAGCCCTAAGCTCAATTCCAAGTGGATCAAGGACCTCCACATAAAACCAGACACACTGAAACTAATAGAAGGGAAACTAGGGAAGAACCTTGAACATATGGGCACAGGGGAGAATTTCCTGAACAGAACTCCAATAGCTTATGCTCTAAGATCAAGAATAGACAAATGGGACCTCATTAAATTACAAAGTTTTTGCAAGGCAAAAGACACTGTCAAAAAGACAAAGCGGCAACCAACTAAATGGGAAATGATCTTTACCAACCTTACATCCGGCAGAGGGCTAATATCCAAGATATACAAAGAACTCAAGAAGTTAAACTCCAGAGAGGCAAGTAACCCTATTAAAAAATGGGGTACAGAGCTACACAAAGAGTTCTCACCTGAAGAATATCTAATGGCTGAGAAGCACCTAAAGAGATGTTCATCATCCTTAGTCATTAGGGAAATGCAAATCAAAACAACCCTGAGATTCCATCTCACACCAGTCAGGATGGCTAAGATCAAAAATACAGGAGACAGCAGTTGTTGGCGAGGATGTGGAGAAAGAGGAACACTCCTCCACTGCTGGTGGAATTGCAAGCTGGTACAACCACTCTGGAAAGCAGTCTGGCGGTTCCTCAGAAAACGGGGCATGACACTCCCGGAGGATCCGGCTATACCACTCCTGGGCATATACCCAGAGGCTTTACCTGCATGCAATAAGGACACATGCTCCGCTATGTTCATAGCAGCCTTATTTATACTAGCCAGAAGCTGGAAAGAACCCAGATGTCCCTCAACGGAGGAATGGATTCAGAAGATGTGGTATATCTACACAATGGAATACTACTCTGCAATTAAAAACAATGAATTCATGAAATTCCTAGGCAAATGGTCAGAACTTGAAAATATCATCCTTAGTGAGGTAACCCAATCACAAAAGAACACACATGGTATGCAGTTACTGATAAGGGGATACTAACCCAGAATCTCGGAATACCCTAGACACAATTCGCATATCAACAGTTTTCTAAGAAGATGGAAGGAGAGACCCCTGGTCCTGGAAAGACTGGATGTAGGGGAACGCCAGGACATAGAAACTAGAGGGGGTTGAATGGAGAAAAGAGGGAGGGAAGGGGGCTTATGGGACTTTAGGGGAGGAAGGAAACGGGAAAGGGGAAATGATTTGGAATGTAAATTAAAAAAAATAAAATAAAAAATAAATTAAAAAAAAAAGAAAAAAGAAAATGGCATTCCAGCATCAGCTGCAGTCCCACACACAGAACAAGTTCACAGTGTTGGACTTAAAAGGACTCATACCCCTTGCAGATATGCCTTGGAGTTCGTACCTCACTGCAGTGGATATTAGCATATGAAGACTACCTCACTGACTCAAGGGAGGGGCACCTTGCTCACCTATAACACACTGGCCTTGACAGTCTCACCCAGCTAAATAAGACTTCCTCACTGGCTCAAGGGAGGGGCACCTCGCTCACCTTTAGCACACTGGCCTTGACACAGTCTCACCCTGCTAAATGTGACAATACATTCTCCCCTCAGTTCTAGTTTCTGGAATTGCTATTTTTGTTAAACCAGTTCATTCTGTTGTAACATTTGGAGGTTTGTGTAGAACAATTTTCTCTGCTAACAACAAGGAAATGGATACTGCTGCCACTGCTTTTCTGTCCTCTGTCCTTTTGGAAGCAGATGAGATGCTGGGAGCAAAGGGAACTCTGCTGCCACCAGACCACCGAAGAAACAAGATGAAAGCATGCAGAATCTAGATGAAGGCCGGGTTCTTGGTAACACTAACTGTGCCCCTGTGTCACATTTGGATAGCTTTCTTTTAGAACATTTGTTCTAATGGACAAGTCACTCGTTGGGAAAATTCCAGAAAATGGCATACTTTCAAATTGTAAAGTACTGAAAGGAAGCAGATAGCACCAAAGATTAATTCTGTCTGGAGGGACCCCATACAAAACACTAGAATCAAAGGAGTAGATGAAAACCAAGTCCTAAAATGTTACCTGTAAATTTTAAAAATTGTTTTGCATTTTTCAAGTTAACACACACAGAAGCGCACACACACACATATGGCAGGAGAGAAAGAGAATAGTGTGTGTATGTGTGTGTGTGTGTATGTGTGAGAGAGAGAGAGAGAGAGAGAGAGAGAGACGAAGATTGAGACATTCTAGGGTATTCAATATTCTGTGCCTTTTCACAAAACAGTTCTGATCTTTTCCACACTGAACTTTGTCATATTTTGAGGGGCATCCATTAATTATCAGTCCATTCTTGGCTCTGACAATGGAAACACTACATCATGTCAAAGATGTTCCTGCTCATAATTAATGATAATTTCCATAATGGGGAGTGACACATTGTATTGTCCCAAAGTTCAAAAGAACTAGGGCCACCATCCCCTCTAACTCTGCTCTGTGACAGAGGGAGCTCTAATCAGGATAGAAATAGAGAGAGGGGCATAGGGTATAAACATGATGACTTCATGACAAAAAAAAAACCCCTCCTGACCTGAGTAATGCCTGAAGCCCCCATATAGAGGAAAATAGGACATTCTAGAAAAGGCATTCATTTGTGGTTATACTCAATTACATGAATTAATCCATAGAGTGGAAAAATTCCTGAAGGGATGTCTCAGAAGACAGGGGGGCCCAATCTGCTGCCTCTGCTAATCTGCTTCCAGGTAAATGGAGAAGAGATGGTATGTTTCAAGAATGGAGGAGGAACAAGAGCCTCTGCCTAATTCAGACTTGAACTCTGCCTGTTGTCTATACTTGCTGTCATTTAATCCCATTTGGCTTTAGAATGTGGCCTTCTAAATGGACATGTAGTGGGTGACATGCTTGAGAGCTGCCAATGCTTCATTAACTAGCTCTTCTCCATTTTTACATAACCCTGAGTTTGCACAGATCAGCTAAAAATCCCTGTTTCCAGTCTCTCTTACAGTGAGGGTTATCCTGTAACTTGGTTCCAAAAGGAGACTGCATAGGAATCTTTGATAACAACAGCTACTGAAATCTTTGCTTTCTTGATTAAAATGTTCAATATAGACAGTGGGTGTGGGTCAGCCAGAATATTTGCTTAGCATTGCATGAATCCTAAAGTTTGTTCCTTAACGTGGCATAAACCTAGCATGATGGGACATGACTCCAATCTCAGAGTTTCAGAGACAGAGAAGGAAGATTATGAATTCAAAGGCACCCTTAGTCACATAACAAGTCTGAAGTAACCTGGGATTCCTGAGAACCTGTCTCAATAATGAAGAATACATGTTCTTGGTACCACACACTACACATATAACCTCCTAGAGCTATAGTAACGACCATCTATTGTACTCTCAGGCTATAATCAACAAGCTAAGGGTACCATAATAAAGAACCACAAAGAGTGCTGGGTTCAAGCCTTCACTGAAGCCAGCTCTGTGCACATGACTCTGTAGGAAATGTAATGTGGAGAACACCAGTCTCTATTTGTTTAAACCACTTCTACTTACTCACTTATAACCTGGAACCAAATCTATTCCATATATATTGAATAAAGTACCTACCACATAATTATGATTAGTTCAGATCAGGTACAGTTGTGTCTGTCTATAATGAACCCCAGCTTTGGGGTGCAGAAACAGGACCTTTGATCTCAGTAACCACATTGCCAAGCCAAATTGATGATCCCCAGATTCAGGGAAATACTTTGCTTCAATAGTAAAGCAGAGAACAATCAAGGAAGACATTTACTGTTAACCCTTAGAATCTACCTGCATGCATGCATGCATGTATGTGCGTACACCACACACACACACACACACACACACACACACACTAGACATTTTGGGTTTGCTGTATACTTCTCTTGTCCCCAACTAATACCAGTCTTCCTCCACTCTTTCCCAACCTCTGTTCCAAGCACTACCCTCTGTGGCTTTGGCCACAACCTTAAGGGATATTGCCACTTTTGCCCACTCTACCACTAATACCTATGAGCTTTGGCTCTCTCACATATATCCTGGAACAATGTCTTTCCCTCTCCGTTCCCATTTCTTTGGGCTAGAGGTCAATGCAGCCTCTTGAACCAGCTCTTCCCCAGAGGACAACTGATGGTGCCTGTCAGATTGTGTCATTCTCTGCTGCCTATGTACTAGGACTAAGCTTTACCACAGCCAAGGAATTCTTCCATCATCTGCTTCTCTTGCCTTTATCTTTTACTAGCTTCCTGTTCTCCAATATTTCTGTCTTCTTCTTCTTCTCTGAACACACCAGGGTCATGATGCCCTGCAAATCTTTCTTCTAACCTGGGAATTCTTCCATCATAACATACTTGCTATAGTTCAGATCTGAAATGCCTTCTTAAGCCTCAGTCTTCGACTTTGTAACATTGGTATTCAACACAACTTTTCAAAGGCAGCACCTGGGAGGAAGCTTGAAGTAACTGGTGGGTTGCCCTCAAGGGGGATGGATTATTCCTCTTTACCTTTTGTTCAAAGCCACAAGATTAAATGTTCAAGTTGACACATGCCACTGCTGCCATGGGCCAAAGAAATAGGGCCAAACTGTGGACTAAAATAAACTTTTTTTCTTCATACCTTGATTGTCTTGGATATTTGTAACAATGGCAAAAAGCTGACTGACGTACAGTTCATTCAATTATTCAGGCTTTGGTTTACATATTGCCTCCTTGGACTTTCTTCCCCGGACATTTCTAAGGTTGTTTCCCACAACCTTCTGCTTTTTGTTTCACTGTATTTATCATTGTACGATTTTGTATTATTTCTGTGTTTACAAACTTATTTTGTGATTCCTGCAATTAGAATGTATATTCTTTTGGGGTTGAGATTTGTCTCTCTTGTCTATTGGTTAATGTCCAGCAATTATAATAATTTAACACATGAAAACAAGCCTTACTCAATGAATAATTGAATGAGTTTTTATCCAGATGGCAGAGCCACGCGGGTAAGTCATTCAGAGTCTGCCATGTCTCCATTTGCATGGAGAAGGGTATCGTTATCACAAGAATACCTCTTGACTCAAATAAAAATGTTAACTTCTATCATCACAAAAGATCTAGATGTCAATGACATGGCAAGAGATCATTTTCATTTGTAGAACAAGAAAAAAATGGATATGTTGTACACACCTAGTTGAGAGACTGAGACAAGAAAATCAGAAATGTGGAGACAGCCAAACCTATATAATAACAAGATCATCTCAAAGAACTAAAGGAATAAAGATAGAAGAAAGGGAGGGAGGGAAGAAGGGAGAAAAGAAAAGAACAGAAAACACATTGTGCCTTGAGTGGATCAATTGTATTTTTCCAAGCTCACACCCCCTACTCTACCCTACCCTGCTAACTACACCCTGAATCTTCTCCTTGTATCTTTATAAAGCATTCATTGTCTCCACCCAGCAGAGATCTCCTAGCCATGAGTTCTCAAGCCTCATTCTGAAATCTTTCACTCCATTTACCAATAACTAAAATGACAAAACTCTCACATAAAAGGGCCTGGGGACAAGTAAAGTCTTTTAGTTTGAAACATAAATTATGCTGATAATGCACATTATCACATGCTGCAGAGTCACCAACCTGTTCTAGTTCAACTTTGTTACCAAATTACTCATCTTAATTACTCCCTTCTTCTTTTTCTTATCTCATTTTTCTCTAGTCATATTAATGGTCACATAATAATATTAGACAATGTTCACTAAGCTTAACTGAAAATAATGGCTGTTTTAAATCAGAGTTAATTAGTATGTCAAGAAGTTCAAGCAATTATGAGGTCGTGTGATTTTTTTTAGGGGCACAAGGGAAGAAAGCCCCTTCACCAAAAAACTGCATTCATGATTGTACAAAAAATGTTTTTAATGTTTTTCTTCGTGTTGTCATTGAACACTGGATGACATGATTCTTCTGAGACCATTTGTCACTGTTAACTCTAGATGAGTGAGCACCCCTCCACTCCAACCCATCCCCTAATCCTGCAATCACTGCAGAAAATGCATTTAACGGTAATTTATGTATCTCAGTGTCATTTCTCTTCCAGGTTTAATAGTGAATCGTGGTTTATTCTATTTATATTTCATCATGCACAAGGAAGCTTGTCAAGAGCAAAAGATCAGAGCCATCTAATTCTTCCCTTCCTTCTAAGTTATTTCTGGAGGGTGCAGTGGTTGGCACAGAGCTACAAAACACACCGTCCTTGGCCCTAGTGAATGGAAGTGAATATACTTGGGGCTTCAAAGGGAACAGGGAGAGTTGAGGAAGAAAGGGAACTTTAAAAACTTCATCCACTAAGTATGACCATCTGGCACAGGAGACTTCTTTCAATCTCTTATATATCTGTGGAACTTTGGGAAATGCCTATAGCACCTTCTTTAATCCTTAATAACATAATCAGAATTTCAGAGCAGCTGAGAACAAAAAGGAAAATAGTTTGATTCGTTCACTCACTACTAAAGTGTATCTCTGTCAGAAAAATCAGGCAGGTTTGGTTCTATTTTAGATTTTTGTTTAATTCAACATTAGCAAATAAGGTAAAAACTATATACTGGGAGAATGCTGTAACAAAGATGAAGAGCATCTCTTAATTGGGACAGATCCCTGTGTACATGTGGTACTTGGATCGTGAGTTTAAGATATTATCAGAGCAACAGTCCTAATTCTGTCAGATGTTGGAGACCTTGGGCAAAAGATATAGGTCTTCAGTTGGCAAGGGCAGTGCTGGAGTTTTCAACTAAGGACAAAGAAAGCCCATCAGTCTACATGATGTCTTGGGAAGGTTCAATGGAGTGTGGCTTGAACTCAAGAAGAATCAATCCACCATAGTGTTTATTTTCAACAACATGAACCTGTCAGATTCAAAGGGGAAATTATGGACACTTTCCATTCATGTATAATGAGTACCTACTAAATGCAAGGTGCACAGTGTATAAAAATCTCTTTGCTTTGAGCTCCTACAATCCCCTTTCTGATCCTTGCAATAATAAGCCATACAGATATTTTGGTATTATTTAACCATCGGCCTTCCCCATCAAACAGTGAACTCCTGCACTCAGGCTGTGGTGGGTCTGACCTTCCCAGAACTTAGAAGCTGCTCAAAATGTATTTGAATAATTGATAAGACATAAAACATTTCAGATGTTATATATCAAGAGAAAAGGTCTTAGGAGACATTGTATGATGAATAACTAATGAAAATAAGTACAGAAGCAATGACTTCAGGTTGAAGTCTGGATTCCTGGGGTGATAGGAGGAACTCTGATACTGAGCCACATGTTTGGAGCATAGATATGGAAGCTGCTACTCAATGGAAGGGGAAGAGTAGGAGAAAGGCGGGACCAGTGGAGGGGATCCCAATTACCAAAGTCTTTCTATTTTTACATGTACATGTAAAAATATATATCTGTTTGAAAGGCAAATGTAAAGTAAAAAAATTAAAAAGGAACAGTGAAATAAATGGTTTAATAGGTAAAGGTATTTACCCTCAAGCCTGAACTCTTATTTCATGTAGTTGAAGGAAAGAACCAATACCCCAAAGTTGTTCTCTGATTTTTACACACATGTGCACGCACACACACACACACACACACACACACACACACACACATACTACGATAGCAAATGCACACATAAAATTGTATCATGGTTTCAATATTGATCAAATTGATTCAATTTAATAAGATACTATGAACTGTAATGATTTTGAGAAAAAATATGAATTCATATTTCTTTATTATTTAGCAATTAAATTCCAAACACTTACCTACACAATCACATTTTGTCCATTTATTCTCTTCATGTCAAATGTACATTCTTTCAATGTAAGACACAAAACTGAAAAGACATAGTTTATCACCTAATGAGATCATCATGAAACTAGATAATAACTATATAAGTGAGTGAGGGATATAAATACGCTCATGAAAGTCCAGGAAAGATGGAGCAAGAATCCAAAAGGCAGAGAACTCTAAATGGATGAAGATATTGAGCTACAAAAGAAGTTAAATTAAAATTATCCAGCATAGAGGAACTGACTTTCAGAACAGGCCATCAGATATTAGTCATATTAAACAAGCACATTAGTCAAACAGCTCTTAGATGGTAAATTGAGGCTGAAACTTTAGTCAATATGTAAGTTTTCTTTACAGTGTGGGAGCACTAGGGGTGACTCGGAAACTGTACAACTATGTATTAGTCTAAAAGTTCTCAAAGTTGCCGATAACAACCACTCCAGATATAGGCTTCAAGGTGGTGCAAGGTCTCAAGGGTAGAAGCAGCAAGCATGCAGGGGAAAGAAGCAGTCTCTGGGGTGGGATTTCAGCCTTAACAAGAGTCTTGTTAAAATGTTCTTCCCAATCTGTACTTACAGAGCTATTTGCTACTGTAGGACTTTATCACTTCCTTTCAATCACACTTCAAACAGAGGTGGAACCATTCACCTAAATTAAAGAGAAGTCAGGAATCTACTGTCAAAAGTTAAATTAGCATAAGGACAGGTCTCTAGCTTCAAGGAGCAAATGAGAAAATACAAGACACATGAGTTTACCCTTCAAGGGTCTATGAAGTGTTGTGGGCATATATTGAAAGGGTAATCACTTTACCTTTCCAGTCCTATTCACCACTTCACCCCTCTGCATATACCCACCTCTGCCTGCTTCATGGAGGATCCCCCTGTTTCTACTATCCAGTACACACTATACAGTACACAGTACTGTATATTGTATACAGTAGTATTGTTTGTACTATTACTACATGGTAGGCTTAATGGTCTCCAAATAGGTCTATGTTCTAATTTATGGAAACCTATAAATAGTCTCATTACAGGGCAAAAGAATCTACAGATATAATTTTCATTTGGGACTAGAAGATAGAGAGATATGCTTAATTATCTACATGGGTCAAACTAATCACATGAGCCTTTTAAAATATAGACCCTTCTTTGCCTGGAGCCAGAAAGATACTAAAGACAACATATGAGATAAAGGACACTTGGTGAGGGATACAAGTGATTTTAAAGAGTTAAGTGGAGCCAAGAATGAAACTAGGACGTCAGCCATACTGTCATTGGAAACTGAGTTCTGCCTGAGACTCAAAAGGTCTTCCCAAAGTAGATAGTCCCTAAGTGTTAAAAAAGAAGGGTGTTAATCTGCATTTGTGTTCTTGGTAAAACTAAAGAAATAAACCAATTGAATTGTGCAGAGTTCCCACACTTCTGAGCCACGTGTTGGTGCTATTTAAACAATTACATTTTTAGTCTTTTGTTATAACAGAGGTACTATTATGTGGTAGCTGAAGAAATAATTCCAGAGAGGCCTGAATAAGTCAAATGGGGTCTCTCTGCTGCAGGCAGGACTGTTCTAAGGTTAGAAGGAAGCAGCCTCTACCTCCAGTTTGTTTGAGTTTTTAATGGCAAAAACCATAATTGTGACAGATTCAGAAAGGCAGCTATGGATGTCTGCCACAAGCAAGCATTGTTCACAGAAGCCGAGAGATAGTAGTTAGATGGTCAGGCAGTCCATAATCATACTATATAGGAATTTATGGCTGGTTCAGAGACCAGTTTACAATAAGAATTTATGGCAGTTGTGAGGAAACTAGTTTTTATAAAGAAAGGTTTTAGGAATGCTTTCATTCGATTGTGTAACTATAGTTCAGTAGCTTACTATAGTAGACCATCCAAAGTGTTACCAAAAATTATCTTTAGTCTTTTTCAGCCACCCTCTTTTGTCATGCCTTCTAATTCACACCATTGATAAACCTTGGGGTGAAGCAGGGTGTCCTCTTTCTAAGCTCTTGTCACTTCCTCTCTGGGCTTTCCTATTTAGCTCATTTGTACTCTTCCCTATGTTCATGAGTGTCTTAGGTTATATAATGTCCATTAATACAGTTTTGTGGCCCATCTACACTGAGTTACAGTGGCATAGATTGGCAGGCAGTTCAACCACATTTAATACCCCTGTGTTTATGGTTCCAGTCATTCCAAGACAATGATAAGAAGTGTTATATTACAAAAAAAGCCCACCAGTGATAGATTAACCCTATTCCATTAACCTATATTGACTGCCTTTTAAGTACAAATTGGATGCTTTAGTGAGAGTTAAATTGAAACACTACTTTGAAATTAGTCTTGAGGAAATAAAAAATCACAGTTTGAAGCTGGCATCCTCACCAACACAGCTATGAATTACTAGAGCATCAAAAGTCAACTGGATTATTATTCCTCAGCTAAACAAAGACTATTTAGTATCTCAGAAAACTGCTAATTCATAAAAATATATAGCAAGTAACACTGTAAATAAAAGCACCACAGAGTAAATAAAAACAGATGTTTATGATTTAGAATAAACTAATAGCTTATATATTGACTGTGCATTCTTAGAGTTATCTCCCAATTTACTTGAGTAGCTAATTAGTAGAGTGGTCAAAATCATCTGGATGTAGAAAGACAGTAAATACAATTTTACCTTTTAGAACTTATGCTTATATATAATTGTGGTACACTTGAGGGGGTGATAGAACAGTTATGAAAGAGCATGCATTTTTATCTCTACCCACTTTTCATCAACATTCTTCATGCATCATAATTACTAAACAAAATAGACCATCCAACCTCCAGGAAAACTGAGAAACCCCACAAGTTAACACAGTCCTTGACTCCAAGGAGAAATAAAACCTCGCAGAGGAGACACTACCATGAAATATAAGCCTGTGTGCACATTATTATTATTGATGTCATTGGTTCAAGTGATGTACTCACTGCAGGTAAGGACAATCTATAGGAAAGTTCTGATTTATCTCATCACTGCAAGGTGTCCTCTATACTTGAGTAGAGTGATATATTTATCTGTTTGTTAAAAAGGAAGTGCTAATTGGCCAATCTGCTTACATCCCCTGGAGGAAGAACTGGATGAATGGAAAGCTGTTAGGGAGTGTAAACAGACTAGCAAAGGTAAGCCAAACTGTAAATTAAACTCAGATAATTGAGAGGGGAGGGGGACACAGAGGACTAAGACTCATGCAAAAATGCCTTGAACTACACATGTCTGCAAACATTGGCGGTGACAAGGATATTGGGTTCTCATTGTAAAAGAGGCTCGATGATTGTGCACAGCAATGGGCAATAGGCCAGCACTACGTTACACCTAGTACTCAAGGTTTATCTCCTTTATTCAACTCCAGTGTCTATTTGCTAGACCATGTAGCATGAAGATGGAAAAATGAATCACAAGTGAATTGCCAAGGAAAGTGAGCAGAAAAATATCACAGGGGTAAAGGGAACAGTGCTTTTCCAAACATATAGCTAAAGTCAGACAGAACCTCAGCAAGAACCCCAGGTGGCCTTGTAGCTCTCTGAAGCACAGGGCAGAATCTTAGGTGCCAGCTGACTTATCCCCTCCTGCTGCTCTGTTGTGCCAGGAAATATTTGTGAACCCCTAAATCCACCAAGGAGCCCTTTCCTATATAATAGCATTAAGGTGTCTTTATTACAAGCTCAGGCTTGGGCTCTCCTCCAACACAACCCCAACACAGCAGGACAGGATGGCAGGGCAGCCTCCAAACCTCAACAGGACAAGGTTTTATAGGGAATGGAAGTAAGTGAGAGGGTGTCCAGCCTGGCAAATATCTAATAGAATAACTATTATAAGCTGGGTGTTCTGAAGCAAGACTGTGAACAATTACAAATGGTTTGAAAGTACATCTGAGACAATCAGACTAATCTTTTATTAACTGTTACTAGGAAGTAGTTAGGGAGTAACTATAGAGTATGAGCCCAAGGACAAGCCCTTGGGTCCTTCCGGGAACTTATGTGTATCTTGGGTTCATCTGGAAGTCAAATTTCCAGGCCTTTTTATTTTTCTTTTAAGATTGAGGTCTTTCACAAGATGGAGTAGATTTGTTCTCTCAGCTCTACCCTACAGCACTGTATATTATGTAGGTCCAAAAAAATAATATGTTCAACCCCCACACTCTAAAAAGCAGTCCATATATCCAGAAATGAGCTCAAATTGGACTATAGGATTTCTGGAGGTTAGCTAAAAGCCAGCATTCTGAAGGTAACTGTGGGACCAATTCCCACCCCTTACCTCTAGCAGAAGGTATATTGTGGTTCTCCATTGACTACACCTGTGGCTGTATACCAAAGCTCATACCAGTTTCCAAGCTCCCTCAGTACCTACTCACAAATACTATATATTTCAAAGGCCCCACACCAGTCTCCTGGCCCTTTCCTACCCCAGCTATTCATCCTCTCTACAAATGGCTATCCTCACTATTCTGTGTCTCTATCATCTCTCTAGCTATCTACCTATCTATCTATCATCCCTTTCTATCCACTTAATCTTGCTTATTCTCTTTCTCTCACTATGCTCTATTCTTTACCTCATTATCTTGCTATCTCCAATATTCTTTCCTGCTTTCCACTTCCCTATCTCTGGCTATGTCCAGTCAACTTTCTCTTTCTGCTCTGGACTCTTGCAAACGCATCTAGTTGTTTTCTCTCTCGTGTTAACAATAAAAAGCTTAACCATATCATGGAGAGGTCAAGTCTGCAGTTTCTTTACTGGATCCCTTGCAAACACTGTGGAATCATATCCAGGGTCCCCACCAACTCTAGATGATGTCATCTAAAAATAGTCATTGGGATAATAAATGTAAAAAGTGGCGTGTTCCTCTCAGGAACAAAGGTTGTCCTAAGAAAAGATAGAGAAAATAGAATTTCATTTTAATTAAATTACTTTAATACTGTTTTCTTACTATTTTTTTTGTGAAAAACTGATGATACATTTTGTAGAACAATGTATTATGCAGTAGGAAAGGTTGTCTCAGAGTCCCCATGATCCATGATAAGGCATCCCTACCCCTACAAGAGTTACCAGCCACAGTGCCTAGTCTAGTATAGAATAAATTTGGGAATGTGGAAAAGGAACTTGAGAAGGGAATAGAGGCAGAGAAAGAGAAAGAACAAAGAAAAAGAAGGAGGAAGAGGAGGAGGGGGACAGGGGAGGAGGAGGAGAAGAAAAGGAAGGAGAAGAAGAAGAAGAAGAAGAAGAAGAAGAAGAAGAAGAAGAAGAAGAAGAAGAAGAAGAAGAAGAAGAAGAAGAAGAAGAAAAAGAAGAAGAAGAAGAAAAGAGAGACAGAAAGAAGAGGAAAGCGAAGAGGCAGGTGGGAAGACACAGAGAGGCAGAAGTGATAGAGTGAAGTAGAGAGAGGGAGAAAGGAGTCAGAATGAGAGGAAAGGATCAGAGAGAAGAAAGGGTCAGAAAGAGTGTGAAGAGAGGCCAAACAGTCCTTTTTATAGCAAGCCAGGCCTACCTGACTGTTGCTAGGTAACTGTTGGGCAGGGGCCTAGAAGGAATGATAACATTCTAACACTTATGGCTTAACAATGACCTGGGAAAAGTTCTGTCTTACATTCAGAATTGAGAAAGGGCTCTCTCTAGTTATAGAGTGGGACTTCGCATTCAGATTCTAAACTCTAAAGAAAGAGAAAAGCATTGTGACCAGGGGGAAATAGTAAAACACCTGAGGCAAGCTGTTGAAGCATTGGAGGCAAGAGGATAAATGGTAGAAACTGTACAACATTCTGACTTGACATGCAGCAGCAGCTAGCTTAGCTGTACAGTAGGAAGCCACTAAGAGTTTTAATAAGACTGTTGGAGTCTGAGGATAGGATCTTCATTTGTAAAGGTCATTTTGTAAAGTGGAAGATAGCCTGTAGAGAGCATGAGTAAAATTGAATTTACAGAATGTTATAGTTGCCCAGTAAGACGTAAAGCATGAATGCAGACATGGACATGAGAGACTTGAGGGTCAGAGGGGATGGGAAAGATGATGTGGGGAAGAGGAATCACAGTTGACATATAGGTGCTCATCAAAACACTAGAAGGATGGGTGGGGCTGCCCTGTTGAGGTCAGAAGGTGCTGAGTGCTGATTTCCTCTAAGTTAGCAATATTATTGCTATCCTAACTAGAGTGTTCCTGGTCATGTGAGACCCTTGAGAGACTATGTATAGTAAAATTCCATAGAACAGAGAGGGGAGGTACATCTGGCACTTGAACTTTCTCAAGATCATTATAGGGGTTACAATTATCTCTGAGGTTATGTCAGAAGTGGCAACAAACTGGAGGTCAGGAGTCTTTGGTAGTCAGTATAACTGTCCTTGAGTTATACAGGTTCGTGAGGCTGCCTGTGAGTGTGCCAAACTCCTGGAAAAAAAAATCTCACTGAGTTCATAGGTTTGCCAAGCTGGACTTGACAGAAATTCTTTCCTTGGTGAAAGAGTGACTAGACATTCTTTTGCATATCCCCAGAAAAGTCATGTGACAAAAAGCCAAGAAGAGAGTGAAGTTTGCAAATTAGGAAGAAAGAAGAATGAAGAATTTAAAAGAAAGGGCTGTTAAGTGTTGAATCTTCAAAGCAACCCTGTGGCGATTCCCCCACTTCATCAGAGGGGAATGAAAGCTTAGTCACAGGCAGGAAAATCATTAACCTTTCCTGGGAACATTCAGCAAGCATATGTCAGGGTTTGGGCAAAGGTGTGATCCTGGGTTTTACAGGCCTGTCTTCTACACATTGCCTCTTACTACTGCAAAACAGTCTGCCTGTTTTTGACCCCATGAGTTTTTTCCTCTTCATAAAATTAGACAAGTAATCTTTCTAGAGATGGTGGAGATAAACAAAAAGGAATTTTTCCTGAAATGGGTATATAAAAATAAAACCAGCCCCAGTCCCCTGTATATGTGTTTGATGCTGTGAATCAGACATGTAGCCGTGTAGATTACTGATATTTTGTATCTAGTCATAGTGATTGGGGATAAAGGAAATACAAAGCCTGTACCCTTTGTCAGTAATGGCATCCTTTTTCTTGGGTTGAAGAACTTTACAATGTCTCCCTTTGTGAGTCATTGGCAACACTAAGGCATGATGAGGCTCGATTGATATTTCTACATGAGGAATGGCCTTGAGGTAGTGACTGGAGTCCTCTGTGAGAAAACCTGCAGCCTAGAGGTCCTTCCCAAATACAAGCCAAGAAACAAAGGAAGAGAGAGAGAGCTGGAAGAAGCTAACATCTGTGAACTCCTTTTTTTTCCAGAGCTGAGGACTGAACTCAGGGCCTTGTGCTTGCTAGGCAAGCGCTCTACCACTGAACTAAATCCCATCCCCAACATCTGTGAACTCTTACTGGCCAGAGGCCCCATAGATGGCAACCATACTCAGATAAACAACTTTAATCCTTACAATGATTTGCAGAGGCACCAACTGCTGTCACTTTAAAACCCCAAAGCCTGGAGTCCAGAAAGTTCCTTTAGTTTTCCAGTATTAAAAGCAGAGGCAAACTTCTGAGCTACACATGTAAAAACAATGTTGTACTGCTTTCCCCATCTCCCATAATGCTCACACACAAATCAGGAGAGAGAAGATGCAAGTGGAACAGTCTCCTTGGAGCATGCCCTGAGAATCCTATTGATGAGAGGAAGTCATGAGGCCACACTTACTAAAAATTAATTTCATTTTCAGTTCAGGCATGTCAAAGAAAAAAATCTAGGTTCTGTTATTGTTATACATGTAGAATGTAGGTTATCACACTGTAATGAAAAACCTTGGCCATATTTAGCTGGCCAGATTTTTATTTCCCAAGGCCTTGATAAGGTAGATGACTGAGGTGTAGTTTGCATAATTATGAAGAAACTGTGTTAGCAAAAGAATGTGGGAAGCTTCTGTTGCTAAGAAAATCAATTCTCTCATCCAAATGAGGATGCCAGGTGAGAAATGGGAATTTACACGGCTACTTCTCACTAGGATGATTTGATTTATGTAAGTAAGTTCTATGCCTTTCCCTCTTCTAAATCCATATGGTGCATTTAAGCTGATGCATATCAGGGCTGCCTCCCTTTCTTATTATCAAGAGTTGATAATTTAAATGCTTGTGTTAAAGTTTCTACCATAACTTGCAAGGTTTAAAAAATGAAGCAAGTTTCTGTTCTTCATCAGATGCAGGAACAATGGGAATTGATGTGATATTGTCTTTAATGTAGCATACTGGGGTTGTGTGATTCATGTTGGTTCCCAAATCTTTCCTTCTCTTTAAAATGCTATAAAATGAAAAGTACAACAGCTGTTTCATATTAAAGAGAAATGCAAATGTGCATTAATGCAACTCAAGAAACATTTATATGTTCAAAAATTTATTATTTATGTGAATGGAATCAATCTATGATTTTTGCACTGGATAAAGTGCTGCTTATTTCAATGGCTTTGCCAGCTATCCCAACCAAAGCACTGGAGGAATGATACAGAAGCTGAGAAAAGGGCACATTTCTTTGTCCTAAAAATGTATTGCTATCAGAAAAAATTTTTGATGCTAGCTGCTTTCCAAACATCACATTCTCTCTATCCCTAGCTTGATAGATGAACTGATTTCAGTTGCTTAGTAAATAATCTCATCAAAGAAGTCAATTGTTCAGGCTGAGGTTTGTCAGGATAAACTGTTCAAACCCAGTTACTTTTTTTGTTTTGGTAAATTATGTTTGGAAAAGACGTCCTCCTGAGCCGTAATGCTTCCTCGATTATCTACTCTGGATGCAGACACAAATTATTTAAAAGAGGAGAGGTTTCCCTTGCTAATTACCAGCAGGCTGACTAAACATCTCCCATCAATGCCTAAGGCTTCATTCCATGAACAATTCTCCAACCACTGTAATAGCACTCTGCCATTTATTTGCCAGGTAATTTTAATCAGTCACTGTGTGTACCCTGGCAATCCAACAGCTGTGCACTTGGATGACCTGATTATCATTAGCATCAAGTCAGTGGTTGAGCATGGAGTTTTGTTCAGGAAAAGAACACGTGATTTTATAAAATTTAGGAATGGCCAGACTATTATTTCATCTTATTATAATTTACAACTCAGAAAATAGGCACGTTCAGAGTGAAACTCACACCTTAACAAAGAGGGATATAACAAAAGCCTGTTCTCACCACATTTTCTATATCCCTTTATTCTCTTTCAGGGAATATGAGAATTGCCAACATTCATTGCCAGGCCATGAACAGTTTTCAGGGGCTTTTGCTTTTGCATCTAGAAGCATTAAGAATTGCTTTCTGTGGCCAGGGAATCAATTTTCCTGAATACCAAGGGAAATTATTCCAAATAATGGTGCAGAAAAGAGATCTTTAGGTCACTGAAATGGAAGAATTTTTGGTGTTAAGATGACCACAGAAAGAGCCATAAAACCTACTGGCGATGAGGCCAGGAGAGTATGTTTCAATCAGGCTGTGGACACAGGCCTTCACTGCTCTGCTCCTGCCCATGCATGCTTTCCTAGTGGACAACTGGTACTACACAGCAGAACCCAGCAGCCTCAGTTTATACCTCTCTGACTTTAAAATTGCCTGTGTTGTCTTTGATTTAGTATATAACCATTGTGCATCTTTCAAAAATATTCCCAATGCACTTGCTTCTGTAAAAGGTACCTTCTTCTCTCAAGGAAACTATACTTTTGTTATGATTAGCTCATTAACTCCAGTAATTATAAGAAGCACACTCTGTTCATTATTAGCATCCAAGTGGTGTGCAGATGAATTTCTTTGTACTTCTATAGTACTGTTGCCAAATGGGGTGTGACCCCATTGGTTTCAAACATGACCTCTGGCTATGCAGATAAGGACAGAAAGATGAACAATATGTATGCTCTTTTTCCTTCTTCTGTGGACTATCAAAGTGCCTTATATATCATGCCACTAGTTTCAGTTCCCTGTGACGTTTATGCCTTGCCCCTTTAGAAAAAATTGGGAAGGGTATAAAATAAGATTTTAACTTTCTCCTACCTTCCTTGTTTGACCTTTCTATCTTAAACTCCCATTTCCTTCTCTACTAATAAATCATTAAAAAACAAACAAAACAAAACAAAACAAAACAAAATACCTGGGACATCTTGAAGGAAGCATTTTTTTTCTTTCTTTCTCTTTTTGTCATTTTTTTTGTTTTTGTTTTTGGTTTTTTTTTTTTGATTTTTTTGTTTGTTTGTTTGTTTGTTATTTTGAGGCTGAGTCTCGCTATGTCGCTTGGCAAATGTGGAACTCACTATGAGGACCAGGCTGGCATCTAACTCACAGAGATCCACCTGTCTATGCATCTGAAAGCTGGGATTAAAGACTCCATGTGATAAGAAACTTGATGTGATTCCTGAGTGCTTCACCTGGGGTTTCTGTCCAGAATTAACCTATGGGGCACACAGATGAACCCTCAGCAGTGTCTATCACTGGGATGTACCCTACAAGAATCACCCTACAGTCAACAACTGGTGAATAATTGAAACAAAGATCTAGCCCCTTGGCCTCAGTTGAGAAAATACTGAAATATCTTCTCAGGTCCTAACTTTAATTTGTTGTTGTTGTTGTTGTCTTCAGGTTCAACCTTCTTATAACTCAGCTTCTTTCCCTACCCATCTTTGCCTTCCTCATGTTCATACAGGTTTATCTCTGACAAGTACTTCCCAACAAATCTCCAGAGTCTAACATCTCATCCTGTGGCATATCTCGGAGAAACTCAGTCAAAAACACGGGGTTATCAAGATAGTCTCTAAAGATGTAAAAATTCTACCCAGAAAGAGAATAATACAACCTAAAAATAAAGGAGAAACTGAACTAAAAATGAAAAGTAATTGAAATGAGGCCCAAGATATAGGTAGAATCAAGTGGTTGGGGGCTCTTGCCAGGAGCAAAGAGAAGACAAACTTTTACATCCATAGCAACACATTTGCTTATGTAACCTTTGCCTCTATGACATCTTTTGGCTGCTTGAAGTACTCTATAGAGCACTCCAATAAACTTTCACCCTAAGGATCCTATAGTTCACCCATGCATCATAAAATGAAATCCTGGGAGCATGGTACGATTTGCGACCTGGCTCCAGAATTACATTTGAATGAAACCTCAGTTTATCTTCCCTTATCCTCCTACCTCTGTATAGCTGACATTAATTCCCATGAGAATTTTAGAAATTCAATCCATTGATAAGAAGTTACCTAACATTTTCAATGATGCTTATTCTACAGAAAGGTGAGCTTTCTTCTTCTTCTTCTTCTTCTTCTTCTTCTTCTTCTTCTTCTTCTTCTTCTTCTTCTTCTTCTTCTTCTTCTCCTTCTCCTCCTCCTCCTCCTCCTCCTCCTCCTCCTCCTCCTCCTCCTCCTTCTTCTTCTTCTTTTTCTTCTTCTTCTCCTCCTCCTCCTCCTCCTCCTCCTCCTCCTCCTCCTCCTCCTTCTTCTTCTTCTTCTTCTTCTTCTTCTTCTTCTTCTTCTTCTTCTTCTTCCTTCTCCTCCTCCTCCTCCTCCTCCTCTTGCTGCTGCTTCTTTTTGTATGATTGTCTATGATATGAACATATTTATTCCCAAGCACTGGTTTTCCAGCTTCTGGGCAGCAAGGGGATCCACCATTCTCTTGAGCCTGTCTCAAGCTACAAACAACCTCTCCTTTTCTTCCTTGGAGTTACAATAGATTAACTAAAGGCGTTTGCTATGGGAAGTGCTAGAGCACCCCAGGCTTTGGCTCATGCATCCCCAGTTACAACCCCATGTTACAGTTCTGTTATTGCTACACATATCTAGCAGACAAAAAATAAATAAATAAAACCTTCAGAGAGGAGACTTAATTCCTTCAAGGCAATGCAGTCTGTAAAAGAAGGATCCAGGATATAAACTTAGCCCTCGTTCTCAGTTAATAGTTTCCTTTGCCTTTTAGAATTTCCTATCCACTCAAGGATGGTTCCCTCAGTCATATAATGTCAAAATCTCTAGAAAATCCCCAGACTTTGACCTTTCTGCTTCTTCATCTATCTTCCAGTGGTATTTGAATAATTCATTCGTGGTGTTACTCTTTTTGAACTCTCAGCTCTGAAATCTTCCTCCCCCCATGTGTTCTATCTGTTCCTTCCTCTGCTTGCTTTCTTCCTCTGAATACCTTCCTGGCACCCTCCTGCTTACACTATGGCCCAGTTTCTCTCTCTGATTAAGTCTTCTATTTCCCAGACCAGCCGGTATGCCAACTTCTCTTCATCAGACTTTTAGCATGTTAAACTCCATCAACTTCACTGTATTTTATATATTAAGCTAATCTCTAAGTCATTCATTAATTAATCTCTAAACCAGGGATGCAGGGATGGTCCAATATACAGAAATCCATCAAAATAATCCACTATGTAAACAAACTTGAAGAAAAAACAGTATTATAATTTCATTAGATGCTGAAAAATCATTTGACAAAGTTCAATATCCCTTCATGTTAAAAGTTTTGGAAAGTTAGGAATTCAAGGCCCATACCTAAACAGAGTAAAAGCAATATACAGCAAACCAGTAGCCATCATGAAAATAAATGGAGAGAAACTTGAAGCAATCCCACTGTAATCAGTGACTAGACAAGGCTTCTCACTCTCTCCCTACCTATTGAATATAGTGCTCCAAGTCCTAGACAGAGCGATAAGACAACAAAAGACAGTTAATGGGATACAAATTGGAAAGGAAGAAGTCAAAGTATCACTATTTGCAGATGATATGATAGTATTCTTAAGTGATCCCAAAAATTCCACCAGAGAACTCCTTATTTTCTAAGTTTTTTTTTATTTACATTCAAAATCATTTCCCCTTTCCCGTTTCCTCCCTCCCCGAAAGTCACATAAGCCCACTTCCCTCCCTCTTTTCCCCATTCAACCCCCTCTCGCTTGTCTGTCCTGGCATTCCCCTACATCCAGTCTTTCTAGGAGCAGGGGTCTCTCCTTTCATCTTCTTGGAAATCTATTGATATGCGAGTTGTGTCTAGGGTATTCTGAGATTCTGGGTTAATATCCCCTTATCAGTGACTGCATACCATGTGTGTTCTTTTGTGATTGGGTTACCTCACTAAGGATGATATTTTCAAGATCTGACCATTTGCCTAGGAAATTTGTGAATTCATTGTTTTTCATTGCAGAGTAGTATTCCATTGTGTAGATATACCACATCTTCTAAATCCATTCCTCCGTTGAGGGACATCTGGGTTCTTTCCAGCTTCTGGCTATTATAAATAAGGCTGCTATGAACATAGTGGAGCATGTGTCATTATTGCATGCAGGAAAATCCTCTGGGTACACACCAAGGAGTGGTATAGCCAGATCCTCTGGGAGTGTCATTCCCAGTTTTCTGAGGAACTACCAGACTACTTTCCAGAGTGGTTGTACCGGCTTGCAATCCCACCAGCAGTGGAGGAGTGTTCCTCTTTTTCCACATCCTTGCCAACAACTGCTTTCTCCTGTGTTTTTGAACTTAGCCATTCTGAATGGTGTGAGATGGAATTTCAGGGTTGTTTTGATTTGCATTTCCCTAATGACTAAAGATGATGAACATCTCTTTAGGTGCTTCTCAGCCATTAGATATTCTTCAGGTGAGAACTCTTTGTTTAGCTCTGTACCCCATTTTTTAATAAGGTTACTAGCCTCTCTGGAGTTTAACTTCTTGAGCTCTTTGTATATATTGGATACTAGCCCTCTGTTGGATGTAGGGTTGGTAAAGATCATTTCCTAGTTAGTTGGTTGCTGCTTAGTCTTTTTGATGGTGTCTTTTGCCTTGCAAAAACTTTGTAATTTAATGAGGTCCCATTTGTCAATTCTTGATCTTAGAACATAAGCTATTGGAGTTCAATTCAGGAAATTCTCCCTTGTGCCCATATGTTCAAGGTTCTTCCCTAGTTTCCTGTCTATTAGTTTCAGTGTGTCTGGTTTTATGTGGAGGTCCTTGATCCACTTGGAATTGAGCTTAGTGCTAGGAGATAAGAATGAACTGATTTGCATTCTTCTGCATGTTGACCTCCAGTTGATCCAGCACCATTTGTTGAAAAGGCTATCTTTTTTCCACTGGATGGTTTTAGCTACTTTGTCAAAGATCAAGTAACCATAGGAGTGTGGATTCATTTCTGAGTCTTCAATTATGTTCCATTGATCTACATGCCTGTCACTTTACCAATACCATGCAGTTTTTTAACACTATTGCTCTCTAGTACAGCTTGAGGTCTGGGATATTGATTCCCCCAGAAGTTCTTTTACTCTTGAGAATAGTTTTAGCTATCCTGGGTTTTCTGTTATTCCAGATGAATTTTTGAATTGCTCTTTCTAAATGTATGAAGAATTGAGTTGGGATTTTGATGGGGATTGCATTGAATCTGTATATTGCTTTTGGCACGATGGTCATTTTTACTATATTAATCCTGCCAATCAATGAGCATGGTAGATTTTTCCATCTTCTGAGGTCTTCTTCAATTTCTTTCTTCAGAGACTTGAAGTTCTTGTCATACAGATCTTTCACTTGTTTGGTTAGAGTCACACCAAGATACTTTATATTGTTTGTGGCTATCATGAAGGGTATCATTTCTCTTACTTCTTTCTCAGCCTGCTTATCCTTTGAGTATAGGAAGGCTACTGACTTGCTTGAGTTGATTTTATATCAGGCCACTTTGCTGAAGTTGTTTATCAGCTGTAGGAGTTCTCTGGTGGAATTCTTTGGGTCGCTTAAGTATACTATCATATTGTCTGCAAATAGTGATAGTTTGACTTCTTCCTTTCCAATTTGAATCCCTTTGATCTCCTTTTGTTGTCTAATTGCTCTTGCTAGAACTTCAAGTACTATACTGAAAAGATATGGCTAGTACCTGATTTTAGTGGGATTACTTTAAGTTTCTCTCCATTTAGTTTGATGTTGGCTACCAGTTTGCTGTGAATTGCTTTTACTATGTTTAGATATGGGCCTCGAATTCCTGATCTTTCCAAGACCTTTAGCATGAAAGTATGCTGAATTTTGTCAAACGTTTTCTCAGCATCTAAAAAAATGACCATGTGGTTTTTTTCTTTGAGATTGTTTATGTAGTGGATTACATTGATGGACTTCCTTATATTGAACCATCCCTGCATCCCTGGGATGAAGCCTACTTGATTGTGGTGAATGATCG
This sequence comes from Tokudaia tokunoshimensis, assembly GCA_036184795.1. Taxonomy (NCBI): domain Eukaryota; kingdom Metazoa; phylum Chordata; class Mammalia; order Rodentia; family Muridae; genus Tokudaia; species Tokudaia tokunoshimensis. The sequence continues at coordinate 103,463,770 of BTHU01000011.1, read as the reverse complement.
TTTTGATGTGTTCTTGGATTCGGGTGACAAGAATTTTATTGAGTATTTTTGCATCAATATTCATGAGAGATTGGCTTGAGATTCTCCTTCTTTGTCCTATCTTTGTGTGCTTTTGGTATTAGTGTAATTGTGGCTTCATAGAATGAGTTGGGTAGTGTTCCTTCTGTTTCTGTTTTGTGGAATAGTTTCAAGAGTATTGGTGTTAGGTCTTCTTTGAAGGTCTGATAGAATTCTGCATTAAACCATCTGGACCTGTGCTTTTTTTGGTTGGAAGATTTCCAATGACGACTTCTATTTCTTCAGGGGTTATAGGATGGTTTAGATGGTCTATTTGATCCTGATTTAATTTTGGTATTTGGTATCTGTCAAGGAAATTGTCCATTTCCTCCAGATTTTCTAGTTGTGTTGAATACAGTCTTTTGTAGTAGGATCTGATGATTTTTTGAATTTCCTCAGTTTCTGTTGTTATCTCTTCCTTTTTGTTTCTGATTTTGTTAATTTGAATACTATCTCTGTGCCCTCTGGCTAGTCTGGCTAAGGGTTTATCTATCTTGTTGATTTTCTCAAAGAACAAACTCCTAATTTTGTTGATTCTTTGTATGGTTTTATTTGTTTCTACTTGATTGATTTCAGCCCTGAGTTTGATGATTTCCTGCCTTCTACTCCTCTTGGGTGTATTTGCTTCTTTTTGTTCCAGGGCTTTCAAGTGTTCCATTAAGCTGCTAGTGTATGCTGTCTCCTGTTTCTTTTTGGCGGCACTCAGGGATATGAGTTTTCCTCTTAGCACTGCTTTCATTGTGTCCCATAAATTAGGGTATGTTGTGCATTCATTTTCATTAAATTTCAAGAAGTCTTTGATTTCTTTCTTTATTTCCTCCTTGACCAAGTTATCATTGAGTAGAGCATTGTTCAGCCTCCATGTGTATGTGGGTTTTCTGTTGTTTTTGTTGCCATTGAAGACCACCCTTATTCCATAGTGATCTGATAGGAGGCATGGGATTAATTCGATCTTCTTATATCTGTTGAGGTCTGATTTGTGACCAATTATATGGTCGATTTTGGAGAAGGTACCATGAGGTGCTGAGAAGAAGGTGTATTCTTTTGCTTTAGGATGAAATGTTCTATATATATCTGTTAGTTCCATTTGGTCCAAGGCTTCAATTAGATTCACTGTGTCCCTGTTTAGTTTCTGCTTTCCTGAACGATCCATTTCAGAGAGGGGGGTGTTGAAGTCACCCACTATTATTGTGTGAGGTGCGATGTGTGCTTTGAGCTTTAGTAAAGTTTCTTTTACAAATGAGGGTGCCCGCCAGGCGGTGGTGGAGCACGCCTTTAATCCCAGCACTTTGGAGGCAGAGGCAGGAGGATTTCTGAGTTCAAGGCCAGCCTGGTCTACAAAGTGAGTTCCAGGACAGCCAAGGCTACACAGAGAAACCCTGTCTCGAAAAAGCAAAAAAAACCAAAACAAACAAACAAACAAAACAAACAAACAAACAAACAAACAAAAAAAACAAATGAGGGTGCCCTTGCATTTGGAGCATAGATATTCAGAATTGAGGGTTTTTCTTGGTGGATTTTTCCTTTGATCAGTATGTAGTGTCCTTCTGTGTATTTTTTGGTGACTTTAGGTTGAAAGTCAATTTTATCTAATATTAGGATGGCTACTCCGGCTCATTTCCTAGGACCATTTGCTTGTAAGATTGTTTTCCAGCCTTTTACTCTGAGGTAGTGTTTGTATTTGACACTGAGGTGCGTTTCCTGCACGCAGCAAAATGCTGGGTCCTATTTACGTATCCAGTCTGTTAGTCTACGTCTTTTTATTGGACAATTGAGACCATTGATATTAAGGGAGATTAAGGAATAGTGATTATTGCCACCTGCTATTCTTGACACTATCTTTATGTTTGAGTGGTTATCTACTTTTGGTTTTGATGCAATAAGGTTACTATCTCGTTTTTTCCAGGTTGCACAACTTCAGCAAAGTTGATCGACATAAAATTAACTCAAATGAATCAGTAGCATTCTTCTAGTAGAAGGATAAACAGGCTGAGAAAGACATTAGGGAAGTGACACCCTTCACAGTAGTCACGTATAATATTAAATACCTTGGTGTGACTCTAACCAAGCAAGTGAAAGATTCATATGAAAAGAACTTCAAGTCTCTGAAGAAAGTAATTGAAGAAGATCTCAGAAGATGGAAAAATCTTCTGTGCTCATGGATTTGCAGGATCAATATAATAAAAATGGTTATCTTGATGAAAGCAATCTACAGATTCACTGCATTCCCCATCAAAATTCCAACTCAATCTATAGAGTTAGAAAGAGCAATTCTCAAATTCATTTGGAATAACAAAAAAACCAGGATAGTCGAAACTTCTCAACAATAAAAGAACTTCTGGGAGATTCACCATCCCTGACCTCAAGCTGTATTACAGTAAAATAGTGATTAAAAGTGTATGGAATTAGTACAGAAACAGGCAGGAAGATCAATGGAGTAGAATTGAAGACCCAGAAATGAAACCACACACCTATGGTCACTTGATCTTTGACTTCCTTTTTGTTTTGTTTTTCTTCAAGACAGGGTTTCTCTGTGTAGCTCTGGCTGTCCTGGAACTCACTCTGTAGACCAGGCTGGCCTCGAACTCAGAAATCTGCCTGCCTCTGCTTCCCAAGTGCTGGGATTAAAGGCGTGCGCCACCACTGCCCAGCCCGACTTGATCTTTGACAAAGAAGCTAAAAACATCCAGTGGAAAAAAGCATTTTCAACAAATGGTGCTGGTTCAACTGGATGTCACCATATAGAAGACTGCTTACTGATCCATTTTTATCTCCTTGTACAATGCTCAAGTTCAAGTGGATCAAGGTCCACCACATAAAACCAGATACACTGAAACTAATAGAAGAGAAAGTGGGGAAAATCCTCAAACACATGGGCATAGGGGAAAAGTTCCTGAACAAACCATTAATGACTTATGCTCTAAGATCAACAATAGACAAAAGGGACCTCATAAAATTGCAAAGCTTCTGTAAGGCAGATGACACTGTCAATGGAACAAAATGGCAAGCAACAGATTGGAAAAAATCTTTACCAACCTTACATCTGATGGAGGACTAATATGCAATATATACAACGAACTCAAGAAGTTAGACTCAAGAGAACCAAATAACCCTTTCAAAAAAAGGGTTACAGAGCTAAACAAAGAATTCTCAACTGACGAAACTAGAATGGCCAAGGAAATGTTCAACATCCTTAGTCATTAGGGAAATGCATATCAAAACATCCCTGAGAGTCTACCTCACACCAGTCAGAATGGCTAAGATGAAAAACTCTGGTGACAGAAGATGCTGGCAAGAATGTGGAGAAAAAGGAACACTTCCACATTATTGATGGTATTGCAAGCTGGTCCAACCACACTTGAAATCAGTCTGGTAATTCTTCAGAAAATTGGACATAGTATTACCTGAAGACCCAGCTATAACACTCCTGGGCATATACCCAAAAGATGCTCCAACATATAACAAGAGCACATGCTCCTCTATGTTCATAGCAGCCTTATTTATAATAGTAGAAGCTGGAAAGAACCCAGATGTTCCTTAACAGAGGAATGACTACAGAAAATGTGGTACATTTTTACAATGAAGTACTAGTCAGCTATTGAAACAATAACTTCATGAAATTCTTAGGCAATGGATGGAACTAGAAAATACCCAGAGTGAGGTAACCTGGTCACAAAAGAACACACATGGTATGCATTCACTGATAAATGGATATTAGCCTAAATGCTCGGAATACCCAAAATACAATTCTCAGACCACCTGAAGCTCACGAAGAAGAAATAACAATTTGTGGATGCTTCAGTCCTTCTTAGAAGGGGGAACAAAATACTTATGGGAAGAAATACAGAGACCAAGTATGGAACAGAGACTGAAGGAAAGGCCATCCAGAGACTGCCCTACCTGGGGATCCATCCCATATACAGTCACCAAACCCAGACACTATTGTGGATGCCAAGAAATGCTTGCTGATGGTCTCCAATGGAGGAGTTAGAGAAAGGACTGAAGGAACTAAAGGGATTTGCAACCCCATAGGAAGAACAACAATGCCAACCAACCAGACCTCCCAGAGCTCCCAGGGACTAAACCACCAACACATGGAGGGACCCATGGCTCCAGCTGCATATGCACAGAGGATGGCCTTGCTGGTTATTAATGGCAGGAGAGGCCCTTGGTCCAGTGAAGGTTCAATACCCCAGTGTAGTGCAATGCCAGGGTGGTGAGGTGGGAGTGGGTGTGTTTGTGGGGAAATACCCTCATAGAAGCAGGGGGAGGGGGAATGGGATAGGGGATTTCAGGGGGGACACGGAAAGGGGATAACATTTGAAAATTTGAAATATAAAGAAATGTCCAATAAAAAAAAAGAAAAACATAAGGTGACTGCCAGTCAGATACTAAATAAAATGAAGGAATCAACAGATCCACTTAGCTACAAGTTGCTTAAAAATATGACAAAGACCATGTCTAAAATAAATGTGAAAATGGAGGAGTAAAATTATCTTACATTTTGCTAATAATTATGAAATATGTGTCCAAACACTTGCTATATTACCAGGAAATTTATATGCTTATTAGTTTAATGAACTTAGCCTTTAGAGCTAAGATTATTGTACATTAAAAAAATGTAGTTGGATCATTAACCAGAGGTTTTTAAAAAGTATATTTGTATATGCTGTTTTCCTTAATTTTCCATTGCTTACCTTTGAAATAACTTCAATATTTTAGCTTTAGATATTTTATATTTTCAAAATTTGTTTTTAAAAAGAAAATATGAAAATAAAAACACAGGATTAACTTGGTCAAATTCTAACATGAATGGGAAGGAGCTATGATACTTGATTGCTACTGGGGATGCAGAGTCAATTTCTTTGGGATGAAGTCATCAGTATGCTGACCATGTTCCAATGGAGGTTTGTATATCATATATATAAAATAATAATGATAAAAGAAGTTGACAATGCAGGAGCATATTATTTAAGCCCCAGAACCAAGAACTGCAACAGTGGTTTGATCAATAGTTACTTAGGGGAAAATTTAGGCTTTACTCTATTTTTGTCATTAAAAGTATATTATTTTTCTGCTGAAACAAATACATTTTTTAATGTTCAGTGAACTGTGTTAGGATCCCAGTTGTGCTTATAGAAACAGGAGCCACTTAGAGGACATATTACAACCCTGGGATTAGGATGTTTGTAGAAACAAGGCTACTGTGTTTCAGGTAATATCATATAGATTGCAAGCACCAGGATTTCAGAGACTCAGCAGTAGCAAAGAGTGGTGTTGCTACTACAATGTCTAGCTGTCAGTGAGTGCTGACCCTGTCAGCTTCAGCTACACTAGGCAACATATATACACACACATATATGTGTGTGTGTGCGTGCGTGCATGTGTGTGTGTGTGTGTGTGTGTGTGTGTGTGTGTGTGTGTGTATTGACACAGGCTGACTCCATGAATGGGCAAGTGTGTCCAAGTCAGTTACTGGAAAAAATCACAGCTGCGGGCAGCCAATCAGAAACTGCCCCATGATCAGAAGCTACCCTGCCACCTGGCCTGAGGCAAGAGCACTGAGTCAGTTTCCAGGCCCCCTGGCAGCGAAGCCCCTGGAATGTCCCAAGAGCCTTAGCCAATCCCAAAGACACCCATATCCCTAGAGACCAAGCCAACCAATCAAGATAAAGGTCACTTACCCTTCCCTGGAATTCCCCTAATCGGCTTTAAATTGGGCCTGCCTAGGAGCTTGCCTGGGACTCTCCATCTTGGAAAAAGGTAGACCTCCAGATGCTGGACTTCTGCAGAATAAAATGCTGTTTACTTTGGCATACTATTCAAATCTAGGGTATCATTCTTCCCCAAACCAAGGAACACCTTACATTATATATGTGTATGTATGGAACATATATGCATATGTTCAAGCAACAGGTCAAATGCAAACATATGCATATCTATAAATCTTTATCTCTATATGTCTCTATCTCTATCTTTCTATCTCTATCTCTATCTCTATCTTTATCTCCATCTCCATCTATATCTATAACTATATTATCAATATACACACACACTATATATATATAATATATATATATACACCACAAACACACACACTAGATAGATAGATAGATAGATAGATAGATAGATAGATAGATAGATAGATAGATAGACAGACAGATAGATAGAAATTGTCCAATTTCTGGAACATACACAAACATATTATAAATGTATATATACATGTTTATATGTATATACATGATAGATTGCTGTAGATATATGGACATCTATATAGCTATCAAGTCAATTTAAAATATGTTACAGGTAGTAAATATTATGAACAAAAAATATTTCTTTTTTTTAAATTTTATTTTTTAAGTTTTTCTTTATTTACATTCCAAATCATTTCCCCTTTCCCATTTCCTCCCACTCCGAAGTCCCATAAGACCCCTTCCCTCCCTCTTTTCCCCATTCAACCCCCTCTCGTTTCTCTGTCCTGGCGTTCCCCTACATCCAGTCTTTCCAGGACCAGGGGTCTCTCCTTCCATCTTCTTAGAAATCTATTGATATGCGAATTCTGTCTACGGTATTCCGAGATTCTGGGTTAATATCCCCTTATCAGTGACTGCATACCATGTGTGTTCTTTTGTGATTGGGTTACCTCACTAAGGGTGATATTTTCAAGTTCTGACCATTTGCCTAGGAATTTTGTGAATTCATTGTTTTTCATTGCAGAGTAGTTTTCCATTGTGTAAATATACCACATCTTCTGAATCCATTCCTCCGTTGAGGGACATCTGGGTACTTTCCAGCTTCTGGCTGTTATAAATAAGGCTGCTATGACCATAGTGGAGCATGTGTTCTTATTGCATGCAAGTAAAGCCTCTGGGTATATGTCCAGGAGTGGTATAGCCGGATCCTCCAGGAGTGTCATGCCCAGTTTTCTGAGGAACCACCAGACTGCTTTCCAGAGTGGTTGTACCAGCTTGCAAATCCACCAGCAGTGGAGGAGTGTTCCTCTTTCTCCACATCCTCGCCAGCAACTGCTGTCTCGTGCGTTTTTGATTTTAGCCATTCTGACTGGTGTGAGATGGAATCTCAGGGTTGTTTTGATTTGCATTTCCCTAATGACTAAGGATGATGAACATCTCTTTAGGTGCTTCTCAGCCATTAGATATTCTTCAGGTGAGAACTCTTTGTTTAGCTCTGTACCCCATTTTTAATAGGGTTACTTGCCTCTCTGAAGTTTAACTTCTTGAGTTCTTTGTATATATTGGATATTAGCCCTCTGTCGGATGTAGGGTTGGTAAAGATCATTTAAATATATCTAAAATCAGGGACTAGACAAGGCTACCCTCTCTCTCATCTTTTCAATATAGTACTTGAAGTTATAGCTAGAGCAATTACACAACATAAGGAGGTCAAAGGGATACAAATTGGAAAGGAAGAAGTCAAAATATCACTATTTGCAGACGATATGATAGTATAATTAAGTGACCCAAAAAAACTCCACCAGAGAACTCCTACAGCTGATAAACAACTTCAGCAAAGTAGTTGGATATAAAATCAACTCGAGCAAATCAGTAGCCTTCCTATACTCAAAGGATAAACAGGCTGAGAAACAAATTAGGGAATTGATACCCTTCACGATAGCCACAAACAATATAGAGTATCTTGCTGTGACTCTATACAAACAAGTGAAAGATCTGTATGACAAGAACTTCAAGTATCTGAAGAAGGAAATGGAAGAAGACTTCAGAAAATGGAAAAATCTTCCATGCTCATGGATTAGCAGGATTATTATAGTAAAAATGGCCATCATGCCAAAAGCATTATACAGATTCAATGCAATCCCCGTCAAAATCCCAACTCAATTCTTCATAGAATTAGAAAGAGCAATTCTCAAATTCATCTGGAATAATGAAAAACCCAGGATAGCTAAAACTATTCTGAAGAGTAAAAGAACTTCTGGGGTATTCAGTATCCCGAACCTCAAGCAGTACTATAGAGCAATAGTGTTAAAAAAGCTGAGTGGTAATGGTACAGTGACAGGCAGGTAGATCAATGGAATAGAATTGAAGACCCAGAAATGAATCCATACACCTATGGTCACTTGATCTTTGACAAAGGAGCTAAAATCATCCAGTGAAAAAAAGATAGCCTTTTCAACAAATAGTGCTGGTTTAATTGGAGGTCAGCATGCAGAACAATGCAATTCGATCCATTCTTATTTCCTTGTATGAAGCTCAAGTTCAAGTGGATCAAGGACCTCCACATAAAACCAGACACACTGAATCTAATAGAAAGGAAACTCGGGAAGAACCTTGAACATATGGGCACAGGGGAAAATTTCCTGAACAGAACACCCATAGCATATGCTCTAAGGTCAAGAATTGACAAATGGGACCTCATAAAATTACAAAGTTACTGTAAGGCAAAGAACACTGTCAAAAAGACAAAGCAGCAGTCAACAAACTGGAAAATGATCTTTACCAACCCTCCTTCTAACAGAGGGCTCATATCCAATATATACAAAGAACTCAAGAAGTTAGACTCCAGAGAGCCAAATAACCCTATTAAAAAATGGGATACAGAGCTAAACAAAGAGTTCTCATCTGAAGAATATTGAATGGCTGAGAATCACCTAAAGAAATGTTCAACTTCCTTAGTCATTAGGGAAATGCAAGTCAAAACAAACCTGAGATTCCACCTCACACCAGTCAGAATGGCTAAAATCAAAAACACAGGAGACAGTAGTTGTTGGCAAGGAAGTGGAGAGAGAGGAACTCTCCTCCACTGCTGGTGGGATTGCAAGCTGGTGCAACCACTCTGGAAAGCAGCCTGGTGGTTCCTCAGAAAACTGGGCATGACACTCCCAGAGGATCCTGTTATACCACTCCTGGGCATATACCCAGAGGCTTCCTCTGTATGCAATAAGGACACATGCTCCACTATGTTCATAGAAGCCTTATTTATAATAGCCAGAAGCTGGAAAGAACCCAGATGTTCCTCAATGGAGGAATGGATTCAGAAAATGTGGTATATTTACACAATGGAATACTACTCCATTAAAACAATTAAAAATTAAAAACAATGAATTCACTAAATTCTTAGGCAAATGGTCAGAACTGGAAAATATCATCCTTAGTGAAGTAATCCAATCACAAAAGAACACACATGGTATGCAGTCACTGATAAGGGGATATTAACCCAGAAGCTCAGAATACCCAAGACACAATTCACATATCAGTTGATTCCCAAGAAGAAAAAAGGAGACGCCCCTGGTCCTGGAAAGACTTTATGCAGCAGTGTAGGGAAATACCAGGACAGAGAAGCGAAAGGGGTTGACTGGGGAACAGGGGGAGGGAAGAGGGCTTATGGGACTTTCGGGGAGGGGGGGAACAGGAAGGGGAAATCATTTGGAATGTAAATAAAGAATATAGAAAGTAAAAAAAAGTAAATGGCTGGAACTAGAAAAGATCATATTGAGAGAAGTAATAAATGTTAAATGTTTCCCCCCCAAAAAAAATAGAAATGTATATTCTCACATCTCCTCCCTGACTTCATAAAATCAGCATAGGTTTTGTGGGAAACTTTCTCTTTGTCCATAGTCACATAGAGAGTTAATATGAAACTCAAAACTTAGATGATCTGAATCTAGACTGACTTCAGTGCTGTGGTCTTTATGACATCACATATGACTTTCTGTGACCACACACGGCCCTTCTGTGACTCCTTGTATTTGACACTGTCTTCCCTATCAGCCTGTGTTGTTCCTCAAAATATTATGGTGTTGAAGTCATCTTTGTATGAGCCATTTCCTTTCTTGCATAAAATGGACTCAAAATTTCCTCCTAGCATTTGGGGGATTTTCTGTCCTTGGCATTCTCAATACCATCTTACAACTGGCAAAAATCTAGAGTATTCCTCAGAATGTTATATCCATTCCTTGATAATCTCTAGTGGCCATCACAGTTGTCTGTATACCACTGCATGTTACCAATCTAATGGTATCTGATGTTAACACTCAGTATTGGTCTTTATTTCTCTAGTGTATTTAGGTTCCTCTGGATCTCAGATTAAATGAGAAAAGTCGCTCTGAGATCTAGGACCTCCACACTTCATTTCTGATGTTGATATGTGACTAATATACTGATCAAGGGGTGATTCTTTAATTTTGTAGCTTTTCCTCTCATATCTGAGATGGCCCCTTTTTCCAAATGAGTCACTTATAACTGGAGAACACTTAGGTTATTTGATGTATGAAATATGAACACAGGATAGGATTCTGGTGCCAAGAAAAAAGGGAAGAGCAAAGAATTGACTGATTGCTGGAAAATGTCCCTACTCATCTGTAATCACTTATGTAAGACTGAGTGTTAATGCCTAATTATTTGGCAACAAGAAAATGCATTTGTAAAGATTCACCTTTAAAATGGCCACTGGTTTTTCTAATGTTCTCTTCAGCTCATCATAACTCTGGGCTGTGGACATCCAGTCTCAATTAACTACGGGTCTAGGGTCCTGCAATGTTAAGATGTCTTTAGTTTTACAGACCAATAGTGGTCATTCAATAGCTCTGCATTATTAGTACTGTGTCCCTTAAATCTTAAGTGAGACAGTCCAACATACTATTGCAGTCTTTAGAAATTAAATGAGAATTAACGGCTATTGTGGGGCTTTGGGGGGTTCAATGAGGGATTTAATAATAAAGATACAGAGACATCTATATCATTTAAGGCTGTTGGCCTTCTGCTGGGGCAATCTCTCAGCTATCCCATCTAACTTAACCCAACTTCTCTGCCATTGTGTCTCTTTATGTGGCTCTTACTGCCCTTCCTGCCTGATCTGTCCCATTCCTCTTTTCTCTTCCTCCAACCTGTCTACTTGGTAGTTCTAGCCCAGCCTCAGCAAAAAAGACACATTTTCTATTTATCCAGTCTGAATCAATCAGTAATAGGACAGCACCAGTTCCATCTCTCTTTGTTGCCTTTTAGCATTGAGGGGTAGCCAACCCTCAGTCAGTTTGCTGGCTCTTTAATGTGACAATCTCTGAGAATACCATCTTTTGGGTGGCTGAGGAAGGACAATAATTTACATATAGAAAGCAGGTAATGTACCATAGAAATGATTAGAACAAATATCCTGTCTGTGAAGCATATGACTATGCCAGCACACCAATTAGCATCTGAAACCACAGGGACAAAACTACATAGCCATTTGATACAATGGGAGTAAGTTGCCCCAACAAATGGCTATCTTTGTTGATTGTATCATGAATGGATATAAGAAAAATAACTTTATCTTATGTATATGTGTGTGCTGTGTGTGCAAGTTTGTGTTAGTGTGCAGGTTTGTGAATGCACATATATGTGTGTGAACATGAGTGGATATGCATGTGGATGTCAGTTGGTGACACTAGGTGTATTTCTCAATTATTTTGTATTTTTGATACAGGTTCCCACCCAGAGACTAGAGACTGCCAAAATGGGCAGACTAGTTGATCAGAAATCTGGGAAATTCTTCTATCTGCTCACCCCAGCACTGGAATTACAAGTATGTGCCACCACCTCCAACTTTTACACAAGGCTACTGGAGATCAAACTCAAGTCTTTATACTTTTATGGTAAACACTTTAATAAATGAACTGTCTCCCCATCTCTGACTATCTACCATACAACTTAACATATAGAAACAAGCCTTCTTTAACTCAGATGTAAAACCAAAGCAGTAGCCAAATACAAAATATTCATCATATTTACAGAATTTTTTTCTAATATGTTTAGAGTGTGTATTAATAGATAAAAAAAAGGGAAAGGATCCTTTATGTTTGTGCTGATCCTGTGCCACAGAGATCCATACCAAAATATCACCAGAAGAGAACTGGTCACTCAAGAGTGCTGACAAGCCTATGAGCACAGGTAAGATCACCACTTTTACTCAGAGGGACCCACACAGAGCCCTCAGGACACAGGAACTGAGGAGCAGCCTGGGACAGGATCCTTTCAATTTTCTCTGCAACCTGGAGCTGACCCTGTGCCACAGTTCTCCACACTCAAATTCCTCCTGGAAAGAACTGGGCTCCCAGGAGTACAGACACATGTTCTTGCAGGAGTGTCAAGCCATAGTCAGAGATAGCAAGGCCAGCTAACATCAAAGAAAACCAGCTGGCAAAAGGCAAGGGTAAGAAACCAAGGCTACTTGACATCTTGAGAATCCAGCTCTCCCACCACAACAAGCCCTGGATACCCCACCACATCAGAAAAGCAAGATTCTGATTTAAAAATCACATCTCATGATTAAGAAGGACATAAATAACATAAATAACTTCCTTAAAGATATATAAGAGAACACACACACACACACACAAAACCAAAACAAACAAACAAACAAACAAAAACCAGTTAGAAGCTGTTCCCTTACAGAGAAAACACAAAAATTCCTTAAAGAATTATATGAAAACACAACCAAACAGGTAAAGGAATTGAACAAAACCATCCAGGACGCGTAAATGGAAATAGAAACAACATAGAAATCACAAAGGGAGACAACCACAGTGATAGAAAACCTAGGAAAAAGTTATCGGGAGTCATAGATGCAAGCATCACCAACAAAATACAAGAGATATAAGAGAGAATCTCAGGTGCAAGAGATACCATAGAAAACACAGTCAAAGAAAATGCAAAATGCAAAAAGCTCCTAACCCAAAACATCCAGGAAATCCAGAACATGAGAAGACCAAACTTAAGGATAATAGGTATAGAAGAGAGCAAAGATTCCCAACTTAAAGGACCAGTAAATACCTTCAAGGAAAGGCCATCAAGGGACTGCCCCACCTGGGGCTCCATCCCATATAGAGTCCATCCCTGGACTCTATTGCGAATGCTTCAAAGTGCTTGCTGATGGAAGCCTGATATGGCTTTCTCCTGAGAGGCTGTGCCAGAGCCTGACAAATACAGAGTCAATGCTCACAGCCAACCATTGGACTGAGTACAGGGTCCCCAGTGGAGGAGATGGAGAAGGGACTGAAAGAGCTGTGTGGGTTTGCAGCCCCATAGGGTGAGCATCAGTGTCAACTGGCCAGACCACCCCAGAACGCCCAGAGACTGGACCACCAACCAAACAGTACACATGGAAGGGCCCATGGCTCTGGTTGCATATGTGGCAGAGGATGGCCTTGTTGGACATCAGTGGGAAGAGAAGCCCTTGGGCCTGAAGTTGTTTGATGCCCCAGTGTAGGGGAATTCCAGGGCAGGAAGGCAGGAGTGGGTGAGTGGGTGGGGGAGCCCCTCATAGAGACAGGGGGATGGGATTGGCGGTTTCTGAAGGGTAGACATGGAAAGGGGAAACATTTGAAATGTAAGTTAAAAAATATCCAATATAAAATAAATAGATGAAACATGTAGAGTTTGGATACCTAGATAGATAGATAGATAGATAGATAGATAGATAGATAGATAGATAGATAGATAGATAGATAGATAGATAAGAAGAAAATCCTTCTAAAACACCAGGATACAATTTAGGAGGTTAGTGAGGAGAGTACTGTACCCAGCAGATAGTCATCTCCAAATCAGGTTTCCATAGTTTAAGAGTCCTATCTGAACACACACATGACCTGAGAACCTGAGATTTATACATGCCACTGATTGACTTGGCAGAAAATGATATGGTATTGATAGTGATGGATGGAACCTTTGTATACTGACCAACCATATATGATCTAGAACATTGTCCATAAGTTTATAGAAATAATAAGACATTAAAAATGATGTTTTCATTCATTCATTCATAATCATTTATGTATTCTCCATGTATTAGATATGTGTTAAAGGGCTAAATTCTAGCACAGACAATCAAGGCTGGCAAATTCTGGTACTATTGTGATCATTGCTCCTATGACAGAAAATATCAGTTAGTCACAGCACTCTGTATATTCTTTCTAGACACAGACACACTATCCTTTTGATCACAGATATAAATTTTCACTATCCACCAGATAAAGCACAACACAGTGAAATCAGGAAACAAAAGATGGAGACTAGAATGATGTTTAAAAAAGTGGGGATAGGGGATAAAGAGTTGACTTAGTGGTGAAGAGCACACACTATTCTTGCAGAGGACCAAAGTTTGATCCCCAGTATCAGTGATGGATGGTTTATAACCACCTGTAATTCCAGACCCTAAGTCCTCTTATAGACTCCACGGGCACCTACACTCACATATGTACATACCTATACACGTTCATAACCAAAAATAATAAATCTTAAAAAAATAAAATAAGGATAGAGAAGTAAATAAAGTCAAAACGTGTAAGAGCTGTGAAAGAGATGGGAAATGTGTAGATAACAAGATACTCTCTGAGCAGTGAAATTTATTCATCAGAATAAAAATAAATGACATTAAGATTTCTTTCTGAGGCAGTTAGACAGCTGGTCTATTTGTTGATTTTCTCATTACTATTACAGAATAATTGACAAAATCAACATCAAAAAGAAAGGGGGGATTACTTTGGCTCAAAAATGAGGATACAGTTCATCATGGCAGAAACATCATGGCATCAGGAGCATGAGGCTATTGATCATCTTGTGCCTCCAATCTGGAAGCAGAGGTTGAAGAACACTGGCATTCAACTTATGATCTTCTTCTTCTAAATCCAGCCCAAAGAATGGTGCAACCCAGTTTAGGGTGAATCTTCCTATACAAATAACCCAATCTAGATACTCCCTTGCAGATTTGCCCAAAGATTTGTTTCCATAGTGATTCTAAATCTCATAAAGTTGACAATTAAGATTAGTTATCACTGCTGGTAATATCGTTCTCTGAGTTTTATGAGGGAAAATGGATCTATAGGGAGAAAAGAATGGCTAGTTTTAAACAATTTGAGTTAAAGATTCTGGTGAAACATTCAAACAAAATTCTATAAACAATGAATATTAAAGTTTGTATGTTAGATTCACCATCAAAGTTACATAAGAGATGATATTATAGGGTGGTTTTATAGTAAAAACATTGGTTTCCTTGTATGAGTTGGAATCTTGGCTAATCAGGTGCCAGAATACTCTTAGTCAAAGTTCTAGTAAGTCTTAAACTCCTCTACCTTAATGGATCATAGAGTAGTTAAACATAAGATCATAAGAGTAGTTAGTACCTTTCTCATGGGGTATCTTAAAGATGACACAGATGCCCACTACATATAGTATATGCTTTATGAATATTGTATTTGGAGAATAGAAGAATTGGTATTATTGCTCAGAAAAGAAAAATACAAATTAAGAAGTCCAAACGAGTGAATGTAAACATGTGAGTTCATCGTCTATTAAACTATCAGTCATTTAGTTCAAGGACATGCCATGTGATATGAAATACATATCAGTGAGTATAGGCAATCCAGGTCAAATGGCCAATTATTCTCTGACAACCAAAAAGAAATTTGGTGTTTCAAGTACAGAGATGTCTTGGGGTTCAGGTTGAAACGGAATTCTGAACCAATTAGATCCTTCTAGGACAGTGGTTCTCAAACTTTTGGTCACAACCCCTTTGATAGGCAGAATGACCTTTTCAAAAGGATAATGTAAGATCATCAAAAGCCACAGATATTTGAATTAAGATTAATAACAATTCAAAATTATGGTTATGAAATATCAGTGGAAATAATTTTCTGTTTGGGCATCACCACAACATACGAAACTGTATTAAAGAGTTGTAGCATTAGCAAAGTTGTGAACCAGCGTCCTAGAAGGATCAGATCGATCTCAGAAGGAAGTATGAGAAAATGAGAGACCTACACTTAAATGAAAGGTAGAATGAGGAGGCAAAAGACAAGAATTTGAAAGTAGCCAACACAATAAACAATATGGTTGTCCTAAACAGTCATCTCCATGATGATAGAAGTAACTCAATTCACAAATTTGATTACTTCTGTCTCAGAATGCTGCAGAAAAGATGAGACTCTGAGCATAGTAAATTAGGTCATCATCTTCAAGTGAAAATACAGAACAGTGCTTACATAAGCCAGTGTACACAAGCACACCACTTCCCCTCAAAAGAGTTCTCTCAATCAAACCCTCCAAAGTTTCCCCTGACTTCTGTTTTAATTCACTATATCTAATAATCAGACTTCTCACCAAAGACTATTAAAGCCAGAAGATTCTGGGCAGATCTCATACAGACTCTAAGAGAACACAAATGCCAGCCTAGACTACGATACCCAGCAAAATTCTCAATCACCATAGATGGAGAGACCAAGATATTCCATGATAAAACCAAATTTACACAATATCTTTCCACAAACCCAGCCCTGCGAAGGATAATAGATAGAAATTGACAGTATCAGGAGAGAAACAACACCATGGAAAAAACAAGATAGTAACCTTCTTTCATCAAACACAAAAGTAGATAACCACTCAAACATAAAGATAGCATCAAGAATAGCAGGTAGCAATAATCACTATTCCTTAATCTGTCTTAATATCAATGGTCTCAATTCCCCAATAAAAAGACATAGACTAAAAGACTGGATACGTAAACAGGACCCAGCATTTTCCTGCATGCAGGAAATGCACCTCAGTGTCAACGACAAACACTACCTCAGAGAAAAAGGCTGGAAAACAATCTTACAAGCAAATGGTCCCAGGAAACGAGGTGGAGTAGCCATCCTAATATCAGATAAAATTGACTTTCAACCTAAAGTCATCAAAAAAGACACAGAAGGACACTACATACTGGTCAAAGGAAAAATCCACCAAGAAGAAGTCTCAATTCTGAATATCTATGCTCCAAATGCAAGTGCACCCTCATTCATAAAAGAAACTTTACTAAAGCTCAAAGCACACATCGCACCTCACACAATAATAGTGGGTGACTTCAACACCCCACTCTCTGAAATGGATCGTTCAGGAAAGCAGAAACTAAACAGGGACAGAGTGAAACTAATTGAATCCTTGGACAAAATGGAACTAACAGATATATAGAGAACATTTCATTCTAGAGCAAAAGAATATACCTTCTTCTCAGCACATCATGGTACCTTCTCCAAAATCGACCATATAATTGGTCACAAAACAGACTTCAACAGATATAAGAAGATTGAACTAATCCCATGCCTCCTATCAGATCACTATGGAATAAGGGTGGTCTTCACACACAAGAAGAACAACAGAAAGCCCACAAATATGTGGAAGCTGAACAATGCTCTAATCAATGATACCTTGATCAAGGAAGAAATAAAGAAAGAAATCCAAGACTTTTTAAAATTTAATGAAAATGAAGGCACAACATACCCTAATTTATGGGACACAATGAAAGCGGTGCTAAGGGAAAATTCATAGCCCTGAGTGTCTCCAAAAAGAAAGGGGAGAGAGCATACACTAGCAGCTTAATGGCACACCTGAAAGCCCTGGAACAAAAAGAAGCAAATACACCAAAGAGGAGTAGAAGGCAGGAAATCATCAAACTAAGGGCTTAAATCAATCAAGTAGAAACAAATAAAACCATACAAAATATCAACAAAACTAGGAGTTGGTTCTTTGAGAAAATCAACAAGATGGATAAGCCCTTAGCCAGACTAGCCAGAGGGCACAGAGATAGTATCCAAATTAACAAAATCAGAAACGAAAAGGGAGAGATAACAACAGAAACTGAGGAAATTCAAAAAAATCATCAGATCCTACTACAAAAGCCTGTATTCAACACAACTAGAAAATCTGGAGGAAATGGACAATTTCCTAGACAGATGACAAATACCAAAATTAAATCAGTGTAAGATAGACCATCTAAACCATCCTAAAAACCCTGAAGAAATAGAAGTCTTCCAACATAAAAAAAAAAAAACAAAAAACAAAAAAAACACAGGTCCAGATGGTTTTAGTGCAGAATTCTATCAGACCTTCAAAGAACACCTAAGACAAATACTCTTCAAACTATTCCACAAAATTGAAACAGAAGGCAGACTACCCAACTCGTTCTATGAAGACACAATTACACTGAAACCAAAATCATACAAAGATCTGACCAAGAAAGAGAATCTAAGACCAATTTCTCTTACGAATATCAATGCAAAAATACTCAATAAAATTCATGCCAACCGAACCCAAGAACACATCAAAATGATCATTCACCACGATCAAGTAGGCTTCATCCCAGGGATGCAGGGATGGTTCAATATAAGGAAGTCCATCAATGTAATCCACTACATAAACAATCTCAAAGAAAAAAAACCACATAGTCATTTCATTATATGTGGAGAAAGCATTTTAACAAAATTCAGCATCCTTTCATGTTAAAGGTCTTGGAATGATCAGGAATTCGAGGCCCATATCTAAACATAGTAAAAGCAATTTACAGCATACCGGTAGCCAGCATCAATCTAAATGGAGAAAAACTTGAAGCAATCCCACTAAAATCAGGGACTTGACAAGGCTGCCCTCTCTCTCCATATCTTTTCAATACAGTACTTGAAGTTCTAGCTAGAGCAATTAGACAACAAAAAGAGGTCAAAGGAATACATATTGGAAAGGAAGAAGTCAAACTATCACTATTTGTAGACGATATGACAGTATACTTAAGCGACCTAAAGAACTCCACCAGAGAACTCCTATAGCTGATAAACAACTTCAGCAAAGTGGCCGGATATAAAATTATCTCAAGCAAGTCAGGAGACTTCCTATACTCAAAGGATAAGCAGGCTGAGAAAGAAGTAAGAGAATTGATACTCTTCGTGATAGCCACAAACAATATAAAGTATCATGGTGTGACTCTAACCAAACAAGTGAAAGATCTGTATGACAAGAACTTCAAGTCTCTGAAGAAAGAAATTGAAGAAGTCCTCAGAAGATGGAAAAATCTTCCATGCTCATGGACTGGCAGGATTAATATAGTAAAAATGACCATCGTGCCAAAAGCAATATACAGATTCAATGCAATCCCCATCAAAATCCCACTGCAATTCTTCATACATTTAGAAAGAGCAATTCAAAAATTCATCTGGAATAACAGAAAACCCAGGATAGCTAAAATTATTCTCAAAAATAAAAGAACTTCTGGGAGAATCAGTATCCTGGACCTCAAGCTGTACTACAGAGAAATAGTGTTAAAAACTGCATGGTATTGGTACAGTGACAGGCATGTAGATCAATGGAACATAATTGAAGACCCAGAAATGAATCCATACTCCTATGGTCACTTGATCTTTGACAAAGGAGCTAAAACCATCCAGTGGAAAAAAAGATAGCCTTTTCAACAAATGGTGCTGGTTTAACTGGAGGTAAACATGCAGAAGAATGCAAATCGATCCATTCTTATCTCCTTGTACTAAGCACAAATCCAAGTGGATCAAGGACCTCCACATAAAACCAGAAAGAGGGAGCGAAGAGGGCTTATGGGACTTTCGGGGAGGTAGGAAAAGGGAAAGGAGAAATGATTTGGAATGTAAATAAAAAAAAACTTGGAAATTAAAAAAATAAAAAAAATAAAAAACAAAAAAACCAGACACACTGAATCTAATAGAAAGGAAACTCGGGAAGAACCTTGAACATATGGGCACAGGCGAAAATTTTCTGAACAGAACACCCATAGCTTATGCTCTAAGGTCAAGAATTGATAAATGGTACCTCATAAAATTACAAAGTTTCTGTAAGGCAAAGGACACTGTCAAAAGGACAAAGCAGCAGCCAACACACTGGGAAAAGATCTTTACCAACCCTACTTTCAACAGAGGGCCAATATCCAATATATACAAAGAACTCAAGAAGTTAGACTCCAGAGAGCCAAATAACCCTATTAAAAATGGGGTACAGAGCTAAGCAAAGAGTTCTCACTTGAAGAATTTTGAATGGCTGAGAAGCACCTAAAGAAATGTTCAACATCCTTAGTCATTAGGGAAATGAAAATCAAAACAACCCTGAGACTCCACCTCACACCTGTCAGAATGGCTAAAATTAAAAACACAGGAGTCAGCAGGTATGGCGAGGAAGTGGAGAAAGAGGAACACTCCTCCACTGCTGGTAGGATTGCAAGCTGGTACAACCACTCTGGAAAGCAGTCTGGTGGTTCCTCAGAAAACTGGGCAAGACACTCCCAGAGGATCCTGTTATACCACTCCTGGGCATATACCCAGAGGCTTCCCCTGCATGCAATAAGGACACATGCTCCACTATGTTCATAGAAGCCTTATTTATAATAGCCAGAAGCTGGAAAGAACCCAGATGTCCCTCAATGGAGGAATGGATTCAGAAGATGTGGTATATTTACACAATGGAATGCTACTCTGCAATTAAAAACAATGAATTCACTAAATTCTTAGGCAAATGGTCAGAACTGGAAAATATCATCCTTAGTGAGGTAACCCAATCACAAAAGAACACACATGGTATGCAGTCACTGATAAGGGGATATTAACCCAGAAACTTGGAATACCCATGACACAATTCACATATCAACAGATTTCCAAGTAGATGGAAGGAGAGACCCCCTGTTCCTGGAAATACTGGATGTAGGGGAATACCAGGACAGAGAAGTGAGAGGGGGTTGGCTGGGGAACAGGGGAGGGAATAGGGCTTATGGGACTTTCGGGGAAGGAGGAAACAGGAAAGGGGAAATCATTTGGAATGTAAACAAAAAAATATAGAAAAAATATAGAAAATAAAAAAAAATAGGGATCCTGCTAATAAGCCCAAGCCTGGAGTAACTGAATCTTGACAGACATGCTAAAATTCACACTAGAGGAATATCAGATTCTTCATTATAAGGTCCTAAGAAAAGTATTACTGCAGAAATTTGAATCTTAACTCCAACTTTGCACCGCTACCAAAATTAAACTCCAGATAAGTCAAAGACCTATGCACAACTCTCAAAACTGCTGAGGGAAAATGTGGGAAAAAAACATTTGAGAAATTGGTACAGGTAACGATTTCTTGAGGAACTGCAGAGCAGAAAAGACAAATTGGATCACAACAAAGTAAAAGCTATCTATATAGCAAGCAAGCAAGAAATAATAAATAAATAAACAAACAAACAAACCATCTACAGATGCAAGAAACTAATTCCCCCGATAAAAGGTTAGTTTCCAGAAACTGTAAAGAAATAAAAAGTTAGAAATTAACAACCATCAAGAATTAATCTATCTAAAAATGAAGAAGTAATGTAAATCTTAAAGATCTCACTGTCTCTATATAGCATTTTATCTTACATGTTGAATGATGCAAGTCACATGCTCCCACATACACATTCATGTGAACTTATACACATGCAAAACATGCATAAACACATACAAACACTACACATACATGCTTACCACACACATTAAAATGGAAGAAGAAAAAGTACATCATGGCATAGTTTCTGAAACCTTGAGTATTCTTGTTTATCCAGCAATCTAATAAGATTCTCTCAAAAACTCCTGTTCACAATGAAAGTTTATTTACTTCAATTCAGTCAGTTCTATAAATTCCTCCAGAATAGCCTCTGTTTGGGGCTTTGCTGTGTTTTTCTCAAGGCCTGTAACAATTTCACCACTGCCTAAAAAATGCTGTCGTATCAGTTAAAGAGCAAAAATAATGTTGCTGAAAGTGAAGTGTCATGTCACGTCTACACAGTAGTTCACTTACTCCCAATGACATTACAGCAACAATGGAAGATGATAGCACATTAAATAGTGTGTGCTTCTGATAGGTGATAAGCCTCAAGTCCAGAGAAGTAAGATAATATTTTACACAGCTACTAACACTGGGACCAGGAATAAAATACAGATAGTCTCATTCTATTTTCTCTGGGATTAAGAGTGGCACAGGAGGGAAGTTTTGAGAAAAAAAGTCATTCACAGGTATCAGGTATTCTGACATACACCTCATTAGATTTCAGAAATCCTTCTTTACAAATGAGGCTAGTCAGCTTGTTCTATGTAGTCCTTACACTGCTAGTTGGATGAGTATCTGCAGAGAAAGTTTGCGTAGTTCCAAGGTCTTCAGCTACAGAAGATTCTTTTCTCAAATCCAGTACTCAGTTCCCCAGCAAAGAGATATACTCATGCCCTGTTTTGATTTCAGTAAAGATTTCTTCACAGACAAGTTTTTAATATAGTGGAGTTGTTGAAAGCATAGAAAAGGATGGGTATATTTGGCATGTGTGGCAAATATAAATGATTTATGGCCAAAAGTAGATATTTTAGCCTAAAGACTATCATGATTTTGTCACAAGTGATATATCATTTAGTAGAAAACATCCCACCCCTCTTATACCTGAGATGGAGTTCAGAATCTCACTTAACTGATTAAATGAAAGAGAAATGACATTATGGGGCTAGAGCAGTGGCTCGGTGGTTAAAACAGCACTTGCTGCTCTCCCAGAAAACCTTAGTGTCTGGTTTCTGACACCCATGTTCAGTGGCTTTCAATAGCAGTGATCCAGAACTGTGGCATTCAAAGCTTGTCTCCATGAATGCCTAGGCTCTCTCTCTCTCTCTCTCTCTCTCTCTCTCTCTCTCTCTCTCTCTCTCTCTCTCTCTCTCTCTCTCTCTCTCTCTCCCTCCCTCCCTCCCTCCCTCTCTCTCTCTTTCTCTCTCTCTCTCTCTCACACACACACACACACACATGCACACACACACACACATGCACACACACACACACATGCACACACACCTATATAGTGATGCATACACATAATAAAAGAGAAAAACATAAACTTTAAAAAGAAATGACATCATGGATTTTCCAAGAAGAGGTCATAAGAAGTTTCACAGCTTCCAATGCTAGCACTTGCTCTGGATGAAGCCAGCAAATAAATAAGAAATCCAGCCACTCCAAGACTTCATTGCTGCTCAAGCATGACATATGGGAAAGTTCAGAAAGAAGAGAGAGGGTAAAGGAAAGAGAAAGATGGGAAGGGGAACATGGAACACTCTACCTGTGCCACCCAGCTCAACCCATGCATCACAAAGTCATCTTGAACTTTCCAGTTCCACTAGATACAATATAAAAAGAATGACCAAACCAGCCTACAGATAGAATAGAGACCCTGGGCACAGCAGCTCAATGAGCTCTCAGCGGTCTGCCATTTGAGTGGCCATCAAAACGCCATCACTGTACCAGCTCACATTAGGACCACAAGATAAGAAGACAAGAGATTACCCTCTCCAGTCACTAAGTGTTTAGTGTAGCTTTCCAGACAGTAGCTGACAACTAAAATCCTCTATTATAGGGACTGTCTAAGGGGAGTGATTAAGTGGCCCAGTCAGTAACTAGCTGTTTACAATAGTCACATTATTAAAAACAGTAGTATGTTTAATACTATTAATTATTCATAATATCATTAAAGCAATTCAGGTTATTTAGAAAACATATAAAAACCTAAGAAGATAATTAAAATCACCTATAATCCTAACACCAAAATACATGTTTAAAGTGTATGTGCCATGTATTAGTTTTATTGTATGCATAAATGTTAAATCTTGGTACATAAAACCATAGCTATATTAAAGGCTTCCAATAATAAAAGTTTTGTACTGCTCATGTGTCTGTGGATTAAATGGGGTTTTGCTCGCAATGAGGGAAGCAGCTAGATCTAGAGGTCCCAGGAAGTCTCATCTATATAATTGGTTGTTTTATGGAACCTAAGTAGGCATATCTTGGTTCCACATGCTTTGCCATCTTTGAAGAGGCTATCTCAGGATAGCCTTTAGAAAGAAGTATCAGAAGAGCAAAACTGAGATTATCAAGACCTCTTGAAGCTTAAACTTCACAAAGCATTGTCATTCCCTGCCCATTGCACTAGACAGTGTCATGTCAGTAGGAGACAATGAATGACTGGAACTCTGGATGGAGAATAAATGGTGCGAGTGTACACTTGTAGGGATGGGAGAATCCTGCAGCTAATGTTTGCAACCTACAACATTATACTTGAATTTTTTTCAACAATACTTTTAAAAATTATTGTGCTTAGAGTATGTTTTTTCTTCAAAATAAAAACAGTATGAATAAGTAAGCTTTCTTAAAGGTACCCATTATTCTCTAAGCATTTCTTTTATTTATGGAGAAATCTTGGGGTTTTCCCAACATTTTTTGAAAGAGCAAATCATTTAACTCAGCTTCCATTTTCCATGCTTCAAACTGCTGGTTACTCACTGGGGCTAAGTTAACAAGGCCTAGCACCACATCTTGGTTTCTCTTCTAGAGTTTTGCTGAACCTCTCAACTGGATAACTGAATGATGTAATGTCATGGAGGGGTAATGGAGGCTTGGGATGACTTTTGTTGCCATATTCTGATGGACAGTTTATCTCAAAGACTTGTAAATACAATAAACTCCACTAGAAAGGTTATCACCAAGTGAGGAGGAATGCTTTAGACAGAACCATCTCACCTGCTGAGCTTACCTACCCCAAAGATTAAACCCTAGAAACATCTAAAGGTTAAACAAAAAAAGTCAAACCCAGCAGGTGATGTAGGTAAATGGGTCAGTTTGAGAAACACATAGAAAGACAATGTGGCAACTGCATCACTGTCTTGAGACACAACATGGATTTCAGTTCTTTATTGGCAGAGACATTAATCAGACAGTTATTTATAGAATATCCTAGAAACTAGTTTCCTTCTGGCTTGCAATTGTCCTCTCTTAGGTCAGTGATACATGACAGGATTACCTTGAAGCCTGCTAAAGAACATAAGCATCTATCTAATCAGTCCACAGTGTCATGAAACACACAAATGTCAGCATTTGACCAGGTACAGAGCTATACCTGGCCAAAATTCTTCCAAGCTGACATCTTAATTGGATGGCTTGACAGTGGACAGTGTATCCACCTGATGTAAAGAGGGCTAATGCCTTTGGAAATAAATGATAGCCTATTTAGTATGACTATTATTTTTTTAAATGTGAATGAACAATACTGATGAGAATGTGGAGAAAATGGAATCCTTGGGAACTGAAGGCTAGAATGAGAACTGGCTTGGCTGCCTTGGAAAATATTTTGGAAGCTTCACAGATAGAATTGTCATGATGCCTAGGAAGATCACCAGTCGTTATGCTGAAGAGATGTCTGTTATGACATCATTATATACAATACTCATGACATAAAACAGCCAACATATGCGTGGCATAGGGAGGTAAAGTTAGAAGGATTGTTGAGGTTTGATGGTCAGCTAGTCTAGTCAATCAACAAGCATCATGTCAAATGAGTGCCTTTGTCTCCCAACCAAGTACTAAGGAGGGCCAACCCTGCATAGCTTTTAAGATGGAATGAGATCAGTCACACTCAGGATGGCATGGCCATAGAAGAGAGACTGTTTAAAAAGTAAGGTGAAGAGCAACTGAGAAGGACCTCAGTGTCAACCCCTGGTCTCCATTTGTGTATATACATATACATGCACATGCATATGTTAATTGCACACACACATACACACACATGAATACACACTCGTGGATCCATCAGTATATAGATTGGTGTAATGCAAGTGAGTTTTGAGCACACAATGGGCCATACATAAATGTAAGCAATGGAGAAGTAAGCATGCCTTTGAGTTCGAGATGTCTTTGTCCTAGGAATGTCAATAAGATCAATAAGACAACTACAACAGAGTTTTTTTCCTTTACTAAATGCAAACACAGTTCATGAAGACTCACAGTAGAACTAGATTCATAAATAATCTGGGCACATCATAATAACTTTAGATAAATTTAACTATAGAAATTTCATCATTCTTACCAGATACATAATAAAACTTGAAGATAAAGAAATTGAACAAACCCCAGTGCTACTTATTAAAATTCAGAAAAACAAAGGAAAACTTGGCATTATAGCTCTGAGGAATCTAGTTAACATCAGAAGGCATCATTCCTCATTTCTCAAAATATTCGCTCTCCTTCCCAGGCTAGGAATGTTGTTTTAATGCAAATAGCCAAACAGAAGATTCATGTACAAACTTCTGCAGGTCAGGTTCTCTGACTCCTAAATCAACCATGCAGAAAAATAAATTCTACTACGCATAGGCCAATGGTGGACTCTTATTTATTTAGGTCCAAAATGCATTGAAAATAAAAACCAAAATAATAATAGTTGATATGGTTTTATATAATTTCTCATAAAGTAAGTATAAATTTAGTGAGTTGTAATTCACTTTTTAATTCATTGATAGTATATTTAGTTGGGAGATTTATTAGGCTGATCGCAACTCTGTTGTTCCCAGTATCATTTTCACTTTTTGCTTTTCAATTTTAAAATGATAGCTTCTCCATCCAGAACCAACTGTAATTCCTATTCACACCCTGCTTTCACAATTTTGACACTCTGAAAGATTTGAATTGATATATATTTCATGGTCCAATTTGATTAAAGACTACTAATAAGAAGACAAAAGTTAAAAATCTGAGAGGGAGAATTAAAGTCAGGAGCATAGAAGAAAAAAGAGATGAAAGTCTTGTGTGTAACCCAAAAAGATTAAAGTTGTGTGCCTGACACTTGAAAATCTGCTGCTTGAAATAAAATTTTCAAGAATTGACTCCTCAGTCCAAGCTAACCTCAAACTGGAGAATTCTCTCCTCCTTGGTCTCCTGAATTGTGAAATTACAGGTATATACTACCATGCCTTGCTCTTGGAATTTCATGTAGTTTTACAGTACATGGAATACTGTCCAGCACTAAGAGGTCCTGATTCAGGGTAATTGGGCTGAAGACATCTGTGTACCAAGCATGAACTACTTATTGCCTTCTTTGGCCACTTGTGATTGAGTGGGTTTTTTTTATTATTATTATTTTCTAAGTTTTTTTTATTTACATTCCAAATCATTTCCCCTTTCCCGTTTCCCTCTTCCCAAAAAGTCCCATAAACCCCCTTCCCTCCCTCTGATCCCCATTCAACTCCCTCTTGCTTCTCTGTCCTGGTATTCCCCTACATCCAGTCTTTCCAGGACCAGGGGTCTCTCCTTCCATCTTCTCAGAAATCTATTGATATGTGAATTGTGTCTTGGATATTCCGAGATTCTGGGTCAATATCCCCTTATCAGTGACTGCATACCATATGTGTTCTTTTGTGATTGGGTTACCTCACTAAGGATGATATTTTCAAGTTCTGACCATTTGCCTAGGAATTTCGTGAATTCATTGTTTTTAATTGCAGAGTAGTATTCCATTGTGTAAATATACCACATCTTCTGAATCCATTCCTCCATTGAGGGACATCTGGGTTATTTCCAGCTTCTGACTATTATAAATAAGGCTTCTATGAACATAGTGGAGCATGTGTCCTTATTGCATGCAGGTAAAGCCTCTGGGTATATGCCCAAGAGTGGTATAGCAGGATCCTCTGGGAGTGTCTTGGCCAGTTTTCTAAGGAATCGCCAGACTGCTTTCCAGAGTGGTTATACCAGCTTGCAATCCCACCAACAGTGGAGGAGTATTCCTCTTTCTCCACATCCTCGCCAACAACTGCTGTCTCCTGTGTTTTTGATCTTAGCCATTCTGAATGGTGTGAGGTGGAATCTCAGGATTGTTTTGATTTGCATTTCCCTAACAACTAAGGATGTTGAACATTTCTTTAGGTGCTTCTCAGACATTAGATATTCTTCAGATGAGAACTCTTTTTTAGCTCTGGACCCCATTTTTAATAGGGTTATTTGGCTCTCTGGAGTCTAACTTCTTGAGTTCTTTGTATATATTGGATATTAGCCCTCTGTCGGATGTAGGGTTGGTAAAGATCATTTCCCAGTTTGTTGGTTGCCGCTTTGTCCTTTTGACAGTGTCCTTTGCCTTACAGAAACTTTGTAATTTTATGCGGTCCCATTTGTCAATTCTTGATCTTAGAGCATAAACTATTGGAGTTCTGTTCAGGAAATTCTCCCCTGTGCCCATATTTTCAAGGTTCTTTCCTAGTTTCCTTTCTATTAGTTTCAGTGTCTGGTTTTATGTGGTTCAGTGTTTAGAAGATGCCCACAGATACAGTGGAGATACCTATGCTACTTCCCCCACCCCGACCCCCCCCCACACAAACATTTAGCAGGTCTATGCACACACGATTCTATAAATAAATCTTTACACAAGGTACTAATAGCTCTCTGGAACATGTGTATTCCACACATGTCAAAGACAGTTATCCGGCACCTGCTGAAGAGCAATGTGGGTCAAACTCTGTGGGTTACAATATGGTTAGAAGGTTTCGATGACTAGAAAAAAGACTGGAACTTTAATTATGATAAATCCTTCCACTCATTTCTCATGATACCAAAGCTGTAAATGCCATCAGCTAAGGTTGCAACCCTCAAATGGGGTTCAGAGGCAAGGCTGATGTGTATATTTCCCACAAGCATCTCGTCAGCACTGTCCAGCATACTCGGGAACCTACTGCCCTACTAATGTGTACCCCAGAAAACAAACATTTTCAGTAAGTCGACTGCAAGTATTCTGACATATACAACCACTGCAAATAGTCTCGAATCTGTATTTATTCTTGGCAGGCAGGGGTCTGCTCTAGAGGCCTGTGAGAATTTGTCTTCTAGTCTACATCTTAGAGGGTGTCTCTCCTAAAAGAAACACGAATTTCTTCCATGGAAACTTAGCAATCTGGGATCCTCCTGAGAATCAGGCTGTACCTAAAATATTCATGACTCTTATTCCCACAGGCTGATAAAGGAATGTCTCAACTAATGACATTTCCCATGGCAGATAATCCAATACATGCGTTTCAGGGATATGGTAAGATTGTTCCACTCTTGAGATTTTCTTTCTCTTCAGTATTTCCCTGCTACTCAGATATTTCTTTTAATATATAAACATGTGAAACTGTGAAAAAATTATTCCAGTTCATTTTTTGGACTAATCTGATCCGCTCCTCATAAATTATGGATAGTTCCATCTTGGGGCATTTTCTTTCTGCTCACTTTATAATTTAGTCTGACATTTGGATAGCCCTGGCCCTTCTGCACAGAAGTGCTTTTGAATCACTTAATTATAACCATTATATCTTGGGAGAAAATGTGTACCTGTAATGACTTGCCACTCTTAAGTGGCCAATTGAAGACAGTGAAAGCAAGTTTTTGATATCAAAAAAGAAGAGTCACCCTATGCAAAAAGAATAGGACACAGTGTGAATTAACTTCAGGTAGCAACTTATAGAAATCTATTTAGACTGGTTTGAGCCAGGTAATGAGAACTAATTAAGAACATCCAGTCTGTTGGATCTCCTTGAACCAAGGATCAAATCAAGTCAGACTTAAAGAAATGCAACCCAGGATGGAAAAACTACTAGGAACAAAATGGAGCCAACTTGGACACTTCTGTACATGCTTACTCTCTCTTCCCATTCCTTCCTCCTTGCCTTCATTAAGTCACCTGATTTCTCCATCTACATCCTGCCATTAATTGCATTATCCACCTTTGCCCTTGTCTTCCATTGTCTGTAGTCTCTCCACTACAACATGAAAATAACTGACTGTTCCATCCTACCAGCTCAATACCTCCCAGTTTCAGACAAAACAACCAGCTCCAAATGTGAAGCCTGATTGACAACTTGGCTCAGCTGTCTATGAGAACACACAAATCTTCAACCCATCTCAACATTAGCCACCTGATGTTATCATATATAAGACCATCTGTGTTATTCATAGGCATTATATCTTGGTAGGGATACTGCTTGCTTCCCTCTATTATAATCTAGCATGACACCCTATGGCACCATGAAAGCTACTCCTCAGGGAGGAAGGAGTCTTGCAGGTCAGTTGCTGTTCATAACTCTGAATCTGAACTGCTTGGTGTCTTCAGCAATAGCAGCTTACCTTCAATGTCTAGGGGACAACCAGGTGTAATAGTAATAGCTGTAACATTTTGAGAGTCTCTTCACCAACCTTGACGAACAACACAAATGAGGACTTTTCATGTCTGGTGTTGAGATTTCTGTTCGATGTTCTATAGCTCCTTGTCAGCACTTATGAGGAAACTTATTTAAACTGTATATATTCATTTATACATGGACATATATATTATAGGTACTTTTATTGAGATAGTTAATAGTATCATTTCTTATGACACTTTCGAACATCATTACTTTTATTTTATCCATTCCTCTCCATCTGTATTTATGTCCCTCCCATCTCTCTGATTAGAGCTCCCACCCAGGTTTTCATTTCCTTGATCAGATAACTTGTACTCTACACTTTCCCTCTCAATCTTCCCCAACAATTGCAATGCATGCAACCCTGACAGTATAGTTGTAGCACATATATCTTGGTGGTAACCCGCAACTTTCTAATTGGATTTAAATCCTAGTTGACAAGAAAGAAATCATGCCTGGTATTGGAACCCCAGTTAACTACTCCGGGCTAGTGGAATCATTGGTCTTGGAAGAGAACCTATAGATAACCACTTTAATAAGACAGTATCATTCCTAACTGTATTCTAAATATTTATTTTGCATGCATAAATAACTGTAATCCTTACCCAACATCAAAGAAATTTCTCTTGCAACAACCAGAGACCATTATAGAAAACCTAAACTAGTTGAAATGCAGAGTTGTAGAGTCCAACCATAAAGGATATATCTACAAAACAGCTCTGTGTCTAAAGCTCAGGGAACACTGTAGAAGAGGGTACAGAAAGATTGTAAGAGATAGAAGGCCAGGGAATTTGCTGTGAGATTACATCTCCTAGTACTGTCAGAAACTACTCCCATTAGGTCTTACCAACATGAACAAGAACAGCAACAACAGACATGCTGAAGTGTATGGTGAAAACCCCACAAGAACTGAATCCTATAGGGAACTAAGAAATGCTAAAATCTGGAGTCTTCCCCAGGGCAAAGCACATCAGCTGGTTGTCCAACAACAAATGGTCAGCCAATAATAATAATAATAATAATAATAATAATAATAATAATAACAATAAACATAATAGAAATATTGTAGAGACTGAGCAAGTTGTGTTTATGTATTTAGGAATACACATATATGTGTGTGTATGTGTGTGTATATTATTATTACATACATATGCGTATGTAACAATAATTAATGGAAATTGGAGACCATGAATTTGAAAGAGAGCAAAGAGGATATATGGGCAAGTGTGAAGGAAGGGAAGAAAAGGAAGATGGCAATGTAATTATACTATAATTTCAAGCATAAAAGAAATAATTTTTAAAAATATCTATGTCTAAAGATGAAGCATGAGGAATAACGATGGAACCTTGAGAGTGGGATACATCTCAACGATCCAGCAGATTTTCCTAGCTCTGTAGAAATCTCCAAAAAGCTAAGCTTTCTGTATGGAAATGTTCTCATTATGAGTACCTTTTAGCAGAGACCTTCCTATTGCTGGACAGATTCATCTTCAGACAAGTCCAGAATAGTTTGAACTGACAGAAGCGCTCTCTCTCTCTCTCTGTGTGTGTGTGTGTGTGTGTGTCTATCTGTCTCTCTCTCTCTCTTTCCCTTCCTCCCTCCCTCCCTCCCTTCCTCCCTCTCTCCCTTCTTCTGTCTCCCTCCCTCCCTCACTCTCTAACATCCTTCTACCTATATGCACAGGTCTGCTCTATGGAGTTCTCACGTCAGTTCTTTTTTTTATGATTCCATTTTTATTTGATGTTTCTAAATGTAAAAAAGAAAGTCAAGATTCTTACAATTCGTACAACAGTTCGAATTCAGCCATCTCAGATGAGACCATGCAAAGCAATTCTTGTCCACACAGTCACTTCTCTCCTTCACCTCTGCAACTTCATACAGTGTGTGACAGAGCTGAATGGCTTGTGTGTGGCGGGACAATGCCATTCTGCAATTTCTCCATGTACTAAACACAATAGAGAAACTGGACTTTTTGTATAGAATACTGCTAATAAACCATCACAAGTGCTTGGGGGTTTATACGTACATGATACTCTCAGAGGTAATAATGCATGAACCTATTTTATAAACTATTGAGCTGTGTATTGCCATGTAAAATATATACAGTATTAATGTCAACCATCTCTTTTAAAGTTTGTCTATAAATATTGTTGTATAATTTCTTTGGTCAGAAACATTTGGACTAAGTCGTCTCACATCAGTTCTAAAGTCTATGTGATGAATATTTACATACCACTGTCCCAATCTGTCCTCTCCTCCTTTTCTAACATATTTATCTTCTCTTAAACAGCCTTTAGATTTTTTCCTTTCTGTCTGTTCTCTGGCTTGCCAATGGCTCTTGGTGTATGGGTAGAGACATTTAAAACTTGTGGTCCATCCAAAAAGATATTGGTTGAGATTACCAATTCTCAGCCAAGTGTAATATTTCTATTAATGTGATCAAAAATTTTAGTGTGTTGAGCTTTGTACTATGATGTGATGTTAAAGAGCTCATATGCTATCTTCTCTGCTTTCAAGCTGTTTGACCAACATACACACACACACATACACACACACACACACACACACACACACACACACACACACACACAGAGAGAGAGAGAGAGAGAGAGAGAGAGAGGGAGAGGGAGAGGGAGAGAGAGAGATTAACATTAAATCAACCATTTGGTGATTTCATGGTGCCCATCATACACAGTGTTTCTGGTAATTAAATGATAATATTTGTAAAAAGCATAAAGTAGTATCTAGTATATAGTTAATGCTAATAAACATTAAGCATTGCTTTTTTTGTGATGAGTTGAATACCATTATTATGTAGCTTTCTAAATGGGACATGTTTCACTGTGAATGTCTAAACGTCTCTGTTCACCCTACAGATACCCTATGTTTCTGATTACTGATTAACCGTTCACCAATGTCTATTGTCCAAACCTGTATTGATTGTGACCTATATTTCAAGATAATGAAAAGACTGAATAAGATAGAACCAGGGAGAGAGATTGCAGCATGCTGATGGGCCCTTCAATGAGAATTTTTCAATTACAAAAGGCTACCCTCATTGCCTCCTTCAAATCAGATATCATTAGCTTTCCTCTTCAAATGAGTGTAGGAAGACCCCAAACTGAGAAGCTACTTATTTGAAGGCACAAAGGGAGCAAATGATTAAAATAAAAAACAAAATGAAAACACACGTTTTACTTAAGTGTTCCTTAGGTAGAGTTAAGAAAAAGATCCAAAACTTGATGTCAAAGCTCTTTCAAATTTTCAAGAACCTCTTCCATACGGAATGAGGGGAATGAAGCTGGGTAGGAATGCTGGCTTGGGAAAATCTGTCAAATTCTCAATTCCATCATGGAGTCATTGACATAATTTCATATACATTACTTAATTTCTCTAAACCTCAGCTCCTGACTTGTAAAGGGGGTGCAATATTAATACAAGTGCATCCATTTTCTATAAGGTGGAATGCATATGGCCTGTTCATCCAAGTACCCTGCATTCACTATAATACACAGTAACTCTGGTAAATGCTATATTTAACATTTTTCATTAGGCACTGTCAAGCAACTTTGAAAGGCAAGAATTACCACCTCATTTAGACATACTTAACTAAACTGCTTACTCTAAGCAAGACAAGCAAAAGATGAACATGAGCCCTTGGAAAGGAACACTGACAATACTGAGATGGCAAATGATATCACCCAGTTCTCTAAAACTTGGCAAGTCACATTCACTTTCAGAATTAAAGCTGTGTTGCCATTTGTAGAGCATAGACTCTTCCCACACCTATTCTACCAACCTTTGACCTCTGGCTCCAAATGGATGACTAGCCAAACATTGCATGAGACAGAGGTTTGCTGCTCCAATCTGGGATTCAAGTAATGGGTAAAATAATTCATTAACAGAAACTTCTCAGAGAAGGGAGACCACAGAATTAACTTTCCTTTTCCTTTTTAATTGGGTGTTTTATGTAATTACATTTCAAATGGTATCCATTTTCCTGGTTTCCTCTCTGGAACCCCCAATCCCATCTCCCCTTCCCATGCTCTTAAGAGGATGCTTCCCCACCCATCCACCTACTCCCACTTACCACCCTGGCATTCCCCTACATTGGGGAATTCAGCTTTCACAGGACCTCCTTTCATTAATGCCAGTCAATGCCATACTCTGCTACATATGTAGCTAGAGCCAAGGGTCCCTCCATGTGTATTCTTGCTGGTGGTTTAGTCCCTGGGAGCTCTGGGGGGGGGGGGGCTGGTTGGTTGATAGTGTTGTCCTTCCTACTGGGTTGCAAACCCCTTCAGCTCCTTCAGTCCTTTCTCTAACTCCTCCATAGGGGTCCTTATGCTCAGTCCAATGGTTTGCTATGAACATCCACCTCTGTATTTGTCAGGCTCTGGCAGAGCCTCTCAGGAGACAGCTATAACAGGTTCCTATCAGCAAGCACTTCTTGGCATCCACAATAGTATCTGTGTTTGGTGTCTGAATATGGGATGGATGCCCAGGCGGGGCAGTCTCTGGATGGTCTTTCCTTCAGTCTCTGCTCCACACTTTGTCCCTGCATTTTCTTTATATGCTAGCTATTCTGGGTTGAAAATTTGGAGATGAGTGGGTGGTCCCATACCCCAACCTGAATATGGTCTCTTCAGGTTCTCCTTTCCCTTTGTTGGGTATTTCAGCTAATCTTATCCCCTTGAGTCCTGAGAGCCTCTTGCTTCCTGGCATTTGGGACATGCAGTTTTCAAAACTAATAGCATCTGCCTGGAGCTAGCCCCAGCTGGGAGGTGATGCTTCTTTCTTATTGGTTCTTCTTAAGGCAGTGGAAGGTGGAAGAGAATTGCCAGGGGGGCGGGAAGGGAATAAGATTTTGTCTTATGAAATTCTGGGGTAAGAATTTTTCTTACAGAAAATTTAGAGTTGCTGTATAATAAAAAGTTTACTCTAAATCTAAATTACTATGCTAATGTATTTGACCTACCTTCTGAATCTGGAGACTGCATTCTCAGGCACTTAGCACCTCATCCTAAAACAGTAGATTAAGTAAAGGATTAGTTGCTAGAGCCTTTTCCCTATTGTCCAGATGCCTCTTGCTTGTCAGGCTAAGGGGAGGTTTAGAACAATAAATTTCTATTGAGCCAGGAAAAGAGAATAACACGCAGAAAGAAAAACTTTTACATAAGTGAAAATGCATAATCTCTCATAAGTTCATGCACAGCTTCAAACATAACAGAGTTTTCATTTACACATTTCCATACAAATTCAGTTGGGTCCAGCTTGCATTCATTCTCACAATTAAATACTCACACAAACACATGCATACTTTCTCAAAATTACATACGTACATACACATCCATACTTATATATGCATATGGAGCAAAAGATCAAGCACCTTTGCAGAAAGAACTCACTCATTCTGGATGAGAAATGAACTCCAATATTTATTGCATCAAGAAAGAAAAAGATTCCACCCTTTTAATGCTAAAATGAATTAAATCCATGTTTGTAAAAAAAAAAAAAAAGCTTTTTTTTTTTTTAATAAGACTAAGCCTGTCTTGTCCTTACCGTGGGACGTGTTCTGTCCCATGGTAAGGAGAAGTCTGTCTGCTCCTTCTGCTCTTTGCAATGTCTTCTTTTTTCCTCTGCATTCTGCACATTGTTCCCTTAGTTATTTTATGTTACCTATAGTTTCTAAGTTATTCCACTCTGAATTTTCCTTCTAATCTTTTCTCTTGTGACTAAAAACTTCTCTTCAGTTAAGTTCCTCTCTCAGCTCAGTTCTTCTCATCTCAGTTCCTCAGTTCTTCAGTTGAGTTTTCTTTATCACCATATGTTTAAGGACTTAAACATCTTTCAGAGTATATGATCACATGTTACAAAGTTTATCACAAGTTCACACAAAAAGTCAAATCATAAATTGAAATAGAAGTTTACAACAGAGAATGTTTACATGCATATCCATTAGGAGTAATTATCTAGCTAAACATCTATCACGTATCTTTCACAAGTTTATTGAAAGTTTAAAACCATAGCTAAATTATTAATGAAGTTTTGTATAGATAAACCCAGTCAATATTTTATCTTCTGTCCTAGCACCTATAATAAATACTATGACCTTTTAATGACCTTTGGTTAATTGTTTTACAATCTCTTGGAATGTGCTCTGAGTAGGAGAAAGTCTGTTTGCCAACTAAGAGCAATTAGCTTGTGACACTTGGGAGACTGGCAGAGTTCTCATTGCAGTTTTGACTATCAGAAAAGGACCTAGTAGCAGTCCCACTATAAAAGAGCTTAATAATCACCAATATAAGTTTGGAATCCTTGTATGATCATCATCAAAACTTAAGTCATCTATCTTCAAAGCATCACTATAAGACAGTGAATCTTCATGGATCTGCAGAGATATGCTCCAAAGGGGTGTGCTATTACTTATTGGTTATTATATATGCTTAATAATAACAGGAAAACATATTAATAGCAGGAATCGTTCCTAAAATTAGTCCCTCACAGCCTTGCTTAATGAGGGCTCACCTGTCACACATTATATAATAATTCAAAGCAGGCAATTTCAGGATGATCACCTGCTAGTATATTAGCTTGTCCCATTATGGCTCCTGACAAGCATCCAGTCACTACAACTATTTTTTTTTCTTTTTTCGAGACAGGGTTTCTCTGTGTAGCCCTGGCTGTCCTGGAACTCACTTTGTAGACCAGGCTGGCCTCGAACTCAGAAATCCTCTTGCCTCTGCCTCCCAAGTGCTGGGATTAAAGGCGTGCGCCACCACCGCCCGACTACAACTATTTTTATTGTTACCATAGACTGGGTGGTGATGTCCCAGCAGAGGAGTCAGAACAGTGTGATGACCAAGTCATATATGCAATGGATTCTGACCCCAGTCATGACACATGTGTGGTCACTGGCCTCTACTTATCAGATGAACTAATTAAGAAATGGGTAAATGTTTGTAATTGCAATTTCTACAGTTGGCACCACTACCCTATCAACTGTGTATTATTGCAGGAGACAGAGCATTTGCTGCTCCAGATTGGGATTCAAGTAATGAGGAAAAAAGTTCATAAACAGAAATTTCTTAGATAGGCAGACCACAGAATCAAGGAGCACACATTCATCTGTCTGGTACTAAAAGACAGTAGGTGGGACAAGGAGCAGACCCAGGTGACCTCTTAGCTAGACTACCAAGAGAAACCCAAATAATAGTAATATATACTGTGCTCTTATTTATTCCTGTGTCTGAAAACTGAATATTACTTGACAGAAGCAAAATCATAATAGCATGAATATAAATTTGATGTGAGGTTCAAATGCAGTTTTAATATTTACTTTGTTTAGATAAACACAGTATTAGTACATATCTGAATAGAAAATGTATTATATCTCAAGCCAAAGACTCACAAACTAATCCCATTTTAAATATACTTATTCAACATAGCAGAAGAGAATGAGGTAACTTCAATAGTTGGGCTTCCTTACTGGAGAGAATCACCTTAGAGAACATCAGTATTCTATTCCTATGTTCAAACTCTGTCCACAGGAATCCTGAGGGAGAAAAGGAAGCCAGGTTGAAGGTAGAGACTTCAATTCTAAGGTAGAGGAGTGTTGGATATAACCCTGTGACTATCAGTCACATAGAGCAAATGCCTGCCCCAAGCTCCTGGTATTCTGGCTGAGCTGTATCCCCACAGTTACCTGGCTACAGCCAGGTATGCCATACCCCATAGTTAGCTGGCAACAGCCAGGTAGCCAGCCCACTATAAAAGGGGATACTTGGCCCTTCTCCCTTTCATGCCCTTTCTCTTGCCCTCTCTTGACCTTCTCTCTTGCTCTCTTCTCTTCTCTTCTCTTCTCTTCTCTTCTCATCTCTTCTCTTTTCTCTCGTTCTCTTCTCTTACCTTTTTCTTTCCCCATTCTTTTCCCCTCTTTCCATGTGGCCATGGTCAGCTTTCATCTCTCTACTTCCCCTCTCTCACTCTATTCTATAATAAAGCTTGAAAATCATGGGCTGTCTCCTTTTATCACTTTTATCCTTCCCCCCTCTCCCCCCCCACCAGGTCTCCCTCAGTAGGTACATGGGCACACATCAGAACAGGTCCGCAGAGGGGTAGGGGTAGCAGAGGCAGAGGAATAAGAACAAGAGAATAACAGTTACAGTTTGTAGTTAGTTTTCCTTGGTTTGATCTCTGTAAATGGGACTGAAAATCAGCCCTGAGTAAACAGGATATAAGTGGGACTTTGGGCAGGCTAAGAAGATATTTGGTGAGCACAGCAAAGGGTGCATTCTAAGGGTAGTAGCTTATACCAATGACTTCACATTGCATGCAGGCCACAAATGTATTGCATTAGGACTGAAAAAGTGGAGTAAACACTGACAGGAAGTCTTTAACTACTTCCTGGGACGGGGTGGGCTTCACTTCCATCTTTTCAAGGTCTTTACAAGACTTGAAATCATTGCTGTCTGTCTTAATCCTATGTCTGATTCCTTCAGGGGAGATGGCTGTTATATTGTATGAACCTCTTTTTCTTTCTGTCCATCTTCCCCACCACATTTGAAAATGTACATAATTACTATTTTATCACTAGATGCTTCCAGAATGCCTAGTACCCAAGAAATATTCTTCATTGCATACTCATCCAATGAGAGAGAGAATTGTCTGTCTTTAACATAACACCTCAAGCCAGGAATGACATATCTGCTTCATTTTGTGTGTCAGGCCTGATCAGTCAGGCACAGCTTCTGGAATCTCAACTCAGTAGAGAAACATGCATTTCAGGACCCTAGGCAATGTGGCTCTGTCCTCAGAAGAGCACCTTCTGCTGGTCGTCGGCACTACTATCTTCAGTATCTCTGATCACAAAGCATTAAAATGTCTAGAAGTTGAGCTAGAGACATGCAATGTTTCAAGCTCCTTGAGTGAACAAGCAGTCATGAGACTTGAGTCACAAGCAGTCATGTTGACAACTAAGGTCCCATATTCTTGGGAATTAATTAGTGAGACCAAACCCAGCAGTAGATTTTGTTTCAAGATGGAAAGAAGGCTGGGTGACAAGAGAAGAAATCACTCAGCCAGAGCAGACACCCAGAGAGCCCTGAGTAACCCAATAGTTTCAGAAAGGTTAATCTCAGCTCACAAATCCCCTTAGTTTACTTAATCAATTAATTTTCTAATTCTGCAGGTGTTATTAAGACCATTCTAATTTAAAGACAAGCAGATATATGCTATACTTGTTAGAATTCTGTCTAAGCTCCACCCCACAGTTACCTGGCAACAGCCAGCTAGGCCTGGCCCACTATAAGAGGGGCTTCTTGCACCCTCCTCTCTCTCTTATTCTCTTACTTCTGTTTCCTGCTTGCTTCTCTTTTGCCCTCTAGGGCTCTTCTCCATCCCCCATTTTGGTTTAGTTAAAAAAAAAAAAAGAAAGAGGAGATGATGAAACAGGAATAGGGTTGTTGTGATATCTGGCTGCTTCATGCTGACATTGGGGCGACAATGTCTCTGGGGAACCTAGAGGGATGGGTATGGGGGGGTGTTTGCCCAGTCTCAGGAGAATTGGCTGCCTCCTTGCTGTCTAGGGTCTGTGGAGCCATCTGAGGATAGGTCAGAAGGAACAGGTCCAGTAGAAGCATCTGTGTCTGAAAGGAGATAGAGCATCTGAAGGTTGCTTCTCTGGAGCTGTCCTGGGTGTAATAAGCACCTGGATTTGACAAGGTGTTGAAAAGGGCACCAATGTTGTGATTATAAAAAGATAAAGAGCTATTAAGGTATGTTCTATAGGGGTGTGGTGAGGTGTGGGGGAAGGGGGTGCCTCAGGGGGCCCATGCTGAGGCATCCCTTTCCCTTGAGAGACCAGCCACACAACAGTATAGTATAAAATAGAGTTTATTCAGGGAATGGGGAGAGGAGTTAAGAGATAATAGAGGCAGAGAAAGGCAGAGAGGGGAGAAGAGAGAAGTAGAGGCTGGCAATGACCATGTGGAGGTGGGGAGGGAATCAGGGGGGTGGAGCAAGAGGGCAAGAGGCAAGTGAGAGAGAGGGGCAAGAGTAAGAGAGAGGAGGGGGCAAGCAGACCCTTTGATAGTGGGCCAGGTCTTTCTGGCTGTTGCCAGGTAATTGTGGGGAGGAGTATACCTGGCTATTGCCAGGTAACTGTAGGGATGGAGTCTAGACAGAATACCAACAATATTAGAGGTCCAAATTTAAACCCAGACACCTAATTAATATGTATATGTATATGTGTATTTGTATGTGTACGTATGTGTATGCATATGTATAAAATATCTATTCTGAACCAGGACTAGTTCTTGACCAACCCAGAGCTTGCTGCTCTGGCACTGAGGGCAGCCATAGAGACAGCCCCCGCACTCTATAGCAATAGCTAATTTGTAACTGCAAAGCTCTGGCCTTGTTTCTGAGAGTCAGAAAAGAACATTTATCTGAAATTTGATTTGCAGTAGAAACAGATGTAAAATTCAAGAAGAATTAATCTCATGTGTGCAGTAAAAAATTTTCATGAACTTACAAAATATCCAAGGAAAGTAAATAATGAGTATTTAATGTTTCTCTGTATGATTTGGCTAATTAAACAACTTAGATTATAATAGTGCTTATGTAAACATAATGATATCTTATTTGCCACAAACTCCCTTAGTTTAATCAATTACTTTTCTAATTGTGGAGGTCTCATTAAGGCCATTCTAATTTAAAGACAAGCAGATGTATATGTTCTTGTAGAGGTCCAAAACTAACCCTGGACACCTAATAAATGTAAATGCAGAAGGAAATATCTATTCTGATATTATTTAACCATAGGGTTTGGGGAAAATTAGTACATGCTAATGGTGAAATTAAAGACTTTAAGATTCAATTTGATTAGTTTCTGTGAACATTGCCTATAACTTAGCTTGCAGCTAAATTTGTCACGATTGTATTACCTTTCGCAGGGGGCCCAAAAGCAATTTTCAAGTGAGCGTGGAGCTCAGAGTCCTGGCTGATGTTTGTGCAGGGTAACTTTCAACACCTCAAGGTCTGAATCTCTTAGCTGCTAGCAAGCATCTACAAAGCTTCAGGATGGCCATAAATAGCACCATTAGTTGCTTATATACACAACAAAGGTGTCTAATGGACCAATATCACACACTTCCCCATAGCAGTAGGACTTATTTTACAATGAGTTATTATGCTAATAGATTGTAAAATAGTATAGACGAATGCAGCTGTAATGTATTTACCCCTGTAGACAAGGTAGGGGAAAATGCTTTTCAGGCAATTATCATGAATTATTGTCCTATCTGCAAAACAATTACTGTAAACTCATGTGTTTCAGTTTTCCAAGTTTATTACCATTAGCACACACAGGGTGAAAATAATTGAGCAAGCCACTCAAATATACACTTGCAGACATCACATTCTGTATAAGCAATGGCAGTAGATGCCACCAACCTTCCTTCCTGCCACCCCTCTACTCTGAAAAAGACTTCTTGACTGCATCAAGTACTTTTAAGAAACAATTAGCTCAGGTACTTCCCCTTTACCTTCAATTGCCCATAGCAACCTACCTGCCACCTCCAGCACTTCCAGCTGTTTCTCCTTGACCTGATGTCATTTAGCCAGATAGGCTGCAATAAGATTCGGGTAGGGGAGAAGACTCAGCTCATTCACTGATCTTTTCCTCCTTCTGCCTTACTCACAACATCTGGGAGGGATGTTTACTCTGTTTTACATATCAGAATGAGAAACTTCGAGCAACAGAGTTCACTATAGCCAGTTCAGTCAACCCTCTGTCCTCGCAAATTTCAAAAGCACACTGTATGACATAGAACTGGCTATGAGTATGGAGACTAAA
Organism: Tokudaia tokunoshimensis; assembly: GCA_036184795.1. Taxonomy (NCBI): domain Eukaryota; kingdom Metazoa; phylum Chordata; class Mammalia; order Rodentia; family Muridae; genus Tokudaia; species Tokudaia tokunoshimensis. Next base: position 103,422,061 of record BTHU01000011.1, on the reverse strand, counting down.
AGACCAGGATGTTGGACAATAGGCAAGGCTCACCATGTTCCCTTCGTATACTTCTTTTAAAATCTCTCATCATCAGAGTGTCTCCAAACCCTAAATCATGAGGGCTCTGTCTACTGCTAGTCTTTTCTGACAAGTTCTTGGCCTTTGTCACCACAGGGCCTTTGCATATGCAGTTTCTACTGCTTATAAACCTCTGTATACACTGCTTTCACCTCACCATCATCTCAGCAGACTTTAGATTCTAAGTGTTCCCTAGAGTCCTCATTCCACTGTCCTTCCTCATTCATTGCATTTTCTCAAGATTCCACATTTATGGCCTTTACAATCCTTATTTGCCACACATGCAGGGTGGGCTACTCTTTGTATGATTACTTTTCTAACAGCCTTCTTTTTGCCAATAGACTTCAAGTCCCATAAAATAAAATTCATTGGTTTTTACTTGTCCTTGTAACAAAATGTAATGACCTGTGAACAGACATTGATTTCATGTATGAGAAATGGGGCAGAGGGAGGAATAACTGAAATGGAGGGAATAATGGTGTAGATCTACAGAACCAAGTATAGCTGTCATTGGTGACATAGGATAAATGACAGAAACAATCAATACATGTTGGGCCTATTCGGCCAGATAGTAAGGCCTGGTGAGGGAGCCTGAACCTTTACTCGTGTTTAGAGACCTGTCTCCATCACTTCCATACTGCAGTGACTCAGCATGACCTGCTTAAGCCTGCATTTGCCTAGCTACCACTGCTGATGTCGAATAACTATTAGCCCTGTCAGTCACCCCATACTCTTTGTCACCTTTCCCTGTCCCTACATCATCTCACCTCACCAAAAATCCCCTCCTCTTCCCTCAACCCTATATAAACAAAAGACTGACGCAATAAAATGAGTTCCTGCTTTGACAGACTCCTGGCTCTCCTGGCTCAGGGTAGTTATTCTCCAGACTGCAGGAGATTCAAGCCAAGACACTCTCCATCCTGCTTCAGCCCTGGAGAGACTTGGCTGGACCAGGTTCTCTTCTCTCAGCCTAGATCTGCTGGCAGAAAGCTGGCAGACAGGGCGTGGGCTGTAAGAGAGCCAGGAGGAGGGAGCAAGAGAGCCTGGAGGGTATTGAAGATTGCCTAGAAACTAAACAAAAATGAGCTTTAAACTGTGGTGGGTAGGCAGGGGCAACTACAGTATACAATATGGCAGGAACCAAGAAAAGGGAACAGGGAAATTGTCAACACAAGTACCAACTGGATGCAGTTTTGTGTAGAATATTACGGCCAGGAGCCAGACTGAGAGGGCTTGGGGGAAAATGAGAGGCAGGAAAATGGGCCATCTGGATACGAACAGAGACAGAAAGAATCCAACACCAGGTGTGATGTTTGGTGAGTTTCATGGAGGAGGAGATGAATCTGTCTCTTGGGGAGAGAAAGGAGGCTATGGAGAAACTGTGTACAAGCCAGAAGAAGGCCACCGGAGCAGCAGACAGCACTGCATGCTGAAAAGCCACTGGCTGCAGAATGAGGAGGCAAGAACCCAAGCTGCCTGCCAGGAGAGTATCAGCAAAGGCGTGGAAGCTGCAGACAGTGCACAGAGCCACCGGGGGCAGGTCACAGCCGATGTTTGGTCTTTTCCAGAGTATGAGAAGCATAGACTCTTGCTGAGAGCAGTCTTGAAGAGGCAAAGAGCAAAACAACCCTGGGGCTGAAAACTGGCAGCATCAGAAACTGTACCAGGTCCCAAGCTGCAGTATGAGGGGGAAAGTGAGCTGTTTATTCAAGCTGTGCAGGTAAAGGCCTCTTCCAGGCCACACCAGAAGAAAAGAAGGTTTAGAAGCTACCAGAAAAAGCTGTTTTCTGCTGGAATATCACTCTTGGTCATCTGTTAGTGGCCCAGCTGAGCATTAGTAACATAGGCAGTAATCCATGTGTGCAGTGATGAGTGTAATTCCTATGCATCCACAGCTCTCAGTGTCCTTGGTGGATAGGATAGCCATCTGAACCTCACTGTGCACTGAGCAGCACTGTCTGTCCTTGGATGGTGCCACAAGGAGCAGAAGTCCTTCTAAAACATAGATAGGCATTCTGCAGCTATACAGTAGTTGGCAAGTTTGGATAAAGAAAAATTACCACCAACAGTCCAAGAGTTTTCTCCAAATGTACTTTTAATTGATGATCACATTATATCCTTTCTAAAGGCACTTTTAAAACTCAATAAATGACTGCTTACCACAGAGCACAATGCAATCCCTTATAAGTTAAGCTGTTCTCGTGAATCACTTGTAATTACTGGGCATTCTCAAGCCCAGGGGATGTATAACTATATTATTGTATCTCAGTGATTTTTATGAAGTCAAGACAAGGAAACAAATCACTGTAACTGAATTAATCTCCTCACCAGAACTCATAATAATCAGAGAAAACTTTAACATAAACAAAAGTATCCATTGTTAGTAAAGCATCAGGTCTATTCCTAACTGCTCCCTGAATTATTTGATCCCAAAAGAAAAAGAAAGGACCTGAGAGAAAGTGTGAGAGGGGAAGAGAAAAGGTGGCAGAGGAGAAGAAACTGGAGGGGGAAGGACAGATACAGGGAAGGGAGGAGGGAAGGATGCTATTTCCCATGACTGCTGCAGTAACCACAAACTAGTGTCCTGAAGCAACACAGTGTCTTCCCTTCTGGGTATGGGGGTCTTTGGTATGAACACACAGCACTGAGGATTATGATCCTGCAGACTTCAAGGGAAAGTGTGTCTCTGAGCCTTTTCATATCAGGCTCTACTGGCTCACAGGCCTTTCTCCATCGTTAAGAGGCATCCTTATTTCACTCTGTTCCCTTATTGCCATTGTGGTCCTCTCACCTCTGACCCCTTCATCTTACAAGAACCCTGTGATTACCCTAGACCTCACCACAAAGTCTAGGATCCCCATCTTATCTTTTGAGATGCCAACTTGCTAGCATCCTCAGAGCCCCTTTGGCCATGTTCAGTAGCAGTGGGTTCAATGGGGTCACTGGTAAACATAGACTTTTGTTTTTAGCAAATTGGTAAGAAAAGGGGCTTTCAAACTGAATAAAAAAGGTATTTCAGCTGGAACCTTGGAACCATTGCTAACCAATAACCTTCAAGCCTTACTGGAGGGGCTCCTAGATCCATCCTCTTCAAAACACATTTGGAACTTGTCAACTGATTTTCTCATCCCAAAGTATGTGTCACAGTAATAAGACAATCTCTGTAGAATTGCAATGATAAAGCACTGAAGAAGAAGGGCTGACCAACTTCAGTACCTGTTGCAGGAAATATTAAAAAATGACCAGCCAACCCTCTGGGATGCTGGACCATGCTCCTATGCTCCTGCTAACTGGACTACAGGGTTCCTGCTGGGCCATCTCTTCAGCGGTCCCTCCAGCCTACCAACTCTCAGGTTCTGTAGGGCCAAAGAGCCTCTGCTGGGCCATCTCACTCCCTCTGATAGCCATCTCTCCAGCAGGGGACTCCTAAGTTCATCTCGATACCATGGAATGCCCCACACACTCCACAATCTGCCTCCTCACCACCTCATTTCCCTATAGAATCAAGACTCTTAATGTTTAATAAACCAATCAGATTTATGTATAAATAATATTATAATTTACAAGAAGTCAGTACAGTAATTTTAGAGCCAATTGATAATGATAAAAGCTTTATCACAGTATTTCTAACCTGGTAAATGCCACACAGGTCCACATCCGAAGCTATCTCGGTTCTCCTCCTTTCTTCTCCTTCAACCTCTCTGTTGCCCCAACTCCTAGCTTCACTTCCCTTTTCCTGTCCAATAACAAGTCTTCCACTGCCCTAATGTGACAGGGAAAATCCAGCAACAAGTACCCATCAATGTCCACGTCACTGAAGCTGACCAGGAGCCACCTAAATCTTCTTAGCTGTACTTAACTTGACATCACACAACATACCTTCTTCTGGGTTTTTGGCAAAAGACTTGGTCTCTTTTGAGTCATTTCAATGAGAACATATATTATATCTTTATGTCTTTTAGTCAAAGCACTCCTGTCATCTGGGCATAACCACCCTGTGTTGGGATAATCTTTTTGTAAGACATTTCTCTGTCCTTCCTCACTGGCTAAGGCATTCACTGATCAGTGTAGTAAAAAATCTGACAGTCAATAGCTGGGCAGGAAGTGTAAGGCAGGACTTCCTGGTAGAGAGAAAAGGACCATGGGAAAAGACGACAAGAGGAGATTCAGCAAGCAGGTCATGGTGGACTGATGTGTACACAAGCAGAGAGGTAGCCCAGGTCATTGAGGACTTAGGCAGAAGTAGTTGGGCTAGGGGAGCTAGGAGGTAGCCCAAAGTTAAAGGCCTAAGCTTTTAGAATATGCAAGAGTCTCTGTGTCTTTATCTATACAGCTGGGAGATATTTAGAAGTTAACAACAGCCCTGAATGGCTATTTCCAGGCATATACAGTGAGTCTCCTCTTCTGAAGTGAACCTACTCACAGGCATTTCTCTTAGGACTGATTTTCTTTTTTCTCTTTTTTTGTTCTTTTCATTTTTTATTAGATATTTGCTTTGTTTACATTTCAAATGTTAACCCCTTTTCACCTTATCCCACCAAAACCCCCCTATCCCAACCACCCTCCCCCAGCTCACTCCCCCCTCCCAATTTCCTGACTTGCATTCCCCTATTCTGGGGTATCGAGCCTTCACAAAACCAATGGCCTCTCCTCTCACTGATGTCTGAAATGGTCATCTTCTCCTACATATGTATCTGGTGTCATGGGACCCTACATATGCACTTTTTTTTATGGCCACAAAGGGGTTTATTTTTTTTCTAAGTTTTTTTTTTATTTACATTCCAAATAATTTCCCCTTTCCTGTTTCCTCCCTCCCCGAAAGTCCCATAAGCCCCCTTCCCTCCCTCTCTTCTCCATTCAACCCCCTCTTGTTTCTCTGTCCTGGCGTTCCCCTACATCCAGTCTTTCCAGGACCAGGGGTCTCTCCTTCCATCTTCTTAGAAATCTATTGATATGCGAATTCTGTCTAGGGTATTCCGAGATTCTGGGTTAATATCCCCTTATCAGTGACTGCATACCATGTGTGTTCTTTTGTGATTGGGTTGCCTCACTAAGGATGATATTTTCAAGTTCTGACCATTTGCCTAGGATTTCGTGAATTCATTGTTTTTAATTGCAGAGTAGTATCCCATTGTGTAGATATACCACATCTTCTGAATCCATTCCTCCGTTGAGGGACATCTGGGTTCTTTCCAGCTTCTGGCTATTATAAATAAGGCTGCTATGAACATAGCGGAGCATGTGTCCTTATTGCATGCAGGTAAAGCCTCTGGGTATATGCCCAGGAGTGGTATAGCCGGATCCTCCGGGAGTGTCATGCCCAGTTTTCTGAGGAACCGCCAGACTGCTTTCCAGAGTGGTTGTACCAGCTTGCAATTCCACCAGCAGTGGAGGAGTGTTCCTCTTTCTCCACATCCTCGCCAACAACTGCTGTCTCCTGTGTTTTTGATCTTAGCCATTCTGACTGGTGTGAGATGGAATCTCAGGGTTGTTTTGATTTGCATTTCCCTAATGACTAAGGATGATGAACATCTCTTTAGGTGCTTCTCAGCCATTAGATATTCTTCAGGTGAGAACTCTTTGTTTAGCTCTGTACCCCATTTTTTAATAGGGTTACTTGCCTCTCTGGAGTTTAACTTCTTGAGCTCTTTGTATATATTGGATACTAGCCCTCTGTCGGATGTAGGGTTGGTAAAGATCATTTCCCAGTTAGTTGGTTGCCGCTTTGTCTTTTTGACAGTGTCTTTTGCCTTGCAAAAACTTTGTAATTTAATGAGGTCCCATTTGTCTATTCTTGATCTTAGAGCATAAGCTATTGGAGTTCTGTTCAGGAAATTCTCCCCTGTGCCCATATGTTCAAGGTTCTTTCCTAGTTTCCTTTCTATTAGTTTCAGTGTGTCTGGTTTTATGTGGAGGTCCTTGATCCACTTAGAATTTAGCTTAGTGCAAGGAGATAAGAATGGGTCAATTTGCATTCTTCTGCATGTTGACCTCCAGCTGAGGCAGCACCATTTGTTGAAAAGGCTATCTTTTTTCCACTGGATGGTTTTAGCTCCTTTGTCAAAGATCAAGTGACCATAGGAGTGTGGATTCATTTCTGGGTCTTCAAATCTGTTCCATTGATCTACATGCCAGTCACTGTACCAATACCATGCAGTTTTTAACACTATTGCTCTGTAGTACAGCTTGAGGTCTGGGATACTGATTCCCCCAGAGGTTCTTTAACTCTTGAAAATAGTTTTAGCTATTCTGGGTTTTCTGTTATTCCAGATGAATTTTTGAAATGCTCTTTCTAACTCTATGAAGAATTGAGTTGGGATTTTGATCGGGATTGCATTTAATCTGTATATTACTTTTGGTAAGATGCTCATTTTTACTATATTAATCCTGCCAATCCATGAGCATGGCAGATTTTTCCATTTTCTGAGGTCTTCTTCAATTTCTTTCTTCAGAGACTTGAAGTTCTTGTCATACAGATCTTTCACTTGTTTGGTTAGAGTCACGCCAAGATACTTTATATGGTTTATGGCTATCGTGAAGGGTATCATTTCTCTTACTTCTTTCTCAGCCTGCTTATCCTTTGAGTATAGGAAGGCTACTGACTTGCTTGAGTTGATTTTATATCCGGCCACTTTGCTGAAGTCGTTTATCAGCTGTAGGAGTTCTCTGATGGAGTTCTTGTCATACAGTTCTTTCACTTGTTTGGTTAGAGTCACATTAAGGTATTTTATATTATTTGTGGCAATTATGAAGGGGGTCATTTCCCTAATTTCTTTCTCAGCCTGTTTATCCTTCTAGTAGAGGAAGACTACTGATTTGTTTGAGTTAATTTTATATCCAGCCACTTTTCTGAAGTTGTTTAACAGGTTTAGAAGTTCTCTGGTGGAATTTTTGGGGTCATATCATCTACAAATAGTGACACTTTGACTTCTTCCTTTCCAATATGAATCCCTTTGACCTCCTTTTATTGTCTAACTGCTCTCACTAGAACATCAAGAACTATATTGAACAGGTAGGGAGAGAGCAATCAGCCTTGTCTAGTCACTGATTTCAGTGGGATTGCTTCAAGTTTCTCTCCATTTAGTTTGATATTGGCTACTGGTTTGCTGTATATTGGTTTTACTATGTTTAGATATGGGCCTTGAATTCCTGATCTTTCCAAGACTTTTATCATGAAGAGATGTTGGGTTTTTGTTAAATGCTTTCTCAGCATCTAATGAAATGATCGTGTTTTTTTTTCCTTTGAGTTTGTTTATATAGTGGATTACATTGATGGATTTCCATACAATGAACCATCCCTGCATTCCTGGGATGAAGCCTACTTGATCATGGTGGATGATCATTTTGATGCGTTCTTGGATTAGATTGGCAAGAATTTTATTGAGTATTTTTGAATCGATATTCATAAGGGAAATTGGTCTAAAGTTCTCTTTCTTTGTTGGGTCTTTGTGTGGTTTAGGTATCAGAGTAATTGTAGCTTCATAAAACAAATTGGGTAGTGTTCAATCTGTTCCTATTTTGTGGAATAGTTTGAAGAGTATTGGTATTACGTTTTCTTTGAAAGTCTGATAGAATTCTGCATTGAACTCATCTGGTCCTGGGTTTTTTTTTTTTGGTAGATTATTAATGTCTGCTTCTATTTCTTTAGTGGTTATGGGATCTTTAGATCATTTATCTGATCCTGATTTAACTTTGGTAACTGGTATCTGTATAGAAAATTGTCCATTTCCTCTAGATTTTCCACTTTTGTTAAGTATAGGCTTTTGTAGTACGATCTAATGATTTTTGGATTTCCTCAGTATCTGTTGTTATGCCTCCCTTTTCATTTCTGATTTTGCCAATTTGGGTACTGTCTCTGTACCCTCTGGATAGTTTGGATAAGAGTTTATCTATCTCACTGTTTTTTGTTTGTTTTTTTTCTCAAAGAACCAGCTCCTGGTTTGGATGATTCTTTGTATAGTTCTTTTTGTGTTGATTTCAGCCCTGAGTTTGATGATTTCCTGCTGTCTACTCCCCTTGGGGGTATGTGCTTCTTTTTCTTCTAGAGCCTTCAGCTGTGCTGTTAAGCTGTTAGTGTATGCTCTTTCCAGTTTCTTTTTGGAGGCACTCAGAGTTATGAGTTTCCCTCTTAGCACTGCTTTCATTATGTCCCATAAGTTTGGGTATGCTGTGCCTTTGTTTTCATTAAATTCTAAAACGTCTTTAATTTCTTTATTTCTTTCTTGATCAATTTATTATTGAGTAGAATGTAGTTCAGTTTTCATGTGTATGTGGACTTTCTGTTGTTTTTGTTGTTATTGAAGACCAGCCTTAGTCCATGGTGATCTGATATGGTGCATGGAATTATTTCAATCCTCTTATATCTGCTGAGGTCTGTTTTGTGACTGAGTATATGGTCATTTATGGAGATTGTACTATGAGGTGCTGAAAAGAAGATATATTCTTTTGTTTTGGGATAAAATGTTCAATAGATGTCTGTCAAATCCGTTTGGTTCATAGCTTTTGTTAGCTTCACTGTTTCTCTGTTTAGTTTGTGTTTCCCTGATCTGTTCATTGATGAAAGTGGGGTGTTGAAGTCTCCCATTATTATTATGTGAGGTGCAATGTGTGCTTTGAGCTTTAATAAAGTTTCTTTTATGAATGTGGGTGCCCTTGTATTTGGAGCATAGATGTTCAGAATTGAGAGTTCATCTTGGTAGATTTTTCCTTTGATGAGTATGAAGTGTCCTTCCTTATCTTTTCTGATTACTTTAGTTTGAAAGTCAATTTTATTTGATATTAGAATGGCTACACCATCTTGTTTCTTGGGACCATTTGCTTGGAAAATTGTTTTCCAGCCTTTTACTTTGAGGTGTATCTGTCTTTGTGCATAAGGTGAGTTTCCTGTATGCAGCAAAATGTTGGGTCCTGCTTATGTATCCAGTCTATTAGTCTATGTCTTTTTATTGAAGAACTGAGTTCATTGATATTAAGAGATATTAAGGAGAAGTGATTGCTGCTTCCTGTTACTTTTGTTATTAGAGGTGGACTTATGTTTATATGTCTCTCTTTTGGTTTTGTTAAAAGACGATTAATTTCTTGCTTTTTCTAGTGTGTAGTTTCCCTCCTTTTTTGGTGTTTTCCATTCATTATCCATTGGAGGGCTAGATTTGTGGAAAGATATTGTGTAAATTTGTTTTTGTCGTGGAATACCTTCGTTTCTCCATCTATGGTAATTGAGAATTTTGCTGAGTATAGTAACCTGGGTTGGCATTTGTGTTCCCTTAGGGTCTGTATGACATCTGCCCATGATTTTCTGGCTTTCATAGTCTCTGGCGAGAAGTCTGGTGTAATTCCAATACATCTTCCTTTATATATTACTTGACATTTTTCCCTTACTGCTTTTAATATTCTTTCCTTGTTTAGTACATTTGGTGTTTTAATTATTATGTGACTGGAGGAATTTCTTTTCTGGTCCTGTCTATTTGGAATTCTGTAGGCTTCTTGCATGTTCATGGGCATCTCTTTCTTTAGGTTAGGAAAATTTTCTTCTATAATTTTGTTGAAGACATTTTCTGGCCCTTTAAGTTGGAAATCTTCACTCTCTTCTATACCTATAATCCTTAGGTTTGGTCTTCTCATTTTGTCCTAAATTTCCTGGATGTTCTGGGTCAGGTGCTTTTTGCGTTTTTCATTTTCTTTGTCTGTTGTTTCAGTGCTTTCTATGGTATCTTATGCATCTGAGATTCTCTCTTCTATCCCGTGTATTCTGTTGTTGATACTTGAATCCATGACTCCTGTCTTCTTTCCTAGGTTTTCTATATCCAGAGTTGTTTCACTTTGTGAGTTCTTTATTGTTTCTACCTCCATTTTTACCATGGATGGCTTTGTTCAATTCCTTCACCTGTTTTGTTGTGCTTTCCTGTAGTTCTTTAAGGGCTTCTCCATTTACTTGTGTTCTCCTGCATTTCTTTAAGTGAGTTATTTTTGTCCTTCTTGAAACCCTCTTTCAGCATCATGTGCTGTGATTTTAAATCCAAATCTTGCTTTTCCGGTGTGTTGGAGTGTCCAGGACTTGCTGTTATGGGAGAATTGGGTTCAGATGGTGCCATTTTGTCTTGATTCCTACATTTGCCTTTTGCCATCTGGTTATCTCTGGTGTTAGTTGACTTGCTCTCTCAGGTGGGTGCTTGGCTCTCCTGTGGGCCTGCAAGTCTGTCTCAGCACATCTGGTTGACTGGCTCTCCCTTGTCACAAAGTGCTGTGGTGCTTCCCAGCTCCTGGGTAGAGATGGAGCCCAGACTGACTTTATCCCAGCTGTTCTGGCACTCCTGGACCCTGCCACCTGGCTGTACCTGCCTGCTTGGTCACCAGAGAGAAGATGGCAGACGCCTGACCTCCAAAGCTGGGAGTCAACTCACTCCCTGCAGAGCAGTATTCCCCTGGCAGGATTGGTGCACATAGGACCATGGAGAAGCCAAGCACCTGGGTGCATGCTGAGCCCGGATGGACTCAGTTGTTCTGCCTTTCTTGGTCCCTACCTCCTGGCTATACCTACCTACTCGGTCACCAGAGAGAAGACCAGGATTGATTTTCAAAACCAGTGTTGATGAATCCTGGGGTCCACACAAAGATGTTACCGAACACATAACTAAGAGCCAGAGAAGGGCAATGCAAGAGCTATGCATTAAAGCATGGTTTACATCAGGGCTGGGGAATGTAAGCCCAGTGGTCTTTCATATTTCTGCCTCAGAGTAGTTGATTGATGGCAGTCCCTTTTCTTCAGTCTGCTCTAAGGCCATTCTCAGCAAGATTCTGTGACATGTTATGTCCTGCTCTTGACATGGTGACATTAGCTCATTTAGATAGTTACACTAAAGTTACAATTTTTTGAAAATCTTAAAATGTTTTAAGTAAATTCACAACTTTGCTCTGGGCCACATTCATGTTTATCCTGGCTTATATGTAGCCACAGACTGTAAAGGTAGAAAAGTTCACCTGCCTTCATCACAGGATAATTGGAAGAGCAAAGGAAGTAGTTTTGCTCACAGGGCTCAGAACCATGACTCAGCCCTTCCTCTAGGCAAAAGATCACTTTCTGTTCCTACTCAGCCTGCTGTCCTCTTCATAATTCCCACAGTACACCATAACTGGCTACATTCTCTCACTGGGGAAAATTCCTTTGCTCCAGATGTAAGCTACACACACACAGACATGTACACGTACAGTGTATCAAATCTGTCTGTCCACATTCAACATCAACCTACTATCCCACTAGGTAACTTACTTACTGATCCTGTTCCAAATTTACACACAGAGATGACCTGTGAGCAAAAATATTGCAGTACAAGAAGATCCAATGTTCTAAGACACGTTTGTATGAATGATGCCTACAGAGCTTCAGATGCCAGTGCGAACAGGACTAGCAGGAAATATGAAAGTAGGAGTCATAATAATCACATGTACTGAGCTTGACCCTCAGCAGCAGCTCTCAAAGGTGAAGATGTGAGGGGAAGAATGCTTGGGAGATAAGACTTGGAGGAAATGTACATCATTTTTTGTATTTGCTTGAGTCCTATCCAGATCTCCCTTTTGAAAATCTAGAAACCACATTCCAGACTTGAGAGTAGAGCAGACACTCAAGGTAAATTCAACCTAGTCACATTCAGAAGTATGATGTAAAGCACCAGATGGCCAATGGATTGTTTCTGATGAACCACAACTGGGATTACAGCAGTCTCATTGGTATGGCTGGCATATGTTTTCCCTGAAGATGAGTCATAATCAAAAAGCTCATGATTAAACATGTAAGTAAATGAAAAAGAGCTGTCCCCTGTGCATGCTCTCTGGCATGGGGCTACAGTAAACTGACATTTGCTCTGATGAGGACAGAGGCTTCAAAGAAATGAACCAAGATGATGCTTTCATTTTTCTCTTCCTTGTTCATGATACATACTCCTTGCTAATGCTGTATTTGTTGGTGTTTTACTCCATTGTTTAATTATATTTATTCTGGTGGCTTGTTTTATTTTGAGACAAGGCCCTTCAGGAACTCATTATGCAGATCACACTGGCTTCAAACTTGTAGTGCTCCTTCTGCTTCTACCAGGATGTCTGAGATCATAGGTGTTGCTGTGAGTGTGCCACCATACCAAGGACAATTATCTTAATGATATCATGCTCATTTTTGATGATCTGAGAGCAGGCCTAGATATTAAAACTAGGTTTGTGTATCTGTGCTCAGGTTCATAACTTCCAGAGGGAAGGAAAGAACATTCCCATGTAGTTGATGAAGATGAGGCTTGAATAGGTTTTGATGTGCCATAGCCAAGAACAGGAATCAGACCACACATAAGGAGTGGTAAACAGAACACTATGCAATGCTGTGATCACTTCATGACTGCTGCTCTGCTGCCCAATCTGGTCTCCCATCTGCCTTTCTCCATGAAAGTCACTGCCCAGGGCCTAGGATACTCCCTGATGAGAGCTAAGAAGAGTGACCATTTTCTAACACCTATAATTTATCAATATTGATAAATTTAAATCTTTGTAGTCATAGAACTGATCATGTGGCCCTGTTGCATGCCAGTCTATATGTGAGAGAGCCTCACTGTTGGCAATTGGGGCTGGCCATGTGGGCATATGTCAGCCTATATGGATTTGTGAGAGTCTCACTGTTGACAGTGGAGGAGATAATGAGGAAATGGGGATAGATTTGTGGGAGAGGAAAGAAAAAGAAAATGGAAATATGTTCCTAGTTCTTTGTGTCTTCTTGAAAACTTTAAACACATCCCAGAAATGATAGCCTTGTTGATTCCTCAAAGGTTATCACTCATTGTTTGAGATAGGACTCAGCACACATTTTATGGAAAAGGACTAGACAGTGTGTATGTTAGGATTTGTGTAATATATGATCTTTGGTTCTTTTAGCACCTCTTCTTTTGTAGTAATAAGACACAATGAGCAAGGCAACTTATAGAAGAAAGGCTTTATTTGGGGCTTACAGTTTCAGTGAATTAGTGATCATAGCCATCACATCAAGGAGCATGGCAGAAGATAGCTGAGAGTTTACATCATGATTCACAAGTATGAGGTAGAGAGAGCAAACTGGCAATGACATAGGCATTTGAAACTTCAAAGCTCATTCCTATGATATATATACTCCAAAAAGGCTACATCTCCTAATCTTTCCCAAACAGTTTTACCAACTGAGAACAAGCATTTACATGACTTACCATACCATATGTTTTCTTGCCTAATCCCACTAGTTGAAATTCCTGATGAGAAGCTCATTTGGATAACATTCTAGACTCCAGAGTCATTGACCCATAAGTATTCTTTGCAGTGAACCTACTCCATGAGCTATGAGTTTGTGTGCATATGTGAATGTGTATCTATTCATAGCCACCTGAAAATGAGTACCTGAAACAAATGCAATTTTATATGTGACTGACCAAGATTTAAAGCATTTTGACAGTGTCACTTCTTCATATAACTTGTGGCACTTTTTCCACAATTATGGATAGTGTGGTAATCACTAGAAAGTTACATAAGAAGCAGATATTCACCTCTTCCTCAGCTCCTTCAAATTCAATCCTTGAGTCTCATCCCTAGCTCTGTAGCAGACCATCTGTGTCAGCCTCACTTCCTACACTGTCATGATGTCCAGTGGATCAGTCAGACCTTCTGCTCCTTCCCCTCCTGACACCTCATTGATTTATCAGAGGTTCCAACTCCAATAGGCATTCCCTGTGAAACCACAGTCCACTTAAGATAGCTAAGCTGGTAGGCTAACTGCATATCTTTATCTGTAGTTCATTCTTCCAAGTCTAATCCCTTAACCCCATTCCCAGATCTGTGGTAGTTCCATTCCCAGATCTGTGGTCTTTCCTCACCCTCTGCCCCCCATTCTCAGAGAAATGAGCAGACCCTGGTGTAATACTCTGCTTTCTTGCCTCCTGTGCACATTCTCAGCCTCCACCTTGACCCATTCCTATTCCTAAGTCTCAGGTTATAATACCTAGAAATATATTTTAGCTGGAACCACCAGTGGCCACAACTATCAGAATCCCAGACAATTTCCTACCAGGAAACACACAGCCACCATACTCTCTTAATCAGTGGGCAGCAAAAACTAAGGAACAAAACACTCACTCAACAAATACAAGACTACATATGTGCACCTAGAATTACAATCTTTACCAATCTCAGATGCTTAGACATCAGAGTAAAAACAGAATTAATAGCAGCCAGGACATTATGTCTTCACTCAAGCAGAGAAATCCTATTTTGCAGGCCCTGAGAATTGCAACACAGATGAAGCACAGGAAACAACCTCAAAGTAATTTTTATGACTGTGAGAGAGGTCCTTAAAGAGGAAATGAATGAATTAAATCTATAAAGAAATCTGTGACAACACACACACACACACACACAGAGAGAGAGAGAGAGAGAGAGAGAGAGAGAGAGAGAGAGAGAGAGAGAGAGAGAGAGAGAGAGGCAGAGACAGAGACAGGCAGAGAAAGAAAGAGAGATGGAGGAGGAGGAGAAAGAAGAGCAGGAAGAAGAAGAGGAAGAAGAAGAAGAAGAAGAAGAAGAAGAAGAAGAAGAAGAAGAAGAAGAAGAAGAAGAAGAAGAAGAAGAATTGAAATAGTTCAAGACCTGAAAATGGAAATAGAATTTAAAAATACACTAATCTGAGGGAAATCTGGAAATTAAAAATTTAGGAACTTAAACAGAGACCATAAAGGCAAGCTTCACCAACAGACTACAGGAGATGGAAGAATCTCAAGCATTAAAAACATGATAAAAGAAATGAATTATTCAGTCAAGGAAAAATCTTAAATCTAAAAATCCATGGTAAAAAAAATTGAGAAATATAAGACACTATGAAAATGCCAAATCTAAGAATAATAAGATTGAGGAGGAAGAAAAAACCCTTGTCAAAAGTCTTGAAAATGTTTTCAATAAAACAACAGAAGGAAATTTTCCTAATATAAAAAGATGTCTTACTTTTATTCCTTTTTATTGATCATTGTATTTGTTTATATAAAAATGCTGCCCCTTCCAGTCCTGCCTTGCAGAGTTCTTCCCCATCCCCACAGCCTCTTTGACCTCCTTGAGGGCCACCCCCCCATATACCCCAACCCTCAGACATCAAGTCTCTACAGCATTAGGCACATCCTCTCCTACCAAGGCCAGACATTCTAGGTCCTCAGACCAGGCCCTGTGTGGTCTTTGGTTAGTGGCTCAGTATCTGGGAGCTCACAGGGATCCAGGTTAGTTGACACTGTTGGTCTTCCTATGAGGTTGTCATTCCTTTCTGTTTCTTCTATCCTTCCCCTAACTATTCCACAGATGTTCATTTGATGCTTGGCTATGGGTATCTGTGACTGTCTCAGGCAGCTGCTGGATAAAGCCTCTCAGTGAAGAACCACACTAGGCTCCTGGCTTCAAGTACAACAAAGCATCAGTAATAGTGTCAGGGACTGGTGCTAACTCATGGAAGGATTACAAGTTGGGCCAGTCACTGGTCAGCCATTCTTTCAGTCACTGTTCCACTGTCCCTGAATTTCTTTTAGATGGGAGCAACTTTGGTTCAAAAGTTTTAGAGGTGGGTTGGTGTCCCCATCCCCCCACTGAGGGTCCTGTCTGGCTACTGGAGGTGATCTCTTCAGGTTTCATATCCCCACAGTTGGGCATTATGGCTAAAGTCACCACATTAAGTCCTGGAAGGCTCCCCCATCCCAGGTCTCTGAGCCTTCCAGAGATTTGACCCCATGTCCAACGCCCAAGATCTACATATTTCCATTTACTCTCATGACCCTCTGGGCCTCTCTCCTGTTTCTCCCCATACCTGAACCATCCTCCTCTTTTCTGCCACCTAGGTCCCTCCCTCCTTCAACCTCTGATGACTATTTTGGTCCCCCTTCTAGTGGGATTGAAGCATCCTCACTTGAACCTTCTTGTTTGACTTCTTTAGGTCTGTGGAGTTTATCATGGGCACTCTGTTCTTTTAGGCTATTATCCACTTACCAGTGAATACATAACATACATGAGCTTTTGGTTCTAGGTTACCTCACTCAGGATGATGTTTTCTAGTTCCATTCACTTGCCTGTAAAATTCATGATATCCTAGTTTTTACTAGCTGAATAGTATTCCATTGTGTAAATAAGCCACATTCTCTGTATCCATTCTTCAGTTGAGGGACCTTTGGGTTGCATCCAGTTTCTAACTATTATGAATAAGTCTCTATTAATATAATAGAGCACATGTCCTTGTGACATGGTGGAGAATCTTTTGGACATATGCCTAGGAACAGTATAGCTGGGTTCTTCAGGTAGGCCTATTTCAAATTTTCTGAGAAACAATCAGATTGATTTCCAGAGTGATTATACAAATTTGCACTCCCACCAGCAATACAGGAGTGTTCCCCTTTCTGCATATTCTTGAAAGCATGTGCTTTCTCTTGAGTTTTTTTTTTATTTTCATCATTCTGATTAGTGTTAGATGGAATCTAGGGTCATTTTGATTTGCATTTCCCTAATGACTAAGGATGTTGAATGTACTTCTCAGCCATTTGAGATTCCTCTGTTGAGAATTCTGTTTAGCTCTGTACCTCATATTTAATTGGGTTATTTGGTTTTTTGGAGTCTAACTTCTTGAGTTCTTTATATGTGTTGAATACTAGCCCTCTGTCAGATGTAGGGTGAAGATCTTTTCCCAATCTGTAGGCTACATTTTGTCCTATTGACAGCATCCTTTGCCTTATAAAAGCTATTCAGTTTCAAGAGGTTCCATTTATCAGTTGTTGATCTTAGAGCCTAAGCTATTATTCTGTTCAGGAAATTTTCTCCTGTGCTAGTGCTTTCAAGGCTATTTCCCACTTTCTCTTCTACTATGTTCAGTGTATCCAGTTTTATTTTGAGGTCCTGGATCCACTTGGACTTAAGCTTTGTGCATAGTAATAAGTATGGATCAATTTGCATTCTTCTACATGCAGACATACAGTTACACCAGCACCATTTGTCAACGATGTTTTCTTTTTTCCACTGTATAGTTTTGACTTCTTTGTCAACAACCAAGTGTCCATAGGTGTGTGAGTTTCTTTCTGAGTCTTTGATTCTATTCCATTGATCAACCTGTGTGTTTCAGTACCATTACCATGTACCATTCTGTTGGCATTACTTTGTAATATAATTTGAGATCAGGGATGGTGATTATTCCAGAAGTTCTTTTATTGTTCAGAACTATGTTGGCATTCCTGGCTTTTTGTTTTTCCATATGAAGTTGAGAATTGGTAATTCAAGGTCTGTATAGAATTGTGTTGGAATTTTGAAGAGACTTGCATTGAATCTGTAGATTGCTTTCGGTAAGATGGCCATTTTCACTATGTTAATACTACCTATGCATGAGCATTGGGATCTTCTAGTATCCTCAATTTCTTTCTTCAGAGACTTGAAGTTCCCATCGTACATGTCTTTCACTTGTTTGGTTAGAATTACACTAAGATAGTTTATGTTATTTGTGGCTATTGTAAAGGGTATTGTTTCCCTACTTTCATTTTCAGCCCATTAATCATTTGTATATAGGTTGGGCAGTGATTTTTTTTAGTTGATCTTATATTCAGCCACTTTGATGAGGATGTTCCTCAACTGTAAAAAGCTTCTGATAGAATTTTGGAGGTTTCAATTTGTATCCCCTTGATCTCCTTATGCTGTCTTATTGATCTACCTAGAACATAAAATTCTATACTGAATAGATAGGGAAAGAGTCAGCAGTTGTCTTATCCTTGATTTTTGTGGGATTGCTTCAAGTTTTTCTCCATTTAATTTGATCTTGGCTATTAGCTTGCTATATGTTGCTTTGAATATGTTTTGTTATGTGCCTTGAATCCTTGATCTCCTCAGGATTTTAATATGAAGAGGTGTTGGATTTTGTCAAAGGCTTTTTCAGCATCGGAAGAGATGATCATGTGATGTTTTCCTTTGAGTTTGTTTATATAATGGATTACATTGATGTATTTTTGTATATTGCACCATCCTTGCTTCCCTGAAGCCTACTTGGTCATGGTGAATGGTGTATTTGGTGTAGTATTAGAATCTGTTTGCAAGAATTTTATTGAGTATTTTTGTGTTGATGTTCATAAGAAAAATGTCTGAAGTTCTCTTTCTTTGCTGGGTCTTTTTGTGGTTCAGGTATAAGGGTAAATGTGGCCTCATAGAATGAATTAGATAGTGTTCCTTCTGTTTCTATTTTATCAAATAATTTCAGGAGTATTGATATTAGCCCTTCTTTGAAGGTCTGGTAGAATTTAACACTAAAACCATCTAACCCTGGGCATTTTTTGGTTGAAAGATTTTTAATGACTGCTTCTATTTATTTATGGGTTATGGGACTGTTTATATAATTGCCTAATCTTGATTTAAATTTGGTTTGTGATATCTGTCTAGAATATCATTCATTTTGTTTAGATTTTCCACTTTTGTCAAATATAGGCTTTTTAAGTAAGACATGCTGATTTTTTTTAATTTTCTCAATTTCAGTTATTATGTTTCCCTTTTCACTCTGATTTTAGCAATTTGGATACCATCTCTGTGCCTTTTAGCTAGTTTGGCTATGGGTTTGTCTATCTTGTTGATTTTCCCAAAGAACCAGCTCTTTGGTGTTTTCTTAATTTTATTTTTCTGTATTGTTGTCTTTTTTCTAATTAGTTGATTTATGCCTTGAGTTTGACTATTTCATACCATCTACTCCCCTTGGGTGGTTTTTCTTGGCTTTGTCCCAAAGCTTTCAGGTGTGCAGTTAAGTTGCTAGGGTAGGATATCTCAAATTTCCTTTTGAAGACACTTGGTGTTATGAATATCCCTCTTAACACTGCTTTCATTGTGTCCCATAAGTTGGGGAATTCTGTGCCTTCATTTTCATTAAGTTCTAAAGTTTTCTTCTTTTTTATTTTCTAAGTTTTATTTTTATTTACATTCCAAATCATTTCCCCTTTCCCGTTTCCTCCCTCCCGGAAAGTCCCATGAGCCCCCATCCCTCCCTCTATTCTCCATTCAACCCCCTCTCGTTTCTCTGTTCTGGTGTTCCCCTACATCCAGTCTTTCCAGGACCAGGGGTCTCTCCTTCCATCTTCTTAGAAATCTATTGATATGCGAATTCTGTCTAGGGTATTCCGAGATTCTGGGTTAATATCCCCTTATCAGACACTGCATACCATGTGTGTTCTTTTGTGATTGGGTTGCCTCACTAAGGATGATATTTTCAAGTTCTGACCATTTGCCTAGGAATTTCGTGAATTCATTGTTTTTAATTGCAGAGTAGTATTCCATTGTGTAAATATACCACATCTTCTGAATCCATTCCTCCGTTGAGGGACATCTGGGTTCTTTCCAGCTTCTGGCTATTATAAATAAGACTGCTATGAACATAGCGGAGCATGTGTCCTTATTGCATACAGGTAAAGTCTCTGGGTATATGCCCAGGAGTGGTATAGCCAGATCCTCCGGGAGTGTCAAGCCCAGTTTTCTGAGGAACCGCCAGACTGCTTTTCAGAGTGGTTGTACCAGCTTGCAATTCCACCAGCAGTGGAGGAGTGTTCCTCTTTCTACACTTCCTCGCCAACAACTGCTGTCTCCTGTTTTTTTGATCTTAGTCATTCTGAATGGTGTGAGATGGAATCTCAGGGTTGTTTTGATTTGCATTTCCCTAATGACTAAGGATGATGAACATCTCTTTAGGTGCTTCTCAGCCATTAGATATTCTTCAGGTGAGAACTCTTTGTTTAGCTCTGTACCCCATTTTTTAATAGGGTTGCTTGCCTCTCTGGAGTTTAACTTCTTGAGTTCTTTGTATATATTGGATATTAGCCCTCTGTCAGATGTAAGGTTGGTAAAGTTCATTTCCCAGTTAGTTGGTTGCCGCTTTGTCTTTTTGACAGTGTCTTTTGCCTTGCAAAAACTTTGTAATTTATTGAGGTCCCTTTTGTCAATTCTTGATCTTAGAGCATAAGCTATTGGAGTTCTGTTCAGGAAATTCTCCCCTGTGCCCATATGTTCAAGGTTGTTCCCTAGCTTCCTTTCTATTAGTTTCAGTGTGTCTGGTTTTATGTGGAGGTCCTTGATCCACTTGGAATTGAGCTTAGTGCATGGAGATAATAATGGGTCAATTTGCATTGTTCTGCATGTTGACCTCCAGTTGAGCCAGCACCATTTGTTGAAAAGGCTATCTTTTTTCCACTGGATGGTTTTAGCTCCTTTGTCAAAGATCAAGTGACCATAGGAGTGTGGATTCATTTCTGGGTCTTCAAATCTGTTCCATTGATCTACATGCCTGTCACTGTACCAATACCATGCGGTTTTTAACACTATTGCTCTGTAGTACAGCTTGAGGTCCAGGATACTGATTCCCCCAGAGGTTCTTTTACTCTTGAGAATAGTTTTAGCTATTCTGGGTTTTCTGTTATTCCAGATGGATTTTTGAATTGCTCTTTCTAACTCTATGAAGAATTGAGTTGGGATTTTGATGGGAATTGCATTGAATCTGTATATTACTTTTTGTAAGATGCTCATTTTTACTATATTAATCCTGCCAATCCATGAGCATGGCAGATATTTCCATCTTTGAGGTCTTCTTCAATTTCCTTCTTCAGAGACTTGAAGTTCTTGTCATACAGATCTTTCACTTGTTTGGTTAGAGTCACGCCAAGATACTTTATAGGGTTTGTGGCTATCATGAAGTGTATCATTTCTCTTATTTCTTTCTCAGCCTGCTTATCCTTTGAGTATAGGAAGGCTACTGACTTGCTTGAGTTGATTTTATATCCGGCCACTTTGCTGAACGTGTTTATCAGCTGTACGAGTTCTCTGGTGGAGTTCTTTGGGTCGCTTAAGTATACTATGATATCATCTGCAAATAGTGATAGTTTGACTTCTTCCTTTCCAATTTGTATCCCTTTGACCTCCTTTTGTTGTCTAATTTCTCTACCTAGAACTTCAAGTACTATATTGAAAAGATATGGAGAGAGAGGGTAGCCTTGTCTAGCCCCTGATTTAGTGGGATTGCTTCAAGTTTCTCTCCATTTAGATTGATGCTGGCTACCGGTTTGCTGTAAATTGCTTTTACTATGTTTAGATATGGGCCTTGAATCCCTGATCTTTCCAAGACCTTTAGCATGAAAGGATGCTGAATTTTGTCAAATGCTTTCTCAGCATCTAATGAGATGACCATGTGGTTTTTTTCTTTGAGATTGTTTATATAGTGGATTACATTGATGGATTTCCTTATATTGAACCATCCCTGCATCCCTGGGATGAAGCCTACTCGATCATAGTGAATGATCATTTTGATGTGTTCTTGGATTCGGTTGGCAAGAATTTTATTGAGTATTTTTGCATCGATATTCATAAGAGAGATTGGCCTGAGTTTCTCTTTCTTTGTCAGAAATTTGTGTGCTTTTGGTATTAGTGTAATTGTGGCTTCATAGAACGAGTTGGGTAGTGTTCCTTCTGTTTCTATTTTGTGGAACAGTTTGAAGAGTATTGGTATTAGGTCTTCTTTGAAGGTCTGATAGAATTCTGCACTAAAACCATCTGGACCTGTGCTTCTTAGGGTGGAAGACTTCCAATGACAACTTCTATTTCTTCAGGGGTTATAGGACAGTTTAGATGGTCTATTTGATTCTGATTTAATTTTGGTATTTGGTATCTGTCAAGGAAATTGTCAATTTCCTCAAGATTTTCTAGTTGTGTTGAATACAGGTTTTTGTAGTAGGATCTGATGATTTTTTGAATTTCCTCAGTTTCTTTTGTTATCTCTCCCTCTTCGTTTCTGATTTTATTAATTTGGATACTATCTCTGTGCCCTCTGGTTAGTCTGGCTAAGGGCTTATCTATCTTGTTGATATTCTCCAAGAATCAACTCCTCATTTTGTTGATTCTTTGAATGGATTTATTTGTTTCTACTTGATTGATTTCAGCCTTGAGTTTGGTGATTTCCTGCCTTCTACTCCTCTTTGGTGTATTTGCTTCTTTTTGTTCCAGGGCTTTCAGTTGTGCCATTAAGCTGTTAGTGTATTCTGTCTCCCGTTTCTTTTTGGGGGCACTCAGGGCTATGAATTTTCCTCTTAGCACTGCTTTCATTGTGTCCCATAAATTAGGGTATGTTGTGCCTTCATTTTCATTAACTTTCAAAAAGTCTTTGATTTCTTTCTTTATTTCCACCTTGACCAAGTTATCATTGAGTAGAGCATTTTTCAGCCTCCATGTGTACATGGGTTTTCTTTTGTTTTTGTTTCCATTGAAGACCACCCTTATTCCATAGTGATCTGATAGGAGGCACTGGAGTAGTTCTATCTTCTTATATCTGTTGAGGTCTGTTTTGTGACCAATTATATGGTCAATTTTGAGAGGGTACCATGAGGTGCTGAGAAGAAGGTGTATTCTTTAGCTCTAGGATGAAATGTTCTATATATATCTGTTAGTTCCATTTGTTCCAAGGCTTCAATTAGATTCACTGTGTCTCTGTTTGGTTTCTGCTTTCCTGAACGATCCATTTCAGAGAGCGGGGTATTGAAGTCACCCACTATTATTGTGTGTGGTGCGATGTGTGGTTTGAGTTATAGTAAAGTTTCTTTTATGAATGAGGGTGCCCTTGCATTTGGAGCATAGATATTCAGAATTGAGAGTTCTTGATGGTGGACTTTTCCCTTGATCAGTATGTAGTTTCCTTCTGTGTCTTTTTTGATTACTTTAGGTTGAAAATCAATTTTATCTGATATTAGGATGGCTACTCCACCTCGTTTCTTGGGGCCATTTGCTTGTAAAATTGTTTTCCAACCTTTTAATCTGAGGTAGTGTTTGTCTTTGACACTGAGGTGCGTTTCCTGCATGCAGCAAAATGCTGGGTCCTGTTTACGTATCCAGTCTGCTAGTCTATGTCTTTTAATTGGGGAATTGAGACCATTGATATTAAGAGAGATTAAGGCATAGTGATTATTGCCATCTGCCATTCTTGATGCTATCATTATGTTTGAGTGGTTATCTACTTTTGGGTTTGATTCAAGAAGGTTATTATCTCATTTTTTCCAGGGTGTTGTTTCGCTCCCTGTATTGGAGGTTTCCACCTATTATCCGTTGCAGGGCTGGATTTGTGGAAAGATATTGTGAAAATTTGGTTTTATCATGGAATATCTTGGTCTCTCCATCTATGGTGACTGAGAGTTTTGCTGGGTATAGTAGTCTAGGCTGGCATTTGTGCTGTCTTAGTGTCTGCATGAGATCTGCCCAGGATCTTCTGGCTTTCATAGTCTCTGGTGAGAAGTCTGATGTGATTCGAATAGGTCTTCCTTTGTATGTTACTTGGCCCTTTTCTCTTACTGCTTTTAGTATTCTTTCTTTGTTTAGAACATTTGGTGTTTTGATTATTATGTGATGGGAGTTATTTCTGTTCTGGTCCAGTCTGTTTGGAGTTCTGTAGGCTTCTTGTACGTTCATCAGCATCTCTCTCTTTAGGTTAGGGAAGTTTTCCTCCATAATTTTGTTGAAGATGTATACTGGCCCTTTAAGTTGCAAATCTTCACTCTCATCCATACCTATAATCCTTAGGTTTGGTCTTCTCATTGTGTCCTGGATTTCCTGGATGTTTTGGGTTACACGTTTTTTGCATTTTGCATTTTCTTTGACTGTTGAGTCGATGCTTTCTATGGAATCTTCAGCACCTGAGATTCTTTCTTCCATCTCTTGTATTTTATTGTTGATGTTTGCATCTATCACTCCTGATTTCTTCCCAAGGTTTTCTAGTTGTTTCTACTTCCTTTTTTAGTTCCTGGATGGATTTGCTGAGATCCTTCACTTGTTTGTTTGTATTTTCCTGTATTTCTTTAAGGTATTTTTGCATTATCTCTTTCAGGATTTCCGCCTGTTGACCCACGTTCTCCTCTATTTCTCTGAGCGATTTTTGTGTTTCCTCCTCATGGGAATCCATCTGTTGATCCATCGTCTCCTGCATTTCTTTAAGCAGTTCTCGTGTTTCCTTTGTAAGGGCATCTAACCGCTGATTCATTTCTTTAAGCAATTTTTGTGTTGCCTCCTTATGGGCATCTGTCTGTTGACCCATATTCTTCTGCATTTCTTTATGCAATTTTTGTGATTCCTTTGTGAGTGCATCTACCCGTTGATTCATCTCGTTAAGCGATTTTTGTGTTGTCTCCTTGTGCGCCTCCGTCTTTTGATCCATGTTCTCCTGCATTTCTCTAAGCGATTTTTGTGTTTCCTTTGTAAGGGCTTCTAACCGTTGATTCATGGTCTCCTGTAATTCTTTATTAGATTTATTTGTGTCCTTCTTGTGATCCTCTAATAGGATCATGAGAAGTGATTTTAAATCCAGATCTTGTCTTTTGGGTGTGATGGGGTATCCAGGACTTGCTGCTGGTGGAGAGTTTGGTTCGGATGGTGCCATATTACTTTGATTTCTGTTAGTAACGTTCCTACGTTTGCCTTTTGCCATCTGGTTACCTCTGATGTTAGTTGGTCCTGTTGTCACTGGCTGTTGGTTGGACCTCCTGTGAGCCTGCAAAGCTATTTCTGTCCCCCCCTGGTTTACCAGGATTCACCTGGCACAGATTTTTGGGGCCTGCCCTGCTCCTGAGTGACTTTGGAGCCCTGATGTGCCTTGCCCCAAGTGATGTTATATTGGGGAGTCCTTGCACATCCAAAGGCTCAGCGTAGTGGATTCCTGGAACAGAGGTCGCCAAAGGGAGTCTGGTAGGCTACTGCCCTGTGCAGGGATGTGAGATCTCTCCTAGAGTGTGGGGGGGAGGAGGTGTCCCTCTGCCAGGCAGAAGTCCCACAGCAGAGCTGGCACGCTGGTTACTGCAGATCTGCCCAGCACTTGGGAGCCACATACACACAAGCCGCCTGAGACCCAAGCGATATTATGCCTGTCTGTCTCTGAGCCTGGAAGTCCCAACTTCCCGGCCACTGGACAAAAAATGGCGGAGTGCACTCTGCACTCTCTCCGTGGCACTGGTCACCCTGCAGAGGTGATGGCCTACAGCAGATCTGGCACCCAGAAGACCACAGCGCTGTCCTGTTCATGGGAGAAGGCAGAAGCCCCAACAGGCCGTGTCCCAAGTGATGTTATATTGGGGAGAGCCTGGGTACCTGTCTCTTCAGTGCAGTCTACTGGAACAGAGGTCGCGGAAGGAAAGCTGGTAGGCTCCCGCCCAGTGCGGGGTCCCTCTGCCAGGCAGAAGTCCCAAAGCAGAGCTGGCGCGCTGGTTACTGCAGATCAGCCCAGCTCTTGGGAGCCATGTACACACAAGCCGCCTGAGACCCAAGCGATATTATGCCTGTGTGTCTCAGAGCCTGGCAGTCCCAACTTCCCGGACACTGGAGCAAAGATGGTGGAGTGCACTCTGCACTCTCTCTATGGTGCTGGTCACCCTGCAGAGGCGATGGCATGCAGATCTGGCACCCAGACGACCAAAGCACTGTCCCATTCTTGGGAGAAGGCGGAAGCCCCAACAGGCTGTGTCCCAAGCGGTGTTATATTGGGGAGAACCTGGGTACCTGTCTCTTCCGTGCAGTCTACCGGAACAGAGGTCCAAGTTCTAAAGTTTTTAATTTCTTTCATTGTTTCTTCTCTGACCAAGATATCATTGAGTAGTGAGTTAAGTTTCCATAAAGATGTGGACTTTCCATTGGTTTTATTGTTATTGAAGACCAGCCTTAATCTGTTGTGATCTGACAGAATGCATGGGATTATTTCAAACTTCTTGTATCAGTTGAAGCTTGTTTTGTGTCTGATTATATGGTCAATTTAGGAGAAGGTACCATGAGGTGCTAAGAAGAAGGTATATCCTTTCGTTTGGGGTGAAATATTCTGTAGATATCTGATAAATCCATTTGGTTCATAACTTGTTAGTTTCATTGTGCCTCTGTTTAGTTTCTGTTTCAATGACCTACCAATTGATGAGAGTAGGGAGTTGAAGTCTCCCACTATTATTGTTTGGGTTCCGTATGTGTTTTGAGTGTTAGTAAAGTTTCTTTTATGAATATGAGTGCCCTTGCATTTGGGGCATATATGTTCAGAACTGAGACTTCATCTTGATAGATGTTTCCTTTAATGAGTGTAAAGTGTCCTCCCCCACCTCTTTGATTACTTTGGTTGAAAGTCTATTTTATTAGATAATAGAATGGCTATTCCAGCTTGGGACCGTTTTCTTCAAAAACCTTTTCCAGTCCTTTACTCGGAGGTAGTTTCTATCTTTGTTGCTGAGATGTGTTTCTTGTATGCAGCAAAATGATGGATCCTCTTTACATATCCACTCTGTTACCCTGTGCCATTTTATTGGTGAATTGAGTCTACTGATATTGAAAGATACTATTGTTGTTGAAGGCAGTAGTGTGTGTGTGTGTGTGTGTGTGTTAGAGAGAGAGAGAGAGAGAGAGAGAGAGAGAGAGAGAGAGAGAGAGAGAGAGAGTCTTCTTTTGGGCTTATTGTAAAATGACTAATTTCTTGTGTTTTCTTGCATCTTAGTTATCACCCTTTTGTTGGAGTTTCCCTTCTGTTAGGTGAGGTTAGTAGAAAGATATTGTTTAAATTTGGTTTTGTCGTGGAATATTTTGATTTCTCCATCTATGTTGATTGTGAGTTTTGCTGCTATAGTATAGTATAGGGCTGGCTTCTGTGGTCTCTTAGAATCTGTAATACATCTGTCAAGGATCTTCTGGCTGTTAAGAGTTTCTGTTGAGAAATCAGGTGTAATTCTGATAGATTTGTCTTTATATGTTACTTGGCTTTTTTCCCTTGCAGCTCTTAATATTCGTTCCTTGTTTTGTACATTTAATGTCTTGATTATTATATGGCAAAAGGATTTCTTTTTTTTTCTGATCAAATCTAGTTGGTGTTTTGCAGGCTTCTTGTATGTTTATGGCCATCTCTCTATTTAAGTTAAGGAAGTTTTATTCTATGACTTTGTTGAAGATGTTTTCTGAACCTTTTAACTGGAAACCTTCATCCTCTTCTACTCCTATTACTCTTAGGTTGGTCTTTTCATTGTGTTTCAAATTTCCTGGATGTTTTGGGTTAGGAACTTTTTATACTTGACATTTTCTTTGACTGAAGTATCTATTTCCTATAGTACCATCTGTACCTGAGCGTCTCTCTTCAATCTCTTGTATTTTGTTGGTGATGCTTGTGTCTGTAGTTACTCTTCTCTTTCCTAGGTTTGCCATCTCCAGGGTTGCCTTCACTTGTGTTTTTAAAAATTGTTTCCTGTTTCATTTTTAGGTCATGGACTGTTTTATTCATTTGCTTCACCTGATTTTATTTTCTTGTATTTCTTTAAGGGATTTATTTATTTCCCTTTCTAGGGGCATCTGTCTGTGTTTTCTTATTTTTTTAAATAAATTTTTATATCATTTTTAAAGGCCTTTAACATCTACATGAGATGGAATTTAAGGTCAGAATTTTGCTCTTCATGTGTGTTAGGATATCCAGGACTTGCTGTAATCAGAGAACTAGGTTCTGTTGGTGCCACATTGCATTAACTTTCTGTTGATTATTTTCTTGTGCTTTCCTTTTGCCATCTGATTGTTTCTGGTGTTAACTATATTAAGTGTCCCAGATTGGAACATGCCTCCCAGGAGACAGGTGAAACTGTGTGCCCCAGCTTAGAAAAGGCCTCCTGGGAGGCAGGCAAAGCTTTGTCTCTGGTTGGAGTAGGGTTAGAGCAGATCTCCTGGGAGACTGAAAGAGGTTGGGGGAGTGGGCCTGCATGCATATCTATCTCAAACACAGGTGAAGATGCAGACCAGGAGGGAGATGTGGCTCCAACATTGTGGGACAAAGCCCATGTTTGCTGGGCTCTGTGGAGTCCCAGCAATTGTGAGGTTTGGGATGAGGATCCTACCTGTGTCCCCATTTACAGTAGTCCTCCTGTGTGTCAGGCAGGACTGTGGGGGGGGAACAGGCAAGGCAATCCACAAGAGGGGCAGATCAAAATTGAGTACTTTTCAAAGTACAAGAAGCATACAGAACACCAAATAGTCTGAATCAGAAAAGAAAGACCACTTGGAACCTAACATCAAAACACTAAATGTACTGAACAAAGAAATAATATTAAAAGCTGAAAAGGGAAAAGAACAAGGAACATATAAAGCCAAACTTGTTAGAATTACACCTGACTTCTCAGTGAAGATTCTAGAAGTCAGAAGTTCCTGGACATATGTGCTACAGACTCTAAGACACCACAGATGTCAACCCAGACTACTATACCCTGGAAAACATTAAATCATAATATGTGAAGATTACAAGGAGATAAAACAAGATTTAAGCAATATCTAATTAGAAATCCAGTCCTACAGAAAGTTCTACAAGGAAAACTCCAACCTAAGGAGTTTAACCATACCTGAGAAAACACAAGAAATAAATAATCCCAGACCAGCAAAACAAAGAAGAGGAAACACTCAAGTGTATACACACACCACCAACACCACTACCACCAGCACCAGCACCATTCCCACCACCACCACCATCACAACAACAACATAATAATAATAACAGGAGTCAAGAAACATTTCTTACTAATATTTCTCAATATCAATGGTCTCAATTCTCCAATAAAAAACAAAGACTAACAGAATAGATATGAAAACAGGATTATATACCCCTGTTGCATCCCATAAATACACCTCAATATAAAGGAGAGACATTTTTTTGGAGTAAAAGGATTCCAAGAAAAAAAAATGAAAAGCCGGGCAGTGGTGGTGCATGCCTTTAATCCCAGCACTTAGGAGGCAGAGGCAGGCAGATTTCTGAGTTTGTGGCCAGCCCAGTCTACAGAGTGAGTTCCAGGACAGCCAGGGCTGCAAAGTGAAACCCTGTCTCAAAAAAACCAAAAAAAAAAGTGATTCCAAGAAAATGGATCTAAGAACCAAGCTGGTATAGCTAATTAATTGTCTGTCAAAATAGATTTCATAGCAAAACTGAACATAAAGTATACAGTTGGACACTACATACTGAAAGAAAAAATCTCCCAAGAGGACAATGCAATTCTTATTGTCTATGCATCAAACACAATGGCATCCAAATTCATCAAAGAAACAATGTTGCTATTTAAATCACATGTTGACCCTCATACCCTGATTGTGAGAGATTTCCATACCTCATTCTTGACAATAGACAGATCATCTAGACAAAATCTGAACAGATACATGCTAGAGCTAACTGAAGTTAAAAACCAAATGTACCTAACAAATATTTACAGAATATTTCACCCAAAAAGAATATACAAAAGAATATAGCATCATCTCAGCACCTCATTTCTCCAAATTTTATCACATACTGAAACACACAGCAAGCAGCCTCAATCAATACAAACAATACAAGAAAATGGAAGTAACTCACTGCATCCTATCAGACCACTATGGATTAAACCTAGATATCATTAATAACAGAAACAGCAGAAGCCTACAAAGTCATGGAAACTGAACAGTTATCTACTGAATGAAAAATGTGTCAAGACAAATTTAATCATAAATAAAAGACTTCCTAGAATCAAATGGAAATGAACGCACAACATACCCAAACTTTTGGGACAAAAACGAAGGTGGCTCGAAGAAACAATAAATACTTACATTAAAAAAATTCAGAGCGATCTCATTCTACTACCTTAACCTCATACCTGAAAGCTGTAGAACAACAACAACAACAACAACAGCAACAAAACAAATCACAAGTAAAAGGAGGAAGTGGAAAGAAATAATCAACCTAGGACAAAAACACACAGAGAGACAAAAAATAAAAATAAATAAAGAATCAATGAAACAAAGAGCTTGTTCATTGAAAAAAATCAATAAGATTGGCAAGCTCTTATCCAAATTAACTAGAAGGAAAGAGAGAGTATGTACAAATTAACAAAATTAGAATTTAAACGAGGGACATAAAAACATATGATGAGGAAATTTAGACAATCATAAGGACATACTTTAAAAACTCCATCAAAATGGAATATCTAAAATAAATGGATAATTTGTTCAATAGATACCATTTACCAAACTTAAACTAAAATCAGATAAGCAATTAAATAGACCTATAACCCCTTGCAAAATGGAAGCAGTCATTAAAAGTCTCCCAAGCAAGGAAGCAAGCAAACAAACAATTAAAATACCACTCAAGGCCAGATAGTCTAAACACAGAATTCTATCAGCCATTTTAAAAACAGTTAGTACCAATACTCTTCAAATCATTCCACAAGACAAAAACAGAAGGGACATTGCCCAGTTCATTTCACAGAAACACAGTTACACTGATACCCAAACCATATAATGATCCAACAAAGGAAGAGAATTACAGACCAATTTCCCTTATGAACATAGATGGAGAAAAACTCAATAAATACTTTACAAACTGAATCCAAAAATGTATCAAAAAGATCATCCACCATGATAAAGCAGGCTTCATCCCAGAGATTCAAGGAAGTTTCAAGATATGTAAACCATTCATTTAATCCAACATATATACAAACTGAAAGACAAAAAATATGATGACCTGTTTTGATGCAGACAAAACCTTTGACAAAATCTAATACCCCTTCATGATAAAAGTCCTGGACGTATCAGGAATACAAGGTACATACCTAAATATAATAAAGGCAATTTTACAGCAAGCCCATAGCCAATATTAAATTAAATGGAGACTCAAAGTAATTACACAAAAATCAGGAACAAGGCAAAGTTGTACACTCTCTCCAAGCCTTTCCTGTATAGTATTTGAAGTTTTAGCAAGTGATAAGATACCCGAAGGAGATTAAGGAGATACAAAGTAGAGAGGAATAAAGTATCTTTATTTGTAGATAATATGATTGTTACATAAGTGACTAAAAATTTCACCACAGAACTCCTACAGTTGATAAACACTTTCAGAAAAGTGGCTGGATACAAGATTAACTGAAAAAACAGTAGCCCTCTTATAAACAAATGACAAAATGACTGCAGAAGAAATCAGGGAAATAGCACTCTTTGCAATAGCGTCAATAATAAAACAGTATAAAATATCTCAGAGTAACTCTTACAAAAAGTCAAAGACTTGTATGACAAAAACTTCAAGTATTTGTAGAAAGAAACTGAAGAAGATATCAGAATATGAAAAGATCTCTCATATTCATGGATTAGTAGGATTAACATAGTAAAAATGGCCATCCTATCAAAAGCAATCTACAAATTCAAAGCAAATCCCATCAAAATTCCAACACAATTCTTCACAGATATTGAAGAACAACTTTCAGCTTCATATTTGAGAAAAAACAGGATAGATAAAACAAGTTCCTGAACAAAAGAACTGCTGGAGGTATGATCATACCTGATTTTATGTTCTACTAAAAAGCTATAACTGAAAAACAAAAACAACAAACCAAACAACAATGTTCTATTAGCACAAAAACAGAAACATTGATCAATGGAATCAAATGGAAAAAACAGACATAAATCCACACACCTATGAACACATGATTTTTGGATAAAGAAGCCAGGAGCATACTGGAAGCAAGATAGCATCTTTAACAAATGGTGCTCATCAAATTGAATGGCTGTATGTAGAAGAATTCAAATAGGCCTATACTTATAACCCTGCACAAAAATCAACTCCAAATAGATCAAAGACCTCAAAATAAAACCATAAATAAAATAAAACCAAAATAAAAGTGAAACTAATAGAAGAGAAAGAAGGGAATAGCTTGAACTCATTGGAAAAGACTTTTTAAGGAGAACACTCTTAATATGGCTACTAAACTCAACAATATAATAGGACCTCATGAAACTGAGAAGATTCTGCAAGGGAAGGGGCACTATCACTTGTACAAAGTTCCAGTCTACAGAATGGGAAAAGATTTTTTATCAACTATACATTCAATAGAGAGTTAATGTCCACAACATATAAAGAACACAAAACAACTAGATACCAAGAAAACAACCTAATTTAAATGGGGTACAAATATAAACAGAAAATACTCAATAGAGGAAACACAAATGGCTGAGAAACACTTACCAGATTGTTTAACATTCTTGGCCATGAGGGAAATGCAAATCAAAACTGCTTTGAGATTCCATCTTACAGCTGTCATAATGGTTAAGAGCAATAAACACAAGTGACAACTCATGCTGGCAAATATATAGAGTTAGGGGAACACTAATCCATTGCTGGTGGGAGTACAAACTTTTATTGCCACTGTTGTGATTATAAAAAATAAAGCAGTATAGAAATATGTTCTATGGGGTGTGGTGAGGTGTGGGGGAAGGGAGTGCCTCGGCATGCCCATGCCAAGGCACCCCTTCCCCTGAGGAACCAGCCACACAACAGTATAGTATAGAATAGAGCTTATTTAGGGCATGGGAGGGAAGTTAAGATAGTAGGAGAGGCCGAAAAGGCAGAGAGAAGGAGAGAGTAGAGAAGGAGAGGAGTAGAGGGGAGAGAAGAGAGAGAAAGGCCAGACATGACCACATGGAGGTAGAAGGAGGGAAGAGAGAGAGAGAGAGAGAGAGAGAGAGAGAGAGAGAGAGAGAGAGAGAGAGAGAGAGAGAGAGAGAGAGAGAGAGAGAGAGAGAGAGGCCACAATAAGAGAGTAAGAGAGGTGAGATAGAGAGAAGGGAGTAAGCAGCCCCTCTTACAGTGAGCCAGGCCTACATGGCTGTTGCCAGGTAACTGTTGGGAGGAGAATACCTAGCTGTTGCCAGGTAACTGTGGGATGGAGCTTAGACAGAATCCTAACAGTCACTATGGATACTACTCTTGGGCATAAACCCAAAAGATGTTTCATCCTACCACAGACATGTTTGCTCAACCATGTTCATTGCTGTTCTATTCATAACAACCATAAATTGGAAACAACCTAAATGTCCCTCAACAGAAGAATGGGTAAAGAAAATGTGGTACAAAATAGAGTATTATTCAGCTTTAAAAAAATTGAAATCACAAATTTTGAAGATAAATTGATGGAACTTAAAAAAACTTCTGAGTGATGTTTTCTGGACCCATAGAAACAAATGTGATATGAATTCAGTTATATGTGAATTAGCTGTTAAGTCTAGGATAACCAAGCTACAATCCATAGTAGCAAAGAGGTTAGATATACAGTAAGGGACTAAGAAAGACAGATTTTGTTAGGAAAAGGAAATTGAATAGTTATGAGTAGATGAGAGTTGGAATTGAAGGATCAAGTGAGGAGGGGAAGAAAGAGAATACAGGGAGAGTCTAATAAAATTAAGGTTCTATTACCAAAAACACTTGCACAACTCACAGAAAATGGAGAAATCAAGCTGGTGCTACCATAAAGCTTTCACCCCTATGTTCTAGTGTCTTTGGAACAGGAAGGAATTGTGAATGCTATCAAAAGAGAAAAGTACACACCAAATCAGCCACAAACCATTTGATCTACAATGGCATCCCATCTATAAGATATGCCAGGGCAACAGTGCCACAAAGCATGTGGGAGTAACTAACCAATATCTGATTAAACTTAAGTCCCACTCCATGAGGTGGAATCCTTACCTGACTTTGCTTGGGTGACCAAGGACTTGAGATTAGATAGTCCAGGGATCTAGGGTAAAATCAAATACGTGTTTTAAAAACAAAACCATAACAAAAAATGTCTCCTAATGATATTCAACAATACCTATAGATCAACCCTCATTAGAGAAGCTTCATCCAGCAGTAGGTAGGGACAAATACAGACTCACAGCCAAATATTATGCAGACAGTGAGAGACTTTGGAACATTCATACCTAAAAAGGATGTCTACATCAAATTTATCCCCTCAGAGTTCAGGGAACTCTGCAGAAAAGGAGCCTTAAAGAGTGTGAGAGCCAGAAGGGATGGTAAACATGAAGAAAGCAAATCCATCTAAATCAACATTACCACAGCTCACATAAACTCACAGAGAACTGGATAGGGCCTGCATGGATCTGCACCAGTTTCTTTGACTACATAATATGGCTTTCAATTTAGTGTTTTTATGAAATTCCTGAGTGAAGGAACAAGTGGGTCTCTGATACTTGTACCTTCTCTTAGGTTCCTTTCCTTCTGTTGGTTTGTTATGTCTAGTTCCAATGTGTTCATTTCATTTTATCCTATTATACTATATCATATTATATCATATCATATCATTATATAGTCCCTTAGTAGACTTTTGTTTTATAATGAGAAACAGAAAGGTGTGGATGGAATTTGGAAGGA
This sequence comes from Tokudaia tokunoshimensis, assembly GCA_036184795.1. NCBI lineage: Eukaryota > Metazoa > Chordata > Mammalia > Rodentia > Muridae > Tokudaia > Tokudaia tokunoshimensis. The sequence continues at coordinate 103,387,788 of BTHU01000011.1, read as the reverse complement.
AAGGGAGCTGGAGAGGCACTGAGAGGAGTAAATGAAAGGAATACTATAATAAATCAAAAAAGCAATAAAAATATGACTTAACTAGAAAATGCTCATTCATAATTTTTCTTAGGCAGAGATCACATGGCCTAGAACTGATTAAAAGCATACAGGACATATTCATGGAAGATTCTGGTTTTGTGTGCAATAAACATGTATTGTTTTATTAAGAACCTGGCAAGAGCCGTTCGGTATTTATTCTAAGCTAATTTGCTTTACTTGCAAAGATCTAAACTGCAAAAATTATATCATTAAAATACTAAAATTAACCTTGAAAAAAAAAGAGATGCACAAACCATAGGTGACCAGCCCCCACTGTGCTAAACTGTCTCACAACCTCGGCACTGGGGTTGCAGGCCTATGAGGCCACAACCAGCTTTTCCTGTGGTTTCTAGGATCAGAACTCAGGTCCCCATGTTTGCTAAGCAGACCCTCTTAGCCCCTGAGCCACATCTCCAGACTCTAAGATTGTGTCTTCATTGTTAAGCAGCAGTATCTGCACTGGATACTGATTTAAACTCTGAAAACTCTTACTCTAAGCTGGAGCCATTTCCTTCATCTGCTCAGCACCCAGCACCATGCAGGGCAAACAATGGACTCTCCTTGAGGTTCACTGTGGAACTCTTGTGAGTCCTTGTGCATGCTCCATCATAGAAGAGTGAAAACTGCCTCCCTCAGTCCCAGTGTGATCCTCAGGCTAAGCTGGAATACTTGTTGAACACTGTCTATGCAGTAGACAGAATAGGGCATGGTTTTATGTCATTTTGGCCATTCAACAAAAGAAGTCCATTTGAAGTACATTGTCTCCATACCATAGGCAAGGGTAGTAACTCTCTGCATCATGAATGACTGCTCCAAGTCATAGAGCACACAGAAGCTCACAGAAATGCTACTGTTCTGGAATGCATGCCCCAGCTTGGATGCCTACATCCCTCCTTCATTCTCCACAACAAATATGTTATAGCCCTGACTTTCTAAAGACAGCTTTGTCCAACAAAAGAAAATATATAGAAGTCATTTCTCTAAAATCTCTTTCCTTTTTTGGGATGGACAGATGTCGCTGCAGTGCTTGCTGTTCAAGGATGAATATTGGATCTCAACACCGGTATAACATGATATAAAGACTTGATGGTCATGAGCTTAGCCAGAGAATATGAGCAACCTAGTCTGAAAGGAATAAAGCAGAAAGTGACAAAGGGATACACTTAGCACCCTTCTCTGGCCTCCTCATGCATACACAGGCATGTACCTACAGGCTGTATACACAGGCATGAACATACAGGCATGCACTCACAGGCATGCACACACAGGAATGTTCATACAAGCATGCACCTATATACACATGCTTTTACCTCCATAAACTAAGTGCCCATTCTCCTCTATCCCCTCCCCCCTCCAAACCAACCAATATCATTATAGTGATCTAAAAAGGAGGCTTCAGAAACAAGAACAGATAAGAATTCTGTTCACTGCAAGAAATAAGCAGAGGGCTTATTATTTGGTGCAGAAATAATCCTTACTTTTCAGAAGGCAGGAGGAAAAGTGGTTTGGTTCTTACTCAGCTGTTTGCTTGCATAGCTGCACATTTTAACTTGGCCATAAGCACTTCCTATATTGTGTATACAATTTACAGAACAGGAGGATTCCAATTTCATCCATTTGCTTCCACACACTATAGTGAAACATCATTTACTTGGCCCATGTTCCATTTCCATGAGAAATATAAGCAACTCTGAGCAACATCTTGCCTAAACTGGCAAAATTACCATCTGGAGCCCATGAACGGGAGTCAGTGGAGTCTCTGGAAGGAACATGATGTTCAAAACCCACCTGGCCCCATTATTGTAAGAAAGCCTTCTCAAAGCTTATTATCCAGCCAAACCCCGATGGTCTGAGACATCAGTGATATGGTTTAAAATATGCCCCTGTAGAACCCACTGGGCCATGCCCAGTTCTTAGCAGATCCTGTCACTAACAGCCCCTGGGAGGGGAGGGATCTCAGCCGCTCGCCCTGGCTAGATGCCTGGAACTCGATATGTACAATTTACAATTTGCAAGACAGATGGAAATTGAGTTACAGCAAATAAATCATATGATACTTCTTTGAGCAATGTCTTTCTTCAGGGAATCTTCCTGTTGACTAAATGTGGCTTTCCACCTTTCTGATTAGCTGCACAGATGTTTTATTGATATTTGACTCCTCCTAGGAATTTCTTATTTAAAGACTCTCCAGGGTTTTTCAACATGAAGAGTTCTTCCACTTATCATGAGGAAATTTTGAACTTGTTAATTATAATCATGAGTCATTCTTTAGACACAAGAAACACACAAATATACAACAATTCACTCAAATTACCAGGGCCCTAAAATTCCCCCTTCCTCATCCTGTCAAATTGTTTCATTCAAAGTTTTGGGCTTAAGAAAGTACATGACAGCTTGAACTGTAGAGTTTGATGTCTCTCTTTTACTACATTCCAATTAGATGTCCTGTCCAAAGAGTTCAAAGACACTTAAGGCAGCAGTCTTCAGAATCAGAGAGATCAGGGTTGGAATTCCACCTGTGTCTATAGTTCCAGGCAAGTTAAATCTTCTGAGCTTCAAATCCAAATCAATACAGTTAGTGTAGAAATCCTGTAAACCTCAGGATGCATTTTGAGAGGAAAGTCTGTGGTAAAACACGGGTTCCTAAGTGTGTTATTAACACGTGCTCATGCAGCTATTGGGAAGGGAGAGTGGGAGGGAAGGATGAGAAGGAGAAGGGAGAATAGAAGAGGAAGGAGGAGGAGGAGAAGGAGGGGAGAAAGAGCAGGGAATCGGGGAGAAGACACGTGAGCCAGCACACCAGTTTCTTTTTTGGACTGTATTGCATTAATACTGTTTCCCTTCCCATGTGACTGGCAACTTGAAGCCCTGTCCATATTCTGAGTGGTCTGTGAACAACATTTTCAGAGCCAAGGAAACTGCTCTGTGATACGTCCAGAGCATGTATTGTACAGAGAAGACAACACTGTCAGAATTAGCTGAGTGATGCTCAGTAAAGGACTTAGGGACTCAGGACTTGAATCTGAAGGCGTTATTTCAGATCCCAGCACATACATTTCAAAAGGATGGCCATTGGAGCTTCCACCTGTAACCACAGCATTGGGGAGCAGGTAAACAGAGATTTTCAGAGGTGTGTTGGCCACCCAGTGTAGCAAAATGTTGGCTGTTCATCAAGGGACACTGTCTCAAACAATGTAACAGAAGCCATCACTGTGTGAAATGATGGGGGATGTGAGAGATGTTGGGAGATGGAAGGGAGTGAAGGAAGGAAAAGGAAATAGAGAAATAGTCTAATTATATTGTAATTTAAACAAAATGTCGAAAAAACAAATCAGAAAAAAAAGGTAGAGAAGCAACTGAGGAAGTTTTCCTGACCTCAATCTCTGGCCTCCATATGTAGCCACTTGAACAAACACACACACACACACACACTCAGACAGATGTGCACAAACATAGACATAGACACACAGAGATGCACACAGACAGATAGACATGTGCACATTCATAGACACAGATACATGCATATATATATACACATACACATAGACACAGATACACATACATATTCACATGCACAATATATATGTGCACATAGTTAGACTCCCTACAGAAGTTACCATTGAAGCCCTCACCTGATTCAACAGTGCTCATATGCATCTAGCAGAGAATGTCAACACATTTCTGTGTCAGTGTGTGCAAAGCACATAGCCAGAGGCTAGGAGAGGGCCCAACCCCATTCATACAGGAGGAAACAGAGGAAAAAAACAGAGATCCAAGTCTTTATACCTCAAAACTTTCAAAAAATAGTAGAGATTTACTGACAGGGGTCAGTTGCTAGGGTGAGGTTTAAAACAGTGTGAATAGCACCTTAATAAACCAAAAAGAGATGGGTTAAAATAAGTGATCATTATCTATTAAAAGGGCATTTCTGTCAGGCAAAAGTGGGTCTCCCTGGAGTCTGAGGCATATAGTATCTGGGAGCCCTCACCACTCTATATTCCCTATATATAAAAGCTACATCTTTTTTCTGATATTTTTTATTCACTTTTTATCCCACTCACTGCCCCTCTTCCTGGGAAGTTTCCACTGCCATGGTTTCTTTCTCCTGATGACATTGAGGGATGGCAAAATAAAGACATTTCTTTCTAATTCTAGAGCTAAGTTGCTTTTCATCTTGGCAAGTTGTTAATTGCATATTGTTTCATGGCTTCTTTGCACTCTGCAGTGGCAACACAGTCTATGGCTTTGTATCAGAATAAGCTGAGGAGTCTTTTGAAAATAAGATGACTGACCCTGCTGTAGTCCAAATACGCCAGTGCCCATGGGAAAAGGAAGCCCAAAATCAGCATTGATCAAAATGCTCTTCAAAGGATAATAATTTGCAAGATGGGAAAGAGCACTAGATAGAGCCAGATATCTAAGATGCATAAGAATAACATTCATGACTGGGATTTGAATTGCTGCATCACACATATCAGCGCCTAACATGGACTTTAGGAAGAATCCATTTCCTCTCTAATGGCAAGAAAAATATGCATGTTGTAAGGACTAAATATCAGAGAAGGCAGAGCTATGGAGCACTAAAAATAGAAAGTACTGAGGTGGGGGCTGCAGTGCTCACCTGTGCTCCTGGTTATGGCGAAGGCTGGGCTCCACTGATCTTTCTGCCTCAGTTTTCAAGGCCATGCTGGACTACATTGAAAGACACTGGCTAAAAAAACTAATAATAGCAATAACAACAAAAACAAAAAAAACCACTGTGTTTATCATGTGCTAATTTAGGTACAACATATTTTCTGGATAAATGTAATCTACCATTCCTAGGAGTCTGTACTGTTATTTTGTTAATATAAATTTTCTTTCTATTTCTTAGTCTTTGAATAAGGACAACTCAAGCCACCTAATGTGAATGAATTAAGAAGGCTTCAACTGGTAGTCAGCATGTAGAAGGATGCAAATTGTTCCATTCTTATCTCCCTGTACAAAGCTCAAGTCCAAGTGGATCAAGGACCTCCACATATAACCAGATACACTGAATCTAATAGAAGAGAAAGTGGGGAAGAACCTGGAGCACATGGGCATAGGGAAAGCATTCCTGAATAGAAAACCAATAGCTTATGCTCTAAGATCAAGTATTGACAAATGGACCTCATAAAATTGCAAAGCTTCTGTAAGGCAAAGGACACTGTCAATAGGACAAAGCGGCAACCTCCAGATTGGGAAAAGATCTTTACCAATCCTACATCCAACAGAGGGCTAATATCCAATATATACAAAGAACTCAAGAAGTTAGACTCCAGAGAGTCAAATAACCCTATTTAAAAAATGGGGTACAGAGCTAAACAAAGAATTCTCGACTGAGGAATACTGGATGACTGAGAAACACCTAAAGAAATGTTCAGCATCCTTAATTATCACAGAAATACAGATCAAAAAAACCCTGAGATTCCACCAGTCAGAATGTCCAAGACCAAAAACTCAAGGGACAGCAAATGCTGAAGAGGATGTGGAGAAAGAGGAACACTCCTCCATTGCTGATGGGATTGCAAGCTAGTAAAACCACTCTGGAAATCAGTTTGGCAGTTCCTCAGAAAATTGGACTACCTGAGGACCCAGCTACATCACGCCTGGGCATATACCCAGAAGATGCTACAACATGTAATAAGGACACATGCTCCACTATGTTTATAGCAACCTTATTTATAATAGCCAGAAGCTGGAAAGAATCCAGATGTCCCTCAACAGAGTAATGGATACAGAAAATGTGGTACATTTACACAATGGAGTACTACTCAGTTATTAAAAGCAATGAATTCATGAAATCCTTAGGCAAATGGATGGAGCTAGAAAATATCATGCTGAGTATGGTAATCACAAAGAACACACATGCTATGCACTCACTGATATGTGGATGTTAGTCCAAAAGCTCGGAATACCCAAGGTGCAACTCACAGACCACATGAAGCTCAAGATGAAGGAAGACCGAAGTGTGGATACTTTGATCCTTATTGGAAAGTGGATCAAAACACCTATGGCTAACATCCAACCAATAGACTGAGCATAGGGTCCCCAATGGAGCAGCTAGAGAAAGGACTCAAGGAGCTGAAGAGGTTAGCAGTCCTGCAGGAGGAACAATAATATGTACCAACCAGTAACCCCAGAGCACCCAGGGATTAAACCACAAATTGAAGAGTACACATGGAGGGACCCATGGCTCCAGCTGCATATGTAGCAGATGACCATTTCAGACATCAGTGAGAGGAGAGGCCATTGGTTCTGTGAAGGCTTGATTCTCCAGAATAGGGGAATGCAAGTCAGGAAATTGGAGGGGGGAGTGAGCAGGGGAGGGGGATAGGATACGGGGTTTGGGAGCAGTAACACAGAAAGGGGATACCATTTGAAATGTAAATAAAATATCTAATAAAAAAAGAAGGCTTCATGATGTCTCTTTTGAGGCTTGCAAAGTGGCTGAGTGGATAAAGTGCTTGTTTAGAACCTGAACTCAGATCTCAGAACCCACATAAAAGTCAGATATGGGGTGAATGTCTACAATATCAACAATGGAAGAGAGCAGAGACCTCCAGATGCCAGGGGTTAGTTTGCTTGACAGTCTACAGGAAGCAATGAGGTTCAAAGTTCATGAGAGACCCTTTCTGGAAAAGTAAGATGGAAAACTACAGAGAAATACACCAACATCAACCTCACATGCTTCCACGTGGGCATGTACATAGTGGGTACACACACATGTGCGTGTTTGAATATATGCACTCTCACATGCATATGCGCATACACATGCAGTTGTATCTGTTTAAACTTTTAGTTGCAGAAAAACTAAAATGTTGATCCCTCTGGGTAGGTGAAAAGGCAATCTCTGCTCATGCCCGTGCTATGGAGGAGTTTATCTTCCTGTAGAGTAAGATGACCTCACATCACAGGTGCAGTTCTGCATACTAGGAATCAAGGGGCAGATCAGTGCTTGCTGCATATCAGGAAGTAAAGACTTAGAGTTAGTTCTTAACAGGCATTACTAATCACTGAGTAGGTGGGAAAAGTAGACACAAGAGCCAAATCACCTCTGGTTCCTGAAGTGCTTAAGCTAAATTCATAAACAAGAGTTTGAATGAAATTATAAAACTGAAATACACTAGATTCCTGTGTGGTCTACCAAAATCCTCTAATAAGGAAAAAGATTACAGAGAGTCTGAGACATTGACAACATACCATACTTAGAAAAGGACTGAAATATATAGTTCACAAAGACACAGGATGTTCATTTGGAAATAGAATGGAAATCATAGACTCATCCCATTACTGAGTCAAATGTACCGTGTGGCATATGGACAGTAACATCCACCATTTGGGTGGCTATGTGAAATTTACAATGTGAGGAAAGCAGAAGCCCACAGAGGGTGCCATAAACTCAGGGGCTGGGTACAGAATCCCAGGCTTGTCAGAAACCTTGCTGCCTGCCAGTGTTTGCCCACAAAATCAAAGATACAGTGTGAAAGAGGGGAGGTATATTTCTTAAGTTCATCTTATTTCATCAAAGAAGTTGGCACACCTTCCAAACTTGTATTAATATAGCATTAGATAAAATGTTCACACATCTCTAAGGAAGGATACCAAGGAGCTGTTATGACTAATGCTGTGGAAAAAACAGTTTGGAAATGGAGAAGTGCCAACAAATTATTAGGTTTTTAAAAGTTTGCTATGCTTCACATGATGGCTTTCATATAAAGTAACTTTGTTATACAAAATGAAGAATTCTAACGTTGCTTATTTATAACCACAATATTTCTTGGGTGTGCCCCATAATGCTAGACACTAGGGAAATAATAGTAGGTAATAGATTCTGACCTGATGGTACTTGATTCTAGGGACATTATGTAGAAAGCAAACAGATGCAGGTATGTATGAAGTCCAGTCTGAGGTGATGCGAGCAATGGGGCAAAACAAAGTAAGATGGGAAGAGAGGAGGTCCTGGGAGGAACCTCCATGCTTCGAAAGAAACCCTCTCTCTCAACAGCGCTTAGGAACCAAGGGCAGAGCGGCCTGGTAACAGGTGACAGTTGTGCTTGGCAGCACTGGGAACAGCCAAGAGCAAATGTTTTGATGAACAGGAGAGTGGCTAGTGTATTCAAGAGGCAACAAAGAGGCCCGAATGACCAGAACAGATGAGATGCAATCAAAATGAGGCAGTGAGGAGCCCCCACTCATTACATGATCATCACAAGCCACGTAGAATCTCTGAGGAGTTTCCAGCAGTGAGGTTGGCAGCCATTAGACAGATAGGACATGATAATGCTTATGTTCAGAGTCGAGCTATCTCCCTCTTATGTGGAGGATATGCTGGAAAGTAGAGAATTCTCTTAACCTTCCAGGGTACTATAACAAAATACCAAAGGCTTATAAACAATATAAACTCCCTTCTCAGTCTGAGAGCTAAAAGTCTAAGATCAAGGTATTTAAAGATTTAGTATTGGGGAGGCTTACTTTCTTATAGGTGTTTCTCACTCTGACCTGCAGGACAGAAATCTGGAAGGGACCAGAGCCTTCTCTTGGACCTCTTTTTTGCCTCTTCTCTTCTTTTCTCTTCTCTTCTCTTCTCTTCTCTTCTCTTCTCTTCTCTTCTCTTCTCTTCTCTTCTCTTCTCTCCTCTCCTCTCCTCTTCTCTTCTCTCCTCTCCTCTTCTTCTTTCTTTCTTTCTTTCCCATAAGACAAGATCTCATGTGAATATAGTCTTGTAGTACAAGCTGGCCTATCTTATGTGTAGCCAAGGATTCATTTAAACCCCTGAGCTTCCTCCTATTCTCCCAGTACTGGGATTATGTACATATGCCACCATGACTAGCTCTCAGATCATATTAAATTCATATTCATAGGGCTTGGATCTTACGGCATAGTTACCTCTCTAAATATCTCCTCATCAAGTCACCTTGGAGGTTAGGATTCCACCTGTAAATTTTAGAGATAGAAACATTAGGATTAAGCAGGCACACAAGTAGAAGAATACACAGGGGGTAGCAGTTACCCCAGATAGCAATTCTCCCTGATCCAGGACAGTAGATATCCATGGGCCAAAGGTCAGATTCCATGCATTTTGTGAAGCTGGAGTTATAGTGGTTTGCTGAAGGATGCAGGATATACAGAGGAGAAGTCCAGACATGTCCTGAGATAACAAGACTGAGTAGGACTCCATTGATCAGTGGCTATGGAGACCCAGATCCAGTAGTGAAAAGGAAGACCCAGTGAGACAGGATTGAAGAGAAGATGAGATGAGAGGGCCTGCCCAACTCCATCAGACAACTCTTCTGAGTCATTAAAAAATGGAATGGAGTGGGGTGGTATAATTAATGAAAATTCAAATGTCAACCACAGCCAGCAGAAACTGGCAGAATATTAACTTATGGTCCTGTGGCAGATTAAATAAAAAATGACCCCTATAGTCTTGGGCACTCGAATACTTGGCTTGCAGATGCTGCTTCTGATGGGGAAGGTTTGGGTGGAGCAGCTTTCCTGGAGGAAGTCAGCGAGCAAGCTTTGGGGTTAAAAGCCTCAAGCCACTTTCATTTCCCTGTCTCTGGTTCATACTTACAGTTGAGATGTGTGCCCTCAGCTTCCTGCTCCCACTGCCCTGCCTTCCCTCCAGGATGCACTTTCATTACTCTGAACTATAAGCCCAAATAAAGCCTTAAAATTGTGATTTCCTGACTTAAAAGAGATTGCTTCACAAAAAAATCCAAGAAATGTTCACTCACACACACACACACACACACACACACACACGAGAGAGAGAGAGAGAGAGAGAGAGAGAGACAGACAGACTGACAGACAGACAGACAGACAGACAGACAGACATAGAGACACAAAAAGGAAAAAAAGATAAATAATATATTAAAAATAAAAATTAACTTGAGAGATCCCAATCGGATCCATGGTGTAGCAACCTTTCAGTTACGAGAAAGGGATAATATACCTATGCTTGGAGAAAAAAACTTTAAAATTTGTACATTTTTGCTCAAAAATCAAAGAAGTCACTATGAAGACATCCCGTAATAGTCATATCTAGCAACCAGAATGCTGTCTTCACATCATCATTTACCATGTGCTTAAAATATATTGAATGCATGCTGAAGAACTGTATTATCTCTTCTCCAATGTTATTCTCACTCACTAGTCACCAATGTCTTTCAGATGTGGGGAAAATCTTAAATTACACCAAAGAAAAGAATTTCAGGAGAGAGAGGGGGAGGGAGGGATGAGGGAGGTAGAAGGAAAAAGAGAAAGAGAGAAAGAGAAAGTCTCAGAAGTCAAAGTGAAGCAAAGTTGGGGTCTTCTTAGAAAACAAAAATATATACTCAAATATTCAGAGTGCCAGCATTAAGGAGAGCATGCATGCTAGGGTGTTAAAAGCAGCTATTAAGGGTCTGGAAAGATGGCTTGGTGGTTAAGAATGCTTGGACTGCTCTAAAAGGAAGTGAATTTGGTTCCTAGCATGCAAGTTGCCTTTTCTGACTTCCATAGGCACTGGTGCACATATGACATACACTGGCACACATGTTACATACATTGGCACACATGTGGCTTACATGAATACACATGTGACTTATACTAATACACATGGGGCATGCATCTACACACGTGGCATACACTGGCACACATGTGGCAAACACACATATGTGGCATACATGAACATTATATAAATATATATATATATATATATATAGTGGATGCACATGTGGCATGCATGGACATACATGTGGCATGTATGGATATGTGTGTGGCATACACTGATACACATGTGGAATATACATGTGTCATGCACCTACACATATGTGACATGCACAGACATACATGTGACCTACACTGGCACACATGTGGCATGCATGGACATACTTGTAGCATACACTGACACACACGTGGTATACACAGGCATAGGCACACATACACAGGAAAACATTAAAAATAAATCTTTTTTTAAAAACTCAGAAAAGGGTTTAATGAGCAGCCTTTAAAAAAAACTGTATAATTTTTGCAGCTTTTGAAGCAACATGGTTCAGTGGATATATTTTACCACATGACTCAGAGATTAAGCAAAGTTTAAAAACTAAGTAAAGTTTTAACTTAGGTTTATTTTTCTTATCATGAAGAAGTTCCTTTCAGAAGTGAACTTATAAGGCAGTTAATGAGGTTCATTGTTAAGGTTAAAGACCAAGGTTCAATTCTAAAGTTGCAGAGTGTAAAACAGACTTTGTGACCGTAAGCATGGTTAGTTAGTTGTTTTAATGCTATTGTTTGAGATATTTTAGAAAAGGGAACACTAGTTCCATGCAGAGGATCTTCACAGCAGCTTTGTCACATTCTTGACTTTCAGCCAATGAGGAAAGACAAACCAGACCCCAGATGGTTCCAATGCTGCCTTTATCTTCCCTCACCTTTCTTCTTGACTCGCTGCCATCTAAGACGTCTACTAAACTGAATCCAGAATCAGCTTTATGACACTTTGTTTGTCCATCCATTCACTCTCCAAATATTCAACATGTACCCATTACACACAAGCAAGGTTAACAGGCTGAGTGACTCCTGAGAAGCTCTTGTTAATGCTTAAAAACAGGCCAATGGAACAAAACAGAAGGCCCAAGCTAGAGTGAACATAACTACAATCTGATATTTGACAAAGACACCAGAAGCACACATTGGAAAAAAATGCAGCATAGTCAACAAATAGGGCTGGGGAGAGTGGATGTTCAGATATAGAAGAATAAAAATGAGACTGGGATCTGTCATTCTTCACAAAAACTAACCCCTAATGGGTCAAACCTGAAATGCTGAAGCTTCTAGAAGAAAGCATAAGCAGTGTTATACAATATATAGGTGCCAAAAAGGGTTTTCTGGATATGATTTCATCTTTAAAATCACAGTTAAAGCAGTACTTCTCAAATAAATTTAAATTGCAATTTGTAAGACTAAACACATGCACACACACCTACATCATGGATCACCTGGCTGATCGTTTTCTAATAAAGCGCTGTCACATAAGTTTAGATATGTATTGGGAATGGGAACATAGATTCATGTCTTAAGTAAATTAGAAAACAAGTGTATGTGATAATAATTATTATCATAAAAGAGGTCATGAACTTGAAAGGGACTAGGAGAACATAGATGGAGTTGGTTGAAGGGGGGAAGGAAAGATGGAAATGATGTAAATACAATATACACATATGAAACCTAAATTTTTATAAATTAAATTAGGAAATGCAAAAATATTCTAAAGAGTAGTGAGATTTTCCATCTTTCAGGGAAGCTCCTTAAAACAGACACAGTCTAACCTTCCTCAGAGGTCCTCAGCCATCAGTCCACCAGGGTCAGGGAGCAGGGGCCAGCGGCAGGGTTCAGATGGCCAGAAGTATAGTGGAACTCCACTGATCAGGATCAATCTCATCATTTCTTCACAACCTACATCATCCTTCATATTAGAGGGCTTCATTTAATGATTTGTGTCAATTTATAATTAGTGTCCTCACTATGCGGGATTGTAAACATAGGTATGTTCAAGTTTCCCATATATACTTATGTAACAACTTAAAATATGTAAGATGTGGACTTGATAAAGTTTCAGTTCTTTGAAAAAGGCTTACATAGTGTTTGAATTTGAAGCACTCAATTAAGAATTCTCTCCCCAGAATAGTATTTGTAAGCTGAGAATGTACTCTCTACCCTGCCCATCCCCCACACCACATACACACAGAAAGATCTCTATACCATAATTCTTAGAATCTACCACCTTCTCTAGAATGTTAAGGACATCATTCGGGAGTATCATATAGACCTAATATTAGGCCTACCCTATGACATTGAGGGCCTTCTGAGAAGAGAAACAAAATGAGAGCTGTGAGAGACAACTGTGGGGTCAGAGGCAACTGAATAGAGTAAGATGAAGAGGGAGTGACAAAAATGCAGAGCACCCTGGTAAGGGCTTAAGACCCTCCCCACCCTCTGTCGAAGCCTCCAGAAAGAACACACCACCTTGACTTGGGACTTGGGTTCTCCACATACCTAAGTTAAATCCATATTGATTTTTAACCATAAAATTTGCAGCAACTTGGTACAGAAGCAAGAGTATGCACACCCCATTTGTATGAAATAGGATAGTTTGAATCCTACTGTTATCCAGGAAGCCATTTGTTATCTCCCAGCAGGCTCTGGTGTAAAGAGCAAAGTACAGACAGATGTCAGTAGAAGAAAAAAGGGAGGAAATTTAGAGGCCCAGATGTGGCCTCCAGTGGACAGCTTTCCTTAGTGATAAGACAGGATGCAAGTCCTTGGTCCTGAATCAGAAAGTCAAGATTGACAGAGAAGGCAGAGTGTAGAACAATCAGGTAAAGGAATGGGTTGCTGGATTGAGGAAAAGAGGGTGAGACATGTTGATCCTGTACTCAATTTTACAACTTCACTTGGACTTGACACTTCCTATGACTCTACGATTGCTTTCAAACTTGATCTCCATTTAAGCTCCCTATGTAAGCAAGACTTCTTCAGAATCTGCTCGGGACAAAAGAGATCCCAGCAGCACAAACAGTCAAGACTATTCTCCTCCAACATTTCATCCCTGCTGAAGGAGACCCAAAGCTGACAGGAGTCAAACCTGCTCATCGCGGCCCCCCCTGGAGAGGCTGAAGAAAGAAGAGTCTGACTCTGAGATTACTGTCCTGAAAGTAGAAGAAACTGACTGCTGAACTTCACCATTGTATTAATCAAATTCTGAAGGAACTAAGAAAAGACTTACATCCTTTGAGCACTGCATGACAGAAGCATATCATAAATAAGATAACATGGAGGCCAAAATAACAGACAGCAACTGACAAAAGGGGATTTGTTAGGTAAAAGCTCAATGGTGTCTAGATAGATGCAATGGTATATTGCTGCTGCTCCTGGATGTTCTTGTCCAAATTCCTGTCATTTTCCATGCTCCCTGGACCCCCTTTGCCCTACCTCTTCTGAGAAGCAGGATTAAAGCTAGCCTATGATATTAGTCCTTGGATTTTCTTAGGTTTAATCTCTTCCAAGCAGGCAATCACTCGAGAGCACACTACTGTAGTTCACTGTGCAAAGAGTCTATTAGAGCTGTTTGAGCTGAATGAAAATAGAGCCTCCCATGTTCCAAGTTGTCGCTCAATACTTTCTCACTGAACCTCCGCTGCTATCTGTCAAGTGGGATTATGGTGCCTGAGGTACCATTTTATTTGTGTTACCACTTAACAATCAGAGAGTAACTTCTTACCTGGCAAGGTGGAGATTTCAATTCTGTTGCAGAGTTTAGAGCTGCCTCTTATCAGGAGTATATTTGAAGGAAGAAGAAATCTAGTGAAGAAGCACTATCTTATAGCATAAGATGTTTAGAAGACAAACTCACCTTGGCCAGTTAGGGATCCTTTTTGGAGATGCTTTATATCCTTCCAAAGCTAATCTTACTCAAACAAGTGTTGAGGTGGTCCCAATTATATCTTCACCATCCATTTTTGCATTTCAAATGCAAATCATCAAACATTAGTTCCTCCAGGACCCACTCAATTGAACATTTACTGGAGTTAGGTTTATGTCTCAATCTCTATGGAAAGGGGTTTGTAAATAATATCCTACCAGCAGAATCCATAAAGTTTTGGTAAGATGACTTTCCTGCAGAATGCTTGTAATTATTTGGAAATTAATTATAAAATGTTCTATCCTCTTAAAAAAATTGTCATCTTACAAAACAACTGAGCATGCAAGTTGGAAAGGACCTAGAGTCATTCTCCAATTGTCCAACTATGAGTTCCCCAAAAATAAATCAGTCTAATGGATGCCCAAACCTCCCCTAAACATTGCCATGGAAAGGAAACTCATTCTAATCTTGGACACACCGTTTTTCTTCAGGCTAGGAAATAATACACTGGGGTTCCCACTCTCTACCTTTGAGTCACTTTCTGCCCGGGGCAGTAGAATCCATCTCAAGAATATAGAAATTAAGAGACTATGCACAAGTGTCATTCTTTGGTTTTCATGCAAAGTAGGTTTTCTTATGACATATTCACACATACTTGGTTCTGACTGACCCTCCCACAAGTACCAGTCAATTGTGATGTTCTGAATCTTAAATTACAGAGTTCAACTGGAAAAAAAACTTGCCTATCTTGAATAATTTCCTTTCAAAAACTTTCCCATCTAAGGATAAACTGAATGTGAGGGTTAGTTTAGTAATGGAATGAAACCAAGAAAAGATTTTATAGGCTAGAAAAGAATTTTTCCAGGATTGACTATAAAACTGTTTCTTCAAAACATGTATTCTTTGCTGAAATTTGTGTGACGTTGAACCAGGAACTCTGATGAAGCACAGCAAGGAAATCATAGACATGCATACAGGAAAGCCAGAAGTAGGTGAGACTTTTCCAACCCACCATAACACAGAACTTCAGAGTGTTAATTACAGGGAGGAGGGGTTAGCTTGCTTCAATAAGAGCTCTCAGGCTGGAAGTGGCAGAGGAAGTTACAGTTGTTTGGTTTTACACTCCCTGATTAATCCTTTACAGTAACAATCCAAAGAGCAACTTTGTCATTTCTCCCTAGCATGGGGCATCTGTCTTACTAGCTCCCATGAGTCCCAGCCCTTGAATGTTAACAACACATTGACTTAGGACTTTGCTCTCTCAAGGCTTCCTCTGCTCCCGCAATGATTACCTCTTAGAATACAGCAAAGGAAGCACCGATTTTACAGGTGAAGTGGGAGATGTACAAGGAAGAAGGTCACAGACACGAAGTAGAGGCTGGCTAAACTGGTGTGCCTCCCTGAGAGTGTGAGATTGGTGAATGAATTTTGCAAGACCACTAAGCTTTGGTTTGGCAGTTGCCACCACCCACAGTGGGTAGCTCACCCCATCTCAACAGACATTGTAATAACACAATTTACCCATGCCAGCTTGGGTGTGTTGAGTTGCCACCTTCTCATTTAGGCTTTCTTTCTTTCTATCTTTCCTTTTTTTTTTAACTTCTGGGCCATCAACAAGCACTGATTGAAAAGGGAAAACTCACAGAGATTTCAATTACTGTTAATGTTGCCTGAGTGTTTCCACTGTCACAGTCTCAGTCTTCAACTTTTTAATAAGTTTCCCGTAATTATTACAAGGTTTTGGTCTAATTCCAGCTGAGGATTTAATGGGACTCATTCTGACAAGATACAGGATATTGTCCCAATAGATGCTCATTTGGAAATGGGCCTCTTGCAATTTCGAGTGTGCAGAGCTGTGCAAGATTAAAAGTCCTGGCAGTCTAATTTCTACCTTGTGTCCCAGGCTCCATGGATTTGTAGCTCATCCAGGCTGTCCATCTGGGGAGCAAGCAGCATGTACTCCTTGATGAGAAACTCTGGCCAAGCGACCAGCTGTGAAAAAAATAGATTACTCTTGTCATTTTTTTTCTGCTAGGTAATTTGCTGGGAGTAAAAATATAATTTTTAGAAGGTGTACAGTTAAAAGCAAATCCCAGGGATGTGTCTGATTTATATTTAAAACTCCACTGCACTTTATTTGTTAATTTTTCAACAATACTCTGGCTGGGATAATAGTTTCTAATTCTGAGGAAATAGAAAGATTGGTTTCTGGTATTTGTATACTATGCAAGCACAGGTTAAGGGAACAGAGGAGAGAGAACAAAGGAGGACTCAGCTGGCAGGCTGAACTGAGCACAAAGAGATGCACTGTTGGTCTCCCAACAGGTAAAGAATATATGATAATGATATTAAGTAACTGCTGGGAGAATGTATCTTGTTATCCCCAGGCTGCTAAAATTGTAAAAACATCTATTAGGCCCCTAGAATATAATTCCATCCTTGTGAGGATATAACTTCACCCTTGTGAGATTGTGCTACATAAATATTCAGCCTAATTCTAGATCAATTGAGCTGCAGAGTGGAGAGGGAGATCACTGGTAACAGTCTAAATTGTGATATGCTGTTTAACATCTATAGTATAATAGACTCACCAGTCAGTGTTTCTAGAAAGTCAAGAGGAAGAGAAAAATAATGTGCCAAGTCATGAAATCAAGCCATTCAGTGTGTATCCAGTGAAGAGCTAATGTTATCATTTGAAATTAAAGTATTTGCAATAATACTTCCACATAGTGACTTACAAAATATTCAGTTCTCAATTAGTGTTGTGCTATAGCTTTCTGTTGGCAATTTTAGTATGTTTATAGTGCTGTGCCTCAGAAATTTCATTGCCTTGACCTTTAAATTATATTTTTAAAGAAAATTTCCAACATGAATTTTCATTTCTTAAACATTATTTATCAATGTATGTCTTAATTATAATTAATATATACGTATGTGGGAGTACATCCAGGTACATATATTTGAGTAGAGTACCCATGCATGCATGTACACTACAAAGGTTTATATCCATAATACATAAGGTTTCCTACAATTCAATAAAAGTCTTATAATTTAATGATAGAGTTAGGTGAAGAAACAAAAATAGGTATATTGGTTATATTTCTGTTGCTATGATAAAATATCACAACCAAAAGCAACTTAGAAAAGAACGTGTTTATTTTGGCTAATAGTTTCACATGGATAGCATCCCCCATGGTAGTTAGGGTATAGGGACAATCAGGAAAAGCAAGTGGCAGGAGCAGGAAGCTGGCTGATCACAATTGATACAACACCAGAAGCAGAGCAAAACCAGGAAGTGAGGCATGAAAACCTCAAAGCCCCACCTGACACTTCCTCTTAACACCCCCAAATAGCACTACCAGCTGGGAGCCAATCATTCAAGTATATAGCCTATGGGAGACAATTCTCATTCAAAACACAAAAATAGACAAAGATTTGAAGCTTCCATAGAAGCTACTGTGATACCACATGAGTCATGGCACCACATGTGATGCCACAAGTTATCAGGGCAATGAAAATTTAAAATATAATGTGATACCATTCCCTATCTATTACAAGGATGAATGTCTTAAAATTAAAGTGTTAAATTGCTTTAGATAATACATAAAATCCCCAAACTGCAATTTGAAAATACCAATATTTGAAAATAACAAGTTATGATGAAGTAAACAAAATTGCAGGTAAAGATAAAAGGCCAAACCACTTTGGAAAAACAGTTTTGTGCATTTTTCAATATCAAAGAGTATGACTTAGCCATTGTGCTCCTATATATTGATCCAAGACAAATGAAAACAGATATATAAAAGTCTGTATATGAGTGCTCACAGCAGTTGTATTTAGGTAAATGACTACATTGAGTTATGTTTGTACATGGAACTATTATTCAGAAAAAAAGAAACAAATTAGTAATAGATACAACATCAGAAGTTAGACCATGAGCAAAAGAGGCCACACTAAAGGACATTTTATTGTATCAATAATTTAGAAGCTATAAAATACATACCCAATCTTCAGTGACAAATAGGTATGGTGGGGGATATTGACTATTAGGTCTTGACTAAGGAAGGAACAAAATAACTTTCTGGTTAATCAAGATTTCTATTTCTATTTCTATACAGCTACATAAATGTCATAACTAACTAAATAAAATATACCTTCTTATGTATCAATTTATACCTCAATAAATATGAATGAATATAATGCTTATACATAATTTTTGGTCTGGGGATGCAGCACACTGATAGAGCACTTGCCAAGGACATGCAAGGTCATATGTTCATTTTCTCATACCACAAAATACAAAAGTACAGCAAATTCATTGTAGCCAGACACAGTTGTACAGGCCTCGGGAAGCTAAGGTGGGAGGATTGTGAGTTCTGTACCAGCATGAGCAAAATAGTAAGACTCCATCTCAAAACGAAAACAAAGCACACCATTAGTGATTTTCCAATGCAATTAGGGTACAACTCTTTTAAAGGACTGCCAATTGTTTTCCTTAACATCATTGTCTCTCTTTTCCCTATTTCATTTCCACACTTACCATTCTAGCCTTCTTGATAGCTCTAAGGGTGCCAGACACACTAAAGACGGCAATGACCATCCATCATGCCTGGGAGACTATTATCTTAGTTATCTACCTGATTCGCTTCATTTCCTTCTATCCTCTTTCCAAGTGACATTATCTCAGCAGAATCTACTATGCCCACCGCATTTAAAATTGTAACCTTCCATCTTAGTCCTTTTTGTGATACTGGTACAAAATAACACATGCTGGGTAGTTTATAAAGAACAACCAAAAAGATGCTTCACAGTATAGGAGGCTGAAAAGTCTAATAGCAGCACATTGACCTCTCCAAAGGCCTCCTGCTGTATTACATGGCAGAAGCAGAAAGAAGAGCCCAGAAAAAGACAGAAGACTGATTTCAATCTGTTCACAAGGGTCGAGCTCTCATGACCTAAACACCTCGGAAAACTCTCCCCACCCAACATCTCTTGGGGAAATCAAATTAGTAATATGGACTTTGATAACACATTCAAACCATAACACTTCCTGAAAATTACCAGCAACATTACCCTTATTACATATTTTTGCATAACTTTTATAATTTAATATATTCATCATACTATAATTGCATTCTCATTATCCCCAAGTATACTGTTAATAACTCATTTGAGAATTTCTTTGTTTTGTTCATTGCCAAACCTCTAGTATACTGACACACAGTAAGAAACTGAAATATGTTTGTTGAATAAATGAACAAAAAAATGCATGGAAAGATTGAAATCAGCTATATGGTGATAATAATAAATAGGAGAAAAATGTGTCATCTCAGAAGAAAGCCTGTCATGTTATGGGATAAAATTAAACAGAAGTGTATCCATAGAGATGAAATTAAACAACCATAGTTAAAAATTCCCTCATGTTTGGCCAATAGAGACAAAGAAAAGTGGAAATGGCAACAACAGGGTTAGCATTAATAAAGAAATCAACCTAATATTCAGGGTAGATACCATGTTAGCATTAATAAAGAGATCAACCTGATATTCAGGGTAGATAGATGCCATGTGAGTAGAGAAAGTACTAGGAAGCTATAAGCCTGTAGTTTGTCTGGAAAAAAAACAAGAGCATTTAAACTATAAAACAAAAATGTTTTGTTTTATACCCATGAAATTCCCATGATAAGGAGCTTGACAAACTGGAATACTAATAGAAGACTTTGGGAGTCTTACAGATCCAGTAGATAAGACTCAGAACACATAAGAACCGTGTTCTTGAATTTGATTGTAAGCTTATTTGTTGCTATGAAATTACAGTCTTATAGGAAGTAAGCTATATGAAGCAAGATACACATTCATAATGCTCACTGCTATCTGGCCAGCACTTCCAAAAAATCGTAGCATGGGGTTTTGGGAGTGGTGTGTGTGGGTTCAACAGTTAAGGGCACTTGCATTTCTTGCAGAAAGCCAGCTTTCCATTTCCAGCAACCACATGGTGACTCATAACTACCTGGAACTCGAGTTACAGAGGATTCAGTACCCTCTGTTGACCTGCAAGGGCTCTGCATGAATGTAGATTACACAGTTCTCTCGCTCACACATCCATACACTCAAACACACTCATATTCACATACATTCGTACACTTAAACACTCTGCAGCACACACTCTGTCTCTCACACATGCACGCACACAAACACACATACACGCATACACACACACACACACACACACACACACACACACGTGCGCGCGCTCACATGCCCACATACCTCTGCACACAAATAAACCTTTAGAAAATACCTGGCATATAGTTGAACTCAATAAAGATTTGTTGAATGAATATTTTACATTCATAACATGACCCTCCATTTGATTTAAAAATTTTAACATGGTAGCATCATTAAAAAGAAAAGTGATATAAAGATGATATAAATGGAGAAATGAGAAAAATGGAGGCATTTAATTGGAGAAAGGAGAGGGATGTCAACACAGAAGAAAAGAAAGAGAAAAGAAAGAGAAATAAAAATCCTTGAAAAGACCAGTAGGAATCACAGTATTTTATTTTACCTAAAATGAAATATTGCACACATAAGTGTGTACATACATCTATAGTGTTTAAATGATTTCATCTAATTGTAATAATGATACTCCCTGAAATAGCCATAGACCATCTAACAAAAGCTTCACAACCAGGCATAGAGACCTTCATTTGAATTGTTGTTAAGGAAAGTTCAAGGGATTCCCCAAACAACATAGGCTATTGCCGTTACTCCTGGTTATTTGCCAGAACTTGAGGCTAAGTCCCTGGTCCTGAAGACACCAAGCATTTCAAACACAAGAATCAGACAGTTGAGTTAGATCTGACCCAAAAGATTTTCCCCCAAGGACTGCCTTTTATAATACCTTAAGGGGCTACGCAAGCTGCCTAGGGAGGAAAGCACTCGACAGTACTTCCCAGTTCTAATGCTTAAGAACAACAATGACAGACCAGCAAGGTATCTCCAAAGGTGAAGCAGAGGCACATCTATCTTAGAGGTAATGAACAGCTGTCAAATTGGGTTTCAGGCTCACTCAATAAGAGGGAATTCATGCCTGGTTCTGAAAATCTAGGCAAATACTGGTGGTCAGTGAGGTCATAGATCTTAGAAGAGAACCTTGTATTGCCACATTCCTAAACAAAGTATATATTTCCTAACCACATTCTAAGTACTTATCCTTAGGCCTTCAGTATAGCTCTTACTCCCCCATCAAGAAGCTCCACTCGCAGCAGACAGACATGATTTCAGAAACTCAGAATGAGTTGAAAGGCAGAGAATGACTCACCATGGTGCCTGGCCCAACTAATACATCTACAACATAGCCCTCATACCTGAGGCTCAGGGAATGTGTCAGAAGATGAGGAAGAAAGATTATCAGAGCAAGGAGACCATGAGTTTTGCTGCAAGACTGAGTCTTCTAGAAATGATGGGAGTGCTAAAGCTTCCCTTTCAGCCATGAAATTTCAGCAATCTCTACTTTAACAAGAACTTGATAATCACAACATCAATTAATAATGCCAATATGGATCAGGGAAATTGTTCAGGACTCTACCCCTAGAATAAGAGCTATAGACAATTAAAAATTTCTGAGAGAAGGAAAATTAGTCTTCTCCAGCAAGTACTATTCTAGAAGGTTATTGTGCTGGTTAGACTTATGTCAACTGACACAAGCTAGAGTCATCTGAGAGGAGGGAACCTCAACTGAGAAAATGGACCAATAAAATCCAGCTGTAGGACATTTTCTAAATCAGTGATTGATGGGGGAGAAAACAGCCCACTGTGGGTGGGTCCATCCACTGGACAGTGGTCCTGGGAAATATAGGAAAGCAAAATGAGCAAACCACGAGAGCAAACCAGTAAGCAGAACTTCTCTATGGCCTCTCCATGGCACCCAACCCTGTTTGGTTCCTGTCCTTGCTCCCTTCAGCGATGGACTACAATGTGGAAGTATAAGCCAAACAAATCCTTTTTCCCCCAACTTTCTTTTGGTCAAGCTGTTTCATCACAGCAATAGACACCCGAACTAAATCATTGATCCTAACCTAAGTGGTCAACTCTAAAATATAATTAAACAAGCACAAGTAAATGGATTGACCAGGTTGCATTTAAATATCTTATATGCATATGCATTATATATATAGTTAAATAAAAAATAACCTAACATAATCTACTCTTTTAGTATTTATGTGTTTTCACATGTATGTAAAGGTGTCTGTGCTCACATGAGCATGTGAAATTAAAATAACATGGCAGTAAAAGATAAAAATACATGTATACACATATATGTACATGTCATATACATGTATATACATACATATATGATATGATATATGTATTGTACATAATATATATATTGTATATGATAAATAAGCTAACTCAATGTGAGGTAGAAATTTTTAACTAACTAATGAATTTTAACTAGTAAATATTCTGATAGAAAAATAGGTAAAACATATGGATAATAACAAGGAAACGAACATATCTACTGACTTACTGTATTATCACCCTACTTAACAATGACTAATAAGCAATAATGAAATAAATAGTATATTCTATCTATTATGTGAAATTCAAGTAGCAAGAGTATCTCTGGCTTGTGAAGAAGACGTAAAGTGAGACATTTCTACCTCTCTGATGAAAATATGGATTGATATAGTTATTCTAGAAATAATCTAGGAAAATTTTCTTAACTTAAAGGCATGGTCCACTTTGCCTTGGCAACTCTGTATTTCCTTTATATATATATATATATATATATATATATATATATATATATATATATATATATATATATATAGTTTTTAATTTTATTTTATTTTCTAAGTTTTTTTTATTTACATTCAAAATTATTTCCCCTTTCCCGTTTCCTCCCTCCCCGAAAGTCCCATAAGCCCCCTTCCCTCCCTCTTTTCCCCATTCAACCCCCTCTCACTTCTCTGTCCTGGCATTCCCCTACATCCAGTCTTTCCAGACCAGGGGTCTCTCCTTCCATCTTCTTGGAAATCTATTGATATGCGAATTGTGTATAGGGTATTCCGAGATTCTGGGTTAATATCCTCTTATCAGTGACTGCATATCATGTGTGTTCTTTTGTGATTGGGTTACCTCACTAAGGATGATATTTTCAAGTTCTGACCATTTGCCTAGGAATTTTGTGAATTCATTGTTTTTAATTGCAGAGTAGTATTCCATTGTGTAAATATACCACATCTTCTGAATCCATTCCTCCATTGAGGGACATCTGGGTTCTTTCCACCTTCTGGCTATTATAAATAAGGCTGCTATGAACATAGTGGAGCATTTGTCCTTATTGCATGCAGGGAAAGGCTCTGGGTATATGCCCAGGAGTGGTATAGCCGGATCCTCCAGGAGTGTCATGCCCAGTTTTCTGAGGAACCACCAGACTGCTTTCCAGAGTGGTTGTACCAGCTTGCAATCCCACCAGCAGTGGAGGAGTGTTCCTCTTTCTCCACGTCCTCGCCAACAACTGCTGTCTCCTGTGTTTTTGATCTTAGCCATTCTGACTGGTGTGAGATGGAATCTCAGGGTTGTTTTGATTTGCATTTCCCTAATGACTAAGGATGATGAACATCTCTTTAGGTGCTTCTCAGCCATTAGATATTCTGCAGGAGAGAACTCTTTGTTTAGCTCTATACCCCATTTTTTAATAGGGTTACTGGCCTCTCTGGAGTTTAACTTCTTGAGTTCTTTGTATATATTGGATATTAGCCCTCTGTCGGATGTGGGGTTGGTAAAGATGATTTCCCAGTTAGGAGGTTGCCGCTTTGTCTTTTTGACAGTGTCTTTTGCCTTGCAAAAACTTTGTAATTTATTGAGGTCCCATTTGTCAATTCTTGATCTTAGAGAATGAGCTATTGGAGTTCTATTCAGGAAATTCTCCCCTGTGCCCATATGCTCAAGGTTCTTCCCTAGTTTCCTTTCTATTAGTTTTTATTATTATTATTATTATTATTATTATTATTATTTATTTTATTTTATTTTTTTAATTTGCATTCCAAATCACTTCCCCTTTCCCGTTTCCTCCCTCCCCAAAAGTCCCATAAGCCCCCTTCCCTCCCTCTTTTCTCCATTCAATCCCCTCTCGTTACTCTGTCCTGGCGTTCCCCTACATCCAGTCTTTCCAGGACCAGGGGTCTCTCCTTCCATCTTCTTAGAAATCTATTGATATGCGGATTGTGTCTAGGTTATTCCGAGATTCTGGTTCAATATCCCCTTATCAGTGACTGCATACCATATGTGTTCTTTTGTGATTGGGTTACCTCACTAAGGATGATATTTTCAAGGCTTTCTATTAGTTTTAGTGTGTCTGGTTTTATGTGGAGGTCCTTGATCCACTTGGACTTGAGCTTAGTGCAAGGAGATAAGAATGGGTCAATTTGCATTTTTCTGCATGTTGACCTCCAGTTGAGCCAGCACCATTTGTTGAAAAGGCTATATTTTTTCCACTGGATGGTTTTAGCTCCTTTGTCAAAGATCAAGTGACCATAGGAGTGTGGATTCATTTCTGGGTCTTCAGTTCTGTTCCATTGATCTACATGTCTGTCACTGTACCAATACCAGGTGGTTTTTAACACTATTGCTCTGTAGTGCAGCTTGAGGTCCGGGATACTGATTCCCCCAGAGGTTCTTTTACTCTAGAGAACAGTTTTAGCCATCCTGGGTTTTCTGTTATTCCAGATGAATTCTTGAATTGCTCTTTCTAACTCTATGAAGAATTGAGTTGGGATTTTGTTGGGGATTGCATTGAATCTGTATATTGCTTTTGGAAGGATGGTCATTTTTACTATATTAATCCTGCCAATCCATGAGCATGGAAGATTTTTCCATCTTCTGAGGTCTTCTTCAATTTCTTTCTTCAGAGACTTGAAGTTCTTGTCATACAGATCTTTCACTTGTTTGGTTAGAGTCACACCAAGATACTTTATATGGTTTGTGGCTATCGTGAAGGGTATCATTTCTCTTACTTCTTTCTCAGCCTGCTTATCCTTTGAGTATAGGAAGGCTACTGACTTACTTGAGTTGATTTTATAGCCGGCCACTTTGCTGAAGGTGTTTATCAGCTGTAGGAGTTCTCTGTTGGAGTTCTTTGGGTCGCTTAAGTATACTATCATATCGTCTGCAAATAGTGATAGTTTGACTTCTTCCTTTCCAATTTGTATCCCTTTGACCTCCTTTTGTTATCTAATTGCTCTAGCTAGAACTTCAAGTACTATATTGAAACGATATGGAGAGAGAGGGCAGCCTTGTCTAGTCCCTGATTTCAGTGGGATTGCTTCAAGTTTCTCTTCATTTAGATTGATGTTGGCTACCTGTTTGCTGTAAATTGCTTTTACTATGTTTAGATATAGGCCTCGAATTCCTGATCTTTCCAAGACCTTTAGCATGAAAGGATGCTGAATTTTGTCAAATGCTTTCTCAGCATCTAATGAGATGACCATGTGGTTTTTTTCTTTGAGATTGTTTATATAGTGGATTACATTGATGGATTTCCTTATATTGAACCATCCCTGCATCCCTGGGATGAAGCCTACTTGATCGTGGTGAATGATCGTTTTGATGTGTTCTTGGATTCGGTTGGCAAGAATTTTATTGAGTATTTTTGCATCAATATTCATAAGAGAGATTGGCCTGAGATTCTCTTTCTTTGTCGGATCTTTGTGTGCTTTTGGTATTAGCGTAATTGTGGCTTCATAGAACGAGTTGGGTAGTGTTCCTTCTGTTTCTATTGTGTGGAACAGTTTGAAGAGTATTGGTGTTAGGTCTTCTTTGAAGGTCTGATAGAATTCTGCACTAAAACCATCTGGACCTGTGCTTTTTTTTTGTTGGAAGACTTCCAATGACGACTTCTATTTCCTCAGGGGTTATAGGATGGTATACATGGTCTATTTGATCCTGATTTAATTTTGGTATTTGGTATCTGTCAAGGAAATTGTCCATTTCCTCGAGATTTCTAGTTGTGTTGAATACAGGTTTTTGTAGTAGGATCTGATGATTTTTTGAATTTCCTCAGTTTCTGTTGTTATCTCTCCCTCTTCGTTTCTGATTTTATTAATTTGGATACTATCTCTGTGCCCTCTGGTTAGTCTGGCTAAGGGCTTATCTATCTTGTTGATTTTCTCCAAGAATCAACTCCTCATTTTGTTGATTCTTTGTATGGTTTTATTTGTTTCTACTTGATTGATTTCAGCCCTGAGTTTGATGATTTCCTGCCTTCTACTCCTCTTTGGTGTATTTTGTTCCAGGGCTTTCAGGTGTGCCATTAAGCTGCTAGTGTATGCTGTCTCCCATTTCCTTTTGGCGGCACTCAGGGCTATGAATTTTCCTCTTAGCACTGCTTTCCTTGTGTCCCATAAATTAGGGTATGTTGTGCCTTCATTTTCATTAAATTTCAAGAAGTCTTTGATTTCTTTCTTTATTTCCACCTTGACCATGTTATCATTGAGTAGAGCATTGTTCAGCCTCCATGTGTATGTGGGTTTTCTGCTGTTTTTGCTGCCATTGAAGACCACCCTTATTCCATAGTGATCTGATAGGAGGCATGGGATTAGTTCTATATTCTTATATCTGTTGAGGTCTAATTTGTGACCAATTATATGGTCGATTTTGGGGAAGGTACCCTGAGGTGCTGAGAAGAAGGTGTATTCTTTAGCTCTCAGATGAAATGTTCTATATATATCTGTTAGTTCCATTTGTTCCAAGGCTTCAATTAGATTCACTGTGTCCCTGTTTAGTTTCTGCTTTCCTGAACGATCCATTTCAGAAGGCGGGGTGTTGAAGTCACCCACTATTATTGTGTGAGGTGAGACGTGTGCTTTGAGCTTTAGTAAAGTTTCTTTTACAAATGAGGGTGCCCTTGCATTTGGAGCATAGATATTCAGAATTGAGAGTTCTTCTTGGTGGATTTTTTCCCTTGATCAGTATGTAGTGTCCTGCTGTGTCTTTTTTGATGACTTTAGGTTGGAAGTCAATTTTATCTGATATCAGGATGGCTACTCCGGCTCGTTTCTTGGGACCATTTGCTTGTAAAATTGTTTTCCAGCCTTTTACTCAGAAGTAGTGTTTGTCTTTGACACTGAGGTGCGTTTCCTGCATGCAGCAAAATGCTGGGTCCAGTTTACATATCCAGTCTGTTAGTCTATGTCTTTTAATTGGGGAATTGAGACCATTGATATTAAGAGAGATTAAGGAATAGTGATTGTTGCCACCTGCCATTCTTGACGCTATCTTTATGTTTGAGTGGTTATCTACTTTCGGGTTTGATGCAAGAAGGTTACCATCTCATTTTTTCCAGGGTGCTGTTTCTCTCCTTGTATTGTTGGTTTCCACCTATTATCCTTTGCAGGGCTGGGTTTGTGGAAAGATATTGTGAAAATTTGGTTTTATCATTGAATATCTTGGTCTCTCCATCTATGGTGATTGAGAGTTTTGCTGGGTAGAGTAGTCTAGGCTGGCATTTGTGCTCTCTTAGTGTCTGCATGAGATCTGCCCAGGATCTTCTGGCTTTCATAGTCTCTGGAGAGAAGTCTGATGTGATTCGGATAGGTCTTCCTTTTTATGTTACTTGGCCCTTTTCTCTGACTGCTTTTAATATTCTTTCTTTGTTTAATACATTTGATGTTTTGATTATTATGTGACAGGAGGTATTTCTGTTCTGGTCCAGTCTGTTTGGAGTTCTGTAGGCTTCTTGTACGTTCATCGGCATCTAACTCTTTAGGTTAGGGAAGTTTTCCTCCATAATTTTGTTGAAGATGTTTACTGGCCCTCTAAGTTGCAAATCTTCACTCTCATCTATACCTATAATCCTTAGGTTTGGTCTTCTCATTGTGTCCTGGATTTCCTGGATGTTTTGGGTTACATGTTTTTTGCATTTTGCATTTTCTTTGACTCTTGAGTCGACGCTTTCTATGGTATCTTCAGCACCTGAGATTCTTTCTTCCATCTCTTGTATTCTACTGTTGATGTTTGCATCTATCACTCCTGATTTCTTCCCAAGGTTTTCTATCTCCAAAGTTGTCTCCCTTTGTGATTTCTTAGTTGTTTCTACTTCCTTTTTTAGTTCCTGGATGGATTTGCTGAGATCCTTCACTTGTTTGTTTGTATTTTCCTGTATTTCTTTAAGGTATATTTGCATTACCTCTTTCAGGGTTTCTGCCTGTTGACCCACGTTCTCCTGCATTTCTCTGAGCGATTTTTGTGTTTCCTCCTCATGGGATTCCATCTGTTGATCCATCGTCTCCTGCATTTCTTTAAGCAGTTCTCGTGTTTCCTTTGTAAGGGCATCTAACCGTTGATTCATTTCTTTAAGCAATTTTTGTGTTGCCTCCTTATGGGCATCTGTCTGTTGACCCATATTCTTCTGCATTTCTTTATGCAATTTTTGTGATTCCTTTGTGAGTGCATCTACCCGTTGATTCATCTCGTTAAGCGATTTTTGTGTTGTCTCCTTGTTCGCCTCCATCTTTTGATCCATGTTCTCCTGCATTTCTCTAAGCGATTTTTGTGTTTCCTTTGTAAGGGCTTCTAACCATTGATTCATGGTCTCCTGTAATTCTTTATTAGATTTATTTGTGTCCTTCTTGTGATCCTCTAATAGCATCATGAGAAGTGATTTTAAATCCAGATCCCCCTGGTTTACCAGGATTACCCTGGCACAGATTTCTGGGGCCTGCCCTGCTCCTGAGTGACTTTGGAGCCCTGATGTGCCTTGCCCCAAGTGATGTTATATTGGGGAGTCCCTGCACATCCAAAGGCTCAGCTTAGTGGATTCCCGGAGCAGATGTCACCAAAGGGAGGCTGTTAGGCTCCCGCCCTGTGCAGGGGTATGTGATCTCTCTGGGGGGGGCGAGGGGGCGTCCCTCTGCAGGGCAGAAGCCCCACAAGCAGGACTGGCGCGACGATTACTGCAGACCTGCGCAGCTCTTGGAACATGTTACACACAAGCTGCCTGAGGCCCAAGAGATATTATGCCTGTCTGTCTCTGAGCCTGGTGGTCCCAACTACCTGGACACTGGAGCAAAGATGGTGGAGTGTACTCCGCACTCTCTCGGCGGCGCAGGTCACCCTGCAGGGGGGATGGCCCACAGCAGAGCTGGTGCCCAGAAGACCACAGCGCTGTCCAGTTCTTGGGAGCAGATGGAAGCCCCAACAGGCCATGTCCCAAGCGATGTTATATTGGGGAAAACCTGGGTACCTGTCCCCTCAGTGCAGTAGATCCCGGAACAGAGGTCGCCAAAGGGAAGCTGGTAGGCTCCCGCCCAGTGCGGGGATCCCTCTGCAAGGCAGAAGTCCAACAGCAGAACTGGTGCGCTGGTTACTGCAGATCTGCCCAGCTCTTGGAGCAGTTTACACACAAGCTGCCTGAGACTGAAGCGATATTATGCCCGTCTGTCTCCGAGCCTGGCTGTCCCGGCAACTCTGTATTTCATACCTCTCCCCAAGGGCAAAACCTAAAATGCATTTGTAGGAATGTCTG
The DNA here is from genome assembly GCA_036184795.1 of Tokudaia tokunoshimensis. Taxonomy (NCBI): domain Eukaryota; kingdom Metazoa; phylum Chordata; class Mammalia; order Rodentia; family Muridae; genus Tokudaia; species Tokudaia tokunoshimensis. Next base: position 103,357,753 of record BTHU01000011.1, on the reverse strand, counting down.
TAATACACTATTTAATGTACAAAATACCAGAAAATAAGTGGTGGGCAACAATAAAAGATTAAATAAGACATGCCCAAGCCACAATAAGTACGATTTTATCTTTAATAAAAAAGGAGTGAAGGTTAAGTCTATAGAATTATAGAAAAATCTATTAGTATTATTTAATAAATCTGTTATAAGACACAGGAAATGTAGTAAAATAACACAATGGCATTTTTATCTGTGACCCGTGCTTGTCTATAATTATGTGTATTACTTGAGACTGAAGAAGATGCGCAACAGTGTTGACTGGTGTTGTCCAGGTGGGAAAGGTAAGAGTGAGTAAACATAGGTGAGAAGGAAGGCAACAGAACAAAAGCGAAAGATGCTGTTCATAAAAGCAAAATGTAAACACTACATTCATGAAGATGTGTGTGTGTGTGTGTGTGTGTGTGTGCCCGCACATGTGCACGAGCATGTGTGTGCTTGCATAGAATAGCATAAGAAAGGCTATAAGAGAAAAAATTAACTAATTTACAGTGGAACATTTTTAATCGTTAGGCTTTTTCTGCTCAAATGGGTTTCTCAAACACATCAGAGGTTGAAAACAGATAGAAAACTCTCACCAACTGTTTCACAACTTTAAGAATTTTATATTCATGCTGCAGGCAGAAGGAATGTCTTGTTTTCCCAAGCCTCCTTAGAACTCCAAGGACTTAATCAGAGAGACTGAAAAATCATAGAGTAACCCAGACAGAGTATGAGTTACTATATACAGACAAAATATCACAGCTCAATCCACAAAAGTTATTTAAACTCCACCTCCCATTCTTCTTCCAGGTTGTCCTCATTAGATTCCTACATTAGAAAACTATGAAAATGGTCCTTCACTAGGAAGAAATGACTGAAAACAAGCCTAAGATTTTAAATAGCCAACAAATATGCAGAGGTCCTTGGGTTTTGCACATTTAAAGACTCATGAACTAGAGAAAAATTCAATTTTACTTCTAAAACTCACAACAGATTTCCATAAGGATTGAAGAAATTATCCTTCCCCATAAGCTGTATCAGTTTGTTTAAACCCAGGATAGCTAAAACTACTCTCAAGAGTAAAAGAACTTCTGGGGAAATCGGTATCCCAGACCTCAAGCTGTACTACAGAGCAATAGTATTAAAAACTGCATGGTATTGGTACAGTGACAAGCATGTAGATCAATGGAACAGAACTGAGGACCCAGAAATGAATCCACACTCCTATGGTCACTTGATCTTTGACAAAGGAGTTAAAACCATCCAGTGGAAAAAAAGATAGCTTTTTCAACAAATGGTGCTGGTTCAACTGGAGGTAAACATGCAGAAGAATGCAAATTGATCCATTCTTATCTCCTTGCACTAAGCTCAGTTCCAAGTGGATCAAGGTTCTCCACATAAAACCAGACACACTGAAACTAATAGAAAGGAAAATAGGGAAGGACCTTGAACATATGGGCACAGGGGAGAATTTCCTGAATAGAACTCCAATAGCTTATGCTCTAAGATCAAGAATTGACAAATGGGACCTCATTAAATTACAAAGTTTCTGCAAGGCAAACTACACTCTCAAAAAGACAAAGCGGCAACCAACTAACTGGGAAATGATCTTTACCAACCCTACATCCAACAGAGGACTAATATCCAATATGTACAAAGAACTCAAGAAGCTAGACTCCAGAGAGCCAAGTAACCCTATTAAAAAATGGGGTACAGAGCTAAACAAAGAGTTCTCACCTGAAGAATATCTAATGGCTGAGAAGCACTTAAAGAGATGTTCATCATCTTTAGTCATTAGGGAAATGCAAATCAAAACAACCCTGAGATTCCATCTCACACCAGTCAGAATGGCTAAGATCAAAAACACAGGAGACAGCAGTTGTTGGCAAGGATGTGGAGAAAGAGGAACACTCCTCCACTGCTGGTGGGATTACAAGCTGGTATAACCACTCTGGAAAGCAGTCTGGTGGTTCCTCAGAAAACTGGACATGACACTCCCGGAGGATCCTGCTATACCACTCCTGGGCATATACCCAGAGGCTTTCCTTGCATGCAATAAGGACACATGCTCCACTATGTTCATAGCAGTCTTATTTATAATAGCCAGAAGCTGGAAAGAACCCAGATGTCCCTCAATGGAACAATGGATTCAGAAGATGTGGTATATTTACACAATGGTATACTACTCTGCAATTAAAAACAATGAATTCAAAAATTCCTATGCAAATGGTCAGAACTTGAAAATATCATCCTTAGTGAGGTAACCCAATCACAAAAGAACATACATGGTATGCAGTCACTGATAAGGGGATATTAACCCAGAATCTAGGAATGCCCTAGACACAATCCGCATATCAATAGATTTCTAAGAAGATGGAAGGAGAGACCCCTGGTCCTGGAAAGACTGGATGTAGGGGAATGCCAGGACAGAGAAGCGAGAGGGGGTTGAATGGGGAAAAGAGGGAGGGAAGGGGCTTATGGGACTTTTGGGGAGGGAGGAAACGGGAAAGGGGAAATGATTTTGAATGTAAATAAAAAAAATTAGAAAAGAAAAAAGAAAAAAGAAAAAAAACATAACTTTCTCTGTAGAGACCAGATTTCCACTGTTGCCTGCAAATAGGGGTGTGGCTCCACTCAGACACCATCTACTTCCTAAAATCAACCAGATATTTTGGAAAGAATATTCTGTGTATTGTATGTCAACTTTAAACCCTATGGCCTACAGGAAAGGGTAGAATAGAATGAGGGACATGCAGGAGGCCAAATGAATTCTGGGATAGGGGTGGCTCAGGGAAGAGTCACCGGAGAAGATGTGACAAAAGGGACACAGAGTACCTGAGCAAAGGTAACCAGCCACATGGCAGAATGTAGATTAGAATAAATGGTTTAAGTTATGATCTAGTCAAAGTAGAGTCTAGCTATATGACCAAGGTATTTGTAAATATATTTTGAGTCTGAGTCCTTTTTCTGGGAGCATAGGACTAAGCCCAACTTCTACAAGATACTTGAACTACTAGACAAAATAAAACAAAGTAAACTCATAACGAACAAAAAGATAGGAAGTCTCAACAAAGGAATAGAAAAACAGAAAGAACTTATTCAATGAACAAATGAAAATGTCAGACAAAACAGTATGAGAATTTGAAAATGGATGACTAGAAGTTGTCCAAGGTGAAGAATAGGGAGAAAAAAAGTCAAAAAGAAGAAACAGATTCTGTTAAACTGCTAGCCAGTTTGACACATCTATGATCAAAATATTTGAAGAAACTATGACTTGATCAATCCCACCTCTCAGAAGGCTGAAGCATAACATGAGGAGTACAAAGAAAGCCTGAGCTACAACAGGAGCTCAAAGCTAGCCTAAGCTGTTAATCAAATACCAGGCCATAAATAGTATCAGATGCATTATCAGAAACCCGAAAAAGAAAATAGAACAGACAACTTTGAGGTAACTGAAAGAGAAAAACTATTAGATTACAATTCCTAATCTGCCAAAAAGTATTTTAAAATACTTTGAAAAAGTATTCTATGATACTTTTTCTTTCTGTATTGGGAAAATCCTTTCGTATTTCTCATTTTACTTATTTGAATCCACTTTCTCCCCATTTATTAAGTCTAGCTGAAGACTTATCAATTTTGTTTACCTCTGTAAAAAAAAACAAAACAAACCTCATCTCATTGATTTTTTTCTATTGATTTTTGATTCTCATTTTCACTTACTTCGGCTCTAATCTTTGTTGTCATCTTTCTAGAACATTTCTAATTTTCCTTTGATTTGTATTTTTAATTTAATGCTATTTCAATAATGTTACCTTGATTCCATATAGTTTTAATTGTACACAGTGTGTGTATGTGTGTGTGTGTATGTGTGTGTGTGTGTGTGTGTTTGTGCTTCTGTGTGTTTTATGTTAAAGAAAAACTCTATGAATTAATAATTTCCACAGTTGTTTATAAGGCCGGGCCTTATGTGAATCCCGTGTCTCATTTATCTTATAGTATAACCAGACCCATGCTCTACAAAAGCATATTTATAGTTAATTCATGATAGTAAAATCCCCTCTGCAGTATACCTGATGAAAATCATCCCAATAAACAGAGTATTACTACTCATGTGTAGCTGTAGAGACTCAACTTCCTGCAATCATCACTACCACCACCACCACCACCATCACCACCACCACCACCAACACCACCACCACCACCACCACCACCACCACCACCATCACCACCACCACCACCATCACCACCACCACCACCATCACCACCACCACCACCACCACCACCACCACCATCACCACCACCACCATCACCACCATCACCACCATCACCACCACCACCACCACCATCACCACCACCACCACCATCACCACCATCACCACCACCACCACCACCACCACCACCACCACCACCACCACCATCACCACCACCACCACCATCACCACCACCACCACCATCACCACCACCACCACCACCATCACCACCACCACCACCATCACCACCACCACCACCATCACCACCACCACCACCATCACCACCACCACCACCACCATCACCACCACCACCTCCACCCCCACCACCCCCACCATCACCACCACCACCACCACCATCACCACCACCACCACCACCATCACCACCACCACCACCATCACCACCACCATCACCACCACCACCACCACCACCACCACCACCACCACCACCATCACCACCATCACCACCACCACCACCATCACCACCACCACCACCACCACCACCACCACCACCACCACCACCACCACCACCACCACCACCACCATCACCACCACCACCACCATCACCACCACCACCACCACCACCACCACCACCACCACCACCACCACCATTGTTGTTGTTATAGAATCTTAAACCAAAGCAATAATGTAAAGTAAGCTATGGTGGATCATTAATTGTCTTAAGTACTTTCAGCTAGAAGGAGGTCTAGAAAGGGGATACCAGGACAACTTCCCAAACAATATAAAGTATTGCCATTGCCCGTGGTTACTGCCCAGAATTTGAACCTAACACCCTATTGCCGAAGACATCACACATTTTGGATATACAGAAGTTGAAGGAATGGAATGGAACTGACCTGGAAGCCTCCTCCCTGAGTATTAGTTCTTATAGCATCAGAGACTAGCTCTCATAGGTGCTATGTAAACAGCCAAGGGAGAAAATCAGTCAATATTCTTAACTAACTGTAAAGCTTACGAATGGCAATAATGACTAGCCTAGCAAGATATCTCAATAGAGACACTTTTATCTTGGAGAAAACCAACCACTGTCTCATTAGACTTAAGGCACACTCAGTATGAGGGAAGTTATGCCTAGTTATAAACCTCGTCAACCACCAAGGACTAGACAGATCTCACACCCTAGAGAAGAACCTACTGCTGACATTTTTCTAAATCAATATAATTCCAGACTAGACTATATTCTAAATATATATCCTTATATTTACCCTGATTAAAATGCGGAAAATAAGTAATTGGGTAGTATTTAGCTTGAATTGATAGATCTACAACATAATGCATGTACCCAAGACTCGGGGAAAATTAAGAGGAATTAGAAAGATTAAGAGACAGAGGACTGAGACATCGGCTGCTACAAAGTGTCTTCTAGACTTGACAGGGAAACAATATGGCTGCTTAAACAAATCCTACAATAAGTCATAAAACTAGATGACATACTGATATAGACAGGGGAGATTTCACAGGCTCCCTCTAGATGAAGAGCTTTAAGTAATCAATGGCTGCTGAGAAAGGAAGAAATCTATTTTCTCCAGGTATGAACACTCTAATAAGTTATCTAATTCCAAATAGTCAACCTAAACATACATACATACATGAGCAACATTAAATAGGCTCAGTAGGAAGCGTGTGTGTTTGTGTGTGTGTGTGTGTATGAGGGTGTGTGTGTGTGTGTGTGTGTGTGTGTGTGTAATTAAAGAAGAGGCATAAATTTGAGTGTGGGAGCGTTGGAAGAGATGGAGGGGATGCCAGAGGGAAGGAAATTATGTAAACATAGTACTCATGTATGAAGTTTTTCAAACCAAATTAACTAAAAATATGTTTTCAGTTGTTGGAGCTGTTTTTTTGTAGTGTGGAGAACCCAATCAAGCTAATCCAAGAGATGACCAATCCCCAAAGTAGAAGAACACACAGAAGTGACAGTAGCTATTTTAATCACAGGCAGACAGCAGTCAGGGTGGAGATGAAAATGATACGTCATCAATGTGCTATCCACATGCACACAGCAAAGTGTCCTATAGAGAGTGGGTACTGACCACTTAAAGCTTACTTTTAAACATTAAATCCATGAATATACATGACCAGTTCTGTTACTTGTTCCCTTCAAGTATTAAAATGTGTATTTGTAACAAGAAGGTGTTAGGTGAGTTTTCTACAAAATTAACCAGAGTGTTTGCACAAGACAAACTGTTTGTTCTTCCTTTGCTCTAGTTATGAATACATGCTCATTTGAACACAATGGGATTGTCAAACGATAGCAAATATTCCCTAATCATACTGCCCTGTGACAAGGACTGTTTCTTTACATTAAACATAGGAAAGGTTATGATGGGTCACACATTTATTAGCCTCATGCTCAATACTATAATTTATTTCTTGTATTTAACCTATTAGGAAGTTCTCCTTTAGCAGTTAAAACTACTCGAAAAACTATTGGGGGAATTCTAAAATACCATTAATGAATGTCTAGTACTGAAGAGCTAGAAGTTTCCTATGCTGACTCCTTCCTTGAGATAGCTAGCGCTAGATGTATATTTTTATATTTATGCAATTACCACCCCCAAAATGGCTCTACAAACAAGTTTCTGAAAGTTTTCATAGATATCCCACTGTTTTCCCATGTGAACCACTGGGATGATTTCTTGGCAATAAGCTTTCAGATAAGAGCACTCTGCTTAGTTCCCCCCCCCCCCCGCCCCAAGAATAGAAATATATTCATGTTTTCCAACAAAAATCTAATCTCACAATCAGTGACAATCTGTGGAATTGCTCTTTATTCCTTGTTATAGCCAGAGTATAACTAGTCACCCAACAGTGATGACAACCCAGAAAAGCAGGAACAGAAGTGGATATGGTGCCAACTGAACCCCAAAAGTTAAGTTTGGGAACGTTCCCGTGAGGCATTCTCAAGCTTCCTAATGCTGGGATGCTTGGATATAGTTCCTCATATCGGGGTGACCCCCAGCTGTAAAGTTATCTCACTGCTACTCTTAACTGTAATTTTGTTGCTGCTATGAATCATAATGTAAATATTGATATGAAGAATATTGGATATGTGACTCCCAAAGTGGTTGCCACCCACAGGTTGAGAACTACTACTTCAGAGCATCTGGAGGCATCTACTGACAACTGTAACAAAAATGGTCAACTACTCCCTCAGAGAGAAAAATCAAAAACTAAAACAGTACTATGTCTTCTAAGTCTCCCAGGCTGGTAATTTTCCCCTGTGTGAACCCCCAGTTCCTTCACTGGTACTAGAATGGCAGTGATTAGAACCCAGGAAGTTGAGCATTGAATCAAGCATGCTAGTCAAGTTCAAAAGAAATGTCCAATTACCAGCATGTATAAATTAAGTCAGTTGGAAAGAACATTACTATTTTCTTCTCCTTCCGACCCCCTGAGCAGTAACTAAGATTCAATGCTGCACCCTACTGGTTGGAACTCAGAAAAACCATTCAGGCCAAAGTGGCCAGTAGCAAGAGTTGTCCCTGTTCCCTGCAACAACTTTCAAACTTAAAACAAAACAAAAAAGGCTTTCTTATTTAAGGAGATTGGGAGTGGAGGGTGGCTTTGGGTTGGTTGTTTGTTTGTTTGCGTTTGGTTTGGTTTGGGGGTTTATGTTTGTTGTTTTTTTTAACGATAATTTCACTTGTGCTTTTTCACAAGTGTGTTTCCATATGGGATCATTTTAACTGTGTGAAGCAAGGATAGTTTATAGTATGGAAACTTATGACCTATGATGCTGTATTTACTAACATGGGAACCTGGTGCTTCACTCCTTTAACAGCTGGAGAAATTTCCACTGGGTATTTGAGTGTAATAAATAATTCACCATATATATGTAAATTAGTGAAACAAAAATCTCAAAAATTTGAAACTCTGGCCCCTTGAAAAACTCTGAAAACTATGTTTAATTACAAGAACAATGACTCTAGAATTTTTAGTAGAAAGAAGCTATTATTTGCCATATTATGGAAGTACGAAAACTCCCACACCTTTTAGCTACAAATTTGTACAAAGGCATCAACGACAGAACAGAGACTCTGCTCCATGGAAACTGGTCTTTCATCCATCAAATGAATATCACTATAAAAACTCCTACTAAAAAAATCCTTTGTACACTTGCTTTGATGGCACCATGACAACTGTAGGCATTGCATTGTGTCAGAATGGTTTCAGCCACCTTTGTGTTTCTGCAATCTGTAAATGGAAGAGCTGAAAAATGTGAAAGAAAGCCACTGAGCAACTCCCAAAAGCAAGAGAAAAGATTTCAGAAATGCATAATTCTATCTATACAAATACCTGTCCATATGCAAGCCACTTTTAAAGAGCTAAAAGGTAATTAGAACATTGGGTACAGGCAGAATAATTAATGCAAAAAATCTTCATTCATAAGCCAAATTAAACTATAAAACTAGGTAAAGCTTCTTCTCCTTTAGGCCTGTTCATAATGAGCTACACTGTGTGCACAGTGTGTCTTCAGTGTCTTCAGTTGTAGCATCAAAACCATGACAAGAGTCACAATAGCATTATACAAAATCAAAAACACTTATTAAATACTAATTATGACTGTATAATAATTTCACAAATACTGTGAAAGTACCTGTGGTCATCTTATTACCCATGAATATCTTGAATCTGTCTCTCAGCTTCTTTGAGAACTTTTTTCTGCTTTGAGCACAATCTTTAGGCTCAGGAGGCTAAGAACCCTGATTGTAGTTAACTGCACAGTCTGGTCAATTCAATGGTCCATGTGATACACACAACCCTAATAGCAAAAGAGGAGAATTAGGTGCTAGCAACATCTGACCAGGTTTGTGAACATCCGTGTAAAGGGATCTGCGGCATAGCACTTCCTGCTGTATCAGTTGAAAATCAATGTAGTGACTGTGTATCAACAGTGAGACTTATTAGACATTCAAAAGCTAAAATTAGTCCCTGATAATTATGACTGCTGATTTCCAAAAATAAGTGTTAGCCTGAAACTCTCTGCAAGCCACAGGAAATCAATGGAAGTGGGAAGTAACTCTTAACACGCCTACAACCTACACCAACAAGAAAAAAAAATAGTTTCATAAGTTGCACTTTTGGGATTCATTTTTCAGAAATGTCATCTCACCTATAAAGATTTCTTCCAGTACTTCTGAGCCAAATACATATCAGACTCTATAACTCTAGCATAAAGTTTTATCAGAGCACAGTGGTAAGAAGAGTGCACCTGGCAAAAGACCCAAACCTGAGATGGGTATCAGCAGAAGTCATAATAAAAGTATAAGAGTCAGAGACTTCCTGAGGAAATGAAAGCCCTGGTTCCCAGGCTCCTCGAGGCATTAGAAGAAACAAAATTCATTGGAAAGATGTAGTCCAAGGAAACAATCAAGGGTTAATGTTTATTGAAACAGAGGTGTGAAAAACAAAGAGAGTTTCCAGAGCAGGAATCTCTCACACGCAAATCTTGAGGATGAGGGCAGCAGAAGCACTCATTTATTATAAAACACTGTCTATCACAGAAACATCTCCATCCATGAGCAATCCACCCAGGACGGTGCCTATCAAACGAAAGCTGAAAAAGCATTGAGCAAAGGCAGGCAGCTGTGTGGAGTCAGAAGGCTGTGATCAGAAAATCACATAAAATGGGCCACGGGAGGAGTCTGCAGGGAGTAGCCCTGGACAGGAAGAGAGGTATACAGAGAAGGCAGAGAAATGTTTTATGGATTTAACATATGAGTCTGTCAGAAGCGAACTGAGTGATGCTAAGGTAAGACTTTTAGATGACTATAAGAAGTTTCTCAACATTTTTAATTAATAGGATTTACCAAGACTTAAAAGCAGACTTTTAAGATAACTTATTACTAGTGGGGTACAGAAATATAGAATATTAAAATACTTAAAAAATACAAACTTTGTAACATGAGCAGGGGGAGGGAGGATGGGATAGGGGGTTTTCGGAGGGGAAAGGAGGAAAGGGGATAACATTTGAAATGTAAATAAAGAAAATATCTAATTAAAAATGGGAAGAAAAGAAAAGAAAAGAAGTTTATAATATTGTCCTGGTGATTCAGATGCACAGAAAGTTAACAGCTATAAAGGTTTCTCTAATTCTTACAAATCCTCATATTGGATATTATCTGCCATCTTAGTTAGGGTTTCTTTTGCTGAGGAGAAACATCATGACCAAGGCAGCTCTTTTTAAAAAAAAAAAAATCTTAATTCTTTTTTTTTATTATTTTCTATATTCTTTATTTACATTCCAAATGATTTCCCCATTCCCGGTTCCCCCCTCCCCAAAAGTCCCATAAGCCCTCTTCCCTCCCCCTATTCCCTAGTCAACCCCTTCCAGCTTCTCTGTCCTGGTATTCCCCTACACTGCTGCATTGAGCCTTTCCAGGACCAGGGCCCTCTCCTTCCTTCTTCTTGGGAATCAATTGATATGTGAATTGTGTCTTGGGTATTCCAAGCTTCTGGGTTAATATCCACTTATCAGTGACTGCATACCATGTGTGTTCTTTTGTGATTGGGTTACCTCGCTTAGGATGATATTTTCCAGTTCTAACCATTTGCCTAAGAATTTCATGAATTCATTGTTTTTAATTGCTGAGTAGTATTCCATTGTGTAAATATACCACATTTTCTGTATCCATTCCTCTGTTGAGGGACATCTGGGTTCTTTCCAGCTTCTGGCTATTATAAATAAGGCTGCTATGAACATAGTGGAGCATGTGTCCTTACTGCATGCCAGGGAGTCCTCTGGATATATGCCCAGGAGTGGTATAACAGGGTCCTCCGGGAATGTCATGCCCAGTTTTCTAAGGAACCTCCAGACTGATTTCCAGAGTGGTTGTACCAGCTTTCAATCCCACCAGCAGTGGAGGAGTATTTCTCTAAGGGTTAATATCCAATATATAAAAGAAATCAAGAAGTTAGACTCCAGAGAGCCAAATAACCCTATTAAAAAGTGGGATACAGAGTTAAACAAATAATTTTCACCTGAAGAATATTGAATGGCTGAGAAGCACCTAAAGAAATGTTCAACATCCTTAGTCATTAGGGAAATGCAAATCAAAACAACCCTGAGATTTCACCTCACACCAGTCAGAATGGCTAAGATCAAAAACTTAGGAGACAAGGCAGCTCTTATAAGGGACATTTAACTGGGTCTGGCTTACAGTTTCAGAGGTTCAGTCCATTAATATGACAGGAAGCGTGGAGTGTACAGACAGTCATAGTACTGAAGAAGCAGAAGATCTATATCTTGTTCTGAAGGCAGCCAGAAGGAGGCTTTCTTCCCCAGGCAGGCAGGAGGAGGATTTACTCCACACTGGGTAAAGCTTGAGCACAGGACCTCAAAGTCCACCCCAACAGTGACTCACTTCCACCAACAAGGCTATACCTACCCCAATAAAGACCACTTCCCATGGGTCAAGCTTATGCAAACCACCGCATCTGCATTCTAAGTGAGATAACGGACACAGGAACATTTAAGGGAATATCTGTGAAGGGGAGGGTAAGGCAGAGGTAAGAGACCAATGAGTGGCTAGTGGGGAACAATCTATAGAGACATAGAGCTGAATCATGATGGAGGAATGTTAGACAATCTTGGAGCTCTGGATCTTTCATCTACTAAATAAACAAAGAACTTGCTTCCTGAATTGTTATGAAAGTAAGTGACATGGCCATAACTAAACATGAAGTCAATTCCTAACACAAATGTTAACTCTCTCTTCCTGGTACAAACAAGAAGTAAAGAAACAGAATCAGAGTCCATGATTCGTGAAACTCATCAGCGAAACAGAGCCTTTAAACTTCAGGCTAATTTAGAGTCATTTGGACTCTCTGCTTGAATAGAAAATGCCAAATTGCTTCTTTTTACAATGTGTGACCATATTTCTATGAAAGTGGTGGGGAAACATCATTAGCAATGAATATTTAATTGAAAGACTACAATCTAGAGATATAGAGACTAAGTGGAGATGATAAACAGAAATTGAAAATTCATTAAGTATGTGTATTCCTTCCTTAAAAATAAGATATTCATATTAGGAAACACTGAACATCAGGAAACTCATGAATCAGTCATGAATATTCATTCAGAAGTATGGATTGTAGCTCTAAACACTAAGCCTTTCTGTTACTTCTACTCTAGATAATGACAATGTCTAGTAAGTCACTCTCTTCCTTTAAGAGAACACTTTAGAAGTTTTTAATAAATGAACATATCTAAAGTTCCAACCTATATTTCAACTTCTTAGCATATATTTAAACTTTCATTTTATTTTAAACATAGTATTTTACTGAGTATTTGGGAGTTTTGCATAATGCACCCTGGTCACCATTACTTTCCAATCCTCCAAGTCCCCAGATAGCCTGGTGGCCGTCCCTCCTAAAAGATTTTTTTTAAGTCCAATTTGTGTTGTTCATAAAGTAGCTGGAGCATGGTCAATCTTTAGGTGGCCATCCTCTTAATGAAAAGTGAGTCCTGCCCCACCCCATCCCTGCCACAAACCTTCTATTGTAGGGAACTACACTTCAGCATTTTTATAGTCAAAGATGCCTTCTATGTTTCTCATTCTCAACTGTAAACCTACAGTCATCCATACCATTGCAGAAGAAGCCTCTTTGTCATTTACAGTCAGCAAGTACATGGATCATGGGCTTCTACATGAACCACAGACATTCACCTAGCCTCCAGCATTGGCATGTGTTATGGACCTCAGAATGGTCTCTGGTGGCAGTATGGGCCACAGATACCACCACAGTCATTGGGGGCAACCTGATCCACATATATCAACATGGCTTCAGGGTCAACACAGGCAGCAACTCAGTCCATGGACATCATCATGGTTTTAGCACAGAACAGACTACAGACATCTATAAGGCCTTAAATGGCAACATGGACCATGGTCATCAACAGGGCCTCAAGCTGCAAGAGGACCCTGGACCCATACATGGCTCCCAACAACAGTATACACCAAGGATATCAACATGACCTCAGGTGGCAGCACAAGCCTCTCGCATCTGCATGACCCCCAGCATCACAGGCCATGGACAGCAACAGGGCCCCAGCTGTGTAGAACAGTGGTATATTTGAACTTTTAAATTTTTTATATTAGAGGAAAAAGAAGCTTTGAGAACTAGTATACTAAGAGAAAAAAAATCTATAAATAAAACATGAGCCTTAATAATCAATATCATTAAAACTACATGATTTGAGATCTTTTTTCATGGCACCCCCTAGCAGGCAACTGTGTCAATGTGAAGCTGAATGTCTCCTTCCCAGCCACCTGCTGCCAGAAATTCATTGGAGTGAAAGATACACACAGCTTTGTATATTTTATGAGAAGCCAAGGCTGCAGAAATAACTTTGATACCCTAGGTGAAGGGTGGAAAGATTACATGGTATGAATCCATGATGGGGATAAGAAATAGTTTTCCCTAAAACAAGATGTCATGATCCATGGCTGAGTGAACTTACTGTTCAGTGATGGACATTCTTATTCCAGATGAAGAACTGAAGAGAAAAGGTGTGTATCTGTTCAGAAATGCATTTTGGATGCCAATCTGAATCCTCTTGACTTGGTTATTGTAAACAAAGGGGAGAATAATGTTCACAGACTGATAGATATTATCTTGCCTTGTCAGTAGGACCCCCAAAAAGCTAGGAGAATCATAAAGTTTTTCAATTTCTCTAAAGAAGAGGATGACAAACAATCTGTTGTCAGAACGCCCTTAAATGAAGAAAGTGAGAAGCCCAGGATCAAAGCACGCAAGTCTCAGTGTCTTGTTAATCCACGTGTCCTCCAACTTAAATGCTGATGAATTGCTCTGAACAAACAACACGCCAAGGAAAACAATGAGGTTGCAGAGTATGCTTAACTCTTGGACAAGGTCATGAAGGAAGCTAAAAATAAATAAAAATGCCAAGAACGTATTGCAGAGAGACAGAGATGTAGGCTGCCCTCTTTTAAGAGATTCTACTTCCTAAGTCTGAGTCTAGTCAAAAACATGTCTTTAAGAGTAACAAATAAATGATCAGACCTTGAAAAAAAGCATGTGATTCAGAAAAGTGTGTCATTTATTTTTATATTGTCATGCTCTTCTAAAAATTGTTTGAGCTAATTAATCAAATCCATGTATATAAACTCAAAAATATAAAACAGAACAAAGAGAAAAAATACAGAAGACAAAGAAAGACAAGAGAGAAGTGAGAGGAAATATGGGAGAGGGGAGGTGGAAAGCAAATGGAAAATAAGTAGTAAAATCAAATTGAATCCTGAATAGTTGAACTATTTTTTAATTTATTGTTTTGTTTCGTTATTTTCTTTTTAATTTGGATCTTTTGTTTTTTTAAGGAGGGAATCTAGAAATTTGGCTTTTAGTATTCAACAATCTAAGCAAAGAAAAAATATAGCTGCTAACAAAAATTACAGTTCTTAAATAAAATACTGCTATGCCTGAAAAGGACCTTTTGACGTCTTCTGAGACCTAAGGAAATACTTCCCTGTCAATTACTATCACTCACAGCATATCACTGGTAACATGAGTCTTAGGGTGGTAAATGTATCATGGCAGGTTTAAGGGAAAGATGACTGATCTGAGGCATTGCGGAATAAACACCCCAACTACACCCAATTTCAAACTTCCAACATGTCATATACATCTGAGCTGGGTAAGAGATGCGCTTGTAGCTCCCTTTTTAATGTTTCCTTCATCCCGATGTAATAGCAAAAAATTATCACCAAGAGCATAGGTAAAATAAGATAGACACAATAAGTCTTGAACATCTTTTTTAAAATTACTCAGTATGTTAATGTTATTAACTGTAATTTAGAATTGAATTGTCAATAACAGGTATGCCTGGCAAGCTGATTATAAACCACTATGAAGTTCTAGACTACAAAGTAAGTTTCATGTCAGTTCTTTTAGCATGTCTAAATGCAGACTCACAGTTCAATATCAAAGAATCATTTAGTACATGATCTGATGAGTGGCCAAAATAATGAAGTCCTATAGGACCATCATCATATAAATGGTCAAAGTTCCAGAATGGCTATTTTAATGCCAGTACCTTCAAGCATTTGATGCCTAAAAGAATGGTAGAGAAAGGGGTGGCATTCCAACCAGGACTCCAATACTGATGGATTCTCACTGTGCTGTACGTCACACCTGGGGAGAACAACACTAGCCAAGCAAGTGTGCTACACTCTGATATCTTCCTCTGACATTTCCAAGAAAAAAAAGACTAGAAGTCACTACACTTAATGTTAGAAAATTAATTGGGCATTTGTATTTATGCGGGTAAGTATCTGATAATGGTAAGACCAGAAAAAGGGAGATGTAAAAGTGTATATACTCAACTGGGAGACTAAAAGATGGATCTACCACCAATTACATGTAGGGATACAGAGCAGCGTTGACTTCCTCACTGAAAGTTAAGAAACCTTCTACAACTGTTACAACTTGAACCATACATAGAGGCCAGTCTCATAATGGATCTGATCTGAGAATCACTGTTTGTAACCTTAGCAATAGCATGAACTTTTCTCTTGAACAAAACATTAAAATGTTCAAATGAATCATATATTTGAGGAAAACAGGGTCAGGATAATTTAATTCTGCTACCACAGTTTCATTGATTTTTATATGTTCTTTTACTTTAAACAGACATTCAAAACAATAAACCCTAGTGGATTTTGACATTTGCTGTCCCTTAGATCAACTTTAATTAGATTCCAGAAATGAAGTAACAATATCTTATCAACAGGAAGACATTGCAAGAATGGAAAAGTCAATATTTCAAAAACAACTTAGGATACAGTAAAAGTCAAATTTATAAAAGATAAATTAATAGGATAAAATTTACAGTTCCTGAATTATTCTGATGTCACAAATGCATTCACTGCCAGGATCCTTTAAATATAGTATTCCTTTTGTGTATTTAAAATAGTAATTAATATACAAAGCTCATCATTACTAGCATATATAAATGATATTAGGGACTCAGAAATTCTCAAAACTTACCCCTTCCATCTATCAATTTTGTAATCTCAGGAAAGTGACTCCAATCCACTTCTCTTCCCGAGAAGAGTGATGTCCAGCATTTTTGTATGGGTTGAATTAATCCTGTTCTTGTAAAACTATTTGAGTGAGTTAAAGGCCTTTTCAGACAAATGCTCACTTGTTACCCAGGAAGGGATGAAAAGCCTCCACACTGATGCATCCTAGTATACGTCATCTTATCTTATATTCTTTCACCACATTGTTACTAGAGAATTCTTGTTATTGTATGGAAATATGGTGACTCAAGGAGGTCAGTGCTGAGTCACATCGCTTGTCTGTGACTTAAGCCTGGTGTGTGTGTCTCTGGCTACCACTATTCATTTCATTTTACCACACAAGACTGTCATTTGCAGTGATATATGTGACTTAAGCTAATAAAGCCCTCTGAAAAAGAGCTTTTTTTTTTTAACAGGGCTGGCTTCGGGAACTAAATTGATGCTGATACAGTCCTTCATCTTCTGCCTGATTACTGAGTATCTAATGTATATGGTTTAGTTACTTAACTTATGAAAATAGCTGAGAAAAGAATTTCAATAAGGAAGAATTAATTTGTGCTCATGGTTTGAGATGGTACAGTCCATCATTGTCAGGGAAAGCAAGGATGACATCATGGTGGCAGAAATATGTGGCTATGACTTCTCAATTGGCTAGAAAGCAGAGGGCATGAGCCAGAGCCTATCATCTGGTCCCATGTCCTAAGAGTTCAATCTTCCTCTGCCCCCAACTAGTACCACCAGCTGGAGACCAAGTGTTCACACACATAGTTTATAGGGGAACACATCATATTTAACCATAACATTCCCCTCCTGGTCATCTGAAAATGTAAAAATGCATCCATTCTAAACTTCAACAGAAGTCCCAGGAATCCTGTTGCCCCAATACTGTTCAGAAGTTCAAGTCCAAAGTTTCTTTCGAGACTCAAGACAATTTCTTCACTATGAATGCCTATAAAATCATAATACAAATCCCAAACATCCAGTGTCACAGAGTAAGCATTCTACATCCCAAGTGGAATAAAGACATAATAAACATTAAACTTAAGCAAGGCTGAAATCCAGTAGGGCAGACACCAAACCTTATCTCTCCATGTCTAGTATTTTGGTTCATGATGACATTATTCAGACTCTGAAGGACTTGCACAGTCCTTCCCTTATAGTTCCTCTGCTTACAACACACAACTCTTAAGCTGCCTTTTGTAGGTGCCTAAAGCTGTCCTTGACAGATGTCCCATATTTGTGTTGTTACCAGCATCCTAGGGGCTTCACTGCCACTCATCATTCACCTTTATGACTTCAAACTCTACATTCTCATGAAATCTATGAACAGAACCTGCCACTGGTATATACACTGACTAATACCACAGGCTTTCTGAAACCTTGGAGCAGGTATCCAAGAAATTTGAATCTGAATATTCTTCCTGAGTGCAAAACCAGCATTACATAGATGGTACCAAATTTTACTGCCAACTCAATATGAAGCAACACCCTACCCACTTTGGACTATGACTACAGTAGCTCCTTAGTGAGAAATACTTCAGTAAATATTTCCCTGTGTAGCCTTAGTCCAATAGGGTACCAAGATGTTCGCTCTTCCCAGGCACTCTCTTTTTAAAGAAATTATTTTCAGATGAGTTTGCACTTTTATGCTTAGTAGCCTTTGAAGAACATGTCACACTCTCAAGAAACTTTTCCTATTATCACAGTGCAAGCCCATGTTTTCCTTTTAATTGAGCTAAATCTCTACAATAATTACTTTGTCTGCAGCTTTAAATTCAACTGTGCTCCTTGCTTAAGCAAACTGCCCATTTTAATGTCTTTTTGCTCACTGTAAATGTGACTAAAGGCAGTACACAATAACCATCCCCCATCCTGGATGCTGTGCTAATCTCGAATTTGTTTCACATAATAACTCAACACGTTACTTTTGAACATAGCCTCAGCCAAGTTTTCAGGACTCTGGCACAATCTAATGTGTTGCCAGAATATAACATGAATAACCTCTAATGCAATGCCTAATGAATCTTTGGTTCCCTCAGAAACCTCAAGAGCACACATTCTTTACTGCCTCATGTCTCTAACAGCACTCTGGTCTTCAAAACTCCCACTATAGTGATTCCATAACTTTACCTTCCAGAATTCCATGGCTCCTCAAAAAGCTTTCACATTCCTCCAGCAGACAAGTCCCATAGTCCAAGAACCTCTAAGCCAAGTCCGCACTCTCAGTGTTCTTTACTGGCTGTTTTCCTTGTTACTGTGACAAAATCCCTGGCAAACTCAATTTACTCTAGGAAGGACTTGTAGGGCTTAGCATTTGATACAATACAGTCTATCATAGTGAGAGAAATTTTGTCAGAGTTCAGGGCAGTTGTAACATCAGGTAAACAATGATTTAAAGTAGTAACCAAGGAAAGCTTTATCCATACTTTGATACTTGCATCTCTTCATTAGGAAGGAGTCAAACAGGAAATAATAGAGGAATCGTCAGCTGTACCTGAATGGCTAATGGTCAGGATGTGATTAAATGTTCAGGAAGTTGTAGTAACATTCCACCTGCTACATCAAAACTGAAGGTTCCCTGATGATGAGTCTGTCTCTTGAAAGCCCTGGCTTCTTTATATCCTTTGCACTGTGATTTTGAAATCTTCCTGTGAGCTTTGCAACAGGATCATGGAAGAAACACCCTGAAAGGCACCTCTGGGGTAGGGGAAAATCAATAGCCCATGAATACGTACTAACCTCATAAACACTGCTGAGAAACTTCAGCAAATATTCAGCAAATGTTGAAAACTTTTCTTTGAGTAATCATGACTGGGCTTTGGCACATCCCAAGGGGTCCAGGGAACAGAGAGCCTGGCATAGAATTAGAGCTAGGTTACAAGACTGCAGTCCTACCTTACAAACCCTATGCCTTCCACCATGGTCCCATGTCCAAAGACTCTGCAGTCTTCCAAAACAGTATCACCAACTGTATACCAAGAGTTCACACATGATCCTGTGGGACACCGTATTTATCTTACTTAGGATTTCTACTGCTGCAATAAAAACATAATAACCAAAAGCAACTTGGGGAGTAAAGGGATTTTTGTCTTATACTTCCATGTTATAGTCCATATCATCAAATACAGTCAGGGCAAGAACTCATGAAGAGAACCCGAAGGCAGAAAGTGAAGCAGAAACCATGGAGGAAAGCTTCTTACTAGTTTGCTCAGCTTTCTTTCTTATACAACTCATAACTACCAGCCAGGAGTGGCAACACTAAAAGTGAGCTAGACTCTACATTGCCAATCGCTAAGTGAATACTCCATAGACATTTTTTTGTTTTGTTTTGTTTTTCGAGGCAGGGTTTCTCTGTATAGCTCTGGCTGACCTGGAACTCACTCTGTAGACCAGGTTGGCCTCAAACTCAGAAATCTGCCTGCCTATGCCTCCCAAGTGCTGAGATTAAAGGCATGCGCCACCACTGCCCGGCTTCCATAGACATTTCTACAAGCCAATGTTATAGGATTATTTTCTCAGTTAAGAATCTGTCTTCCCAGATATGTCACATTAATAAAACTTGGAGAAAAACAGAATAATATTTAAACCATAGTAATGTAGGAAATGTTACTGGAGTTTGAGCCCAAACAGATGTAGTGCACTTCTTAGAACAAACAGAATTTAATGTTTGTAAGTGGAAAGGAATGCTTCTAAACAGAATTCATGCAGCAGGTGTATTTTCCTAATATATTGCTGTATTTTACTGTGCCTTTATGTAAAAACATTAGCTTTGGTATTGTTGTCAGATATATGAATTTTAAACTTGGATCACAGTTATCAACTAATAACAGTTGATTTGGGTAAAAAAAAGAATCTCATCTGCTTACATTTTCTCTACCATCAGAGAAATGAGAATATTGCAGAATTACTGAAAGCTAATTTTAGTACTGCTGACATTTCCTCTCTCAAACCATAGAATGGCTTAGTTTGAGTGACTCTTACTGTTATAATTACAATAGGAAAGGTGGTAAGTTTTAACCGAACAAACTTATTTTGAAACCATAAGACCAAGTTGGTGAACATCTGAATGGCTGTGTGCCATAGAAAAGGCATTTGGCATTTTTCTTTGGAGCATACTCCCGAATACTTCAGAAAGAAATGAGAAATGAGAAAAATCGAGCAAAAAAGAGTATCTGAATGATGGCCATGATGAAAAGACCATGTGTAGTTCTCAAGGTTGAAGAAACCCTGAGGTTCATAATCCACCAAGGAGGAGGAGCCTAGTCATCACCACAGGTGTACAGTCACCATATGTGTGCAATCACCACAAGTGTACAGTCACCACAGAGGTGTAGTCACCACAGACGTGCAGTCACCATATGTGTGCAATCACCACAAGTGGACAGTCACCACAGATGTGCAGTCACCACAGACGTGCAGTCACCATATGTGTGCAATCACCACAAGTGGACAGTCACCACAGATGTGTAGTCACCACAGATGTGTAGTTACCATATGTGTGCAATCACTACAAGTGTACAGTCACCACAGATGTGTAGTCACCACAGACGTGCAGTTACCATATGTGTGCAATCACCACAAGTGGACAGTCACCACAGATGTGCAGTCACCACAGACGTGCAGTCACCATATGTGTGCAATCACCACAAGTGGACAGTCACCACAGATGTGTAGTCACCACAGATGTGCAGTCACCATATGTGTGCAATCACCACAAGTGGACAGTCACCACAGATGTGCAGTCACCACAGACGTGCAGTCACCATATGTGTGCAATCACCACAAGTGGACAGTCACCACAGATGTGTAGTCACCACAGATGTGCAGTCACCATATGTATGCAATCACTACAAATGGACAGTCACCACAGATGTGTAGTCACCACAGATGTGCAGTCACAACAGGTCTGCAATCAGCACAAGTGTACAGTCACCCCAAATATGCAGTCACCACAGACGTGCAGTTACCATATGTGTGCAATCACTACAAGTGTACAGTCACCCCAAATGTGCAGTCACCACAGACGTGCAGTCACCATATGTGTGCAATCACTACAAGTGTACAGTCACCCCAGATGTGCAGTCGCCACAGACATGCAATTACCATATGTATGCAATCAGCACAAGTGGACAGTCACCACAGATGTGTAGTCACCACAGATGTATAGTCACCACAGATGTGCAGTCACCACAGACGTGCAGTCACCACATGTGTGCAGTAGCTCCTGAAGTGCTTGAAAACATGAACTCTATGGCACAACCCTCACAGAAAACAGAGGCTTAGATTTTAATCTACTCAACCTATGAATGGAATTTGCTATGCTCCTATGCTGTCTGCTTGCACGAAAAAAAAAATACACATCTCTAAAGAAAGATAACAAATTATTCCTTTGATTTCATATAATGGAATTACATGGAACTTAAAGTAACAAGACATATTAAGAATTGCTAAAAGTCAAAACAGTAAGTCAATAAAAATAGATCAAAACACAATTATTATAATGTCATGTTATGGGTTAGAGAGATGTCTCAGCAATTAAAAGCTTGGTGTTCTTCTGCAAGATGCAGGTTCAATTCTCAGTGCCCTTATGGCCATTCACAGCCATATGTAACTCCAGATCCAGGTTAATCTGATGATCTCTTTTCTCTCCTTGGGCACCGGGTACACATGTGGTATACAGACATTCATACAAGTAAAACACTCATACCCATAAAATAAAGACAAATGTTAAATCATTATGTTGGACTAGTTTAGCAATCAGTCATTGTATTAAAGACTGTAAAGAACAGAGTGGAAAATTTAAAACTTAAAAATTATAAAAGAAAAACACTAAACATAAAATTTTGAAGTTCCAGAAATGAAATTAAAAACTCAAAAAAATAGCTCAAAAATCGAGGTAATCTGCCCTACTTTTTTTCAAAAGAATGGGAAAAGTCAATAGAATGGAATTGGAAAACTATGAAAAAGGATTAAAGGACAGGGGACTAGTTTTAGCTATTCTGGGTTTTCTGTTATTCCAGATGAATTTTTGAATTGCTCTTTCTAACTCTATGAAGAATTGAGTTGGGATTTTGATGGGGATTGCATTGAATCTGTGTATTACTTTTGGTAAGATGCTCATTTTTACTATATTAATCCTGCCAATCCATGAGCATGGCAGATTTTTCCATCTTCTGAGGTCTTCTTCAATTTCTTTCTTCAGAGACTTGAAGTTCTTGTCATACAGATCTTTCACTTGTTTGGTTAGAGTCACGCCAAGATACTTAATATGGTTTGTGGCTATTGTGAAGGGTATTATTTCTCTTACTTCTTTCTCAGCCTGCTTATCCTTTGAGTATAGGAAGGCTTCTGACTTGCTTGAGTTGATTTTATATCCGGCCACTTTGCTGAAGTCGTTTATCAGCTGTAGGAGTTCTCTGGTGGAGTTCTTTGGGTCGCTTAAGTATACTATCATATCATCTGCAAATAGTGATAGTTTGACTTCTTCCTTTCCAATTTGTATCCCTTTGATCTCTTTTTGTTGTCTAATTGCTCTAGCTAGAACTTGAAGACCTATATTGAAAAGATATGGAGAGAGAGGGCAGCCTTGTCTAGTCCCTGATTTTAGTGGGATTGCTTCAAGTTTCTCTCCATTTAGATTGATGCTGGCTACCGGTTTGCTGTAAATTGCTTTTACTATGTTTAAGAACCTCTGGGGGAATCAGTATCCCGGACCTCAAGCTGTACTACAGAGCAATAGTGTTAAAAACTGCATGGTATTGGTACAGTAACAGACATGTAGATCAATGGAACAGAATTGAAGACCCAGAAATGAATCCACACTCCTATGGTCACTTGATCTTTGACAAAGGAGCTAAAACCATCCAGTGGAAAAAAGATAGCCTTTTCAACAAATGGTGCTGGCTCAGCTGGAGGTCAACATGCAGAAGAATGCAAATTGACCCATCCTTATCTCCTTGCACTAAGCTCAATTCTAAGTGGATCAAAGAACTCCACATAAAACCAGACACACTGAAACTAATAGAAGGGAAACTAGGGAAGAACCTTGAACATATGGGCACAGGGGAGAATTTCCTGAACAGAACTCCAATAGCTTATGCTCTAAGATCAAGAATAGACAAATGGGACCTCATTAAATTACAAAGTTTTTGCAAGGCAAAAGACACTGTCAAAAAGACAAAGCGGCAACCAACTAACTGGGAAATGATTTTTACCAACCTTACATCCGACAGAGGGCTAATATCCAAGATATACAAAGAACTCAAGAAGTTAAACTCCAGAGAGGCAAGTAACCCTTTTAAAAAATGGGGTACAGAGCTACACAAAGAGTTCTCACCTGAAGAATATCTAATGGCTGAGAAGCACCTAAAGAGATGTTCATCATCCTTAGTCATTAGGGAAATGCAAATCAAAACAACCCTGAGATTCCATCTCACACCAGTCAGGATGGCTAAGATCAAAAACACAGGAGACAGCAGTTGTTGGCGAGGATGTGGAGAAAGAGGAACACTCCTCCACTGCTGGTGGAATTGCAAGCTGGTACAACCACTCTGGAAAGCAGTCTGGCGGTTCCTCAGAAAACTGGGCATGACACTCCCGGAGGATCCGGCTATACCACTCCTGGGCATATACCCAGAGACTTTACCTGCATGCAATAAGGACACATGCTCCACTATGTTCATAGCAGCCTTATTTATAATAGCCAGAAGCTGGAAAGAACCCAGATGTCCCTCAACGGAGGAATGGATTCAGAAGATGTGGTATATCTACACAATGGAATACTACTCTGCAATTAAAAACAATGAATTCACGAAATTCCTAGGCAAATGGTCAGATCTTGAAAATATCATCCTTAGTGAGGTAACCCAATCACAAAAGAACACACATGGTATGCAGTCACTGATAAGGGGATATTGACCCAGAATCTCGGAATACCCTAGACACAATCCGCATATCAATAGATTTCTAAAAAGATGGAAGGAGAGACCCCTGGTCTCTCCTGGAAAGACTGGATGTAGGGGAACGCCAGGACAGAGTAACGAGAGGGGGTTGAATGGAGAAAAGAGGGAGGGAAGGGGGCTTATGGGACTTTCGGGGAGGGAGGAAACGGGAAAGGGGAAATGATTTGGAATGTAAATTAAAAAAATAAAAAAAAAGGACAGGGGACATGAGAAAATGTCCAATATGTAAAGTTAAAATCCAGAGAGGGGAGGGGAGAGAAAGAAGGGGGAGGGGAGAGGGGAGAGGGGTAAGTAAGGGGAGGGGAGGGGGGAAAAGGAGGAATGAGAGGGGTAAGGGGAGGGGAAAGCGGGAAGGGAGAGGGAAGAAAAGGAGGGGAAGGGGAGGGGAGAGGGGAAAGGGGGAAGGAGAGGTGAGATGGGGAATGGGGAAGAGAGATGGGGAAGGGGGAGAGGAGGGGAAGAAGGGGAAGGGAGGGGAGAGGAGGAGAAGGAGGGGAGGGGAGGAAGGGGAAGGGAGGGGAGAGGAGGAGAGGGAGGGGAGGAAGGGGAAGGGAGGGGAGAGGAGGAGAAGGAGGGGAGGGGAGGAAGGGGAAGGGAGGGGAGAGGAGGAGAGGGAGGAGAGGGGAGGGGAGGGGAAGGGAGGGAAGGGGAGGAAGGGGGAGGGAGAGGGAAGGGAGGGAAGGGGAGGAAGGGGGAGGGAAGGGGAGAGGGAAAGAAAACAAGAGAGTGCACAGTCCTTATGAGCATCAGATGGGAAAATTATATCCTAAATATATTATTCACTCTGTGCTTTTTTTTTTATTTACATTCCAAATCATTTTCCCTTTCCCGTTTCCTCCGTCCCCAAAAGTCCCATAAGCCCCCTTCCCTCCCTCTTTTCTCCATTCAACCCCCTCTCCTTTCTCTGTCCTGGCGTTCCCCTACATCCAGTCTTTCCAGGACCAGGGGTCTCTCCTTCCATCTTCTTAGAAATCTATTGATATGCGAATTGTGTCTAGGGTATTCCGAGATTCTGGGTCAATATCCCCTTATCAGTGACTGCATACCATGTGTGTTCTTTTGTGATTGGGTTACCTCACTAAGGATGATATTTTCAAGTTCTGACCATTTGCCTAGGAATTTCGTGAATTCATTGTTTTTAATTGCAGAGTAGTATTCCATTGTGTAGATATACCACATTTTTTGATTTCACTCATTAGCTGGTTCATGGCTTCTTTGATTGATGGGTATTCTGGTCAGGATTGGAAACAGATGACATTATAACTGAGCTTTTTCTAGCTTAATGATCATGTCAACTCCTTGCTGTTCTAGACACTTGGCTTTGTAGAGATTCCTGATTAAACAGGCTAAGCAGTCAGATCAACTTTGCCATAAGCAGTAGGAATATTCTCTCAGGCACAACTTTAGGTGAAAAGATTCATTTATTCAATTTCTCTGCGGTTGTACTACCTTACATTGTCTTCCTACTTGGTGAGCTTCCAATTTGTCACAAAGAGCAAATCAGAATGTAGAAAGAATAAGATTTTCTTTTGATAATTGCAAGGTCATTTTACACCAGGAGAAACCCAAGAAGAACCTTAAAAGTCACAACTGATGTTTCTCTCCTTCTTAGGAATGACTTCCACGGGTACATCATCACATGGATGGTCTCCATGCTAATGTCTGCCCAGCGCTATGTTGCTCTGGACTCTGCAGACGCACAACTATTGGATTTAATGCTGGGAGAAATGCCTGGATGAGGGCCTGGGGACTATTCTAAGTATGAGAAGCCCAGCACCATAATTCTTTTTCTCCGGAAGTAGGAGGGGGTGTCTTCAGAGGACAGGCACTCTGGAGTAGGAAAGATACCAGGACTCTCAGCAGAGACTATGAAATTGCAGCTTATGACTCCACACACACAGTTTACCTTTGAAACAGGGATTTCACACATACAAATGGTAACATTTATCTTTGGAGAAACTCTCAGCTCAATTGCTTCCTGGAATTTGTCATTTCCCATTATGTAGAGTTTTTAAGTGTATATTATTCTGTCAAAAATATGACTTATCAACTTATAATGCTGCACTATTCATCATGTGATTCCTCTCCATGTGACCACCCAAGTGGAGAAGCCCATTTACAACTACACATTTTGAAAGTGAATCATTTTGGCAAACAAATCTGTTCAATCTCAATATTTAATGACTTAGAATTAAAATCAACTTTTTGAGATTGGGTGAATTATATTCGAACAGCAGTATTGTGTTTCAAAACATCTGTATTGCTTTCATTTAAAGAAGCAAGAAAGAATACAATGACCAAAAGATAGGCTCTGTCAATTAAAACATACTCTGTCTCAGTCCTTTTGGGCCTGTCATTGTTTCTTGTATATACCAAATAAATTTCATCAAAAAGAAATAAGTGGCCAGGCAGTGGTGGTGCATGCCTTTAATCCAAGCACTTGGGAGGCAGAGGCAGAGGTAGGTGGATTTCTGAGTTCAAGGCCAGCCTGGTGTACAGAGTGAGTTCCAGGACAGCCAGAGCTCTACAGAGAAACCCTTTCTCGAAACACCAAAAAAAAATGTAAAATTACTAAGATATACTTTATGGTCTTTTCTTTTAAGAAATCTTCAAAACGTTGAGTTTTACACTTACTGAAGATGTCCAAACAAGCTAGCCCATTGCATACATTCAGTAGCTATAATGTATGTTACCTTACTAGGATGTACACACATCATGAAACCTCTGTGTACTAACAGGAATCATACAGAACATTGTGATGGATGACTGGATACTAACAGAGAACATATAGACACCATACAGGATGACTTTATACTAAAAGATGTCATACAGAAAACTGTAAGGTACAGCTGCCCATTGACAGAGGTCATACCACTGTATGGGATGGCAGCATATTACAGAGATTATACAGAGCACAGACAGGAAAACTGTATGCCGACAGTGGTCTTAAAAAACACTGTCCTAGATTCAATTTTAACAAGTACTTTCTTCTTATCTCTTCAGTCTTCTTTCCTTCCTTCCTTCCATTCTCTCTCTCTCTGTCTCTCTCTCTGTCTCTCTCTGTCTCTCTGTGTGTGTGTCTCTCTCTCTGTCTCTGTCTCTCTCTGTCTCTCTGTCTCTTTCTCTCTCTCTCTCTCTCTCTCTCTCTCTCTCTCTCTCTCTCTCTCTCTCTCTCTCTCTCTCTCTCAAACAGGATCTTGAACTTGAAATGCTCCTGCCTAACTTATACTTACAAACTAGTAAAGAGTGTTGGGGGACTTTTTTAAAGATAAGAAAATTTGCATACTTGCTAGTTGCTGTATTCACAGCACTATAACCCCACTAGATAAATATTAGTTGCTCCACAATTTTTTATAAAATAAATGCTGTTCTTATTCAGAAGGAAGTCATGCTTGAATCAAATTTTTAACATTGCAGTATTAAAACCCACAAACTATTCAGAGCACAGACCACTTGCCATTTGCTAAAAGTGGGTCATAGACTGAGCAAAACCTCAAAGAAGGAGATTAAGAAAGGGTCAGCAAATATTTTTCCATAATAGTTCAGACAGCAAGTACTTTAGGCTTTGTGGACCATATATCTATGTCATGGCAAATTAGCTCTATGTTATAATATGTAACTAAGCAGGCATAGCTGTATTCCAGTAAAACACTGTTTAGCAAAGCAGGCCATAACCTTGACTGAGAACAGTATTTTGCTAAATCATGGTTATTCCTGTTTGGCAAGCGGCTTGTTTACAAAAACCCCAATCATAGCAATAACCCATGAGTGAACCTAGAGAAGAGATGGGTAAGGTATATGCAGAGGCATATTTAAAAGGATATTCTCACAAGATGTGTGTAATCCATATCACCAATGGATAAATGTACAGAAGACTTGAAGACTTCAGCAAGTCATTGCCAGTAACCCAATAAAAAATGGGCCAAGAATACTAAATAGACACATCAAGCAAATGTAAATGACTTTTAAACACAAAATGTATGTTCACAATTAAGAAAGAAAGAAATTGCTTAAAACTACAATAACTTGATTATTCATAAGATATAGGAAGGAAGGCAATGAGAGTGCAAACTGATGCTAACCTCTTAAAGAGAAATTTAGAGATGTTTATCAAGGTCATAACTTCGTATGCCTTTACTTAGCAATTGAATAGCTAGGAATCTCTCTCTCTCTCTCTCTCTCTCTCTCTCTCTCTCTCTCTCTCTCTCTCTCTCTCTCTCTCTCTCTCTGTATATATATTTCCAGTTAGGAAATCCCTTCACTGGCATGCCCACCAGCCAACCTGAACTGGAGAATTCCTCATTAAGACTATTCTGGAGTGATTGGACAATGTGTCAAGTTGATAATTAAAGCTAACCTGAACAGGAAATATAGAGTTGCTCTTGTAAGAAATGGCATAACATACGAGTTTATTCATTACAAAATGGTTGCAGTACAACAAAGAAGAAAGTATGTCATTAAAGAGGTAAGGAGCAGAAAGTATGCATCTTTCACAGAAGGATGTTCATAAGGTACCAACAAAGGATTCTCTGAAAGTATCTAAAAGAAAACAAAATGAGAAAAATTGTATACATAGGATACTACCATTTATGTCAAACACATTATAGGCTAAGACATAACTAAATAGATATAGACATATCACATATAATGTATAAGCATTGTATAGACTAAAAAACTTTGAGAAGGTAAAAAGAAATAGATATCATTGGTATCTTATAAGTGGAGGAAAAGGACAGTTGAGTTTCAAAACTATTCAGAGCTATTGCACTTTTTCAGGTTTAAAAAATAGGACTCCAAGGTCTTTTTTTTTTAAACCAGAAAGTGGTTAAAGACTATTCTTGGAGTCAGAAGGTCAAAAGTAATAGAGCAGAGCCTTTGGATATAATGTTGGCTTCTTTGTCTTCCCCATATGCTAACTTAAATTCTGACTGGGTTCCCTGACCTACTCGGTAGTACTAGCTGGAACCAGAAGAAATGGAGAAGGAAGGGAGCTGCAATTGAAATGTGGTAGATTTTCACAGACAGACCAGGCCCCACATACCCACAAGAACCTTGGCCAATCTGCATGGCTATTGCCTTTCTCCTAGCCCTTGGGGCCCTACCACATCTCCCCTGTCCCCCCTCCCCACCCTGTCTCATGCTCACACTCCTTTCTGAGTCAAAGAGCATCGTTATAACATGGGTGGATATTGTTTCTGACCATGGCCTCAATAGGCTTGATAAGAACCCAAAAGTGTTCTCTCCCAATTTGAGAAGCTTATTTAAAAACAAATCATTGTTCCCTCCACCACAGTTTTTATTTAGAGTTATTATCTACAAACAAATATTTTAACTATACAACATTGATGTTATTAGCCAGCTGTTTTATCCTTTCCTTTCGGAAATTGGGATATTCCCTCCTCCCCAGGGTCCTGTAAACCCTCTCTGAAGCCTTTTCTCAAAGACTACCAACTATACTTCTTTGACTAGAGCCATGATCTAGCGGCTGCCTTGGACTTTTGAACTGAGTTCCTGGAGTAAAGACCCAAGTGCTCTTCATAAAATCTCTCTCAAACTTTAATTCATTTTTGCCAATTTTTAGTTTATCTTGCTTGAAGATCATTCTTCTCCTTAGGGGAGAAAAATCAAAGCAAAATCAGAATTGGGTGGCACTGCCTTTCTGCTCATATTTGTGAAACACTGGGCATCTGTCCAAAGCTGGCCTATCTCTCTCTCCGAGCTGCTCTGAGCTGCAAATGAAATTTGCAATGCTCTTTTAACTCTTCGCAACAAACATACTCCAGTGGCACCAGAGTGCTATCTAAAGGCTCCTGTCCGCTCTTTTCTGTTGGTGTTTTATTTGATATCTTTTGAGGTAAGTTGGTAAAATCATTTACTCCCATTGTTTGCATAAAGGAAAAAATCTACTGTCAGATCACAGGTCATGAGCACAGACAAGCATTTGAAAAACCCATTCTGAAACAATAGAAATTATCAGAGGGAAACCAACATATATGCAGCTTTATTCACTCTAGTAGCCTCTGTGACTTTTTCCTAACAACATCAAAATACCTGGTGGGCACACCATGCCATGCCCTAAAATTTCTGTTTCATTTTTTTCTTTTCTGCATGAGTTTTATTGGTAGAAACAAGGTTCTGTGATTTTTCTGCTTCTCTCTTCATTCCTTCTGGTTTTAGATTTCATTAATGCAAAAGGTTAACAAAAGTTTTACTTAATTTCTTTCTAGGAGAGTTCAGACATCTAGTTGAAAGGATCATATATTTGACCTTAGACAATGGCTAGCTTTAGCATTTGTACTCATTCTTGTTGGCTCTCTCATGGACTATCATATCTTTCTCACTATATGACTATCAAAGTGCAAGAAAGGAATTATAAAAAACATTCTCATGAAAATAGTTCTTTAAAATCAAGGTAAAACTAGCTAAAGGGACAGTTGGAATAGATTGTCAGAAAAAAATAAACCTTCCTTTTCCTCATGATCTCTTAGCTGGAAAAAAATTCAGCAAAAAGAACAATAGCTACCTATTTTTAGCTCAGAGGACCTATCCTCGCCTTCTGTGTGTGTGCAGGAAGATGTAGCTCCCCTGCATGCTTGTTGCACTTTGCCTGTCAACTGGGTTCAGGCTCTTTGTCTTTTGTCTCTCTTTCATAGAAGTAACTTTCCAGATTCTAACATTTCCAGAGAAAAGAAAACTTATTCTCTAAGCAGTTTGATTCAACTTACCACACCCAGGAATGTTGAGTGTGTACCTACATACACACACACACACACACACACACACACACACTATAAACCTCAAAGCAAGAGTGTTAGTACTATGTACTAATATCCTTTCTCCAGAAATATCAAATAAATGGGACTTTCCTGACTTTCTTAGAAAATATTTTTTTCTTTTAATTTCTTCCCTTCTCACAATGGATTTCTGACTTTTTCCTCCTTATTTCCTTTGCCTTCCATTCATTCTGGTTATCTATCTCAAGGACAGCCTGGGCTAAACTAGTCAGGCATGCAGGCATGACATAAAAGCAAGAGTGGCCCAGTTAATCAAACTGTGGCCTTGATACCCTCTATTTCCTAGTAAGTCACATTGACCATTTCTTAATCTAAATTTTAATTCCACTGGAACACCTTTGTGTATTTTAGAGAAAGGAATATAAATACCAAAATTAATAAGCATCCCCAGATAAAAAGCAATCAAGTTTAGAGGAAAATTGATGACTACAGCTGTTACAAAGGAAAAACCTACTATCCTTTTCTTGAGGTAGACTTAGAAACAATTAATTTAAGATGATACGCATCTGGGCACCTTGATATTTGAACCAGATGAGATTTTCTGTGGACAGCGACTCCATCCTCTGGGTTATAATACCAGTTGCCCAGGTCACTTTTCAGGGATGACCCCTGTTTTTGCTCAACACAATGATGTCTCATTTGGTCTGCAGACACCAGTAGCATCCTCACATGGCCACTTGTCTCTTTTAAGCCTTTAATAGTGGGCAAAAGACACCTACCAGCTGCCATGACAGGAAACACCAAGCTATGACCAGATGCCTTGACAGGAAACACCAACGCAAGGTAAAAAATAAAATGTTAGCTGTGAAGTTTCTGAATGAGCTTAGCCCATGCTCACAAAAAGGACACAGACATTCCTTCTTATTTTAGGCCATCTTTTGTCCTCATCTTTCCTACCCTATACCTATAATTCTGTTACAGAAACATCTTTAGTTTCCTCTAGTCTTGACCCTAGCAGCAATCTCAGTTCGAAGGCAAGCGGTAGCGAGTTAAAACAAGCAGTGAAGCGAGAATGTTCTTACACTCTTTAGAAAAATAGCCCGCCTCATCTGGCACTGACAGCCCCATCAGCAGGCATAGGGTTTGTATTTTTCCTCTTCCTGTGGTCCCCTCCCTTTGCATGGCATTTCCAGGAAAGGAGCATGCTTTGAAGAGGAGATCATTTTACACAGAGTTCAGCCTTAGAAGATGTGTAAGATACAAGAACATGTGTAGGAATTCAGCACCTATGAAGTTGACAGGGATACTATGGAAAGGGTAACATCTAGCATTCTGCATATGCTCCCTGATGAGGAAGTCCATGAAGCTGCTCTAAATTAATCCAGCTACAGCTCATTGTCAGATCTTGTTCTTTGCACCCTGTTTTGGAGGCTCTCAGCCTATTCCATCTGGAGGTACATCCCTTTGCATTCATCTCTACCACTGAGTGCCTTTATGGCATGGTCAGAGGGACCACACTGTTACATACTATGTGTGTGTATGCGTGTGTATGGTGTCTAATTCTGGAGGGACCTATTGGTCAGTTCTTCCTGGAGCCAGCCTCCTACCTAACAACTCAACTCCCTGACAATAAAAGGTTGATTTGTGACAGAGGATCTTATGCCTCTTTTCTTCAGTCATTGAATAAAGTTCTTTCTCTCTCCTTTGTCTCTTGTGCCTTGGCTTGATTAAGTAAGGAAAGAACTGAAACGTTTTCTGTGTTACAGAATGAGAACACTGCAAATTATTCTAGTTCAAGTAATGCTCAGAAAAAGAGTCTGCCCACTGTCTCACTGCAAATAAAACAATGTGGTTT
Source organism: Tokudaia tokunoshimensis (assembly GCA_036184795.1). Classification (NCBI taxonomy): domain Eukaryota; kingdom Metazoa; phylum Chordata; class Mammalia; order Rodentia; family Muridae; genus Tokudaia; species Tokudaia tokunoshimensis. The sequence goes on along the minus strand of BTHU01000011.1, from coordinate 103,324,879 downwards.
GTTAAGAAAGCCATGCTTTGAGTTCGTATGTTCTATTACAGTGCATTCAAACTTTATTTGAACCATACACAGTTTTGTTTAAAGTTTAGTAAAAATCATGAAAATTACACTTTACATTTAAATTTATCATAGTTTTCAAGACAATTAGGATGCATGTTATATGTGAGTTGGTTAACTTTCTCATAGGCTTGGCTCCAATTTATTCACATTATTACCCAGAACCTGGCCAATAGAGGTGGCTGGAAATAGAGTAGAAAAGTAGCAAATTCTTAACTGTGTCTACACTGTGGCCATTGTCTTATATAATGGTGATGTCCACTCTGCAGGAGTAATCTGGATGCTGAGTTTTCTTCAGATCTTTTTAGCTCAATGGCTTTGTTGGGAGACATAGGTCATGTCACATAAACAGGAATCTAGGGAATAGACCCTTCCAGATAGTAGAAGCTCTAAATTCTAAAATTCAATGTCCTCTGAGCTTAGGTACATGGCTCAACACATCCACTCTTCTTGTGACACTTTGGGTTTTCTCCCTGAGTCTCTGGCCTCCATGCTAACTTAAAAGGTCTGACTTTTTCACACACCTGCCTCTTCTGACATCTTCTAGGATTTTTAATTTTCCTTTTTCTACTCTTTTTTTTCTCAAACTCTTGAGCTGGCTTATGTGTCCATTTTAAAAATTCTTTTATTTATTTATTTATTTTTTTACATTCCAGATTTTATTCCCCTCCTATCCACTCTTAGACTGTTCCACATCGCATACCTCCTCCTTCATGCCTCCCTGTCTCCACAAGGATGCTCCCACCCCAGCCCACCTGACCTCTAAACTCTCTGTCTAGTCACCTGAGGGTTAGGTACATCTTTTCCAACTGAAGCCAGACCTGGCAGTCCTCCACTGTATATGTGTTGGGGGCCTCATATTAGCCAGTGTATGCTGCCTGGTTGGTGATCCAGTGTCTGAGAGATCTCGAGGGTCCAGGTTGAGACTGCTGGTCTCCTTTCACCTCAGCTTCTTCCAGTTTTCTCCTAATTCAACCACAGGGATCAGCAGCTTCTGTCCTTTAGTTGGATGCAAATATCTGCATATGACTCATTTGGCTTCTTGTTGGGTTGTTCGGAGGGCAGTCATGCTAGGTCCCTATTTGTGAGCACTCCATAGCCTCATTAATAGTGTCAGGCTTTGGGGTTTCCTGTTGAACTGGATCCAACTTTGGGCCTGTCACTGGACCTTCTTTTCCTCAGGCTCTTCTCCATTTTCATCCCTACAGTTCTTTCAGACAGGAATAATTATGGGTCAGAGTTTTGACTGTGGGATAGCAAACCCATCCCTCACTTGATGCCTTGTCTTTCTGCTGGAGGAGGGCTTCACAAGGTCCCTCTCCCCACTGTAGGGCATTTCATCTAGGATCCCTGGATGTGTTCTGAGAGACTCTTACCTCCCAGGTCTCTGGTACATTCCGGAGGGTCACACCAACGTCCTACCTTCCGAGGTTGCCTGTTTTCATTCTTTTTGCTGGCCTTCAGGGCTTCAGTCCTTTCCCCCCACCCAATAAGAGATCATGTTACCCTCTCCCAGCCCTGTCCCCTGTCCTCTTTCTCTCCCAAGTACCTCCCTCCCTCTCCCATTGTGGTTGTTTTCTTCTCGTTCCCAGGTGGGACTGAGACATCTTCACTTGGGCAGTTCAGCTTGTTTATCTTTTTGAGTTCGGTGGGCTGTATCTTGGGTATTCTGTATTTTGGGGGAGCTAATATCCACTTATTAGTGAGAACATACCATGAATGTCCTTTTGGGTCTGAGTTACCTCACTCAGAATGATATTTTCTGGTTCCATCCATTTGCTGCAAAACTCATGATGTCCTCATTCTTAATAGCTGAATAGTATTCCATTGTATAAATGAACCACATTTTCTGTATTGTGAGACATCTGGGCTGTTTCCAGCTTCTGACTATCACAAATAAGACCACTATGAACATAGGTGAACACATGCCCCTGTGGTATGCTGGGCATCTTTTGGGTATATTCCCAAGAGTGGTATTGCTGGGTCTTCAGGTAGATCTATTTCCAATTTTCTAAATAACCTCCAGATTGATTTCCAGAGTGGTTATACCAGTTTGCAATCAAATCAACAATGGAGGAGTGTTCCTCTTTCTCCACATCCTTTCCAACATGTATTCTCCCCTGAGATTTTGATCTTAGCCATTCTGATTGGTATAAGGTAGAATCTCAGGGTCATGTTGATTTGCATTTCCCTGATGACTAAGTACTTTGGACATTTCTTTAAGTGCTTCTTGGCCATTCTAGATTCCTCTCTTGTGAATTCTGTTTAGCTCTATACCCCATTTTTTGATTGGGTTGTTTGGTTGTTTGGTGGTTAGCTTCCTGAGTTCCTTATATATGTAGCCCTCTATCAGATATGGGGTTAGTGAAGATTTTTTTTTCCAATCTGTAGGTTGCTGATTTGTTTTAATGACTATGTTCTTTGCCTTACAGAGCTTTCCAGTTTCATGAGGTCCCATTTGTAAATTCTTTTTTTTTTAAAAGATACCTTTCCTTTTATTTATCTTTCCAGTGCGTTCGATTTCACAAAGGACTTCTTGCATTTCATCAACTATTGCCATTCAGGTAAATGGTACCAGATTTGAAAAATGAGTGATGAAGAGTTAGTCCTCGTAATCGAAAGCATATTTTAATGTTTTTTTTTATTTTCTAAGTTTTTTTTTTATTTACATTCCAAATGATTTCCCCTTTCCCGTTTCCTCCCTCCCCGAAAGTCCCATAAGCCCCCTTCCCTCCCTCTTTTCTCCATTCAACCCCCTCTCGTTTCTCTGTCTTGGCGTTCCCCTACATCCAGTCTTTCCAGGACCAGGGGTCTCTCCTTCCATCTTCTTAGAAATCTATTGATATGCGAATTGTGTCTAAGGTATTCCTAGATTCTGGGTTAATATCCCCTTATCAGTGACTGCATACCATGTGTGTTCTTTTGTGATTGGGTTACCTCACTAAGGATGATATTTTCAAGTTCTGACCATTTGCCTAGGAATTTTGTGAATTCATTGTTTTTAATTGCAGAGTAGTATTCCATTGTGTAGATATACCACATCTTCTGAATCCATTCCTCCATTGAGGGACATCTGGGTTCTTTCCAGCTTCTGGCTATTATAAATAAGGCTGTTATGAACATAGTGGAGCATGTGTCCTTATTGCATGCAGGTAAAGCCTCTGGGTATATGCCCAGGAGTGGTATAGCCGGATCCTCTGGGAGTGTCATGCCCAGTTTTTTGAGGAACCGCCAGACTGCTTTCCAGAGTGGTTGTACCAGCAGTGGAGGAGTGTTCCTCTTTCTCCACATCCTCACCAACAACTGCTGTCTCCTGTGTTTTTGATCTTAGCCATCCTGACTGGTGTGAGATGGAATCTCAGGGTTGTTTTGATTTGCATTTCCCTAATGACTAAGGATGATGAACATCTCTTTAGGTGCTTCTCAGCCATTAGATATTCTTCAGGTGAGAACTCTTTGTTTAGCTCTGTACCCCATTTTTTAATAGGGTTACTTGCCTCTCTGGAGTTTAGCTTCTTGAGTTCTTTGTATATATTGGATATTAGCCCTCTCAATTCCAAGTGGATCAAGGATCTCCACATAAAACCAGACACACTGAAACTAATAGAAAGGAAACTAGGGAAGAACCTTGAACATATGGGCACAGGGGAGAATTTCCTGAACAGAACTCCAATAGCTTATGCTCTAAGATCAAGAATTGACAAATGGGACCTCATTAAATTACAAAGTTTTTGCAAGGCAAAAGACACTGTAAAAAAGACAAAGCGGCAACCAACTAACTGGGAAATGATCTTTACCATTTGTAAATTCTTAATCTTAGAACATGAGCCATTGTAGTTCTGTTTAGGAAATTTCTCTCTGTGCCAATGAGTTCATGGTTCTTTCCCACTTTCTCTTCTATTAGATTGAGTATATCTAGTTTTATGTTGAGGTCCTTGATACACTTCAACTTGAGCTTTGTGCAAGGTGACAAATATGGGTCTATTTTCACTTTGCTATATACAGACAGCAAGTTAAAACAGCACCATTTATTGAAGATGCTTTCTTTTTTCCATTATATATTTTTTGCTTTTTTGTCAAAGATCAAGTGTCTGTAAGTGTGCGGTTTTATTTCTGGGTCTTCAATTCTTTTTCATTGATCAACATGTCTGTCTCTGTACCAATACCATGCAGTTTTTATCACTACTGCTCTGTAGTACAGCTTGAGGCCAGGGATGATGATTCCCCTAGCCGTTCTTTTATTAAGTATTTTCACTATTATGGGTTTTTTGCCTTTCTAGATGAATTTGAAAATTGCTTTTTCCGTGTCTTTGAAGAATTATGTTGGAATTTTGATGGGGATTGCATTGAATCTGTAGATTGCCTTTGGTAGGATGACTGTTTTTACTATGTTAATTCTGCCAATCTATGATCTCTCTACTCTCTGAGATGTTCTTCAATTTCTTTCTTGAGAGACTTGAAGTTATTGTCATACAGATCTTTCATTTATTTGGTTAGAGTTGCCTCAAGATATTTTAAATTATTTGTGGCTATTGTGAAGGGAGTTGTTTCCCTAATTTCTTTCTGAACCTGTTTATCATTTGTATAAAGGAAGGCTACTGATTTATTTGAGTTAATTTTGTATCCAGCCACTTTGCTGAAGTTGTTTATCAGCTGTAGAAGTTCTCTGGTAGAATTTTTGGGGTGGTTTATGTAAACTATCATACCATCTGCAAATAGTGATACCTTTATTTCTTCTTTGGCAATTTGTATCCCCATTGATCTCTTTTTGTTGTCTTATTGTTCTAGCTTTTACTTCAAGTACTATATTGAGTTGATATGGGGAGAGTGGGCATCCTTGTCTTGTCCCCAATTGCTTCAATTATCTCTCCATTTAATTTGATATTAGCTGTTGGTTTGCAGCAAATTGCTTTTATCGTGTTTAGGTAAGAGCCTTGAATTCCAGATCTCTCCAATACTTTTAATATGAACAGGTATTGTATTTTGTCAATTGCTTTTTCTGCATCTAAGGAGATGATCATGTGATTCTTTTCTTTGAGTTTGTTTATATGGTGGATTATGTTAATGGATTTCATATATTGAACCAACCTTGCATCTTTGGGATGAGGCCTTCTTGATGGTGGTGAATGATGGTTTTGATGTGTTATTGGTCTTAATTTGCAAGAATTTTATTGAGTATTTTGGCATTGATATTCATAAACAAAAATTGGTCTGACATTCTCTTTTTTGATTGGGTCCTTGTGTGGTTTAAGTATGAGAGTAATTGTGGCTTCATAGAACGAATTAGGTAGTGTTCCTTCTGTTTGTATTTTATGGAATAGTTTGAGGAATATTTGTATCAGGTCTTTTTTGAAAGTCTGGTAGAATTCTGCACTAAATCCATCTGTCCCTGGACTTTTTGGGGTTGGGAGTGTTTAAATGACTTCTTCTATTTCCTTATGGGATATTAGATATTAATGAGACTAAGAGCCCTAAAGAAACCTCAATTTTCCCAGTAACACCTAGACCTTGTGGCAAAAGACCTCCTTGCTCTCTGTTCCCTCATCAGGGATGTAGGAAGGCTCAAGCTCTATATACCACCTCCCAACTCTAACACATGCTCTGTCTGAAGGATGATTTTCCTCTGCCTTCCTTCCTTGTTCCATAAAAACTTATTAGAGGGTGTCCTTGGTATTTTACTCTTCAGTGTCCACCCACTCATAACCAGCAATGAGAACTCCAACACCCTTTTCACTCTGCTTTTCAGAGTCTGAATCCCTTTGGACCAACCTGTACTTCTCATTTTGTAACTGCTTTCTTTCCATCTTACTACCCCATCATGGAAAAAAAATGGGTAGTTTTCCTGGCTATTCAAAACAGACATTTATCTGTAAAATGTTTACTAATATTGCTTAAAAGTGTGGATGGAGGAGGGACACACACTGAAGTACGCCACAGCTGACAAAAAAATGTAGCTCCAAGTTCCCTCCTATGGACCATACCCCTCCACATCTGCCACATCTGCCTTCACATTCCATTGCAAACCTCTCTTCCAGGACTCCTCTGCTCTTCCTGGTTGTTCCCACATCACTACCATCCAAAAGGAAGCTCAGAATTTGTCACTATGGGAATTGAGTACTTGAGATGAATTATGAGTATAAAACACATACCATACTTTCAATCATTTTTATGGTAATTTAATAATATATCTAATTAATCAATTTATATAAATATATGCTCAAGCAGCATAATATATTAAATAAATATACTGAACTATAATGTGCTAGGTTTTAAAATATACTGAAATAAGTAAAAACTTTTCTTAAAATTTTTCTCATGTGCTATATACTTTTCTAATGTGACTAGAAAATTCAAAGTTATGTGTGGTTAGTACACTCTTTCTATTAGACGGTGACAATCTAGGACCTGGGGTCTCAGCTTCCCAAAGCAGCATGTGATAATTCACATGACGTACTATAAATGCAGTGATATTTTAAACCCCAGAGATGAGGTATACAATTCCATGAAGAAGGGTATATAAACAGTCTCAGCTATGGTGTTTTTCCTGTAGATCCTTTCCACTACTATTCGTGGAAATGTGCAGTTGTCCTGAACTGAATTCAGTTAGTGTGACAGTTAGTGTGGAATGTTATATTCTCATAAGCTGAACCCTTCAGACTGGTTGTAGAAGAAATAGTCACCTTCAGGAAAAAATCACACTCAGCTTACTATTTAATTTAGCACAATTGAGCCCTGCCATCTCATTCTTTAGACACCTCCCTAATTTCATACTGAGATACAATGAATTCTGATATTAGATTCTGTTCTCATTTTCCCACATTGTTGAAAGTACTCAGTTAACCATGATCAACAAAACTGCCTTGATTCAGTGTGGTTTCTTTTGTGTAGGTGGGCATTTTAATAGCACACTGGAAGGCACAAGGTTAGAAGTCAGACATGTTTCTTAATACCATCCACCTGAATTAAAGCCAATTTAATTCAGTATGTACAGCCAGCTACATCCGAAAGCCTCTAAAATGCTTTGATGGTTTTTTAACTAAAAAAATGAATGTGAGATTAATGAATTTGCCCTGTATTATTATCTTCTTTACACTGATGCGTTCATGACAAATAAGTCCAAATATTGTAGAGGAGGGGGCACACAAGTACAAGTCCTGAGGACTCAGGAGAGTCAGGATACAGTTGTGTAGCAGAGTGGTTTTCCAAGATTGTTTTCAATCTTCCTGAGGGTGAGTTCATAATCAGTGAGGACAAAAGTGGCACTATGGCACTGGTGAGGCATATGCAGTCTCTGAGTTACAGAAGTGACATTTTTTTTCCAGGCATTCTAAAAGAGCCTGCCTCTTTATGGTTAGTACTGGTCATGTGATCAGTTCTGGCCACTGAATTGGCAGCAACTTTGCTATGTCATTTCCAGGTGGGCATACTTAATGGCAAGTGTTAATATTCAACCTGTATCTATTCAACCTTACTGATCATAGCGGGATGCATAGACAGGAAAATGTGATACAATTAAAGCAAGCTGGTATGCACAGCTGAAACCCAGAGTAGTTCTGCCCTGGAGGAGTGCCTTGTGACTCCAAAAAGCTTTCCAGATCCAAGAAACAGCATTTGATGCATTAAACCCCTAAAATCGAGGGTATTTGCTATTCCTGTGGAACTTAAGTTGAATTAATTTGCTGTCATAGGGCTGTAATGATTTAATAAGATCATATACATTAAAAATACATAAGCATCATCAGAGGAGGGCATGTAATAATATAGTGTAAAATTATAGTTTCTGCTCAGTACTTTGCTTATAGTTACAGTTCACTTCAATAGATGGTTGCCCGTGATCTTGCTGTTATTGTTTGTGTTTAAATCTTAACTACTTCGTGTATAGTTGTGTTTTCCAAATTGAAATATTTACTCCCGAAGAGAGGAGGGAGGCTTTTAAGACTCTTAAAGTAAATGAAACATCTCAGCCAGCTCCAGACTTGCAAGGTTCTAACCACTGTAAGCAGTTGCTGGGAAGGGCAGACCTCGGAGCAATGAGTAGCGAGCAACTGTTCAGGAAGCTCGAGGTGTGCAGCTGTCATGAGATGTCACCCATGCAGGGGTGACTTTGCAGTGATGAAGTTTCCTCCAGGACAATGCTTCTTCAGGTTTTAGCTCATTATGCCAGCCTGCTTCAGATGGTACATTTCCAATCAGTGCTTCCTGCCATGACTCACTAAGACTAGAGAAGAAAGAGGTTCAGTATCAACACCTGGCATTAAGTACTCCCATTTAGAAGTGACATAGCAAAGTTACTCTTATAACACTGCTTTCCTCTGTATGGAATGTGTTACCATGACAGAAATATCTTGATCTCTTAGTATAGAATATGTCACTCAGCATATGGTGGTAAGCCTGACTTCGTTCTGATATAATCTTCAAGTGCTATTTGAAACTATTCCTTTTCTTATCATCCAGGTCATGTCTCCTCCCCAACTGCCCTGGCTATGTGTCCTACTCTGCTCAATCTGCTCCTGGGTTTGGAAGCTTTCTTCCTTGCTTTGTAATGATGGGATGCTTCTTATTTTACTCTTGGCAAACAGTTTAATGGCCATGTAGACTCTAAATTATGAAACACAAAGCAGAAATTCTCTGGAATCTCTGTCAGGTGCTCCAAGATTGCAACTTAACCAGTTTTTACTTTCTGACATATGAGGTTTGACTCTTCACCATAAGCAAAAATAAAATATTTTTTAAAAGTGGTAATAATGTCCAAGACAACAAAAAGAAATTAAAAGTAGAGAAGGGAAATTGTATTGTGAATATTTGTGTATCAATATTTAAAGTTGAGAACAGGAGACAGAAATAAGTCAGGCACACAGCAATGAGGACCTAGAAATTGAGCAGTTCTAAGTCTTGACTTTGGCAAGCAATGTTATATCCAGACACATTGACTTATGCACCCTGGAAGGCCACACATGCCAGAAAATGATCTGGCCAGAGGCACTATTGGTATACAAGAGAACCCACAATCCAGCCACTCATGGGTAGGCCAACTGCACTGACCACTCCTGACCCTCCCAGTGCCTCATCCAGTGTTTACCATTAACCCTACCCAAAGCCCCAGAGGGACAGCAGCCCAGTGCTATCTGGCTCTAGGGATCTGCTCACAGCAGCCCTGCTTTTTGGATTCTCCTCACCTCCCATTTGTGCACCCATAATAAACTCTTTTCTAAAAGTTCTCCCTCCTTGCTGTCCATAAAATTTCTTTTTCAGACTTACAAGTCAAGAAGGACATGGAGCCACAGATTTGGTGGAAGTATTGGAAATATGAGCTTTCAGAGCCCTAATTCCTGAGTTAATCCCTCACGATGTTTGAAAGCATGTCATAGTCAAGTATTCTGCCTTCTCCTCATTGTATTAATAGTTATGTTATTTGATGTACATTCATATGAGATTCATATGTACTCTCATATATATATATATGAGATGCTGTGAATAATATGTTACAGATACAATACATGTATATATATATTATAAATATGCTAGATAGTTATTATATGTGGTTTATTTTTGAACAGAAGAATTTGAGCAACTCCCCTAGATAGTTTCCTGGAAACAATGACTAGGTATATAAGTAACACATAATTAAAACAAAGGCATATGTAAAAATCTATGTGTCTGTGACTGTCAACAGTTACACAGAAAGATGCAGGGACATAAGAACCCTTGTACACTGCCAGCAAGAATGTAACATTGCATGACACCTGTAGAAAATATCATTTTAGCCCTTTAAAATTAAGACCTGCCTTATTAAGCAATGTGGAAAGTCTACTTTTGGGTACCTAGCCTAAATGAATGAAATGTGGAGCTCAGAGAGTTTTATATCTATGTTTATTGAAGCATCGATCTCACTAGCCTAGAGACAAAAACAGTCTGAATGTCCACTGACAGTCATTAAAAACAAAAAATGTATATACAACAATGACATATTAAGCATTGAAAATAGGGAAATCCTTGTACCTACTGCATAACATACATAAACTCTGAAGGTATTCATAAATAAAATAAGACCATCAAAAAAGACAAATATAAGATCCTAACCATATACAGAACTTGCAGTAGCCAAATGCACAGAGGCAGGAAATGCACTGGCAGTTGCCAGGGGTCAAAGTTACAGGAATGATTGGCAGTGATGGTCTCAAAGCATTGTGAATGGACTACACACCGTTGAACTGTACACTCAGAAATAGTTAAACCATAAATTTGATGTTAAGTATAGATTTGTACCACAATGTTTAAAAAATAGAAAAAAAAAGCTATTGGTGCCACAAACCAGGTGGAAGCCACCAAGAAAAGTCCTGTGTGCAAACTCAGTACTCTTTCCTGAAGACAAGAGCAAGACAGCACCCATGAGGAAATGGGGGTGCGGGTGACAGCAGCCCCCACATGCCAGTCAAACAATTCAGTTGAAAGTGTCCGGCATCTAATTTACCTCCAATTTCCCCCAGCATCCAGTGCTCTCCCACTTCAGTGAGAACATTTCATTGCCGTGACTGTTCTGCCTGTGGAGTCTGGGAGATCTTTCCAGCTTCGCTCCAGAGAGGAAGTACAGATGGCAACATTTCTTGTCTCCTTGTCCTCATCCCCTGCCAATCCATGTGGCTTCCTCCAAGACACCCATGTGTGTGAAGTGCACTCCTTTCCACTCTCTCTGTTCATTACTTTGCCTGTCCGAGACATATGGAGGCCGTGTGTCAGTGTGGGCTCAGTTTCCTATGACACTGCCAAAGTTAAAGGCAGTGCCAGAACCCAGGCAATTCATCTTCCACCTATGGAGCTGACTAGGAGCCTGGATAGAAATCTGAAGTAGTAAAATAAAAAGGGCATGTGGACCGACTTTAGCCTGCTCAAACCAGAAAATAACTCAAGACCTCTTGGCAAAGATAACACGTTCATTTGTATCAATCAGCATTAAAATCACCACAAGGCTGCTCAATGTTATGTTGGCTGAATCAGGGGCAGCCCAGAAACATGTCTGTCAATAAGAGACCCACTAAATATACTGTGGAATACTGAAAGGGGTTGCTGTTAAGTGCTCTTGTGCAAATGGGACAACGTTCAGGTCAGAATTAGAAGTGGGCCAATTGCCAAAAGGAGTCATCTTGCCTATTTTCTGGCTATAGCACTTGATGGATCCTATGCTCCCCAGCTATCACAGATAGTAAGGGTATGGAGCAATAGAACCATATGGGAGAGTAGGCTTGTGTTTCTTGAGAAGTTCAGCATTCTCTACCACATGACCCAGCCATGATAGCATATCTTCCCAGGGAACTTAAAGCATAATTCCATACAAAAATCTAAGCAAAAACATAGTTACACTGCCACTGTATTTACAATACTGTAGAGTTTTACTTGTTTGCATGTTTTCAAGGCTGACCTTGGTATTGATGTACTCCTCTCTGGGGAAGACTTTTTCTCCTACTCTCAGAATTCCTTAGTTACTTGTAGTTCTTTGTCTGGCATTAAGGCCTCAAGAACATTTCCCTTTCTACATTAGCATGTCTAGTGGTGTAGTCTTGGTTCAGGCAAAGACTGTTTCTTTCTGGTCTTGCTTAGACAGTCATGCCTATGAGACTTCACAGGTATAGTTTCTGACACTTTTGTAGGAGACACAATCTCAGAGCAAATTCTCTGCTCCTTTGCTTCTTTCAAACGTTCTGCCCCTCCTTAAACACTGCCTTTTAGAAAACTGGTGCAGACTGAATGGAAATCAATATGGAGACTTCTCAAAAGACCAAAATTAGAACTCCACACACCCTGAAGAAGTCCAAGTGACCATATAACAGAGATGCATTCTGTGTTTATTGCTGCATTGCTTACACTCACAGGACTTCTAATATTTTCCTACTATCATTTCTCAACATCTAAGGATCAAATCAATGAACCTTAGGATTAGATTGTATTCAAAGGCTTGATTTTTAAAACTGCCATTTGATTCGTTGAGAGTCCATCTTACTCAATGAGAATGGCCATCAACAAGACAGCAAATACCAATGGGTCCTGCAAAGATGTAGGGAAAGGAGCACTCCTGTCAGTGCTGGTGGGGGTGTAAATGTGTGTGGCCACCAGGAGAGTCAGTGTGGATATTCTTCAGTAAGCTAAAAATAAAACTATCATGTGACCTAGATGCACCATCCTGAGATACATGTTACAGGTTCTCTATCAACATGTCACAGGTATGTACTTACTGTGACACTGTATGAAACAAGGAAATAGAACAAGCCTAAAAGTCCCTCAACAATGAATGTATAAGGTAAATTTGGTGTATATACACATGAACTATTAGGTAGTCAAAAACAAGATGAAAGTATGGCATTTGTAGGAAATGTATACAACCAAAAATTATTATGTTAAGCAAAATAAACTAGGCTCATAAAAGAAAAATACTACATGTACATTTTACAAGAATAAACTAGATTGAAAATTCTGTCTGTATATATGCATATATGTTTATATATGCATTGATATATGTATGTGTGTTTGTGGGAGGGGAGAGGTCATGAAACTAAAAGATGGATCATGAGCAGGGAGGAAAGGATCTTAAGGGAAATGGAATACAGTAACAAAAGAGCAGAAGAGGGGGCCTAGGGAGAAAGTACTTGCCACCTAAGTATGAGAGGCTGTGTTCAAATTCCCAGAACCCACGAAAAGCCTGATATAGCAGAGCTCACTGTAATCCCAGCACTCCTAAAACAAGATGGGAGACAGAGACACGACTTCAACATTGTATTTCAAAGAATGTGAATAGAGGAAAGTGCGTTGGAGCAGGGTCAATTTTACAATTATTCTTCTATATTCATTCAGGAGCAGGCTACACACTCAACGTAGTATTTCATTTGACCAAATCAAATAGGTAGAATCCCAGTTTTGAAGAAACTCAAAGAAGATAGTTAAAATGCCCAGAGCCTATCACCCAGCAGTTGCAGGGGTGAGACCCATGCTTTGCTTTGCCTAATTTCAGAGCATTTGCTCCCAGTAGCTGTGCATTATCCTCTGCAGTGCTAAAATGTTCTGAAAGTCCAAGCTTAAACAGTCCTCTATGTCAGTGCCACTTCAGAAGAGGTGCCAGAATTCATCTTGCAGATGGAAAGACCATATGAGTTGGGGAGTGCAGGTTTTCTCTAGTCTATGAATCAAACTTTACCCTGGTCATTAGATTTTGGTCAAGAAATGAAATCTCTCAAACAGTCTGAATATCAAGGTCAACAAGAAAATCTTGGCTGAGTAGCTAAGATCACATGCTAAACTCATGAATGCATTCTACACAGTGTGAGTATGATCATTCTGGTGGAGAGATTCATTAAGACTATGTGAACTATTAAGGGTTGAACATTATCATTAGCTCCTTTTTTGTATCTGCTTCTATAGGCTATTTCCAGGTTGTTAATGGCATCTGTTTTTAAAGTTGTCATGGCAGTCACTGCTTTAGAAATCAGACTGTATTTTTCCTGTAGAAATAATACAACAAATGCTTCCAGGGTAGCCTATTAAATCCCATTTAATACACAATAGCTAAAGTACAGTACACAAAAGAAAAGACCACTTCCCTGCAGTTTTAAAAATAAAATATTTAATAAAATGACAAGCAAGTTTTAATTCAGAAGTCCCTGAATGGAGTCTGTTCTCTACCCGCACTTCAAAAGCAAAAGAGAGCAATGTAAAAATCCTTTTTCCAGCAGATATAAATGTTATCACCTGCCTTACAAGGCAGAATAAACTGTAATTACATTTCATTGTAAATAACTGATTTCATCACACATGTAAAGGACAGTTATATAAATCTGTTCATTTTTATCACCAAAATATTTCTAATAACAAGATTTTCATTTTTGTACATAGTATAAATGGGCTGTCATACCAAAATATCCTGGACTCAATGGCTTAAATAACAAAAAATTCATTGCCTCACATTTCTGGAAACTAGAAGGACTAAGATTAAGGTTTTCCAACAATTTGGTTCCTGATGATAACTCTCTTCCTGGCTTGCCTAAAAAGAAGAAAAGAGGAGGGAGAAAGAGAACCAACAAAGAGGGATCTTCCTATGCACATGCATGTGTAAACCACAAAGCAATCTTGGGCATTGTTCCGCCCAGAAAACACTCCTCTTGTTTTTGTGACAGTGTCTCTTAGTGGTCTGGAACTCACCAGACAGGGTAGGCTTGGCTTGCTATGAAGCCCCAGTACCTGCCTGTTTCCATTTCCCAACACTAACATTATAAGCACGCACCACCAGACCAAGCCTTTTCACCTGTCTGTGGCATTGCTTGGGTCCTTACACTTGTACAGCAAACACTTTAAGAACCAACCTGTTTCCACAGACCTAAAGAATTTCATCTTTTGAGACCAAATTTCTACAGACTAGGACTCATCCTTAACATTAATTACCTCCTAAAAGTGCTATACCACAACACACTCACATCTTGAATTAAGTTGTCAAAATCTCATGGGAGAAGTGTGTGTGATTCAATATAGTGCAAACTTGAAAATAAGAATCAGCTCTAACGTGCATAAGTTACTCAAAAATGTTTTCAGGCAATCTTGTTTCACACCCTGATATAAGTAGAAGTTGTCAGATGGGCTATAATTGGGGACATGATTAGCCCGGTCTCCTTCTTTGAGACTGTGGTGCCTATGAAGCTCTATGGAAACTCATTAATTGTCAACTTAAAGCCCAGCAGGTCAGCCTCTAGCAGACTTGCGAGGGACTGTCTAGTAAAATCAGTCTCTGAGAATGTCCATAAGGTATTACCAAAATTACATGACGTGAGGAGGGAGGACCGGTGTCAGTTGTGGCTGGCACCATTGCTGATCAGAGCATCCTGGGCTGTCTGAGATGGAAAGGGCAGTCTGAGTTCTAATGTGCCTACATTGCCCTCTGCTCTTGAGCAGTCCTTTCAAGCTCCTGCCACAATGTTCTGTCATCTGGAACTGTGAACTGAATAAACTCTTTTGCACTTAAGTTGTTTTTGTGCAAATATTTCATCACAGCCACAGGAAGAAGCTTCGGAACCTTACCTTTCATTTCAGACTAATCTAGCTAAGTAGGACCTCCTTCCTGTACCCCAAGTTCCATAAGTACAAAGGCACCACTTTCCATAGTGCCTCATTTAACACCAACCGAGTTCCTTCTGTTCCTTCTGTCACCCTCGCTGTCTACCATCCTTCCTTGTTTAATTGTCAAGCACAAGACATAACTCACTTGTTATTTCATCATCTCATCACCCCAGCTGACACGTTAAATCCATAACAGTGGAGATTTTGTCCTTTTGTTCTTTCCATGAGATGTCATGCTTCAGGGGAGATGTCATGCTTCAGGGTTCCAAAACCTGCAGATACAGAGATACAATCTCTGTATCGACATGTGCATTCTTTAACTAATGTGTTCTTATTGGACTGTCTTTCTTAAGTCTTTTTCATAAATAGATTCTCTTCTGTCTGATAGACGATTTATTGGAAGATACATAATAGATCCTCTGACCTGTGGATTGAAAATTCATTGTTCTGACATTTGGCAAGCAGTCTTCCCAGTAGTCCTTGGTTTTCTAGTCATTCCAGTAAAATGCATGTTTCCTGTGTTTCCATAGAGTGGCATAAATCTAGCTAAGGCTGCTCTCTAATCAACACTCATTTGAATTGTGCAACTGGGTAATGTTTTATCACCCAGTAAAATTATATCTGTGGTCGATGATGTATTTATTCATGGGTAACCAGGATGTATTATTTAAAACCCAAAATTATCTCTATTATGAAAAAGATCTAGCTCAGTGATTATGATCATTTGATTTCATTGAATTAAGCTTCACTACTTCCTTAAATCTGCTGTTTATCAATTTAGGTTTAAAAAAAACACCATCGTTGTCAAAAATAAATCTCTTTCATTGCTTCCAAGTAGTTCTTAGAGCAGTACTTCTGTCTTCTGTTGGTGCAGTAAGTTCCTGTCATGTAGCTCTGCTCAGATGCCGCTGCCTTGAAACCCATTCACTCTGACTTTCAATCAGCTGGACCTGTTTGAACAGGTTCTGTGGCTTCCAAGAAGGCTCCTAATGGTGCTAAGGTGATAAATGAGTTTGCAAGACTTGTAACCTGGGAGGTAGAGTGTGAAATCAAATTGCTTTTTAACTTAGCTGAGAGCTGAGGGAGAATGCCTTGTGTCCTGCCTGTGTTTTCATAGCAAGACTTGCATTTTGTTGGTTTTGTCATTTGAGATTAGTCCTTCGTGTGCATTACTCAGAATGCAACCGTGAGTTGAAAACATTCTCAAGCATGCTTCTTTGCAGGCTCTGCTTGTTCCTCTGAAATGTTCAACTCCAAATCTAAATACCACAAGGATACTTGCACATTTAACAAAGCTCTATCACTTGCAGGGAAATGGATATGACTGGGGACTATCATAGTGAACAAATTAAGCCAGTTTCTAAAGGAATATCCTGAGTGTTTTATCTTCTCTGTGGGTCTTAGATTTATTTATTTATTTATTTGTTTGTTTTTGTTTTTGAAAAAAGTATGACATTTTTACAGTCCAGTCATTGCTCTCCCTTCCTAGTCTGTCCTCTTCCAGTTCCTCATCCCACTCTTTCTCCCCTCTGTCTCCAAAAGGATGTCCTTCCACCCCTGCCAGGACTCACCACTCTCTGGGGCCTCTAGTATCACAAGGGTTAGGTACAACTTCTTCTACTGAAGCCAGACCAGGCTGTCCTCTTCTGTATATGCCCTCAGACCAGGTCTGGTTAGTGGCTAAATGTCCGAGAGATCTCAGTGGTTCAGGTTAGTTGAAACTGCTTGTTTTCCTGTTGGGTTGCTCTCCTCCTTACCTTCTTCCAGCCTTTCCCTAATTCAATAACAGGGGTCCTTGACTTCAGTCCATTGGTTGAGTGTAAGTATCTGCACCTGTCCTGGTCAGCTGCTAGTTGGGCCTCTCAGAGGGTAGTCATGCTAGGTTCCTATCTGTAGGCACACCATAGCAACAGTAATAGGGTCAGGCCTTGGAGCCTCCCCTGGAGATGGATCCCTAGTTGGGCTGTTCATTGGACCGAAATTTCCCTCAGTCCCTTCTCCATTTTTGTCCCTGCAGTTCTTTTAGACAGGAACAATTCTGTGTCAGTTTTTGATTGTGGAATGGCGACTCCATCCCTTCACTTGATGCCCTGTCTTTCTACTGAAGAGGACTCTAAAAGTTCCCTCTCCCCACTGTAAGGCATTTCATCTGAGGTCCCTCCCTTTAAGTCCTGAGAGTCTCTCACCTCCCAGGTCTCTGGTACTTTCTAGAGTGCCCACCCAACTCCCACCCTCACCCTGAGGTTTCAAATGTCCATTCATTCTGATGGCCTGCAAGGCTTCTCTCTTGTCTCCACCCTGCATACCTAATCCTGTTCTCCTTTTCCCATTCCCCTTCCTTTCTCTGCCTCCAGTGATTGTTTTCTTTTCCCTACCAAGTGGGATTGAAGCATCCTCACTTGGGCCCTTTGGCTTGTTAACCTTTTTGAGTTCTGTGGATTGTTTCCTAGGTGCTCTATATGTTTTTTTGGCCAATATTCACTTATTAGTAAGTACATACCACGCATGTCCTTTTAGGTCTTAGTTACCTTACACAGAATGCTGTCTTCGAGTTCCATCCATTTGCTGCAAAACTCATGATGTCCTCATCCTTAATAGCTGAATAATATTCCATTGCATAAATGAACCACATTTTCTGTATCCATTTTTCTGTTGTGAGACATCTGGGTTGTTTCCAGCTTCTGGCTATCACAAATAAGGCCACTATGAACATAGTGGAATACATGACCCTGTGGTATGATGGGGCATCTTTTGGGTATATCCACAAGAGTGGTATTGCTGGGTCTTCAGATAGATTTACTTCCAATTTTCTGAGAAACTTCCAGATTGATTTCCAGAGTGGTTGTACCAGTTTGCAATCCCACCAACAATAGAGGAGTGTTCCACTTTCTCCACATCCTCATCACCATGTGTTCTCCCCTGAGGTTTTGATCTTAGCCATTCTGATTGGTGTAAGGTGGAATCTCAGGGTCATTTTAATTTGCATTTCGTTGATGACTAAGGACTTTGGACATTTCTTTAAGTGCTTCTTGGCCATTTTAGATTCCTCTGTTGTGAATCCTATGTTTAACTCTATACTCCATTGTTTGATTGGGCTGTTTGATTTTTTTGGCTAGCTTCTTGAGTTCTTTATATATTTTAAATATTAGACTTCTATCGAATATGGGGTTAGTAAAGATTTTTTCCCAATCTGTAGATTGCTGTTTTGTCCTACTGAATATGTCTTTTGCCCTTCAAAAAAGCTTTTCAGATCTTTGATTGGGCAACAGAGCAGTTGGGACCTCCAGGTGCAGGGATAACTGAGCAAAACATCACTTGGGACTCAGCCAGCTGCTGTGCTCCCTGCACCCAAGAGCTGGGCAGTTCTGTGGTCACCTACGCGCCAGCTCTGCTGTGGGACATCTGCCCTGCAGAGGGACCTGCACCTGGAGAGAGCGCACCAGCCTCCCCTTAGGACTGACTACACTGAGTCTCCAGGTACGCAGGGATTTCCCAAGTATAACATCACTTGGGGTAAGGCATATCAGGGCTCAAACGACACTCAGGAGCAGGGCAGCCCCTCAGCAATCGGTGCCAGGGGAAACACAGTAATCCAGGGGGACAGAAATAGACTTGCAGGCTCACAGGAGGTTCAAGCAACAGCCAGTGACAGCAGGACCAACTAACACCAGAGATAACCAGATGGCAAAAGGCAAATGTAGGAACGTTACTATCAGAAATCAAGGCAATATGGCACCATCCAAACCCAATTCTCGGACAGCAGCAAGTCCTGGATGCCTACATTACACCCGAAAGGAAAGGTCTGGATTTGAAATCACTTCTCATGATGCTGTTAGAGGATTTAAAGAAGGACATAAATAAATCTCATAAAGAAATACAGCAGAACATGAATCAACGGGTACAAGCCCTTACAAAGGAAACAAAAAAATCACTTAAAGAAATGCAAGAGAATATGGGTCAACAGATGGAGGCCCATAAGGAGGCAACACAAAAATCTTTTAAGGAAATGAATCAACACAAAAATCGCTTAAAGAAATGTAGGCGTGCCAGGCAGTGGTGGCACACACCTTTAATCCCAGCACTTGGGAGGCAGAGGCAGGTGAATTTCTGAGTTTGAAGCAAGCCTGGTCTACAGAGTGAGTTCCAGGACAGCCAGGGCTATATGGAGAAACCCTGTCACAAAAAAGAAAGAAAGAAAGAAAGAAAAAAAGAAAGAAAGAAAAGAAAAGAGAAGAAAAAGAAAAACAAAATTCAGGAGATTATGGGTCAACAGATGGAGGCCCATAAGGAGGCAACACAAAAATCACTTAAAGAAATACAGGAGAACATGGGTCAAAAGGCAGAAATCCTGAAAGAGGAAATGCAAAAATATCATTAAAAAATACAGGAAAATAAAACAAACAAGTGAAGAATCTGAGCAAATCCATCCAGGATCTAAAAAAAGGAAGTAGAAACAACTAAGAAATCACAAAGAGAGACAACTTTGGTGATAGAAAACCTTGTGAAGAAATCAGGAGTCATAGACACAAACATCAACAATAGAATACAAGAGATGGAAGAAAGAATTTCAGGTGCTGAAGATACCATAGAAAGCATCGAATCAATAGATAAAGAAAATGCAAAATGCAGAAAATGTGTAACCCAAAACATCCAGGAAATCCAGGACACAATAAGAAGACCAAACCTAAGGATTATTGGTATAGATGAGAGTGAAGATTTGTAACTTAAAGGGCCAGTAAAT
Organism: Tokudaia tokunoshimensis; assembly: GCA_036184795.1. Taxonomy (NCBI): domain Eukaryota; kingdom Metazoa; phylum Chordata; class Mammalia; order Rodentia; family Muridae; genus Tokudaia; species Tokudaia tokunoshimensis. Next base: position 103,304,988 of record BTHU01000011.1, on the reverse strand, counting down.
ATCTTCAACAAAATTATGGAGGAAAACTTCCCTAACCTAAAGAGAAAGATGCCCATGAACATACAAGAAGCCTACAGAACTCCAAACAGATTGGACAAGAACAGAAATACCTCCTGTCACATAATAATCAAAACACCAAATGTACTAAACAAAGAAAGAATATTAAAAGCAGCAAGAGAAAAAGTCCCAGTAACATATAAAGTAAGAACTATCTGAATCACATCAGACTTCTCACCAGAGACTATGAAAACCAGAAAATCCTGGGCAGATCTTATACAGACTCTAAGAGAACACAAATGCCAGCCTAGACTACTATACCCAGCAAAACTCTCAATCACCAGAGATGGAGAGACCAAGACAGTCCATGATAAAACAAAATTTACACAATATCTTTCCACAAACCCAGCCCTGCAAAGGATAATAGGTGGAAATCGCCAATATAAGGAGGGAAACTATACCCTAGAAAAAAACGAGATAGTAACCTTCTTTCATGAAACCCAAAAGTAGATAACCACTCAAACATAAAGATAGCTTCAAGAATAGCAGGCGGCAATAATCACTACTCCTTAATCTCTCTTAATATCAATGGTCTCAATTCCCCAATAAAAGGATATAAATGAACACACTGAATACGTAAACAGGACCCAGCATTTTGCTGCGTGCAAGAAACACACCTCAGTGTCAAAGACAAACACTACCTCAGAGTAAAAGGCTGGAAAATAATCTTACAAGCAAATGGTCCCAGGAAACGAGCCGGAGTAGCCATCCTAATATCAGATAAAACTGACTTTCAACCTAAAGTTATCAAAAAAGACACAGAAGGACACTACATACTGGTCAAAGGAAAAATTCACCAAGAAGAACTCTCAATTCTGAACAACTATGTTCCAAATGCAAGGGCACCCTCATTCATAAAAGAAACTTTGCTAAAGCTCAAAGCACACATCGCACCTCACACAATAATAGTGGATGACTTCAACACTCCACTCTCTGAAATGGATCATTCAGGAAAGCAGAAACTAAACAGGGACACAGTGAAACTAATTGAAGCCTTAGACAAAATGGAACTAACAGATATACATAGAACATTTCATTCTAAAGCAAAAGAATATATCTTCTTTTCAGCACTTATGGTACCTTCCTCAAAATCGACCATATAATTGGTCACAAAACAAACCTCAACAGATATAAGAAGATCAAACTAATCCCATGTCTTCTATCAGATCACTATGGAATAAGGGTGGTCTTCAATAACAACAAAAACAACAGAAAGTCCACATACATGTGGAAGCTGAAAAATGCTCTACTTAATGATAACTTGATCAAGGAGGAAATAAAGAAAGAAATCAAAGACTTTTTAAAATTTAATAAAAATGAAGGCACAATATACCCTAATTTATAGGACACAAAGAAAGAAGTGCTAAGAGGAAAATTCATAGCCCTGAGTGCCTACAAAAAGAAACAGGAGAGAGCATACACTAGCAGCTTAATGGCACACCTGAAAACCCTGGAACAAAAAGAAATAAATAAACCCAAGAGGAGTAAAAGGCAGGAAATCATCAAAATTATGGCTGAAATGAATCAAGTAGGAAAAAATAAAACCATACAAAAAATCAACAAAACTAGGAGTTGGTTCTTTGAGAAAAAACAACAAGATAGATAAACCCTTAGCCAGACTAGCCAGAGGGCACAGAGTCAATATCTAAATTAACAAAATCAGAAACGAAAAGGGAGATATAACAATAGAAACTGAGGAAATTCAAAAAATCATCAGATCCTACTACAAAAGCCTGTATTCAACACAATTAGAAAATCTGGAGGAAATGGACAATTTCCTAGACAGATACCAAATGCCAAAATTACATCAGGATCAAATAGATCATCTAAACCATCCTATAACCCCTGAAGAAATAGAAGTGGTCATTGGAAGTCTTCCAAACATAAAAAAGGACAGGTCCAGATGGTTTTAGTGCAGAATTCTATCAGACCTTCAATGAACACATAACACCAATACTCTCCAAACTATTCCACAAAATAGAAACAGAAGGAACACTACCCAACTGGTTCTATGAAGCCACAATTATGCTGATACCAAAATCACACAAAGATCCGACAAAGAAAGAGAATCTCACACCAATTTCTCTTATTAATGTCGATGCAAAAATACTCAATACAAATCTTGCCAAACAAATCTAAGAACACATCAAAATGATCAGGCACCACAATCAAGTAGGCTTCATCCCAGGGATGAAAGTCCATCAATGTAATCGACTACATAAACAATCTCAAAGAAAAGAACCACATGGTCATTTCACTAGATGCTGAAAAAGCATTTGACAAAATTCAGCATCCTTTCATGTTAAAAGTCTTGGAAAGATCAGGAATTCGAGGCCCATATCTAAACATAGTAAAAGCAATTTACAGCAAACTGGTAGCCAGCATCAATGTAAATGGAGAGAAACTTGAAGAAATCCCACGAAAATCAGGGACTAGACAAGGCAGCCTCTTTCTCCATATCCTTTCAATATAGTACTTGAAGTTCTATTTAGAGCTATTCGACATCAAATGGAGGTTCAAGGGATACAAATCAGAAAGGAAGAAGTCAAACTATCCCTGTTAGCAGACGATATGATAGTATACTTAAGTGACCCAAAGAACTCAACCAGAGAACCCCTATAGCTGGTAAAAACAACTTCAGCAAAGTGGCAGGATATAAAATCAACACAAGCAAGTCACTAGCCTTCCTATACTCAAAGGATAAGTAGGCTGTAAAAGAAATAAGAGAAATGATACCCTTCACAATAGCCACAAACAATATAAAGTATCTTGGTGTGACTCTAAACAAACAAGTGAAAGATCTGTATGACAAGAACTTCAAGTCTCTGAAGAAGGAAATTGAAGAAGACCTCAGAACATGGATTGGCAGGATTAATATAGTAAAAATGACCATCTTCCCAAAAGCAATATACAGATTCAATGCAATCCCCATCAAAATCCCAACTCAATTCTTCATAGAGTTAGAAATAGCATTTCTCACATTCATCTGGAATAACAGAAAACCCAGGATAGCTAAAACTATTCTCAACAGTAAAAGAACTTCTAGGGGAATCAGTATCCTGGACCTCAAGCTGTACTACAGAGCAATAGTGTTTAAAACCGCATGGTATTGGTACAGTGACAGGCATGTAGATCAATGGAACATAAATGAAGACCCAGAAATGAATCCACACTCCTATGGTCACTTGATCTTTGACAAAGGAGCTAAAACCATCCAGTGGAAAAATGATAGCCTTTTCAACCATGGTGCTGGTTCAACTGGAGGTCAACATGCAGAAGAATGCAAATTGATCCATTCTTATCTCCTTGCACTAAGCTCAATTCCAAGTGGATCAAGGACCTCCACATAAAACCAGACACACTGAAACTAATAGAAAGGAAACTAGGGAAGAACCTTGAACATATGAGCACAGGGGAAAATTTTGTGAACAGAACACCAATAGCTTATGCTCTAAGGTCAAGAATTGACAAATGGGACCTCATAAAATTACAAAGTTTCTGTAAGGCAAAGGACACTGTCAAAAGGAAAAAGCCACAACCAACAAACTGGGAAAAGATTTTTACCAACCCTACATCTGACAGAGGGCTAATATCCAATATATATGAAGAACTCAAGAAGTTAGACTCCAGAAAGGCAAATAACCCTACTAAAAAATGGGGTACAGAGCTAAACAAAGAGTTCTCACTTGAAGAATATCGAATGACTGAGAAGCACCTAAAGAAATGGTCAACATCCTTAGTCATTAGGGAAATGCAAATCAAAACAACCCTGAGATTCCACCTCATATCAGTCAGGATGGCTCAGATCAAAAACACAGGAGACAGGAGTTGTTGGCGAGGATGTGGAGAAAGAGGGACTCTCCTCTGCTGCTGGTGGGATTGCAAGCTGGTACAACCACTCTGGAAAGCAGTTTAGCAGTTCCTCAGAAAACTGGGCATGGCACTCCCGGAGGATCCTGTTATACCACTCCTGGGTATATACCCAGATGCTTCCCGGCATGCAATACGGACACATGCTCCACTATGTTCATAGCAGCCTTATTTATTTATTTTTTTTCCTTTTTTTATTCATATTTGCTGTTTTTATATTGACATTCCAAATGATTTCCCCTTTCCCGTTTCCTCCCTCCACGAAAGTCCCATAAGCCCCGTCCCTCCCTCTGTTCCCCATTCAACCCCCTCTCTCTTCTCTGTCCTGGTATTCCCCTACATCTAGCCTCTCCAGGACCAGGGGTCTCTCCTTCCATCTTCTTGGAAATCTTTTGATATGTGAATTGTGTCTTGGATATTCCAAGATTATGGGTTAATATCCCCTTATCAGTGACTGCATACCATGTGTGTTCTTTTGTGATTGGGTTGCCTCACTAAGGATGATATTTTCCACTTCTGACCATTTGCCTAGGAATTTCATGAATTCATTTTTTTAATTGAAGAATAGTATTTCATTGTGTAAATATACCACATCTTCTGAATCCATTCCTCCATTGAGGAACATCTGGGTTCTTTCCAGCTTTTCGCTGTTATAAATAAGGCTGCTATGAACATAGTGGAGCATGTGTTCTTATTGCATGTAGGGGAAGCATCTGGGTATATGCCTAGGAGGGGTATAGCAGTATCCTCCGGGAGTGTCATGCCCAGTTTTCTGAGGAACCGCCAGACTGCTTTCCAGAGTGGTTGTACCAGCTTGCAATCCCACCAGCAGTGGAGGAGTGTTCCTCTTTCTCCACATCCTTGTCAACAACTGCTGTCTTCTGGGTTTTTGATCTTAGCCATTCTGACTGGTGTGAGGTGGAATCTCAGGGTTGTTTTGATTTGCATTTCCCTAATGACTAAGGATGTTGAACTTTTCATTAGGTGCTTCTCAGCCATTAGATATTCTATGGGCACAGGGGAGAATTTCCTGAATATAACTCCAATAGCTTATGCTCTAAGATCTAGAACTGACAAATGGGACCTCCTAAAATTACAAAGTTTCTGTAAGGCAAAGAACACTGTCAAAAGGACAAAAACGGCAACCAACAAAATGGGAAATGATCTTTACCAACCCTACATCCGGCAGAGGGTTAATATCTAATATATACAAAGAACTCAAGAAGTTAGACTCCAGAGAGCCAAATAACCCTATTAAAAATGGGGTACAGAGCTAAACAAAGAGTTCTCACCGGAAGAATATCTAATGGCAGCCTTACTTATAATAGCCAGAAACTGGAAAGGACCCAGATGTCCCTCAATGGAGGAATGGATTCAGAAGATGTGGTATATTTACACAATGGAATACTACTCTGCAATTAAAAACAATGAATTCACGAAATTCTTAGGCAAATGGTCAGAAGTGGAAAATATCATCCTTAGTGAGGCAACCCAATCACAAAAGAACACACATGGTATGTAGTCACTGATAAGGGGATATTAACCCAGAATCTCCGAATACCCAAGACATAATTCACATATCAATAGATTTCCCAGAAGATGGAAGGAGAGACTCCTGGTCCTGGAAAGCCTGGATGTAGGGGAATACCAGGACCAAGAAGCGAGAGGGGGTTGAATGGGTAACAGGGGGAGGGAAGATGGCTTATGGGACTTTCAGGGAGTGAGGAAATAGGAAAGGGGAAATCATTCGGAATGTAAATTTAAAAAAAATATAGAAAATTATAAAAAAATACCTTAGCAACAAAGATAGATAATACCCTATCTTTGTTATAATCCCCTATTTTGTTTGAATAAAAGTCTGGAAAAAGATTTTTCTGAGCATGGAGTAGCCATTCTAACTTCTAATAAAATAGACTGATGCTGGCTACTGGTTTTCTGTAAATTGCTTTTACTATGTTTAGATATGGGCCTTGAATTCCTGATCTTTCCAAGACCTTTAGCATGAAAGGATGCTGAATTTTGTCAAATGTTTTCTCAGCATCTAATGAGATGACCATGTGGTTTTTTTCTTTGAGATTGTTTATGTAGTGGATTACATTGATGGATTTCCTTATATTGAACCATCCCTGCATCCCTGAGATGAAGCCTACTTGATCGTGGTGAATGATCGTTTTGATGTGTTCTTGGATTCGGTTGGCAAGAATTTTATTGAGTATTTTTGCATCGATATTCATAATAGAGATTGGCCTGAGATTCTCTTTCTTTGTCGGATCTTTGTGTGCTCAAAGATCTCCACATAAAACCAGACACACTGAAACTAATAGAAGGGAAACTAGGGAAGAACCTTGAACATATGGGCACAGGGGAGAATTTCCTGAACAGAACTCCAATAGCTTATGCTCTAAGATCAAGAATAGACAAATGGAACCTCATTAAATTACAAAGTTTTTGCAAGGCAAAAGACACTGTCAAAAAGACAAAGCGGCAACCAACTAAATGGGAAATGATCTTTACCAACCTTACATCCGACAGAGGGCTAATATCCAAGATATACAAAGAACTCAAGAAGTTAAACTCCAGAGAGGCAAGTAACCCTATTAAAAAATGGGGTACAGAGCTACACAAAGAGTTCTCACCTGAAGAATATCTAATGGCTGAGAAGCACCTAAAGAGATGTTCATCATCCTTAGTCATTAGGGAAATGCAAATCAAAACAACCCTGAGATTCCATCTCACACCAGTCAGGATGGCTAAGATCAAAAACACAGGAGACAGCAGTTGTTGGCGAGGATGTGGAGAAAGAGGAACACTCCTCCACTGCTGGTGGGATTACAAGCTGGTACAACCACTCTGGAAAGCAGTCTGGCGGTTCCTCAGAAAACTGGGCATGACACTCCCGGAGGATCCGGCTATACCACTCCTGGGCATATACCCAGAGGCTTTACCTGCATGCAATAAGGACACATGCTCCACTATGTTCATAGCAGCCTTATTTATAATAGCCAGAAGCTGGAAAGAACCCAGATGTCCCTCAACGGAGGAATGGATTCAGAAGATGTGGTATATCTACACAATGGAATACTACTCTGCAATTAAAAACAATGAATTCACGAAATTCCTAGGCAAATGGGCAGATCTTGAAAATATCATCCTTAGTGAGGTAACCCAATCACAAAAGAACACACATGGTATGCAGTCACTGATAAGGGGATATTGACCCAGAATCTCGGAATACCCTAGACACAATCCGCATATCAATAGATTTCTAAGAAGATGGAAGGAGAGACCCCTGGTCCTGGAAAGACTGGATGTAGGGGAACGCCAGGACAGAGAAACGAGAGGGGGTTGAATGGAGAAAAGAGGGAGGGAAGGGGGCTTATGGGACTTTCGGGGAGGGAGGAAACGGGAAAGGGGAAATGATTTGGAATGTAAATTAAAAAAATAAAATAAAATAAATAATAAAAAAATACTGTCAACCAAAATTAATCAAAAGAAATGGGGAAGGACACTTAATCCTCATCAAAAAAAAAGTCCATCAAGATAAAGTATCAGTTCTGAATATCCATGCCCCAAATGCAGTGGCACCATGTTTCCTGTAGCTTTTTGCTACCCGGCCTAAGCTCCAAGAATGGGTCTCAATACCAGGCCCCACCCAGCTTCCCTTGATTCCAAGGAAAAAAGACACATGCAGTTTTTCCTATTCAATTTGCCTTCTAGGCACAATTGCTGGGCATTACTATCCTCACATGCAAAACTTGCTCTTGTCTCTGCTACTTCTACTTGCCCTAACTTTATTTGGTCAATTGAATCTAGTCCCTCCTAAATACCTCTGATCACCTGCTGATAGGAGCAGCCACAGCCCACCTCTCCTCCCAAGTCCTCACATAGTTGCCTGTTTCTCCTCTCTCTCCAAAGCATTGCAAAATCCCACCTCTCCTTCCTTGCATCTCCCCCTTTCTTCCAGGGACCCAGAAGGTCCACCTGTACCTTTCACCCAACAATTGGTCCATGGCTTTCCTTACTGACAGATCAAGAACCAATTGGGGAACAGGACATTAGAATCAAAACTGCCCCTATAGCACCACAATTTTTTTCTTTTTGATTCTTCAGCTGAGACAGAAAGAAAGATGATTTATGGTATATGAGCTATACCTGGCCACAAGTGAGAATACAACTAGTCCAGAATGTCAAATGTTCAGGACAGAGGGCCAACAAGACTGTTTCGGTTGTAAAAAAAGGCAGCTAGTTTCTCAGGTGATCTCAGTGAGATGATGTTCCAGTTTCACTGAGACTTTTTACCTACAGCAGCATTCAGTCTGACAACTTGTATCAGTACCCCCATCTTCAGCACCCCCTACTTCTGCTCCTACAGGCTTCATGGATACACTAGCTAATTTACATGGAGCTCTGACTCATCTTTCTTCTCTTGTGCTTAGCCTACACATTTGCTTCTTCTGCCACTTTGCTCTCACAGCACAGGAATCTCAATGAAGTTGGTGCTAAAGCCAAAAACTGCACTAACCTGTGTAAAAGGAACATTACTAAAGCTTAGATATCATATTGAACCTCACACATCAATAATTTAAGATATCGATGTGTCACTTTCACCACTGGACCTGTCACCCAGACAAACTAATCAGAGAAATAATGGAGCTCATAGACATTATGAATCAAATGGACAAAAGAGATATCAACAGAACTTTTCACCCAAACACAAAAGAATATTCCTTCTTCTCAGCACCTCATGGAACCTTCTCCAAAAACTGACTATATGCTCCATCTCAAAGTAAGTCTCAACAAATACAAAGAAATTAAAATACCCCCCTGTATCTTATCAAATCACCAGGGATTAAAGCTGGACTTCAACAACAAAAGAAGAAGAAGAAGAAGAAGAAGAAGAAGAAGAAGAAGAAGAAGAAGAAGAAGAAGAAGAAGAAGAAGAAGAAGAAGAAGAAGAAGAAGAAGGAGAAGAAGAAGAACTGAACAATTCTTTACTCACTGAACACTGACTGGGTCAAGGAAGATATAAAGAATTCAAAGATTTCCTAATATTCAATGAAAATGAGCGCACCACATACCCAAACTTGTGGAATACAATAAAAGCAGTACTAAGAGGAAAGTTTTTAGCACTAAGTGCCTTCAGAATTACCTAAAGAAATGTTCAACATCCTTAGTCATCAGGGAAATGCAAATCAAAACAACCCTGAGATTCCACCTCACACCAGTCCGAATGGCTAAGATCAAAAACTCAGGTGACAGAAGATGCTGGCAAAAATTTGGAGAAAGAGGAACACTGTTCCATTGCTGGTGGGATTGCAAGCTGGTACAACCACTCTGGAAATCAGTTTGGTGGTTCCTCAGAAAATTGGACATAGTACTACCTGAGAACCCAGCTATACCACTCCTGGGCATATACCCAGAAGATGCTCCTACATGTAGTAAGGATACATGCTCCACTATGTTCATAGCAGCCATATTTATAATAGCCAGAAGCTGGAAAGAACCTAGATGTTCTTCAACAGAGAAATGGATACAAAAAATGTGATACATTACATAATGGAATTCTACTCAGCTATTAAAAACAATGACTTCATGAAATTCTTAGGCAAATGGATGGAGTTTGAGGATATCATCCTGAGTAAAGTGACACAATCACAAGGGAACAAACATGGTATGTACTCACTGATAAGTGGATATTAGCTCAAAAGTTAGTAATACCCAAGATTCAATTCAAAGACCATTTGAAGCCTAAGAAGAAGGAAGACCAAAATGTGGATGTATCAGTGCTTTTTAGAATTGTGAAGAAAATACTCACAGGAGGGAATATGGTGACAAAGTGTGGAGCAGAGACTGAAGAAAAGGTTATCCAGAGACTGTCCCACATGGGGATCCAATTCCATTTACAGCCACCAAACCAGACGTTATTGTGGATGTCAGGAAGTGCTTGCTGATGGAAGCCTGATATGGCTGTCTCCTGAGAAGTTCTGCCAGAGCCTGACAAATACAGAGGTAGAAGCTCACAGCCTACAATTGGACTGAGCTTCGGAGTCCCCAGTGGAGGAGTTGGAGAAGGGACTGAAGTAGCTGAGGAGGTTTGCAGTCCCATGGAGGGAGCAAAAGTGTTAACAAGCCAGACCCTCCCCCCCGGAGCTCCCAGGGTCTGGACCTCCAATTAAAGAGTACACATGGAGGGACCCATGGCTATGGCCACATATGTGATAGAAAATGGTCTTGTTGGTCACCAGTGGGAGGAGAGGCACTTGGGCCTGAGCATGTTCAATGCCTCAGTGTAGGGGAAGGGCGGGAGGATGGAAATCGGTGGGTGGGGTAGTACCCTCATAGAAGCAGAGGGAGGAGGGATGGGATAGGGGTTTCCGAAGGGGAGACCTGGATAACAGAAAACATTTGAAATATAAATAAAGAAAATATGCAATCAAAAAAAAATAAAAAGAAAAGAAAAAGAAAGTAAGGTAACATGGACTGAGAAAGACAAAAATAATAATAAAATAAAAAAAAATTAATGATGAAAGGACTGAGTTATCTAGAGCCAATCTTACTCCATGACAAGTTGCAAACTGGAAGTTTGGAAGACTAGGCCTAAGTTTCTGTTTCCAAGAAGTGAGAATCTGGATCCAGGAACCAATGGCCAGCCAAACACAGCAGTTGGCAGCATTCTGCCTCCCATCCTGGGACTACAAAGGGTGCTCCTGAGACCCATCTAGGATAACTTGCTCGTTCTCATCTGATATTTGAATCAACTGTAGGTCTGTGGGCCTTCTGTGTACAAGAAGGAAGAGCATCTAAGACAACCTTTTTATTATTAGTTTTGCTTTCCTGAGAACACCTTTCTGTGTCTATGTGTGTTTTATGTACCTGTAGATTATTTGTTCTCCCCTCTCACCTTGAGAGACACCACAGTCAGACAGCCAGCTGCACTCCTCTGGACCTAGTACAGTTACATTTCAAGGACTTCAGAGCCTGGCAGAGAAACTAATCTTAACTGTATAGTTGGAGAAACTAACCATCTTCTGTAGAAACAACTCTTCAGCATATCTACTAACTCTTGTTCTTCATCTTGAACTCCTGAATGTCTGGGTCCCTTTGAGGAGACATCTGGGTTTAGGATAAAATGTTGAAAACTTCATTTGATGACTGTTCACCTCTTAATTTAGTTTGAACTCAAAGATTTTTAGAAAAAAAGTAGCTAAACTGGAAAAACAAATACTGATAAACTGGTGCTGCCCTTGGAGCCCTGCTTCCTGCCTGGATCAGGCTGACAGCAAGCCAGCTTGGTCTATACAAGGTAGTCCCTAGGGGCCAGCAGCTTCCCAGAAGCTACATCTTCACCCATTGGTATACAAGAGCTTTTCTTGCTGGCAGCCAAACTTTGTAACATAAAAGTAATGCACTTGATATTGATTTTAGAAACACTGAATTGTTTAAACTGTTAAAAAACATTTAATTGTTTTGGCTTCTAAAATTATGGTAACACTGTTAGAATTTGGTTTTGTCGTCTAAAAATTGTAGTTATTCTCTATGACTTCATTCTTTTAAAAACAAACTTTATTTTGATATCGCAAAAGGAACTTTTAAATATATATATATGTGTGTGTGTGTGTGTGTGTGTGTGTGTATAACTATGGTACATTTAAAACTTTATTAAATAATTAAAATGTCTGTGTTAGTGAGATGGTTACAATAAAAGTTTATTTGGACAACAACGATCAAGTTGCAAACCTATAGGGGAAGATAATATTGATGGAAAAGCTCAAGCAGTCTCTATGAAGATAGTTATAGATCTGTTCTTGGCAGGAAAAATTGAAGAGTTGCCAGAGAAATTACAGGTTACTTCAAGACCGTGAGTCCAAATGAATTAGAAAAACTGTAAGAAAAAAAAATGCCTCAGAAAAAACAATGATTCATAGTTAGAAAAGGTCCTTCAACTTAGACAAGGACTTTATGGTTCAGGGCTGTCATAGCCACACTATGATATCAACTAAATACACATTCCTGAGGTCTTTAATTTGTTGTAGCTTTGTCTTTTTCTAACATCAAGTATATATTACTCTGTAAATTATAATAATGATACCAGAAATGAAAATTAAATAATTTGATAATTTTAAAACTATATTAAAAGGTCAAAACATCAAAGTTAAAAATCACTGGCTCTTAAAATCTACCCCCTCTTTTCAGTTTGCCTGAGTTCTGGTGAGGCTCGAGAAGCCCAAAGAGTGATAAGTGTTTTCTCAGCACCAACTTATTAACCTTTTGCTGTCTTGACACTGGTTTCAGTATACAGAAAATTATTATGTTCTGTTTTGTAAGTCTCCTTATGGAGTATGTTTTTGGGTTAAAAAGTTTTATTTTAATTCTAGAAGAGAATCAATTCAAAACTGACCTTTATTTATTTATTTTTTGTTGGTTTTGTGAGACAGGGTTTCTCTACATAGCTCTGGCTATCTTGGAACTTACTCTGTAGACCAGGCTGGCCTCGAACTCAGAAATCCACTTGCCTCTGATTCCCAAGTGCTGGGATTAAAGGCATGTGCCACCACTGCCCAGTCAAAACTGACCTTTAAGGCACAAACTTAACAGGAATCAATTTTCAGACTAAAAACTGATACAGTTAATTACAAGACTAAGCTTTATTTAGTCTCCTGTTTTATATTTGCAAGTTAGAGTTTAGAATAGATAACTAAAACAACAATTATTTAGCTCAGATATGCTAGATAGGTACTGGCCCTCAAATCAATCAGAGATCCACAGACTATGGCATTTAATGTGGTTAAACTTACTATAAGTGAAAGAGACTCTCAAAAGCTAACAATACCCCCTCCCAAGGTCTCCAAGAAAAACAGGGCACAACAACAAAGGACACCCACTACCAGGATTGTGGTATGCTAACCACTGGAATTAACTGCCCCAATGCCATGCCCAGTGCCAGGGTCTAGTCTGAACTATGAACAAAGAGAAGACACCAGAGAACTGATTCACAAGTTGAAGTCATTTCTTCCAAGTCCCTACTCCTCAGGAGGACCTCTCAGAATTGCTAGGACTGGGAGCTGAAGATGGATCCTACATTGAGACCTTTGCATCCAACAAATCCATTGAAATCCCAGGAATCTAATAGGGGAAATGGGTAAATCTGTCATTTTAATTGATGTAGAGTGAGTTCATTACAATTTATCCTTCTCCAAGTTCTCTTATTGCATTGACAGCTACTTATAGCTTAACTGATAAACAATAGGCAACTAGCTCCTTACATTAACATAATCCACTACTGTATTAGTTGATTGGTTAATTTATTAGTCAAAGCTACTAGGTCTCTTGTTTAAAAAGTCAGACAGATTTGCTTTACTAACAGGCTTCAATTTAAAATATAAACAAGATTAAGATGTAGCTTTTCACTATTTCTTATTTTAAAAAACTTCCTTTGCAATAGCTGTTCTCAGTAATAACTACTCCTGTTTCTGATGATTGCATGAATAAAAGGGTTCAAAGTCTATGCAAGTTCCTAATGTTCTAAAGCACATAAAATTCTGAGGTTGTAAAAGCTTACGTAAGTTCTGAGGGCCTAAAAATTATCTAAGGTGTGTAACTGCAAATTACAGATATATAAGAAAGAAATTTAAGATATCTAAAAAAAATATAAAATGTTTCAGATTTCTTTTCCTTATCTGTGCTATTATTACACTAAGATTTCAAATGTTTGAAATTTTAATATTGATTAATTCTGATAAGCAAATAGAGCACTGGCTGCTTATGATTCAGTTACAAGCTCAAGGTTTTAAATCCCCTTTTGTTGTCTTCTAAATGTAGACTTAAAGGTGTTTCTCATCATTTTAAAAACATCTCTGTACAATCTGTATATCTAGTCCTGTGGACTGAAGAAAATGTTCCATTCCTTTTAACACAAAACTATAGCTTTTACTAGGTCTCAAAAACATAAATGTACTCCTATTATCTTACAGACACCTGTTAACTGCTTTTTCTAAGTTAACATTTCAATGCAATAATAAATATTCATTATATATCCTCTTGTAAAGTTCACATAAGCTTCAGAAAATCAAGAGTCCTAAGATCTAGATCTACTTACCACAAACCAGATGGACTTCCAATGGGTATGACTGCCTGTTCTTGAGACTAGGATTTATCCTTTGGTCTTGGGGGTTTTCTTACCTTCCCCAATTAGTAGATAAATTTTAATTTATATCCCTTGTCTGTATTTGTCTCAGCAGATTTTTACTTGGCTGACACACTCCATCCAGGGACCACCTGTGAAGTTGCTGAAAGCTGATGGTAACCAGTCCAACCAATGTGATGGCCCCCTGTCTGTCATCTGGATCAGATACTAATTAGATGTTTCTGATAAATGTCCCATTGCCCAATCTTTGACTAGCATTTTAGTCTTCTTGAGCCCCTTTGACAATGTCCTAAAGCCAGCAGGAATCAGTTGCAGAAAAAACTTGATTGCATTAACCCACCTTACAGTCTGAGATGCTAAGTCAAAAAGACCCACATTTTGACAATAACTTATGATTCTTAGGTCCCAATGATTTTTGGGGCCAATGACTCAGACTTGGGAAGAGGGGTTGATAAATAAATGGTTTGATTCAGTTATAATTCAGAGGGTGGAATGAGAGGACTAAGATAGCAGGATCCAGGCTGACTCCATGAAAAGACTGGAAGTTGGAAAGACTAGTATTAAGTTTCTGTTTAGAAGAAATGAGAATCTGAGAATCAAGATCAGTCAACCACAGCTGATGACAGCCAATCTGAGGATGCCTTGCCACCTTGAAAAGTCCCCAGAGCCATAACCAATCACAGAGCACACATATCCCTGGACATGGAGACAACCAATCAAGGAAAGGAAGGGTAAAAGTCACCCACTCTTACCCTAACAGGCTTTAATTTAACCTTGCACAGCACACACCTGTGTTTCCATTCCTGAATGGGAGACCCCAGCAAGCAGGAAATTCTTCTGAATAAACATTCTTTGCTTTTGCACACTATTTGAGTTTGGGGTATCATTCTCTAGTGATTCTCAGACCCTTACGGTGAAATCTCATAATAGAAACTTAAAACACTTGAAAACTCAAGAACAAAAAGAAACAAACACATACGAGAGGAGTAGATGGCAGTAAATAGCCAAACTTAGGACTGAAATCAATAAAGAAAATGGTACAAAGAATCAATGAAAACAAGAGCTGGTTCTTTGAGAAAATCAACAATATATACAAACCCCTAGCGAAACTAACTAAAAGGCATAGAGAAACTATCAAAATTAACAAAACCATAAATTAAAAGAGGGACATGAAAATAGACACTGAAGAAATGCAAAGAATCATTAGGTCTTACTTTGAAAACCTGTATTCTACAAAATTGCAAAATCTAAATGAAATGGATGATTTTCTTGATAGACACCATTAACCAAAATTAAATCAAGATCAGGTAAACAATCTAAATAGACTTATAACCCCTAAAAATGTAGAAGCAGGTGTTAAAAGCCTCCCAACCACCACTCCCCCAAATAGCCAGGAACAGATGGTTTTGGTTCAGAATCCTACCAGACTTTCAAAGAAGAGGTAATATCAATACTCCTCAAAATATTCCACAAAATATAAACAGAAAGAACATTGTCAAATTCATTCTGAGGCCACAGTCATCCTGACACCTAAACCACACAAAAACTCAACAAAAAAATATTTCAGACCAATTTCACTTAGGAACCTTGATGTAAAAGTACTCAATACTGTTCCGGTAGACTGCACTGAAGAGACAGGTACCCAGGTTCTCCCCAATATAACATCTCTTGGGACACGGCCTGTTGGGGCTTCCGCCTGCTCCCAAGAACGGGACAGCGCTGTGGTCCTCTGGGCGCCAGATCAGCTGTAGGCCATCGCCTCTGCAGGGTGACCAGCACCACCAAGAGAGTGCAGAGCGCACTTCGCCATCTTTGCTCCAGTGGCCGGGAAATTGGGATGGCCAGGCTCTGAGACAGAAAGGCATAATATCGCTTGGGTCTCGGGCAGCTTATATGTACGCTGCTCCGAAGAGCTGGGCAGATCTGCAGTAAGCAGCGTGCCAGCTCTGCTGTGGGACTTCTGCCTGGCAGAGGGACGCCCCCTCCCCCCCAGGAGAGATCACACACCCCTACACAGGGCAGGAGCCTACCAACCTCCCTTTGGCGACCTCTGCTCCAGGAATCCACTACTCTGAGCCTTGGGATGTGCAAGGACTATCCAATATAACATCACTTGGGGAAAGGCACATCAGGGCTCCAAAGTCACTCAGGAGCAGGGCAGGCCCCAGAAATCGGTGCCAGGGGAATCCTGGTAATCCAGTGGGGCCAGAAATAGCTTTGAAGGCTCACAGGAGGTCCAACCAACAGCCAGTGACAGCAGGACCAACTAACATCAGAGGTATCCAGATTGCAAAAGGCAAACGTTGGAACGTTACTAACAGAAATCAAAGTAATATGGCAACATCCGAACCCAACTCTCCAACAGCAGCAAGTCCTGGATACCCCACCACACCCGAAAGACAAGATCTGGATATAAAATCACTTCTCATGATGCTATTAGAGGATCACAAGAAGGACACAAATAAATCTAATAAAGAATTACAGGAGACCATGAATCAACGGTTAGAAGCCCTTACAAAGGAAACACAAAAATCACTTAGAGAAATGCAGGAGAACATGGATCAAAAGATGGAGGCCCACAAGGAGAAAACATAAAAATCGCTTAAAGAAATGAATCAACGAGTAGATGCGCTCACAAAGGAATCACAAAAATTGCATAAATAAATGCAGAAGAAGATGGGTCAACAGACAGATGCCCATAGGGAGGCAACACAAAAATTACTTTTTTTTTTTTTTTTTTAATTTAATTTTATTTTATTTTTTTAATTTACATTCCAAATCACTTCCCCTTTCCCGTTTCCTCCCTCCCCGAAAGTCCCATAAGCCCCCTTCCCTCCCTCTTTTCTCCGTTCAACCCCCTCTCATTACTCTGTCCTGGCGTTCCCCTACATCCAGTCTTTCCAGGACCAGGGGTCTCTCCTTCCATCTTTTTAGAAATCTATTGATATGCTGATTGTGTCTAGGGTATTCTGAGATTCTGGGTCAATATCCCCTTATCAGTGACTTCATACCATGTGTGATCTTTTGTGATTGGGTTACCTCACTAAGGATGATATTTTCAAGTTCTGACCATTTGCCTAGGAATTTCGTGAATTCATTGTTTTTAATTGCAAAGTAGTATTCCATTGTGTAAATATACCACATCTTCTGAATCCATTCCTCCGTTGAGGGACATCTGGGTTCTTTCCAGCTTCTGGCTATTATAAATAAGGCTGCTATGAATATAGTGGAGCATGTGTCCTTATTGCATGCAGGTAAAGTCTCTGGGTATATGCCCAGGAGTGGTATAGCCGGATCCTCCGGAAGTGTCATGCCCAGTTTTCTGAGGAGCCGCCAGACTGCTTTCCAGAGTGGTTGTACCAGCCTGCAATTCCACCAGCAGTGAAAGAGGAACACAAAAATTACTTAAAGAAATGAATCAATGGATAGATGCCCTTACAAAGGAAACACAAGAACTGCTTAAAGAAATGAAGGAGATGATGGATCAACAGATGGAATCCCATGAGGGGGAAACACAAAAATCGCTCAGAGAAATGCAGGAGAACGTGGGTCAACAGGCAGAAACCCTGAAAGAGGTAATGCAAAAATACCTTAAAGAAATACAGGAAAATACAAACAAACAAGTGAAGGATCTCAGCAAATCCATTCAGGAACTAAAAATGGAAGTAGAAATAACTAAGAAATCACAAAGGGAGACAACTGTGGAGATAGAAAACCTTGGGAAGAAATCAGGAGTCATAGATGCAAACATTAAGAATAGAATACAAGAGATGGAAGAAAGAATCCCAGGTGCTGAAGATACCATAGAAAGCATCAACTCAACAGTCAAAGAAAATGCAAAATGCAAAAAACATGTAACCCAAAACATCCAGGAAATCCAGGACACAATGAGAAGACCAAACCTAAGGATTATAGGCATAGATGAGAGTGAAGATTTGCAACTTAGAGAGCCAGTAAACATCTTCAACAAAATTATGGAGGAAAACTTCCCTAACCTAAAGAGAGAGATGCCAATGAATGTACAAGAAGCCTACAGAACTCCAAACAGACTGGACCAGAACAGAAATACCTCCTGTCACATAATAATCAAAACATCAAATGTATTAAACAAAGAAAGAATATTAAAAGCAGTCAGAGAAAAGGACGAAGTAACATACAAAGGAAGACCTATCCGAATCACATCAGACTTCTCACCAGAGAATATGAAAGCCAGAAGATCCTGGGCAGATCTCATGCAGACACTAAGAGAGCACAAATGCCAGCCTAGACTACTCTACCCAGCAAAACTCTCAATCACCATAGATGGAGAGACCAAGATATTCCATGATAAAACCAAATTTTCCAATATCTTTCCACAAACCCAGCCCTGCAAAGGATAATAGGTGGAAACCGCCAATACAAGGAGAGAAACAACACCCTGGAAAAAATGAGATGGTAACCTTCTTGCATCAAACCCGAAAGTAGATAACCACTCAAACATAAAGATAGCGTCAAGAATGGCAGGTGGCAACAATCACTATTCCTTAATCTCTCTTAATATCAATGGTCTCAATTCCCCAATAAAAAGAAATAGACTAAAAGACTGGATATGTAACCTGGACCCAGATTTTGCTGCATGCAGGAAACACACCTCAGTGTCAAAGACAAACACTACCTCAGAGTAAAAGGCTGAAAAACAATTTTAAAAGCAAATGGCCCCAAGAAACGAGACGGAGTAGCCATCCTAATATCAGATAAAATTGATTTTCAACCTAAAGTCATCAAAAAAGACACAGAAGGAAACTACATACTGATCAAGGGAAAAATTCACCAACAAGAACTCTCAATTCTGAATATCTATGCTCCAAATGCAAGGGCACCCTCATTCGTAAAAGAAACTTTACTAAAGCTCAAAGCACACATCGCACCTCACACAATAATAGTGGGTGACTTCAACACCCCACTCTCTGAAATGGATAGTTCAGGAAAACAGAAACTAAACAGGGACACAGTGAATCTAATTGAAGCCTTGGACAAAATGGAACTAACAGAGATATATAGAACATTTCATCCTAGAGCTAAAGAATACACCTTCTTCTCAGCACCTCATGGTACCTTTTCCAAAATTGACCATATAATTGGTCACAAATCATACCTCAACAGATATAAGAAGATAGAACTAATCCCATGCCTCCTATCAGATCACTATGGAATAAAGGTGGTCCTCAATGGCAAAAAAACAAAAGAAAACCCATGTACACATGGAGGCTGAACAATGCTCTACTCAATGATAAATTGGTCAAGGTGGAAATAAAGAAAGAAATCAAAGACTCTTTGAAAGTTAATGAAAATGAAGGCACAACATACCCTAATTTATGGGACACAATGAAAGCAGTGCTAAGAGGAAAATTCATAGCTCTGAGTGCCGCCAAAAAGAAATGGGAGACAGCATACACTAACAGCTTAATGGCACACCTGAAAGCCCTGGAACAAAAAGAAGCAAATACACCAAAGAGGAGTAGAAGGCAGGAAATCATCAAACTCAGGGCTGAAATCAATCAAGTAGAAACAAATAAAACCATACAAAGAATCAACAAAAGGAGGAGTTGGTTCTTTGAGAAAATCAACAAGATAGATAAGCCCTTAGCCAGACTAACCAGAGGGCACTAACATAGTCTCCAAATTAATAAAATCAGAAATGAAAAGGGAGAGATAACAACAGAAACTGAGGAAATTCAAAAAATCATTAGATCCTACTACAAAAACCTGTATTCAACACAACTAGAAAATCTCGAGGAAATGGACAATTGCCTTGACAGATACCAAATACCAAAATTAAATCAGGATCAAATAGACCATCTAAACCGTACTATAACCCCTGAAGAAATAGAAGTTGTCATTGGAAGTCTTCCAACCAAAAAAAGCACAGGTCCAGATGGTTTTAGTGAAGAATTCTATCAGACCTTCAAAGAAGACCTAACACCACTACTCTTCAAACTGTTCCACAAAATAAAAACAGAAGGAACACTACCCAACTCGTTCTATGAAGCCACAATTACACTAATACCAAAAGCACACAAAGATCCAACAAAGAAAGAGAATCTCAGGCCAATCTCTTTTATGTATATCGATGCAAAAATACTCAATAAAATTCTTGCCAACCAAATCCAAGAACACATCAAAATGATCATTCACTACGATCAAGTGGGCTTCATCCCAGGGATGCAGGGATGGTTCAATATAAGGAAGTCCATCAATGTAATCCACTATATAAACAATCTCAAAGAAAAAAAAACATGGTTATCTCATTAGATGCTGAGAAAACATTTGACAAAATTCAGCATCCTTTCATGCTAAAGGTCTTGGAAAGATCGGGAATTCGAGGTAGTAAACAGCTTTCTCCATGGTCTCTGCTTCAGTGCCCACATGCCCATTCCTGCCTTTAGGTACTACCTCAACTTCACTCAGAGATGGATTGTGAGTTAGAAGATGAAGTCAAACCTTTCCTCTCCAAATTGCTTTTGGTCATAGTGTTTTATCACTCCAGGAAAAACAATTAGATAAAAAAGATTCCTTCTTTGTTGTATTCTCCATACAACAAATGCTGGCAATCAAAGAAAGGAGCAATCAGGAAACACAAGAGAATGGGATAGCCAATAAAATGTGCCCAGTTGTTTAAAAGAAAGAAACATTAGGACTAGAGCAACCAACAGGAAGGCAGCTTCCATAGAAATCCTGCTCATCTGAAGCCACTTCATTTGTAAGAGAGTTTAACTGAGTGACATCTAAATTTCCAAAGGTTTACAAGCTCTGGAAGTCACCAGATAGATGGGAATTATAAAAATTCAGTCCACATAATACTTAGTGTTCTTTTATATCTTTTTTTAAAGATTTATTTATTGTTATATGTAAGTACACTATAGCTATATTCAGACACACCAGAAGAGGGCGTCAGATCTCATTACAAATGGATGTGAGCCACCATGTGGTTGCTGGGATTTGAACTCAGGATCTTTGGAAGAGCAGTCAATGCTCTTAACCACTGAGCCATCTCTCCAGTCCATTCTTTTATATCTTAAATATTACTAATAAAATTTGTGTATTTTGGTTCCATGTTTATAAAGTTTATTAATAGCACAACAAATTATGTATCATCCCGTGAGGCTTATTATCTGAATCCAATTATCAAGTCTTTAAATTGTCTGCACTCGAAGATTTTTTTATTTATTTATTTTTTATTTTATTTATTTTATATATGTGAGTACACTGTCACTGTTCTCAGATACACCAGAAGAGGGCATTGGATTCCATTAAAGATGGTTGTGAGCCACTAGATGGTTACTGGGAATTGAACTCAGAACCTCTGGAAGCAATGCTCTTAACTGCTGAATCTCTCCAGCCACAGAATTTTATTTTTAAATATGCAAGACCAGATCAAGTTCAAAGTCTGTAGGTGGAATCATAAATGCAACCATACCATTGTAAGTGATACTAACGTATATGAGAAATTTGTTCTGAATATGAAGGTAGTTTTTTTTAATTCAATGACATGACAGCTAAATGTAATATTCAAAGATCATCTACATTTACTTCAGGGATTTTGTTTACATTATTTATATTTGTATTATGAAATATTTATTATAGCATATATATTATATTATGCATATGATATATTATTTAATATGTGTGTTACATATAAAAATCACATTATTTCATGTTGCATTGTGTTTTTCTGAATAATTGAAGCTTATGATAATCTGTGTATACTCGAACCTTCTGTAATCAGACAATTCTGTCTTCTGATTCCCTGTCATTTTTCTTTTTCTATAGGTATTTTCCTTCTATGTGACTGACTTCTATTCATTACCTCTCCTATATTTGATCTGACCTAAAATATTTCATTAGTTTTACAAATTTTACAAATTTTCATAAGTATTCGGGGCTGGAGAAATAATTCAGTGGTTAGTAGTATTGCTATCTACTATTGAAGAGGACCTGAGTTTGAGTCCCAACACCTTGACAATGACCTATAACTCCAGTTCCAGGGGATCTGATGCCTTCTTCTGGCCTCTGCAGGCACCTGTACTCATGTGCACTTACCTACACACAGACACATGCATACACAGAATAAAAATAAAATAAATTTCAAATGTCAAGGCACTTCACAGTTCTTTGAACATTTAAAGATTTGAGTAGATATGTAAATATTAAAAATATACCCAAGATTTTTAGTGACAATTTTTCATAAACATGTTTAATTCTTATAACTATGTTCAGATATTGTGTTAAGTTTAAAATACACAATATACATTAAATTTTGCCAAAAAAGTTATACAATTCTTGGCTGAAGAGATGGTTTAGTAAACACAGCTCTTACAATACAAATTTGAAGATCAGAGTTCTAATGCCCAGGTGAGTGTGGTAGCCTCCATCCCACCATTAGGTAGGCAGATGCAGGGAGATCTCAGTGAGTTTGAGGCCAATTCTACACAGAGTTTCAGGATAGCACTATGTAATGAGCCTATTCTCAATATTTTCTACCAGCATTCATGCTATTAGCTGTTTTTTCATAGATCACAGAAGTCTCATTTTGGTAATATTTTCATAAAAATCACATCCATCACAGTTTTCATTGTTCATCTTTTGATTTATACACAAATGAAGGGTTTCATTTAGGCATTTTAATGAATGTATATCATGTTTGTTGTTAAATGTACTTTCCTCTCTATTTCCTTCTGATCCCAAAGTTCCCTACCAAATATTCCTCTCCTGCTTTCGTAATGATTTTATTTTATTGCTCAGTTTTGCTCACTGTACCCTGTCAGTACAGTTTAGACATAGTTCTCCCATTTCATAGTCTGCTGTCATGCTTTCATTACACACACACACACACACACACATAATTTATATATATTTAAAGTAGAACCCACATATAAGAGAAAGTATGGTACACTTCCCACTTCCGTGTCTGTCTCTGGCTTATTACAATCAACATAGTGATCTACAGTTTAATCTATCCTAGACAAATATCACAATTACACTTAGTAAAATCCCAGTGCAAATATATATTTCCTATTCTTCAACATTCATCTCCTGCTGGATACCTAGGTTAGTTCTCTATTTGGCTGTAGTGGACAATGTAACAATCTACCTGGTGCAAAAGTATCTCAATGGAATGATGGTTTATAATCCTTATTACTGGTTTGAATAAAAATGGGCCACAGTAGGCTCATATTTTAATGCTTAGTCATTAAAGAGCATGGCACTATTTGAAAGGATGGATATGGCCTTGCTGGAGGATATGTGTCACTGAGGATGGGCTATGAGGTTTCAAAAGCCCAAGCCAGGTCCAGAGTCTCTCTCTTCCTGTTGCCTTCATATCCTGATGTATGAACTCTCAGCTACAGTGTCTGCCTACATGTCTCTATGCTTCATGCCATGAGGATAACAAACTAAACTTCTGTAATTGTAAGCAAGCCCTGGTTAAATGCTGTCTTTTTATAGAAGTAGCAATGGTGTCTCTTCACAGCAATAGAACACTGACTAAGACAAGGTATATACCCAGTAGTGATGCATCTGGATCATATTATGAATTAATTTTCAGATTTAGATTATTGAGGAACCTCCACACTGACTCCCAAGACTGCACTACTATAAATTTCTATCAGTAATCTTTTTTAAAGAAAAAAAAAAACAAAAAAAACTCTTTTTCCACATCATCGTATTTGTTGGAGTTTGTTTTCATTTGTTATTGGCATATAAGAAAATCAATGACCTTTTTGACATTTATTTGTGCAACCTGCTATCTTGGTAAAAGGGTCCAAAGTTTTCTGGTAGAGTCTTTAAGGTCTTTTAGATATAAAGTCAAGTCATCTGAAAATTGGGATTTGGTTTCTATTCCTAAAGATGTCAATTTTATTTATTTTTCTTAAGTGCTTTACTTAAGACTTTCAGCAAAATATTGAACAAGGGCTTAGAGAGTGGGCACCCATGTTTATCTCCTGATTTTAAAGGACATACTTTCACTTTCCCCTATTTAGCATAGTGTTGGCTACACGTCTAGCATAAATAACCTTTATTGTGTTGAAGGTATGATTCCTCTATACTACGTTTCTTTAAGAATTTAATCACAAAGTGATGCTAAACAATTTTAAATGACCTTCCCTGTATTTATTGAGATGATTATGTCATTTCCTGCCCATCAGTCTATTTTCGTGCTGTACTACATTTATCAATTTCCTTATGTTGAACCAATTTTGCATCTCTTAAGTGGAACTTATTTGGTCATGGCTATGATCTTAATGTGTTATTAAATTCTGTTTGTGAGTGTCTTATTGGCAATTTTTGTGTCTATCTTCAACAGAGAAAATTGTCTTTTTCATTTTGAGTCATGTCTTTATCACCTTTTAGAACCAGATGGAAGTCAGACAGAGCTGACTTGTAGATTGACTTTGGTTGAGTTTTTTCCTATTCTTATGGAACAGTTTAAGAAACACAGTAAGTTTTCAGTCTTCTTGAAGAATTGAGAGAAATCTGCAGTGAGCCTCTCTGGTCCTATGCTTTCCTTGGTCAGAAGGTGTCCTGACTGGTTTTGTGTGTCAACTTGACACAGGCTGGAGTTATCACAGAGAAAAGAGCTTCAGTTGGGGAAGTGCCTCCATGAGATTCAGCTGTGGGGCATTTTCTCAATTAGTGATCAAGGCAGGAGGGCCCCTTGTAGGTGGCACCATCTCTGGGATGGTATTCTTGGGTTCTATGAAAGAGCAGGCTGAGCAAGCCAGGAAAAGCAAGCCAGTAAGGAACATCCCTCCATGGCCTCTGCATCAGCTCCTGCTTCCTGACCTGCTTGAGTTTCAATCCTGACCTCCTTTGGTGATGAACAGCAATTTGGAATTGTAAGATGAATAAACCCTTTCCTCCCCAACTTGCTTTTTGGTCATGATGTTTGTGCAGGAATAGAAACCCTGACTAAGACAGAAGGTTTTGTATTATTGCTTCAGTTTCTTGATTTCTTATAAATTTGTTTAAGCTGCTCATGTCCTCTTAGTTTAATTTTGATGAGTCATACACATCCAAGAATTTATTAACTTATTCTAGGGTTTACACATGTAAGAATATATGGTTTCAAGGTATTCCCCAATGATTCTCTGAATTTCTTTGCAATCTATAGTAAACCCTTGTTTTATCTCTAGTATTATTTATTTTTGCATTCTGTATATCTCTCTCATTAAATTGATAAGGGTTAGTCTATTTTGTTTATCTTTTCAAAGAACTAACCCTTTTGGGAAAACTAACCCTTTATGGTTTTCTTTTAGTCTCCACTAAGAAGCCCTGATATTGCCTATTTCTTGTTATGTACTGTTTTTGGATTTGGCTTAATCATGTTCTCAGTTCTTGAGATTTATTATAAGATTATTGATTTGAGCCCTCTTGTATTAGGGATTGGTTCTAATGCTTTGATTTAATTGGGAATCTGCATGTCCAAATGCTGAAGGTCCTTGTCCCCAATTGGTCTTTGATCGATCAATAAAGATGACAGAGGCCAGTGGCTGGACAAAGGGAGAATGGTTGGGACCCTTAGATTTTTGTGGGTTACAGCACAGGAGAGAGGAGGAGAGACAGATGATCACTATGATGTTGTGGGATAGGAATCAGATTTAGAGCAGCAGGAGCCAGTGCCAATGAGCCATGTAAGAATTTGTGTAATGGCCATAAGCTACTTCCCCAATTGGGCCTGGGGTACCAGGCAGAGGATTAGAACTGCCCAGCCTTTCAAACTAATCACAGCATTTCAAAATTAAGAATGTGTGTGTGTCTTTCATTCATAGATCCAAAAAGTTCCTGGGCAGATGGCTGGAATCTCATGACCCACCAGGAGCACAAAGTGATATAGCCCAAATTACTTCTATACTCTTGTTTTTCATTGTAGTCACAAACAGCTATGGACTTTCCTCTTAGAATTATCTAAGCTACATTGCAGAGATTCTGGCGAAGTTGTGCTTGTGTTTTTGTTTGAGTCTTGACTTTTTTAAAATTTTTATCTACTTTTCAATACTTTTAATTTTTCAGTAGCTCATTTATTGACATGACTGTATCCTCAGTCTGCAGGTGTTTGTGTAGTTAGTAGTTTTGCTATTGATTTATCCCATTGTGACTTGTTAAGATACAAGAAAATATTTTGGTTTTTCTTGGGGGGGTGATGGTGTTGCCCATGATTGTTAAGACTTGTTTTGTATCTTTTAGATGAGTCCTATTTTAGAGAAGACTGCATGGCCTGTTAGAAATAATGTATATTCTATATTTGTTAAGGAGGAATTCTCCATGATATTCAAATCCATCTACAGTTTGATCTACAGAGTAATTTAATTCTACAGATCACTTGATTGTTTTGCTCTGATAATTGTTGGAATGAGAAACAATCCCACAGTCTTGGTCATGTGAACATGTGTCCCCTAGTTAGGACTACTGTTGAGGGGTTTTAGAGGGAGTAAGTCACTGAGATGGATGTTGAGCTTAAAAGCTTCAGTCTCTTCTCTCTGTGCCTCTCTTCCTCTCTCTGCACCTCCCTTCCTCCCCACCCCTTGGTTATTATAGTTTAAGATGTGAACCTTCAGCTCCCTGCTCCTACTGCCATGCCTACTTCTTGTTGCTATGCTTCCAACATGGTGTGTTCTCTTTTATAACCTCCCATACATTATATCTCTACCAGAGTTTCCCCTCCCTAATTACCTTCCAATCCTTCCATCCTTTCCTCCCACTCCCTCCTTCAAATCACCCCTCTCCTCCAGATCTATTTCTCCATTTTCCTTTAGAAAAGAGCAGTCCTCCCATAGATATCAACCAAACATGGCACACCGGGTTGCACTAAGACTAGGCACATTCTCTTATATTAACACTTGATGAGGCAACCCAGTAGGAGGAAAATGGTACTAAAAGCAGTCAAAAAGGCAGAGACATCCCCTACTTCCACTGTAGTGAAGTCCCACAAGAACACCAAGTTCCAAAGCCATGAAATACATACAGAGGACCTAGCTCAGCCTCATACAAACTCCCTGATTCTCACTTCAGTCTCTGTGGACCCCTGTAAGAGCTGCTTAGTAGAATCTCTTGGTGGTGTTGTAGTGTCATTTGACTCCTATAGCTTCTAAACTCCTTCCTACCCCTCTTTCAAAGGATTCCCATAAGCTCTTCCTAATGTTTAGCCGTGGGTCATTGCAGTTGCTCTCATCAGTTGCTGAATGAAACTTCTCTGAAGATGATTACACTAGGCTCCTGTCTACAAATATAGCAGAATATCATTAGGAATCATTTCATTTACTTATTCTTTTTTGTCAGTCCTATTTACTTTTAGCCTAGGTCTCTGGGGTATCCAGTCTCTGGTTCTCGGTCCTCCTGGCAGTGTCAGGAATGAGCTTCCTCTCTGAGGCATGGGTCTCAAATTGGACCAGTCATTGGTTAGCCACTCCCACATGCACCAACTTTGCCCCAGGATATTGGACCAGCAGGACAAATTGTAGGTCAAAAATGTTGTGACCAACCGGGTAGTGGTGGCGCACGCCTTTAATCCCAGCACTTGGGAGGCAGAGGCACTTGGATTTCTGAGTTCCAGGCCAGCCTGGTCTAACAGAGTGAATTCCAGGACAGCCAGGGCTACACAGAGAAATCCTGTCTCAAAAAACAAAAAAAAAATGTTGTGACTGGGTTGGTATGCCAATCCCTTCCATTTTAAGCCTTGCCTGGTTACAGAAGAAGGCTGAATCAGGCTCCATATCCCCTACTACTAGGAGTCTTCACTAGGGTCATGCTCATAGATACCAGGGAGTTTCTATTGCCCTAGATTTCTTTCAGGCCTCTGAAAGGGTCCACAATTCCAGTTTTCTCTTCCAGTACTCTCTCCATGGACACCCTTCCAATCTGATTCCTCTTGTTCCCATATCTATTCTCTCCAAGTCCACCCTTAAAATCTAGCCTATTTCCCCTTTCCAAGTAGATTCATGTGACTCCATTGAGCCATTCTCTGTTTCAGCCTCTCTGGGTCTCTAGATTGTAGTACAATTATATGTACTTTACAGCTACAGCTACTATCTACTTATACTTCTGGTCTAGATTACATTATTCAGTATGATATTTTCTAGATAGATTCATTAATCTGCAAAATTTCATGATCTTATTTTTTAAACAATTGAGTAATACTCCATTGTGTAAATGTACCACATTTTCTTTATCTATTCTTTGGTTGAGGGACATAGAGATTGGGTATATGCCTTTGGGTATATGCCCAGGAGTTGCATATCTGGGTCTTGAGTTAGAACAATTCCCGATTTTCTGAAAAACCATCATATTAGTTTCCATAGTTGCTATATAAATGTGCACTCCAACCGGCACTTGAGGAGTGTTCCCCTTGCTCCACATACTTACCAGCAAGCATGAGCTGTAATTTGTGTTTTTGATCATAACCATTCTGACAGGTGTAAGATGGAATCTCAGAGTCTTTTTGATTTGCATTTCCTTGAAGGCTAATGATGCTGAACATTTCTTGTTTTTTTTATAATTTTTTATTAGATATATTCATTACTGACATTTGAAATGTTGTCCCCTTTCCTGGTCTCTACCCTGAAAATCCCCTAACCCAACCCCCTCCCCCTGATCACCAATCCACCCACTCCTGCTTCCCTGTTCTGGCTTTCCCCTATACTGGGGCATCTAACTTTCTCAGGACCAAGGGTCTCTCCTCCCTTTGATGTCCAACAAGGCCATCCTCTACTGCCTATGCATCTGGAGCCAAGGGTCCCTCCATGTGTGCTCTTTGGTTGATGGTTTAGTCCCTGGGAGCTCTGGGGTTACTGGGTAGCTCATATTGTTGTTCCTCCTATGGCACTGCAAAGCCCTTCAGCTCCTTGGGTCCTTTCTCTATCTCCTCAATTGGTGAATCTGTGCTCAGTTCAATGGTTGGCTGAGAGTGTCCCCTTCTGTATTTGTCATGCCCTGGCAGAGCCTCCCAGATGACAGCTATATCAGGCATCAGTCAGCAAGCACTTGTTGGCATCCACAATATTGTGTGGGTTTTGTAACTGTATATGGGATGGATCCCTGGGTGGGGTAGTCTGGATAGTCTTTCCCTCAGTCCCTGCTTCACATTTTGTCTCTGTATCTCCTTCTGTGGGTATTTTGTTACCACTACTAAGAAGGACCAGAGTATCCATACTTTGTTCTTCCATCTGCTTGATCTTCATTTGATCTGTGAATTTTATCTTGGGTATTACAAGCTTCTGGGCTAATATATACTTATCAGTGAGTTCATACCATGTGTGTTCTTTTGTGATTGGGTTACCTCACTCAGGATATTTTCTAGTTCCATCCATTTGCCTAAGAATTTCATTATTTTTAATAGCTGAGTACTATTCTATTGTGTAAATGTACCACATTTTCTGTATCAATTCCTCTGTTGAGGAACATCTCAGTTCTTTCCAGCTTCTGGATAATATAAATAAGGCTGCTATGAACATAGTGGAGCATGTAACCTTATAATATGCTGGAGAATCCCCTGGGTATATGCCCAGAAGTGGTATAGCAGAGTTCTCTGGTAGTATTGTGCCCAGTTTTCTGAGGAACCACAAAACTGATTTCCAGAGACGTTGGACCAGCTTGCAATCCTACCAGCAGGGGAGGAGAGTTCCTCTTTCTCCACATCCATGCCAACACTGGCTGTCTCCTGAGTTTTTGATCATAGCTATACTGACTGGTATGAGGTAAAACCTCAGGGTTATTTTGATTTGCACTTCCCTGAGGACTAACAATGTTGAACATTTCTTTAGGTGCTTTTCAGCCATTTGATATTCCTCAGTTGAAAATTCTATGTTTAGCTGTGTACTCCATTTTTAATAGGGATATTTGGTTCTCTGGAGTCTAACTTCTTGAGTTCTTTGTGTATATTAGATATTACTCCTCTATCAGAAGAAGGATTGGTAAAGATCTTTTCCCAATATATTGGTTGTTGTTTTGTCCTATTGACACTGTCATTTGCTTTACAGAAGCTTTGTAATTTTATGATGTCACATTTGTCAATTACTGATCTTGGTGTTCAGTTAAGGAAATTTTCCCCTGTACCCATGTTTCGAGGCTCTTCCCATTTTCTTTTCTATTAGTTTCAATGTGTCTCGTTTTATGTGGAGGTCCTGACCCACTTGGACTTGGGTTTTGCACAAGGAGATAACAATGGATTGATTTGCATTCTTCTGCATACTAACTGCCAGGTGAAACAGCACCATTTGTTGAAAAGGCTATCTTTTTCCCACTGGATGATTTTAGCTTCTTTGTCAAAGATGAAGTGACCATAGGAGTGTGGGTTCATTTCTGGGTCTTCAATTCTGTTCCATTGATCTACTTGCCTGTCACTGTACAAATACAATGCAGTTTTTAACACTATTTCTCTGTAGTACAGCTTGAGGTCCAGGATACTGATTCCCCCAGAAGTTCTTTTTTTGTTGAGAATAGTTTTCACTATCCTGGGTTTTTCGTTATTCCAGATGAATATGAGAATTGTTCTTTCTAACTATACAAAGAATAGAGTTGGAATTTTGATGGGAATTGCAGTGAATCTGTAGATAACTATTGGCAAGATGGCCATTTTTACTGTATTAATCCTGCTATTCCACAAGCATGAGAGATATTTCCATCTTCTGAGGTGATCTTTGATGTCTTTCTTTTTTTTTTAAATATTATCAGTTTTATTCTCTCTTATTCTTTCTATATATCTTTCTCCCCAACTTTCCCTCTCTCCCTCTCCCTAGTCTGCCTTTTTTTTTAAATTTTATTTTATTTTCTAAGTTTTTTTATTTACATTCAAAATCATTTCCCCTTTCCCGTTTCCTCCCTCCCCGAAAGTCCCATGAGCCCCCTTCCCTCCCTCTTTTCCCCATTCAACCCCCTCTTGCTTCTCTGTCCTGACATTCCCCTACATCCAGTCTTTCCAGGACCAGGGGTCTCTCCTTCCATCTTCTTGGAAATCTATTGATATGCAAATTGTGTCTAGGGTATTCCAAGATTCTGGGTTAATATCCCCTTATCAGTGACTGCATACCATGTGTGTTCTTTTGTGATTGGGTTACCACACTAAGGATGATATTTTCAAGTTCTGACCATTTGCCTAGGAATTTCGTGAATTCATTGTTTTTAATTGCAGAGTAGTATTCCATTGTGTAAATATACCACATCTTCTGAATCCATTCCTCCATTGAGGGACATCTGGGTTCTTTCCAGCTTCTGGCTATTATAAATAAGGCTGCTATGAACATAGTGGAGCATGTGTCCTTATTGCATGCAGGTAAAGCCTCTGGGTATATGCCCAGGAGTGGTATAGCCGGATCCTCCAGGAGTGTCATGCCCAGTTTTCTGAGGAACCTCCAGACAGCTTTCCAGAGTGGGTGTAACAGCTTGCAATCTCACCAGCAGTGGAGGAGTGTTCCTCTTTCTCCACATCCTTGCCAACAACTGCTGTCTCCTGTCTTTTTGATCTTAGCCATTCTGACTGGTGTGAGATGCAATCTCAGGGTTGTTTTGATTTGCATTTCCCTAATAACTAAGGATGATGAACATCTCTTTAGGTGCTTCTCAGCCATTAGAGAACTCTTTGTTTAGCTCTGTACCCCATTTTTAATAGGGTTACTTGCCTCTCAGGAGTTTAACTTCTTGAGTTCTTTGTATATATTGGATATTAGCCCTCTGTCGGATGTAGGGTTGGTAAAGATCATTTCCCAGTTAGTTGGTTGCCGCTTTGTCTTTTTGACAGTGTCTTTTGCCTTGCAAAAACTTTGTAATTTAATGAGGTCCCATTTGTCAATTCTTGATCTTAGAACATAAGCTATAGGAGTTCAATTCAGGAAATTCTCCCCTGTGCCCATATGTTCAAGGAAGAAGTCAAACTATCACTATTTGCAGATGATATGATAGTATACTTAAGCGACCCAAAGAACTCCACCAGAGAACTCCTACAGCTGATAAACAACTTCAGCAAAGTGGCGGATATAAAATCAACTCAAGCAAGTCAGTAGTCTTCCTATACTCAAAGGATAAGCAGGCTGAGAAAGAAGTAAGAGAAATGATACCCTTCACAATAGCCACAAACCATATAAAGTATCTTGGCGTGACTCTAACCAAACAAGTGAAAGATCTGTATGACAGGAACTTCAAGTCTCTGAAGAAAGAAATTGAAGAAGACCTCAGAAGATAGAAAAAGCTGCCATGCTCATGGATTGGCAGGATTAATATAGTAAAAATTACCATCTTGCCAAAAGCAATATACAGATTCAATGCAATCCCCATCAAAATCCCAACTCAATTCTTCATAGAGTTAGAAAGAGCAATTCAAAAATTCATCTGGAATAACAGAAAACCCAGGATAGCTAAAACTATTCTCAAGAGTAAAAGAACCTCTGGGGGAATCAGTATCCCGGACCTCAAGCTGTACTACAGAGCAATAGTGTTAAAAACCGCATGGTATTGGGACAGTGACAGGCATGTAGATCAATGGAACAGAATTGAAGACCCAGAAATGAATCCACACTCCTATGGTCACTTGATCTTTGACAAAGGAGCTAAAACCATCCAGTGGAAAAAAGATAGCCTTTTCAACAAATGGTGTTGGCTCATCTGGAGGTCAACATGCAGAAGAATGCCAATTTACCCATTCTTTTCTCCTTGCACTAAGCTCAATTCCAAGTGGATCAAGGACCTCCACATAAAACCAGACACACTGAAACTAATAGAAAGGAAACTACGGAAGAACCTTAATGGATTTTCATATCCCTACAGTCTCTGGAATGAAGCCTACTTGATCATGTGGATGATTTTTTTTTGTATGTATTCTTAGATTTGGTTTGTATTTATTGAGTATTTTTTTTTTCATTTTGTCATGGAATATCTTGTTTATGGATGAAACACTATGATGATTAAAAGTTTTGCTGTGTATAGTCTTCTGAGATGACATCTGTGGTTTCTTAGAGTCTGAAAGACATCTTCCCAGGTCTTTATGACTTTTAGAGTCTCCATTAAAAAGTTAGGTATAATTCTAATAGGTCTGCCATTATATGTTACTTTACCTTTTTCCTTTGCAACTTTTAATATTCTTTTATTTTTTATATGTTTAGTGTTTTGATTATTATGTGGTTTTGGAAGGCTTTCTTTTCTGGTCCAACTTTTTTTGGTGTTCTGTATACATTCATAGACATGACCTTCTTAAGATTAGGAAATTTTTCTTCTATGATTTTGTTGCAAATACTTTCTGGGCCTTTCAGCTGAGAATCTTCTCCATCTTCTACTCTTATTATTCTTAGATTTGGTCTTATCGTAGTATTACAGATTTCCTGCATGTCTCACATTAGGAATTTAGATTCAACATTTTCTTTGACCAGTATATCTGTTTCTTCAACACCTGAAATTTTTCATCCATCTCTTGAATTCTGTTGGTTGGTGATGCTTGTGTCTTTAGTTCTTGTTTGCTTACCTAGATTTTCCACTCCCTCTGTTTATGTATTATTTATTACTTCTATTTCCATTTTCAAGTCTTGAACAGTTTTATTAATTTCCTACACCTGTTTGTTTGTTTGTTTTGCTTTCTTGAATTTAATGGATTTACTCATTTCCTCTTTAAACATATCTATCATCTTCATAAAGTTGTTTTTAAGGTGGTTTTCCTGTACTTTAGCATTGTTGTAATATTCAGGTCTTGCTGTGGTAGGATAGCTAGGCTCTGGTGGTGCCATATTGCTCTGGCCATTGTTGATTGTATTCTTACACTGGCATCTAGGCATCTAGTTTGGGGATAACTATAAGTCTATATTCTGGTTTCTGAGTTTATCTTTGTTGGGTGGGTGTTTTTCTCTTTGTTTTCTGTTTCTTCTTTGTGGCATCCAGTGCTATCTCTTGTCCAGAGGGAGTCTTCATTCAAGTTGGAGTTGGCAGTTAGTGTAGCCTTTGGTCCAACAGACAGTCTGGGTTTTTCTGACTGGAATGGCTGTACCTGTTCTGTATGGCCTGTAACTGAATAGCAGATATCTGTTCATGTAGAAGTAGGGATCACAGCATGCTAGGGGATAAACCGTGAACAGGAAGGGATGTCAGCAGCATGGGTCTTTGGGATCTGAATCAAAGATGTGGGAGGGTTCAGAGGGCAGGTATGGCTCTTACCCATTCTTACTGGTATGTCTTGCAACTGAGCATCAGGTATCTGCCCAAGGTGGGGTAAGGGCATGGCAACTGGGGTGAACAGGTCTGGTGTAGTGATAGGAGGGGATATCAGCTGAGTGGGTCTTTGGGATCTGAACCAAGAGCATGGTCATGATGTGTACTTAACCTTGAAAACTTAAAGTCCAAACAAACTCTTACACATGGTTCTTTTGGTCATTATGTTTTATCACAGCAACAGAAAAATAACTAATATACTGACCTGTGTAAAGGTGACAGTGATATATTGGCTTCCAATCTCAGACTCTAAAGTTGCCTTCATCAAGAAGATGTGTTTCTAAGAGGCAAAAGATAGTTCAATCTAATTCTCTCCTGTTCCTCCTCTGCTTACTTTTTCTGGTGAATTGAAACCACTTACATTTAAAGTTATTATTGAGAGAGGTTTTAAATTCCTGCCATACATTTGGGTGCTTCTCCAGTTAGCTGAGCTAATGGTTTCTTGTTTCCTTTATTTGTCTTCTATTAGTATTTAGGGATTCCATTTTTTTTTGTGGGATATGTGTTCCTTTGTCCAACTACTTCTGTCGTAAAATGTATTCTCTCCTGTGGTCATTCTCATGAATAAAACTTCCTTCCTTGTGTATAGTGTCTCTTTAGCTCTCTGATGCAATGTTAGCATGGTGATAATGACCTGCCTTAACTTGTGCTTCTCTTATTAATTTTTCAAGTTATTATTTTAAGGCTATATATATATTATTCAATGCTTCCCTAGTTTTAGATTTGCTTGGTGAGAAAACTTATATTAATTTGATGTGTTTACATTTTTAGGTGGGTTGTGCTTTTTTCCTTGTAACATTTAAGATAGTTTCTGTAATTTCTGTCTTTAACATTTTGAGTATAATATATCATGGAGAGGTTCTACTCTGGTCATAGCTATTTGAGTTTCTAAATATGTGATATGCTTTTACATGTCTGGTTCTTTTTATTATGGAGAGTTTTCTGCTATAATTTTAGGCAATTGATTTTCTACTCCTTTAATTTTGATCTTGGGTATTTGTTTTGCATTGTGAATACATAAATTTGGTTTCTAGATCATGTCTTAGAGTTCTTCATTATACTGTCAAGATCACAGTTTGTTGGACATTTTGTATGTTTGTTTGTTTGTTTGTTTTACTGGTGTTTAAAGGTATTATTTTCTCTCACTTGGTCTTCATGCCTGATAGTTTTCCCTTCTGCCTGTTTGATTCTGTTGGTGGTGATTTACACTGTGGTTTTGTTTGTTTGGTTGGTTTGTTGGTTTGTTGGTTGTTTGGTAGGTTTTGTTTTTTGTTGTCTTACTTGGGTTTGCTGTTTTTTATCTGGTGTTTTGTTTTGTTTTGTTGATCCATTGTGTTACTCATTTTTATTTATTCTCTATTTTAAAATCTCAGTTTTCTTGCTGAAATTCTTTCCCATTTTGCTGATTTTTCCTCACACATTTGTTTATTTCTTGCCATTTATTGACTTTTTCCACTATATTGCAGGCCAGCCTGTCCAGATCCTGTATTGATTCCCTTACTTCACCTCTCTACTCTTTTGTATTCTCATTGAGGTCATTGATCTCTAATAGTAAAATTATTAAAATAATCCCCTGATGTTTTACCTACTTCGGTAGCTTCGATTTTAGTACTTAAAAAGTTATGCTATTTTGGAGGAGTCATATCGCCTTGAATTTTATTGTCTTGCAGTTTTGTGTTTGTTGTACACATCTTTGAGACAAGACTTCTTTTCCTTTCCTGGGAAGCTTTGGGGCTGAGCTGATTTGATCTGGATTTCCTGAAAAATTTCCCCATGCACTTCCCTGTGTCTCTGAACTTTTTAGCTCTCCTATCACAACTTTGTGAATTTCCAAAGTTCTCCTCTACCCTCACCCTATAAGTGAACCGGATTTTAATTTGTTTGTTTCTACTTTCTTTATCTTAGTACTTCCTTCTCATCAGGACACATACATAGCTTTAAATATGCCACCATACATCACAGCTAAATATTGAAGTAATGAGTGTAAAGTTTAATTGTGTTGTTTCTCTTCTTTTAATTAAACAATGATATTTCCCCTCCAGAAATAAAAGACTTGCAAAGACGGTATAGGCAAAAGAAAAAACATCCCACAACACAGGTGTTAAAAAAAAGTTCTATTCTGTTGAGCCTCAGGCAAACTTGAAATTTTCTCTAAATATAACAATCAACAATTCCACAGTATCACAACTGAGCTGAGGTAACACAGACCAATAGAAGTAAGTTACCTCCTGCCTTTACTACATTGGACTTAGAATTTAAGCCCAGACATGTCCCAAAGAAGAAGGCATCAGAAACTATAGTAAATAAAATTTGGGGAAGTCAGGTTTCATAGAAAGCATGTTGTAATAATGCTTCAATAATTATGTGTTGATAAACAGTTCTGAAAATTTGTCTCAGAAGTGAAGTCCTGACCAATTCATCTATTAGATCCTGGCAAAATGCAAGTGTGCTGTAGGCCTTCCTTACCCTTCCCTGCCCTTCCGTGCTCTTCCCTGCTCTACACTGTTCTTCTGTCACCTTGTCTACACTCCAGAAGTCTAAAAAAAAAAGACAGACCTTTAATTGGAATGTTTTCTTTGAACTTTTCATTTTTATATATGTTGTTATGCCAACATATAATTCTGGGCACCAAACCAAGTGGGTGCCTGAATTCTGCAGAGAATACAAGAGGGCATCAGATCCCCCTGCAACTGGAGTTATAGATGGTTATAAGTGGTTGACTGGGTTCTGGAAATCAAACCTGGGTCTTCTAGAGGAGCAGCCAAGCCTTCTAACCCCTAAGTCATCTCTTCAGCCCCTTCTTTGAATTTTTACTTCTAAAATTTTGTGAACATAGTGCATTGCACCAGTCTAATATATAATTTGTTTTCTGCATCAGTTCTTTTATGGGTATGTTCATTTTAGAAAATTATGAATCAATTAATTTGAGATATTAATGGTATAAAATTCAGAGTGTATTCATGGTGATTACCTATGAGGCAATGTCAGATCCCAGGCCCAATTATGTGTACTTACTGAAAACACATTCACAAATGAATAGAACTCAAGATCATGAGTTCTATTAATTTTAATGTTCCCAAGATGAGTCAGAATTTTTAAAGAAAATGGCTCATTTGCTTAGATCTCTAGCTCTGGAAGTTGTTTTAAATTAGTGAAATTGGATGTCCTGAAATGTTTAAGTTGATGTAGAGTTTTCTTTCCACTTGTGAGGATCCTTTCAGTGATTAAAGAGGTTCTTAATTTTATTTTAGTATTAAATAAAAACTTTCCCTCAACATTTAATATTTTAATTGAATATTTATGCTTTGCCTTGCATTATTCAGTTCAAAACTGTGTTTCAACCATTAAAGAGTGAACTTCATTAGTGTTCTAATGTCTCTGTGAGTTGCTGCATCATTTCCCCACTGTTCAAACCTAAAATATTATGTGACAATAAATATTTAAGAGGAAGATTTCACAGCAATTTTGGCAGATAACATTAACCATTATAAAGGAAAATATTATAATAAATGTGTAGATCCATTTCACCAGAATATTGAATATTCTCAGTTATCCCTAAATTTTAGTAAAATATCTTGACATGAAAGACATAATCTTTTACAAATTTATTATCCAGAGAAATAGCCTAAGTCAAATGTAAGTTGGTTGAGACACTCAATATTTCATAATTCCTAACATTTATTTTCCTGCTCATGAATAATTCAGCTACATGTGACTATACACCTATATATCTACTAAGAAAATTGTGGTATGATTTAATGTGGTCTTTATCTGGTTTTATCCTCATATAAGAATTTACATAGAATGAGTGCACACACACATACACACACACACACACAAATGAACAAACGATGTTTTGATAGTATCTTCCCAAGAGATTGAAGATTTTGCTCCCTATTCTATTGACAAGATAATTTCCATCAGAGAATTAATACATTGCAGAGTTCTGACTTAATTATGTACTAGTAGGTAGGGCCAAGTTGGAGAGAATAGAACAACAGCCCTGTTTCTTTTGAAGGATATATATTATTGTTTGTCACTCCCTGTCTCTGTCTGTCTCTGTCTCTGTCTGTGTCTCTGTCCCTCTGTCTTTATGTCTTTTTCTCTCTCTTTCTGACACTCTCTATCTCTCTATGTTTCTCTCCCGTTCACATGTGTGTATTAAATGTATGTTAATCTTCATCATCCTTTGCCATCAGAGAAATGCTAATTAAACATTAGTGAGATACCATCTGATCACATCCCAATTACTAACATCAAAAGAACAAGAAAAAACAAATGCTGTTGCAGATATGTGGAAAGAGGACTGTTACGCATACTAGAGGGAATGTGATCTTATACAGACACTGCGCAATGAGTATGGAGGCTTTCCAAAAGACTGAAAACAAATCTTCTATATAACCAAGTTATGCTATTTATGAGTACATAAATATTCCTCCATGCTCTAGTCACAACAGTGAGGAAATGGAACCAGCTTACATGACCATCAAGAGTTACATAAAGGAAATGTTTTACATATATTCAACGAAATTTCATGAAGCCATAAAGAAAAAATGAAATCATGTGCTGTGAAGACAGTTCAGTCAGTAGTTGATAAAGTGCTAACAGGAGTTCATAAATCTGATTCCTAGCACTTTTATAAAACAACAAACCAAACTGACTGTGTCAATGAATTCTTGTAATCCAAGAATTAAGGAGGCGAAAAGACAGGAGACTCCTTGGGGTCAGCCTCATTAAATTGGCAAACTCCAGATCCCAGGTAGAGACATTGTCTCAAAAAGTAATATAGAAAGCTTCTAGGAAACAACCTCAATATTAACCTCTGGCCACCATATGAATACATACACACATATATGTACTCACACTTTCATACACAAGTACACAAAAACATACATACACAGAAAAGAAAAATGAAATCATGGACTTTGCAAAAAAATAGAAGAACACAGAACTCATATATTCAGTAAAATAGGCGGATTCAGAAAGGCAAATATCACATTTTCTCTCCTATGCAAAATCCAAATTTAGAAAAATATATATCTGTGCAGATATGTACCATGCACTCTGTGTGTGTGTAAGAGGGTTATGCGTGTGTGTAGAAATAAAAAAAGGAAAAAAAAAAAAAAAAGAAATAAAAAAAGGGAAATGATGAGAAAAAAGTAGAAAAACTCTTTTTTTTTAATTTTATTTTCTAAGTTTTTTTTATTTACATTCCAAATCATTTCTTTCCCCTTTCCCATTTCCTCCCTCCCCGAAAGTCCCATAAGCCCCCTTCCCTCCCTTTTTTCCCCATTCAACCCCCTCTCACTTCTCTGTCCTGGCGTTCCCCTACATCCAGTCTTTCCAGGACCAGGGGTCTCTCCTTCCATCTTCTTAGAAATCTATTGATATGCGAATTGTGTCTAGGGTATTTCGAGATTCTGGGTTAATATCCCCTTATCAGTGACTGCATACCATGTGTGTTCTTTTGTGATTGGGTTACCTCATTAATGATGATATTTTCAAGTTCTGACCATTTGCCTAGGAATTTCGTGAATTCATTGTTTTTAATTGTAGAGTAGTATTCCATTGTGTAAATATACCACATCTTCTGAATCCATTCCTCCGTTGAGGGACATCTGGGTTCTTTCCAGCTTCTGGCTATTATAAATAAGGCTGCTATGAACATAGTGGAGCATGTGTCCTTATTGCATGCAGGTAAAGCCTCTGGGTATATGCCCAGGAGTGGTATAGCCGGATCCTCCAGGAGTGTCATGCCCAGTTTTCTGAGGAACCTCCAGACTGCTTTCCAGAGTGGTTGTATCAGCTTGCAATTCAGAATCACTGAGGGTAATGATAACTATGTGACATGAAACTAGAAGCAGGAATAACATGGAGGAAGGAATGGAACAAATCAGAGGAATATCAGGAGTACTAGGAATGTCAGCGAGTAAGAAGGGTGTTGGTTTAAAACTAAATGTAATGATATGTATGTGCTAAGATCCTTAATAAAGGCTTTGACATCAGGGTTTGGAGGTGAGACCACCATTTTCTCTCAGGTGACTGTCCAAGGCAGGTACGGCCAAGAGCACAGGGAAAACAGGAGTAG
Source organism: Tokudaia tokunoshimensis (assembly GCA_036184795.1). Taxonomy (NCBI): domain Eukaryota; kingdom Metazoa; phylum Chordata; class Mammalia; order Rodentia; family Muridae; genus Tokudaia; species Tokudaia tokunoshimensis. Next base: position 103,264,612 of record BTHU01000011.1, on the reverse strand, counting down.
CAGAGTAGCCAGGACAGGGTCCTTGTGGGCTCCATCTGCACCCAGGAGCTGGGTTAAGCCACAGTCCCCTGCGTCAGGGAAGAGCTAGAATCCCAGGGGTGCTGAGACAGGCTTACAGGCCCACAGGAAAAAATTGGACATAGCACTACCTGAGGATCCAGCTATACCACTCCTGGGCATATACCCAGAAGATTGTCCAACATGTAATAAAGACACATGCTCCACTATGCTCATAGCAGTCTTATTTATAATAGCCAGAAGCTGGAAAGAACCACGTTGTCCCTCAACAGAGGAATGGATAAAGAAAATGTGGTACATTTACACAATGGAGTATTACTTAGTTATTAAAAACATTGAATTCATGAAGAATTACATTTCTTTGCAGAAAACTCGTCCAGACTCAGAGTGGAAAAAAATAGATGTCAATTATTAAGCAAATGGAACTCCAAACAAATAATATTATATCAGCAGCTAAAAGAATTTTCTACAAAACAAATCATAACTTAAGCTATCAAGCAATGGGATTCATCATTCTGCTGCATACTAGAAACACACCTCAGCAATGACGATGAACATTACTTCAAAGTAAAGGGCTGGAAAGAGGTTTCCTAAGCAAATGGACCCAAGAAGCAACCTGGCATAGCCAGTCTAATATCTAACAAAATAGACTTCCAGTTATACTAAAATCAGAGATGAGACAAGGCTTCTCACTCTCTCTGCATCTATTCAACATAGTATGTGAAGTTCTAGCTAGATCAATAAGATAATTAAAGGAGATCAAGGGGATCCACACTGGAAAGGAAGAATTCAAAGTATTGCTATTTTCAGATGATAAAAAGATAGTGATCCCAAAATTTCTATGAGCAAACACATACAGCAGATAAATACCTTCAGCAAAGTGGCTGGATAAAAACATTCAATTTTTAAAAATTAGTAACCTCCTTTATATTAAAGATAAATGGACTGAGAAAGAAATTAGGGAAGCAACACCCTTTATAATAGCCACAAATAGTATAAAATATCTTAGTGTAACTCTAACCAACCAAGTTAAAACCTGTATGACAAGAACTTCAGACTCTGAATAAAGAAAGTAAAGAACCTATCAGAAAATGGAAAGATCTCCCATGCTCAGTGATCTATAGGATTAACATAGTAAAAATGTCCATCTTACCAAAAGCAATCTACAGATTTAATTCAAAAGGTCAAATAGACCTGGAAAGAGCTATATTCAGCCATATGGAAAAACAAAACACTAGGATAGCTAAAACAATCCTGTACAATAAAAGAACTTCTGGATGTATCACCATCCCTGATCTCAAGCTGTACTACAGAGCAATATTAATACTCCCCCCCCCAAAAGTAGCGGCTTAAAAACAGACAAGTTGATCAATGTAATAGAATCTAAGACCCAGAAATAATCCCACACACCTACAATATTATCTTCAATAAATAGTGCTGGACTAACAGGATGTCTTAATGTAGAAGAATAGAAATATTAATTATGCTGCAAAAAACTTAAGTCCAAGTGGATCAAAGCCCTCAACATAAAACTGGACACACTAAATCTAATAGAAGAGAAAATGTAGAACTGTCTTGAACACATGGGCACAGGAGAAAAAGTCCTGAACAGACCACTGTAGTGGCTATTCCTGGTTGTCAACTTGACTAAATCTGGAATGAACTAATCAAGAATTGGAAGGCTCACCTATAATCCTAATCTGGAGGCTCAGAGATACAAGTTTCCGACCTGGATCTTGGCATGGAGATCTTGAAGCATAGTGACTATGAATTCCAGAAGATTAAGATTAGGAGATCTCTGAGTTCAAGGTCATCTGGGATTAAAGGCTCGGTGGCACACGCCTTTAATCTGGACTGCACCCTCTGCTGGAGTCCTTTATAAGGACATTGGAAGAAGAAAGATTCACTCTGGCTTTTCCTGGCCTCCCTCGTGAGACTGAGCAACTGCTAGATCCTCGGACTTCCATCCACAGCTGCCTTGTGTGACTGAGCAACTGCTAGGTCCTTGGACTTCCATCCACAAGTACTGCTGACTATTGTTGGGGAGTTGAACTACAAGCTGTAAGTCATTGACAAATTCCCTAACTATATATAGACCCATACGTTCTGTGACTCTAGATAATCCTGACTAATACAGACCACCAATAGCTCAAGCACTAAGAACAACAATTAATAAATGGGACCTTATAAAACTGAAAATCTTCTGCAAGTCTAAGGACAAAATGCCAGCCTACAGGATAGGAATAGATCTTCATGGACCATACTTCTGACAGAGGGCTAATGTTTGGGACACTGGGATAAGGGACTGAGGTACATATTTTACATATCAAAAGAAACAGATCTGGCCTCCAGGTTCTCCCAGAATCTCTTGGGCCCTACCTGGCATATGCTGCCTCCAACCTTGAACATCCAGTCCAGGGACTTGGCTGCCGTTCCCCCAGAGGCTACTGCTTATATAGTCCAGACATTTTACATTTTATGAGCTCTCTTCCTCTTCCTCTTCTTTTTTTTTCTTCTTCTTCTTCTTCTTCTTCTTCTTCTTCTTCTTCTTCTTCTTCTTCTTCTTCTTCTTCTTCTTCTTCTTCTTCTTCCTCTTCTTCCTCTTCTTCCTCTTCTTCCTCTTCTTCCTCTTCTTCTTCTTCTTCTTCTTCTTCTTCTTCTTCTTCTTCTTCTTCTTCTTCTTCTTCTTCTTCTTCTTCTTCTTCTTCTTCTTCTCCTTCTTCTCCTTCTCCTTCTCCTTCTCTCCTCCTCCTCCTCCCCCCTCTCCTCCTCCTCATCCTCCTCCCCCTTCTCCTCCTCTTCATCCTCTTCTTCTCCCTCTTCCTCTCCCTCCCTCTCCCCCTCCCTCTTCTCTCCCCTCCCCCTCTTCTCCTTCTCTCTCTGTGCATGTGCCCTCTCTTTCTTTCTTGTCCCCCTTCCAGGCCTCCCCATGGCAACTCCACTGGCCTCCACCTTTGGGAACAGTGAACTCACCCAAGAGCCCAATAAACCTGCCTTAAACACACACACACACACATACACACACACATATACATATATATACATACATATGTATATATATGTATATATACACATACACACATACACATGCGAATCAGTTTTTCTTTGTTCCTTTTTTTTTAAATTTAGGTCATGTTTTGTTTTGTTTTGTTTTTGTCTTTTATTTAGTTATTTTTTGAACTCCAGATTTTATTCCCCGCTCCCGGTCCACCCTCCAACTGTTCCACATCACATATCTCCTCCCAACCCAGTGTCTCCATGAGGACATCCCCATCTCCCACCCCTCACCCAACCAGACCTCTAAACTCCCTCGGGCCTCCAGTCTCTGGAGGGTTAGATGCATCTTCTCTGTCTGAACCCAGACCCAGCAGTCGTGGTCTAGTATTTGAGAGATCTTAGGGGTCCAGGTTAATTGAGACTGCTGGTCCTCCCACAGGGTCAACCTCCTCCTCAGCTTCTTCCAGCCTTTCCCAAATTCAACCACAAGGGTGAGCAGCTTCTGTCCATTTATTGGGTGCAAATATCTGTGTCTGACTCTTTCAGTTGCTTGTTGGGTCTTCTGGAGTGCGGTCCTAATAGGTCCCTTTTTGTGAGCATTCCATAAGCCTCAGTAATAGTGTCATGCCTTGGGGCCTCCACTTTGCCCTGTTGCTGGACCTTCTTTTCCTCAGGCTCCTCTCCATTTTCATCTCTGCAGTTCTTTCAGATGGGAACAAATATGGGTCAAAGTTGTGACTGTGGGATTGCAACACCCTCCCTCACTTGATTCCCTATCTTCCTGCTGGAGGTGGGCTGTCAGGCACTTCATCTAAGGTCCCTCTGTTTGAGTCCTGAGAGTCTCTCACCTCCAAGATCTCTGGTGCATTCTGGAGGGTCCCCTAACTTCCTGCATTCTGAGGTTGCCTGTTTCCATTCTTTCTACTGGCCCTCAGGGCTTCCGTCCTTTTCCCTCACTCAAGACCAGATCAGATTCCTCTCTCCCTGCTACCATCCACTTTCTCTCCCAGGTCCCTCCTTCCCTCCCCAATTGTGATTTCTTTCTTCTCTCTCCTAAGTTCCTTTTACTAGTAGAGAAATAACCTACCAGCTAATATCCAAAATATGTAAAGAACTCAAGAAGTTAGATACCAACAAACCAAATAATCCAACTAAAACATTGGGGTAGAGACCTAAACAACAGAGGAATCTCTAACAGCCAAGAAGCCCTGAAAAAAATGTTCAACATCCCTAGTCATCAGGAAAATGCAAATCAGAATGACTCTGAGATTCCATCTTATACCTGTCAAAATGGCCAAGATTGAAAACTCAAGGGACACAACATGCTGGTAAGGATGTGGAACAAGAGACACACTCCTCCATTGCTGGTGAGGGACTGACCTTGTACACTTTGGAAATCAATTTGTATGTTTCTTAGAAAATTGGGAATAGTTCTACCTCAAGGCCCAGCTATACCACTCCTGGGTATATACCCAAAAGATGCCCCACTATATCACAAGGACATTTGTTCAACTATGCTCATCCCAGCTTTACTTATAATACCCAGAAACTGGAAACAACTAGATATTCTTTAACAGAAGAATGGATAAAGAAAATGTGGTACATCTATACAATGGAATGTTCTGCTATTAAAAACAAAGATATCATGGAACTTTCAGGCAAATGGATGGAACTAGAAAATATCCTGACTGAAGTAACCCAGACCCAGAAAGAGAGGTATGGCATGTACTCACCCATAAAGTATAGTATATTTATGCTATAATCTACAAATCCAAAGAAAATAAGTAACAAGGAGGACCCAATAGAGGAGGCTTGAATCTCACTAAGAGTGGGAAATAAAATAGACACTAGAGGTAGATGAATGGAGAATAGCAGGTGGGAGAAGGGTAGAAGAGAGGGCCAGGGATGGGGATCAGATGTGAGAGATGGGGGTGGGAGAACATTGGGAGAGAGAACCAAAACCAGTGGGGTCATCTCTAGGAGTAGCTAGAGATGTGGGACTGGGGAAGCTCTTAGGAATCTATAAGGGTGACTCTAGTTGAGACTCCTAGCAGCAGAGAATATGGATATTGAAGTCACCACTTCCTGTTGCCAGACAGAACTTTCAGTGGAGGAGGGGGGACATCAACTCATCCATAAAGCCTTCAAGCTTTGTCCTGTCTACAAGATGTGCAGGTATAAAGAGGGAGCAAAGATTGAGGGAATGGTTAACCAATGACTGGCCCAACTTGAGACCCATCCCATGTGAGAGATCCAACCCCTGACACTATTAATGATACTCTGCGATGCTTGTAGACAGGATCCTAGCATAAACATGTTCTGTGAGTCTTCATCCAGCAGCAGATGCAAAGAGTGGGGGAAAGAATTGAGAGAGCCAGAGGAATCAAAGATACAACAGAAAACCTACTGAGTCAGCTAATCCGGGCCCATGGGGGCTCACAGAGAATGAATCACCAACCAATAAATCACCAGCATGAATTACCTAAACCTAGGTCCCCAACAATTTGTAGCAGATCTTCAGCTTGGTCTTCATGTGGGTGCCCTAACAATTGGAGCAGGGATTGTTTCTGACTTTGTTGTCTGCCATTAGATCGCCTTCCCTTAGGAGAGCTGCCTGGTTGGGCTGCACTGGGAGAGGATGCACTTAGTTCTGCTTTGACTTGATGTCCAAGGGTGGGGTCGTGCCCAAGAAAGGCTTCATTCCTCTCTGAAGAGAAGTGTAGGGAGTGATTGGGGAGGAATTTGTGAGGGTAGTACATGGAGCAGAGGGGAGAGGGGTCTGTGCCCAGGATGTTAAGTGAATTAATTAATTAAAAAGTTTTACAAACTCTTAACCAAATTAAGTTCAAGAAAGAGATAATTAGAATTTATAAATTTTAATAAAAATACAGGGACATTAAAACAGATACTAATGAATACCAAAGATTATTGTATTTCAAAAAATGGAAAATCTAGAGGCAACAGATAAATTTCTAAACATTTATGATCCACCAGATTAAATCAAGAGGATATAAGCAGCTTAAGCAGATCTATAACAAGCAACAGGACTGACACAGTAATAGTCTTCTGACAATGAAAACCCCTAGACTATTTATTGGTAAATTTCATCAGCTCTTAAAGAACTATCACCACTGCTCTTCAAACTATTTCACAACATAGAAATGTTAAAAATAAACTCCTACAAAACCCATTTATATGAAGCCAGTATTACCCTCGCTCCAAAACCAGATATGGTCTCAACAACAATACATACAGAAACAAAACTTAGACCAAGTCCTTGATGAATATAAATGCAAAATTCTTAATAAAAAAACTTGTAAAACAAACTCAATAGCACATTAAATAGCTGTGTGCAATAGCAAGTCAATTTTATCTTTTCAATAGAAGTCACATCTTTTCAATAGAAGTAAGGAAACAAAAAGCCTTTGACAAAGTTCAACAACAACTCATTATAAAAACCCTTAAGAATTTAGAGAGAATATACTTCAACATAAAAAAGATTATATTTGACAAATCTATACTCAGCATTATATTAAATGGAGGACAGAAAAGAATTTCCTTTGAAAACAGATATGAGATAATGGTATCTACTGTCTCCATTCTTACTCACCAGAGTCCTTAAAGTCTAAATGAGACCAAAATGACAAAAGCAAGAAATAGGGCAGAAAAATGGCCAGTTATCTCTATCTTCAGATGATACGTTTTTCTATGTAAAACACCATAAATACCCCACCACAAACTCCTAGATCTCCTAAATACTTTCAGCAAAGCCTCAGGATACAAAATCAACACAATAAAGTTTGTGACTTTCCTATACATCAATAATGAACTTCCCAAGAAAGAAAAGTATCTAATTCATGATAGATTCAAAAAAGCAATATCCTGCAATAAACATGACCAAGGACATAAAAAATCTCCACAGTGAAAATCTGGAAAAAGAAATTGAAGACACTAGAGACTGGGAAGATCACTCATACTTCATGGATTTATAGGAACAAGGTTGTAGAGTGGCTAAATTACTAGAAGTGCTTTAGAAATGCAATGTAATCCCATCACCATGCCCATGACATTTTGGAAAAAATAAAAATGTTACTATTAAAATAAATGTGGAAACACTGAAGTTCCCAGATAATCAAAGCAATTTTACACAGTACACACAATACTGAAGAAAGTATCAGACTTTATTCCAGTTGTGTTATGGTGAATAAACAGACCACATGCCGATGAAAACAAATCTACTACCAAGGCAAATAAACCTCTATGACATTAAAAATTAGATCACTTGACTATAAAAACAAACAGCACAGAAGAATGAGAATTCTGCATAACGGGAAACAGCCTTAGCCAAGTGTCCTTCTAAAAGGGACTAATATCTAAAACATATAATAATTCAAGAGTAAATGTCAAATATACAAGAGGCAAATAAATTAGTGAACTGTTCTCAAAAGAAAATTGCAAATAGTCAATAAGCTCATGAAGTTCTTTCAACTCTGAAATGCAGATTAAATATATATGATATTCCTTCTCACTCCTGTCAAAATTGCTAATAACAAGAAAAAATAATTTTAAGTGCTGGAGGGGATTCAGCCAAAAAGGAACATTGCTTGGGAGATTGTGCTCTGGTGCAGACATTGTGAAAACCAATACAGACATTCATAAAATATTAAAAATGCTACCACCATGTGATCCAGCTACCATAGTCCTGGATTTACACTCAAAGGTATCTAAGGGAGCATACTGTGAAGACACCAGCTGAAATATATTGTATTTATATATTGTTGTTTCCTGTTAAAGCTTACTGAGAAGCTTCCTGGAGGTATGTAGCCCTTCTCTCATTTCAGATACATGTTTGTCACAAATATTCTATAAGACAGGTTGGTCCCCTCTTCTGTGTAAAGGAAAAAGGAGAATAGCAAAACAGTACAAGTTAAAACACAATGCTCTGAGAATAGCTGAAAGGTATACCATGGTCAGGACTCCAAAACTTAAGACTCAGCTATGTTCATAATAACATAAAATGCCTGTGGTGGGAAGGGTTCACTAGAAGTCTTACTTGCTAGGAAGGTGTTCTCACCAGGATCCATTCTATGAATCATGAATCAGATGACAGTTTTCATGGAGTATCTTTAGTCATTCCTGATGGGTGGTATAAGTACCCAGTCTCATGGTCTGCTATTTACCCCCTGTTATTATTTTGTTCTTTTATTTTTACTTGCTGTACTGGCTGGTTTTGTGTACTGAGACACAAGTTACAGACATCAGAGTAAGAAACCTCAGTTAAGAAAATGACTCCATGAGTCAGCTGTAAGGCATTTTCTCAGTTAGAGATCAGTGGGGGAATGCCCAGTCCATGATGGGTGGTACCATCCCTGAGCTGGTGGTATTGGGTTCTACAAGATATCAAACTGAACAAACCATGCTGATCAAGCTAGTGAGCAGCACCCTCCATGGCCTCTGCATCAGCTCCTGCTTCCAGGTTCCTGTCCTGCTTGAGTTCCTGTCCTGAAGTCCTTTGGTAAGGAATATCAATATGGAAGTATAAGCTAAATAAGCCTTTTCCTCCACAACTTGCTCTTTGATTGTGGTGTTTTGTTATAGCAATAGAAACCCTAACTAAGACACCTGCGATATTTAATAACTCACTCAAAATCAAAAGCATAGCTCTGGTAGATCTTTATCCAATATGGAACACCAGTTCCCCATCTTTTTATAGATCAGTCACAAGAGCAATATTGGATGAGCCTAGATGCCCATTACCAGCTACAGGGAAACAGAATTTTGAAATTCCATGACAAAAACAGCAACATATATAAATGATTAAATTATATTGATTTGAGATAATACTTTTCATAAGTTTTCAGACTTTAGCAATCAATAAAAACTCTCCAACCAAGGGAGTATTCTATTTACCCTTCAATGACCACTGTATGCTAAGTTATGGTTTGTATCTAAAATCTGCCATATAGCATGACTTCAATACTTATTCCCCCAACTAACAGACTTTTTGACAGTCGATGGCAGTATTGGAATGTAAGCCCTTCACATTGCCCAAAGTATCTACAAGCCCTCATTCAGTATGGTGAAAAAATGTCCAAGAGCCAGGAAGAGTCTGCTCTCCATTTGGAAAGTGCAGTTACTAAGGTCACAGAGTCAGCAACTATTTTTAAAATTTTTATTGAATATATTCTTCATTTACATTTCAAATGTTGTACCCTTTCCTAGTCCCCTCCCACTCCCAAAAATCCCCCACCCCCTACCTCCAAGAAGATGTCCCTCTGCCCAACCCACTCCTACATACCTCTCCACCACAATTTCCCCATTCTGGGGCATCTATTAAGCCTTCATAGGACCAAGGACCTCTCCTCCCACTGATGCCCAACAAGGCATTCCTCTGCCATTCTTGCAGCTGGAACCATGTGTACCCCTTGGTTAATAGCTTAGTCCATAGGGGTCTGGTTGGCCCACATTTTTGTTCTTCCCATGGGGCTGTAAACCCCTTCAGCTCCTCCAGTCCTCCCTCCAACTCCTCCATTGGGGACCCTGCAGCCAGTCCAATGGTAGGCTTCTGTATCTGTAAGGTTCTAGCAGGGCCCCTCCAGAGACAACTATAACAGTCTCCTATTGGCAAGCACTTCTTGTCATCCATAATAGTGTTGGGATTTAGTAACTGTTTATAGGATGAATCCCCACGTAGAAAAGTCTCTGGGTGGCCTTTCCTTCAATCTCTGCTCCACACTTTGTCTCGATAATTGCTCCTGTGAGTATTTTATTCCCATTCTCAGAAAAACGGGAGCACCCACATTTTGGTCTTCCATCTTCTTAATCTCCAAATGGTATGTGAGTTGTATCTTGTTTGTTGTGAGCTTTTGGGCTAATATTCACGTATCAGTGAGTGCATATCATGTGTGTTCTTTTGTGATTGGGTTACCTCACTCACAATGACACTTTCTAGTTCCATCCATTTGCCTAAGGATTTCATGAATTCATTGTTTTTAATAGCTGAGTAGTACTCCATTGTGTAAATATTCCACATTTTTGTATCCATTCCCCTGGATGGGTTATTTCCAGCTTCTGGCTATTATAAATAAGGCTGCTATAAACATATTGTCCTTATTACATGTTGGAGCATCTTCTGGATATATGCCCAGGAGTGGTATAGCTGGGTTCTAATTTTCTGAGGAACTGCCAGACTGATTTCCAGAGTGGTTGTACCAGCTTGAAATCCCACCAGCAATGGAGGAGTGTTCCTCTTTCTCCATGTCCTCACCAGCATCTGCTGTCCCCTGAATTTTTCATCTTAGCCATTCTCACTGGCATGAGGTGAAATCTCAGGGTTGTTTTGATTTGTATTTCCCTGGTAAATAAGGATGGAGTTAGTGACTTTTATGCTACCATGAACTGGATAAATTGAAATAGGACAAACTTCACCTACGACATTTAATTTGAAAAACCATTTGCTTAAATTTCTGAAGTTTTTGTTTGTTTTTATGAAAAACTGTTCCTGAGTCCCTGATCCAGTGTTTCGAAGGCACTCGTTGCATCAACTTTGGGTCAATATTTTTGCACATCCACACATATCTCTAAAAAACATACCCATACTGGGTTTTGGGTTTCTTATCCCATCCCCCCCTCCCCCTGATTACCAACCCACCCACTCCTGCTTCCCTGTCCTGGCATTCCCCTATACTGGGGCACTGAGCCTTCTCAAGGCCAAGGGACTCTCCTCCCTTTAATGTCCAACAAGGCTATCCTCTGCTACATATGCAGCTGGAGCCATGGGTCCCTCCATGTGGATTCTTTGGTTGATGTTTTAGTCCTTGGGAAATCTGGGGGTACTGGTTGGTTCATATTGTTGTTCCTCCTCTGGGGCTGCAAGCTTCTTCAGCACCTTGGGTCCTTTCTCTAGCACCTCCATTGGAGACTTTGTGCTCAGACCAATAGTTGGCTGAGAGTACCCATCTCTGTATTTGTCAGATAGAGGCAGAGGCTCTAAGGAGACAGCTATATTAGGCTCCTGTCAGCAAGCACTTGCTGGCATCCATAATAGTATCTGGATTTGGTGACTGTATATGGGATGGATCCCCAAGTGGGGCAGTCTCTGGATGGTCTTTCCTTCAGTCTCTGCTCCATACTTTGTTTCTGAATCTCCTCCTATGGGTATTTTGTTCCCCATTCTAAGAAGGACCAAAATATCCATACTTTGGTATTCCTTTTTCTTGAGCTTCCTTTGGTCTGTGAAATGTATCTTGGGTATTCCAAGCTTCTGGGCTAATATCCACTTATCAGTGAGTGCATACCATGTGGATTCTTTTGTGATTGGGTTACCTCACTCAGGATGATATTTTCTACTTCCATCCATTTGCCTAAGAATTTCATGAATTCACTGGTTTTTTTAAAATTTTCTAAGTTTTTTTATTTGCATTCCAAATCATTTCCCCTTTCCCATTTCCTCCCTCCCCGAAAGTTCCATAAAGTCCCTCCCCGAAAGTCCCCTCCCTCTTTTCCCCATTCAACCCCCTCTCATTACTCTGCCCTGGCGTTCCCCTACATCCAGTCTTTCCAGGACCAGGGGTCTCTCCTTCCATATTCTTGGAAATCTATTGATATACGAATTGTGTCTAGGGTATTCCGAGATTCTGGGTTAATATCCCCTTAATCAGTGACTGCATACCATGTGTGTTCTTTTGTGATTGGGTTACCTCACTAAGGATGATATTTTCCAGTTCTGACCATTTGCCTAGGAATTTCGTGAGTTCATTGTTTTTAATTGCAGAGTAGTATTACATTGTGTAAATATACCACATCTTCTGAATCCATTCCTCCGTTGAGGGACATCTGGGTTCTTTCCAGCTTCTGGCTATTATAAATAAGGCTGCTATGAACATAGTGGAGCATGTGTCCTTACTGCATGCAGGTAAAGCCTCTGGGTATATGCCCAGGAGTGGTATAGCCGGATCTTCCGGGAGTGTCATGCCCAGTTTTCTGAGGAACCGCCAGACTGCTTTCCAGAGTGGTTGTATCAGCTTGCAATCCCACCAGCAGTGGAGGAGTGTTCCTCTTTCTCCACATCCTCGCCAACAACTGTAGCTAAGTAGTACTCCATTGTGTAAATGTACCACATTTTCTGTATCCATTCCTCTATTGAAGGACATTTGGGTTCTTTTTATCTTCTGGCTATTGTAAATAAGGCTGTTATGAACATAGTGGAACATGTGTCCTTATTGCATGTTGGAGAATCTTCTGGGTATATGTCCAGGAGTGGTATAGCTGTGTCCTCAGGTAGTACTATGTCCAATTTTCTGAGGAACTGCAAAATTGAATTCCAGAGTGGTTGTACCAACTTGCAATCCACCAGCAGTGGAGGAGTGCTCCTCTTTCACCACATCTTTGCCAGCACCTGCTCTCACCTGAGTTTTTGATATTAGTCATTCTGACTGTGTGAGGTGAAATCTTAGGGTTGCTTTGATTTGCATTTCCCTGATGACTAAGGATATTGAACATTTCTTTAGGTGCCTCTCATGCATTCAGTATTCCTTAGTTTTAAATTCTCTGTTTAGCTCTGTTCCTCAATTTTTAATAGGGTTATTTGTTTCTCTTGAGTCTAACTTTTGAGTTCTTTGTATATTTTGGATATTAAGCCCTGTATCAGATGTAGGGTTGGTAAACATCTTTTCCCAATTTGTTGGTTGCTATTTTGTCCTATTGACAGTGTCCTTTGCCTTACAGAAACTTTGTAATTTTATGAGGTCCCATTTGTCAATTCTTGATCTTAGAGCATAAGCTATTAGTGTTCTGTTCAGGAAATTTTCTCCTGTGTCCATGTGCTCAAGACTCTCCCCCACTTTCTTTTCTGTTACTTTTGGTGTGTCTGGTTTTACATAGAGGTCCTTGATCTACTTGGACTTGAGCTTTGTACAAGGAGATAAGTATGGATCAATTTACATTCCTCTGCATGCTAACTGCCAGTTGAACCAGCACCATTTGTTGAAAAGACTACCTTTATTCGACTGGATGGCTTTAGCTCACCCAGTTCCTTCCCTCCTTCCTCCCCTATGCATTCTACTTCCTCATTTCAGTGAGATTTTAGCAACCCCCATTGAGTCTCTCATGTTATTTAGTTTCTTTGGGTCTGTGGGTAGGAGCATGGTGTACTAGCTGGTTTTGTGTGTCAACTTGACACAAGCTAGAATTATCAGAGAGAAAAAAACTTCAGTTGGGAAAGTGTCTCCATGAGATCAAGCTATAAGGCATTTTCTTAATTAGTGATCATGAGTGGGAGGGCCCATTGTGGGTGGTGCCATCCCTTGGTTGGTAGTCTTGGAATCTATAAGAAAGCAAGCTGAGCAAGCCAGGGAAAGCAAGCCAGTAAGTAACATCCCTCCATGACCTTTGCATCAGCTCCTGCTTGCTGACCTGCTTGAGTTCCAGTCCTGACTTCCTTTAGTAATGAACAGCAATATGGAAATGTAAGCTGAATAAACCCTTTGATCCCCAACTTCCTTCTTGATCATGATCTTTGTGCAGTAATAGAAACCCTGACTAAGACATGTTTATACTTTACCTTATGTGCTAATATCCTCTTAAAAAGTGAATCCATGCCACATTTGTCTTTCTGGCTCTGAGTTACCTCACTAAGGACAATCTTCTCTGGTTCCATCAATTTGCCTGATATTTTTGTAGTGTCATTGTTTTTAATAGCTGAGTAATACTACATTGTGTAAATGTAACACATTTTCTTCATCCATTTTTCTGTTGAGCAACATCTAGGTTGTTTCCAGTTTCTGGCTATTACAAATAAAACTACAATAAACATACTTGAGAAAGTGTCTTTGTGGTAAAGCATCTTTTGGATATATGCCCTGGAATGGTATAGCTAGGTCTTAAGGTACAACTATTCCTTATTTTCTGAGAAACTGTCAAGTTGACTTTCAAACTGGTTGTATAAGTTTGCACTCCAACCAGCAATGTGGGAGTGTTCCCCTTCCTCCACATCCTTGCCAACATGGGCTGTTCCTTGAGTTTTGTGATCTTAGCCATTCTAACATGTGTAAGATGGAATCTCAGAGTCCATTTGATTTACTTTTCCCTGATGACTAAGGATGTGGAACATTTCTTTAAGTGCTTCTTGGCCATTAGTGATTCCTCTATTGAGAATTCTCTGTTTAGCTCTGTACCCATTTTTTATATGGTTTATTGATATCTAGTCTCTTGAGTTCTTTATATATTTTGGAAATTAGTCCTTATGGGGGTTTACTGTTGGTGAAGGTCTTTTCTAATTCTGTGGGCTTCCATTTTGTCTTTTTCATGGTGTCCTTGCCTTACAGACACTTTTCAGTTTCATGAGGTCCCACTTATTAATTGTCTTAGTGTCTGAGCTGTTGGTGTTTTGTTCAGGAAGTTGTCTCATGTGCCAATGTATTCAAAGCTATTCCCCATTTTCTTTTCTGTCTCACTCATTGTATCCAGTTTCTTGTTGAGTCTTTGATCGTCTTGAAATGAGTTGTGCAGGGTGATTGGTACAGATCTATTTTTCATTCTTCTACAGAAGCATATCAAGTTAGTCCAGCACCATGTATTGAACATGCTTTCTTCTTTTGTTTTTCCATTGTATAGCTTTGTGTTCATTGTCAAAAATCAAATGTCCATAGTTGGATGGATTTACTTCTGAGACTTCAATTGATCAGGTTGTCTGTTTTTGTGCCAATACCATGAAGATTTTATTACTATTGCTCTGTAGTACAGCTTGAAACCAGGCATGGTGATCCCTCCAGAAGTTCTTTTGTTGTATAACATTGTTTTAGCTATCTTGGGTTTTTTGTTTTTCCATATGAAGTTGAGTATTATTCTTTCAAGCTTTGTGAAGAATTGTTTTGGAATTTTGATGGGAACTGAATTGGATCTGTAGATTACTTTTGGTACAATTGCCATTTTTACTATGTTAATCCTACAGATCTGTGAGCATATCAGATCTTTTCATCCTCTGATATTGTCTTCAATTTCTTTTTTCAAACATTTGAAGTTCTTGTCATGCAGGTCTTTCACTTGCCTATTAGAGTTACCCCAAGATATTTTACATTATTTGTGGCTATTGTGAATGATGTTCTTTCCATAATTTCTTTCTCAGCCTATTTATCATTTGTATGCATAGGGCTACTGATTTTTTTCATTAGTATTGTATCCAACCACATTGCTGAAGGTGTTTATCAGCCAAAGGAGTTCCCTGGTGGAATTTTGGGGATCACTCATATATGCTATTATATCATCTGGCAATTGAGATTCTTTGATTTCTTCCTTTCCAATTTGTATTATCCCCTTTATTTACTTTTGTTGTTGTATTGCTCTAACTAGAACTTCTCATACTATATTGAAGAGATCCAGAGAGAATGGGCAACCTTGCATTGTCCTCAATTTTAATATAATTGCTTTAAGTTTCTTTTCATTTAATTTGAGGTTGTTTATTGCCTTGCTGTATATTGCTATTATTATGTTTAGGTATGTGTCTTGTATCTCTGATCTCTCTAAGTCTGTTAAGATGAAGGGATTTTGGATATTATCAAAGGCTTTTTCAACAACTAATGAGGTCATCACATAAATTTTTTCAGTTTGTTTATATAGTATATTACATTGATGTATTTTAATGTATTGAACAATTCCTGGTCTATGGATTAAGTCTACTTAATTGTGGTGAATGTTGTTTTTGTTGTGTTCTTGGATTTATTTTGTAAATTTTTTCTTTAATCTTTTTTTTACACTCCAGTCATTATCCCCCTCCCAGTCTGCCCTCTGACAGTTCTTCATCCCATTCCTCCTACCCAGTTTTCAAGATGTCCCCACCCCACCAGACCACTCCACACCTTAAGACCTCAAGTCTCTTGAGGATTAGGTGCATCTTCTTTCACTGAGGCCAGACCAGGCAGTCCTCTGCTGTAAATGTGTCAGCAACCTCATGTCAGCTAGTGTATGCTCCTTGTTGGTGGCTCAGTGTCTGAGAGATCTTGGGGGTCCAGATTAGTTGAGACTGCTAGTCTTCCTATGGGGTCACCTTCTTCCTCAGCTTCTTCCAGCTTTTCCCTAATTCAACCACAGGGGTCACCAGCTTCTGTCCATCGATTGGGTGTAAGTATCTACACCTGACTCTTTCAGGTACTTGTTGGGCCTTTTAGAGGGCAGCCATGCTGTACTCCTGTTTGTAAGCACACCATAGCACCAGTAATAATGTCAGGCCTTGGAGCCTCCCCTTGAGCTGGAGCCCAAATTGGGGCAGTCACTGAACCTCCTTTCCCACAATCTCTTCTCCATTTTGTCCCTGCGGTTCTTTTAGACATGAACAATTTTGGGTCAGAGCTTTTGACTGTGGGATGGCAATTCCATCTCATTTGAATCCCTGTCTTTCTTCTGGAGATGAACTTTACAAGTTCCTTCTTCCCACTGTTGGGAATTTTATCTAAGGGTTCCTCCCTCCCTTTGAGTCCTTGAGTCTCTCACCTCCCAGGTACATTCTAGAGACTCCCCCCACCTCTTGCCTCCCAGGGTTCCCTGTCTCCATTCTTTCTGCTGGGTCTTAGGGCTTCACTCCCGTTTCCTCCCACCCCTCCAACACCTGATCATATTCCCCTATTCTCCTTGCTGTCCCCCCTCCTTCCCTCTGTCCCACTATGATTGTTTCTTCTCCCTCCCAAGTTGGATTGAGTCTTCCTCACTTGGTACCTTTGGCTTGTAAACCTTCTTGAGTTCTGTGGATTGTATCCTGAGTATTCTGTAATTTTTGGCTAATATCCACTTATTAGTGTATATATACCGTGCATGTCTTTTAGGTTCTGAGTTACCTCACTCAGAATGATATTTCTTGTTCCATTCAGTTGCCTGCAAAACTCATGATGTCCTTATTCTTAATAGCTAAGTAGCGTTCCATTGCGCAAATGAACCACGTTTTGTATATCCATTATTCCATTGTGGGACATCTGAGATCTTTCCAGCTTCTGGTTATCACAAATAAGATCACTATGAACATTGTGAAACATGTGCCCTTGTGGCATGGTGGGTCATCTTTTGGGTATATGCCCAAGAGTTGTACAGCTGGGTCCAAAGGTTGATCTATTTCCAATTTTCTGAGGAACTGTTCATAAGACAAATGGATCTCAAATTCTCTTCCTTTGTTGAGTCTTTGTGTGGTAGGTATCAAGGTGACTGTGGCCTCATAAAATGAATTTGGCAGTGTTCTTTCAGTTTCTATTTTTTGGAATAATTTGAGGAGTACTGGTATTACCTCTCCTTTGAAAGACTGAAAGAATTCTGCACTTAAGCCTTCTGTTTCTAGGTTTTTTTGTTTGTTAATTTGTTTGTTTGTTTGTTTTGATAAGAGACATTTAATGACTGCTTCTGTTTCCTTATGGGTTAAGGTCTAGTTAAGGTCTATTTAGATTGTTTATCTAATTTTGCTTTAATTTTGGTAAGTGTTTTCTATCAAGAAAATCATCCAGTTTGTTTAGATTTTCCAATTTTGTAGAGTACAGGTTTTTAAGTAAGACCTAATGATTCTTTAAATGTCCTTGGTATCTGCTGTTATGTCCACCTTTTCATTTCTGATTTTGTTAATTTGAATATTTTCTCTCTACCTTTTAGTAAGTTTGGCTAGGGGTTTATCTTGTGTATTTTCTCAAAGAACCAACTCATGGTTTTCTTGATTCTTTGTGTTGTTCTCTTTATTTCTAACTTGCTGATTTCAGTCCTGAGTTTGATTATTTTCTTCCATCTACTCCTTTTTAATATTTGCTTCTTTTTGTTCTAGAGCATTCAGCTTTGCTGCTAAGTTGTTAATATAAAATTCATTAATTTCTTTATGAAGGCACTTAGTGCTTTATAAACTTTAATTTTACCACTGTTTCATTGTGTCCCATATGTTTGGATATGTTCTGCATTCATTTTCATTGAGTTCTAGAAAGTTTTCAATTTATTTCTGTATTTCTTCCTTGACCCCATGGTCATTGAATAATGAGTTGTTCTGTTTCCATGGGTTTTAGGTTTCTGCTGTTGTTGAAGTGCAACTTTAATTCATGGTGGTTTGATAAGATTCAGGGGGTTGTTTCAGTTTCCTTGTGTCTGTTGAGGCTTGCTTTATGACTGAGTATATGGTCAATTTTGGAGAAAGTTCTGTGAGTTGTTGAGAAAAAGGTAAATTCTTTTACATTTGGGTGAAATGTCTGTAGATATATATCTGCTAGACCCATTTGATTCATAACATCTGTATGTTGTCTGATTTTTTTTTAAGATGACCTATCCACTGGTATGTGGTGTTGAAGGCTCCCACTATTAACTTATGGGGTTCCATGTGTGATTTAATCTTCAGTAATGTTTCTTTTATGATTGTGGGTGCCATTGCATTTGGGGTGTCAATATTCAGAATTGACGCATCATCTTTGTGAATTATTTTCTTTGATGACTATGAAGTATTTTTTGGTTGAAAGTCTGTTTTATTAGATATTTTATTAGATATAGATACTCTAAGTTTCTTCTTGGGTCCATTTGCTTGGAAAATATTTTTCCAGCCTTTTACTCTAGGGTGATGTCTATCCTTGATGCAGAGGAGTGTTTCTTGTATGCAGCAGAAGAAAGGATCCTGTTTGCCCAATCCATTATGTCCTTTTATTGGGGAATTGAGTCTGTTGATATTGAGAGATATTAATGAGCAATGATAATTAATTCCTGTTATTTTAGTGGTGATACAGTGGTAGTATGTGTCTCTCTCTCTCTCTCTCTCTCTCTCTCTCTCTCTCTCTCTCTGTGTGTGTGTGTGTGTGTGTGTGTGTGTGTGTGTGTGTGTGTGTGTGTTTCTTTTGGTTTTGCTAGTGTGAAATTATTTATTTCTTGTGTTTTCTTGACTATAGTTAAAATCCATGGGTTGGAGTTTTCCTTCTGATATTCTTTGTATGGCTTGATTTGTAGATAGATATTGTTTAAATTTGGTTTTGTCATGGATTATCTTGTTTTCTTCATCTCTAATAATTAAAAGTTTTGCTCAGCATAGTAGTCTGTTACTGACATCTCTCATCTCTTAGGGTCTGCAGTGTTTCTTCTCAGGTCCTTCTGACTTTTAGAGTCTCCATTGAGAAATCAGGTGTAATTCTGATAGGTCTGCCTTTATATGTTACTTGGACTTTTTCTCTTGTAGCTCTTGATATTCTTTTTCTTGTTGTTGTTCTTCTGTACATTTCTTGTTTTGATTATTATATGGTTGGGATAGGGTTCTTTTCTGATCTCATCTATTTGCTGTTCTGTAGGCTTCTTGTACATTCATAGTCATGTCATACTTTAGGTTGGGGGCAATTTCCTTCTATGATTTTGTTAAAATACTTTTTGGACCTTTGAGTGAACCTTCGCTCTTGGTCCTTTTCTAGTTTCCCAGATTTCCTGAATGGTTTTTGTCAGGAACTTTTTAGATTTAATGTTTTCTTTGACTGATGCATCAATTTCTTCAATCGTATCTTGTACACCTGAGATTCTCTCTTTCATCTTTTGTATTTGTTGGTGATGCTTGCATCTGTAGTTCCTGTTCTCTTCTCTAGGTTTTCCATCTTCAGGATTCCCTAAGTTTATGTTTTCTTTATTGCTTCTATTTCTGTTTTCAGGCCTTGAGTAGTTTTATTAATTCCCTCACATATTTGAGTGTATTTTTCTGTATTTCTTTAATTTTTATTTCTTCATTTCATTTAAAGGCTACTATCATTAGATTGTGTTTAAGATCATTTTCTTGGGCTTCAGCTATGTTAAAATTGGTTGGATAACTGGGTTTTGGTGGTGTCATATTGCTCTGGCTACCGTTGTTTGTGTTCTTATGCTGGTCTCTGGTCAACTGGGTGTTGTTAATTTGGTCACCAAAATTGCATGAGAATCTGAACATTCACACATAAGCCACTGAGGGACTCTGTCCCCAGTTGGTTTTGATTGGTTAATAAATTTGCTGGCAGCCAATGGCTGGGCAGGGAGACAGAGGTAGGACTTTAGGATTCCCTGACAAGGGACAGAGGAAGGAGCAAGAAGAGAGATAGCCATCATGACAGGAAAGGTGTAGTTGCCATATCTGAGAGGTGCCAGATGTATCCATCATGTAGGTGCTGGGGAACTCAGGCTGAGAGGACTGCAGATCTGGACCTAGTGCCGCCAAGATGAAATATAGGTTTTAGTAAGTGATAACTCAGGAACCTCAGAGAGATAGACATGTGGAGGTTTGGAAGTAGCTCACTCATTGAGCTATTTCAGTAATATTAAAATATAAGGCTGTGTGTGTGTGTGTGTGTGTGTGTGTGTGTGTGTGTGTGTGTGTGTATGAACAGGAGGCCAGTCTCAGGTGTCATCACTAGCAATGCATTTTAGAATGTTTTAAACATGGATATTATGAGGCCCTTAGTTTTTTTTGTTTTTTTTTTATTTTATTTTATTTTTTTAATTTACATTCCAGATCACTTCCCCTTTCCCATTTCCTCCCTCCCCGAAAGTCCCATAAGCCCCCTTCCCTCCCTCTTTTCTCCGTTCAACCCCCTCTCATTACTCTGTCCTGGCGTTCCCCTACATCCAGTCTTTCCAGGACCAGGGGTCTCTCCTTCCATCTTTTAAGAAATCTATTGATATGCTGATTGTGTCTAGGGTATTTTGAGATTCTGGGTCAATATCCCCTTATCAGTGACTGCATACCATGTGTGATCTTTTGTGATTGAGTTACCTCACTAAGGATGATATTTTCAAGTTCTGACCATTTGCCTAGGAATTTCGTGAATTCATTGTTTTTAATTGCAGAGTAGTATTCCATTGTGTAAATATACCACATCTTCTGAATCCATTCCTCCGTTGAGGAACATCTGGGTTCTTTCCAGCTTCTGGCTATTATAAATAAGGCTGCTATGAATATAGTGGAGCATGTGTCCTGGAAGAATGCAAATTGACCCATCCTTATCTCCTTGCACTAAGCTCAATTCTAAGTGGATCAAAGATCTCCACATAAAACCAGACACACTGAAACTAATAGAAGGGAAACTAGGGAAGAACCTTGAACATATGGGCACAGGGGAGAATTTCCTGAACAGAACTCCAATAGCTTATACTCTAAGATCAAGAATAGACAAATGGGACCTCATTAAATTACAAAGTTTTTGCAAGGCAAAAGACACCGTCAAAAAGACAAAGCGGCAACCAACTAACTGGGAAATGATCTTTACCAACCTTACATCCAACAGAGGGCTAATATCCAAGATATACAAAGAACTCAAGAAGTTAAACTCCAGAGAGGCAAGTAACCCTATTAAAAAATGGGATACAGAGCTACACAAAGAGTTCTCACCTGAAGAATATCTAATGGCTGAGAAGCACCTAAAGAGATGTTCATCATCCTTAGTCATTAGGGAAATGCAAATCAAAACAACCCTGAGATTCCATCTCACACCAGTCAGGATGGCTAAGATCAAAAACACAGGAGACAGCAGTTGTTGGCGAGGATGTGGAGAAAGAGGAACACTCCTCCACTGCTGGTGGAATTGCAGGCTGGTACAACCACTCTGGAAAGCAGTCTGGCGGCTCCTCAGAAAACTGGGCATGACACTTCCGGAGGATCCGGCTATACCACTCCTGGGCATATACCCAGAGACTTTACCTTAGTTTTATTTATTTAGCATTATTATTATACTTAAGATCTCTTTGGCTTTAATGAATGTTTTGTGGTTCTATATGAATGTCAATTTTTAAAAGAATATTTCTGAGAAGTTATTAGTATATTGATGAGATTGCTATGGATAGTGTAGTGGCTATTCCTGATTGTCAACTTGACTATATCTGGAATGAACTACAATCAAGAATTGGAAGGCTCACCTTTGATCCTTATCTGGAGGCTCAGAGATACAAGTTTCTGACCTGGATCTTGGCATGGAGATCTTGAAGCATAGTGGCTATGAATTCCAGAAGATTAAGACAAGGAGATCTTTGAGTTCAAGGTCATCTGGGATTAAAGGCGGGATGGCACACGTCTTTAATCTGGGCCACACCCTCTACTGGAGACCTATAGAAGGACATTGGGAAAAGACTCACTCACTCTTCCTTCCTTGGCTGGTTGCCTCTTGGAACCGAGCAATGGCTAGATCCTTGGACTTCTATCCACAGCTGCCTCTTGGGACTGAGCAACTGCTAGATCTTTGGACTTCCATCCACAGCTGCTGCTGACCATTGTTGGGGAGTTGGACTACAGACTGTAAGTTATCAACAAATTCCCTAACTATATAGAGACTACACATACATTCTGTGATTCTAGAGAACCCTGACTAACAAAGGTAGTATGGTCATTTTAAAAATATTCTAAAAATAGTTTTACAGATCCATGAACATAGAATGTCAATTAAAAACAATGAATTCACGAAATTCCTAGGCAAATGGTCAGAACTTGAAAATATCATCCTTAGTGTGGTAACCCAATCACAAAAGAACACTCATGGTATGCAGTCACTGATAGGGGGATATTAACCCAGAGTCTCGGAATACCCAAGACACAATTCACATATCAGTAGATGTCCAAGAAGATGGAAGGAGAGACCCCTGGTCCTGGAAAGACTGGATGTAGGAGAATGCCAGGACAGAGAAGCGAGAGGGAGTTGAATGGGGAAAAGAGGGAGGGAAGGGGGCTTATGGGACTTTTGGGGAGGGAGGAAACGAGAAAGGGGAAATGATTTGGAATTTAAATAAAAAAACAGAAAATAAAAAAAGATGATAAAGAAAAAAAAGAATGTCTTTTTATTTGTTATGTGTTATCTATCATTTTAATCTGTGTTTCATAATTTGATTGTAGAGATATTTTACATCTTTGGATATATTGATTCCTGAATACTTTAAAATTTTTTCTTGGCAAACTTCTTGCTAGTATGTTGATTTCATATACTGCAACTTAACTGAATTTATTTGTGAGTCCCAAGGCCTTTTCTAATGGAGATTAGCTAACTAAAATCTTAGTAAAGATCTTCATATCTAATATTTCTGAAATATATGTCAAAATTGTTTTTAAATTAATACATTTTGATATTTCTGTGGTTTTGGTTTAAAGAGATTTTCAACAGAACCTGTGCATAACTGCCATTGTCATAAATGAGTGTAAAGATATGTGTTTACATACATACACACTTTATATACCCTCTCCAGTTTCCCCTATTGTTTACATCTTACATTGACTCTTGGCTCTGAATATTCCATACATTTTGATGAATGTGTAACAAAATGTAGCTGTCACCATAGTAATGTAGAATGTGACTTCATCATTCTAAAACCCTACTGGCCTCCAGCTATTCATTACCATCCTTCTTGTTTCTCCTAAACTATCAACTGCTGCTGGTCATTTTGTTGTCACTGTAGGTTTTGCCTTTGGACCAGAACTCTTTATTTTTCAGAAGACAACTTGAAAAGGGTTGGCATTGTTTTCTTTTTAGACAAATAGTTTTTCAAAAGTACTTGACAGGGACAACAAATGAGACCAATACTAAATTTCCAGAATTCTAAGAATTAGGAAAATACAAAGAAACTATAAATTTTGGATCAACATAAATTTAAACACACAGCTTGATAAGATAATATGGTAGAATAGCAAAGCCAGTAGATACAGGAAATTAGTGTAGCTCAAAATAAGATTTTTTTCACGAATAAAATGTCATTTTTGGTGATGTTTTAAAAGTAGAAAACCGGACATAGGCAACATGGATTTGTTTTTAATAAAAAAATAAATAAATAAGTATCTGTTCTATCACCAAGGACCCAGAGGCACTTTTCAAATGGCCCATCCGCTACCTCATATGAAATGCAGTTTTATTGAGCAGATTCAGCTTCTGGACACTGATTCTTTTCCTAGAGCAAGATAGTTCAGGGTAGGACTGCCAATCTAGTTGAAAGACAACTAGAGTGCTTTCAAAGCTTGTAGTGGTAAAGACAATCACCCTCCAGGGCTTCCACTGACCATAAGTACCCTTTGAACTGTTTCTACGAGCCAAAATGTGGTGAGTATAAGCATGAGTCAAAAATATGTTGATTATAAGTACAGGACAGAATTATTCAAAACCATGGAAGTTTAGAAGTATATGATGATGTTCAGAAGACGCTGGATGATAGAAACCATATTCAATGTGCATCAACATGTATTAAATATTCTTAAGAGTGTGGACTTTTTGATGTTGCAGCATTTAAATAGTTATTGTAAGACATTTCAGAATATGTTAAGTATTTCAAAAATATCAGTGACAAAGAAGCACAACAATCATTTCCTTAAATAAAGCCAAACTCTACAATATATGTTCATTAGCACTGGTAATCTTGTGTAGTATTATAGCACTTGAGTCCAGAGGGAAACTAAACCATATCTGGTAAAAGATATTCATGCTGGATAAATCCATAATAAAAGTGGAGGTTAAACAGCTATGAAAGACAGAGAATGTGGGACCAAGTTTCATCCATTTATCAGGGAACAATATCAGCTGGTTTTATAACTAGGCTAGTCCTAGGAAACCAACATTAATTCAAAGTTCCCAAACATATAATCATCTGTAGGTGTCCCACTTCACAACACAGTTACAGAGACAATTCAATTACAACAAAGTCTTGGAAGGCACAAGAAACTCCACCTGCTGTAAATAAATTCCTAGATTCTTAAGTAAATAAAGAAGGAAATATGAAGTCCATATGTATCAGAAGAAAAAATCTGTGACTAGAGAGATGACTCAGTGGTTAGGAAGGCTATCTGAAGCTTCCGTAAGGCAAAGGACACTGTCAATAGGACAAAATGGCAACCAACAGAATGGGAAAAGATCTTTACCAATCATACATCCGATAGAGGGCTAATATCCAATATATAGAAAGACACCAAATGGATAGCAGTCAGATACCCAAGCAACCCCTTTAAGCACAAGATCCCTCAACCTTGATGGTGACCCCCTGGTGGTACATTTGGATTCTGGTTCCTTCCCTCATCCTATGTGACCACTTCCCTCATCCTATGTGACCATCCACCAAACCTGTTACAACACTCACTCACTCCCTTCTGTTGGGGTTGGGGGTGGCCAGGGAAGCCACCAGGACCTCTGCTTTAGTTTTACAAGGGAAAAACTTATGACAATCTAAGGGCAGCCATTCATTTAGATATAGAGAGAATAGAAACTTCAATCAGCCACCTTCAAGAATCATTGATGTTATTATCTGAAGTAATACTACAGAATAGGAGGGCTATGTGCTGCCTCAGCTGAGGAGTGTTGCTTTTATATAGATCATTCCAGGGTTGTTAAAGATTCAGTTGCCAAGATGAGAAAATGGCTATCCAAGTGGAAGAGAGAAAGAGAACAGAGTCAGGGATGGTTCAAGTCTTGATGTAACTCCTCCCCTTGGTTAGCCACCCTCATATCCACCTTGTTAAGGCCCCTAATTGTTCTACTATTGTTGACCTTTGGACCCTGCATATTGAATAAGCTTATAGTCTTCATAAGAGAGAGAATAGGAGCAGTGCAGCTGATGGTCCTGCATCAACAATAAGAGACCCTGAGAACAGGACCTGAAGAATATGAGTTAGTTAACCAAGACCCCTGAGCATAGCTCTAGAATTGGAGGTTGTACAAGAAAAGGGGGTAATGAGGGACCAGAAGGGATTTTTCCAGTCCCACACCCTCCTTACAGCTTCCTCCTCCCACTTGGAGTCAAGGCTAGGCCAAGTTCCATTCTCCACCCACAGGAACATTCTTGAGTAAAAGATCCTCAGAATGTACTGACTGATAGTTACCTGACCCTCTGGAAAGTCCCAGGTAAAATTCAAATACATGTCATACTTGCTAGCCAATAGATTTAAAGGTCAATATGCATAGCCAATAAGTTTGAACTGTAACCTTGCTGATGTAACCTGTGCCCCTAAAAAGTGTAAAAACTGCTTGTAATAACCATTTGGGATTGTCTTCTCATCTCTTGACTAGATAGGCTGATTGACAGCTGTCCACACCATGCCAGAAAATAAACCTCTTGCTTTTGCATCAGAAAAAAAATTGGGGAACAGAGATAAACAGAGAATTCTCAACTGAGGAAACTCAAATGGCGGAGAAACACCTAAAGAAATGTTCAACATCCTTAGTCATCAGGGACATGCAAATCAAAACAACCATGAGATTCCACCTCACACCAGTCAGAATGGCTAAGATTAAAAACAGAGGAGACAGCAGATGCTGGTGAGGATGTAGAAAGAGGAACACTCCTCCACTGCTGGTGGGATTGCAAGCTGGTACAACCACTCTGGAAAGCAGTCTGGCAGTTCCTCAGAAAACTGGGCATGACACTCCCAGAGGATCCTGTTATACCACTCCTAAGCATATACCCAGAGGCTTCCCCTGCATGCAATAAGGACACATGCTCCACTATGTTCATAGCAGCCATATTTATACTATCCAGAAGTTAGAAACAACCAAGATGTCCCTCTACAGAGGAATGGATACACAAAATATGATACATTTACACAAAGCAATACTACTCAGCTATTAAAAATAACGACTTCATGAAATTCGCCAGCAAATGGATAGAACTTGAAAATAGCATCTTGTGTGAGGTAACCCACTCACAAAAGAACACACACGGTATGCATTCACTGATAAGTGGATATTAGCCCAAAATTTCAGAATACCCAAGATTCATTTCTCAGACCATATGAAGTCCAAGAAGGAAGAAGGCCAAAGTGTAGATGCTTCAGTAGTTCTTAGAAGGGGGAAGAAAATACTCACAAGAGGGAATATGGAGACACAGTGTGGAGCAAAGACTGAAAGAAAGACCATCCAGAAACTGTCCCACCTGGAGATCCATCCCATATACAGCCACCAAACCCAGATGCTATTGTGGATGCCGGGAAATGCTTGATGACAGGAGTTTGATATGGCTGTCTCTTAAGAGATAATACCAGATCCTGACAAATACAGAGGCAGATGCTCACAGCCAACCATTGGTCTGAGCACAAGGTCCCCAATGGAGGAGTTGGAGAAGAGACTGAAGGAGCCAAGGGGGTTTGCAACCCCATGAAGGGAGCAACAATGTTAACAGGCCAGACCCCCTGGAGCTCCAGGGGACTGTACCTCTATCCAAACAATACACATGGAGGGACCCATGGGTCTGGCTGCATATGTGGCAGAGGGCAGCCTTGTTGGACATCTGTGGAAGGATAGGCCCTTGAACCTAAGGGTCCTCGATGCCCCAGTGTAGGGGAATGCCAGGGTGGGAAGAATGGAGAGGGTGGGTGGATGGGGGAGCATGCTCATAGAAGCAGGGGAAGGGGGAATGGGATAGAGGGTTTCCAAAGAGGACACATGGAAAGGAGAAAACATTTAAAATGTAAATAAAGAAAATATCCAATATTTAAAAATGGGGGTTATCTGTTTATACAGAGGACCTGGGTTCAATTCCCAGCACCTATGTGGCTGCCCAACCATCAGTAACTCTAGTCCCAGGGGATTCAATCTCCTTATCAAGTGCTTGCAAATACTGCATGCACATAGTGCACAGGCATGCATTCAGGCAAAACATTTACACACATAAAATAAAAATAAATAATATCTCAAAAACATTACCTGTGAATTCATACCCCTCTTAAAATTCTATGATGCAAAGTTATGCTCTATACAAAGACATGAACTATGATTTTACCTAGACTCTTGAGATCAACATGAGATTCACTCTTTTAAAGGTGAATAGAAGTAATATTAGTCAGAAAAAAGAAATAATCATTTTTACTTGGAAAATTGATTCGTTAAATAGTCAGTGAAGTCCTTTGACTATAATAAACATGTAATTATTTGTTTAGGAGCTACAGATTATATTCAGATATTTCATTACATAAGCCACTAATTACTGAGAAAATATTACTATAGAAAATATTATTAACAAAATATTATTAACAAAAAGGAGGGAGAGCCTGAGCTATAGCTGCAACAATTATTTCAGTATTTCTGGCTTCATTCTCAGAGATCCTCCAAACCTTGGTGTCTTCACACATAAACCCTGCTTACTTCATAGTTATTATAACTACTAAATATGAAGTGAAAATACATGGTGAATCTCTGTTTTAGAAATGTAATATATAATGTCATATTCATAATCTTCCTCACAGTAGTAAACAAAGGGAAATAGGAATACAGACTTGAGAGATTTTCAATTTGTAAACATGCCTTGGGCTTACAAATTGAAAAAAAAAAGAAGAGAAAATTGAAAAAAAGAGAAGAGAGGAAACAAAAATACATTGAGATTATCAGAAGGGAGACTTTCTATGATCTCTAAATATAAAAAGAATGTATAATAGAAATCAATCATACTTAAAATAAAAGTTTTTCAAACTCTTTCCAAATATAAATTAGAGTTAAATATTTTTCAGGTTGTTTTTTAAGTCTCACTTTTCTAATAATAAATTGTTCACATATATTTATTTCTGTATACACATTTTTTACTTTTTGAAACTAGTTAGTCAACTAGCAACACAAAATAGACTCTGGCTTATATCTGCTTCCTAGTGTGTCCACTCTATATGTTCTCATGTCACACCCACACATCCTACTTATAAGAATCCGCAGATGTTAACTGCCTGTTCCTTTTCTGTTTTTCCTAAAATTTCTAAGCAAAATATACTTAGGAAACTGGATTGCTTTGGGAATACCTAAGAAACTCACCTATAAATCTTTAGTTAGAACAGTCTTTGAATGTAATACATTACATGAATTTCTGTCTCTAAGACTGCCAATTACTCTGTTTTCTGACTGAGAAATGTCAATATTGAGAACAGCAAACAATCCAGGTTTTTTTTTAAAAAAAATGTAGCATTGCTTGGTAAATTAAAGCAGAATGACTGATAACATTTTTTCCAAGGACAATTTGGGTCTGCTGGGAGGTTAGAGGATGGAATATAAGTTTAAACTGCTTTTAGTTTTTATTTTGTGTGCATGTTCAAACTTCTCTCTGCTCAAGAAATCCAGAGAAATAATTTTTTCTTGTAATAAATTATTCATACTCTGGATTTGAGACATAAAGGTTACTAATGATGTTCACACAGATCTAAACCTTCTGCTTTCTTCATTCTCTAAGCCAGAATGTCCTTACCAAGATTTGAGCATTGGATTGAACTGCACAACTCTGCTTCATTTTTCTAGCTCAGATAATTCAGGAAATGAAAATGTAAGCTGTTCATGCTGAAAATGAAGATGTACTATAATTAGAAATTCGAGAAAAGCACTAACCTAGTTAAACATATGTATTTTATTAGGAAGGAACAAGAAAAAAAACATAAACGTGTACTTTCAGTATTTCTGGCTTCACTCTCAGAGATGCTGGCATGAAAATGAGATGCCTTTTTACAATGCCAGTTTAGAGATGGAAGCGAAGAGGGAGGGAGAGAGTCAACATTACTGGGGACTTTTCTCTAGGACACAGTTCCACAAGCAGAGCTTGACTAAAGTAACAAGTCCCAGCTCCAAATGGTCAGTCTAGCTGAGATTCAGACTTTTCGTGCAAATTGTATACTACATAAAAACTATGCCATGTCTACAAACATACCTACCTTCTCCTTTTATATAAAAGCTACCTCTTTCATCCAGTGCCTCTTAGAATCTCTCTTAGGACAATAGAGTCCCAATTAATATTCCATATTGATATTGGAATGTTGAATAAGAATTCATTAACCTTGAATATGCAGGTGGGGGAGAGGCTCAGAGGACACAGGCTGGGTCCAAAGCTTCTCACCTGGCTCCTCATTGTTCATCTCCATCAACATGGCTCCCAGAAAAAATAGTTCCACGTATCATTGTCTTTGTGGATTGTCACCTGCACCATTGTCTCACTCCTGTGTTCATAGTCTTGTTCTCAGCTCAAAGCACTATTGAGTCTTTTCTTTGGGATGGGAAATTTTTCCCAGATCACTATCACTAGATTGAGATGGGAGATCCCAGATTCTCGCTTCTCTATAATTAAGGTGGTCCACTTCAATATATATATATATATATATATATATATATATATATATATAGTACCAGAAAAATATTTATCTTTGCAATCATAACTGATTATATCATTATAAATAGAATCTTAACTCATCGAGACCTGGACATAGATGTTTCTTGGCATCTAACCATAATGAAGAAATTGTGTGTGTGTGTGTGTGTGTGTGTGTGTGTGTGTGTGTGTGTGTATTCCAAAAGTTATATAATCTAAAAGGAATCTATTCTCACAATAATATACAAATAGAAGCAACTACTCAATCCAGTTTAAATTATAAGAAAAAAGTAGGTTCTTAGTGATGGTCCAAAGCACTAAAAACATAGATTTTGTTTCCTGTTCCTCAGAAATAGGAATAGGAGGAGGAGGGCAGATGGAGGGGGGAGAGGGAGGAGGAACAGGAAGATAAAGGAAGGGAGGACAAAGGGACAGAGGAGGACAGAAAAAGAGGAGGAAGAGGAAGGGGGAAGACAAACAAGGATGAATGAAGAAGGAGGAAGTAAAAGACTCAAAAAACTTCTAAGGATATGTTATTTTTCTTTTTGTTAGATATATTCTTCATTTACATTTCAAAAGTTGTCCCCTTTCCTGGTCCCCCTTTCCTGGTGCCCCCTTCCCGGAACATCCCATAAGCCATCTCCCCTTCCCCTGTTCCCCAATCAGCCCCCTCCCTTTTCCCTGTCCTGGTATGCCCATACACTGCTGCATCAAGCCTTTCTAGGACCAAGGACCTTGCCTCACTTTGATGTCCAACAAGGTCATCCTCTGCTACATATGCATCTGGAGCCATAGGTAACACCTGTGTATTCTTTTGTTGATGGTTTTGTCCCTGGGAGCTCTGGGAGTACTGGGTGGCTCATATTGTTGTTCTTCCTATGGCACTGCAAACTCCTTCAACTCCTTGGGTCCTTTCTCTAGCTCCTCCATTGGGGACCCTGTGCTCAGTTCAATGACTGACTGGGAGTGTCCCCCTCTGTATTTGTCATGAACTAGCAGAACCTCCCTGGTGACAGCTATACCCAGCTCTGATCAGCAAACACTTGTGGGCATCAATAATAGTGTCTGGGTTTTGTAACTGCATATGGGATGGATCCCTATGTAGGGTAGTCTCTGGATGGACTTTCCCTCAGACTCTGTTCCACAATTTGTTGCTGTATCTCCTTCTGTGGGTATTTAGTTCCCCCTTCGAAGAAGGACCAGAGTATCCACACTTTGTTCTTCCTTCTTCTTGGGTATCATTTGATATGTGAATTGTGTCTTGGGTATTCCAAGCTTCTGGGTTAATATCCACTCATCAGTGAGTGCATACCATATGTGTTCTTTTCTGATTAGGTTATCTCACTCAGGATGATATTTTCCAGTTCCACCCATTTGCTTAAGAATTTCATGAATTCATTGTTTTTAATAGCTGAGAAGTATTCCATTGTGTAAGTATACCAATTTTATGTATCTATTCCTCCATTGAGGAACATCTGGGGTCTATCCAGCTTCTGGCTATTATAAGTAGGGCTGCTATGAACATAGCAGAGCACAAGATCCAATTACACGCTGGAGAATCCTCTGGGTATATGCCCAGGAGTAGTATAATAGGGTCCTCTGGTAGTATTATGTCCAGGTTTCTGAGGAACTGCCAAACTGATTTCCAGAGTGGTTGTACCAGCTTTCAATCCCACCAAAAATACATGGACTATCTCTCCATGTCCTCTCCAGCACCTACTGTCTCCTGAGTTTTTGATCTTAACCATTCTAATTGGGGTGAGGTGAAATTTCAAGGTTGTTTTCATTTACTCCCTGATAAATATGGATGTTGAACATTTCTTTAGTTGCTTCTCAACTTTTTGATATTCCTCAGGTGAAAATTCTTTGTTTAGCTCTGTACCCCATTTTTAATAGGGTTATTTGGTTCTCTAGAGTCTAACTTCTTGAGTTCTTTGTATATATTGGATATTAGTCCTCTGTCAGATGTAGGGTTGGTAAAGATCTTTTCCCAATTTGTTGATTGCCATTTTGTCCTATTGCCAGTGTCCTTTGCTTTACAGAAACTTTGGACTGCGCCATCATTGCTCCGGCATCAGGGCAGTTGGGATCTCCAGGCACAGGGACAGTCAGGCATAATATTGCTTGGGTCTCAGGCAGCTTGTGTGCACCCTGCTCCCAAGAGCTGGGCAGGTCTGCAGTAACCAACGCGCCAGCTCTGCTGTGGGACTTCTGCCTTGCAGAGGGACCCCTGCTCTGGGAGAGATCACACACACCCTCACAGGGCGGGAGCCTACTAGCTTCATTTTGGTGACCTCTGTCCGGGGATCAACTGCACTGAGGAGAGAGGTAACCAGGTTCCCCCCAATATAACATCACTTGGGACACAGCCTGTTGGGCTTCAATCTGCGCCCAAGAGCGGGACAGCACTGCAGTCCTCTGGGCTCCAGCTCTGCTGTGGACCATCTCCCCTGTAGAATGATCTGTGCCGAGAGAGTACAGAGTGCACTCTGCCATCTTTGCACCGGCATCAGGGCAGTTGGGACCTCCAGGCACAGGGAGAGTCAGGCATAATATCACTTGGGTCTCAGGCAGCTTCTGTGCACCCTGCTCCCACAAGCTGGGCAGGTCTGCGGTAACTGATGCGCCAGCTCTGCTGTGGGACTTCTGCCCTTCAGAGGGACACCCCCCAGCTCTGGGAGAGATCACACACCCCTGCACAGTGTGGGAGCCAGCCAGCCTCCCTTTGGCAACCTCTGCTCCGGGAATCCACTACGCTGAACCTTTGGATGTACAGGGATTCCCCAATATAAGATCACTTGGGGCAAGGCACATCAGGGCTCCAAAGTCACTCAGGAGCAGGGCAAGCCCCAGAAATCGGTGCCAGGGGAATCCCGGTAATCCAGGGGGGTCAGAAATAGCTTTGCAGGCTCACAGGAGGTCCAACCAACAGCCAGTGACAGCAGGACCAACTAACACAGAGGTAACCAGATGGCAAAAGGCAAACGTAGGAACATTACTAACAGAAATCAAAGTAATATGGTACCATCCGAACCCAACTCTCCAACAGCAGCAACTCCTGGATACCCCACCACACCCGAAAGACAAGATCTGGATTTAAAATCACTTCTCATGATGCTATTAGAGGATTTCAAGAAGGACACAAATAAATCTCATAAAGAATTACAGGAGAACAAGAATCAACGGTTAGAAGCCCATACAAAGGAAACACAAAAATCGCTTAGAGAAATGCAGGAGAACATGGGTCAACAGATGGAGGCCCACAAGGAAGCAACACAAAAATCGCTTAAAGAAATGAATCAACGGGTAAATGCACTTTCAAAGGAATCACAAAAATCGCATAAAGAAATGCAGAAGAATATGGTTAAACAGATGGATGCCCATAGGGAGCCAACACAAAAATAGCTTAAAGAAATGAATCAACGGTTAGATGCCCTTACAAAGGAAACACGAGAATTGCTTAAAGAAATGCAGGAGACGATGGATCAACAGATGGAAGCCCATGAGGAGGAAACACAAAAATCACTTAGAGAAATACAGGAGAACTTGAGTCAACAGGCAGAAATCCTGAAAGAAGAAACGCAAAAATACCTTAAAGAAATATAGGAAAATACAAACAAACAAGTGAAGGATCTCAGCAAATCCACCCAGGATCTAAAAAAGGAAGTAGAAACAACTAAGAAATCACAAAGGGAGACAAATTTGGAGATAGAAAACCTTGGGAAGAAATCAGGAGTCAGAGATGCAAACATCAACAATAGAATACAAGAGATGGAAGAAAGAATCTCAGGTGCTGAAGATACCATAGAAAGCATCGACTCAACAGTCAAAGAAAATGCAAAATACAAAAAACATGAAACCCAAAACATCCAGGAAATCCAGGACACAATGAAAAGACCAAACCTAAGGATTATAGGTATAGATGAGAGTGAAGATTTGCAACTTAAAGGGCCAGTAAATATCTTAAACAAAATTATGGAAGAAAACTTCCCTAACCTAAAGAGAGAGATGCCAAGGAGCGTACAAGAAGCCTACAGAACTCCAAACAGACTGGACCAGAACAGAAATACCTCCCATCACATAATAAACAAAACACCAAATGTACTAAACAAAGAAAGAATATTAAAAGCAGTAAGAGAAAAGGGCCAAGTAACATACAAAGGAAGACCTATCTGAATTACATCAGACTTCTCACCAGAGACTATGAAAGCCAGAAGATCTTGGGCAGATCTCATGCAGACACTAAGAGAACATAAATGCCAGCCTAGACTACTATACCCAGCAAAACTCTCAATCACCATAGATGGAGAGACCAAGATATTCCATGATAAAACCAAATTTTCACAATATCTTTCCACAAACCCAGCCCTGCAAAGGATAATAGGTGGAAACCGCCAATACAAGGAGAAAAACAACACCATGGAAAAAACGAGAGGGTAAACTTCTTGCATCAAACCCAAAAGTAGATAACCACTCAAACATAAAGATAGCGTCAAGAATAGCAGGTGGCAATAATCACTATTTCTTAATCTCTCTTAATATCAATGGTTTCAATTTCCCAATAAAAAGACATAGACTAACAGTGCAGGAGAACACGAGTCAACAGGTAGAAGCCCTTAAAAAGGAAACACAAAAATCCCTTAAAGAAATAAAGGAGAACATAGGTCAACAGGTAGAATCCCATAAAGAGGAAACACAAAAAAAATCACTTAAAGAAATATGGGAGACAATAAAAAGACATAGACTAACAGACTGGATACGTAAACAGAACCCAGCATTTTGCTGCATGCAGGGATACAAATTGGAAAGGAAGAAGTCAAACTATCACAATTTGCAGACATGTTGACCTCCAGTTGAACCAGCACCATTTGATGAAAAGGCTATCTTTTCTCCACTGGATGGTTTTAGCTCCTTTGTCAAAGATCAAGTGACCATAGGAGTGTGGATTCATTTCTGGGTCTTCAATTGTGTTCCATTGATCTACATGCTTGTCACTGTACCAATACCATGCGGTTTTTAACACTATTGCTTTGTAGTACAGCTTGAGGTCTGGAATATTGATTCCCCCAGAAGTTCTTTTACTCTTGATGATAGTTTTAGCTATTCTGGGTTTTCTGTTATTCCAGATGAATTTTTGAATTGTTCTTTCTAATTCTATGAAGAATTGGGTTGGGATTTTGATGGGGATTGCATTGAATCCGTATATGCTTTTGGCAAGATGGTCGTTTTTACTATATTATTCCTGCCAATCCATGAGCATGGAAGATTTTTCCATCTTCTGAGGTCTTCTTCAATTTCTTTCTTCAGAGATTTGAAGTTCTTTTCATATAGATCTTTCACTTGTTTGGTTAGAGTCACACCAAGATACTTTATATGGTTTGTGGCTATCATGAAGGGTATCTTTTCTCTTACTTCTTTCTCAAGCTGCTTATCCTTTGAGTAAGGCTACTGACTTGCTTGAGTTGATTTTATATCCGGCTACTTTGCTGAAGTTTATCAGCTTTAGGAGTTCTCTGGTTGAGTTCTTTGGTTTGCTTAAGTATACTATCATATTGTCTGCAAATTGTGATAGTTTGACTTCTTCCTTTCCAATTTGTATCCTTTTGACCTCCTTTTGTTGTCTAATTGCTCTAGCTAGAACTTCAAGTACTATATTGAAAAGATATGGAGAGAGATCGCAGCCTTGTCTAGTCCCTGATTTTATTGGGGTTGCTTCAAGTTTCTCTCCATTCAGATTGATGTTGGCTACCGGTTTGCTGTAGATTGCTTTTACTATGTTTAGATATGGGCCTCGAATTCCTGATCTTTCCAAGACCTTTAACATGAATGGATTCTGAATTTTGTCAAATGCTTTCTCAGCATCTAATGAAATGACCATGTGGTTTTTTCCTTTGAGATGGTTTATGTAGTGGATTACATTGATGGACTTCCTTATATTGAACCATCCCTGCATCCCTGGGATGAAGCCTACTTGATCGTGGTGACTGATCATTTTGATGTGTTCCTGGATTCGGTTGGCAAGAATTTATTGAGTATTTTTGCATCAATGTTCATAAGAGAGATTGGCCTGAGATTCTCTTTCTTTGTCGGTTGTTGGTGTTTTTGGTATTAGCATAATTGTTGCTTCATAGAACAGGTTGGGTAGTGTTCCTTCTGTTTCTATTTTGTGGAATAGTTTGAAGAGTATTGGTGTTAGGTCTTCTTTGAAGGTCTGATAGAATTCTGCACTAAAACCATCTGGACCTGTCCTTTTTTTGGTTGTAAGACTTCCAATGTATACTTCTATTTCTTCAGGGGTTATAGGACAGTTTAGATGGTCTATTTGATCCTGATTTAATTTTGGTATTTGTTATCTGTCTAGGAAATTGTCCATTTCCTTGAGATTTTCTAGTTGTGTTGAATACAGGCTTTTGTAGTAGGATCTGATGATTTTTTGAATTTCCTCAGTTTCTGTTGTTATCTCTCCCTTTTCGTTTCTGATTTTGTTAATTTGGATACTGTCTCTGTGCCCTCTGGCTTATCTATCTTGTTGATTTTCTCAAAGAACCAACTCCTTGTTTTGTTGATTCTTTGTATGGTTTTATTTGTTTCTATTTGATTGATTTCAGCCCTGAGTTTGATGATTTCCTGCCTTCTACTCCTCTTGGGTGTTTTTGCTTCTTTTTGTTCCAGGGCTTTCAGGTGTGCCATTAAGCTGCTAGTGTATGCTGTCTCCCCTTTCTTTTTGGAGGCACTCAGGGTTATGAATTTTCCTCTTAGTACTGCTTTGATTGTGTCTCATAAATTAGGGTATATTGTGCCTTCATTTTCATTAACTTTCAAAAAGTTTTTGATTTCTTTCTTTATTTCCTCCTTGACCAAGTTATCATTGAGTAGAGCATTGTTCTGCCTTCATGTGTATGTGGGTTTTCTGTTGTTTTTGTTGCCATTGAAGACCACCCTTATTACATAGTGATCTGATAGGAGGCATGGGATTAGTTCTATCTTCTTATATCTGTTGAGGTCTGGTTTGTGACAAATTACATGGTCGATTTTGGAGAAGGTACCATGAGGTGCTGAGAAGAAGGTGTATTCTTTTGCCCTAGGATGAAATGTTCTATATATATCTGTTAGTTCCATTTGGTCCAAGGCTTCAATTAGATTCATTGTGTCCCTGTATAGTTTCTGCTTTCCTGAACGATCCATTTCAGAGAGCGGGGTGTTGAAGTCACCCACTATTATTGTGTGAGGTGAGATGTGTGCTTTGAACTTCAGTAAAGTTTCTTTTATGAATGAGGGTGCCCTTGCATTTGGAGCATAGATATTCAGAATTGAGAGTTCTTCATTGTGGATTTTTCCCTTGATCAGTATGTAGTGTCCTTCTGTGTCTTTTTTGATGACTTTAGGTTGGAAATCAACTTTATCTGATATTAGGATGGCTACTCCGGCTCGTTTCCTGGGACCATTTGCTTGTAAAATTGTTTTCCAGCCTTTTACTCTGAGGTAGTGTTTGTCTTTGACACTAAGGTGCGTTTCCTGCATGCAGCAAAATGCTGGGTCCTGTTTACGTATCCAGTCTGTTAGTCTATGTCTTTTTATTGTCTCCCATATTTCTTTAAGTGATTTTTTTTGTGTTTCCTCTTTATGGGATTCTACCTGTTGACCTATGTTCTCCTTTATTTCTTTAAGGGATTTTTGTGTTTCCTTTTTAAGGGCTTCTACCTGTTGACTCGTGTTCTCCTGCACTTCTTTAAGGGAGTTCTTTATGGCCTTCTTGAAATCCTCTATCAGCATCATGAGATGTGATTTTTAAATCCAGATCTTGCTTTTCTGGTGTGTTGGGATATCCAGGACTTGCTGTTGTGGCAGATCTTGGTTCAGATGGTGCATTGTTGCCTTGGTTTCTGTTGATAATGTTCTTGCATTTGCCTTTTGCCATCTGGTTGTCTCTGGTGTTAGCTGGTGTTGCCATCTCTGGCTGTGGCTTATCTGTCATTCAAGCCTCTGTATCTGTGCTCCTGGGAGACCCATTCCCTCTGTGTACATAGGTATGTAGGTACTCCTGTGACACCCATTCTCTTGTGGTTGTATTTGTGTATGTAGCTATGTGGTCCCAATTGACTCGGGGTGTATGCCGAAATCGGAAGACTCCTTTCCCAGGCTGCTCCTAGGCTCTTGTATCCTCAGGGTTTCTGGCTATTTCCTCTGAGCAGCAGGGGTGGTCCTACCTGTGCTGTCTGGCCTCTCTGCACTCCTAAGTGTTTAGCTACCTCCATCTGCCACTTGGATATTGCATGTAGTGGCAGAGAGTGTTCCCAAGCCGGAAACAGAAACTGGAGGGCTTCTGCCAGAGGGTTCTAAGCATGATCCTCTGAGCGGCGGCGGTAGTTCTATAGTGCAGGCAGGCCTCTCTGCACTCCTGAGTTGTTAAGCTACCTCCCTGTACCACTTGGATATCTAAGGATATGTTAATTTTCTAACTGAATACACAAACCTAAATATACATCCGTTGTAAATTTTACACGTGAAATATAAGTCATATTATAAGAAAATGTGCAATTGAATATTACAAGAATCTGTACTTGAATAGGCTCAGTTGGAAATAATTTAATTCTTTCAGAGTATTATGATGATATATTTTAAAATGTAACTATTAACTTATTTCTAACTTAGATTTACTATGTTTCTAAAAGAACTATTTGTCTCCTGTGGCAATATGTTCAAAGCACTTCTTTTCTAATAGATTTAGTGTACCAGGTTTCATGTTGAGGTCTTTGATCCACTTGTACCTGAGTTTTGTGCAGGGTGATAGATATGGGTCTATTTGCATTCTTCTACATTCAGATATCCAGTTCAATCAACATCATTTGTTGAAGATGCTTTCCTTATCCCCCTGTATAATTTTGGCTTCCTTGTCAAATATGAAGTGTGCATAGATGTGTGGGTTTATTCCTGGGTCTTCAAACCGACTCCATTGATCAACTTGTCTGGTTGTGGTTGTTGTTGTTGTTGTTGTTGTTATTTGTTTGTTTTGTTTTTGCCAAAATCATGTCATGTTTATTAATATTGCTCTGTAGTATAGCTTGAAATCAGGAATGGTGATACCTCCAGAAGTTCTTTGGTTGTACAGGATTATTTTAGCTATTCTGGGTTTTTGTTTTTAAATATGAAGTTGAGAGTTGCTCTTCCAAGGTCTGTAAAGAATTGTGTTGGAATTTTAATAGGAATTGAATTAAATCTGTAGACTACTTTTGGTAAGATTGCATGTGTACTATGTTAATCACCCAGATGCATGAGCATGGAGATTGTTCAGTTTTCTGATATGAGGGTTTACCATTCTCTGAGGAGAAGGGGAGGGGCTAATGGGGAGGATCGTGTAAGGGTGGGAGTTAGAGGAGAGGAGGGAGGAGGGACCACAATCTGAATGTAAAGTGAATATAAATAAGTTAATAAAAAAAGAACTATTTTATCAAAAGTCTCCTTAAAACAGTGAAAAGTGTATAGTAAGGTCAATAAAATGGTAAGAAATAAAGCAATATGCGATAGTAAGAAAATATGCAAACTAAAAGTGTTAAATGTAGATTTAGCTGTATATTTATATTGAGAGTTTTAGACATTAGGTATTAGGAATATTAGTTATAAAATAGTTGCTTCATAACAAAAACATTGAGTTAAAAATCAATAACTTGATGTGGTTAAACATAGCAACTGTTTAAGATTTTATGAATCCCAAACACTTACAATAGTAAATGCTACTTCACTGCATTTAAACCTCACTACAGAGCTACTTGCATTTTTTCAGTATACAACTGAAGAAACAATTCAGAAAACTGGCAGATCATCTAAGTCAAAAGTCTTGGCCACTAACAGAGCAAGGACACAGAGGGAAATCTCCCAATCCCTAAAATCTGTCTTATCTCCCTCCACACCACCACTCTAGGCTCTAAGCAGACACTTTTCATGGATTACCAGCATCTTTGCCTAAAGGCTTCTATTTCTATTGCTGGTCAGACTTCCTTGGTTGGATACTCAAACCTAGCATTATAATGAACTCTCTTTGCATTACTATTACCAAACCAAGAATTGGGAAATACCTTTGGGGATGCATGAGGTAACACAAGCCATTTTTCAGACCAGTATTTATCTTCCAAGAAGCTCCATTTTCATTTTTAATGCTTTTTATTGTGTTATTTATCTGGAGGAAACACATGAAAAATAAGTTTACAGGCTAAGTTAAGCTGTGGAATATAAGATATAATAAGAAATTATATGCTTGGAGTCTGAAAAATCATTCGAGCTTTGAAAATAATGTATAGAAAATTGAGATTAGCTCAGAGAAAATGTAGATAAAATGAGATTAAAACCAAATACTATTATGTGTAAATAGATATTTTAAGGGGAACAATACTTGAGTTTAATGGATTAGAAGCTATTTTGAAATTTAAGATGAAAAAGTCTACTCTATAGAACAAAAACATCCAAATAAACAAATATGGTACATGTCATGAAAGCTGTGTGGCTAGAGGGTATTGACAGTTATGGGTATGATGAAGAGAATGCTAATGCCATTGTGTAGGGACTTACCTACTTCCTGCAGTCACTTCCAAATATCATTGGATTGTTAAGTGTTTCCAGTTAGCATCAATCAGACAAGCCAAGTCATAATCATGACCTTTATTAACTTCATCATATAAAAAAGACATTGATTTCAATAATCTTCCGGATGAACTGAAAAAGAGTTAATAAGGGCCAATACTTACAGAAGAATAACTAAGATAGCATGTATTAAAAGACATTTATAATCTATAAATTATTAAACATGGAAAATTCATAAGAATAGTAGTAGACATTGCAATAAAAACGTATTTGCTTATAGCAAGTGTTATTATCTTGCTTACTTAATTTGAATATCTGTGTTTATAAGCATATACCCCAACCCTAGACAAAGCACTCCAGGCAACTAAGGAATGCTGAGAGCAAGAGAAATAATCCTCCCCAGGGAACAGCCCCCCAGATGCTTATCCAATACCAAGTGGTCAGCCAGGAGACAATATACATACAAGTAACATTGTATGGACTGAGCAGAACAGGCTGTATTTATATATCTAGGAATATAAATATATGTATACATATACATAAACAAGTTTTTAAAAACAGGCCATGAATTTGAGAGAGACTAGGGGGTGCATGGAAGAGACTAAAGTGAGGAAAGGAAAGGATAAATTGATGTAATTGCATTTTAATTTCAATATATATGTATGTATGCATGTATGTATGTATGTATGTATGTACGTATGTATTATATAAAGAGTTAATGAACTAAAAAAAGAATTGAAAAGAAAGCTGGTAGTTACAGAATTATTAATTTTCAATGATGCCCATGGTATTAACTGAAAAGAAAATAGCATACAGCATGATTCTGTATAAATATTATTGTTTATATCTCTAATGCTATGGGTATATAAAACAAAAGCAGGAAGCAGAATGGGTCAAGTCAGGCTGTGAAGACACTGAGATGAGAAAATGTTACACATAGCAGGCATATATGAGTAATTATATCATTTACAGTTAAATGCAAATTCATGTTACCTTTGTAATTTGAAAAACAAATGCAATTTTTGTATTTTGTTCTTGAGACAATCCTGCCATGAAGCCTAAGCTGGCTTGAAACTACTTCAGTCTCTGGAGCACTGGAATTGTAAACATGTCTTACAAAAGGCAAAATAAGAGGGCTCTAATTAGGGAGGGAGGAGAAGGTAGATAAATACAGAAGAAGATAAAATAACAGCAACAATATCTGGAAAAGACATAAAGAATCATACTACTGAAAATCTACCTAAACAATATCTATTTAATATATCAGTGTATAAATATACACATATAGTTAAATGAAATTTCCACATCTAGACTGATAATGTTCCCTCCAAAAGCCAAAGACCATCTAACAAAAACCCCAACACCAGGCATGAGAAGCCCTCTTTTTAATTATTGGTCAGGGTCATTAAAGTGAATCCCAAAACATTAGAGGATATTGCCCTCTACTGTTCTTCCAGGGGTATAAGGTAATTTCTTATTACTAAAGACATCTACTTCAGACACAAGGCACAGAAACCTCTGAGCTTAAAAATAACCTGAATTCCTCCTCTCTGAGGACCACTTTGCATAATACTAGAAGGTGCCATGCAATTACCAAAGGAGGGAAACAACCAATAACTACCAGCTGTGATGCCTATGAACCACAATGGTCAGTACTGCACAACAGCCCCCAAAACACAGTAGGGGCACACATACTTTAGCTGTAACCAACAACTTTCTAATTGGAGTTATGACCTGTGCAACAAGAAGGAAATTATGTCTGATATTGGAAACCTAACCAACTACCTCTGGATAATGAATTCATGAACCTTGGAAGAGAACTTACAACTGCAACTTTATTGAACCAGCACAAATCCTGACTACATTCTAAATATTATTCCTTATACCTATGGATAAGTATAATCCTCAAGCCTCATCATAGAAACTTTTTGCAGCAGACTGAGACAATTACAGAAAACTTCAACCAATTAAAATGTAGTTATAGAGGACAATTCCAAAAGATATATCTGCAATACAACCCTTACACCTGAGGCTCAAGGATCATTGCAGAAAGACAGGCAGAACGATTGTAAGAGTCAGAGGAACAGAGAATTTACTAAGCCTATACCCCCCAGAAATGTCAGAAACTACACCCATAAAGTCTTACCAACATGATTGCCAACACATGAACTAAAGTTTTTGATATTAATATATTATCCTCATAACATCACCAAGATGTAATAGTATCTAATCTTATGAAATCACATAGCACATGAGCAATGTTTATATATATATTTGCAGCAGGCTTAACTTACCCTTGGTCTGTAAATCCAAACAAATAGCTAAATTCAAGTTTCTCTTAAAAAAACAAAAGTCCCCACTATTGTCAAATTATAGGTCTAACATGAGCTCTGAATCATCTGCGGTACCCAGGAACTGATGGTACAGGGAGTCATTTCATTGTATTGATGTGATTAATTCAGCCAACTTCAGGTATAACACAGTTGACTGGAGAAAATTATTAGTAGTTATCTCTTTAAGACCCTAAGAGATCACACCTATGGTCACTTGATCTTTGACAAAGGAGCTAAAACCATCCAATGGAAAAAAGACAGCATTTTCAACAAATGGTGCTGGGTCAACTGGCAGTCAACTTGTAGAATGATGCAAATTGATCTATTCTTATCTCCCTATACAAAGTTCAAGTCCAAGTGGATCAAGGACCTCCACATAAAACCAGATATACTGAATCTAATAGAAGAGAAAGTGGGGAACAACCTGGAGCACACGGGCACAGGGAAAAATTTCCTGAATAGAACACCAATAGCTTATTCTCTGAGATCAAAAATTGACAAATGGGACCTCATAAAATTAAAAAGCTTCTGTAAGGCAAAGAACACTGTCAATAGGACAAAACAGCAACCAACATATTGGGAAAAGATCTTTACCAATCCTACATCCAGTAGAGGGCTAATATCCAATTTATACAAAGAACTCAAGAAGTTAGACTCCAGAGAACCAAATAACCCTATTAAAAATGGGGGACAGAGTTAAACAAAGAATTCTCAACTGAGGAATACCCGAGGGCTGAGAAACACCTAAAGAAATATTCAACATCCTTAATCATCAGAGAAATGCAAATCAAAACAACCCTGAGATTTCACCTCACACCAGTCAGAATGGCCAAGATCAAAAACTCAGGGGACAGCAAATGTTGGAGAGGATGTGGAAAAAGAGGAACACTCCTCCACTGCTGGTGGTATTGCAAGCTTGTAGAACCACTCTGGAAATCAGTTAGGTGGTTCCTCAGAAATTGGACATTGCACTACCTGAGGATCTAGCAATTCCACTCCTGGACATATACCCAGAAGATGCTTCAA
Organism: Tokudaia tokunoshimensis; assembly: GCA_036184795.1. Classification (NCBI taxonomy): domain Eukaryota; kingdom Metazoa; phylum Chordata; class Mammalia; order Rodentia; family Muridae; genus Tokudaia; species Tokudaia tokunoshimensis. The sequence continues at coordinate 103,220,657 of BTHU01000011.1, read as the reverse complement.
CATGTAATAAGGACACATGCTCCACTGTGCTCATAGCAGCCTTATTTGTAATAGCCGGAAACTAGAAAGAACACAGATGTCCCTCAACAGAGGAATGGATACAGAAAATGTGGTACATTTGCACAACTCAGCTATTAAAAACAATGAATTCATGAAATTCTTAGGCAAACGGATGGAGCTAGAAAATATCATCCTGAGTGAGGTAACCCAATCACAAAAGAACACACACACACACACACACAGTATGTACTTGCTGAAAAGTGGATATTAGTTCAAAATCTCAGAATACGCAAGATACAACTCACAGACCACATGAAGCTCAAGAAGAAGGAAGACCAAAGTGTGGATACTTTGATTCTTGCTGGAAAGTGGATTAAAATACCAGTGACTCACAGCCAACCAATAGAATGAGCATAGGGCCCCCAATGGAGCAGCTAGAGAAAGGACCCAAGGAGCTGAAGAGGTTTGCAGCACCATAGGAGGAACAATAATAGGTACCAACCAGTACCCCCAAAGCTCCCAGGGACTAAACCACCAACCAAAGAGTACACATGGAGGGACCCATGTCTCCAGCTACATATGTAGCAGAAGATGACCATTTCAGACATCAGTGAGAGGAGAGGCCATTGGTCCAATGAAGACTTAATGCCCTAGAATAGGGGAATGCAAGTCAGGAAATTGGGAGGGAGGGTGAGTAGGGGGAGGGGGTAAGGGATAGGTGGTTTTCGGAGGGGTAACTTGGAAAGGGGATACCTTTTGAAATGTAAATAAAGCAAATATCTAATTTTAAAAAGACCCTTAGCAAATCCACACAGGGGTACCAACTTTGCACAGGAATGTTGACTAGGCTTATAAAACACACAGTTATATAGGCAGCTCCAACTCATGTGACTTAAGAAATCTGCTTTGGTTAGATTCAGTGTATCTGGTTTTATGTGCAAGTCATTGATCCACTTGGACTTCAGCTTTCTACTGGGAGGTAAGAATGGATCAATTTGCATTCTTCTACATGATGAATGCCAGTTGAACCAGCACCATTTGTGGAAAATGCTGTCCTTTTTCCACTGGATGGTTTTAGCTCCTTTATCAAAGATCAAGTGTTTATAGATGTGTGGGCTCATTTCTGGGTCTTCAGTTCTATTCCACTGATCTACCTAATACCTGTTGTTGTAGCGATACCATGCAGTTTTTATCATTTTTGCTCTATAGCACAGCTTGAGGTCAGGGATGGTGATTCCACCAGAGGTTCTTTTATTATTGAAAATAGTTTTTGCTATCCTGGGTTTTCTGTTATTCCAGATAAATTTGGAAATTTTTCTTCCAAATTCTATGAAGAATTGAGTTGGAATTTTGATGGGGATTGCATTGAATCTGTAGATTGCTTTAGGCAAGATGGCCATTTTTACTATATTAACCCTGCCAATCCATGAGCAATGGAGATCTTTCCATCTTCTGAGATCTTCTTCAATTTCTTCAGCTGACAAGTGGATATTAGCCCAAAAGCTTGGAATAACCAAGATAAAATTCACAGACCACATAAGCCTCAAGAAGAAGGAAGACCAAAGTGTGGATACTTTGGTCCTTCTTTGAAGGGGGATCAAAATATGCATGGCTCACAGCCAACCAATAGACTGAGCATAGGGTTCCCAATGGAGGAGCTAGAGAAAGGACCCAAGGAGTTGAAGAGGTTTGCAGCCCCAAAGGAGGAACAATAATATGTACCAACCAGTACCCCCAGAGCTCCCAGGGACTAAACCTCAAACCGAAGAGTACACATGGAGAGACCCATGGCTCCAGCTATATATGTAGCAGAGGATGGCCCTTTCAGACATCAGTGAGAGGAGAGGCCACTGGTCCTGTGAAGGCTTGATGCCCCAGTGTAGGGGAATGCCAGGTCAGGAAAGTGGGAGGGGGTTTGTTGGTGAGCAGGGGGAAGGAGGATGGGATAGGGGCTTTTCAGAGGGGAATCAAGGAAAGGGGATAATGTTTGGAATGTAAATACAGCAAATATCTAATAAAATTTAAAAAAAAAAGAAAGAAAGAATTGGCTTTGAATAAGTGTATAACAATTTAGCCCTTACCCTTAATTCATTTGATGAAAATCTGGTGACGTGGAGAGAAAGTATGATTTTTGCCAAAGTAGATATGACAGACATGCTGCATCAAAGGACTGAGGCTTTCTATGAGAGAAACAAGCAGCCTAAGAAGGCAGGATTTATTGACCAGCCATGCCTTCTCCTAAGTCTTTGTAAGGATTCCCAGGTATTGGGTTGGCCAGCAAGAAGCTGCTAATGGAGATGTTTACTCAACTTGCAGCTTAAGTAAAGGCTAAAATGCCATCACCCATTATACATGTTTTGATCCCTTTGAATTTATGAAGCACTTTTTTCTCACAGAGGAGTCTAAGGTACTTCATTGTAGTGGCAGTTGAGGATGGAACCTAGCTGGGCCCTTTGTTTTTTTCCCATGTCTTCAAAGAAGTGTTCAAACCATGGAGGTACAGCTTTGAAACTGTTGCTCTCCCTGACATGAAAGCTGAGCTAGTGTAGACAGGGGTACTCTTCTCATCTACTTAAACAAATGCTCCAGAAGGGAACCAGTGTTAAATAAAGGAAGGCAGCACTTTGCAGGCAGGTCATTCCAGCTGTGCATCAGAACAGGCTCTACATGAAAAACTCTGGCCCCTACCCACAAAGACAAGAACCCAGCAACAGCCTTTTGAAAAAGAAATGTCCCCCATAGTCCCTCACAGCATTCACTTGACTCTGATTTAACAGTGTTTACCAAAGCCAGGTGGACCTGGGGCCCTGGAACAAAGAAGACCCAGCATGGGAACACTTAAACACAGTTAAAGCCTGCCTTACTTTCACCTTTGAGGAACGGTGTGAGGAATTCACAGAGCTGCACTCAGAAAACATAAATGTTACATGAAAAAGTTCAAATGGGAGAAATTCTCCAATTGTAGGGAAAGAAACAAAAGAAAAAGGAGGTAGGAGGACTGCTAATTCAAAACACTGAGCATGGACAGAGCTGAACATGCACCTCAGTAGTACCCACTATTGGAAATGCTGTACCCCTAGAAACACATACTCTGCTCCTGGTGGATTGGCTTCCTCTCAATCTTACAAACTTCCTCGTAAGAGGAAGAAGAAGAGGAAGAAGAGGAGGAGGAGGACGAGGAGGAGAAGGAGGAGGAAGAGGAGGAGGAGGAGAAGGAGGAGGAAGAAGAAGAAGAAAAAGAAGAAGAAGAAGAAGAAGAAGAAGAAGAAGAAGCCATAGCAGAGACAAACTAACCAAAGTAATAGTAACAATTGAAATATGAACTGCTTTTGTATTTGAAGAGTAGTGGGATAGTTTATTATTTTGTTTTATAAATTATGCTAAAAATAAGATTTTTTTATAAGTTTTCCATATCTGAAAGAACATTAGAAAAGCTTCGGTTTTGTGTGAAGATTGGTGAGACAGGACCAGATGAGCCAGCAGAGGGGACAGGTTCAAATATGGAGCAGTAATGAGCTACTGAGAATTCGGAAGATGAAAGACATTCTTTGGAACTCTGGCAAGGAAAAAACAACTAATTTTCTTAGTACATAATATATAGCATCTTTTTATATCACTTACAAAGGAAACGTTCTTTGGTTCCCAGAGTAAAAGCTTCATCTAAAGCTTAGTTGGCTGACTCTGAAAAGCAATGATTATAGAGAGTGTAATTAAAATAATTACAAGAGAAATGGGTACAAGTCCTTACCATGATGCAACTTTAAAATGCCATTTTTTAGGGAAAATGGAGAAAATAGAGGGTATTCAAGCGTACATATTTAGGCCATTTAGACAAACAACTTTTATTGAGTACAAGTTCATTTTAATGTAGCAAGATGTTGACAAGCTCAGGAGTGCCACCAATGTACTCTTTCATGATGGATCATTTTAGAAGAAGAAGTTCTGAAATCCAACTTAGTGTGTGGTTTATCATTCCCAAGGGAACAGGACACACAGAGCCTCACTACATGAGCTTAGAGGGAGGTATTGCCGACCTGTGCAATGACTGTGAAAGCCCAAATTATGGATGTTTTTCCCTCAAGATAACATCAGTGAGACTCAGATTGCAGCAAGCATATGTAAGCCTTTCCCCATCTACTAGGCATTCCTGGCACATTATAATTTCTTTTATACACATTACAAAGAGCCTGGGAAAAAGAAAGATATTCACTATTGTTGTTGGTTAATTAGCTGGGTAAGTTGGTTGTTTCTAACCTACTAAATGTCTCTGCTATGTTAGAACTGTGATGATCTTTAACTTGTTTAATCCCAGAAAGCACTTTTTAGCAAATATATCTTTCAGACACAGTGGCTAGGAGATGTCTGTCATGAACTATGCTACCTTTGGGAACCTTCTAGATTAGCTATGACTCTGTCATTTGTACTGACTTGTTCCTTCTCAACCCACCTCCTATTAAAAGAGGCCATTTTTGCATTTACATCATAGCTTGGATATGAGAATGATCATTTTGGGCACCAACAAGATTGTCTTTTTATACCTGTGCTCCCATCCCCAAAACTCTGCAAAGATTAATCCAGATCATGTGGAAGCTGATGAAGTACCTCCAGCTTTGATTCCTTCATCACCGTCTAATGCAACTTCAAGAACAGTAGATCCCCGACTTTGAACTACCTGGGAAGGGGAAAAAGTAAGAAAAAAGGAAAGAAGGAAGAGAGGCACAGGAGGGAGGGTAAGGCCAGTTCAGATAAGCTAACAAGCCCAGAGGGGTATAGTAAAACATAACAAAGAATATTCTAGAAACTGAGACACTCTGCAGTCAGGTACTAGTGAAACTGTAGGCTGTTTCTGGCAATGGAGCATGCTCACATGCCTCCTACAAAGTTGCAGCAAGGAAGGCTGCAGAAGTTGTGTCAATAAACTGATAAGTTTTAGATAAGCAACCCTCATGTACCACATGGCTGCATTCGTGGATCACTGCACTGTGGGCTTTTGAGGATGGAATTGTATTAACAGAAAAATAACATTAACTCCTTTGGGCTACTAAAGGATACTGGGTCACCTAGGATCCACTTAAAATGAGAATAAATGCACATGAATAAGCCAACATGATAAGAAAGGTGATGATTGCTAGAAAGTGTAGTGAAATTGAATTTTCATGCTTCCTCCATACCATAGGAACCTCTGTGTATAGACAAGAACTCTATGCAGCTTTGCTGGGACTTCTGATTACTGCAAAGCAGACTGCATTGCAGCTGCATTGTATATTGTGCTGTGTTAGTGGCTCACACAGGTTTAGGAAGAAGTGGTTTCTCCTGATCTCTGATTATTACAACTATTTCAGTTACATGGAAAGGATGGGGAAACGATGCAGTGATTATCTTATTATTTGATCTTCAAGCAAGCTTAGATAGTTTCTTCTAATGCGTGAGGTGAGCAGAACTGTCAGGGACTGAAGGAGAACATTATTCCTTCATCTCTCTGGCTTAACACAGGCATCTTGATAGATATCAAGAAGAATGCTACTTCCTGACTCATTGGATGTTACAGTTCAGCCAAACAGGAACAGAATGCTCCTGGGGGTTATAATATCAACATTTTATACTGTGCTTTTATTAGAGATATGACATTCTAGGTGCCTATGGGGATCTTTTCTCTTCAGGCTCCTTTAATTAATAAAGACTTATAGTCACTCATCTCTTCTCTGCAATTTTCTTTAATTATGCCTTATCTTTAAAAATATGTATTTATTTTGAATACAGTATTCTGCCTGAAATGTACACCTTCAGGTCAGAGAGAGCACCATATCTCATTGTGGGTGTTTATGAGCCACCACATGGTTTCTGGGAATTGAACTCAGAACCTCTGGAAGAGCATCCAGGGCTCTTAACCTCTGAGTCATCTCTCCAAACACATCTTATCTTTTTATCATATTTATAGCACATTTTAATTGGATAAATTTATCCATTTTTTCATGAGCACAGGAGAAAGCATCAAGGCATGTGGCTGGAAGGAACAGTGGTTCTACAGGTAGTTCCAGGAGGCTCCTACCTTAGATAGGGAAACCCCTCTGCTTGGAAGAGCATTCCAGAAAGTTCCTCTCCACTTAGAGCAAGCACCTTCATGCCTCTCCCCCTCCCTGGAGGAATTTCACTTGGCACTGCCATATCGCAGCTGTCAACATCTGCTCACCATTTAGGAGCTGTGTCGTTCAATGGACACATCTAATGGCTAAGGTACAGAAATGGAAAGTTCACACAAGAGAACATAAAATAATAAATGAGTATAAAAATATACAACATTAAGAGGCTTCAAATACAGACTATTGACACATATTTGAAACACTATTTACATCTACCTATTTTTGAAATGCAGAGCTAGGGAGTTGAGGAAACAGGTCTATTAGCAAAAAGCTTGCTACACAAGATAAGGGCCTACATTTGGATGCTAAGCCAAGACCCACATAAAAATCCAAACATGATGTCAAACACCTGTAGTCCTAGCACTGGGGAATTGAAGACGGGAAGAAGACCCCTGGGCCTGGCAAGTCAGCCTGTCTAGCCTTTCAATGAACTCCAGATTCAAAGAGAAGACCTGCCTCAAAAAATTAAGATAGAGAGCAATTGAGAAAGCATTCCTGGCCTCCATACACGTGTGCACTGGCAAGCATGCTCACTCAAAACACACTTGGACACATATAAGCACACAAGAAAAACAACAGTTAATGATAATGAGCTAGATATAAGATGAAACCTGAAACTGGTACACTCATCCACTGAAGATTGTCCTTCTCTTTTGGAAATGAGTGAAGAAGGAAAAGAGTGAAGTTAACAGCTTTGAGTACTTCCTTTTAAATGACACTGATATAATTCAAAGTATGGTTAATAAGTATAAAAGCATTATTTCAATATACTTATCATGGCAAATATTTAGAAAATGCCTCTTAGAGAATATCTGTGGTACCAAAATTGATAGAAAGTTAGGAAGATATCAAAGATTGGTCAAATGAAATGGGTGCTAAAGAGTCTATGATGATTAGAATAGGAAATAATATATGGGATATACAGACATTCCCTCTTTGAAGATCTACATAGAAAGTACCTACTGCCTAGCTGTATTGGTTACTTTTCTCCTGCTTTGATAAAACACCATTTATTTGGGCTAACAGTCTCAGACAGCTAAGGTCCACAGCGGAGGGGACAGAATGGCAATAGGCCACAGACATGGCTGCCAGAAGCAGAAGCTGAGAGCTGAGTGCTCACTTCTCAAACTACAAGTGGGAAGAAAAGAGGAAACTCAGATGCTAGTGAGGTCTTGAAACTTCAAAACCCGCCCCAGTGGCATACTTCCACTTTAGAGGAACGCAAACAGTACTATCAACTGTGGAGCAAATATTCAAATGCCAAGAGCATGTGGGGGGACACTCTAAATCCAAACAACCATAATGCCTGACATTATTTTAAGAGACAGATGGATTTTTGAAACAAACCTTGTTTTGCATTGAGCATTTATTTTAGTTGGTAAAGACAGATAATAGACCTATAAGAAAAATAACAATGGTTTCCACCAAGAACATTAGCTCATTACTGTAGCCTCCAAAACTGTATCTATAAACAATAAATGAGAAATGATTTTGCTGATAACACAAAACCTTTCCAAAGATAACATGTCAGAGTTTTTAATATTTTGAAAAATGATAAGTGTGTCTATCTGAGAAAGGTACAAACCCAAGGAAATTCTAGGTCTCAGAAAAGAAAATAACCACTGTGCCTTTGCCCAGTTTGCATTGGCTATAATTTTACCTGGCTTAATAAAAGCATATTTTGAATGTAAATAAAAAATATAGAAAATAAAAAAAATATTAAAAATAAATAAATAAATAAAAGCATATTTTACAGAGCTGAAATTCCCTATATATGAAGTAAGTTTGTTTACACTCTTGATTTTTTTCCTGCATAGTTTTTACTATTTTTGATGAGTTTGTTTGTTTGGCTTATTCAGTTGTTTTAGTTTTATCTCCACCATAGGGAGGCCAGTCCATTGTCTTGTTTGCTATGCTATCCCCAGTATTTAGCAGAGTGCTTGACAACAAGCACAGTGCTACTTTTGGTTCCCTTTCTTTTTCTGGTTTTTGTTTTTTTTTTTTTTTTGGTTTTTGAATTTTTGTTTGTTTGTTTGTTTTTTGTTTTTGTTTTGTTTTGTTTTTTAATATTAAAAGTTTTTGTTTCAGCATTTTTATGATCATTTTCTTTCTTTCTCTATTTATTCTTTAATCTGTTTTTTACACTCCAGACTGGATTCCCCTCCTGGTCCACCTTCTAACTATTCCACATTACATACCTCCTCCCCCCATCTCCAAGAGGATATCACCACACCCATCTCCACCCCAATCTCCACCTCACCAGACCTCCCCAAGTCTCTCAGGGGTTGGTGCTCTTTCTTACAACTCATCTATGTTGTGAGTTCTACTTCTAAATTACTTCTAGGAGCTATGAGAGACGGAGAGTTTACCATATAGATTATAAACTAGCATGTTAATCTGATGCAGATTCACAGGTGCTGGCCATGAAACTCTGCTCAGAGATATACATCTTTATTGCTTATGACATAGCAGTCAACAGTGGCTTCACACTTACATCAGAAACACAAGAAACTCACAGGGAACTATCACTTCACATAACATTTCGATGAGACAGGCTGATTCCATGACAGGCTTCAAATTGGCAGTTCAGGAGATTAGTCCTAAAACTCAGGCTTTGGGCAGCTAGTCAGAAACTACCCCACCACCTGGCCTGAAGCAACAGTTTCCAGCCCTCATACTCTGTAATAGTTCCAAAATGTCCTTAAGAGATAAAGCAAGATAAGGCCATCTTACCCAGAATTCCTCAACAACAGATTCCGGCCCCCATTCCTTGATGATGGTTTCAAAATGCCCCTAAGAAAGAGCAAGATAGGTCACCTATCCCAGAATTCCCCTAATGTGCTTTAAATAGAGCCTGTGAGGTCACTTGAGTGGGAGACCCCAGCATACTAGACTTCTGCATAACAAAACAGTCTTTGAGTTTACATGCTATTTGAGTTCAGGGTATTATCCATCGGTGAATCATGGACCCTTACAATACTCATAGGAAAGTAGCATCAGACTGACTTGCTAGTTTGCAATCCATAGGGCAAAATTCCCATCTCTCTTAGCTCCTGGTTTCTTGGAAATATCAACCATCATTTGTACTGCTTAACCCCATTCCCTCTTGTGTTTTTCTCTGAATGACCTCAGCTTGCTGGCTCTTCTGTCACAAGAACTTAAGCTCCATGCAGGTAGGGCTTGGCTTCATTTTACCTGTATCTCAACTCTGAAACAATTGCCAGAACCATAGTGATTCTCTGTTACCACTCTAGTTGGCGGTATGAATAAGGGAGAGTAGAGCCCCAAAAGAGGTGGACTAAAGTCTCATAGTACAGCCAACTTTATTCAGGACACCAGACAATTGATATTCTGAGGGCATTCTGAGGATTAAGCAAGGTCATGTGAACAAAGTTCAATTGAGCTGTATACTTCACAAGGGCAAAGTCACATGAGTTTAGTCTATATATACTCCTGAGGGCAACCCATGCTTGGAAACATCATCTACATAATAATAGTAAAATGATGGGTAATCTGTTGTAAACTCACTCCAATTTACACCTTGGAGGAGCACAAAAGCACATTCAAAGAATACACCTGTGTTTGGGAGGAACCAAGGTTACAAGACTGTCTTGTTTACTTGGAGTTTTCTCACAAACTCTGATATCTCCTCATACAGGTTCATTCATGTTCTGACACTTAGTGCATAAGAAATTCTTCTTAAATAGCTTAATATGAACTTTTAGTCAAAACAGTATCAATCTTTCATTTTGTTAGAATTATATATTATTTAGTATATAATGAATTAATAATCAATGGCAAGTTATAATTAATGTGTTAGCCAATGATATAATTAATACATTAGTATGGGAGGATGAAGCTGCTATGCTTGAGTTGGGTTCATCTACCATTTCCTTTTCTATTCTGGTTCTAACTTACCTGGTTGAAGTGAAATACTACTTTTATAAAAGTAAAATTCCAGAAACCATATATAATGTAACAACAAGTTACATAGCTTCCTTGAGATTTAGTTTCATGATTGTAATAAAAAAAAATTTCTTCCTCATTATTGTTGATTATTAGAAAAATAATTGAAATTGCCTATTAAGCAGTTAAATTACTGATACTTTCACTTACAATTTCAGTGAAATTTTGTTAATTTGCTTGCGTTGCATACTAGTTTACTTTGATAGAGTTGAGTGACTTTTCCTAGAGAGACAGGAGAAAATGTTTATTTACCCCAGATAAGGCACCAAAAACAAACCAAAGAAATGATTCTGTCCAAGTCTAACTTGGTGAACCAGTGAATATATTGAGATAACTTACAGGAATGTGGGTTAGGGGTCACTTAGAGGAGGTTGGGTGACTCAGGCAGTTGCATCACTGAAACACCAATCCAATATGTGTGACAAGTCGCCAAGGCTGTATCCCCTTGTACAACTTGCAGTCACATCAGAGAGCAGGACAGTTCTTCTCCCCAACAGTTCTTATTGCTTACATAACCTTGGGAAGGAATCTTGTAAATCTTGTACATTTCAGAAGCTTCTTTAACTTTACAAATTGTGCTTATTTCAAGTCTTCTGTATCTTCCTCCTCCATCCAGGATAAAATGCTTCAATTAAAAGGGAAGTGTTGTATGACAGTTATCACAAAGGAAAATTTGACACATCATTAATTACTATGCTTATTTCTTTCATTTTATATCTTTCTAGGAAGTGATTTGGAATGTAAATTAAAAAAATAAAATAAAATTAAATTAAAAAAAAAAATATATATATATAAAGAATATATATATTAAGAATAACATTAAATATACTTCTTTAATGCTGAATCTTGGTGACATAGAGCGTCATGAAAACATGTGAAGAGGAAGCCATTCACCTCTTGGCACACTAGAAGAAAAGACTGAGGTGGGGACTCTCCAAGCCACACCTCTAATGGTGACTTCCTCCAGGTATGACCCACCTCCCAGAGTTTTCATAAACTCAACAAACAGCACTACCAGCTAGAGACCAAGCATTCCACACATAATCTGCAAACCATGGCACTCAAATCTGTACAAAATGATAATCACCAACAATTTTACCATAGTAATATAATTATTATCATTTTATTGTATTTTCTTGCATATTATTTCCTATGACTATTTTTCAATTTAATTGCAATATATACTCATTTATTCTTTATTTTGATATCTTGATTTTTCACTTGCTACATAAATATGTGTTCCCACTTTACTATAGTTGTTTTCTAACCATTATTTTTTGATAGCTACATCATTTTATCAACTAATATATTATAGCTTACTTGAACACTTTCCAATTATTCGTTACTTGGTTGATTTCTAACTGTTGAATTCAACAATTTTTTTCAAAAAATATTAAAGAAGAGAAGGGTGGGGGGCTCTCGTTTCCTTTTCTTTCTCCATTCTTTCTTCTCTCCCTGCTCTCTTCTAAACCAAAGCACAGCATGCCTGACCCTTTTGCAGAGAAAGGAACTGAATTTTTCCTGTCCTCACTTGTAAGAGAACACTGCTGAATAATTCATGAGTACATAATGATGAAAGAGATATACAGCATCTAGCTGATTATTAACATAATACAGCCAAATGAAACATTATCCTAAGACGTCACTTAATTGCAGCTCTGAAAATGAGACTTTGAACATTTTAGAAAGAAGTCATATTTGAGATGTAAATAAATAACATTTCAAAATTATTTTAAGGCATTGCCTAGTGCAAATTCTTCCCTATAAATGGTAGTTATTGAAAGCTGTTCCCCACCCCCGCCACACACAGACACATTAAACAGGAATGGAAAATCAGCCCTTTCAACTTACTTAGTGAATAATCAAGAGAATAATGTAGCAAATTTCTAAAATTTCTACAAATAAGAGGTAACATAAAATCACCTAGATTTTTGTCTATAAATGTTAGTTTAACTTTTTCATTAGGTGCTATAAGAAACAACTCAAATGAGAGCATAGAAACTATGCTAATTACTTCAAACACTGGTACTGTTTGACTATATAATCCCCCAAAGCAGTATACTTCTTATATCAAAAGGGGAAATGATAAGCCAATAAAAACACAAGCACAAAACATTCACTTTACTTAGAACCTAGAGAAAGAAAAAGCAGGAAAAATGGAGCTTGAGCCAACATCTGCACAGGCCAGGAAGTGCAGGAGCCCTGAGGAGGTATGGTGCTCCTACTGCTCCCCAATCCCTCCCCAGCAGGACTTCTGTTCCTTTTCCTGCTGGCTGCTCACTAGCTCTCCTTGTGTCCTAGGATTTCTGATTTCCCATTGCTTTCCAGAATCAATGACTTCTTATCAGTAGTCCAGCTCTTTATTGTGGTGAAACTAATTCCACCAGTGGCTTCCAAAGAAGGCAAGTATTTTGAATACTTCCATGTCAAATTTTTCTTCTCCCTGTTATCCTACTCCATCGTCAACAGTTTGGCTGGGCTTACACTCTTCTTCAGAAGACTATGTTCCAATGTGTTTAACAACCATTCTTGGTTGCAGTTGAGAAATCTGTGCCATTCAGACATCATTGTAAAGGAGAAGACCTGGGGACATGTATCTGTCAGGTGTCTAAGGTTAAACTAAGAGGTGCAGATTATCACTTTATTTGGAAAAGTGACTCAGTCTTCATTTCAGTCCTTGCACTGGTACCGCACTATGTTTAATGCCACTACATTGAAACCTCCTGTTCAGACCTTCTACAGTATATAACTATTATTGAAAGTCAGGCATCCAGAATAGTTGCTCACTGTCTAAAGAAGTCTGTAAGATCAACTACTCACATTCTCTATTGAGATATATATATATATATATATATATATACATAGATAGATAGATAGATAGATAGATAGATAGATAGATAGATAGATAGATATAGATATAGATATCCCACTATTGCAATATCTGGTTCTTTCCAGAGCTGGATCAGAGTATTTTTAGGCTAATCAGTGTCGCATCAGCTTTCCATTTTTTTCAGCCACTCCAATCTCCTATGTACTGTGACCTTGTAAAATAATATTTTTAGTTACTTATCGATTTCCCTTTAAAGTGTTGAAGAACTGGGTAAAAGAGATATTTATAATGGAAATAAACCTAGATTACATCCCTGGTGTGGAGGGTCTTTCCCTAGGGTAGACCCACAGAGAAAAGTCACCTGTAATCCCATTGCTGGGTATGTAGAGATAGATGAGTCTTTTATGAACTAACCATGTAACCTAGCCTAATCAGTGAGCACCACACCAATTGCCTTAGTTAGGGTTTCCATTGTTGTGAAGGGGCACCGTGACCATAGCATTGCTTATAAAGGAAAACATTTCATGGAGCCTGGCTTATAGTTTCAGAGGATTAGTTCATTAACATTATGGTGGGAAGCATGGCAGCATGCAGGCAGACATGGTGTTGGAGAAAGAGTTGAGAGTTCTACATCATGAACCACAGGAAGCAAGGAAAAGACTTGATGTGTTTCATACTCGGTGTAGCTTGAGCATTTAAGACCTCAAAACCTGCCTCCATGGTGACATGATTCCTCCAAGAAGGACACACCCACTTCAAGAAAACCATACCTCCTAATAGTGCCACTCCCTGTGGTTCAAGCATTCAAACACATGAATCTATGTGGACCAAACCTCTTTAGACCACCACACCAATAATGGCAAACAAGGATCATAGCTCATGAGGAACAATTCCTGAAGTTGGCCTTTGGCCTCTACAGGTTCATGTACACACACTCATACACACACACAAACACACAAATACACACACATAGGAAAAGTGGGGAGGAAGGGTTTGAGAAGACAGCATGCTTACTCTTTGTCTTAGTTAGGGTTTTATTTCTGTAAGGAAACACTATGACCATGGCAGCTCTTATGAAGAAAAATATTTGTGTCTGGCTTACAGTTAAGAGGTTTAGTCTAAATAACATCATGGTAGAAAGTATGACAGCATACAAACAGACATGGTACTAGAGAAGGACCCAAGAGGTCTACATCTGGATCAGCAGGGCATCAGCAAGAGACACTGGACCTGACTTGAGCATCTGAAACCTCAAGACACACCCCCAGTGACACACTTCCTCCAACCCAGTCACACCTACTCCAACAAGGCCACACCTCCCAATAGTGCCACTCCCTATGTGCTCTTGTGTAATTTTCATTCAAACTACTTGAAGTGATGGCGTCCCCAAGGACTCCTCGGTTTTCCCAGTCTAATATTCCATTCCTCCCTCTACGTTCTTGGAGTACTGTGAACATATATCTACTTTCTACATTCATCTCTTCTAAAACTACCACACTTACATCCCATTGAACACTTATGCCTGCTCATTTTGCCTTGCCTTTTATTTCAGGGCTCTTATTGTAAGGATATAGACTACTACATCTATGCAGCTGCATAATACTGAAAATCTCAGACTTTAGTATACTTATAGTTCACTTGACAGACTTGTTTAAAATGCAGAATTAGTGACTTTACCTCAAACAAATTTACAATGACTGTACCAGTGTCTCAAGAACTTGTTATTTAACATGCACACCTACATGGTTTTGACATACATAGTCCTTGGCTGACAAATACTGTGATAAAAGCAACCCATGGACAAAGGGTTTATTTAGGATCACAGAACAAGGGTATAGTTCACCATAGAGAGGAATTCAAGGCAACTCCTTAAAAAAATAGAATTGTATATCATACAGTGGACTAAAATATTCAGAAATTTGCAATTCTATGAAGTATTATTAAAAGGAGTAAAGCAGGTCCAAACAACCCAAAAAAGACTGACAAAAATTTGTAGTTGTCAGATTCATGACCACATTTAGAATTGGAATTCCAACATTTTAGGATAAAAATGATAAAGAGAACAACAGCAAATCAACTAGTGTAATCAGCCCATCTAGTCCTGGGCAAATGTTTAGGCTTGTCTTTAGGAAATACATCTCAGACTGTGTCACAGGTAATGGTTAGTATCAATTGTCAACATGATTATTGACACCTCAATTGAACAGACTGTAGAGTCACCTCAGATTCCTATGGAAGAGTATTTTGTTTATATTCATTAGGGTGGGGACCAGCCCACTGTGGGTGGCACCATTCCCTGGTTAAGGTCCTGGATTGTAAAAGTGGAGAAAAGGAGTTGAGTAGCAGCATACATACATTCACTGCCTATTTTTTGACTGTGGATGCAATGTCCACTGTATAATACGCAATTCTATTTTGTTGTGTTACCTTTAACTTATCTCTTACATGGATTCTATTTGCAAAATTCTTGTACTTGACTGAAGTATTAATCAGTTCAAACCGTGAAAACATCATAGGTGATTTGTAAAATGATGTGGGAAAAACAAAGATGGCAGCTGTCACCAACAACCACTACATAGCTCTGAGGCAACTGAAGGACCCATGGAAGCTATGAAGGGTGATATAGCCGCAGAAAATGAGCCACAATTGCTGCAGAGGAACTGTTTTAAAAAAAGGAAAATCTTGTGGAAAGATGCTTTTTAAAAAGTGGTCCCCTGAAGTTGCAATAGTGGTAGAAAATACCCTTCACCAGTGTCAGCAGGCTGAAAACTCAAAGGTCGTGCCCAAAAAGCAGTGGGCATGCCATTGTCTATGACAGGGAACTGTGTGGCAGCCTGGAGCTCTGGCAGAAACACATCAATACTGAATAAACAGTGAGCTCAGGACAACTGCAGTGACACACCTCAGTTTCCAGTACTACTTTGATAAGTGATCAATACTCAGTCGAAAGAAACAGAACTAGAGACTCAGAGATGGTGGTAGGGAGGAGAGAAGGCTGTGGAGGTGGGCACATGGGACATTTCCTCACCAAATAGAGCCAGAAGAGTGTTATGTAGCAGCCCAGAGTTTGCACAGATTCAGCCCAGAACACACTGCCCAATGACACAATCTCCCTGGTTCTGAGCAGAAACATGATGTTTGAGATGAAGAATGGTTCATTTTCTGAATTGGACTTCCTAGAAAGAAATTCATGGTCCATGGCCCTAGGCTGTGTTGAAACCCGAGGTTTATTTGGATGTCCATGGTCCTACAGCAGCTGGGGGCCATGTTGATGCCTGTGGCCCATGTTACTACCTAAGGCCATACAGATGTCCTTGGTCTGTGTCACTGATTGAGGCAAAGTTGATGTCCATGACTGTGTTGCTTCTGAGGACTATGTTGGTATCTGTAGCCTGTGCTGGAGCATAGGGCTATGTTGATATTCGAGGTCTGTACTGATACCCTAGCCCATGATGAGGTCAGTGTCCCACTATGTGGATATCCATTGTCCGTGCTGTTGCCAGAAATCATGTGGAAGTCCATGATCCTTACTCCCACTCACTGTAAAGATCAAGAAAGCTACTTTTACAGTGATATTAATGGCTACAGATTCAAAGTAGAGAAAGAGGGACATAGAAGACTTCTGTGACAACCCTTACTCCTATCCTAACTCCTGAAAAAGTAACAGCCTAAACAGTAAACCATCAAAGAGACCTCTTAAAACTGTGATAAGGATGCTAAAGTATAGTTCTTCATAATTTATGGTTTTTGGCAGGGGTGTGGGTAGGGAAGGATTCAGTTTTTTTAAGGGGCTGGCCACTGGAAGTTTGGTGAACATTTAAGCTGCACAATTGAACTTCATTTTCTTCTGTTTCTTCTTTCTTCTTTCATCCTTCTTCCTTCCTCTTCCTCCTCTTCCTCTCCCTCCTCCTTCTTCTTT
The DNA here is from genome assembly GCA_036184795.1 of Tokudaia tokunoshimensis. NCBI lineage: Eukaryota > Metazoa > Chordata > Mammalia > Rodentia > Muridae > Tokudaia > Tokudaia tokunoshimensis. Next base: position 103,203,802 of record BTHU01000011.1, on the reverse strand, counting down.
GGTAGGGGGGAGGTCATGAAGGTGGGTGTGCAGAACTGAGAAGACTGAGAAGTGGGTATTATTGAAGTTTATGATGTAAAATTCCCAAACAATAAAAATATATAAAAAAAATAAAAAGCAAAAATGTATTTTATCAAAGTTCTGGAAGCTAAAGATCCAACATCTGAATATAATTATAGCTCAAATAAATGTGTATACATACACAAGACTTCCTCAATAACTTGAATGTAGCAGGTCTTCAATAAACATTTGTTTTGTAAGTGAAATTGGCAAATCCTATAAAACAATACTATAAATATGCCAAAGAGAAGACCATGTACTGTGTTCTGCTTTAAGCAAAGTCAACATGAAAACTTGGAGGCATGAACTTTGATGGATTTGCTTTAAGAGAGGTCACTAAGATTTCCATTGGGCATAGAAAGCATTTAAATATTTCATTGCCTTGTGTTTGTTTTCTCAGCAGTCTCTGTTTAGCACATTGAACTATAAATATCAATGGAGATCAATTCAGATAAAGTTAGCAGAAGGATAAGTAACCACACCTAAAATTTGAATAGTTGCTTTTCAAATGTTTCAGGAATTTTCAATAGGCTGAAGTAGGGAAAAGTCATTGAAAGTTAACTATGTGCATTGCATATCTCTCTCTCTCTCTCTCTCTCTCTCTCTCTCTCTCTCTCTCTCTCATGTTCTCTCTCTCTCCTTTTTTCTTTCTTTCTGTCTCTTATGAGTGCAAATTCACAAGAGTGTGGATACATGTATCAGTGGGTGAAGATGCACATATGTGAACATGTGTAAGGTGCTGTCGTGTGTGTTCTTTTACCACTCTCTATTTTGCTTACTGAAGCAGGACACTTCCCTGAGCCTAGAGAAGTTAATTCAGCTAGTCTAGCCAGGAAGTTTGGCCCAGGACCTCCTTCACCCATGTCGACCTCCTAGGGATTACCAGCAGGCTGACTGCCACCTTTCTGTTTCCTCTTGCTTTCCTTATGGTTGCTGGAGATCATAAATCTGTTAGGAGCTACTTTCTTCATTCACTATGCTATCCCCTAGCACCTCCACTCATTACAGCTCATTGGCCAAATGCAAGTTCCACAATTACATCCAGATATCACAGGTGAAGTGGTCTGCATCCTTCTTATATAAGAGGTAAACTGGCAATGAATAGTAACACCTGCCACTTAGAACGCCTATGGAAACTGTTTCAACACAACATTGTTCATGCTCTTCAAGGTGTTTTGTGACACATTTTATGTTTACTTGTGTGCTGGCAACAGTATTTGACCTTACCATAGGATATAGAAGCAGGAAATGGGCTTAAAGTGTGCTGGCTGCGCTAGATACAGAGTAATTGCCTTTCCATGCCTGTCTGGTGTCTGAGTGGATCTGAAAAGACAATTTTGGTCTTTGAGGTTTCAAAATTGATTGGAAATGAGCTAATTAGGGCTTCTTACTCGCCTGGAAAAGCCAGAGCTGAATGGTGTCCCCAAGGGAAGAGCAGCACTGAGGAACAACACACTCTGGAGAAGGAAAGGGCTGACTCTTACAAATAAGGTCATAAGTCTCCCTCAGCAGTTCTTTTCATTGCCTCTTGGAAAAACTGAGCAGTAAGTTCAATGACGAGAGGCAGAAATCAGATCCTACTGTCTGATGTGCTGCCCACAAGAGGAAGAGACAACACCTTCTGTGGGACACTCATAGTGCACGAAACAATCACCTTTTATTCTCTTGGAAAGGCTAGTGGGGAAAGAAAATCAACAAATGTTGCCATTTACAATCGACCTCAGCTCTTAATTCAAACATTGATGAGGAAGTCACTTCCTAATGCTCTGCCCTAGCAGAGAAGCTATTGGTTGCAAGGGAATGGGGGTCAGGCAGTTTCTCTCAGGGATGTGGTCCATGGTAAACTGCCTGAGCTCCACTAGATGGCTTACATCTATGGACACACAAGAAGTCTTATCTGAAATACAGTGGATTCTAAAACGCTAACAAGAAGTTAGGAGAGAGATGAATCTGGGCGGAGTTGGAGTTGGGGAATAAGGAGTAGATATATTCAAAATGCATTCTATACATAGGTGAAATTCACAGAGAATATTAAAATATATTGAAAGACTGAGGGAGCTACTAGAAATATAGCAATAAGGATAATATATTCCATTATATCTTTGACTTACTGTAGATCTTCTTACTATGATAATGATATTATGTTAATATAGGAAAATATATTTTCTCTACATTGATGCAAACTGAAGTATTTGGGAAATAAAGTGTTGTATTCCAACTTATTTTAAATTTATTCTTTAGCATACACATGTATGTGTCTTAAGAGTAATAACATGGCTGAATACTAAAATTGACCAAATATGATGATTCTTTTAATGTATTTTAAATGTTTAATGAAAGCTTATTATTATGCATTATTTTCTTTTATTATAGGATCATGTATTTCTCTTTGAATAAAGAACAGCTTTCAGTGTACATAAATCCAATTGTAGTTATAAAGAGATCCATTACTATAAGATAAAGTAAAATTACTTGCAAAACAATGAGCACAGAGTTCTTCTAAATGTATCTTTTTTTTTCTTAATATTGTTATGTCTCCTAGAAGCTCCTTTTTATTGATTCTTCCAGGATGTTCCAGTTACATTTTATAGCACAGGTGACTCTTCTCATACCCACACTCCATCAGTTTTCATGCTGTGTACCTAAATATTATAACTGAAACAAGTTCAGCTGATAGTCCCAAGTTTGGGAAGGAAGTACAGCTGACTTACAGCAAGCAAATGTCCTGGAAATTTCAAAAGTCCTTGAGGTGTGCTTTAGCATCAGTGAACTTATAGGCAGTTGAGCTGGTAGATCTTCTGAGTGGAATTGGGTCAGATAATCTCTATGATAGTTAAGTCTGGGGTAAACAGGACTTAATACTGCTCATAACCTGTTGAGTTTTTCTTCTATCAGCGTTCCATGATTAGACCAGATTATACACAAGTAGTTCCATCAAGATGCTGGCAAGGCCCTTTTCTCTAATGACATGGAATCAAAGGTCCCAACATCAGGTTTAATCTTCTACAGCAACTGCAATCACCATGAATTCATGAGTTCAATGACCCTGTCATATCCAGAAGATGCTGTTTCTCAGCAATTCTTTCCAACTTCTAGCTCTTACCATCTTTCCATCCCCTCTTCCATGAGGATCTCTGAGCCTTTTTGATAGTGTGTCTATATTACTGCAGTAGTCAGTTGTTCTTTGTACTCCTGCAGATCTCTGCTGTAACCGCTACCCACTGCAAAAAGAAGCTTTCAGATGAGAGCTGAGAGCTGCACTAATCTGCTAGTATCAAGCTACATATTAGAAGACATTTTGATATCATATCCATTTAACTTTCTCCAATATTAACAATCCAAATAAAAGGCTGAAGAACTCATTCAATCTATAAAGTACTTGACACACAGGCATGAGTGTCTGAGTTTGATCACCAGAACCCATGAAAACAAAACAAAAACTCAAGTACAAGGGACAGAGTCAGTGAATTCCTTGCACCTGGCTAAACACTATCTGTTGTCTCCTGGCCATGTGCCCCACCACCAACACATACCTCCTATAGACACACTCTTGAACATACAAGAATCCAAACCAAACCCATTGTATTTCTTTGTTTTCTTTAAGTAGTTTTAAGTAAAAATGTCAAGATAACTCAATGATCAAATTACAGGGTTTCTTTTTTCAACAAACAAAACTGTAACTGGATATCTACATAGAACACAAGATAAACTTAAACCTCAATTTTTCACCACACGCAAAATCAAACTCAAAATGGATCATACATGCAAATTTAAGAGTCTGATACATAAACTTGTTTTTAAAAAATGGGAAGATTTGGTGGTTTGAGTAGGAATGGCCCCATAGACTTCTGTGCTTGAATGTTTGGCCCCACAGGGAGTGGCTCTATCAGGAGGTATGGCCCTGTTGAAGTACGTATGCCCTTGTTTGAGGAAGTGTGTCACTATTGGGGCAGGCTTTGAGGTCTCCTATACTCAAGCTAGGCCTAGTATGGTAGATGTCTGTTGCCTGTGGATCACGATATAGAATTCTCAGCTCCTTCTCCAGGATCATGGCTGCCTGAACTCTGCCATGCCTCTTGCCATGACATAATAGACTAAACCTCTGAACTATAAGCCAGCCCTAGTTAATTGTTTCTCTTCTAAGAATTGCCATGGTCATGGTGTGTCTTCACAGCAATAAAACCCTATCTAAGACAGAGGGAAACTTGGTTTTCTTCTGATCAGAACAGAGTTTGTAAATGAATCACAAAAATCTCAACAATAAGAGAAAAGAATGATGAATTTAGGCACAATGAGAGTAAAAAGAAAACTTTCTTCAAAATATATGACTAAGAATATGCAGCTACAAGCCACAGACTAATGGAAAGAATTAGAAATAAGAACTAAGAAAATATTCAAAAAGGTATTTCCAACTTGCATCAAGAACATATTGCTTACAATGCTATAAGAAGAGTGAAAATCCAAGAAAATAGGCTTGATTTTATTAACAAACTCCATGAGAGCTACAGACATTACCCCCTACAGAGTGGTCCCCAGCCCAGCTATTGGTTAGTAATTCTTACCCCTTGCTGTTATGTCAAGGGCAAGACATGCAACTTCATGAACATTTCTGAGGTTGTTTCAATACAGATCTCTCTCCCACCCTATAGTATGCATCAAATTTAAAAACTGAGAACATAGACTTCATTAAGTATATTCTTAGAACTGGTTCAACCCTGCTCTGTTAACCATGCTTATCAACTAAATGTTTACATTTGCGACTGAAAATAAAGCAAGAAAGGGAATAATAGTTCCACCAGCTCTGTGCGTCTGCTGTGAGTAGAGCTGACTTAAAAGAAGAAATGTGTTATGACTTGAATTTAAAAATGTTCCCTGAAGGCTCGTGTGTTTGAACACTTGGCCCTAGCTAACAGACCTGTTTCCAGAGACTGAATCTTTTTGTATATGGGGACTAATTGGCCTATGTGGATATGTGGTGGTGGTCCTAGAAAGTTATAGTTGCCCAAGTTGTGGCCAAAGGTCTCAGATTTCTGATCAGCTATAGAGAGGTTAGCAGGTTGCTTCACAAATTCACCATGCAGTCCCTATGTCTTCCTTGCCATGGTGAAATGTATCCTCTCAGTGAGACAAAATCAACCCATCCTCCCTTACCTTGCTTTTTGTGAGGTATTGTAGCATCCATAAGAAAAACAAAGGGTAACTAACAGAAGAGATAAGCACTGGCTATAACCTTAGCCATAGTTATAACTGTATTACCAATGATGAATTGAAAAGAAGCTCTATGGTGACCTAGGATGTTGGGGAGAAACTAAGAATTAAAGCAGAAGTCCTATCTTATAAAATGTATTCTGACTCACAAAATTATACCAAACCCAACTATAATATGCAAGATATTTAATGCCAGTTCATTTGAGTCTCTATGTACAAGACAAAACAACAAATAAACAAATGGGAAAAATTGAAGGTGCCCTACTCAGCTACCACAGTTAAACCATGACAGAATTCCAACAGGACTCTTCATCTTCATCCTGCACAATGCTCTTCTCAGTCTCAGGGCTGGGACACAAGTGTCCTTTGTATATACAAATACATACTCTGCTCCCTTCCACCACAGGCCTTTTGTGAATATGTGTCTCTTCTGTCTGGGTCAACCTTCCCCATGTGGAAGATCTGATTAATGCATCCAAATAACAGCTTACAATCAATTATGCCATCATCTGAAAGCCTTTTTTGGCCACCAGACCAAAGGTGTCAGCCTCCTACCTCAAGGTCACTGGCACAATGCTCCTTAGCTTGACTTTAAGCCACCATTATAACAAACTTGCTTTTGTGGTTGTAAAAATTTCTGTTCAAAATCCGTATACTCTATTTTATGCCAGGTTATAATAAGCTCAATTAGGCACAAACCCAGTCTTTTGGTCTTGATGAAACTTTGACCATTGCAACTTTTTAGTAAATGCTCACATCATTAAATAAATAACAGAAAAAAATCAGTCTCCCATGTAACAGAATTTCAATAGTTTGTATAGTCATCCTGCCCTCAAGCAGGGGTGTGCAGAAGCCCATGTTTGCTGGACATCCATCTTTGCTCCCACCCCCTTTATTCTCTAGGTACCGTTGTCAGGGGTAAGGGAGCAGCAATTCTTTCACACTGTCATCCTCAGCAGTCCCAGGAACTTTCTTAATTTTTCAAGGACCCCAAAACCCAAGATTCATGGCTTCAATGCAGAAAAGACTTTCAGGATTAGCCAGATAAAGCAGAATTGGAGATTTTATTAAAGATATTTTAATATAGTCTTTATACATAAAGGTTGGGAAAAAGAGAGGTGCTCGGTCGAAAAAAATTACCCAGTGAGGTGCAGACTCCTCAAGAGGGAATTACACTTAAGTGTCTTGCTCCTATATAAGATTTTGTTAGCTCTCAAGTTTTAGCTCAAGGGACTTCTAAAAGCCCTTTCTCTCACCTCCTCTGCTCTGTTTTGGTAAGTGAGATTACAGGATGGCTCCAGAGGTGCCTAGGGTGGGTTATAATCATAGCAAGTTAGAAACAGAAGCCGAAGGGGATGTGAAATTCCTAGAAATGTTCAAATTTACAGCGGGAAAGGGGGAAAGTCCTAGAATCCATGCACAAGACATTTTCAACAACTACTTTAAATTTTAGGTTTTAGTTACAAATGTCTTTGCTCAGCCATCAGTTATCCCCCAAACTACAAATCTGTGTATATATTTTCCTTTATCACTGGATGTTTCAAATCTAATGTTCTCTGTGATGAACCAGTTCCTTTTCTCCTATAAATTCCCTCTGTTCCCCATCCCTGTGCATGACAGCATGCTACATTCAGCTGCTCCAGACTAAACCCCAGATATCATACCTGATTCTCCTTTCTAATATACTATACATCTAAACTCAACTTTCCTCCCTGTTCAGAACCCTATAGTTGCTCCCATAATTCGTGGAATAAAATTCCAAATTATAATGTAACTTTCAGATAGACCATGGTGCAACTGTGCATCAGAGATCCCAGGATGCGACAGAGTAAGCTGAGGCTTTGGTAGCCAAGGTACATACCTCTCAAAAAGAAACTGCTAGGCCCTTGACAGCCAAACTCACACCAAAATCTACATCTGCATATTTTATGGCTTTTGTTTTTAATTTTTTTGGGATAGTATAAATATCTCGAGGGGGAAAAAGGGAAAATTTAGGATTTTTTTCCTCTCTCTGGAACTGTCCAAAATAGTGAATACCACCCTCCTTCCCCAAACCCTGTCACCAATTCCAATCCCCTGCCACAACTCAGTGGTCCTTTGTCACCTCATCTGTCTCTTGTCCCACATTGTCCCCTTCTTTGCTAATTCAGCTGTCCTATCAACCTTACCATATCTCAAGGACACACATAATCACTGCAAAAGTTTTGCACTTCTTTTCTTGTGCCCCAAAGGCTTTCTTCTCCTAGACACCTCCCTTCCTCAACCTTTATGTCTTTCAGAGCCCATCATAGCCAAGCACACTTGTACACAACTATAATCCAAGCACTGAGAATGTGAAGGCAGAAAGATAATGAGTTGCAGGGTAACACAGTCAGTATTGTGGGATTCTTTCTGAATTTAAATATATAAAATAAAATATCCATCCTTACTGAAATGGAAGGCTCTTCCTCACCATGATCTAAGACAGTTCCTATTGCTCTACCGCTTATCATCATTTTTGTGCTTTTAATGGCACTTATCAATAAGGGCATTGTGGTCCGTGTTTATTCATTTATGCTTTTGCTACTATATTGTGAACTCCTGGAGGTCTGCCTATGTAGCTAAGCATCTAGACTCTCAATAATTACTCCACGAATGAATGAATAAATGAATGAATATAAGTGCCAGTGTCAACTATGTTGAATTATCTGGCAGTTTGGATTTTTCAAGTTCATTTGATTTTGAATAAGAAATTAATAACTAAGACTAAAAGGGATAGCAATGCAAAATACAATTTAAAAATGATTAGCTCAGAATGATTGTCAATCTCTCCAAACCGCTTATGAAAAATAAAAGCTTTATTGTTACCATTTTCTAATTGATTTAAGAAACTGCAGGATCAGACAAATTATGTCTTTTACAGTTTCCCTTTAGCCTTTCTCTGAAAAGACGGTCATCAGCTTCTAATCTGACAGCATTATAGCTATGATATTATGTGTCAATGCAAAAATGGTGTCATTTATAAGGGAAAACAGCAACACTGAAAACATAACACTGTTAAATGATTTGCCCTTGATTATTGGACAGGTAAAATATGAGATGTGGACAGAGAGTGAGTGTCAGGTTTCGCTCTTGTCTTACGGTTAGAGACAGACACTTAATTTCTGAGTTAAGCAATAACAGAGCAAAACGGAAGACAAAGTGACCCTGCGATTTCTTTTTTTTTTTCTAAGTTTTTTATTTACATTCAAAATCATTTCCCCTTTCCCATTTCCTCCCTCCCCGAAAGTCCCATAAGCCCCCTTCCCTCCCTCTTTTCCCCATTCAACCCCCTCTCGCTTCTCTGTCCTGGCGTTCCCCTACATCCAGTCTTTCCAGGACCAGGGGTGACTCCTTCCATCTTCTTGAAAATCTTCTTGGAAATCTATTGATATGTGAATTGTGTCTAGGGTATTCCAAGATTCTGGGTTAACATCACCTTATCAGTGACTGCATGCCATGTGTGTTCTTTTGGAATTGGGTTACCTCACTAAGGATGATATTTTCCAGTTCTCAGCATTTGCCTAGGAATTTCATGAGTTCATTGTTTTTAAGTGCAGAGTAGTATTCTAAGTAGTATTTAAGTGCAGAGAGTATTGTAAATACACCACATCTTCTGAATCCATTCCTCCATTGAGGGACATCTGGGTTCTTTCCAGCTTCTGGCTATAATAAATAAGGCTGCTATGAACATAGTGGAGCATGTGTCCTTAATGCATGCAGGTAAAGCCTCTGGGTATATGCCCAGGAGTGGTATAGCCGGATCCTCCTGGAGAGACATGCCCAGTTTTCTGAGGAACTGCCAGATTGCTTTCCAGAGTGGTTGTACCAGCTTGCAATCCCACCAGCAGTGGAGGAGTGTTCCTCTTTCTCCACATCCTCACCAACAACTCCTGTCTCCTGTGTTTTTGATCTTAGCCATTCTGAATGGTGTGAGATGGAATCTCAGGGTTGTTTTGATTTGCATTTCCCTAATGACTAAGGATGATGAACATCTCTTTAGGTGCTTCTCAGCCATTAGATATTCTTCAGGTGAGAACTCTTTGTGTAGCTCTGTACCCCATTTTTTAATAGGGTTATTTGCCTCTCTGGAGTTTAACTTCTTGAGTTCTTTGTATATCTTGGATATTAGCCCTCTGTCGGATGTAAGGTTGGTAAAGATCCTTTCCCAGTTAGTTGGTTGCCGCTTTGTCTTTTTGACAGTGTCTTTTGCCTTGCAAAAACTTTGTAATTTAATGAGGTCCCATTTGTCTATTCTTGATCTTAGAGCATAAGCTATTGGAGTTCTGTTCAGGAAATTCTCCCCTGTGCCCATATGTTCAAGGTTCTTCCCTAGTTTCCCTTCTATTAGTTTCAGTGTGTCTGGTTTTATGTGGAGATCTTTGATCCACTTAGAATTGAGCTTAGTGCAAGGAGATAAGGATGGGTCAATTTGCATTCTTCTGCATGTTGACCTCCAGCTGAGCCAGCACCATTTGTTGAAAAGTCTATCTTTTTTCCACTGGATGGTTTTAGCTCCTTTGTCAAAGATCAAGTGACCATAGGAGTGTGGATTCATTTCTGGGTCTTCAATTCTGTTCCATTGATCTACATGTCTGTTACTGTACCAATACCATGCAGTTTTTAACACTATTGCTCTGTAGTACAGCTTGAGGTCCGGGATACTGATTCCCCCAGAGGTTCTTTTACTCTTGAGAATAGTTTTAGCTATTCTGGGTTTTCTGTTATTCCAGATGAATTTTTGAATTGCTCTTTCTAACTCTATGAAGAATTGAGTTGGGATTTTGATGGGGATTGCATTGAATCTGTGTATTACTTTAGGTAAGATGCTCATTTTTACTATATTAATCCTGCCAATCCATGAGCATGGCAGATTTTTCCATCTTCTGAGGTCTTCTTCAATTTCTTTCTTCAGAGACTTGAAGTTCTTGTCATACAGATCTTTCACTTGTTTGGTTAGAGTCACGCCAAGATACTTAATATGGTTTGTGGCTATCGTGAAGGGTATTATTTCTCTTACTTCTTTCTCAGCCTGCTTATCCTTTGAGTATAGGAAGGCTGCTGACTTGCTTGAGTTGATTTTATATCCGGCCACTTTGCTGAAGTCGTTTATCAGCTGTAGGAGTTCTCTGGTGGAGTTCTTTGGGTCGCTTATGTATACTATCATATCATCTGCAAATAGTGATAGTTTGACTTCTTCCTTTCCAATTTGTATCCCTTTGACCTCTTTTTGTTGTCTAATTGCTCTAGCTAGAACTTCAAGTACTATATTGAAAAGATATGGAGAGAGAGGGCAGCCTTGTCTAGTCCCTGATTTTAGTGGGATTGCTTCAAGTTTCTCTCCATTTAGATTGATGCTGGCTACCGGTTTGCTGTAAATTGCTTTTACTATGTTTAGATATGGGCCTTGAATTCCTGATCTTTCCAAGACCTTTAGCATGAAAGGATGCTGAATTTTGTCAAATGCTTTCTCAGCATCTAATGAGATGACCATGTGGTTTTTTTCTTTGAGATTGTTTATGTAGTGGATTACATTGATGGATTTCCTTATATTGAACCATCCCTGCATCCCTCGGATGAAGCCTACTTGATCGTGGTGAATGATAGTTTTGATGTGTTCTTGGATTCAGCTGGCAAGAATTTTATTGAGTATTTTTGCATCGATATTCATAAGAGAGATTGGCCTGAGATTCTCTTTCTTTGTCGGATCTTTGTGTGCTTTTGGTATTAGTGTAATTGTGGCTTCATAGAACGAGTTGGGTAGTGTTCCTTCTGTTTCTATTTTGTGGAACAGTTTGAAGAGTATTGGTGTTAGGTCTTCTTTGAAGGTCTGATAGAATTCTGCACTAAAACCATCTGGACCTGTGCTTTTTTGGTTGGAAGACTTCCAATGACAACTTCTATTTCTTCAGGGCTTATAGGACGGTTTAGATGGTCTATTTGATCCTGATTTAATTTTGGTACTTGGTATCTGTCAAGGAAATTGTCCATTTCCTCAAGATTTTCTAGTTGTGTTGAATACAGGTTTTTGTAGTAGGATCTGATGATTTTTTGAATTTCCTCAGTTTCTGTTGTTATCTCTCCCTTTTCATTTCTGATTTTATTAATTTGGATACTATCTCTGTGCTCTCTGGTTAGTCTGGCTAAGGGCTTATCTATCTTGTTGATTTTCTCAAAGAACCAACTCCTCGTTTTGTTGATTCTTTGTATGGTTTTATTTGTTTCTACTTGATTGATTTCAGCCCTGAGTTTGATGATTTCCTGCCTTCTACTCCTCTTTGGTGTATTTGCTTCTTTTTGTTCCAGGGCTTTCAGGTGTGCCATTAAGCTGTTAGTGTATGCTGTCTCCCGTTTCTTTTTGGCGGCACTCAGGGCTATGAATTTTCCTCTTAGCACTGCTTTCATTGTGTCCCATAACTTAGGGTATGTTGTGCCTTCATTTTCAGTAACTTTCAAAAAGTCTTTGATTTCTTTCTTTATTTCCACCTTGACCAAGTTATCATTGAGTAGAGTATTGTTCAGCCTCCATGTGTACGTGGGTTTTCTTTTGTTTTTGTTGCCATTGAAGACCACCCTTATTCCATAGTGATCTGATAGGAGGCATGGGATTAGTTCTATCTTCTTATATCTGTTGAGGTCTGATTTGTGACCAATTATATGGTCAATTTTGGAGAAGGTACCATGAGGAGCTGAGAAGAAGGTGCATTCTTTAGCTCTAGGATGAAATGTTCTATATATATCTGTTAGTTCCATTTGGTCCAAGGCTTCAATTAGATTCACTGTGTCCCTGTTTAGTTTCTGCTTTCCTGAACGATCCATTTCAGAGAGCGGGGTGTTGAAGTCACCCACTATTATTGTGTGCGGTGCGATGTGTGCTTTGAGTTTTAGTAAAGTTTCTTTTACGAATGAGGGTGCCCTTGCATTTGGAGCATAGATATTCAGAATTGAGAGTTCTTGATGGTGGATTTTTCCCTTGATCAGTATGTAGTGTCCTTCTGTGTCTTTTTTGATGACTTTAGGTTGAAAATCAATTTTATCTGATATTAGGATGGCTACTCCACCTCGTTTCTTGGGGCCATTTGCTTGTAAAATTGTTTTCCAGCCTTTTACTCTGAGGTAGTGTTTGTCTTTGACACTGAGGTGCGTTTCCTGCATGCAGCAAAATGCTGGGTCCTGTTTACGTATCCAGTCTGCTAGTCTATGTCTTTTAATTGGGGAATTGAGACCATTGATATTAAGAGAGATTAAGGCATAGTGATTATTGCCATCTGCCATTCTTGACGCTATCTTTATGTTTGAGTGGTTATCTACTTTTGGGTTTGATTCAAGAAGGTTATTATCTCATTTTTTCCAGGGTGTTGTTTCTCTCCCTGTATTGGAGGTTTCCACCTATTATCCGTTGCTGGGCTGGATTTGTGGAAAGATATTGTGAAAATTTGGTTTTATCATGGAATATCTTGGTCTCTCCATCTATGGTGATTGAGAGTTTTGCTGGGTATAGTAGTCTAGGCTGGCATTTGTGCTGTCTAAGTGTCTGCATGAGATCTGCCCAGGATCTTCTGGCTTTCATAGTCTCTGGTGAGAAGTCTGATGTGATTCGGATAGGTCTTCCTTTGTATGTTACTTGGCCCTTTTCTCTTACTGCTTTTAGTATTTTTTCTTTGTTTAGAACATTCGGTGTTTTGATTATTATGTGACGGGAGGTATTTCTGTTCTGGTCCAGTCTGTTTGGAGTTCTGTAGGCTTCTTGTACATTCATCGGCATCTCTCTCTTTAAGTTAGGGAAGTTTTCCTCCATAATTTTGTTGAAGATGTTTACTGGCCCTTTAAGTTGCAAATCTTCACTCTCATCTATACCTATAATCCTTAGGTTTGGTCTTTTCATTGTGTCCTGGATTTCCTGGATGTTTTGGGTTTCATGTTTTTTGCATTTTGCATTTTCTTTGACTGTTGAGTCGATGCTTTCTATGGAATCTTCAGCACCTGAGATTCTTTCTTCCATCTCTTGTATTCTATTGTTGATGTTTGCATCTATGACTCCTGATTTCTTCCCAAGGTTTTCTATCTCCAAAGTTGTCTCCCTTTGTGATTTCTTAGTTGTTTCTACTTCCTTTTTTAGTTCCTGGATGAATTTGCTGAGATCCTTCACTTGTTTGTTTGTATTTTCCTGTATTTCTTTAAGGTATTTTTGCGTTACCTCTTTCAGGATTTCTTCCTGTTTACCCACGTTCTCCTGCATTTCTCTGAGCGATTTTTGTGTTTCCTCCTCATGGGATTCCATCTGTTGATCCATCGTCTCCTGCATTTCTTTAAGCAGTTCTCGTGTTTCCTTTGTAAGGGCATCTAACCGTTGATTCATTTCTTTAAGCAATTTTTGTGTTGCCTCCTTATGGGCATCCATCTGTTGACCCATATTCTTCTGCATTTCTTTATGCAAATTTTGTGATTCCTTTGTGAGTGCATCTACCCGTTGATTCATCTCGTTAAGCGATTTTTGTGTTGTCTCCTTGTGCGCCTCCATCTTTTGATCCATGTTCTCCCGCATTTCTCTAAGCGATTTTTGTGTTTCCTTTGTAAGGGCTTCTAACCGTTGATTCATGGTCTCCTGTAACTCTTTATGAGATTTATTTGTGTCTTTCGTGTGTTCCTCTAATAGGATCATGAGAAGTGATTTTAAATCCAGATCTTGTCTTTCAGGTGTGGTGGGGTATCCAGGACTTGCTGCTGTTGGAGAGTTGGGTTCAGATGGTCCCACATTACTTTGATTTCTGTTAGTAACATTCCTACGTTTGCCTTTTGCCATCTGGATCCCTCTGGTGTTAGTTGGTCCTGCTGCCACTGGCTGTTGGTTGGACCTCCTGTGAGCCTGCAAAGCTATTTCTGCCCCCCCTGGATTACCAGGATTCCCCTGGCACCGATTTCTGGGGCCTGCCTGCTCCTGAGTGACTTTGGAGCCCTAATGTGCCTTGCCCCAAGTGATCTTATATTGGGGAGGCCTTGCACATCTAAAGGCTCAGCCTAGTGGATTCCTGGAGCAGAGGTCGCCAAAGGGAGGCTGGTAGGCTCCTGCCCTGTGCAGGGGTGTGTGATCTCTCCTGGGGGGGGGAGGGGGCGTCCCTCTGCCAGGCAGAAGTCCCACAGCAGAGCTGGCACGCTGGTTACTGCAGATCAGCCCAGCACTTGGGAGCCGCATACACACAAGCCGCCCGAGACCCAAGCGATATTATGCCTGTCTGTCTCAGAACCTGGCTGTCCCAACCTCCCAGTCACTGGAGCAAAGATGGCGGAGGGCACTCTCCGTGGCTCCGCTCACCCTGTAGACGCGATGGCCCACCGATCTGGCACCCAGACGACCACAGCGCTGACCCGTTCTCGGGCACAGACGGAAGCCCCAACAGGCTGTGTCCCAAGTGATGTTATATTGGGGATAGGGAGCTTGGGGTACCTGTCTCTTCAGCGCAGTCTGCGGGAACAGAGGTCGCGGAAGGAAAGCTGGTAGGCTCCCGCCCAGTGCGGGGTCCCTCTGCCAGGCAGAAGTCCCACAGTAGAGCTGGCGCGCTGGTCACTGCAGATCAGCCCCGCACCTGGGAGCCGCACACACACAAGCTTCCCGAGACCCAAGCGACATTATGCCTGTCTGTCTCAGAACCTGGCTGTTGCCATTAGATATTCTTCAGGTGAGAACTCTTTGTTTAGCTCTGTACCCCATTTTTTAATAGGGTTACTTGGCTCTCTGGAGTCTAACTTCTTGAGTTCTTTGTATATATTGGATATTAGCCCTCTGTCTGATGTAGAGTTGGTAAAGATCTTTTCCCAGTTTGTTGGCTGCCGCTTTGTCTTTTTGACAGTGTCTTTTGTCTTACAGAAACTTTGTAATTTAATGTGGTCCCATTTTCAATTCTTGATCTTAGAGCATAAGCTATTGGAGTTGTATTGAGGAAATTCTCCCCTGTACCCATATGTTCAAGGTTCTTCTCTAGTTTCCTTTCTATTAGTTTCAGTGTGTCTGGTTTTATGTGGAGGTCCTTGATCCACTTGGAATTGAGCTTAGTGCAAGGAGATAAGAATGGATCGATTTGCATTCTTCTGCATGTTTACCTCCGGTTGAACCAGCACCATTTGTTGAAAAAGCTATCTTTTTTCCACTGGATGGTTTTAGCTCCTTTGTCAAAGATCAAGTGACCATAGGAGAGTGGACTCATTTCTGGGTCTTCAATTCTGTTCCATTGATCTATATGCCTGTCACTGTACCAATACCATGCAGTTTTTAACACTATTGTTCTGTAGTATAACTTGAGGTCCTGGATATTGATTCCCTCAGAAGTTCTTTTACTCTTGAGAATAGTTTTAGCTATCCTGGGTGATTTTTATCTTAGCTAATGCAAACTTTACGGTCATATTTCCAGGATGCCATGAGAGAATGAAAAGAATTATCATATATAGTCTCCTTCATTTCTTTAAAGTTGGAGTGAGACTGCTCACTCACACTCTGTTCTGTCCTCTTCTACATCTGGTCTACCAGAGTCAATGCATTTTATCTGCTAAGTCTCAAAGTCATCAACTTGGGGCACTTGATACTCTCTGCCTATCTTGATAAATTACAAATAGCTCCTGATAAGTCTTCCCATAGTTAGCTTTTCTTCCTTCTGGTCCACTGTGTGCTATACAGTATTAGTATTGCTGTTCTACTATGTACACCTACTAATGCCCTCTATTTATTAAAAGCATATAATATCTTCCCTTTGCTCTTAGAAAGATCATATATGTATTGGTCTCAATAAACTCTCCAGCTCCTTTCGAATTACCCTAATTTCTTTATAGAAGAATCATAGTGAGTTCTTATTCCTCAAAAAATGTCAACAAACCTTTTTAGGCATCATTCTGGTTTTAGATCAAAAGTTGTTTCACTGTGAGAACATCTCAGTACCAGCAGACTAAAAGTACCTCCTCTCATCCTCATAGCTCTGAACACTTTCATCCTAACTCATGTTACAATGGCAGATCAAATGTGCTCATATGTACAGTATTTGTCATCTAAATCACAGTGTACACATTCTGAAAATAGTTATCTTTATAGTATTGTTCACTGCTATTCTCCAACATTTGGAATAAAGTCTAGAAAAAAGTAAAAATGTACTAAATATTTATGATGAATTTACATAAGAATATATAGGCAAATAACTATGGGGAATTTAGAGTACATCTAAAAGAATGTCCTGAGCAGCAACAAACACTGCGTAGGAATACAAGAAAAAATGTGGAAGAATCATTTCCAATGTAAACTCTTTAAAAAATAGAATATATTTATATCTGTCTAGATCTTCACTGCCCAATCCTGTAGCCAGTGGCTACATAAACCTATTGATGTTTTAGAATGTGGCTAGTCTTGATTGAAACATCCTTTACGGAGACTTAGTTTAAATAGATTACTTCATTAAAACTCTTAAATTGTATATTGGTTATTCGTTGAGATGACATTTTGAGTACATTAAATGACAGAAGTTGGTAAACTTATTCTTACTTTTATTCTTTTACTTTTTCAACATTACTATGAATTTAAGATGCATAGGGCACATCTTATGTTAACTTTCTACTAGACATGATTATTCTATACTTTGAATATTTTGTGTCTTCTCTTAAATGTGTACCGAAACAATCCCCCATCATAAGAGGTGTTCTTAAGTCATAAGGATCCCACTTTCAGGGAAGAATAAGGACCTCATTAAAGAGTCACTGACAACTTAGGCCTGTTTGCTCTGGTATTCATTCTGCCATGGGACACAAAATCTCTCCCATCCAGAGGACATCACAATAAAATACCACTGTAACAGTAGAGATTTGCAACCATACCAGATGCCAAAGATGCTGATGCCTTGATCTTAGATTTGCCAGCCTCCAAAATGTCAAGAAATAGATTTCTGCTTACTTTAAACATTACATTTCACTTTGTAACAGTAGTAGGTTCAAGGACAAGAATGACCCTGCCTAAAGCTAGGAATGCCCTGACAGGACAAACCACAGTCATGTGTGAGATGGGCAAGGAGTTGGAAGGAGCTTCCTGTGTTGACATCATGCTTTTGCTTCCTGTGCTGTTTTACTACATAGACAAATATTTTCTCAATACATCAACTTATTTGGCCACATAGTCTTTACAAACTGTGTTTCAAAGGCTCTCGTCATGCTTTTCTTTATCCAGTATCCTAGTTTGCGAAGTTCAACTTTCTTATTTTCCTGAAATATAAATGATCAGTCTATTAAGAGAAAGAAGGCTTGGGACAAATCTTGGTATAATGAGTCATTTCTACCCAAAGTAACTAGACAATAAGCATCACAAGTGGCAACTTTGTTTAACAACTATTCGCACAGTTTTATGAATTTTCTCTGTTTTTCTGAAAGTTTCACACCAATATCAAGAATGCATGCACATCCACTCACAAATACAGACACACGCTTGAGACTTCTTTAGTATACCTATAGAAGGTTGGCCATTTTTACACATTCCTCTAAAGACCCCAATAAAAATGACCACAGGATCTATCTTGATTTCTTAGCATCCTAACACAACACAGTATTTGGCATAATGGAAGTGCTCAGCAAAAATTTTATTGAATTCACTACATGAACATTATTTTCTTTATTCCTAATTCATTATTTCTTTACTCTAACATTTTCTACCCCTAATACTGTGGTGGTTTGAAAAAATGACCTCCATAGGCTCACAGGGAGCATTGCTATTAGGACCATTAGTATCAGCTCTTTTTCCAACACCATGTCTGTTTGCACACTGCCAACCCTTTCACCATGACAATAATGGACTAAACCTCTAAGCCAGACCCAGCTAATCATTTTTGTTATAGGAGTTGCCGTGGACATGGTGCCTCTACACAGCAAAAGAAACCCTAAGACACTTCATATCGGTTCAATTTATAGGATTGTACTTAATGAGTGATTACCCAGGGTTTTATTTAATACCATTTCATAAGTATGTATTCTGAGTGACTAAATCAAAGATAGAGTCTTGAACTTCCTTATGATGCCTAGAATTATTAGGTAAAAACTTCACAATTTCTACATATAATGAGCCACAAACTGTAATCCTTAAGCCAAACACTATTCCTTCATTCACATGTAGGACCAGGCCAATGTTATTAATAGATTCCATCTTGAGGATCAGGCCATGTTTATCAGTAAAATCATTATTCACAGAACTTGGTGAATTTACTTCTCAAACCTAAGCAATAATTTAGGATAATCAACTGCTGCTGAAGTACAAAAGCAAAATGACTCATTTAATCATGAATTCTATAGGTATGAGTGTAATGTTTAAATTACATCAAAACTGTGTACTGCAACTTTTTTCTTATTGATTAGATTTAGATGAGTGGAGAAACAAATGGCTGCGAGGACATAATGCACTAATATGAACAACCTTCATGTTTGACCAGCTCCAACTCCTTGCTTCAATGTGAGGACACTCACGTAGGGGCACTGCAGCATACCTACTGACAGCCAAAACTCAACAGGAGGAGACAGACAGGTAACCTTGATACCTTTGAGCTCCTGGGATTGCCTTTATTTCAAGGCAAGCGTAAGGTAATATAAACAGTTGAAGGGCACAGAAGCAAACAGCGTGAGTCTGGATACTTGGCTAATCTGAGAGCAAATTGTACCACTGCACTAGGTCCAAGATCTCTATGAAATCTGAATGTTAACTCCTCAGGTACAAGCTGGAACTTCAGTTTTGGGAATTTTAAATTGGATGATTCTCACCAAGGAGTCCCAACCTCAAGTCAGAAGTTGTTTTGTTTCACAGCAAGTTTTCTTTGATGTTGATAACCCAGACAGTCATACCCTCAGCATGATGCAGCTTAATCATAAAGGGAAGTCTGTGTATTTTATAAACTTCAATAGTCAACCAGAACTTGTACATATACACTGCTAATTTGGCCCATTGACACAGCCATTACTATTTTCATCCCGTGTGGCTACAGACTTCCTTGTCAATGGTCTATAGAAAATATGAATGGAAAATTACTGTCCCATTTCAGTAACTGGCAGAGGGTTGTAGGTATCATGGCAGTCACCTCTAGCCATTACATATCCCTATAAACAAAAGAACTGCCAGTTGAAGAAGATTCAACTAGTTGAATAATTTTATGCCCATTATCTGTTCAGTTAAATCACTTTCTTGTTAAGAACTGTAATTTAAGAGCTGGATGGTAGTGGTACAGGCCTTTAATCCCAGCACTTGTGAGGCAGCAGCAGGTGAATCTCTCAGTTGGAGTACAGCCTGATCTATCAAACAAGTTCCCAGACAGCCCTGGCTATACAGAAAATCTCTGTTTAGAAAAATAACAACAACAACAAAAATAACTACAATTTATCTTGGATCAAGTAATCAATGTTTGCAAAGAGGTCCCATACTTCTGAGTAACCTGCTATGTGATGCTACAGAGGAAAAGAATGAGAGCTATAGTTGAAAGAGCCAGGGAAGAAAAATGAGATTCTAGAGGGTGGTAATAATACATGGAACAACTTCAAGAATCATAAATTAATTTAGGATATTTTATGAATGAATCAGCTATTGACTGTCTGAGAATCCTGTGCACATTTGTAATAATATGTTTCCATAGGAAATGTGATCTAAACAATATTCTAGAATAAATTCTGGGTTAACTCATTTCTTTCTTAGAAAAAGATTAAAATGAATGGTAGAAGAAATAGGGATTGCTTGTCTCTTGAAAATCCAAGAAATGTATGGATTCACACACTCAGTAATGCTCTTTAAGTAGACAGTCAGATGAATACAGCATTTGGGCTGCTGAGAACTTTAACAGAATATGAGACACATGTGTATAAAAGAGCCATCTCATTATACTGATTAGGCCAAGGAGGTTGCCAAGGGAGGCAGACATGAAACAAATAATTTGAGAAAACTATAAGAAGTTGAATAATGGACAATTTCCTATGCAAAAATAAATGAAGTAGTCTAGTAAGAGTTTTGGTTTCTTAAAAAAACTAGTTATGTTATGCAAATGTGTTTTTGTTTTAATCTCAGGTGCAGGATAAGAGGCTGATTCACCTCAGGTGATTATGATTTGCCTCATGCACTTGAAGGAACCTGTTTTTGCCAGGAGCAGATAGTTTAATTCTGGACACTCTGGAGAGGATATAAACGGGAGAGCCCTGAGAGGGCCTGTGGCAGCAGCTGCATCCCCTGCTGCTGCTGGTCTCTGCTGCTATCTCTGATGCTCCTGGCCCCTGCTCCTGCTGTTGCATTTGCTAGACTTTTAGTTTACTATTGCTGGATTTCTGGATATTCTGACAACAAAGATTGGACTTGTCCCTAGGAACCCAATACCCCTAATCATCAGGAAGTAGTCTAAAGAGTTCTATGATCCATTTTCCCCCTGACCTTCTTTCTCTCCTACCAAGTGTTGGTGCATTGGAAGGGATTAGGTTGAAATAACAGTTGGAACTGTGAGAGATATAAGAACCCAATAAAGTAACTAAAAAATAAAGTATGCCAACAAAGTAGTATTTCTTGAGGCAGGAGAAAATACAAGTTTAGAAGAACCAAGAAGACAACAGATGAAATCACACTTGTAACCTAAGCTTGGGTGGGGCTTATAAAGTCACATTAGGACTTTGTGGTTTAATCTAAAGAAACTGGAACCACTAAAAGGAGGGATTGCTTCTCATTTGCATTGGATCTCATTGGAAATCTCACCCAAATAGTGTGTGGAAAGTTAGAGAAGGACACAGCAAGGGTGTAGAATACAAGTATAATCACAATTCTGCTTAGAGAAAGAACGTTTGGGGTACAGGCACATAAATATAAGGTCTTGAGAGACTCTTACCCCAACTCGCCAGAAAGAAACAGAAAACTCAAATTAACAGAATCAGAGATGGACAGGGAAAAAATATAACAAACACCAAAGAAATTCTAACATTATAAGGAATACTTCAAAAACCATAGTTTAAAAAGAGGCAGTGAATTTGAGAGTGGGGAGGAATATATAGGGGAGATCAGAAGGAGGCAAGCAAAGAAAGAAATCTTGTAACCATATTAAAATCTAAACAAACAAATAAAAACAAACAAACAACAAAAAAAACCCTATACACCATTAGGTTAAAGAAATATCTAAAAAAAAAAAAACCTGATAAGTTTCTAAATTCAACTGAACCATCAAAGTTAAAATAAGAAAAGGTCAACAACATAAACAACCAGACATTGAAATAGTTACAAAACAGTTATAAAAAATTCTCTACCACAGTGCACTCCGCCATCTTTATTCCGGCAACAGAGCAGTTGGGACCTCCAGATGCAGGGATAACCAAGCATAACACCTCTTGGGACTCAGCCAGCTTGTGTGCTCCCAGCTCCCAAGAGCTGGGCAGTTCTGTGGACACCTACGCGCCAGCTCTGCTATGGGACATCTGCCCTGCACAGGGACCCGCACTGGGAGAAGGCTCACCCACACAGAGAGTGAGGGCACCAGCTGCCACTTGGCGACCTCTGCTCCATGGATTGACTACACTGAGCCTTCAGGTATGCAGGGACTCCCCAATATAACATCGCTTGGGACACAGACTGTTGGGCTTCCATCTGCGCCCAGGGGCAGGGCAGCTCTGTGGTCATCTGGGTGCCAGCTCTGCTGTGGGCCATCTGCTCTATGGAGTGACCTGCGATGAGAGGGTACAAAGTGCACTCCGCTATCTTTGTTCCGGCAACAGGGCAGTTGGGACCTCCAGGAACAGGGATAATCAAGCATAATATCACTTGGGAATCAGCCAGCTTGTGTGCTCCCTGCTCCCAAGAGCAGGGCAGTTCTGTGGTCACCTACATGCCAGCTCTGCTTAGGGACATCTGCCATGCAGAGGGATTCACTACACTGAGCCTTCGGAGGTACAGGGATTCCCCAATATAACATCACTAGGAGCAAGGCACATCAGGGCTCCAAAATCACTCAGGAGCAGGGCAGCCCCTCAGCAATCAGTGCCAGGGGAAACACAGTAATCCAGGGAAGCAGAAATAGTCTTGCAGGCTCACAGGAGGTTCAACCAATGGCCAGTGACAGCAGGACCAACTAACACCAGAGGTAACCAGATGGCAAAAGGCAAACATAGGAACGTTACTAACAGAAATCAAGGCAATATGGCACCAACTGAACCCAACTCTCCGACAGCAGCAAGTCCTGGATACCCCATCACACCTGAAAGGCAAGATCTGGATTTAAAATCACTTCTCATGATGCTATTAGAGGATTTCAAGGACACAAATAAACCTCATAAAGAAATACAGGAGAACATGAATCAACAGGTAGAAGCCTTACAAAGGAAACACAAAAATCACTTAAAGAAATGCAGGAGAATATGGGTCAACTGATGGAAGCCCATAAGGAGGCAACACAAAAATCGCTTAAAGAAATGAATCAATGGGTAGATGCCCTTACAAAGGAACCACAAAAATAGCTTAAAGAAATGCAGGAGAACATGGGTCAACAGGCAGAAATCCTGAAAGAGGAA
Source organism: Tokudaia tokunoshimensis (assembly GCA_036184795.1). Lineage (NCBI taxonomy): Eukaryota > Metazoa > Chordata > Mammalia > Rodentia > Muridae > Tokudaia > Tokudaia tokunoshimensis. The sequence continues at coordinate 103,180,987 of BTHU01000011.1, read as the reverse complement.
ATGCAATAATATCTTAAAGAAATACAGGAAAATACAAACAAACAAGTGAAGGATCTCAGCAAATCCATCCAGGATCTAAAAAAGGAAGGAGAAACAACTAAGAAATCACAAAGGGAGACAACTTTGGAGATAGAAAACCTTGGGAAGAAATCAGGAGTCATAGATGCAAACATCAACAATAGAATACAAGAGATGGAAGAAAGAATCTCAGGTGCTGAAGATACCATAGAAAGCATTGACTCAACAGTCAAAGGAAATGCAAAATACAAAAAAACGTGTAACCCAAAACATCCAGGAAATCCAGGACACAATGAGAAAACCAAACCTAAGGATTATAGGTATAGATGAGAGTGAAGATTTGCAACTTAAAGGGCCAGTAATATCTTCAACAAAATTATAGAGGAAAAGTTCCCTAACCTAAAGAGAGGGATGGCAATGAACGTACAAGAAGCCTACAGAACTCCAAACAGACTGGACCAAAACAGAAATACGTCCTGTCACATAATAATCAAAACAACAAATGCACTAAACAAAGAAAGAATATTAAAAACAGCAAGAGAAAAAGGTCAAGTAACATATAAAGTAAGACCTATCCGAATCACATCAGACTTCTCACCAGAGAATATGAAAGCCGGATGATCCTGAGCAGATCTCATACAGACTCTAAGAGAACACAAATGCCAGCCTAGACTACTATACCCAGTAAAACTTTCAATCACGATAGATGGAGAGACCAAGACATTCCATGATAAAACAAAATTTTCACAATATCTTTCCACAAACCCAGCCCTGCAAAGGATAATAAGGTAGAAACCGCCAATACAAGGAGAGAAACAACACCCTGGAAAAAATGAGATAGTAACCTTCTTTCATCAAAGCCAAAAGTAGATAACCACTCAAACATAAAGATAGTGTCAAGAATAGCAGGTGGCAATAATCACTATTCCTTAATCTCTCTTAGTACCAATGGTCTCAATTCCCCAATAAAAAGACATAGACTAGCAGACTGGATATGTAAACAGGATCCAGCATTTTGCTGCATGCAGGAAACGCACCTCAGTGTCAAAGACAAACACTACCTCAGAGTAAAAGGCTGGAAAACAATCTTACAAGCAAATGGTCCCAGGAAACGAGCCGGAGTAGCCATCCTAATATCAGATAAAACTGACTTTCAACCTAAAGTCATCAAAAAAGACACAGAAGGACACTACATACTGATCAAAGGAAATATCCATCAAGAAGAACTCTCAATTCTGAACATCTATCTTCTAAATGCAAGGGGACCCTCATTTGTAAAAGAAGCTTTACTAAAGTTCAAAGCACACATCGCACCTCACACAATAAGAGTGGGTGACTTCAACACCCCACTCTCTGAAATGGATCGTTCAGGAAAGCAGAAACTAAACAGAAACACAGTGAATCTAATTGAAGCCTTGGACCAAATGGAACCAACAGATATATAGAGAGAGCATTTCATCCTAAAGGAAAAAATATATACCTTCTTCTCAGCACCTCATGGTACCTTCTCCAAAATCGACAATATAATTGGTCACAAAACAGACCTCAACAGATATAAGAAGATGGAACTAATCCCATGCCTCCTATCAGATCACTATGGAATAAGGGTGGTCTTCAATAACAACACAAACAACAGAAAGCACTAATACACGTGGAAGCTGAAAAAAATGCTCTACTCAATGACACGTTGATCAAGGAGGAAATAAAGAAAAAAATCCAAGACTTTTTAAAATTTAATGAAAATGAAGGCAAAACATACCCTAATTTATGGGACACAATGAAAACAGTGCTAAGAGGAAAATTCGTAGCCCTGAGTGCCTCCAAAAAGAAACTGGAGAGAGCATACACTGGCAGCTTAATGGCACACCTGAACGCCCTGGAACAAAAAGAAGCAAATACACCCAAGAGGAGTAGAAGGGAGGAAATCATCAAACTCAGGGCTAAAATCAATCATGTAGAAACAAATAAAACCAAACAAAGAATCAACAAAACTAGGAGTTGGTTCTTTGAGAAAATCAACAAGATAGATAAACCCTTAGCCAGACTAACCAGAGGGCACAGAGATAGTATCAAATTAACAAAATCAGAAATGAAAAGGAAGATATAACAACAGAAACTGAAGAAATTCAAAAAATCATCAGATCCTACTACAAAAGCCTATATTCAACACAACTCAAAAATCTGGAGGAAATGGACAATTTCCTAGACAAATACCAAATACCAAAATTAAATCAGGATCAAATAGACCATCTAAACCATCCTATATCCCCTGAAGAAATAGAAGTGGTCATTGGAAGTCTTCCAACAAAAAACAGCACAGGTCTAGATGGTTTTAGTGCAGAATTCTATCAGACCTTCAAAGACGACTTAACACTAATACACTTCCAACTATTCCACAAAATAGAAACAGAAGGAACACTACCCAACTCGTTCTCTGAAGCCACAATTAGGCTAATACCAAAATCACACAAAGATCCGACAAAGAAAGAGAATCTCAGGTCAATTTCTCTTATGAATATCGATGCAAAAATACTCAATAAAATTCTTGCCAGCCGAATCCAAGAACACATCAAAACCATCATTCACCACGATGAATTAGACTTTATCCCAGGGATGCAGGGAATGTTCAATATAAGGAGGTCCATCAATGTAATCCACTACATAAACAATCTCAAAGAAAAAAACCACATGGTCATTTCATTAGATGCTGAAAAAGCATTTGACAAAATTTAGCATCCTTTCATATTAAAGGTCTTGGAAAGATCAGGAATTCGAGGCCCATATCTAAACATAGTAAAAGCAATTTACAGCAAACCAGTAGCCAACATCAATCTAAATGGAGAGAAACTTGAAGCAATCCCACTAAAATCAGGGACTAGACAAGGCTGCCCTCTCTCTCCATATCTTTTCAATATAGGTCTTCAAGTTCTAGCTAGAGCAATTAGACAACAAAAGGAGGTCAAAGGGATACAAATTGGAAAGGAAGAAGTCAAACTATCACTATTTGCAGATGATATGATAGTATACTTAAGCGACCTAAAGAACTCCACCAGAGAACTCCTACAGCTGATAAACAACTTCAGCAAAGTGGCCAGATATAAAATCAACTCAAGCAAGTCAGTAGCATACCTATACTCAAAGGATAAACAGGCTGAGAAAGAAATAAGAGAAATGATACCCTTCACTATAGCCACAAACAATATAAAGTGTCTTGGTGTGACTCTAATCAAACAAGTGAAAGATCTGTATGACAAGAACTTCAAGTCTCCGAAGAAAGAAATTGAAGAAGACCTCAGAAGATAGAAAAATCTGCCATGCTCATGGATTGGCAGGATTAATATAGTAAAAATGACCATCTTGCCAAAAGCAATATACAGATTCAATGCAATCGCCATCAAAATCCCAACTCAATTCTTCATAGAGTTAGAAAGAACTATTCAAAAATTCATCTGAAATAACAGAAAATCCAGGATAGCTAAAACTATCATCAAGAATAAAAGAACTTCTGGGGGAATCAGTATCCCGGACTCAAGCTGTACTACAGAGCAATAGTGTTAAAAACTTCATGGTATTGGTACAGTGACAGGCATGTAGATCAATGGAACAGAATTGAACACCCAGAAATGAATCCACACTCCTATGTTCAACTGATCTTTGACAAAGGAGCTAAAACCATCCAGTGGAAAAAAGATAGCCTTTTCAACAAATGGTGCTGGTTCAACTGGAGGTCAACATGCAGAAGAATGCAAATCGATCCATTCTTATCTCCTTGCACTAAGCTCAATTCCAAGTGGATCAAGAACCTCCACATAAAACCAGACACACTGAAACTAATAGAAAGGAAACTAGGGAAGAACCTTGAACATATGGGCACAGGGGAGAATTTCCTGAACAGAACACCCATAGCTTATGCTCTAAGATCAAGAATTGACAAATGGGACCTCATAAAATTACAAAGTTTCTGTAAGGCAAAGGACACTGTCAAAAGGACAAAGTGGCAACCAACAAACTGGGAAAAGATCTTTACCAACCCTACATCCGACAGAGGGCTAATATCCAATATATACAAAGAACTCAAGAAGTTAGACTCCAGAGAGCCTAGTAACCCTATTAAAAAATTGGTACAGAGCTAAACAAAGAGTTCTCACCTGAAGAATATCGAATGTCTGAGAAGCACCTAAAGAAATGTACAACATCCTTAGTCATTAGGGAAATGCATATCAAAACAACCCTGAGATTCCATCTCACACCAGTCAGAATGGCTAAGATCAAAAACACAGGAGATAGCAGTTATTGGTGAGGATGTGGAGAAAGAGGAACACTCCTCCACTGCTGGTGGGATTGCAAGCTGGTACAACCACTCTGGAAATCAGTCTGGTGGTTCCTCAGAAAACTGGGCATGACACTCCCGGAGGATCCTGTTATACCACTCCTGGGCATATACCTAGGGGCTTCCCCTGCATGCAATAAGGACACATGTTCCACTATGTCCATAGCAGCCTTTTTTATAATAGCCATAAGCTGGAAAGAACCCAGATGTCCCTCACTGGAGGAATGGATTCAGAAGATGTGGTATATTTACATAATGGAATACTACTCTGCAATTAAAAACAATGAATTCACGAAATTCCTAGGCAAATGGTCAGAACTTGAAAATATCATCCTTAGTGAGGTAACCCAATCACAAAAGAACACACATGGTATGCAGTCACTGATAAGGGGATATTAACCCTGAATCTCGGAATACCCTAGACACAATTCACATATCAATAGATTTCTAAGAATATGGAAGGAGAGACCCCTGGTCCTTGAAAGACTGGATATAGGGGAATGCCAGGACAGAGATATGAGAAGGGGTTGAATGGGGAACAGGGGGAGGGAGGGGACTTATGGAACTTTCAGGGCAGGAGGAAACAGGAAAGGGGAAATCATTTGGAATGTAAATAAAAAATATATAGAAAATTAAAAAAAATCTCTACCAAGAAAAAAGCCCAGGACCAGATGGATTCACAGCAGTATTATAGCAGACTGTCAAAGAACTACAACTAATACTTCTCAATTTTTCTTTTCAAAGAAAAAAACAGAAGAAGCACTTCCAACTTCTACAAAGGGTACATTACACAAATACGAATACCCAGTAAAGCAGGACAGCAAGAAGTAAACCAAGCAGAGTCTACATTAAGCTCCTTAGACGTCATGGTATCACTCACCAAGACAAGATTAGAGAGAGATGAGGTCATGTCTGGGCAGCAGATGCATAGTTTAATTTGGATGCATGAGTTGTGGGTTACCTATGGAACATACAAAGACTGATAAACAGGTAACCATCTGTGAGTGACACTCATTAAGATAATTTGGGTATTAAGTACAGGCTTTCTCAGCCATTCGAGATTCCTCTGTTGTGAATTCCCTGTTTAGTTCAATACTAAATTTTTTGATTGGGTTTGGTTTCTTAGCTTCTTGAGTTCTTTATATATTTTAGATATTAGCCCTCTATAGGATGTGGGATTAGTGAAGACTTTTCCCAATCTATAGGTTGGCGATTTGTCCTATTGGCTATGTCCTTTGCCTTACAGAAGCTTCCCAGTTCCATGAGGTCCCATTTAGCAATTGCTGATCTTAAAGCCTGAGCCATTGGAGTTCTGTTTAGGAAATTTTCCCCTTTTCCAATGAGTTCAAGGTTCTTTTCCAATTTCACTTCTATTAGATTCAGTGTATCTGGTTTTATGTTGAGGTCCTTGTTCTGCTTGGACTTGAGTTTTGTGAAAGATGACAAATGTGGATCTACTTTCATTTTTTCTACATACAGATTGTCAGTTAGACCAGCACCATTTATTGAAGATGCTTTCTTTATTCCATTGTATATTTTTGGCTTCTTTGTTAAATATCAAGTGTCCATAAGTGTGCAGCTTTCTTTCTAGGTCTTCAATTCTATTCTATTGATCTATCTGCCTGTCTTTGTACCAATACCATATAGTTTTTATCACTATTATTCTGTAATAGAGCTTTCGGTCAGGGATGGTGATTCCCCCAGAAGTTATTTTATTGTTAAGAATTGTTTTCACTATTCTGGGATTTTTGTTTTTCCAGATGAATTTGAGAATTGCTCTTTCCATGTTTTTGAAGATTTGTGTTGGGATTTTAATGGAGATTGTGTTGAATCTATAGATTGCTTTTGGTAGGATGTACATTTTTACTATGTTAATTCTTCCAATCCATGAGCATGGGAGATCTCTCCATTTTCTGAGCTCATCTTCAACTTAAAGAAATGTTCAAAGGTCTTAGTGATCAGGGAAATGCACGTCAAAATGACCCTGAGATTCCACCTTTAACACCAATTGGAACAGCTAAGATCAAAAACTCAGGTGACAGCACATGCTGTCGAAGATGTGGAGAAAGAGGAACACTCCTCCATTGCTGGTGGGATTGCAAGCTGGTAAAACCACTCTGGAATCAATCTAGAGGTTCCACAGAAAATTGGAAAAAGATCTACCTGAAGACTCAGCTATACCACTCTTGGACATATACCCAAAAGATGCCTTGCCATAGGAACATGTGTTCCATTATGTTCATAGCAGCCTTATATATGATACCAGAAGCTGGAAATAACCAAGATGAACCACAGCAGAAGAATGGATACAGAAAATGTGATTCATTTACACAATGGAATACTACTCAGCTATTGAGAACAAGGACATCATGAGTTTTTTTCAGGCAAATGGATGGAACTAAAAAATATCATTCTGAGTAAGGTAACTCAGACCCAAAAGGAAATGCGTGGTATATATTCACTAATAAGTGGATATTAGCCAAAAAAAAGTACAGAATTTCTATGATACAATCCATAGAATTCAAGAAGGCTAACAAGCTGAAGGGCCCAAGTTAGGATGCCTCAGTCCTACTTGGAAGGGAGAAGAAAGCAACCACAGGAGGGGGAGGGAGGGACCCCGGTGGGAAAGGTGACAGGGAGGGGGAAAAGGGAACATTATCAGGTAGGGGTAGGGAAACAGGACTGAAGCCTTGAGGGTTAGCAGAAAGAATTGAAACAGGCAACCTCAGAAGGTAGGAGGGGGTAGGGGCACTCTAGAAAGTGCCAGAGACCTGGGAGGTCAGAGACTCTCGGGACTCAAAGGAAGGAAATTTAGATGAAATGCCCTATAGTGGCGAGAGGAAACTTGTAGAGTCCACCTCCAGTAGAAAGACAGGGCATTGAGTGATTGGGTTGCCATCCCACAGTCAAAAACTCTGACCCAAAATTGTTCCTGTCTAAGAAAACTGCAGGAACAGAAATGGAGAAGAGTCTGAGGAAAAGGAGGTCCAGTGAAAGCCCAAAATGGGATTCAGCTCATGAGGAGGCCCCAAGGCCTGACACTATTACTCATGCTATGGTGTGCTTACCAAGAGGGGCCTATCATGACTACCCTCCGAAAAGCCCAGCAAGCAGCTGAAAGACTCAGATACAGATATTTGCACCCAACCAATGGACAGAAGCTGCTGACCCCTGTGGTTGAATTAGGAAAAAGCTGGAAGAAGCTGAGGAAGAAGGCAACCCTATAGGAAGACCAGCAGTCTCAACTAACCTGGACTTCTGGTATCTCTCAGACACTGAGCCACCAACCAGGCAACATACACCAGCTGATATGAGACCTCCCCAACACATGTACAGCAGAGGACTGCCTGGTTTGGCCTCAGTGAAAGAAGATGTATCTAACCCTCAAAAAACTTGGTGGCCCAGGGAGTTGACAGGTCTGGTGGGGTGGGGGTGAGTGTGGGGACATTCTCTTGGAGATGGGGATAGGAGGTATGGGATGTGGAATAGTCAGAGGGTGAACCAGGAGGGGGATAAAGTCTGGACTGTTAAAAGAGATTAAAGAATAAACTTATTTTTTAAAAAAAAAATTCCAGGCTTTCAAATCACAGGAATGATAGTTGGAAACCTAGAAGAGAACAAATTCCTGTCTGAAGTGCATGAGATGAAACATGTTCAGAATGCTGAACAGTAAAGAGGAATAATGGCAAAATGGTTGTAGAAAATGAAATAGTGTTATTAATATAAAATAAAAGGATTTCACAAAGGAGAAAGTGGTCAACAAGGGTGATCAATTAAGATGAAGACTGATAAATATCCACAGGAGTGAGCCCCTTGACAGGAAGTGACCATCTTGGGAAAAGCGATATGGTGGACTACAGTATGGGGGAGCTGAATTGTAACAGCACAAAATGCAGATGACAGTTGAGTAGGTGATCCTTAAAACGTGTGTCTCTTAAGGGTCCAATAGGGGAATGCATGCAATGAGGATAATCAGGGTTTCAGGTGGGAAAGGGTCTGCTTTACTTGTCCAAGTTACGCAGACAGCAAAGAAAAAAAAGAAATTTAAAAAAAAAAAACAGGGAAAACAATTCAAGTAATTCAAAAATGAGAAGAGGCAGAAAGGATGCAAGAGGTTAAAAGAATAGGTAGAACATGCTGTATCTTTGATAGGAGGAACAAAAGAAAGGGGATAAGGCTAAGACAAGGCAGTCCCTTTGCTGCTGGAGTTGGGAATATTACTGTCTCCACGTTATCTGCACCACAGCAGAAATGAGCCCATAAGCTGAGAGGAGGGAAAGTTGGTAAAGTGTCATAGGAGTTGATAGTAAACACAGGTCCTAATGCTGTTGGATGAGTTGTTCACAAAAGCATGGAAGACATCATGCATGATGGTACAACTGTAAAGGAAAAACCAAGGAGTGAACATTCTTATTTCACAGCCAGAAAGTGTTGATGAAGTAGATCTGTCAGCCATGCCTGCAATCCCAGAAGCTTAGAGAGCAGAATATTCTTGGAACAAGACAGAGGGGATGAAGAGTGTTGCTGGATAGCATAAGGCTCATGGAGCAGGAAGGCTCAGGAAGGTGAAGGAGGAATGGATTGGAACTGCAATGTGGTTGAGTAGAAAATGCCAAACTATTTGTTTGTTTTGGTATTTGCTGTGCATTCTTTGATGTTATGTTATTGCTATGTCTAGAAACTGAGTATGAACTGAAAGTGTTCTTTGCATTGGCAATGATCAGATCCAGGCATTATGTGGTCTACTGGTTCTGACTGGGAGGGTTGTCGATCCTTGACATCTGTTGATATCAATCAGATCCCATTTATTATTCATGGCAAAGTCGTTAGCCTTTGTGGAAAAGGTTTTTATATGTGATTTGAGGAGCTAAGGGATGCCACATCCTAAGTTCTGCAGGATGATGAACACATTTAAAATTTAATTAAAAGACACATTCCCACTCTTATTTCTAGAGTTTTCATACCATTGAGTGCCTCATGTCAAAGGGGACGTTTCCCTACCCAGCATTCTAAACTGATGGCTTATTTGTTGTGGCTATGTGCCAGCTCACAACCATAGCATAATCACACTACGAATGAAGGGAAATGAAGCAACAGCATGAGCAAAGGTACATGGGACGCGCTTCATTCGTTGCAAACAACAGAACAACTTGAGGGCATTAATATTAATCACAATGTACTAAAACAGAAAAGAAAACCCTGAACTTCACATTTGATCAGTCTCACAAGTGTAACTAAAATTAAAATGCAATGGTGAGAAGTTCTTGAGAGGTAGATGAGAGGATAGATGGATGAAGGATGGATGGCTGAGAGGAAAGATAGACTGGTAGACAGAATGTCTAAGTGAGAAACTTCAATTAATATCTATTAAATTTTGTTCATTAAAAGTGGAGAGATCTAAGATGTATTTGAATATTTGAATAACATCAGAACAGTAATCGTGATCAAACAATTAAGCAGTTTATTCTGTGTTTCTCTTCAGTGAAACCTAACACACTTTATATGTAAGGCCAGACCCAGCCTCAGAGGATTAAATTGGAGAATCATGAATAGATAAATTAATCTGTTCAAAATTACATAGGAGGGAAACCTTGACCAAATCTTAGTGTTTCACCCAGCATGAAAGCATGCTAAGACTGTCCTACGAGAGACTTAAAAGATATTTTATGTATTAAAATTTATAAACTAGACAAAATAGAAGCATGAAGAAAGGATTAGATGTTTTTCATCTTAGAGGGACTCTTACTTATTACAAATACTTTAGCAGTCACATTCAGAGTATCCTAGTAACTGTTTCTGGGTGGAATGAATGCAGTATTCTCAGACAATTGAAAATTTAAGTGAGGCTCAATATGTGTACCAAGTGGTAGGCCTAATCAATAATCTTTAATGGTATCAAAGTTAAGGAACCAGGTAAGGTAAAAAAGGAAGAAAAATGGATTGAAGGAGACTAAGGAAGCGCAGCGACTAAAACCAATGTGGCATTGCCTTGGATATGAGGGGGGGAAATCAATGATTCTGGTCAAATCAATACATATATATGAGCAGTTTTACTATTATAGTATTTAATAACTAATTTTCTAAAGTTAACATTGAGACACACTCACAAAACCTGCACATACATTAAATAGAAAGGCAATTTTTTTTCACATGCTTCAAGTAATTTGAGTGCTCCTAGCTGAAGAAAAACTCAGTCTCTCAGATGTATAACTAAATATCATCTAGAGTGTTTTCTAGCAATGTTATACTTCTTAATTATGCAACCATTTTTGGCTTTTTTAAAATTTCTTCTTTCACATATCAATTTTTGAGAAGATAGCCCAAATTCTCTGAAAATAATGTGGTGGCCTCTGATTTGGACACTAAGCAAATTGCTAGTCCTAACTTGTGAAGTATCTCATATCCAAACATCCTAAGACTTGGTAATGATCAATTCACTTAACACAGTTTTGTTGAACATCTCTGTCCTGTCTTCCTGTCACCAACTCACAACAGTTATTCTAATCACACAGTCTCTCAGTTTTGTTTGCTAGGAGCCACCCATGAAGGACTATGATCTGATGCTGAGACTCTGTCTACATTCCTTATATACTACAGAAGAATAGGTTTGGCCAAGCCTGGACCTATGGTGGGTTACAATGGAAATTAGTACAAGAGTAGTTTCAGATGGGGCCAGAAAGATGTCTCATTGGGCAAAGTCTCTTGCAACGAAGGCTGATGACCTAGCTAACATCTTCAGATACCATATGGTGAAAGAAAAAAAACTGACTCCCACAAGTTGTCTGCAGACATCTACATGCATGCTATGGAACATATATGTGAATATACAGAAAGACACAACAAAATAAATAAATAAATAATAGGTAGGTAAGTAAGTAGATAGGTAGGTAAGAAAGTAGATAGATAGATAGATAGATAGATAGATAGATAGATAGATAGATAGAGATAGAAAGAAAGAGAGAGAGACAGAGAGAGAAAGAAAGAAAGATAGATGTAAATACCTATTTAAAAATAGTAGCTTCAGAGTCTTTCAAAGGCCTCTCAAATGAATGAAGTTCTCAGGAATATTAAGGGAAGAAGGAATGATTCCCAGCTGTCTCAGTGATGTTTCAGCCTTAGCACAGTTACCCTTAATCTGTCAGTCTTTTGATCTTCATATTATTTGTTCCTTCTTTGAAGACTATGTGAATAAAACTAAATGAGTATTAATTGTTTATACAATATAAAACTCTTGGGGTAAATCTGACTTTAGACCCAAGGATTCAAACAAATCCATCTGTTGTGGTTTGAAAATAAAGAGTTTTTCATGGGTCTGCATGTTTTAATAATTGTATACAAGTTGTTTAGAGAGGCTGTGGAACCTTCTGGAAGTGGGGACTAGCTAGAAGAAGTATGTCACAAGCCTCTCTATGGTGCCCTCAAGTACTATATAACAGGAAACTCCTATACATCCCCACTGCCATTGTCACCAGCTTCTCTCACCACCATTCCTGCCTCCAATAGGATAGGCATGAAATAAATCCCTTTTCATTTAAATTGCTTCTGTCAGGAGTTTAATCCCAGCAATGATATTAGTGATTAATAAGCTATCCCTGTCTAGCTATTGTCTCTCCAACTTAGGAAAAATAGAGTTGATATATCCTACAGTGGGCTTGAGATGGGTTCATAGAGATCCCATTTTTTCTCAGTCATGCTCTGTCTTTCCTTATCTATGTCTGCTAGAAAACAACAACAGCTGTTTCCCTCAGGACTGACAGAGCTGAAGATTCACTCCACTGACCCCAATCTGGTCATGTGACTTTCTCTAACCAAATGATTATGATATATTGAAGTAATATTAGCTCAGAGACTGAAGGTAAAATAATATTGTTATTGGGAGAAGAGAAAGTAGATCACCTTGGTAGTTGGTATTGTTTGTCAACTTGATTGGAATGAAAAAATGCTTAGTAGATTAGTTAAGCACATGTCTGGGTGAGAGTCTCTAAGGACTTTTCCAGGAAAGATTATGTCATGAAGGCTCTGACCTACACAATGTTGACAGATTCAAAATCTGAACAGTCTATTGGGAGCTGGTAGAAACTGATGAATGGCACCTACTTAAAAGAGCTGAGTTGGGGGTAGAGCTTTGAAAACATCTGGCAGTAGCCACTCAGTGCCTCACTCTGCTTTCTGTTCACTATGAATGGAATGCAGCATCTTCTTGTCTCCGTGATGTTCCATTGCATCCCATGCTCCATTACAACACAGCCAAAGATTACTCAAATGTTTAAGGATTTTGTCACAACAATGCAAAAGTAACATCCTTGTGAAGGAAATAAACTTCAGCAGTACTACGCCAACATATCAGTACCTCTGGTTCACACTAAAAGTTAAGGAACTTGGCTAATCTGTAAAGACAAGCATGATGCATACCCGTGTCCTAACATCTTCTTCTCACTGAGGATGAGGAGTCATTATCAGCACTGAATTAAGAGTGCTTGGAAGTGTAAAGAAGAAAACCAAAGCTCATAGGATTAGAATATTTTTGCCAGAAAGATTTATTAATCTGTGAAGAGCTGGACTCATATGATTAACACATATACCACTAACCCCCATGCTTTCAAACAGGGAACCCATAGAAATCAAAGCTGTGATCCCAAACAGATTTAGTTGCTCACTGAAAAGCTCTGAAATTCTTTCTTTGTGGGCATACAGAGAAATTAAAAAGGAATTCATACAGAGACACAAAAATAGAATTATAATGTAGCACATTGAATACTGTTTATAGTAAAATAAACCAGCTTGCTAATGTTGCTAATGAACTGGATGTGGAAGCCTAATGCGCTTGGGCAGCTATCTGAAAGGATCCATCCAGAGAACTGAACAACTGCTGGAGAGGCAAACCTTCAGCATGGACTTTCTTCAAACGGTCAATAGAAAGCAGCAGGGCCAGAAGTGAATCATAAAGTATGGTAGTGGGGGGGGGGGCAAGAAGGGAGTGAATTTTTTTTTTTAGTTCCTATTCAAGGAACACTATGATATTCTCTACCAACTATGCTAAATGTGTAGCATTATAATGGATAAGCTCAATGATATATATGCAATCAGTGATAACATACAAAGGGGTTAAATTTCCTTTGCTGTTTATGGGCCTCATTTAACTTCTGCGTCTGCTAGATCAGTACTTGTACCATTATCCCTTTATAATGCTTTAAATAAATAGAATCACATAAGAATGGATTGAACTGATGGGTGGTAAACTTTAGTTTTTGCATAAGTTTAACCTTCACTTTTAAACTTGTGTACCAAAGAAAACATGGAGTGTTTACATATTCTTTAAAAAACATATTAATGGAGCCTTCCGGTCGCCATTTGCACCAGGGAGCCAGGCAGCGCCACAACCTTCTGTGAATGGCATGGCAGGAGAGAGTGATCTTCCAGCAGAACTTTCACTTCTAAGCGTGGAGGTGAGATCTCCACTTTCCCTCTGATATCTGTCTGGAGGGGAACAGCTAGGAGCACACAAGGCATTTGATCAGTGGAGCAGCTGGGACAGGAGCCTTCCAGTCGCCATCTGTACCCAGGAGCTGAGCAGCTCCATGGCCTTCTATGCACAGACTATGCCAGAAGAGAGTTGGTCTCCCAGGAGTATGGACACAGGCTTACAGGCCCAAAAGAGGGACAAGCTTCAGCCATAGACAGCAAGATCAACTAACACCAGAGATAACCAGATGGTGAAAGGCAAATGCAAGAACATTACCAACAGAAACCAAGGCGACATGACATCATCCGAACGCAGTTCTCCCACAACAACAAGTCCTAGATACCCCAACACACCGGAAAAGCAAAATTTGGATTTAAAATCACAGCTCACAATGCTGATAGAGGACTTCAAGAAGGACATAAATAACTTCCTTAAAGAATTACAGGAAAATACAGCCAAACAGGTGAAGGAATTGAACAAAACCATCCAGGATCTAAAAATGGAAGTAGAAACAATAAAGATATCACAAAGGGAAACAACTCTGGAGATAGAAAAACCTAGGAAAGAAGTCAGGAGTCATAGATACAAGCATCAACAACAGAATACAAGAGATAGAAGAGAGAATCTCAGATGCAGAAGATACCATAGAAAACATTGACACAACAGTCAAAGAAAATGCAAAATGCAAAAAGCTCCTGACCCAAATCATCCAGGAAATCCAGGAAAAAAAAATGAGAAGGCCAAACCTAAGGATAATATGAATACAAGAGAGCAAAGACTCCCAACTTAAAGGGCCAGTAAATATCTTCAACAAAATTATAGAAGAAATGTTCCCTAACCTAAAGAAAGAGATGCTCATGAACATACAAGTAGCCTACAAACTCCGAATACATTTGACCAGAAAAGAAATTCCTGCTGTCACATAATAATCAAAACACCAAATGCATAAAACAAAGAAAGAATAGTAAAAGCAGTAAGGAAAAAAGGTCAAGTAACATATAAAGGAAGACTTATCAGAATTACACGAGGCTTCTCACCAGAGGCTATGAAAGCTAGAAGATCCTGGGCAGATGTCATATAGATCCTAAGAGAACACAAATGCCAGCCCAGGCTACTATACCCATCAAAACTCTCAATTACTGTAGAAGGAGAAACCAAGATATTCCATGACAAAACCAAATTTACACAATATCTTTCCACAAATCCATCCTTTCAAAGGATAATAATTGGAAAATCCCAACACAAGGACAGAAACTACACTGTAGAAAAAGCAAGAAAGTAATTTTCCATTAACAAACCAATAAGAAGATTGCCACATAAACATAATTCCACCTTTACTAACAATAATACGTGGAAGAAGCAATCACTTTTCCTTAATATCTCTTACTATCAGCAGACTCAGTTCCTCAATAAAAAGAAATAGGCTAACAGACTGGATACGTAAACAGGACCAAACAGTTTGCTGTCACATCAGTGACAAAGACAGATACTACCTTAAGGTAAAAGGCTGGAAAACAATTTTCCAAGCAAATGTTCTCAAGAAACAAGCTGGAATAGTCATTCTAATATCGAATAAAATTGACTTTCAACCTAAAGCTATCAAAAAGATAAGGAAAGACACTTCATATTCATCAAAGAAAAAATATACCAAGAAGAATTCTCAATCCTGAATATCTATGCCCCAAATGTAACAGTACCCACATTCATAAAAGAAACTTTACTGAAGTTCCAAGCACACATTGCACCTCATACAATAATAGTGGAAAACTTCAACACTCCACTCTCATCAATGGACAGATCATGGAAACAGAAACTAAACAGAGAAATATAAATAACTGTGAAAATAACAGAAGCTATAAACCAAATGGACTTAACAGATATCTATAAAATATTTTATCCTAAAACAAAAGAATATACCTTCTTCTCAGCACCTCATGGTACCTGTTGAACCTTTCTTTAGGTGCTTCTCAGCCATTCGATATTCTTCAGGTGAAAATTCTTTGTTTAGCTCTGGAGTCTAACTTCTTGACTTCTTTGTATATATTGGATATTAGCTCTTAAAAAAGTACTCCTCCACTGCTGGTGGGATTGCAAACTGGTATAACCACTCTGGAAATCAGTCTGGCAGGTCCTCAGAAAACTCTGCATAATACTATAGGAGGACCTGCTATACCATTCCTGGGCATATACCCAGAGGATTCTCCAGCATGCAATAAGGACAAATGCTCCATTATATTCATAGCAGCCTTAGTTATAGTAGACAGAAGCTGGAAAGAACCCAGATGTCCCTCAATGGAGGAATGGATAAAGAAAATGTGGTATATCTACACTATGGAATACTACTCAGCTATTAAAAACAATGAATTCATGAAATTCTTAGGCAAGTGGGTGGATCTGTAGAATGTCATCCTGAGTGAGAAAACCCATTCACAAAAGAACACACATGGTATGCACTCACTGATAAGTGGATATTAGCCCAGAAGCTTGGAATACCCCAAAAATAATTCACATATCAAATGATGCCCAAGAAGAAGGAAGGAGAGGCCCCTAGTCCTGAAAAGGCTCAATGCAGCAGTGTAGGGGAATACCAGGACAGGGAATCAGGAATTGTTTGATTGGGGAACAGGGGGAGGGAAGAGGGCTTATGGGAATTTTGGGGAGGGGGGATCCAGGAAAGGGGAAATTATTTGAAATGTAAATAAAGAATATATCTAATAAAAAAAGAATGGGTCTTTCCCCATTATACATGAAATTTAGTGAAAAGAAGTTTTTGCACAAAGATAAAAACTGTTCTCTTTTCTGGAAGTCTTGAAGTGGATCAAGTCAGAGTCTCTTTCCTTTCCAGATTAGTTACGCTTAAGAAAAAAAAGAGGGTTTTTTCTCATGGTTCAAGGGCAGTACATAAGTTAAGACAGCAGGAACTTGAAGCCCCTGGTTGTGTTGCATCCATAGTGAGAAGAGGTAGTGAGTGTCTATCCTAGACTCACTTTCCTCTTACATAGTCTAGGATCCCAACTCAGAGAACAGTGCCTTCTATAGTGGGAGGGGTTTTCAACCTAGCCAAGAAAAACCTCCCACAGGCATTCCAAGAGGCCTTTCTCCCAGGGGATTCTAAAAGTCAAGTTGAAAACAGAGGTTAACCATCAGGTCCTCTCCACCTCAGTGCTGTCAAAAAGTGCACTGTTACAATCTTGTTTCATCCCAGAGAACACAGAATAATTATAAAGAACAAGGCAGCAATTATCTTTCTTAATTTTTTGAAGAGTCATTTCCCTATGGTCAGGATATATTCATACAAGATTCTATTAATGTAATTAACTATGATAACCACTTAACACAATGTCTTTATTAAAAATTAAGATATTCCTCAAATAATTTTCAACTCAATCTTTCCCACTAATATGTGCTCTCCCATGGAGGCTAGGTGAAATATAAAATTATTCTAATGGGAGTAAAAAAAAAACATAATTTGTATATGGCCACAAAGATTCTGTAGTCTAATCTGATGAAAATTTTCTAATTCAATGACACTACTGTAGAAGTTTTTTTGCCTCTCCTGTATCAGTAAAAGTTAGTTTTGTCTATTCTTGATCTTAGAGTATAAGCTATTGGAGTTCTGTTCAGGAAATTCTCCCCTGTGCCCATATGTTCAAGGTTCTTCCCTAGTTTCCCTTCTATTAGTTTCAGTGTGTCTGGTTTTATGTGGAGATCTTTGATCCACTTAGAATTGAGCTTAGTGCAAGGAGATAAGGATGGGTCAATTTGCATTCTTCTGCATGTTGACCTCCAGCTGAGCCAGCACCATTTGTTGAAAATGCTATCTTTTTTCCACTGGATGGTTTTAGCTCCTTTGTCAAAGATCAAGTGACCATAGGAGTGTGGATTCATTTCTGGGTCTTCAATTCTGTTCCATTGATCTACATGTCTGTTACTGTACCAATACCATGCAGTTTTTAACACTATTGCTCTGTAGTACAGCTTGAGGTCCGGGATACTGATTCCCCCAGAGGTTCTTTTACTCTTGAGAATAGTTTTAGCTATTCTGGGTTTTCTGTTATTCCAGATGAATTTTTGAATTGCTCTTTCTAACTCTATGAAGAATTGAGTTGGGATTTTGATGGGGATTGCATTGAATCTGTGTATTACTTTTGGTAAGATGCTCATTTTTACTATATTAATCCTGCCAATCCATGAGCATGGCAGATTTTTCCATCTTCCGAGGTCTTCTTCAATTTCTTTCTTCAGAGACTTGAAGTTCTTGTCATACAGATCTTTCACTTGTTTGGTTAGCGTCACGCCAAGATACTTAATATGGTTTGTGGCTATCGTAAAGGGTATTATTTCTCTTACTTCTTTCTCAGCCTGCTTATCCTTTGAGTATAGGAAGGCTTCTGACTTGCTTGAGTTGATTTTATATCCGGCCACTTTGCTGAAGTCGTTTATCAGCTGTAGGAGTTCTCTGGTGGAGTTCTTTGGGTCGCTTATGTATACTATCATATCGTCTGCAAATAGTGATAGTTTGACTTCTTCCTTTCCAATTTGTATCCCTTTGACCTCTTTTTCTTGTCTAATTGCTCTAGCTAGAACTTCAAGTACTATATTGAAAAGATATGGAGAGAGAGGGCAGCCTTGTCTAGTCCCTGATTTTAGTGGGATTGCTTCAAGTTTCTCTCCGTTTAGATTGATGCTGGCTACTGGTTTGCTGTAAATTGCTTTTACTATGTTTAGATATGGGCCTTGAATTCCTGATCTTTCCAAGACCTTTAGCATGAAAGGATGCTGAATTTTGTCAAATGCTTTCTCAGCATCTAATGAGATGACCATGTGGTTTTTTTCTTTGAGATTGTTTATGTAGTGGATTACATTGATGGATTTCCTTATATTGAACCATCCCTGCATCCCTGGGATGAAGCCTACTTGATCGTGGTGAATGATCGTTTTGATGTGTTCTTGGATTCGGTTGGCAAGAATTTTATTGAGTATTTTTGCATCGATATTCATAAGAGAGATTGGCCTGAGATTCTCTTTCTTTGTCGGATCTTTGTGTGCTTTTGGTATTAGTGTAATTGTGGCTTCATAGAACGAGTTGGGTAGTGTTCCTTCTGTTTCTATTTTGTGGAACAGTTTGAAGAGTATTGGTGTTAGGTCTTCTTTGAAGGTCTGATAGAATTCTGCACTAAAACCATCTGGACCTGTGCTTTTTTTGGTTGGAAGACTTCCAATGACAACTTCTATTTCTTCAGGGGTTATAGGACGGTTTAGATGGTCTATTTGATCCTGATTTAATTTTGGTACTTGGTATCTGTCAAGGAAATTGTCCATTTCCTCAAGATTTTCTAGTTGTGTTGAATACAGGTTTTTGTAGTAGGATCTGATGATTTTTTGAATTTCCTCAGTTTCTGTTGTTATCTCTCCCTTTTCGTTTCTGATTTTATTAATTTGGATACTATCTCTGTGCCCTCTGGTTAGTCTGGCTAAGGGCTTATCTATCTTGTTGATTTTCTCAAAGAACCAACTCCTCGTTTTGTTGATTCTTTGTATGGTTTTATTTGTTTCTACTTGATTGATTTCAGCCCTGAGTTTGATGATTTCCTGCCTTCTACTCCTCTTTGGTGTATTTGCTTCTTTTTGTTCCAGGGCTTTCAGGTGTGCCATTAAGCTGTTAGTGTATGCTGTCTCCCGTTTCTTTTTGGCGGCACTCAGGGCTATGAATTTTCCTCTTAGCACTGCTTTCATTGTGTCCCATAAGTTAGGGTATGTTGTGCCTTCATTTTCATTAACTTTCAAAAAGTCTTTGATTTCTTTCTTTATTTCCACCTTGACCAAGTTATCATTGAGTAGAGCATTGTTCAGCCTCCATGTGTACGTGGGTTTTCTTTTGTTTTTGTTGCCATTGAAGACCACCCTTATTCCATAGTGATCTGATAGGAGGCATGGGATTATTTCTATCTTCTTGTATCTGTTGAGGTCTGATTTGTGACCAATTATATGGTCAATTTTGGAGAAGGTACCATGAGGAGCTGAGAAGAAGGTGTATTCTTTAGCTCTAGGATGAAATGTTCTATATATATCAGTTAGTTCCATTTGGTCCAAGGCTTCAATTAGATTCACTGTGTCCCTGTTTAGTTTCTGCTTTCCTGAACGATCCATTTCAGAGAGCGGGGTGTTGAAGTCACCCACTATTATTGTGTGCGGTGCGATGTGTGCTTTGAGTTTTAGTAAAGTTTCTTTTACGAATGAGGGTGCCCTTGCATTTGGAGCATACAGAGGGCTAATATCCAAGATATACAAAGAACTCAAGAAGTTAAACTCCAGAGAGGCAAGTAACCCTATTAAAAAATGGGGTACAGAGCTCCACAAAGAGTTCTCACCTGAAGAATATCTAATGGCTGAGAAGCACCTAAAGAGATGTTCATCATCCTTAGTCATTAGGGAAATGCAAATCAAAACAACCCTGAGATTCCATCTCACACCAGTCAGGATGGCTAAGATCAAAAACACAGGAGACAGCAGTTGTTGGCGAGGATGTGGAGAAAGAGGAACACTCCTCCACTGCTGGTGGAATTGCAGGCTGGTACAACCACTCTGGAAAGCAGTCTGGCGGCTCCTCAGAAAACTGGGCATGACACTTCCGGAGGATCCGGCTATACCACTCCTGGGCATATACCCAGAGACTTTACCTGCATGCAATAAGGACACATGCTCCACTATATTCATAGCAGCCTTATTTATAATAGCCAGAAGCTGGAAAGAACCCAGATGTCCCTCAACGGAGGAATGGATTCAGAAGATGTGGTATATTTACACAATGGAATACTACTCTGCAATTAAAAACAATGAATTCACGAAATTCCTAGGCAAATGGTCAGAACTTGAAAATATCATCCTTAGTGAGGTAACCCAATCACAAAAGATCACACATGGTATGAAGTCACTGATAAGGGGATATTGACCCAGAATCTCAGAATACCCTAGACACAATCAGCATATCAATAGATTTCTAAAAAGATGGAAGGAGAGACCCCTGGTCCTGGAAAGACTGGATGTAGGGGAACGCCAGGACAGAGTAATGAGAGGGGGTTGAACGGAGAAAAGAGGGAGGGAAGGGGGCTTATGGGACTTTCGGGGAGGGAGGAAACGGGAAAGGGGAAGTGATTTGGAATGTAAATTAAAAAAATAAAATAAAATTAAAAAAAAAAAAAAAAAAAAAAAAAAAAAAAAAAAAAAAAAAAAAAAAAAAAAAAAGTTAGTTTTGTTTCTTTTCCCACCAACTTCCCGACGGCTATTTTTTTATTGGTTATTTTATATATTTACATTTCAAATGTTATTCCTCTTGTCATTTGTCCCTCGCAAGCCCCCATCCCATCACCCCAGCCCCTGCTTCCACAAGGGTGCTCCCCTACCCACCCACCCATTCCAGCTTCACCACCCTGGTCCCAATGGCTATTGTGTTCAAAGGCTCCCATTCTAATTCTAAGAGCGGAGATAAACTGGGAGCAAGGAAAATGGAGAGAGAGAAAAAAAAACCAATGATGAGAAAATAAGAATCTCTTTAATCCTGAAACAAATATAAAATGAATTCAATTTCCACAATAGTATTCTGATTTGCAGTCAAAGACCAAAGAAGACTGTGTTTACATTTCATTAGGAATGTATACAGGCCACATTCTCTTCTGGCACACTAGAAGCCATGAAATGAGCTTGCTTCTCTCAGCTGTTAGATTCTGCAAGCTGAGGCTTGTTCTGTGCATTGAAGTGGACGGAAGTAAACTGTGAGCCAGTTTCAGCTTTGGAATAGGTATCCTAATTCTTGGCAGAATTCTTGGGTAAAGTGGAGGGATTTGCTTACAGCAAAAATAACAGCTGTCATTTACTGATAGCCTACTACATATCTAACACTAGATAGGCATTCATAATTAATTTTCATATGCAATTTTTCTAAACTAGTGAAATAGGTGATAGTATGTGAAAGAAGCTAAAGCTTGAAAATAGCAAATAACTTACTTGTATCCTAGAGAGGTACAAGTGTCAGGATGGGATTGGATCACAGGTCTCAAAAGTCAGTCTTTGATGGCTCCTTGCATTTTTACACAGTGACTGAAAACTAATCTGTGATACAGAATGGACACAGCTACAGTTGTTTGTTTGGTTGGTTTTATTTAACTAAATATGTCTAGAAGTATTATACTGATTCTGTAAACATATCAGTTGCAAACAGGACTGTTCTCAATGAGTAAGATGTAGATTGCCAAATTCATTGGTGTTCACATTTTTCAGTATTAACTCAGATTTGGGCAGAGCAGGGGTAACAATCACTTTAATGAGAATGGTTTCCTCAGTAAATGCATCTGTGTTCTCAGATTCTGTGGCATCTGGATTTTGCTTCCTGCTCCACAGGTTTCAGATGCCACTGTATGACCAACTCCACAGTGCTCTTAAGGCACAGGCCAGACATGTTCTCTTCTGTGGGAAGTCCCTGTGGTAGCTTCAGGGACTGGATGCAGATCACTTGCTTAACCTCTTTCAGCTTGGCTTTGGCCAACAGGATGTTCTTGTGAATGTGAGGGCTGTGTGCCTTCTGTAGTCCCAGCATCTTGATCATAGTCTTTTTTAAGTATGGACGCCTTATTGTATTTCTTATTCTTGTAGGAATGTGCAGTTTATGAAGGTTCTAGGGGTCCCCACCATTTTTTCATGATCTTCAGGCAGGTATAGGCTAAAACAATTTATCTGGATTTTTTGGGGTGTGGGGGGATTTCAAGACAGGGTTTCTCTGTATAGCAATGACTATCGTGGAACTCATTCTGTAGACCAGGCTGACCTCATACTCAGAAATCTGCCTGCCTCTGCCTCCCAAGTGCTGAGATAAAATGTATGTGCCACCACTGCCCAGCTGGAATTCTTGATCTGGTAAATTTGTGACGAATGCAAACTCTATGAATGAGAGACTCCACACCCATTTTCATAGTCTGTAGTCTGGCTGGAGCCCTTTGAAATACTGAGCTTAAAACCCTAGGCTTAAGTGTAGTAATTCTTCTCTTTAGAGGCTACAAGTGACAGCTGTGTCCAGTCTGAATATCCCTGCAACTGGAAGGAATGGAACCAACTCAATTTTTACACAAAATTTATTTTTCTTAAGAATTATCCAGAAACAAAGAAAATGTCTCAAGCTATAAAGCTGATTCCAGAAAATTCCAGAAGTGGTTGGAAAAATTGATAGCACCTGAGTAATTCCTAAAATAGCTACATTAAGAAGCTTGGTTAGGTATATTCATTTTTCTAAAATCTATCAAATGATTTCACAGCTGCTTAGATATATAGTGATTGCTTAATTTATTCACCCATCTATTTAACAGCATGTAAGGTGAACTGATCACTTTGGACACTGGCAATACAACAACAACCAAAGTAGGTATAGTCTTTGTCCTGGGAGGACATATGTAGAAAAAGAAAATAAATAAGCAAGACAGTTAACAAAACAGACACAGATCAGGGTGAAGGAAATACTTCTATAGAAAAATCACTAAAAGAGGTATTCCATCTTATTTGTCAGGGGAAGCTTTATTGAAAATTAAAGGATAAAAAGAAGTTAAATATGAAAGATCCAGGATTACAAAGGCAGCAGAATGACAAAGTTGAACAAGTTTAGGAACTGTGTGTAACTATGGCTGAAGAAACTAAGGATAAAAATCCAGGCAATAGTAAAACCCTATTGCTGAAGACACAACTTTCTTATGTCATTGAACATGGAGAAACCAAGCTGATACCCAAGTGGAAGTCTCAGCCCTGCTGACTAGCATTCATGCTGGAAGGTACTTTGGAAGTTACTGGAGAAAAAAGTAATCATTAATACCTCCCAGCTATATATCCTGCAAGTTGTATTGGCACAACAGTGGCACAAATGTTATAGGAATAACCTACCACTTTTTGATTGGATTTGAGTCCCAATACATGAGATGGACTCCATATCTAACACTGCTAAAGTGGTCAAGAATCTAATACTAGATAGGTCAAGGGCTCTATGAGAAACCTACTACTAAGGAGACATAGCAGTAATTGTTGTGAGTTACTCTGATGATGTTTGTATTCTCGTGTTAATTTTGCTTCCTTGAGAGGGGTTGCCTCCCTTGTGAGCAGTGAGCAGTCAGTCACCTATTCAGGTGATTTCATGTGAACTTTCTCTTCATTCTAACTGGTCAATAAAGGCTAGTACCTGTGATTGAGCAGTGGAGGAGAAAGGTGGGAAAGTCAGGGAAGAGAAGGAGCAGGGATGAGAAGGAGAGAAGAGTAGGAGAAAGCCATAATGGAGCAGAACTGTGTGACCAAGGAAAACTGCAAGTAGCAAAGGATCTCATAGGTGGGGAATAAGTTAGTATAGCACTATATCTGCCCAATCTAGGCACATGGTTTATAATTATAATAACTGGATTATTTGGTTTTTATTTAGGCTTATTGAGATTGCAAATAACTGCAACAAATAATAATTGCTCCTGGTAATATATTCATAGATCAGAGTAATATTCAGTCCTCATTAGAGAAGCTTCTTCTTGCAGTAGGTGGTAATGAACAAAGCAACCGGCAACTGGACAATGTGAAGAGATTGAGACACTATGGGACATTAAATACTAAATGGTATGTCTTTATGAGACCCCTCCCCTCAAAGCTTAAGGTCTATTCTGAAGATGGGACAGAGAGATTGTAAGAGCCAGAGATGATGGATGATTCCAAAGAAAAACAGTGTCTTCTGGACACAACAGCACTGATACACATATGAACTCACATGATAAGTTCTACACAGGTTCAAACTAGACAACATTCCAACACTGAGAAATGAACATGGACACAAAGCCCCACACCTAAGAAAATATTTACAATTGATACCTGCTTAAAAAAATAAAAAACAAAAAGCAAACAACAACAACAAAAAAAACCCCGAGTTTTCTTCAATGAAGCATCACTGGATACATTAACCCAACTTGCAGCTAATATCTACTTCATACTGAATGACTTAAAGTGTGAGTGGAGTTGTTAGGGTCAGAACCTGGGCCCTGCCAGTTCTAACATGCTAGGCCTAACCACCCATCCTCAACAGGGCAACTAAAGTGACAACCGCTAGTGAATAGCAGGGAAAACAATTCAATATAGCTGCATTTGCAAGAGGAACAAATAAATAGATTTAATGATTAATACTTACTCAGATCATCCCTAGGATCCTGACATGAGGCTTAGATGGTAAAAGAAGACAAAAGGATATGCATAGCTGAACAGTCTAGTTCAAGGTGGGGGATTGTCAGTAACTGCCCATCATTGTCCATCTCCAGTTTCTTCTGAATGTTTGATGATTCCTCAATGCTATATGAAATCACTTTCCAGGGTACAAGATCCTCCTTTCCAGGGAACCAAGGCCCCAACCTTTTTCTTTTCCCAAGCTGAGATCCTATGAACATGCCAGTCTTTAATACATTAAACATTGTTTCAGTACTCTGATAGTCAAAAGGAGGAGTAGATGTGTCTTTTTAAGATAGTTCATTCCTGTGGGGATAGTTATCAAAG
The DNA here is from genome assembly GCA_036184795.1 of Tokudaia tokunoshimensis. Classification (NCBI taxonomy): domain Eukaryota; kingdom Metazoa; phylum Chordata; class Mammalia; order Rodentia; family Muridae; genus Tokudaia; species Tokudaia tokunoshimensis. Next base: position 103,155,623 of record BTHU01000011.1, on the reverse strand, counting down.
TTTTTTTTTTTTAAAAAAAATAAGGATTAGAGCAATTCTCCGTATTTACTATAGGTTTGTTATATATAGCCTTTACTGGAGGTATGCTTGCTCCATCACTTGCCTTTCCATTACTTTTTTTCAAGAAGGAGGGTTAGATTTTTATCAAAGGCCTTTTCTGTGCCTTTGAGATAATCAAGGGATTTATGTCTTCGGGAACCTTTCTGTGATGCATTACACTGATTTACATATATCAGATCATTCCTAAATCTCTCTTGATTACGATGAATGATCTTTTTCATCATTCATCTTAAACTTGGTTATCAAGTATTGTAATGGGAATTTTGTATTTATATTCATGGAGGAAATTGCTCTGTAATTTTTGTTGTGTCTATCTGGTTTTGATATCAGGGCAATACTGGTTTTATTAAAAGACTTTGAAAAATTTCAATTTTGTGAAATAATGCAAGTGACTACAGGCTTATATTTTTGAAAGCCTACTTTTAATAAGGGTTCTTAAATGCTTTAACCTCCCTTCTAGGCTACCACCCACCAGAGGTAGTAGAAAGGAAAGCTTAATAGGGCAAAGGAGAATGTGGACCTGTTTAGAAATAGTTATTTGGAAAAATAAATCTAACCTGGGTTGTCAGGATATCAGCAGTTCAGTTCCCAGGAATCAGCAGTGGCAGTTGATCCACTAGCAAGCACCATTCACGAATTAGCAACAGCAGTTTGATCCAGAAGAAACCATAAAGCTCTGTCAATCATCTGGAATTCAGAAAAGGGGCAAGAAACTGTTAGAAGACCACCAGAAGAAGTTCTTTGGTGGTGTTTCTCTTTATGAACTCATGACAAACAACGGCCAGCAAAGAATGACAAGGTGAACCAATATCATTCAGCATCATCCATTGTCCATTTGGGCTATATTTATATCCTTTCCAAACATCACATGTTCTCTCAAGCGTTCCCTCTAGCAAAACATCACATGCCCCTTTTCTAGACTGCTTCCAGAAAAACACCACATGTCTGCTTCAGGAAAAAAATATCTTCTCATAAGACAGTTTCCAGGAAAACATCACATGATACAAATGAGTCTCCAAAGAATCCAAAAATTTCCATTTCAAGTGGTATTGGTGTTAGTTCTTTGAAGATCTAATACAATTCTGCAGTAAATTCATGAACTAGTATTTTTGTAATTTGAGACATAGCTACTTCAATCTAATCAATGATTTATAGATATGTTTAAGTGATTAGTTTTATCTTGGCTTAAGTCTATATGTCATACGTATCTAAAAACTCACCCATTTCTTTTATATCTTCTAATCTGATGGAAAATAGGTTTTAAAGATATGTTTTTACGATTTTCTGAATTTTGTTGGTATCTGTTATAATCTCTTTCTCTTTATGAGTTCATTAATTTGTGTCTTCTCTTTTTTGCTAGCTTAGCTAAGGGCTTGTCAATCTTGATTAACTTTTGTTTTTGTTTTGTTTTTTGGTTTCTGGTTTTTTTTGTTGTGTTTTGTTTTTCGAGACAGGGTTTCTCTGTGTAGCCCTGGCTGTCCTGGAACTCACTCTGTAGACCAGGTTGACCTCGAACTCAGAAATCCGCCTGCCTCTGCCTCCCAAGTGCTGGGATTAAAGGCATGCGCCACCACTGCCCAGCCTTGATTAACTTTTGAAAGAGTCAACTCTTTGTACTATTGATTCTTTGTATTTTTGTTGTTGATCCTATTTCTTATTTCATTGATTTCTCTCCTGACTTAATTATTTTTTTCTATCTACTCTTTGATTTATTCTTGTTTTCCCAAGTCCTTAAGGTATCTCATAAAGTTTTTTTTTGTTTTGTTTTGTTTTTGACATTTTACTGACTTTTTCATATAGGTACTTCAGCTGTAAACTTCTCTTGGAATTGCCATAATGGTACATTATATACTGTGCTTTTGTTTTCGTTCAGGATTTTACAGTTTTTTCTTCTTAACTTCTTCAGTGAGTCATTCACTGTTCATCAGTATTCGGTTTCATCTCCATGAATTTGTATGCTTTCTGTAGTTTCTCACACAGTTGATATATAGCTTTTATTTTTGGGGTCAGAGAGAATACAGGATATTTCAATTTTCCTAAACTTGCTGAGAATTGCTGTGTGTCCTAATAGGTGATCTGTTCTGAAGAAATTAACATGAGCTTGTAATAATAAGTATTTGTTAGTTTTGGGTGGAGTGTTCTGTAGCTGACTGTTCACTCCATTTGATTTATAACTTTATTTAACTTCAGAGCCTCTGTTTGCATTTTGTCTTTGATGACGTGTCTAGTGGTGATTGTGGGATATTGAAATCTAATTACTGTGTTTGGGTTCATCTCGGACTTTAGTGTTTGTTTTATGAAATTGAGTGCACTTATGTTTGGTGTATCTATTTACAATTATAATAACCTCTTGACATATTGTTCCCATAAGGAATATGAAGTAGCCTTTTAAAGTCTCTTCTAAATAATATTGGCTTAAAGTTTACTTTTGTCTTATAGTGGATAGCTGTGCCTGCTTGTTTCAATTCCTTCTTCCATTCTTTCACACCCTGGAGTAGTGCATTATCCTCAATGGTGAAATGTATTGCTTAGAGAAAAACAGATTCTCTTCTCTGATCCTGTCTGCTAGTTTGTCTTTTATTGGTGAGTTGAGACCAATTCAGAGTAATTACTGAAAGATGTGTACTGATTAAGTCATTTAGTTGATTCTGTAATGTTTTTCTTCCCATTAACTGTCCTGATACTATTTAACCTCCCCCCTACTGTGACCTCATGGGTATGTTTATCCTTCTCTTCTGTATAAAGTATTTCTTCCAGTATTCTCTGTGGATATGGTTTAGTGGTTTTATATTCCATTAGTCTGTTTTTATCATGGGAAGTTTGTATTTCTCCAATTATAATAGGCAGTTTAGTAGATAATAGTTTAGGTTGGTAGGCTTGATCTTTCAGAACTTGGAATACATCTTTATAACCCCTCTGTCTACTATCCTCACACGCTAACAGTATGTCAAAGAGACCTTTGTCTTCACATTTTCCCTTTCTGAGTTGAAATCTAGCATGGGATATGTTAAGCATCTTTCCACTATTGGGACAAAGTGCCCAAGAAGCATCAGGTTAGGACAGAGAAGCGAGAGGGGGTTGAATGGGGAAAAGAGGGAGGGAAGGGGCTTTTGGGACTTTCGGGGAGGGAGGAAAAGGGAAAGGGGAAATGATTTTGAATGTAAATAAAAAAAACTTAGAAAATAAAAAAAAGTAGAAAGGTTTATTTTGGCTGTAGTTCATGGTCATTTGGAAATAACATAGATGTTGGTTACAGTGTAAGGTACATCTATCAATTCTACACAGCTCTTTTTTTTCTATCAGGCTCTAGCCATGTTCTCCTCCCTCTAGAATCTTAGGTAGGGAACAGAAATGTGGAATACACACTTATTTTATTGAATCCTAATTCTAGTAGCCTAATGCATCTGAGGAGACTAGACATGATTTTTTTCCAAATGTATACTGTTGCTTCAACACAAAGAATTATATTGAAACAAGTAGTGTAGAATTCATGTTCCTTACATAATAAGGAATTGAACAGGATTTTACAACATATAACCTAGGCTGAAATAATTGTGAATATGGATTGTATATGCTAGCTGGAACTTAAAATTAATAACCCAAGGTAATAGAAAAAATCTATGTGGATTATCATAAGACCCACTTCAAAGTAATGAGATCCTCATTGTAAATACCCAGCACCTGGTATGCATGAGTCGTTGAACTTCATCGAAAGAGGATAGTGAAGAGCTAATGTTCAGTTAGTGCTAAATTTAATTACCTTTTTTGATTGAAATCAATGTGTATGTATCAATTAAGACCACTTTTCTCTTCACCTTAAACTTGAACAGTTTCTTTCAAATCTACAAAAATTAAAGCTTAATTAATGTCTTTATATAAATCATTCAGATTAATAGCAGATACTATACATAGAGACATGGGCTACTTATAGACATGCACACAGAATGAGTACCCAAGGTGAATGACCGTAGAGAGTTGAGATCAAATCGCCTAGTGCATTGGCAAGAAAACACACAGGTCATAATCTTGTCCCCGTCAGGACTTTTGTCTTCTGGTAAGAAAGATATGGCAAAATTCCAGACCTTGCTGCATGACACAGGAGAGCAAATTTTCCCTCTGTTCCTTGCTATAGTCCAACATATGTGCTGGTTCATCGCACTCTCATGTTCAATAAGTTGAACAAACCTATCAGGTTGAACCACGTGAATTTCTTGTTTCTATAGATTCAAAATGACTGATTTTCAGTAACTTCAGATTATTCCATCTAGTAGTGATACTTCCTATTCATAGGGTTAAAGATATTTACTTTAATAATGTAAAAACAAATAAACCAAAACCAAACCAAATAAAAAAACAAACAAAAACAAAAAATATCAAACCTGAGATCTGAAAGTTCATGTCATGTAGTCAGGTTAAGAACAGAATTCAAGTTTCTTACTGATGAGTGCTGTAGGTGTTCATGGTGTTAGTGTGTTTTATGGTAGAATTTCTTATGCCCTTCCTGGCCATTGTTGCACTTTTACTTTTTTATTAATTAACCAATATAATTAAAGATGAGGTTTCTCATCAAAATCTAAACTGTCATTTCTCTTGTAAAATGGGGAAATATTTGCACTTTGTCCAGGGCCAGTATTAGGATGAAGAAGAATGGATATTTTGTAAGTGCAAAATGTCAAACTACACAAAAAGAATCTCAATTATCAAGGAAAACAACCTTTTGATGTAGTATTTAAATAGTGCAAAAAAACCACTCTGGAGTAAAACATCAGAGACTAAACGAAGAGGAGCCATTGTTTGCCTCTTCTGCTCCTCCCTTCCTGTACCCTGGGATAGTTATTTAAGCCAACTTTCTGCTCTGGCACCAACTGCCCATCAACTCTTAGCATTGGCCAAGGTAATAAAAGTTGGAAAGGATACAAATCAGATTGGACAACAGAGTTATTTCTTTTTTCTTTTCATGTGTATTTGTGGTGTGTGTGTGTGGTGTATGCATGAGCGTGCATGTGTGCATGCGTGTGTGTGTGTGTGTGTGTGTGTGTGTGTGTGTGTGTACATGAGTGTATGTATGTACACATTCATGAGCATGTGTGTTCTGAGGATCCAAGGTTGATTCGAGAATCTTATTCCTTAATCTTTGAGGTAGAATCTCTCATCCAAATCCAGAACTTGACATTCAGTTACTCTCATTAACTAGTTTGTTCTGGTGGTCTCTTGTCTCTCCTTTCCGAGGCTAGAAATTGTAGGTGGGCTACCACACCCACTGAGCATGTACGTGGATTCTGATGATCCAAACTCTAGTCTTCTTGCTTATATGACAAGAACTTTAACCACTGAGCAACTTGTCTAGCCTCAAAATGGAGATTTTCTATAAACAATTTTGTAAGACTTTAAGTAACCTTTTCTACATAGTGAAATTATATTTAATGGATTATATAATCATCACAAATTTATTTATATTATAATTATACATTAACATATCATACAGTTATACATTATTTACAATTGTGTTTTAAACTTTTTATTGGTTCTTTGTGAGTTTCACATCATGCACCCCATTCCACTCATCTCCCTGTCCTGTTTTTGTCTCTTCTCTACTGCTGTCTCTATGGAATAAGTGTCCTTCCTTTTTTAAATAAGCCAAAGCCTATAGGTTGGTGTTTTGATGTTAACTCCACTGCCTGCTCCATTCAATTTTATTTTTGGCAGCCACTATGTTTCCTAAGACACATCAGGATGAATATGATGGCAGATACCTGCAATCTCAGCGCCCAAAAAGCTGAAGGAGCAAGACTGTGAGTTCCAAGCAAACCTTGACTACACATCAAGACCCGGCCTTAAACAAAATCCAAACAATGTCTCTGTGCGTGTGTGTGTGTGTGTGTGTGTGTGTGTGTGAGAGAGAGAGAGAGAGAGAGAGAGAGAGAGAGAGAGAGAGAGAGAGAGAGATTATTCTATATCTACCTCCACTGTCAAACATTATTTTTCTGATATTTTGTTTCAATTACATTAAATCCACACTTTTTACTGAAGTATTCTTGGGAACACTCCAGACACAATTGCTCCTTAAGTCCTTTTCTTTTATATTAGTCAGAAGTGATGTTTTCCATTTTTTCAAAGGAATAGTTGTGTCCTACCTGTCTGATATGAGCTTACTTGCAACTCCAGCAGTTTTCTCTCATCAGTCTTCACACAAGTGTTGCATTGGCCACTCTTGGAAAAAATATCTTGCTAATTTCTTTATTCTCCACTTTTATGATATTCACTGATGTATTCTTAGCAAGAAGAGGTATTTGATAAATATTTACTGAGTTAAGCTCAAGATCCATGAATGAGTAAGTGCCAACAAGCAACATTCAGCCCTGAGTTTTTTATCACAAAAAGGCCTTTGTTGGGAGGTCTATTGTTTGTAGACACAAGTTAACTATCCAAATGAATTTTCAAGGCAGAAAAACTTGGGCTTCGATTTTTAAAAGAGTTGTTTCCATATCCTCATTGCCCAGCAAGATATTTTAATTTAGAAAACACAAATATCTTTATTGTAAAACCAAACTGAAGCAATATCTGGATCCCGAAAATCAACCTTAGAAGAAAAAGTTTAGAAATGTAAATAAATAATATATCTAATTTAAAAAAGACCAAAAAAAGGAAGAAAAAGTTTAGAGTTATAAACAACCACAAGAATCTATGTGAAAGATAAAGTAGCTGACAACATAAATCCCAAAGAGATTTAGAGAGTGGGAGAGGCTGCTGAAACTTTCAGAGAATAAAAAGATGCCCTAAATGCACTTTAAAAAAAGCTTCTTTTTTCTTGTTCTCACTGTTTAGATAGCAACAGCTTAAATCCACATTTAAGTTGCCAGTGATGGAGACTTAGCCATCTCATTGTTGTGATTCCTCTGCAGACTGCAAAACAAAGTAGCATTTTCAGTCATTACTTCTCATCTCCTTATATTTTGGCATGTGACTCCTTTAAATGATACTTAATCAGGTTTTAAAGAATAGTGCAATCATTTCCATAAATAAGCATTCAAATATTCCATTTCCCCAAAATATTCCTCATATCCATTTCAGTTCCCTCTATATTTCTATTCCAAATTCAGGCATAACCTTGCTCTCGACATAACAAATACATTGAATCATATAGTATGAGTTTACAATTATCTAATACACACACTCCTTTCATTTAGCCTATCATTGGTATCTAACCATTATGTAGACATTATCATCAGTTCATTCTTTGGGTTGATGAATAATATTTCACTACAGATCTACCACAAATGTCTACTGAGTAGCTGGTAGACATTTAGGTTGTTTCAGTTTCAGCTGTGATACATAGTGTTGCTGTGAATTTTCAAATTATCTTTGTATAGAAAGGTTTGGACCTCTTTTGAGTAGATGCATATAGGTAAATTTGATAGCTGGCATTAATACTTTTATATTTAACTTTTTGAGAAACTTCCAAAAACTGTTTATGAAGATGGCTAAAACATTTTACATCCTCACTAGAAATATACCAATATTTGTTTCTAAACATTTTCGCATATTTGTAATTAACTTATTGTAACCATTCCAGTGGGCGTGAACTGGTTTTGCATTGTGGTTTTAATTTTCATTTTCTCTAATGATGAATTATGTTAAGAATCCTTACATAAATTCAACAGTTGTTCCTATTACTGTGTTTTCTTCATATTTTTTAATTTTTCTTTTCTTTCCTCCACTATATTTTAAGACAAAGTCTACTCTGTAGTCTAGGCTAGTCTAAAACTTGCTATGTAGTCCAAGCTGGCTTTGAATTTATGGCAATCCTACCTCAGCCTCCCAAATTCTGAGATTACAAACATGAACTTCTCTACCTGATCATCTCCAACTTTCTTTCATAAAACACCTGCACACTTTTCATTTTAGTTTTTATTTAAGATTGATTTTATGTACATCTACAGATAAAGAAAGAAGTACATTGTTTTGATATTCAATTGCTCCATTACTATTTATTGAAGATACTACCCTTTCTATAATGAATTTCCTTGACATGTTTGTCAAATACCAATTCACTACAAAGCTCATTTCCTCTCTCTCTGTTGTGTTCTGTTAAGATATCTTTATGCCAGCACCATACTGTCTTGAAAATTATTAGTTTTTAAATTAGGAGTAAAAGTCTTTCAACTGTGTCTTTTCTAAAAGTCATTTTGTTTATTCAAGGTGTTTTGTTTATTTCCATATACTTGTAAAACATAATTTTAATATATGCAAAGACATAGCCAGAATTTCATTAAAATCCCTATAAGGAATTGCATAAAATTCCTAGTCAAGTTGCTGGAAAGTTTCTGTCTTGATAATATTGAATCTTCTATCCAAAAGCATGGAAAAATGCTGAGGACATCATACCATGACATTGATGGCATCTGGGACCCTGAGAAGCAGGAGACACATCCCTCCAGGGGACCCGCCTTTAGAAATAAGGTACTATCTGCAGCAGGCCTAGTTGCAGACATCTCAGAAGCCCCTGGGCAGCTCTTTGTAAAAAAGTTGATCCCCTCTACTAACCTTAGCCCTGGACAACAGCTGTATGGATTTCATTTGTGCGTAACTGCTTTTCAGTTGGCCTTGATGTGCATAATTATTCTATTATATCTGACTTTCCTATTTCTTTCTCCTTCTGCTTTGATGAATTCTGTGAAAATAGATGTTCCTTGATGTAATGATTCTTAAGCAATTAAAAATTGAGGTATAGGCACTCAGTACAGCACAGTCCTAATGATCCAGGTGCATGCTGTGTGTTCTCATCTTAGAAACAATGTAATAACTGCACAATGGTAGTTCCAGATTAATGCATGACTTTCAAAGAAAGTTTGAACAAATTATTAGAAAAATGAAGCAGAGCCAATATTGGGACCTGAGAAAGGAAATAGCTATTGAAGTTATGAAATGAGTTTTGCACAACATTTGAGAATGGTTCCTGATCTCCTTTGGAAATGTATAGAAAATATAGAATACATAAAATTTTATACTAGTAAAACTAAGTCAAAACACTGGGACTCTTAGGAGAGTCATTGTATGCAATGTGCAGCAACAGAAAGCTATTGTAACTGCTGAGGTAAGGGTTAACTTGACTCTTTCTGGCAGCGTTGCCTGGCAGCTTGCCCATGTCATTTATCATTAGAGCTTCACAAGTAACCACATGTAGCTGATGGAGGAGCTCTGAGATTTCTACCTGCTTTTTGGAGTAACAAATAAAGACTGGGGTAAGGTAAAGGCAAGGAGTGCAAGGAGAGAGTGTATGTGTGAGTGAAAGGAGAATTCTTGAAAGAGGTGTGTGTGAGGGGTGTGTGTGGTATATATGTGTGAGTGAAAGGAGAATGCAGGAGATATGTGGGGGGGGGGAAGGAAAGCACAGGAGAGTGCGGAGAGTGTGCAGGAGAGTGCAGAGTGCCTGCAGCCTCAAGCTGCAAGAGAACACGCGTGTGTGAGTGTGTGTGTGTGTGTGTGTGTGTGTGTGTGTGTGTGTGTGGAGAGAGAGAGAGAGAGAGAGAGAGAGAGAGAGAGAGAGAGAGAGAAGCAACTTCAAGCCTTGGAACTTGCTGGTCAGCTTGTACCCGAAAAAGTTGTCTGTGTGTATTTATTATAAGCCTCCCAGATATCCCTGCTTCCAGTTGAGAATCCAGATCCTTTTTTTGAGGCTGGGCCTTGGCAGAAAAATCATTCTATTATGTTCCATACCTACCATCAGGAAAGAATGGAAATTTATAGTATAAAGTCCTTGCTAATTTTACTAATCTTATGCTGGAAATGTTCATTCTTATAAACAGATAACCAGTGAAATTTCTAAATGTATTGTTCATTGCAAAGAAATTTTTTGATTTCCATACACATCATGCATTTTTTAGCTTGTTTTGGTAAAAATTTCATATTCATTCAAACATAATGGTTATTATTGATTCACAGAGTTGTGCAACCATCGGGAATATTAAATTCCAGAGCCTCTTCATCCCCATTCAGAGAATGCCTGATGCCAAGAACAGTCACTGCCATTCTCCACCGTCAGGATATGACCACCACTGATCTAATTCTGACTCTATAGAATAAGACCTAGGCATAACATATAAACAAAATCATATCATTTGATGGTGATTTTCATGTACTATAATGACTTCATGATACATCTTATCATGAACCGTGTATGGATAATGATTTATTTTTATTGATGAATATTTGTAGGGAATGGTGAGCAGGGCCCGGCGTAGCTGTAAAGGGAGGCTAACTGGCTGGGGGGATGGAGTCCTTGATCTGGTCTTGATCCTGTGAGGTGGAGACCTGAGTTCCTGTAGAGGAAGCCCAGCCGGATGAACAGGAAATTCCTTGGTCCTTTCTGTCAGCTGAGAACGCTACTGAAGACTGTTCCATTGCTCCAGCACAGTGGGTTTCAATAAGAAAAGACAGCCCACGACTTTAAAGCTTTATTGTAGAGAAATAAAGTGAGAGAGAGGAAGTAGAGAAAAAGTAGTAAAAGCCTGCCATGACCACGAGGGAAGAGGGAAGAGAGGATAGAAAAGAGAAAGATAGGAGAAAGAGAGAGAAGAAGAAAAGAAGAGAGAGAAGAGCGAGAGCAAAGGGTGCGAGTGAAGGGCAAGAGAGCGAGGAGGTGCCAAGCAGCCCCTTTTATAATGGGCCGGGCCACTTGGTTATTGCCAGGTAACTGTGGGGCAGGAAAATCCTGGCTGTAGCCAGGTGACTGTCCGGGTGGAGTCCATCCAGAGCGCTAGGGGCCTGACCCTACGTGACTGATGGCCACAGGGTTGTGTCCAACAAATATTCAATCATATAGATTTGTCATTCTTCAAATGTTTATTAGATATTTATTCACTCCTATTTTTTATTTTCATGAGTAGAGAATATTTTACATAGAAAAGAGAAGAATGTAAAAGGTAGTGGCATAATGAGAGTGACAGGTTATACTAGATTATTGTTGAACATATTGAGTGCTTTTCCGTGACGGACAAGTATACATCCCTGCCCGATGACATCAGCTTTTGCCATGCAACTTAGGTTTTATTCATTAAAATATAGGAAACCCTAACAAATAAAACCCCCAGTCCAAGGATGGATTGCTTCTTTTGATGCTGCTGAGAAGCACGGTCCCCCAAACCTCTAGATATTACAAGCCATTGTCACTTCTCTCAGTAACTCTTCAGAACTTAGCAGTGAGACCTTATTTCTGAAGACAGTACATGCTTGAGTTACAGAATATGGAAAAATCAAGCTTACTGGAGACTTCATCTATACTGGCTAGCTCTCCTAGCACTGAAAGGTGCTGACAACATTAGAGGAAGAAAAATAATCATCAGTTATACCCAGCACTGTGAGTTACAGTGATCACTGGCCTGGTAAGACATGCTCACTGGTGCACTACTGGCAGAATATCTTGAAAGGGACCGAGTCCTTTCTGATTGGATTTAAGTCCTACTTCACAAGTTAAAACCTGTTCCTGACACCATTATCAGCCCCAAAACTACAGTTAGGCAGGTCATATACCCTAGGGGAGAGTCTACATTTTTAATTCTGTTAAATGGACATGATAGTAAACTAACTCCCGAGGACTTATCATTATACCCACAGATCAACGTGTCACTCAGCCCTCATCTGTGAAGCTTCTATTTTCAGCACATGGTGACTAACTCAATTGGCCAAGTTGCAGAGAATAAGAAATTACTCATCCCTAAAAAGATGCTCATCACTAAATGAAACACAGTGCACCTCCTCCTCCTCCTCCCAAGGTCTAAGGATTTCTATGGAAGAGAAAGGGGCACGAGACAGGAGCAATGGAGGACTTCAAGGAAACAGTGTGCTGCGCATGGCAGAGCAACTGTGTTGTGGTTGCAACGGCACAGACAATACCTATGTAAGCCCAAGCCAGAGAGTAGAAATGGGAATGGGGCTCAGAATGCCACCTCTAGTGTGAAGCTGTTGGCAACTGTTAGCTCCAGGGGAAGGAGAGAGACAGTGTTCTCTGACAGTGTGGCCCTAGGAAGGCGACCGTGCTTCAGTAGAAGACCTCGCTTCCCAGAAATGGCAGCACACATCATTTTGAAGAATTCAAAGGGGGAGAGAAATGCAAAATTGGGTGAGTAGGAAGTAAGAGTGGATGGTGAATATGATCAAAATTCGTTATATGAAACTGTCTAATAACCGGTAAAAATTTTAAAATAAATTCAAGAAACCACTCATGCCAGTTTTGGATAAAAGTATTTGGAGCCCTTGCATGGTTTTCTGCTTTGCTTGTATTCACCGACCTGGTAAGACATGCTTACTGGTGCATGCTTCCATGCACCAAAACTGTTTCCAACATGCTACTCTCCAATATTCAGCTAGAGAGCTTGCAATTCCAAGGATACTCAGGTGTATCTACACAAGAACATGCACATCGTCTTACAAACTATTCTCATTCATACTTGCATATGTTCTCAAATCAAAATAATCAGCTTTGGATTACATACAAAAGTACACCATTTGGGTTATTTCACTGGAGTGATTTCAATATCATAGACTGGATATTTTTTAGATAATGAAAAATATTAGAAATTAAATGCATCCACTTCTCAGCATGTTGCAACTAACTCCAAAGACGTGAAGCAACTGGTGACAGAGGAGGAGAGAGGTTATCTAGCAGGACAGGTGACAGAGGAGGAGAGAGGTTATCTAGCAGGACAGGTGACAGAGGAGGAGAGAGGTTATCTAGCAGGACAGGTGACAGAGGAGAAGAGAGGTTATCTAGCAGGACAGGTGACAGAGGAGGAGAGAGGTTATCTAGCAGGACAGGTGACAGAGGAGGAGAGAGGTTATCTAGCAGGACAGGTGACAGAGGAGGAGAGAGGTTATCTAGCAGGACAGGTGACAGAGGAGGAGAGAGGTTATCTAGCAGGACAGGTGACAGAGGAGGAGAGAGGTTATCTAGCAGGACAGGTGACAGAGGAGGAGAGAGGTTATCTAGCAGGACAGGTGACAGAGGAGGAGAGAGGTTATCTAGCAGGACAGGTGACAGAGGAGGAGAGAGGTTATCTAGCAGGACAGGTGACAGAGGAGAAGAGAGGTTATCTAGCAGGACAGGTGACAGAGGAGGAGAGAGGTTATCTAGCAGGACAGGTGACAGAGGAGGAGAGAGGTTATCTAGCAGGACAGGTGACAGAGGAGGAGAGAGGTTATCTAGCAGGACAGGTGACAGAGGAGGAGAGAGGTTATCTAGCAGGACAGGTGACAGAGGAGGAGAGAGGTTATCTAGCAGGACAGGTGACAGAGGAGGAGAGAGGTTATCTAGCAGGACAGGTGACAGAGGAGGAGAGAGGTTATCTAGCAGGACAGGTGACAGAGGAGAAGAGAGGTTATCTAGCAGGACAGGTGACAGAGGAGGAGAGAGGTTATCTAGCAGGACAGGTGACAGAGGAGGAGAGAGGTTATCTAGCAGGACAGGTGACAGAGGAGGAGAGAGGTTATCTAGCAGGACAGGTGACAGAGGAGGAGAGAGGTTATCTAGCAGGACAGGTGACAGAGGAGAAGAGAGGTTATCTAGCAGGACAGGTGAGAGAGGAGGAGAGAGGTTATCTGCCACAGCGAGCTACAGAGGAGAAGGCAACTTACCTACCATCACAACAGGAAACAGAGGGAAGTGGCTGTTAGGACAAGAATGGAAATAAAAACCAAAGTAATACATTTCACATAGTATAAAATTAACATTATTTATGACAAGGCCCAGATGTTTTTGTGTATTGGGAGGTTTACCCAGGATTGTATTCTGTTAAAGATACATACTGTATTACAGCTCCAACACTGCCTTTTACGTTTGCTTAAAAATAAAACCACTTTCCTTGAAACTAATGAAGGATTTCCCAAACAATAAGCAAAACACAGAGCTTCAAAATATGTCTTTATAGATTTATATTTTTCTATTTGGTAATTATATTTACCTTTAGAGAAATTATAATGGCATTAAAAACAATAATACAAGGGTTGAAAGGTGCAACTAAATCAATGAAGGAGATAAATAAATGGGACAAAGAACTCAGGGAAAGAAAGGTGATAGCTTGGACAATTCGGATTTAAGTATCTTCATTCCAATCCCATATCAAGAGAGTAGCAGTCAGGGGCTACGCCGATGCACCAAACAGCACTCATTTGAAATTCTTGAGACCTGAATGTAAAATATTTAAAATAATCCTATTCCATATTTTAGACATAAAATAAAGGCAGTCAGTGACAGTAGGACTCCAGACAAAGGTTTATTTTCAAACCAATGCACTTTGGCACTCGGCACAGTTTGTGCTCGTGCTCTGCCGTCTGTTCTGCATGCTCATCTGTGCTCATAGACACGTAGACCGTTTCCTCATCTTCTAAGATACATCACTTCCATCAAGAAGGCCTAATTTATATGTCTCATGGCATTTGCCAGGAAATACCATTTTGTCAGGTTAGCACTGGCTCATCCTCTGCTGTATGATGTTCTGTAAAATACATGTTCCATTAGTACTGTAAAATACATGTTCCATTAGTACCTGCCTCTTAGCATGACTTGGGGATTACAAGAATGAACAAAAACAAGGCACGAGATTGGGACCAAATTAGAGCAAAGTTCTTGGCTAATTTTGACATTTTGAATTATAGAAGAGCAGAGCCTAGAGTATTGACTGTGGCATCCTGTGCCTAACGCAGCGCTTGCATTCAGCAGCTTTCAGATGGCTGGTTTTAGAGAAGCAAGGAACTATCACTGCAGAAATACCCCAAATTAGAGGGTAAGAAGAGAAAGAACAGTTTCAGGTGGAAGAAAAAAGTACCAGTTTTGGAACTGAAGGAAGGTCATATAAAAGCACCGCGTGCGTGGATAAGAGAAGCTAGGTTCTATATTCAGCACACTGAAGGAACTTGTTTCTGCTGAGGATTATACTGGGAATAAGGCCATAATAATAAAATACCCAAAGGCTCAAATTCTTTTGTTCAATTTGGTTAATTAATGCATAATTTCATCTTGTAAGAGCAGCAAGTTTATTGCTATAAGGTGTAAATATGACTAGAACATACTCTAAAAAGCTCTGTAGGTAACAGATGAGTTATCCCAGTTGCTTCACTGAAGAGCCCACATCAATATAGCCATACCTCACAAAAATTGCAACCCCCTCCCTACAGTTTGCAGGTAGCTCAACAGTCTGAGAATCCTCTCTCTATAGCTAGGTTGGTTAGGGTCTCCCCTCTAGGAGTGGTTAATGCCTTTTTATACTGCTGGAGAGAGACAGTTGAGAATCCCAGTGAGCTTTTGTTTTTCTCTATAGGCTTATGGTCATTATCCCCCACCCTGCTGGAAGTAATGTTTCCATTCAGAGTAAAATAAACTTCCATATAATGAGAAGGGACCATCTCCCACTTTGCAAAGGTGAAGGAGAAAGTCTTCTAAAAAATTGTCACCCAGATGTCCTTCAACAGAGGAATGGATACAGAAAATGTGGTACATTTATACAATGGAGTACTATTCAGCTATTAAAAACAATGAATTCATGAAATTCTTAGGCAAATGGATGGAATTAGAAAGTGTCATCCTGAGTGAGGTAACCCAATCACACAAAAGAACACACATGGTATGCACTCACTGATGTTAGCCCAAAAGCTCAAAATAAACATGTTACAATTCACAGACCGCAGGAAGCTCAAGAAGGAGGACTGAAGTAGGGGTGCTTGGGTTCCTCTGAGAAAGGGATCAAAATACTCACAGGAGCAATAAAGGAGACAAAGTGTGGAGCAGAGACTGAAGGAAAGGCCACCCTGAAAACTGCCCTACCTGGGGATTAATCCTATAAACAGTCACCAAACTATAATGGATGACAAGAAGTGCATACCAAAAGGAACTTGTTACGGTTGTCTCAGGCGGGGCACTGCCAGAGCCTTACACATAACAGAGGCAGATGCTAGCAGCCAACCATTGGACTCAGCGCGGGATCCCCAATGGAGGAGTTGGAGGGCAGACTAGACGAGCTGAAGGGGTTTACAGCCCCATGGGAAGAACAAGGAGGTCGGCCACCCAGATGCCCCAGGACTCACAGGGACTTAATCATCAATCAAGGGGTACACATGGTTCCAGCCAAAAGTGTGGCAGAGGAATGCCTTGTTGGGCATCATTGGGAGGAGAGGTCCTTGGCCCTGTGAAGGCTCAATAGATGCCCCAACAAAGGGAAATCAAGGCAGGAGGGAGGGAGGAGTGAGTCTAATGGAAGGCCATATACTTGGAGGCAAGGGTTGGGAGAAGGGGATGGGGGTTTTCGGGGAGGGGGAAACCGGGAAAGGTTTTAGCATTTCAAATGTAAATGAAGATCATATTCAATAAAAAAAATTGTCACCATAGATATTGACAATGCTAGTTGAATTAGACAAGTAAATTAAAATCTGTATACAGCTTGGCTTTGGGAAAGGAATGACATTACCTCTTAGCAGCCCCTAGTCTGTTGTAGCCAGGAAGGAGCCCTGTTGAGAAGGGGTTGTCTAACTTCATGGTACCCTAGGGTCAGAAACTCTTAAAAACTCCTGTTGCTAGGACCCATAAGCATTCCAAACATTCCACTGCACTGGCTCATGCCCAAATACCCAGTATCATGACCAACTGACACTATAGGGAATTGGTGTTGTGACATGAGAGTGAAGTGAAAGTGCAGGCTTGTCTAGTGGTGTGTGATTTCACACCAGTGTAGGAGGAAGACAGCCGCCCATGTAGTTCCTACCTCCTTCTTATTTACCAGGGCCACAATGGAGCCAACAAAGAGATGTCTGATCGTTGGTGTTTGAAGGTGTTCTCTTGAGTGACCCCCTCATTGTTTCTGCTTAAATATGATATTTTAGAATCTTGTTATTATAGTGGATATCTATCTGCTTTTGGCTGATCAGTATGAATTCTTCTTCCTTAGAAAGGACCCCAGACCTTCCTCAATACCTATATATATATATTCAATTAACTTAATCTTTTCTAAAATGTGTTTTGCAAGTATATTCATTTTCTTAAACCTAAATGTTTGATATTCCATAAACTACTTTAGGAAAGTATTCACAGTTTAACATTCTGTGCCTAGAATGTGTCTTACTTACCTAAGACAGCACCTGGGTCTGGGAATCTCAAGTTTCTGCATAACTTTTGGAACCCTTGGTTATGCTAAGTTAGAAAACAGTCTCCTTAAATCTCCATTAATCTTGCTGAATAGAACCATCTGAAAAGAAACCTAAAAACAGTACAAACATCAAAACCCACGTGATGTTGCACCTTCTTGTCAAAGTCATTACTACTATCAGATCACTAGTCAAACAGATACTTTGGTATCATTAATTTTTCTCAATAGCAAGCCACTTAAGACTACAAAATAGACACAATTCAAAAATATTTTATTATCTCAGCATGATTATTACTCCTATAGTCAATCACAATGTGGAAAAATATAAACTTTTCAAGTTTTAAGCATTCTAATGTTATTGTGAAACAGAACAAATTCTGACAACAAAAATAATGGTCTTATTCTCCTTATGATGAATAAATTATGAGCCAAAGTCAAAATAAAAACCATTACTAGATTGTGGTAGAAGCAGTATATTCTTAGTTCAAAGAGTAGTTACTTACTAAATTGAGAATCATAGGCATTTAACTTAAATAGCTACTTTGGCAAACAAAGATTCTGCCACCTTGAACAGCTGTTTCTAGCCTACTCTGTTTTAAATGCCATCCCATATCCTTTAATAATATTAATATAGCACAAAATTACCACAGAGAACAAAAATGAACATTTTAAAGCTTGTAAAGTGACTAATTCTTAATGTTGTCAAATTAAGTTAAGCAATTTAATGCAATTACTAAATGTACTGACTTCTTAAAAAATTACAGCAATTAAAGAAACAGTTTCACTGTCTTTTATAATACACATAAATAGCTTGTTTCAAGCCAAGTTATTTGAGGAGACTGGCTTTTTCTCTCTCACACACTTCTGGTAGATGTTCTTGAAGGCATACTCAAATCCAAGATTTTGCACATAGTTAGCATTCATCCAAATTAAAGAAGAGAAATTGCTATTCTAAGATTGGATTTTGTCCCATCTCCGGTTTTAAGCTCATATCTTTAAAGAACTATATATGGTCATTTTGCTTGATAGCCAGCTGCCACTGTTAAGGGCAGTTCTTGTCGTATGTCAGGCTGATCTGAGTGTGATAGCTTTCAAATTTATCCATTGTCTGAATAGACCTATACCAAAGTTGCAAATGAAAATACAACTATTGATGTCTTTCGTTTGCTAGGAGCTCAGAGGGTTAGGAGCTGGTTATTGGCCTTGTAGCAAGTGATCCTGTATTCTTACAGCTTTAAATTGAAGAAATAAATAATAAAAACAAGACTACTTGAGAAATAACACTCACAGATATCTAGTGATTTTCATGTTTGGCTCTGACATATTTTTCTCATAAAAATTGAGGTCATTGATCCAAAAATAGAGCCATAGGCATAAGTGCTTACACCCGAGTTCAACCCCTGAGATGCATGTGGTTGAGAGAACTGATTAATTCAGGTTGTTCTGAGACCTCTATGCATGCATGTGCATGTGTAGACATGTGTGTGCATACATGCACAAACACACACAAAGCAAATTAGCTAAGTTTATTTTTTTCAAGACAGGGTTTCTCTGTGTAGCCCTGGCTGTCCTGGAACTCACTCTGTAGACCAGGCTGGCCTCGAACTCAGAAATCCACCTGCCTCTGCCTCCCAAGTGTTGGGATTAAAGGCATGCACCACCACTGCCTGACTAGCTAAATTGATTTTTAATTAGGGTTATTAATTTATCCTTAATAAGTAATCTCTTAACCATAAAGGCTTTCAATGAAAGGGAGGACATCAAACATGAACATGAATTTAAAAAAAAAATACTCAATGTGCTTGGAAGGAAAGCAGGGTGGGTAAATAGGTAGGCTGTAATTGGAGATGAGGTGGAGGCTTGAGTTTACAGCACCAACACAGGCTCTGTAGTCACGAAAGGATGAGAAGCAGAAAACTGGTATGATTGGATTCACTTTTGGGTTTTTTGTTGTTGTTTTTAATTTGTGTGTGTGTGTGTGTGTGTGTTATGTGTGGCATATGTATGTGTTCATTTGGTGTGTGCACATGTGCATGTAGATCTGTGTGGAGAGCAGAGGTCGACATCAAGTATCTTTCTCCATCACTCTTCATTTTATTTTTGGACAGGGTCTGTCATCAAACCTTCAGCTCAACAGTTCTACCAGACTGGCTGGCCAATGCATTTCAGAGATGGTCCTGTCTCCATTCTTTGTCTCCTCCAGAACTGAGACAACAGATGTACTGTTTTTAACGTGGGCACTGTGGATTAAACTCAGGTTTTATTGCTTGTATGATAGGTAGTGGACTGACTAAACTGACTTCCCAGCCCTGACATTTGCATTTTATAAAGATATTCTTACCATACCATAAAGGGTTATTAATGGAGTGTTATAGGAGGGTGTTATCATAGCTTAGGGAAGAGAAAATGATCTATCAATCAAAAGGTCAATCAGAGTAAATATTATAATGAAGGGAAGATGAGTCAATTTAAGAAGTATTTAATTGAATGTTTACATAGTGGATAAATAGAGAGAATGTGATGGTTATTTACTAAGGTATAAATTATTGCATAACCCCATGCCCCAATTTAGTAATTTTCAATACTTACCATATAAAAATCTATGAATTAGGAGTATTCTCTGAGTCAGTCAAAGGGAGGTGGTCAATGCTAAGGTGGTTTGAACTATACAAATGGCCTTAAGGACAGACCTCTGGGCATGTCTCTGAGGGTGCAGATCCACCCTGAAGATGGGTGGCACCCCACCCCCACCCCAGGGGCTGGGATCCTAGACTAAATAAAATAGAGAAAAACCTGAATCAGTATCCATTTCTGCATTGTGACTACGGATGCAATGTGATTTCATGTTCCTGTCACCATGCCTTTCTTGTGTTAATCCAGAAATGTGCTGCAGAAAAAGCAATTCCGCCACTTTGGACTGAGTTTGACCCAAGCTTTACTAGATATTCAATACTGTCCAAAAGATGGATTTTGGTCAGGACCAATACCTGGAATTTCCCTAGTGAGTGGCCCTGAGACAAGTGTTGCAAGGGCTTGTAGAGACCAACCTATATGGGTTGCCTTACTTCTCCATGAAGCTGTTCTTATGTTCAAAGAACTACAACTCCCAGCATCCCAGAAGATTACCTGGTCCCTGGGGATGTGAGGTTTACAGGTTAATTACATATTGGATTACTCTCCTTCCTTGGGTTACTTTTGTCAGGTATTTTGTGACAGCAACGGAAAAAATAACTAATAAAGGCTTTGTCTGTCTTCACATGTACTCTCATTAGAGACTACAAAGTCTACACACACACACAGGGGAGAGAGAGGGTGACAGGATTGGTGAGCTGTAGCCAAGGGATGACAATTACCAAAAGGATTCTCCTCAGGCCTCCAGTTGGAGTGCAGCCCTGCTGACTCCTTCGTTTCATATTTCCAACTTTCTGAACTACAAGAAAATAAATTTCTTTCATTCTCAAGACACTTTTGTGATAACTTCTTACAATATCCACAGCAAACTAAAACTGTCTTCCAGTGATGTTCCGTCTCTGTGTTCACAGCATCCAGCCCAAGTCGAGATTATTTTCACATTCATTTAATTACTGCCTTCCTTTATACAACGTGTAACCTGGGTGCAGGTAGGACCTACTGTTTCACAGCTAGCCTCTCAGCGCCAGCAGGGTATCTGGTATCTGGAGCACTCACCTCAGTGTACATTACTTTGATTAAAGAAGCCTTACCCTTTGAAAGGGTTCAATGACTTTGAATAAACACGCTCATTTCCTAGCCCTTCCCAAACTAACCTTTTGTTATTTCTCAAAGAACCCAAGTATAGGAGGGTAGGAATCAAAGACCTCCTGACCAAACAGCAGTTATCAGAGTTTACAATACTTAGAGCCAATGTGAAGATACAAGATCCGCGTTAGACCCAGGGTTAAGTAACCCTACACTTTTTGGGCTAATGAGTTACAGGCTGTTACAGACCGACAAGTCCCTCAGTTGCCTGGGCAACGGCTCCGCCGAGCCAGAGGCTCAGTGCGCAGGCGCCTCCGGGGAGCCAATGGGCGCAGCAGCAAAGCCCCGGAGCGGGCTGCGCGGTTCCCGCGGGCGCGGTCGGTTTGTTCCGGGAGGTGGCTGCAGGGCGGTCCAGTAGGTTACACAGTCACTCCGCCGGCGGAGCCCGCAGGCCGCTGCGCCAGCCCCTTGTCGCGGCGCCCCGTGCGGGGACCAGAATGGCGCGGGTCGGCGGCTGGAGACTCAGCTGACTGCAGGCGCGAGGTACCGAGGCGAGCCCGAGCCAGCGAGGCCCAAAGCCGGCTCTGCCCGTCTGTCTCCAGCCGGCAAACTGTGCCTGCCAAACCCTGGGCCCTCTGCGGGAATGTTCAAAAATGAGTACCAGGTAACCCAAAAGGACTTTCGCACTGTCTGGCTTCCTCCTCAGGGGTGAGCTGGCCCGTGTTCTGGGTGTGACACTTCCACTCCAGGGATGAAAAATAATTAGTGGATAAATTGTCATGACCATGGAAGTGTGCACGCTTTCCAGTGCAGAATCAGTGGATCTGATTACAGAGCAGGTCATAACCCCCTTCCACTCCACACACCTGGAATCAGAATCTTGAGCACAGGACTCAGAAATCCTGAGTTGTTAAACACCTGGGGTTTTCACTGTTGATGCCCTCTGGTATCTCAGAGCTAAATAGAAAAGTGAATGAATTCTAGAATGAATCCTTTTAAACCCAGAATTAAAGTAAGCACATGTGCTGTGTTCTTTTTCCTGTTTGTGACTCTTCAGCCTGGAGGTACATCAGGATTAGTTGGGAAATACTTACAGAAATACAGATTTCCTAACCCCCCCCTCCCAGATCTGGAGAATGAAGATGTGTAGGTGGTGTTAGCCGGTGTACTTTTTAAAGCAAACTAGTCTGATCCAAGGATTGCATTTGGACAGACTGCTCCTGAGAGTTCAGTCACCTTGTCCAATGAATGGCTTCCTGAACCAGCTCTCCTGTCCTAGGTCTCCTGTCCTAGGTCTTCTGAACTCATCCTGAAATTAGCGGTCTAAGCATCTTCGCTTTGCTATTAGGAATATTGTCAGTGCCCAGTGGCCCATCTCCCAGGCGCCATCTCCTTGTTGGTTACTTGTACTTTAAGCACTATGTGCAGTTCTTTTGCTTCGTTTTAGAAATATGTTCTACGGTTTAAAATAAACTTTGTTTAATCTCACTTCATGTAGATCAAGTATAAAGTTATGAAATAACAGATGCCTACTGGAGGCAATTTGGAAAACAGAGGAAAAGAAGTGGGGAAAGGATTGGCTGCTTCAAACTTAAAATTTATAGCAAAAATGACCTGCCCTTAGAAGCAGTAGCTTATACAGTTTTACACATAATAAGAAAGAAGAAATTGTCTGACTGTCAGAAGCAAAAATAAATGCTTGAGGGAAAAAGTAGTAAGTTTTCACAAAAAAACCAACAGGTTTTTTTATGTGCTCCTTGTAATTCAAGCCATATTTAGTCTTCATCTTAGTCTTCAACTTCTCAAATTTCACAATAAATTATTCCTTGTAGGTAATGATTTAATTCCCCCATTTTTATGAGCAGAGTATATGGGCAGTTAGTATTTAACATTTTTACATTAGTATGACTTTGTGGTCTTGAGTTTATAGTAGGTAGCAAGCACTCTATAGAAAATACTATTTTTGTTCTTCCTATTTGTCTCCAGTTTTATTTGTTTAAAAGATATTGCAGAGATGTTCAGTAAGAACCCCCTCCATTTACCCCAATCCTTCCTGGGTCTTATGAAGAATGGGTCTGAGCTATATTTTCCCTTTTTTGGATAATCTTTGATGGCACTATTAAGCCTTTCCAGGTACTGTCCTTGATTTATGTTTGCTAGCCTATGTGATCCAACACAGATGGATCATCAAACATTCAAACATCATTTGACAGATGGAAAAAAATCAAGACATTAAGTAACTCCAAATTCAGAAAGTTAAAAAGAAAATATTGATTGAGCACCAGTCAGTATATTATATTCACACATAATGATAAGAATTTATTGGTTTAGTTAACAAATTGAGGTTGAGCCCTTTAGTCTGGTATTTTTAGAATACTTTGCAGATCTGATACATACTGTACATGTCAGGTCAGTGAGTTCCAT
The DNA here is from genome assembly GCA_036184795.1 of Tokudaia tokunoshimensis. Taxonomy (NCBI): domain Eukaryota; kingdom Metazoa; phylum Chordata; class Mammalia; order Rodentia; family Muridae; genus Tokudaia; species Tokudaia tokunoshimensis. The sequence continues at coordinate 103,132,293 of BTHU01000011.1, read as the reverse complement.
CTGTAATAGTTCTGTAGCTCAATTGATGTTTATCATGTTTTTAAAAGTGGATTCCCAACTAATTCACTACTAAGGTGACCTAAATCACAATGGTTGTGGCTTATATACAGCCAAGGTATAAAATAGACATAAAATCAGGGATAATGTTTCTTCCCGCATCTGTTAACTGACAGATGGTGGGAACACTGTTTTTAGACTCCTGTGGTGGATATAATTTCTCCCACAGCATTGTATTTCACTTTGTACTTCTCCATCTTATTTTCTAGGGAGGCGCATTTGTTGAAATTTTTAGCGCTCAGGGGAAAAATCCTGGAGCAAAATGGAAGATCTTGGGCAGTCCATCTGTGATTTGGAAAGTAAGTGTTAGAAATTAAGAATTGAATCCTGGGAAGAAATACGAGGGAAGGTTATAGAGCAAAGAGGCCTCGGTCAGACTTTAGAATTGATTTTCTTGTTCTTTTACCCTCAAAGGCTTTCATGTTGTTGACTCCTTAGCTAGTTAAGACTGCCACATGGTATGTAACTGCTTTGTGTCTTCTGGGTCCTGCTTCATCATTTTAGCTGACTTTGATGTCAGCGGAGAAAATCTCTCTAAGCCCTGGGCCTCTTGGTTTCCTGATTTTATCATCTCTAATGCCCTCCTCCATTCTACTGCAGCCTTACCCTTCCCATCTCAGCCTCTGCCTCATCACCACAGACAGCAGGACCTCTGAAATTACTAAGTGAGGCACAGAGACATCCTTCTCTGACCCCAGTCTTTGATTCTTAAGGTCACTTGTTCAGGTCAACCCCCCATGTTTGATCTTAGTCCGATGGGGACCTTCAGGCCACATACTCTTCTGTTTCCCTCACATCAGGTTTAGTTACTTTCTCTGAGCTCTTTCTTTCTCTCTACTGCAAACACTAACGTGTTTCAGTCACTTTCCAGTAAGGACTTTGAATGCCTTTGCTTTATCCTGTCATGACACTGGCCTAACTAGTCCCTGCCAGATCCCTAGTCATTCTTTTGCCTCTGTCTAGGTTTCTCAGTACTTTGGGAGAAAATGTCTATGGCCTTTCAGATTGACAGCACTATTAATCCAACCCCAACTGTCCAGAAAATTATCCTGTTATGTTCTTGTCAGTCTCCAAAATGAGCTTTTCTTGTTATCTTTGCTTCCCAACCACCAAACTGCCGATTTTCAGTCCCATCCCACAGCCAGGGCATGCCCTTCTCATTCACCAGAAACTGACTTCCCCACCTCCTAGGGAAATCAGGTGGAAGCCAGTCCTGCTTGCTACAACTGTACCTAAAATCCTGTCTCCATCCACATCTTTTCCTCTTGTTTAAAAGCAAGAGACCAATGCCTTCAAGGGAAGAATACCTATTGATGACACTTAAAGCTACCACTAAGTGTTTAATATTTGTTAGGCATAACATTAAATGCATTACACAATGCTCTATAAGGTAAATAACTTAGTGAGATAGATAACTACATGGCCCTCTGATAGGTGGAAGCATTAAGGCATGGAAGGACAAGGATGAAAATTGTTTGCCTGGTACCCTGAATGAGGGAGAAGGGCCATTCAGCGTGTGTGCACCAGGAAAGTGGGGGGAGCCTTTCCCAGGGAAATGGTGCTGAGCTGTGTCTTGGTTTGAATATAAATGCATCCCTACAGGCTCCTATGTTTGAATACTTGGTCCCAGCCTGCTGCTATTTGGAGAGGCTGTAGAAACATTGGGATGTGGGGTCAAGATCTAGGAAGTAGATCACTGGGGCTGGGCATTTGAAGGAAGGTTATCCTTGGCCCTAGGTTTCCATTCCTTACCCTGCTTCCTGTCTGCCATGAAGAAGCTCTTTCACCAATGATGCCACCACTACAATATTTTGCCCAGGCTCATAGGCCCAAGGAACTGTGGATTAAAACCTTTGAAACCCTGACCCTAAGATAAATACTGCTTGGCTTTCAGTTGTTTGTGTTGGATATGTTATCACAACTTCCCAGAATAACTAATGCAAGTGCTAAGAGTCAACCAGGCCTCTGGTGAGGCTGGGGCGCAGAAGAGCATTCCAAGCAGAGGGAGTAGGCCAAACGGAATCCTTGTAAAAGGAACTGAGAGACCTGCTGGTGACAGTAGGAAGTGATTACATTTGAAGAGTTGGATACAGACCAGCATATAAGTGCTTTGTGGCTATGTTAAAAGTTTGGGTAAACTATTGAAAAATTTTATATGCAGGTCCAACATATACATAAGTAAAATTAATAATATGCTTGGTCCATGTATGTTCATTGCAAATGCTTAGGGGATGCTATTACAATAGACACTACATGTCTATTTTACTACAGAATTTAATTTATTTCAGAATTCTTTTTAAAGCAGATTTATTTTTATGTTTATGTGTTTGTGAATGTATGTATGTGCTCGTGGAGGCCAAGAAGACAGCATCTGATCCCCTGGAGGAAGGTGGTTGTGAGCTATCAAGCATGGGTACTAGGACCTGAACTTGGCTCTTCTAGAAGAACAAGTGCTCTCCACTGCTCAGCCATCTCTCCAGCCCCTTTGCTTAACTTTTTAGATAGCCTTAATTGTTACATTTTAATTTATATTGATTTGAAATAAATTGTATTTACAATTTTCAAAGTTATAGGAGATGTGAATAACTAACTCATAGTTAATTCCATTTGAGCTAGTACTGAAAGCAGAGAACACGGGGTGTGAATTCAGCACTGGTTAGGTACTTTCTTCTGCTGTGGCATGGGGTGGTGATGAGCCACGTACCTAGATGAAGATGCACAGGAGACAAGAAGCAGCTCTACCCCAAACCAGATTAGTGGCTTTGGAATCCCTGAAATTGGAGAACTTTGTTGTTGTTGTTTTAAAATTTAGAGGAATGATGTTTTCACACAGTAAGAAATTAGCCATGTTGTTAGTGTGGTTTTTATGTTCCATCTACAGCAAGTCTCAGGAAAAAAAGTCATCAAAGTTTGAGTCTACTTTTAAGTCTCTTAGAAGAGAGAAAGAGAGGGAGAGGGAGAGATAGAGATTCTTTGCTAAAGAAAATTTAAAGGAAATTTTGGATTTGCAGCTCCAATTTTGTAGAAGAAGCCAAATAAGATATGCTTCAATTACAACTGTTTTCATTTTGTTCCATAGGAATTTGATAAAGAAGTTAAAAGTTTTGTATTTGTCCTGGAAGGCAGCAGCCAAACCAACAGAATCCAGTTACCGAAGGAGAATAAGCAAATCCGTGAGTAACACTTCTAACATTGCTCCTTAACGTTTGAGAGAGCTATGTTTTGTGTCTTAGAAGCAGGCATACCAATAAGACTTCTGTGGCAGCTGTTGGTGTGAAGTCACATGATATTTTTAATGTGGAAATAAACTGTATGTCATACACTTTAAAACAAACCCTGCCCCACTATCTTGTTGAAATTAAGAACTATTCTAAGACCTAGAAGATTATTTGAGTAGCCATTTAATTATAATAATATTTGTTGAGCCTAACTCTGCCTGAGGAATTTTTCACAATACTGCTTTACACATGAGCTAATAAACATTGGGTTCTTATCAGAAAATCAGTGGTTAAGGTGAAATTTTGACATGAATTCAGGAGTTCATATAAGTTACAAAGACTTCGTTTTTTTTAAAGAATAAAAAGTGATTAAAAATAATTATACAATTGACAAACCTTTAGGAATCTTAATATCTAGTAAGTACAGATATGAATGTTATTTAATAGACAGCTGCAGTAATTGATTCCAGTGTGAAAATTAGCAAAAAAGCTTAAAGCAGACAGAACATTGGGAGCTGCCTTAGAGGTGTAACCCAGAAGGGCAGTTGTTGGCACTGAGTAGGTTGGAATTTAAGGCTGTCACCAGATTAGGCTTTCAATAAAGTGATGTAACTTCAGTAATGTAATGTATTAATATAACCAGACTTTTCATGAACTATGTCCTATTGGCTAAATGTAGATTTCTAATATTTTGTAGGAATAAATAGGCAGTTCTCTTTTGCATTTACATTTACCTTGTCTTCATTCATTAAGAACATTGATTAGGGCCTGCTAGTAAAGGTTAGTGATAGAACTTACCTGTAGGCTCGAAGACATGGATTCAATGCCTGACAACAACAACAAAAACTATTTAAAAAGAACATCATTGAACACCGTCCATGCACCAGGGAAGACATGCTGTTCATACTGATACCTAATTTTAATTTTCTTTGTAAACTGTACTGATTCTAGGCTTTATGTACCATTTCAAGCACTGTGTGACATCCTAAATTTCTAAGATGGGAATCAAGTCATGCAAATTACAGATGGAAGATGGCATAATTTAAAGAGTGGTGCTGGTGTTTTTTTTATAAATCAGTATAATAATTTGACCTGGAATGAGAATAGATAATTATTGTTAAGATTTTTAAATTAACTCGCTGCTATAAGTAAATATGGCTGCCTCACAGTACACAGTCAGTGTATGATGGACAGCAGGTGCTTTGTGGCAGCTGTTTTCCATTTTTTATATACATTTGTATTTGTGAGTAAAGTGACTTGAGATAAGTCAGTACCCATGTCTGCAAATGTAGCTTTTTTTTTTTTTTTTTTGAGAAGCGCAGTTCACCTGTTTCAGGATATCGACTTTATGAAACAGATACATCTTAGGAACTTGACTATTAGAAGCTGGAGAGTCTTTTATGCCATTATTGTTGGGCTTATAAAGACAACCCGACTGCTTTCCAGTGCCCTCTGCATCCATGGTCATGGTACTGATGACAACGCTCAGTCCTAGCAGCCTTCTCTTTGGCTCTGAGAAAGAGTCCTCATTTTACCAAAGTGACTAAATACAGACTCCCCTTCTCCCCCTCTCTGTTCTTGTTCAGGTTTTTTTGGATTTTTTTCCCCTTAATTTCCTCAGAAATTTAGTTTAATGTATTATAATTACCTCTTTAAATGTAATGATGATGGCTTTTAATTAGAAGAAACAGAAGAATCTTCTAATGTATTTCTTACACAATGCCCTGCAATTAAAAATTAATCTGACTTTCCCATAGCATGTGCAGCAGTGTAACAAATGAAACAGTTTGTGTGGCCCCCCAGCACTAATGCCTTTCACGTGAGCTCTTTGGAAGTTTTGATAAGAGAAATTCACAGTTATTTTTACTAGTATAAAATGACCTTCTGTGTGAGTTGGTATAGTTAAACTGAAATTAGAAAGCATGTCTTGAATAGAGGAGAAGTGGCTTTCAATTAGCATCTAAATTAAGTTCAATTATCATTATGTATTCCTATTTTAAGAATAAACATACACTTTATGCAAACTTGACATTCGATAGTTCACTTGTGTTTCTGACAGTATTACTTACAAGAGAGTTTCATAATGAAATTATGTAAGTTTGACTGCTCCTAAATAGTAATCTTTCTGAATTGAATTGTTCTTGATGAATCCTAAATAAATAATTCTGGTGTTTTTAAGTTGTTATTATATTTATTTATTATTGTGTGAATGTATGCATGCACCTCGGTGTGCATGGAGGTCAGAGGACAACTTGGGGGAATCAATTCTCTCCTTCCATCGTGTGGGTTCTGAGAATGGAACTCAGGTCATCAGTCTGGCAAGCAATGTCAACTATTGAGCCTTCCCGGTAGCCCTGTGGTTTCTTTATAAAGTAATATAAGAAATTGAGCTTGAAAGATAATTATTTTTAAATTTTTAAAAATTAATTTGCTGTCATAAGTAAATCATGACTTCCTCATAGTTCATAGTTGGGTGTATGTTACATAGTGCTTGAATGGTATGTAAAGCCTAGAATCTGTACATTCATAATGGAAATTAAAATTACAAGTCAGGTACCAATAGCACATCTTTCCACAGTGCCTGGTACATGGAAGGTGCTCAGTAGATGTTCTTTTTTTAGTATGTTTTGTTTTGTGTTGCTAGGAATTGAACCCAGGTCCTGGTGCCTGTTAGGTAAATAAAAGCACCCATCAAATAAAGGAATATGTGATACTGACTATTACGTTGTATACTTCTCCAGGGTGTGAATCATCTTCTTTGTAACCTCTAACTCCATGATGACATACAATTGATGTTCAATAAGTTGGTTAAATTTGCCTCATTAAGAAACTTTGACAGTTCTGTTTCTAATTTCTAATTGTAAGCATCTTCCCTTGGTAATGACACTTTAGTGTATCATTCACCAGTTAGATAAATATCTGCCACCCTTCAGCATGGACTGTGTTCTATGGAGCTGCTCAAGTGAGAAGCATCACTGTCATACATAAATATCCAATAGGGACTCTGTATACAAGAGTTACATTCAAAGTCATTGGTTTCCCCGCTGAATCATCTGAATCAAATAGTGTGTGTCCGGCCATCTGTACCCTACAGCCTAAGTTTAGCTCTTCTGAAAGATGAGAACAGCTTCTTGTGGCCCCCAGGCCTCCTACTGCTACTTTGCTATTCTTTTTAAATTATGTCTTGCTCCGTTTCAAACCCTTAAGTGACTCTGATCTCACCATTGTATTAAACGTCCTTAGCAGAGTGAATGGTCCTATATTCCCGAACCAGTGGCAGGTTCCCAGCCCACCTTTGCCTCTGGGAGCACGTGAGAGGGCTGGGGCCTCCTTGATAGGCTTGTCTTGATTCCCTCGGAGATCTCAAACCTTCCTCTTTCCTACCGTATACCAGACTGTCAATAGGTCCCTTTTGTCTTTCCTCTTCTCCTGGCACCTTCTCAATGCCACAGTGTCCTGGACTTATGTTTAGCTATGTAACTACATGCTCTCCCTGGTTATCAGCTTCAGGATCATGGATTTTTAATGCCATTTCCATCTAAACTTGCAGTCAGGTATTTACTGGTCTATTTCCCCGGACTGTTTAAGAGTAGTGTATATAAAGTGCAGCTCCTGGCCAAGGCTGCTCAGAGTCTCTCTCCCTGTCTAGGCTGCCTCATTTAAGTTGTTAGCAAATAGCATTGTCTTTCAACTGAGGAGTCCAAAATTCCTCATTAAATCAGCTTCTATTTTTCTTTATTCTCTTCTTGAATCCATTAAGATATTCTTGGTACTGGCAAAAAGATTGAAACTGCTTGCTTCTTACCCCTCAGTGCTGCGTACCCCGCACTCTCAGGTGTGGATTACTGCAAGTACTCTCTGCTAGGGCTCTCTCCAGTCTGCTGTCAAATTAGCCAGAGTGAACCCTTCAGTCATGAGTGACATGTGCACCATGTTATTCCTCTCCTGAAAACTGTCCCATTTCTTAAAAGTAATTTCTCTGTGGGAATATAAACAGCTTTGATCTCCCTTACTCTCTGGCTTTCTCTCTGATTACTCTTTCTCTGGCCTGTGTTCCACCCCTTCAAGTCCTATTGCTATTTTGAAGTCCAGCAGTGTCCTCTTTCCTGGCCTTTACCAAGATGCCATAGCTTCAGCGAGGCCCACGTGACATGTACTGAGGTCACACCTGTTCTTGTACTGTGTCTACTTCAGCCCATCTCCACTCCCTGCCCTGCTCTCCTCACATGAATGACACTGACGATGATGCCGTGCAGTGGTTACAAGTTTCATGGGTTTTCCAACCAAGTTCAGAAAGCAAACTCCACTGTCCGAAACAGTTTATTTTGTCACGTTTACCTAGTATACAATCAAGTCAATCTGTATTGGAGAATCTCACAAATGAGTGGCTCCTCACTGATTTTAGGTTGACCTGTGTCTTTCCCATGGCCTTCAAGGATCCAAATGATTGGATTTCAGATCTATTCTTTCCCCTCTTCAGCACCTTATGCCAGCTGACTGACCATTCTGAGGTTCTTTCCAGCAGTTATAACCTTCCCATGGACTTCCCACCTCCATTGTAAGATGGACTGCTTCCCCCAGTCTGTTTCCCTCTCTCCTTACCCGCCCCCCCCCCCGCCCCCTCACTTGGACAATTCCGGCTTATTCTTCCAAGCTCAGTTCCTCGGTTTCTTGAAGACTACCTTCACTGATCATCTGTGGGCCCTCAAGCACTGATGGTTAAATGCTGCCATGGAACACTTGGCCTTCTCTGTTGCAAAACCGTATTGCACATTCTAAGAGGCCACAGATTATGCCAGTCTTGCTACAAAAACTTCAGGAAGTCTTGTGAACAGTATGTGATCAATAATCTTTGTTAAATGATAAAGCTCATACAAATGATTCTTTTAGGTATAGATGGAAATTATTAACCCAATTTTAGGGATGAAGAGGAAATTAAAGATGTGCTAAGGCTGAGACTGGAACCGTGGACTGAGTTCATCCTGAGTTTCCTGGGCAGTGGGAGGACTAACTGTTGGGGCCTCGTCCAACTTTTCTATGGCATAATCCTTGTGAAATGTATGTGGCATATTCAGTCTATCATTTTCTCTAATTAAACAACTGTAAAGCCACTACTTAAAACTATCGATATTTTACAAGTTCACTATGTTTTTCAGTATTTAAAGGAAAAAAGAAATAGGGGCTTTATGCCTTTAACAAGAAATTTCTATTTTGTATACTTGATGGAATTTTTGAAGCTAGTAAGATCTATATTCAGTATTGCTTGAAGTGTTTTAAATACAGTGCAGACACAAAGAATCGGTTTAAATTTCCTAGGTCAGAGGAACATATACTGTAGTGGAGTTTATTTAGCTTTGCTGACGTGCAGATTTAGCCTGTCAAATGGTGTCAAAGCTCTCTTATCTTTGTCAGACCATCACCACACATGAAAGCCTTTTGGAAACTGGGGCCTTGGTGTGTGAGACTATTGAAGGGCAGAGTTGCTTGTCTAGAAGAAAGGGACCTTTCATTTCTAAAAATGCCCCTTTACTTGCGCCTCTCTGTGCTTGAAGGGAATAATACTGATGCCGTGAGCTTTGTGGCATACATTAGGGACATTTCATTTGATCAGGTGTTCTCCAAGCTCTATTTACAGCCGAGTCCACTGTGGAAATGGCACTACACTCATATAGACCAATCAGTGCAAGAGCCAGAGAGGCCGGCTGACGGGTCTTATTTGAAGTAACCTCATTCCCCATTTCACATTGCTTTTGTGGGTCAGAACTCTGGGTTGCCACACTGGGTCTGTCTATAAATGTGGTAGAACATATTCCTAGAGAATTTTCTAGGGTAGTTCCTTTCCTCCCCCATTTCTGTTTTTCTTACCTTAGAATTTCTCTCTGAACACATTTATGAGCTTGGTAATTTAAAAGAAGTTATTCTTGTATAAGTTGATGAAATATTAATAAGCATTAGTAAACATATTTGGTCAATTATGTTTGTTTATAGAAAATTTTGGGATAAAATAGACATGGCATATATTGCTCAGGAATGTTGTAAAAGAGTTTACATTAGGAATCACAACCAAGAAAGTCTTTGTATAAAATGATCAAAATTGTATTGCTGGAGTAAAATATTTAAATTTATTTAATTTACTATTAGAATAAATAAAACATATTACCTTTAATCAGTTGCTTTTCTTGGAGTCCTATGTCTGTCTGTCTATGTCTGCTTCTCTCTCTTTTTCTCTTTGTCTTTCTGTCTCTTGGTCTCTATGTCTGTCAGTTTCTCTCTCTCTCTCTCTCTCTCTCTCTCTCTCTCTCTCTCGCTCTCTCTCTCTCTCGCTCTCTCTCTCTCTCTCTCTCTCTCTCTCTGTGTGTGTGTGTGTGTGTGTGAGTGAGTGAGTGTGCACACATGTGTACTAAACCCAGCTTTCTACTCATTGGGCAAGCATTCTAGCCATAGGCAGGTTCTGAACCTGAGGCTGACCTTGACTTCCTGACCTTCCTTCTTCAACTTCCCAACTGCAAGATTACATTGAACCTCAGTCACACCTGGTTCTTCCTTAAGTCTTCTTTTCTGACTGTTCGTGCTTTTGGGTCATAGACAAAGTTAAAGACTTCTCTACGTTCTACACAATCCTTTGTACACAATGCAGATTTGTTTCTAACCTGTCTGTTTCAGGAGGTGTGATCCTTGTGGGGTCTGTTGTCATTTTTTATTTCATCAAGATTTGAACCCATGATCTCCTGTATGCCTTGCCAGCCAAGTTCTTTTACCACCCACCTCTATCAATACCCTATGAAGCCTAACACAATACCCAATACCCTAACACAGCTGTTAAAAGCACAGTCAATTGGGAGATCAATCAGAATTTCTGAACCTTAGAGGGAAGGAATTAAGTGATCTGTTGTAGAGAAACTGTGAAAATCAACTGACTTTGGTTAAGCAGTTACAGACTTCAGCTATCAAAAGTGCCATGTGGGCTGGTTTTTCTCCAAATATTTTTATCCATATGAAACTAGTGATAGGGAATAAAAGCTCTCAGTTCTCAGTGAGAATTAATTAAGGGCATGTTAACAAAGGACTGTAAGTGAGACTGTGCTCCTACACCCAGCTCCCTGTGGCCACTGTTAAGACCATATGATCTAGATCTGCTTCACTGCCTCCCGCTGTACGTGTCGTAATTAGAATCGCTTTTTCTGAGCTGCTCCTCTCTATTGAGTTGTTTAGTAAGACTGTAAAACCTGTCAGTGAATGAAAATAATTGCCACATATTTTTATGACCATGCTGATGACAATCTATAGTTCAATTATATATGTGTGTGTGTGTGTGTGTGTGTGTGTGTGTTTGTACTCTATGCTCACATTCTCTTATGGCATAACAAAAGAGTGAATAAAAATCCTGTTTTTGATTTTCATAAAAATTTCACCAGTGCCCCAAATGGGACTTTAAATAGTATTGGTTGACGTTTGATTCAGTTGTCACTGAGTCTTCACCTTCCTAGTCAGGTTATAAATCATGCGTGTGTTACTGTATGCCTATCTGCCCCTGCAGTGCTAAGCTCTGCAGTGACTGTGTTTGTTTATGTGTACATACAAGTGGCCTGAACATTTCATTTTATATATATTTTTCTCTCTTTTCTAGTTGGACTGATCCAGAGGTTCCTTGTGCTTCAGATTTACATACCCCTGGGACAGGACTTCTCTACTGAATTACTGTAAGATACACAGAACTTCTTTGAATGTTTTATGTGCATTAGACATTTGATCAATTGAAGCAGTACAAACACTAATTGCAAGTGGCAGGGTTTTTTATTTTCACTAAATAGTGGTGACTTACCAGGTTGACATGAAGTAATTAAGATAATTTAATTATATTTCTTGAATATCACTGTACTGTGTCATTTCTTGGGAGAAAAAAGCAGGTCTTACTTGTTTCAGAAGATGCGATGAATTATGATTTTACTTTGTCCTGTGTCTTAGCAGAACTATAGTTGGCTTAACAGTGATTGAAAGACTTCTTAATTCTATTTACTATAGTTTTGACATATTGGTTTGTTTTGTGAATGTAGAAACGGCTGGGAGATTGTTTATTTTCATTGACCTTGCAAGATTGTTCAGTAAAAGTGAAAAAAAAATTACCTTTAGTCATTTGAACTATGTGTTGTGTGAGATAACAGTACTAATGCAAATAACATTTAATTTGTAGTTTCATACAGAATTGAATATTTTCTAAGATTTCATTGATGAATTTATGCATTTTAAATAAATCATTACATGTTTTGTTTTGTTTTGAATTAAAAGCTATACACAGTTTAAACTTAGGCATTTGTTTTCCATCCTAGACAAAAAATGAGTTGCTAATAAAGACAGTTTTGTTTTAGCTTTATCAGTGCTCAATGCAAACTAAAGGAGACAGAGAGAGAGAGAGAGAGAGAGAGAGAGAGAGAGAGAGAGAGAGAGAGAGGAGAGAGAGAGAGAGAGAGAGAGAGAATATGAATATGAACGAACACATTCTTAGTATATGAGGGTTATTAATTATTCTCTGCCCCAGCTAGGGAATTAGTGACTTTTAAGTTGTCCAAGAATCTGACTTTTAGCTTTCAGGCAGAGCCTTGCTTTCTTGAGTAAAGCAGAGACAAATGGAACACCATATGCTTTAGACTTTGGTTTTATTCAACCTTAAGTCCCTGTGAACTTGTATGATCTTCTTTTATCATCTTCCATAGCCACCACCATTCTTTAAAATAGTTCTTAGAAAGAGAGGGAGGGGACCAAAGCACCATTTGACACTCGCTCTTATGAACCACTTCCTGGTTTCTGCAGAAAGAACATTGTCGGGACTCTAAAGACCCAGGAAGTGCTGCTGAAAGCTTTATTTGTAGCACAGGAAAAAGTGATTTCTGAATTGAAAGAAGGAAATTATGTTTCAAACTTGTAAAGCTATTTACGTATAGACCCGGTTCTGCTTTCCTGTGTTCCTGGATCTCACCACACACTTCTAAAAGCAATGCTAAAGGTGTTCCTAGTCAGCCTTTTGATCAGAGACCTATGAGTCCTGGGCTGGACCTTAGAACAGGATTCCTTGCCATCGAGACCTCTTGTTTTCTTGGCAAAATTAAGCTTTATTTGTGCATAAGCACTTGAGCATATCACCCTAGGCTAGGTGACATGTTGTCTTAGTTAATTTAAATGACAATTAAAGCTTTAATTATTAAAAAGCCAACAGGTATCTTTAACCTGGTCCTAGCAGGAGAGAAGGTGGTACCTAAGTCAACCCAACTACTCTTTGCTGCCATATTACTAGTGTTCTTGGCCTGTTTCAGAATGGGCAGCAGTTTTGAAATGAGTCGGGATTAATGATTAGATGGCAAATATGGTTCACTATAATCATTGATTTCTATATTCTCGTGTCCACATGGAAAGTGAGTTGATTTTCTAAATGATTTTGGTTTTATAAGTCTAGGAAAGTAAATTCTCCTGGACAAAAAAGTTAAAATTATTCAGTGGCATGGGTGAGCACTCTGTCCTGACCAGACTATGCCAATTTATATCTTATATGGACAGAATTTGTTACTGATAGTCAAAAGAGTTCTGTTTTGTGCAGAAATGACAGGGACCATGTTTTCAACAAAAGACAGAATGATAGGTATAAATTTTCCTTCTAACACATTTCCCCCCTTGCCTTAAATGAAAGGGCTTTCTTTCAGTGCCCTTCCTGTTGCAGTGTTCCTGGCAGCATAGCCCTAGGCTATTTTAAATAATACATTTCTCTAACAAGCTTGGAAAGTCACCTAGCAGAACCATATCTGGCTTCTAAATTTCTCCATTGTCAGATCAGGGAAAGGCATTTTGTTTCACAAAGGTTTTTGTTATATATCGAGAGCTTTTCATAAGTGCAGTCTTGCCCGCTGGTTTAGGAGTTTAGCCATCATTTCCTCAGACTCTTCCTTTGTCTCTTATGCTGCCGGGATGATTTATTGTGCCCAGGAGGATTTGGTGCAGGGACTGGGTGATGCTTTAGAACCAGCAGCTGCTCAGCTTGAGGGCTTCTTCATTCAGTGAGAAATTACTAAGGACCTAGTATTGTCAGGTAGTCTGCTGCCTCAGGGATTTAAAATACCTTGAATCTGTGCTGGTCTCCCCACCCTCACTGCTGTTTTTCCTACTTCCCAAACACCATTACCATTGTCTGGGTTGTTCCAGCTTTCCTCTGGACTTCCCAGCTTCCTCCCTTTACTGTATCTACACTGACTGCAGTCACTGTGGGCAGTCTCAAAAAAACAAGTGGACGTTTCCACATGTCAGCTATAGATGCTCTCCTATGGTCTTACCATTCTGTCTGTGTGTCTCCTGGTCCATCCTTTTCTCTTCTCAGACCCTCCACTCCATGTGTGTACTGCTCAGGCACCATGTCTTCCCATCCTCATGGCTCTAGTCCTTTGTTGCAAACCAGGTGATGGTCCCCCTTTTAGAGTCCTGTGTACAACTGGTTTCTGTCCCCTACTCTTCCAAGTCAGTTCCTACTCTAAAGAACTTTTTCTTCCAAAAGGCTGTTTTTTAATCCTCCCCTCAAACTAATTGAGCCCCATATCTTAGGCCCCTTTCTAATACCTCACTTATTTTCTTTATTGAAACCCTGAAAGAACCTGATTATGGACTTGAGCAATGAGAGTTTTGAGTTCTAGGAAGACAAGACCGTGTCTATTAGACTCACACCATTCTGTACTTTTCCCTCATTTCAGTGCTTCTGAAATATGGGTGCATGGGCAAGATGGTGGTATACTACTGATTGCAGAGTCTAATCTGTCCTCATCCATTGTACTCTGAGAGCAAATGATCCATTTACTTCTCAATAAATGTTAGGGTGACAGAAGAACAAGCTCTGCGGGGACTGTGAAGTGTAAGGTAGAAGAAAGGACACAGACAGATCTACAGTGGAACTCTGGGAAACTTAGTGGTAGATTATGTAATTTTTCTCACTCATGAAGTGACAGTAACTGCTGGGTTATTGATGTGTCCTGAGTCCATTCCATTTTATGTAATTTTTCTCACCTATGGAGTGACAGTAACTGTTGGGTTATTGGTGTGTCCCAAGTCCACTCCACCACAGGGCTCGGTCCACTCAGGGAGGTGGTAGTTGGGGAGTTTTGACTACACTTACCCCACACCGGAGGTGGGTGTTGGGTTGTGTGAAGCCTCTGGACACCACTCTGCAGGTGGGGGAGCGCAGCCTGAGATCCCCGTTCCTGTGGGGAGGAGAGTCCTCGGCTTGCTTGGTGGGAGCTTGGCTTGATGCAAGCTATGGCTGGGAGAGCAGAGAGGCCTCTTGCGGGAGATTAGGCGCAGCTCTTTAGAGGGAGACCTGCTCCATTGCTCCCCATGGCAGATCCCAATGAAAAGAGATAGTCCATGGTTTTAAGGCACTTACTGTCATGATGGAGAGTGGCAATAGTAAAACCATACCCCACTTACTTAGGGCGGGCCTGAGGTTAATTACCTTTTGCAGGGAGGAGTGTCTGGGAAGGGGAGTGTATTGGCTAAAGCCTTAAGACCATCTCATTAAAATGGAGATTTGTCTTGAGTCTAAGTGACCTGTGGCCACATCCTCTACCTGTGGAGGGGCTTGGGGCATTGCCCTTACATGACTGATGGCCACAAACCTATGGAGAGCTGTGGCTTTGTGCCAGGAACCTGGTGTCATATCCCCTGCCGGGTCACCAGAACCCAGGCTGCCTTTGATGGTCCTACAAGTAACAACCCTTCACAGGTACATTATAAATACTATATGAGAAAATTAATGCAAAGTAATGATTTCAACTTATTAAACATGATATATCTAGGAGTTACATTATCATCCTAGATACTTTGCTTATTTTAGTTTAATAAAGATGAAAAAATAAGCTGCTCGGCAGGTCATAACTATTAGTCATTGATTAAGCTGAAGCCTGAAAGATGAAGGAACTGGTCAGTGCATATCGTCCTATTAATTCCTGAAGCTGGGGTTCAGGTGCTTAGTGTATGGTGAGAACCTGTGCTCCACATCACTGCCCCATGGCCTTACTGGCCATCCTGATGCTTTTCTGACTATGTACATACAGTGATGTAGATAAGCAGAAAATCCTCCATTTGGATCTTAGCACAAGATGAAGGTGCAAAGCCTCGTACATCGTCAGGGACCTCTCATAACAGTATACACTAAGAAGGAAAAAGCTTTCTTCCTGGGCTCTTTCCACTTCACTCCTGTGAAGGAAATGAATGAATGACTCAAACTTTTTGTTATTGTTAATTTCCCTATTAATCATTTTGGAAAATCAAGAACACAATCTGTTTGTTGATTCTTTACTTTGGTTCCTGTATAGACCTCTATTTCTTTTAAACATCAAAGAATGATATCATTCAACATCTTGTACTCATGGCTAACATGGCTACAGACTATTACAAGATTCAAGGAGTTTCACTGTCCCAGCACATGTATTTTGCACTGTAGTAGCAGAATCCTTCTTGAACTTTTCAGTATGGGTGTCAGCCCACAATTTTGCTGTCAACCTGTCCCCTACTTTTTAACAAAGGTAATTTTGATTTGCATCACTTGTGGTATTAGTTGCAGTTTTCCTAAGTATTTTAGTGTAACTATGCCCAACTGGCCTGACTAAGCAACAGCTTTGTAAAACTCTTTTCTTTTTTGTAACTTTCTACACTGTATTGTGATGCACTCTTGGCCAGCAGTTGTAGGTGCTAACACCTGGTGCTCAGGAGGCACACCCCGAATCTGCTTTGTTGGGTGAGATCTAACTGCTTCTTGAACAGAAATCCGTTGCTCTACCTCATGCCATCAGTCATGTTGAATGATTCTGCATTCATTTGAGCAGACACTGTTGAGCTGTGTTAGTTCTTTGCTCTGTCCTGCTTCTATCATTATCTCAGTGAATCCTGAGATTTTGGACTGTTATGTCACCAGTGACTTTTTTTTTCAACCAGATCAGTGAGTGCTTTTTTTCAGTATGTGGGGTGAAAATGCTGTGAGAGCCCATGTGTTAGACTTGATATGCTACTGGTAGAGGTTAAGATTCTCAGCCCACGGGTCTTAGAGGATGTTATTGCTACAAAGCTATTACAAAGTATTTGTAATACAAAGTATTTTATTACAAAGTATTAGGCCCTCAGCTGCTGAGGGTATTGCTTGGGTTTAGAATCTGACAAAGGTAAGAAGGAAATACTAGGATATTTTTTAAAAGAAGGATCCCAGAAAAGAGTGTGTAGCTTCAGCATCCTTGGGTGGTGCACTGCAACAGTCTGATGCTGAAATTGTATCTGAATAGAACCTAGAATTCCACCTGGGATTTATGTGTATTCCAGAATTTTTCTATTGTGTTACCCATAACCAGGTTCATAGCCTTGGGCATGACAGCTACATATGCATAGCCGTTCTTCCTCAGTAAGTGGAAATATGAAATGCTTATGGTCCTAGTTCATTGTAGACAGTGTTTCTCTGCCTTTCCTAAGAAATTTTAGGGCTGTGTAGACTTCAAAGCTGCCTTTCCCAATTCTGTATTATAGAAAATTGAAACATCCTACCAGACAAAGCTCTACCCTCAGGCTAACTTAATGGAAGTTCCACATGTATGACCTTTTCTATTTTGTACTTAGCGAAGCAGACGAAGAAATCAGAAAAGATTTTGTTCTGCTTTCCCTACCTGGGCCGTGTCAGAAACAACAGACCCACTTGTAGAGTTTCTTCTGTTCCCTTCCTATACCTGACATCATCTTGGCCTTTGAAAGCCCACACAATTGAGAGAATACCTGGATTTGGTATCTTCAGGTCAGGGTGACATTGGCAAAAGCTTTTGAGATTGTGTCCATTTAATCAAGCACAAGCCATTGTGGGAAATTTGCTTTCTTATCTCTTTGGTCATTTTGATGCCTTCCCTTGAAAAGCATAATGGTCGCTGTCTCACTCCCAAGTTATCTGTAAAAAGAGACGGTGTCCAAATGCAAAGTATTATATTATTCAATGAAATCCTTTTTTCCTTCTGTGAAATCTTTTCTGTTACCACCTGTAAACTGCCTCAGATTGGGGGAAATGGCAGCGGTGGCGGGGGTGGCGGCGGCAGCTTTATACAAGTGCAGTCTTCCAGAGCAGCAGTGCATGGTTCTTTATCATTCTGAATGCATCTCAGGTCTCATCCCACCTTCTATTTTTTTCTTTTTAAAATCATCAGTATTTAAATCTCATTATTTTAATTATGTCCAATTAAATGTACTTGCATAATCAGTACACTTTGTTACATGCATTAGTAAAGAGAGCACTTTAAGATGCTTTGCATACTGACTTTCTCAACGTATTAAATTTGCATGCCTTAAAATAGGTTTCATGTAGAAGTTTTAGATAACACATGTGACAGGTATCTAAATCAGATGTCATATGCTTTACTTGTTAAACATACTTGGAAAAGGTCTTTCCTCATGTCTTAATTTGGCTTTCTTATTTAAATTATTTTGTAGCACCCTTTATGTAACTGAGATATTTGTCCAAAATGAAAATGAAATACCAGCAACAGAAAAATTACACATATGTATATAGTTGGAAGAACTCTTATTCTGAAAAATGATAATAAAAGGCTACACAGTTTTCAAGCTTTGTGTAGTTAGTAATTGCTTCTTAGCAGTAGTCAGGGTGTAAGTCAGGGTCCCGTGGTTGGGCTGCCATGAGCTTGAGAGACACTGGCCATTTATTAGCGTGGTGATTCTGGGCAAGGTACTGAGCCTTCTGGGTATGACCACCTCATCTGCACAACAGGGAAGAGATGAATATCCACTTACTGTTATTTATAACTTTTACATCTCCTTACATGAGAATACAGTGATATTTAATACTTAAAGCACTCATCTGAAATATTTTAAGTTGCCTAAGAAAATTTCATGGTACTAGTTCCTGAAGAGAGACCCCTGAAAGGAGCTTTTCCTAGGAGGCTTGTGTCACTGTCTCTACCAGAAGGAACAGATTGGCAGGGGCAAGGAGAGAGCGGAGCTTTCTTGCTGCAGTGCTGAAGCTAGGCATCTACCCACTGGTAGCCAGAGAGCTCATGTCATAGTCTTGGTACCAGCAGAGCACCGGTGACTACACCAGGCGTGCGACCACACATGCATATTCTGAGGGGACACATCTGGAGACTGGAAGTTGCATGTGATTGACAGCTTTGTTCTCTGACTCTTTTGGCTGCCCTTTATCTTCCATCAGTGGGATCATTTAGGACGACCTAGCAAGTACACACCTCCCAATTGATCTCTTTTTCTTTTATCTACTTTCAGGAGAATGAGTCTTCAATGTTGTGACATATAGTTCTGTCTGTCTGCCTGACTGTCTGTCTGTCTGTCTATCTATCTATCATCTGTCATCTATCTATCAATCTATCTATCTATCAATCTATCTATCTATCTATCTATCTATCTATCTACCTACCTACCTATCATCTATATATCTATCATCAGGAGATATAGTTTCACTGATTTGCATCTCATTTGGACTCACTGTATTTTCTATTTATTCTGATATTTAATTATTAATATTCAAATAAAAGTAACTTGAAACAACTACAAAAATATGTCATGGGATTTACATAGACTTACTAATAAGTGTGTGGTCATGTTTAATGTTTTCATTAATGGGACATTCAATATATATATATATATATATATATATATATATATATATACACCATTTATAACTCTTATAACATGAAGATACTCTTTGTTAGTACAAAAGTAATATCATGGAATTTTTCTGTCTTTGATTAACCTGGCAAATATAATATACAAGGAAAATTCCTACTATGGGAAAATATAGTTTTTGATTTTGAAAAAATTTCTATTAATTATGGGTCTTTCAAAAGAAATGTGTCTATGTGTGTATTGTGCATGAGGGTAGGTTCCTTGAAGGTCAGAGGCATTAGGTCTCCAGGAACTGGAGTTACAGGCAGTTGGTGAGCCATGAGACACAGGAGCTGGGAACTGAACATAGGTCCTACAGCAGCAGTGCCTACTCTTAACTGATGGTCATCTCTACCCCTAATAATGGGCATTTGAACTGATGGTCATCTCTGCCCCTAATAATGGGCATTTGAACTGATGGTCATCTCTACCCCTAATAATGGGCATTTGAACTGATGGTCATCTCTAGCCCCTAATAATGGGCATTTGAACTGATGGTCATCTCTACCCCTAATAATGGGCATTTGAACTGGTGGTCATCTCTACCCCTAATAATGGGCATTTGAACTGATGGTCATCTCTAGACCCTAATAATGGGCATTTGAACTGATGGTCATCTCTAGCCCCTAATAATGGGCATTTGAACTGATGGTCATCTCTAGCCCCTAATAATGGGCATTTGAACTGATGGTCATCTCTAGCCCTAATAATGGGCATTTGAACTGATGGTCATCTCTAGCCCCTAATAATGGGCATTTGAACTGATGGTCATCTCTAGCCCCTAATAATGGGCATTTGAACTGATGGTCATCTCTAGCCCCTAATAATGGGCATTTGAACTGATGGTCATCTCTAGCCCCTAATAATGGGCATTTGAACTGATGGTCATCTCTAGCCCCTAATAATGGGCATTTGAACGCATAGATTGAGAGACTTTAGAACATTTAGCTGAGTGCATCTTATGATAGGAACCTTTCTGGCATTTATGCCACAGTGCTCATCTTACTTCTGTGCCTCTGCAACCAGTCCCAATCTAACTAGAGCATGTGATCTTGCCTGATCACACTGCATTCTGGTGAGTCTATCAGTAAAATTTGAATTTTCTAACCCTATTTGTAAAAGATACTGCCAAGACATTACAGTAGATTGCAGCAGAGCTAGTTGAGCTATGCATTATTTACAGATAGATAACATAGTAGGTGTTCCATAGCAATCCGTAGAGGGTAGTTTCCTATTGTTATTTCTAAACCTTTGAGCTCCTTTTGCTATTTTTGGTTTGTTATATCGTGTGCTCTGGCAGCAGGGAGGAGGAAAAGTGTGAAGACAAAGGTGGTTCAAAGTTGGTGAGATGGAAATAGTCACATTTAGGATTCCATTCATAGAAATAAAGTTTCAGAACTAGGTAAAAGAATGTTTAAAATGATGTGATATTGATTTTAAAATGTGTCTGTATTACTTCTGTTACTTCAGAAACAACAATGTAACTTTCCACTTTCAAATCTTACATACATATTGAGATGAGCATGTTTATATGTTTAGGATAAGTACAGGAACCAGTGCTTTACCAAAAAGTTAAGATCCACAGGTATAGTTCTCTTTAAATCTGGATAGTAAGACTTAATTAACTCAAAATGACATTGCAAGTTTTGGTCACATTCAGATTCTGTTTAAGGTAACTGGATATCTTTAAATCCGTAATCCCCAAACAGCGGCACCAACAGAGGACCGAGGGTTCAAACATGAGTCTGGGAGATATTTCTCATTGGATCATCTATTGATCCTCTCAGGTTATTCCCTGGGTCCTCTGCTTGTCATAAGGTTCTGCTTCCTAGGTGTCTCCATAGTTGTAGACATGATTTCTTTGAAGGCAAGGACTACATCTTAGACATTATTTGTGATTTCCATAATATGAAGGAGAATTGTATATGCATGGCGAGTTCTTAACAAGATTGGTTGTATTGTTCTGTGTGAAATGTTTTGATAAACTGTTGCTATAAGTACAAAAAAAAACAAAGAGGAGAAAGGATCACAGTAAGAAAGTAGACAAAAATAATTAGGAAAGGGCTTTGGTCAGCTCTGCTTCCTCAGTCCTGTGTTTCTGAAACTCTAATGAGTGGCCGTAATCCCTCTTCCCACTCTCCCTCCCATGTATGAAGCAAGTTTCTCCTAGCCACACTTCACAGGATGACAACTATATCAACAAGGAGGGTTACATATGGGGAAGGAGAAGTGAACTTTCTCAAAATGGTCATAAAAGTGATTTTCAAGGCTGGACTGAAGCTATGGAGCACAATGTGTAACTGAGATGAAAACTGTTTCTAAGCCTGTAGTAGAACTCCCCGAAGACTACTTTAATTAAATCCAAGCAGTTTCCCTGTTTATTGGAAGACTTTAGTGATCTTACGTTTTCTATCTGCTTCATACTTAAAAGGCTATTACAATAAACGGTTCAAAATAATGACAATGAATTCTCAGTATAGTTGGAGGTGGGCTGCATTTGTTAGCAGTAAACAGAAGCAGCTGCCCTGCTTAATACAATCTCTCTTTTCCCCTAAGGTTAAATGCTATTGATTTATAATGTGGAAATAAAGTATCTGGGCATTATTAAAAAGTAGTAAATAATCATTGATATGCCACAGTGACTTCAAATAAATATACAAATCAGCCATATTTTCACAAGTGATGTGTGAGCATACATAAAACCCCTAGCAGCTCAGTTTTCATTTATAGGCAATCCATAAGTCTTACCAATTTCCCGATTTTCAATAGAATAAAAATGTTAAGGCACCCAAAAGGTTTCTCTTATTCCCCCCCCCCGTGTGTGTGTGTGTGTGTGTGTGTGTGTGTGTGTGTGCTGTATGCAATATGTGGATGTATAACCTATGCCACACATATGGAGGTCAATACACGAAATCAACTCCCTTTCTCTGTCTCCTGCAGTCCTGAGAGTGGGTGTTCCTAACTGGAAGCCTGGAGGTTCACCATTTCAGCTCAGCTGTTCTCCAATAAGCTGTCAGATCTGGCACTGGTTGGGGTTATACCCATGCCAGGCTTTCACATGGGTGCTGGGAAACCAAACTCAGGTTCTCATGCTTCCAGAGTAAGCACTTAATAACCCACTGAGGCACTTCCTCAGCTCATAGTCCTCAGGCTGTTTAGTGGCAATGCCAGGTCTAAAATCCTAGACTCCTGGCTAACTGACTTTCTAGTCTCTTACCACCAACCACCCGCCCCGCACCCTGTCCCCAACACATAGGGTTGGGGATTAAATCCAGGACTTTGTGCCCACTGGGCAGATTCTCCCACTGAGTGAGAATCCCCAGCCATTCCCTGGATATCTGTGCTGTTTTTTAGTGTTTGTGGTACAAAAAGAAGATAAGATAGCCTGATTTCATAATCATGGGTTCTGACATATAATTTATAAGTGCATTTATTCCTGTAGCCTCTTTTGACTCTATTGCAAAGGGCTAATTCTGTTACTACAATCCAGGTTTATTTACTCTCTTACTCGTCTCTAGAAATTAACAGAAGTAAATTGTTTGGAACACAACTTTCAAGGAAAGTAAAGCAAGAAAAAAATAACCTACAACTTTTTACATGATCATTCAGCGGAAGGTCAGAATTCTATTAAATTATCTCAAGAAGAGATGGCAAATTATCTGAACAAAGGTACCCAGCACTCACCTGCCCCTCAGGAAGAACCAAATGACAGGTGTATAGCTGAATACAAATCATCAGAGATTACTGAAATCAGTAGTAAAAATGGAAACATTTTAAGATCCAGAAACCTAGGACCAAACCACAGCCAAAGAAATGAAATACACTAGTGCCCACCACTCAGACTCCACAGTGGATCCTCGTCTGCAGGAATACGGAGAAAGACATCCAGCAACCTGCTATCATGGAAACTAGCTATGCTAGCCAACTAGCTATTGGAAACTCACAACCTTCCCAGGTGGTAGCCCAACTGTATATGTAACTTGAGGTCTGCACAGTAACCTGGCTTTGAAAAGGATTTCACATTATCTCAGTGATTCCTCAGTGGGCTGTAGGAACTGTCTTGGGAAGGAACTTATGATTTGAATGTGGACAGCTCTAGGAAGACTGGTCAACTGTGCATGCCTGAGTTGGAATGATGTCAGATGTTTTCTTCCCTCTCCCTTCTCCTACCTTTAAGGTATAGTATGTCCCAGAGAGGAATCAGGGATGGTCTGAGGCAGGATCTACAACATTCCTCTGAGCTAAAGTGGTTGCAGAGGAAGTAAGAGCAAAAGTCCTTCATATTCCCAGTGCTGTGAGCACACAGACACCCCACTGTGCAGGCTCAGCAAATGGCTGTGCATGGACAAATGTGGTTCTGTGTGATACCTCTGTTACAAACCTATTGAAAGGAAATGGGTATCACAACACAGAGGGAAATAGGAGTGTCTGCTCAAGGACTGGGTCTATCTGAGAACAAGTAATGGCCCATCATGAGTAGTTCTCTCTAGTGCCAATAGTGAAGGTAATTACCCATCTGCCATCCCCATCCTCAGCACCCGACGAAACTATGATCACTATTAAGGTATATAGAATATGCTGTGAGTCTGTCTCTGCTCCCATATGCACACATACTCATAAGAGCATGCTAGGAGGTCTTTTAAAAACTGTAGAGCTTTAACTATAATTCTACTCCAAAGGTGCATAACCTGAGAATAGGATGGAGGGAGAGAAACTTTACCCAGCGCCAGCAGTGGCTTCTGTTCTTATTTGTTCTGCAAACACTTTAGCTGAGAGAATTCTGTGTATCCTGACACAATTCATTGCTGGTTGATCTCTGGGGCCTACTGTAGCTTAAAGGATTGGAGGAAGGAGGAGAGAAGAGACCTGATCATCATTCCTCCTCAGGCATGTGCATGCCCTGTACCTTTGTGTGTTCATTGTCTGTAGGCCCCAGACTTTGATCAAAAGCAACTGAGATGGCTCAGCATGATTACCGTAGAAAGAGTACTTGGGTTTCTGAAGCAGCTGTTCCTGTGAAGCCCCGGTGCCTGCAAACACATCTAGTTATAGTGTAAGTGCTTCAGGGCCATTTTCACAATTGGTGCAGCCCAGGCTAGTGACTCTGACAAATATCAAAGTTGGTATCAGCAATGCCTAGTAAAACCTACCATCTCACAATCATCACTACTACTACAACCACAAGCAGAAGTTATACATGATGTACCCCATATACTGTGTACACCACACATGTCTGAACTGTTAGTTTCTACATTTCTATATGGCTTGCAGAGATTGTGGCTCTCTGACTCCAATATGATATGCAGTGTGCCCACATTGCACTAATAATAGCCAAAGAAGTTACCCAAGCATTACACCATGGTGCATAGCTGGAAATAAACTCAGCGTTATATAACAAACTGATACCACAAGACACTTTTTAAGAGAAAGTCACTAACCAAAAAGAACTAGCCAATAAAAGTAAAAATGCCATCCTACCAGGTGTTCAGATATCACCATAGTAACAAAAAAATGTGAAATATCCAGGAATAATTATATATCCTAAAGATGTTTATTCTAGTAACAAGTCCCCAAAGTACCCAAATAGATGAGATGCCTGATAAATAAGAAAAATGACTTAAAGGAATATGACAAGATTCTGTAGATTCTAATTAAACAGTTAAACATCCTAAGGAAGTCAATGCAGGGTATGAGTGAAAAGTTCAGTCGAAAGCTTCACCCACAGACTAGATGGAGCAAATGGATGTTGGATCTTTACATGATTTTCAATGTTTTGTATTCTATAAGGGGTAGGGACACAATGAAGGGAGCACTCTGGGTCCTCAGGATGTGATCACATTAAATGATAAAAATCTATGCCTGGCATGCCTAAAGAAGGGATTAGGATTAAGAACATAGAAAGTCTATTGTATTAAATAATAACAGACAATTTCCCTTATCTTGAAAACCACACAGCATATAAAACCCCAAGTAGACTTGTGACAAGAAAAGATCCTTGCCATAATGTATCAAATAGTCAAGAAGGACAGATTTAAAAGTCCTCAAGAGAAAAGTACCAAGGAAAACTCCCCTAAGCTAATAGTGGATTTCTCAGTAGAAACTCTGTAGGTCGAGAAAGCATGAACATTAGTTCTCTTGTTGCTATGACAAAAAGCCCAATAAAGTCAAGTTAAAAAGGAAGAGTTAGGGCTGTAGAGGTGACTTGGTGCTTAAGAGCAGTTACTGTTCTCTCAGAAGCCCCGGGTTCATTTCCCAGCACCCACGTGGGAGTTCACAACCATCTCTTAACCCTCTTCTCGGGAGTCTAGTACTTTTTTTGACCTCCCTGGGTAGCAGGAACACATTTGATGAATGTATAGGCATGCAGGCAAAACAGTAATACATATAAAATCTTAAAAAGTGATAAATAGATAGATAGATAGATAGATAGATAGATAGATAGATAGATATAGATGATAGATAGATAGATAGATAGATAGATAGATAGATAGATAGATAGATAGATAGATAGATAGATAGATAGATAGATGAGAGAGAGAGAGAGAGAGAGAGAGAGAGAGAGAGAGAGAGAGAGAGAGAGAGAGAGAGAGAGAGAGAACGTTTATTTTGGTATATAGTTGGAAGGGATACAGTTTGTCATGACCAGAAAGGTATAGTGACAGGAATCTGAGGTGATCCCCACCATCAGAAAGCAGAGAGGAATGCCATATCTCAATTTGTTTCCTCCTTTTTACTTAAGCAGAACCCCAGCCCATGGGATGGTGCTGCCCCATTAAGATTAGGTCTTCCTTTCAATCAAGATTCTTTAGAATAACCCTCATAGATACAGTGGGAGGTGATTCAGTAAAATTGCCAATGAAAATTAATCATCACAAGTCCACTCCTTGTCAACCTGACACCCAAACACATCACTTTTCCACTATTACTGGATGGAAGACTTCTATTTTAAGTCCTGAGTGAGAAAATAATTGTCAACTTAAGTTACTGTATCTGTCAAGGCTGCTCTTCAAAAGCAAATAAGTAATGAAGACTTTCCAAGACAAGCAAAATCTGAAGGAATTTGTGTCTACAAAACCAGCCTTATAAAAGGTATTTGAGAGATTCATGAATCCAGAAATGAAAGGAAGACAGGTTGATAGTTTGAAAAGTATAACTTACTCCAAGAAGAGCTACTTGAAAGATAAATACAAAACAAAATAGAAATCATCATACATTATCAATAAAGTAAATCATTAGTCTACAAGTAAGAAAAGAATCAAAGAATATTCAAAATAAGTAGAAGAAAATCAGTAAAATGGCAGGCATAAGTATATACCTTTCAGTAATAATTTTAATCTACATGATGTCATTAGTAATTCTCTCAGTAAAAGATATGGACTGGCTAAATAGTTTAAAAAGCAAGACCCACAATTATCTACAGAACAAGAACTTATTCACCAGTCAGCACACACAGACTCAGGATAGAAAAGTATATTAATAGGCAAACAAGCAGAAACAACTTATATGTTTCACATAATTATATATGAAAAAATACAGAATTTAAGATAAACACAGAAGACATTAAGGGTCACTAAATAATAAAGACTATAAAGATTGGAAATCTTTGTATACCTCATGTTGGCACACTGAGGTTTATATAGCAAACACTATTAGACCTAAAAGGAGATATGGGCTGTAATACAATGATAGAGGGCATATTAAGACTTTGCTGTCATCAATAAATACATCATCTAGACAAGAAGAAACGAAGATCCGTATTAAACTGTACTATAAATCAAATGGATTCAGTGGACATTTGCAGAACATTCCATTTGACAGATGCAGAACACATATTCCTTTTACCAGTACACAGACTATTCTCTGGAATAAATATATGGTGGGCCACAAAACAGGTTTTTAAGAACTCAAAGTCATAGCCTGTTGTTGCTTTTCTGATCACAATGGAATGAAAGTTCACAAGAGAAGCTTTAGACATTTTAGAATACATGAAGATGTGACTGGACATTTTATTTTTTCTTTTTGTGAGATCAGGTTTCTCTATGTAGTTAGCTGGCCTGTAATTTACTATGCAGCCTAGACTGGTCTAGAATTACAGAGCTCTATCTGCCTCTGCCTTCCAAGTACTGTGATTCAAATATGTGCCACCATGTCAATCACATGGCACTTTTGAGTGGTCAAGTGGATCACTGAAATCAGAAAGAAAAAATGTTTAATTCCTTGAAATACATAAGAAAGGAAACATGGCAAATCTATGATTACAGCAAAAGTGAATTAAAATGTTCAACTAAATAGTCGTAGTTGCTTAGAAAAGCAAGAACACACCAAACCCCAAAGCAATAGAGGGAAGCAAATGCAGATGTGGAGATGGCTCATTGAGTAACCTAAGCTTGAATTTCTGGAACCCACACATAAAGCCAGATGCATTTGTACCTGTTTAATCCAGTACTCCTGGATGAAATATATTGAACATGACACTAAAATGTGGAATCCCATGTTTATAGCTTGGAAGGATTAATGTCCACACTGCCCAAAGAGAACTTCAGGCTTCCCATCAGAACAGCACCAGAGAGAAGCAATTGTGAAATTTATATGGAAGCACAAGTATTAACCAATACTACCGCAAACAAAAAGAGCAAAACTCACAATATATTATTTCAGGACACATTTCAGAGCCATAGAAACCACTGCATCCTGTATTGGCATAAAACCATACAGTTCAGTAGAAAAGACTAGTGGCTCCAGAAATCAAGCCAAAGATCTACAACCACTTTTATAAAGTTGCCAAAAATATATGGAAGAAGGGTCTCTTTAAGAAGTCTTGCTGGGCAAAAAGGGTATGTACATGCCAAAAATTAAAATTTGTTCTCACTCACAATATACAAAACCAATCATTACATGTCAAAGACTTAAAATAAGACCCAAAACTCTGAAAGGTCTTGAGTTAATTACTCTCTGTTACTGTGATAAAATACCATAAACCAAAAGCAACTTAGGGAAAGGGTTTATTTTAGCTTATGGTTCCAGATCGATGGTGTGGTAGTTTCAATAAGAATGACCCCATAGGTATTAAGAGTGGGATATTGCTGTCATAGGCCTGACCATGCTTTTGTTTGGAAAAATCTGAAACATTTTGGGACTCTGGACTACAAAAGGCAGTTGAACAGTTTAGGTGAGGCTTAATGGGCCATCCTTGCAGGAGCATGGAAGATAAGGTGCTGAGGGTGATCTGACCAGTAGTGACCTGCTTAAGAAGTTTTCAGAGGAGAAGAATATGGATAAGTGGTCCAGAGACCATCCTTGTGATATTTTGGCAAAGAATGTGGCTGCTTTTTGCTTTTGTCCAAAAAATCTTCCTGAGGCTAAATTGAAGAGTTTTGGATTAATAGTGTTGGCAGAGGAGATGTTGTGACAGCCTGATATTGACCATGTTGCCTGGTAGTGACCACTTTTTGCAGATCTATAATGAAAAGGAACAAACTGAGTGAGGAAAAATGTAAACTATATAGTTTGAAGAGAAAAGGAGCCCCAGGAGGTATCCATTGCTCAAGGAGATAAGTTTAAAGGAAAGCCTGATGGAATAAAGGGAGCGGTGACCTCAGGTCAAGACTCCACCTAATTAAGTTCTAACTTAGGAGAAAGAATTAAAGAAAAGCTTAAGGAATGGAGGAAACCACTGGAAACAGAAAACTGATGCCAATGTAATGGAATTAGGGGTCTAGTACTAGTAAGCAACAGAACTCAGCAGCTTTTGGCCCTATGGTTCCGGCCTTCCAGGAAAGGGTACAAGAAGGGAGTTTGGAATCTCCCTCCTCCATGGCTAAGAAAAGCTGCCAAGGGCAGACATGTGTCAAAAGAGTGCTTGTATGGGGGCCCAGAGAGGTCCTTGAGTAAAGCTGTGAAGGTGAAGTCTGGACTTCCAAGATGTTAGAGATGCCAGAGTCATGGGATACTTGCTTAGGAAAGCTGTAGAGCTAGTGTAGAAACAGCCCAAGAGAGAGAAATGTATTGTATTCAATAAAGCTGAAAGAAGTTGGAGATATGAAGAGAACTTGGATGTCAGACATGGAGATGCAGCGTTTAGAGTTTACCCTGCTAGTTTTCAGTCTTTGGTCTAGTATTTCCTCATATGCCCCCTTTACTCCCTTTTGGAATGGGTAATGTTTACTTGCCATTAAATGTTAGAAGTGTGTGACTTGCTTTTTAATTTTGATTTTACAAGAAAAGATTTTGACCTTTTGACTTTTAAACAGTTTTGTGACTGTGATAGACTTCGGGGACTTTTGAAGTTGAACTAAATGCATTTTGCATTATGATATGACTGCAACCCTATGGTGGCCAGGGAGTGGAATTTAATGGTTTGAACAAGAATGGCCTTCATAGGCTCAGAGATTTCAATGGTTGAGAGGGATTAAGAGGTGTGACCTTGTGGGATATATGTAGCCTTGTTGGAGGAAGTATGCCACTGGAATGGGTTTGAGGCTTCCAAAAACCCCAGCCAGTCCTAAGTACCTTTTCTTCCTGCTTCCTTCAGGTCTGGATGTAGTACTCTCCACTACTTCTCCAGCACCGTGTCTCTGTCTGACTGCGTACTGCCATGCTTCCTACCATAATGATAATGGACTAAACCTCTGAAAACTGTAAGCAAGTCCCAATAAGATGCTTTCCTTTTTAGGAGTTGCCATGGCCACAGCATCTCTTCACAGCAATAGAACACAGGCTAAGACAGATAAGTGTCCATCAGGGTAGGGAAGGGCAAGCGTGACAGCAGAGGCCAGAAGCCAGCTGGTCACATCATCAGCATGTAGGAAGCAGAGAAATCACAGAAAATAGTGCACAGTTCTAAACTTTGACTATGCAGAGCACAGTCTACCCTTATTAACCATGGAAATTTGTATATCATTGAGGTAGCCTTAGGATCCCAGGCAACAGTAATATATCACTTAGGACAAGAGTGGTATTGGAGAGCCAGTCTAATGAAAACTTTGTCTATTTACTTCTGAATAGCAGTAGAAGTGCTCAGAAATGTCTGCAGACAATACTGGCAGGAGACTCTGCTGTATACTTACTAAGGAAAGACATTCATTCACATACACTGAACAACTTTCAAAAACATTTATCATTGACACAGTACTATGTTGTATGCTGTAGACGTCCCATCCTTCATAGCCACTATGGCTGTGGTCCAGGATTACTTACTATATATAACACACATGTCAATGTGGAGTGGTTTCTAGTCTTTCCGTGTCTTCTGCATCAATGACATTTTGTAAAGTACAGATCAGTTATTTTATAGAACGTCTCTTACTTGGTCTATCTGCTATCTGATTCTGATTAGAGTCCTGGTTTGCATATCTGGCAGTAATTGTATGCAAGTACTATATCCTTCTCAGTAGAGTTTCCAGGAGACTGCTGGCATTCATGTGGGATGAAATTTTAGTCACTTAAAGTGTTACCATCACATTGTCTCATAGTGAAGTTACTGTATAGTTAGTCATTTTGGGGGATACAATTGGGGACCACATAAATGCCTTGTTCTTATCCACTACCTTTATCATAATTATTTCTACTTAAAATAATTATTACTATGAGGGCTATAAAATAATCTGAATTTTAAGTTATCTTCTAATGACACAAATAAGAGCCAAGTGTGGTAGTCTTGGCTGTCTGCCTAGCATATTTTGTCAGTTCAGGTTAAATCACCTGAATTTTGCTTATGTACCTCCCTCATCAGCAAACTTGTATATCTAATAAAAGTGGTCATAATGCAGGTCCTAGAGTGGTGTTTAATTGATAGATCAGTCAGCCAATCCTTTTCTTTCATGTTTGTTCGTGAGGAGTGGGAATCTGACATACACTCAGCCAATTTAAGGAAGTTTTAGGGGTTTCATTTGGGATATTGGACTGGAAGCACCTCTTTGCAACTTTGACAGGATAAAACTAACGCTAGCTCTCAGAAGGAGACTATCATAGCAAAGGTGGGTCACAAGTGACAGACAGTCTCAAGCCTGGAAGTCAGTAGGTGTTGAAGTTGTGTGGTGGTCACTGATGTGAGCTGTTACAACAGTTTTAGAGCTTGCTTGTGTTGAGTTTGATCTGTTGCTCCTAGAGGCGAATAAGCACTAATAATTTTTACTTTGCATTAAAAAAAAATGGTAGGAAGGATGGCTGAAACCTTGTCAGCAGCCAGCAAAAACTAAGTTCTTTTTCTTGTCCTTGCCAGCTTGGTGACAGAAGCATGGCTTAAGCTTTGAGGAGGTTTCAGTGGCAGAACAGTGTGGATCCCATCCACCCACGGCAGTGGCTAAGGCTGTGGAGAAGGGCTGGCTGCAGTAACTCTTTAGTTACCTCATTCATTCATTCATTCATTCATTCAACATGCTGACTGAAAACAGTGAGAGACCAGACACTGGTAGGTTATGGCCACACGAAGCTCAGGAAGGTCATACCAGGTCGTGCGGTGATTGCCAGCGGATGTGGAAACCAGCATTCAAAAGCATTGATCCATTTGTAAGGTCTCTCCTCCGCCCTTCTCATCTCCCTCTCTCCTGTTCTTTTCTTTCTCCTTCTCTGCTTTCTTCCCCTCCCCCCTTGTTCTTCCTGTCTCTTTTTTTTTCTCATAGCCTCTTCCATGTTTCTGGTTTACTTCAAGGCTCACCAACCTAATTCTTTTTATAACAACTAATTGAGAACATGGTAGTTAATAAAGACATTCAACCCATCTTCTTGTGTCCATTAGTATACAGATAGTTGCAGGTAAGGATTTGGAGCAGGAGTGAGGAGGAATTTTGAAGTTAGCTATTAAAAATAATTATAGCTGCCAGTGCCAGCTGAGAGCATCGTAAGGAGAATGCCTTTCTTCTTCCCTCTCAGGATGGCCCTCTCAGTATTAGCACGTTTTTGCCTCATTTGAATTCTTGCTAAGATGCCAGATATGACAACCCCATCCTGAAGGTTGGAGTAACCATTCCCACATTGTTTCTCCTTTCATAGAGTGTGACACCTCTACCAAGGATATTGGATCTGCACATCCCCATGCCCCACTCCACTGCTCGCACAGAAAAAATGGTCCCAAAGCACATATTTGA
Organism: Tokudaia tokunoshimensis; assembly: GCA_036184795.1. Lineage (NCBI taxonomy): Eukaryota > Metazoa > Chordata > Mammalia > Rodentia > Muridae > Tokudaia > Tokudaia tokunoshimensis. The sequence continues at coordinate 103,100,240 of BTHU01000011.1, read as the reverse complement.
ACAAGTCGTGTAGCTGATGCTGATATAACTGAAGTTAAAGAACAACGGTCATCCTGTTCATGCAGAGCTGCCCAGCATCTGTCTTCTTACCATCCTCCAGCCCTAGCTTTTGTCTGGTGGATGCATGTAGAAACCCATTCAAGGATTCCTCACACAGTACTTCATGAGCAAACTCTGATGTCTGGCTCCTAAAAGTTTAGGTCAAACTTCCAGCAGTACTGAGGTTGCTCCCCTCGGCTTTAGACCTTGTGTCTTAGTTAGGGTTTTATTGCTCTTAAGCATATTCTTGGAGGCAGGGTGTGGGAGGATGGGTTGAGGGTTTTCTGGAAGGGGGAAAAACGGGAAGGAGTATAACCTTTGAAATGTAAATGAAGAATATATTCAATAAAAAAAAAGAAATATCATGACCATGGCAACTCTTATAAAGGAAAACATTTAATTGGGACTGGCTTACAGTTCAGAGGTTCAGTCCATTACCATCATGGCAAGAAGCATGGCAGCATGCAGGCAGGCAGGGTGCTGGAGAAGGAGCCTGGCAGCAAGGAGTGAATGCCACACTGGACATGGCTTAAGCTTCTGAGACCTCAAAGCCCATCCTGCAGTGGCACACTTCCTACAACAGAGCCACACCTACTCCAAAAAGGCCACACCTCTTAATAGTGCCACTCCCTATGGCCAAGCATTCAAACCCTTGAGTCTCTGGGAGCCATACTTAATTCAAACCACCACACCCAAGAACAGAACAGACCCCCAGTGTCCAGCATTTTAAAGACATTTTCTTACCTATCATCAGAAGTTCAAGTGTAGAGGAGGCCACTTATTTATTTAATGTAATGCCATATTTCCACCTTTCTGGGAAGCTTTTCAGGAACAAGACTAACTCCTGAAACAAGGCAGATGGGAATCAATTGCTGTAAGATTGTGAAGCGAGGCAGATGCTGCGAATCAATTGCTGTAAGATTCGAGGAGCAGTTGGTAGGAGCTGACTATTGCTTCCGAATCCTCTCCATGTCCCTGCTCTTCCTCATATACATTCTTGCCCAGTTCCTGCTTCTTCCTCACCATATGTGTTTTCCCATCTCTTTTTACTCTTCATTGTCCTGTGCTTTCTCCTTTCTGTGTTGTCATTTACTGGGTCCTCTTGCCTATCCACCTATCTCCTTAATGTCTACTTTTAGGAGGAAACTTACTCAAGGGAACAGCATTACTGTTTGAGGGCCCCAGGAGATGCTAAACGACATGTCTACCACCCTGGATGCTAACCTCAGACATTTTAGGCCTCCAAAGAAGAAAATTCCAGTTCTGAGACCTCTCTCACCTTTACTCAGTCAACACAGTATCAACTTCATGTTCATCAGCTTTCAAGCGTATTGTGCCCACCCCCCAACACACACACATACATTTCAGTCCGAACAATGACTGTATTGCTATGTTCAGGTAAATGGGTAGCACCTGTCTCTTGGTGGCAGTGGTGGGGTGGGGGAACTCCCATGTACAGCACTTGCTAATTCCTGTGGTATAAATACTCCTACCACAGGTGATTGCAAGCTGTTAGCTGGATGAAGATGCTCACAGTGGAGTCTCATAAGTCAGGCCTGTCTCTAGACCATAGTAAGAAAAGGTCTTCATTTGCACCGTGACTCCGTCAATACACATTTGAGGGTAGCCATCAATGTGTGCATTGCTGTAATTTGAAACAGCAGATGACTGCTCACACTCCAACAGACTCCTTTTTCAGAACCGCCATGGAAATAATTAACAGCAGCAGTATATGATAATTGTCACAGCACTTCCTTTTAGTCTGATTAAGTACAATCCAATCGCAAACACTGCCAAAAATATTTAACCCTTTTACTGATTTGCAAACTGTTACACTGTCTCTCATGTGTCTGAGCTCAGTCAAAATACCACTCAAATTGACATAACTTTTCAGAATATAAATGTCATAAGATTTTCGTTAATATTCAGAGAAAAAGTAAAATATCACTCAGTTACCTTATTTCTTGTATTTACATTTTACATCATTTTGGTGGACTTTTATTATTCTTCAGTAGCTTCACATTCTGTTTTATGACACATTCTTCCCAGCAATAGCTTTGCATACAGATGGAAATGTTGGGAATCTGGATTGGGCTGATTCTTTTTTTCATTCTGTTATGTGATTGATCTGGTCAGTGAACAAGAAATTCTTCGAGGCCATCCATCACTCCAGGCAGGCGCTGAGCTAAACCTTCTAACTCACTGCTTCCAGTCAGTCATGCAAGATTCAGGTTATAAATATTGAATGCACAAACAACTGTTTAAATTAGCTCTCCTATCTGTTTTATGCAATTTCAGGAGATGAGCAAGCTGATATGTTGTTTAGCAGCAAGAAGTAGAAACCAGTGAATTCAGTATTGCCCTTCCGTACGCCACTGAATTCATCCTGTTGGCAAATATTTGGATCAAATTAATTCTTATTACTTTAAGTTAAATTAGAATTAAGGCCACCAAGCATGGTATTTATGTAGCATTTTTTTGGATTTTATAGTTGAACAGTAGGACTGTTAGTAAATTTAGCAATCTGTCATATATATAGTAGCCAATTGTTAAATACTTCTGTGAATTTTGTTACCTCGTTACAGTAACAAAAACAGGGTAGTATTTGGAAAATATTTGGGCAGGAAGGAAAATAGCAGCTGGCTTGTCCACACCATTGTGGTGAGCGTGTAGAATACTGAGCTCGTGCAGGTGCCCATGCTTCTGTTGGAATTGTAGCAAGCATGCACACTTTCACTGCGATTGATATGCATAATAAATAAAATACCAACTGTCTGCTTGGACTCCTAAAAGGCTTTTTGTATGCAATAAATTTATGTAAACTCCCCAAATCTCCATGTCTTAAACCTGTTATTCAAATTATATTATGCTGGGATAATACAATTTCAAGTAAAAGCTGTGTGTCTGCGCCTTCATTAATAGCAAAAACAAACTGATTCCTGAGGAAAAAATTATTTGTCTCACTTCTTGGACTTGCAAGGGCTTCAGCAGCTTGGCAGAATTTCAGCTTCACAGGTTAGAAGGTCAGGCTACTGTGACAGACATTGTTCACTGCCAAGACTCATTCCCTCTTTTCTTGAAAAGTGTTGGTCAGGATAGCCATAACTCCATCTACTTCCAGCCATTGAAATGTAGCTGAAGCTTTCTGGGCAGGGCTCATTACATTGGCCAGAAGCAGATTGTGTGGCTATCTCTAGCTACACCAAAGTCGAGGAAGGTGAGCTGGTTCAGCTGGGTCTATGGCTGTCCTGGCTAACTCAGCTGCTTGGCCCTTTAATCTGATTATTTTGTATGGTTGGCTTTGGAGCTTTGTTCTTTCCTCCTTTTTGCTTGAACTGTGGCTACGACAGAAGAACTATGACTGCGATGCCTGCCTACAGAGACCCAGGGCAGGGCACTGGGACAAGGAACCAAACGCTAGGAGTCTCCTGCTGCCCTCTCCTGCAGCCTGCCTTGAACTACTTCACCCAGGTTTGAGTGAGTCACCCCATTCTCATTTCCACTATTAGTCCTGATGTTCTTGGAGGTTAACACTTTCCCAAGGATGGAATACTTCTCTTCTTCAGTTAATATCAAAGTCTTGTTGATATTGTACATATGTTTTCTTTTAAAACACAGCCTACATTGGAATTTTAAAATCAGAGTTTACCTGTCCTTATGTGGAAATGAACTGGGCCAACAGTGCTTTATTACTAAGCCTTGTCACTTACAAATGAGTACTATGAATTACTAATAAGTATGATGGTGACAATCACAACCACGGGTAAGTCAGGAAAGTTTCTTCGTCTCTGTGGTCTCTTCTCTCAAATCTTACTTCTTTTCTTTCTTGGCCCATTCCTGTCTTCCTCACTGTTCCATGCTCCTAGGCCAGGGAAGGAGACTGGTTTCTAAACAGTATGGCAGCATGGTATGCTCCAGAGGTATTGTCAAGCATGGATCTCTGACGTGGTGCTCTCAGGGTTTTTCATTCTGGCTCAAGTTGTTGTGTTCAGCTAAACCTACTGCCCACTCCTTTTCCCTGTCCATGCCCTGTAGGGCCCAGACCGTCTAGAAGACTATTGGACGAACGGATCTACAAACCTTATAGCCTTAGGACTCTTTCAAGTTACTGCTTCCCTTACTTCTGTACCTGTTCTCTCCATCTGTGCCATATCACTGCTTCCTTAAACTGAGTTAGACTGTCCTTCACCCCGAAGCTGGTCTTCCATGTGAATGAAGACCTACTGTGTCTACTGTGGTTTCTATAACATTCTTTGTATGTTCTGTAACAGCATTTATCCAGTTGATTCATAGTTGTTTACAGGTCTGCCTTTTCTAGTAGACTGTGACTTCCACGTAGAGATGAACTATGTTTTAATTTTCTGCTCTGGTATCTAAGTCAGCATTTGGAAAAGAGTAACTATTCAGAATTTGAAAGCTATTTTATTTTCTAACAAGAAAACAAGCTTGCTTGTCTTTTTTATTTTCTTTTAGAAATACCTGTTTTTTAGATTATTTTTATTTTTTTTGTTTTTAGAAATTCTTGTAGAAATAATTTTTAGAAAAAAAAAGAAAAGTAATTTTACATTCTCACTACTCCTCACTGAATACTAAGAGTAGGTGATTATTGGATGCTACCCTGAGAATAACATGCTGCCCTCCATTCATCATCTTCATCAGATAGTCAACAGGGACCCACCCAGGTCATTGCTGCACACATTTTCATTAACCCACCATTGTGGTTTTCTTACATCCATATGTGTTTCAATGATTCACATAGCCCACGTGTGCAAAGATGTCCCAGAGTTCCCACAGGGATGGGTTCCAGGACTCCTCAGATACCAAAAGCTGGCTCTGTGTTTGCATACAACACACATGCACCTTTCCATGTATTGTGAGTCATCTCTACATCTCTTGTCATAGTGAATATAGTATAAAGGCTATGTAAATAGTCATGTTATCCTGTTGTGTATGTACAATAAAGACAGTATTTCCTGCAAATATTTGAATCCACAGTTGGCTGAATCCTTGGGTATAAAACCTGTAGAGTCAGAGGACTAACTATATAAAGAAAAGTAAGACCTAAGACAAAAGGAACTCACCTCCAGAAAAAGAACACACCTTTTTCTTTCAGGCCAAGTCTGCTTGTGGTTGGGCTGAGCCTGGGCTTTGCCTAGCTTCCCTTTGACCCAGCTCACTGCTGCTTCAAGTATTTTGAAGAAGAGGTCGGGTCCATCCACCCCTTTCACAGACACAGAACTCTGACTCGAGGAGAGATTTTTACAGATTTATGTGTATGACAAGCTGTCCAAATGTTAGTGTCTTCCTCTGTTTTACAGCTCAGATGCCAGGTCCTCAGACCACCAGTACTCTTTGTCCATATCAACAGTACCTGGAGACCCAGGTGTCGCTGGAATTCTCTGCTGTCCAAGATCTGGTCCTTTCTAGCTGTGCTGGCTACTTTTGTGTCAACTAGACACAAGATACAGTCATTTTGAAAGAGGATTGGTCAATTGAGAAAATGCCTCCATAAGATTTGTCTTTAGTTCAACTTCCTAATTAGTGATTGATGTGGAAGACCCACCCATTGTGGGTGGGCAGTGACCGTCCTGCAGTGAATGAGAAAGTAGAAGAAGGCCGGTAAGCAGCATTTCTTCATGGCTGCCATCACCTCCTCCCTCCAGGTTCTGGACTTGAGATCCTGCCCTGACTTCCCTGGATGATGAACTATGAGCTGTAAGATAAATAAACTCTTTCTGTTGCTCTTGTTCGTTGTGTTTTATCACAGCAATAGAAACCCTAACTAAGACACTGCCCATCAATCCAAAAACAACTGAGAAAGGCTTCCCAGTGCTCTGTGAAGGTCTAAAATGCTTCAGAGGATATGCACCTCTCTTGGGTCCCTGCTGAGCCCTGGTAGCTGAAATCCCAGAACTCAACAAATAAAATTCTCCCGGCCCTATTGTTGCATCATCAGCACCTGGGCGAAGTTGGCAGAAAGGTGCAGCTTGCTTTATAGTGGGTGCTTCTCAGAATTCTAACCACTCCAGTGCAGCCACTAACACAAGGCTGCTTTCTCCCTGTCCCCATTTGGGGCTGATTTCTTATCTGTCTTTTGCTCTACTGGAAATAAAAACAGTGGTACATCTCTCTGCTTTTATGAAGAGCTCTTCTATGCCTGGGATTTTGTTCATTCAAGTCTTTTTGTGTGATTGCCCTGATGGGTACTTTTATTATGATTTTTATAGTTGTTAGACTTGTATTTTGTATCAGGGATGAGAGCAGCAGTCTTTGCAAATGATAGACTCTAACCTCCCCTCTCTTCCTCATCCACCAATTGAATTATCTTTCCTTATATCATATGTGTGTTGTGTATATAGTTATGTATGTATGTATATTTATATATAAATATGTGTGTATATTTATGTGTATATATATATATACATACATATATATAAAAATGTATACACACATATACATAGACTATTAAATATCAAAAAACAAAAGTGTAGGGATTTAAATTTTTTCTTTTGTAAAAATTTATTTTCTGTGAGTGTTTTTCCTATATCTGTGCACCACATGTGTGCCTGGTGCCTTCAGTGGTCAGAAGAGGACGTCAGATCCCTTAGAACTGGAGTTCTGGATGGTCATAAGCCACCATGTAAATGCTGGGAACTGAACCCAGGACCTCTGCAAAAGCAACAGCACTCTTAACTGTTGAGCCATCTCTCTAGTTCACTAATTAATAACCGTCTTATGGTTACCCTTGTCCTATTATTAATTTATACCCAAACTACTAAAAGTACTGTTGTAACTGTAGAAATATTTTTAGATTTCTTTTTAAAAAAAATTTATTCTTCTTTCATCTATTATACCCTGACCGGAGTTTCCTGCCCTTTCTCTTCTCACGGTCCTCCCTGAGAGCCACTCCTCCATTTTCTTTTAGAAAAGGGCAGGACTCCTGTGATAGCAGCCAAACATGGCAATAAGACTAGGCACATTGCTTCATATTAAGGCTGGTTTAGGCAATCCTGTAGGAGGAAAAGGGTCCCAAAAGCTGGAAAAAAAAAGTCAGAGACAGGCAAAAGAAACAGTGTTCCTCTTGCTGAAACTGCGCAGTCGTCTAATTCTATGTGCATAGGGTATTTTTGCAAATGAGAATTTAATGCTTTCTACTGTCTTTTAGGCCTCATAAACTCTAGAAGTGAGAGCAATCAATACTTACATTTTATTAATTCACAAATACTGTAGTCTGTATTGAAGACTGTATTAAGACTCAGATGATGAAAACATTTAATTACACTAGTATATTGAAACTGAAACGTTTATGACTGTAAGAGCTAATGATTCAATTATATCTTTTATCTATATGGAAATATAGGTGGGAGGTTAAGCAAGATGTCATCAGTCTTATTTCAGGCCAGTTTAGTTTATCTAAAGATGTATAGAATGACAAAAGGAAGTGCTTAGTTAATATAAAATGCTATGGGATTTGTCAATCCTGTCTTAAGAATTTTTAATTGGTTATCTTATTTATTTGCATTTCAAATGTTATCCCCTTTCCCAGTTGCCCCTCCACAAACCCCTTATCCACTTCCCCTCCCCCTGCTTCTATGAGGATGCTCCCCACTCGTCCACCAACTCCCACATCAGCACCCTAGTGTTCCCCTACACTGGGGGCATTGAGCCTCCACATGACCAAGGGGCTCCTCTCCCATTGATGCCAGGTAAGGCTATCCTCAGCTGCATATCCAGCTGGAATCATGGGTTCCCCAACCCCTGGTACTTTTTGGTTGGTAGTTTAGTCCCTGGGAGCTTTGGAGGGATCTGGTTGGTTGATAGTACTCTTCTTATGGGGTTTCAAACCCCTTCAGCTCCTTCAGTCCTTGCCCTAACTTCTCCATTGAAGTCCTTGTGCTCAGTCCTATAGTTGGCTGCAAGCATCCACATCTGTATTGGTCAGGCTCTGGCAGAGCCTCTCAGGAGACAGCTATACCAGGCTCCTGTCAGCACATGCTTCTTGGCATCAGCAATACTGTGTTTGGTGTCTACGTGTGGGATGGATCCCTAGGTGGGGCAGTCTCTGGATGGCCTTTCCTTCAGACTATGTTCCTCTTTTTGTCCCTGCATTTCCTTTTGACAGGAGGAAATCTGGATTACAATTTTTGAGGTGGGTGGGTGGCCCCATCCCTTAACCTGGGGCAGTGCCTATCCACTGGATATGGTTTCTACAGGTTCTCTCTCCCGTTTGTTGGGTATTTTGGCTAATGTCCTCCCCGTTGTGTCCTGGGAGCCTCTTGGGTCCCTGGCATCTGGGACTTTGTAGTGGCCACCCCCAGTTGCCCCTCCCCTACTGCTACACACCTCCTTTCAAATTCCTGACCCTCTGTACTTTTCCCTCATCTCCAGTATCTGAACTGGCTCCCTTTATCCCTCCCCCTTCTCTCTCCCTCCCAGATCCCTCTCTCCCTCTACTTCCTGAGATTATTTTCTTCCACCATCTGAGTAGAACTGCAGCATCCACACTTTGGTGTGCTCTTCCTTCTTGTTGGGTTTCATAGGGTCTGTGAGTTGTATCGTGGGGACATTTATCAGTCTTAAAGCTAAGTAAAGCCAGGGATTTACCAGCTTCACCACAGTAATGGCTATTAGTAAGAATTTCTTGTTACCATGAGAGTCTATATGTGTGTGTGTGTGTGTGTGTGTGTGTGTGTGTGTGTGTGTAATATTCATAAATACATTCATTGTAAATGTATATTGTATTTATGAGGTAGGGTATATGAATGTGTGTTGAAATAGAGTCACTGTGTTGCCAAGGGTAGCCTCCAGCTTGCAGTCCTACGCCTTAGCCTCTGAGTACTGAAATTACAGGTAGGGACAACCATACCTACCCTAAAACATAAGTCTCCTATAAGCAGTAGTAAGATTCGTATTATAATGGCTTTCATATATTTCCATGCCTTAAGGAAGCATCAAGGATTCTGGCTGCAAAAAAAGTC